>CM042215.1:10138485-11563485 GCA_023566465.1 Cottus gobio | reverse complement strand
GGAGACTTTGCTGCAGATTGCGTTTGAGTTCTCCTCCTTCTGCGCAGAGCTTTTGACTGCAGGCCAAAGGACACAGCGAAGCCGGAGCTCGCTCTGTCTGCAGCGGGCTGGTCGCTGCAGGAAGCCCCGCCGGAGTCTGAGCTGAGTTTCTGGTAAACCTGCATAACTGAATTTAATTTCCTGCTGAATCCAACCTGGGTGCCTGATAACAAGCGTCAAGGAATTATTATTTAAAAATAGCCAATATTCTTGCTGATGGTTTTGTTTACTTATGTAGATCATATAGAAGTATCAGTATTAAATTCAGACTGTTTCATAACCAGAGCTGAGCTCCTCACAGTAACGTTTTGAGCTTGAATAGAGATTAACTTGCGGATTAGCAATTCTTACACTACTGTGCACATGTAAACAGGGCCACTAATCAATTGACTCATCATTTCAACCCTAATTTAAATATTTGCAAATAAAAAGGGAATAAATTTATAACTTAAAATATATACAATATGCCTAAACACTCACCTTCGATGTCCAGCTTCATGTCCATGATTCTACGGATGATATCCTCTGCAAGGAAAGAAAACAACTACTAACAGGAGGCATTCTTTAGAAATGTAACTTTATCATTATTACTAATTATTTCTAACTTGACTTTGTGAATTTTTAATAGAACATTTTACTTTCCACAAATTCCAAATGAGCAATAAAATCTAGCTTGTTGCCCCTCTGATTAGTGTTCTCCTGGCCTGGTATTGGGTATTTGAGTTTGATGTGGTGCCATATTGTTCCCATTTTGTAAATAACATATTTAATGGTCATCTGACACCTGTATTGCAAACAGGTAGACTTTATTTAACTAATTGTGTGACTTCTGAAGGTAACTGGTAGCACCAGATGTTATTTAGGAGTTTCAGAGGAAAAGGGGTGAATTTCACACCAATGCAAAACAAAGTATATGAAACAGGCCAATGGGAGTAAATAATGTTGCAAGGCACAAGAGGCATATATAAATAACACAATTCGTCGATAAACAGCCCTTTACGACTTTGGTGATTTAAATGGTTAGTTTGAATTCTCCAAAGTCACACAGTAACACTAACTAACTTCCAAAAATATTCTAAATATAGTGCCCACGGCACATGGTTTTTAAAATACATTTTGCTGCCCTCGTCAACAGAAGTACATTGCTTTGCTCCTGTCGGTTTCTCCAAACTGGGGCAGTACTAACCATCATCTACTGTAGGCAATACACAGACTACAAATAAGTACCTTATAAAGCCCCAACTAAAAATATTCAAACAATCCCTTTAAGAAATAACTTTCCATACAAAGAATGCTAATCTAGTCAATGTTGTACATTTGCACACCATGTCAACGATCTAGTGATTTGAAGCATTTTCAGTCAGTCAACAGACGTAAATAATTTTTGGTACCTCTGAGTTTCTGGTCCGGCTGGGTGTAAGCGCTGGTCACCTGGTTGACCTTTTTGTCAGATTTGGTGATGGTCCTCTTCTTGTTTGGCAAAAAATCTGATGGCATGTCATTATCAGATCCATCCAACGGACTGCTTTTCTTCTGTGCCTTCCCTCCCTTACCCTTCCCTTTCCCCCATCGTCCTCTCCAGTCCTCTCTCGCTCGCTTCCACCCTCCCTTCGCGTTTTTCCCCGTCGCTAATGCCCATTCTCCCCTGGATTTCTTCTCCTTCGGGACTTCTTTGGTGCTCTTTTCCACAGAATAAAATCCTTCCTTCCGTGCACTTTTTCCACCTCCGCTGATGTGAGACAACTTCTCTGTGGAGTTGCATGGCAGTTTGCTAATGGAGTCCGACTCTTTCGGCTCAGTGCCGATAGTGTTGCCATTTCCGATTATTGGGCTGGAGGAACTGAGGGACGGATGATAGGAGGGGGCCTTCAGGAAACATTTTAGCTTTACCTTTGGTCTGTTGTTCATTTTAGTAACACCTGGACAGAAGACAATCATACAAAAGTAAAGATAATTTACATGATATGTACATTGCATGTCAGATAATGTACTGTCTTAATTCCGATTCTGTCTTTAAATCTAATTTTTGTTGTGTCATCCTGCCAAAGAGGCAGACAATAAAGATTGTGGCCGACCCCGAGCAATGTTTAAGTCAAGCCTGATGATGCCTTAAAAATAAAATAAAATAAAATAAAATAAAAGAATGATCCATGGCATACAGCGTATTATTCAAACACTGGTATCGGATCTGTACACAATATCAGCCGGTACCTAAAACCCAGGTTTTGGTACTGGGACTGAAAAAGTCAGATAGCTTAAGTTCTAGGGGAATTTGATAATTAACGGTTAAAACGTTGACCGACAATAAGACTTTTTAACGATTAATGCGAAAAAGAAATGTCATGGCTTAATATGACTTAATTTCATGGCACCACACATTTGTAGGAAAATCAGTTTTGCCTTTGCTGAAAGGCTCACCAGCTGGTGGAGGGTAATAGAACATGGGGGTGATTGACAATTCTGCAATTATTGAAAAGATATTTCATAAAAGACCATAAATAAATCCTTTCTTTCTTGGACCATAATGTGGGACAGTAATGAGTAAATCTTCATAAATCAGATGTTCATACCATTTGTGACAGCTGTTGGTTTGAGTTGGTTTAGCCCCATTGGTTGAAATCCTCCAATAGCCCAGTCCAACATCTGTTTCAGCAACTCATCTTGGTCCCCAACGCATTCAGAAAAATGCTTCTCACACCGTAGAGCTGCCTCCTGACAAGTCACGGATATGTAAACAGGAGCACAAATTCATCACAATATGAACACTTTTAAGTTCAGGTTTTAATTTGTTGTAATTTTGATCCCACAGACATTGTATGAGCAGTTTCCACAACACCCACTTTTCTATAAAATCCTGTTTATATTTATTAGTATATACACAGAGAGACTCAAACCTGCAGACACAAGAAGAGGGCTTCTCGGTAGGTGACGAGGATGGCGAAGGAGTTGGAACAGAAGTGCTGGGCGAAGGCAGCAAATGGTTTCAGAGCCTGTAAAGTGACCTGGAATCAGAATAAATAAATTAGAGCAGGAAATAGACATACAAATAATATATACAGTATCAGGGACTTAAAGATAACACATTTAAGATATTTTACAACAATATAATGACAAATTGTATCAGAAAGATGTTAGGGATTTAGAAAGATCTGCCATTCTGATCATGCTTTCAACAGTGCTTCAGGTCTTCAATTTTTATTAAATGGTCAGTGTGTGCAACTTGTCTGGTACCACAGGGATCCAGTGGTTAAAATGTGGCAGTATTATTGTCCCTATGAATAAGAAGCAATTATGTACTGTACTCAACTCTCACACCTAGGAGGACAGGACTCACCGAAGAGGACATGTTTTGTCCGTACCACTCCAACATCCTACTATCTTTTGAAAGTTGAGGCTCTCCCTTGAAGGGGATGATGATGGCTGGCCAAAGAGAGAAACCCTCCACTTGACCCCAGACCAGCTCCCCCACCACATCCTGTATAACACACAAGATGAGCATAAATACTGATGTTTTCTATGAATTTTCTTTTTTATAAAAAAAGAGAATGAAACATTTTGTTCAAAATTAAAATAAGTAGGCTATTTGTACAAACAAAATACTGATTATCAACTATGCAAATCTGGATACTTTGTTTTTACCAGCAATTCTAAAGAGTTAGGTGGTGTGCTTGGGGAAATCACGCAGTGGTCATCCTCATCATCCGCATCTTCATCAACATCCTCAATACAGATCTCAACAAATGTAGACTGTGGCGTTCTTACACCTGCAAAACAGTGACAATCACCAACTGAATGTGTCTTCATTCACAAATGAACATATGAAGGATCTCCTGTTCATCTTGAAGCAACTCTAGGTATGATTATTCCCAAATTAATAAAGACCATGTGTCAATTTCATACAAAATTTAATTCACAAGTATTTTGAAAGATCGTATTACAGGTTACAGCATCACAGGAAAGTTCCTCGCCAGAAAGGGCTGCCTGATGGCAAGGTTAACTGTGAAAACTATTTAAATATAGTGTGCACTTAAACTGGATTTTAGGTGTCTAAACCGAGACAAACGGAGCAGCAATGAAGACCAGGTGTTAACCTTTTTATACGCACGCATCGACTGAGAGAAAGAACGAGTGGGAACCCCGGCTCAGGGCGCTAACCCAGTAGAGCAAAGGCTAACTCAGTAATGTTAGCACATAAGCTAACCCAGTCACACAAAGCACACCCACTGAGCCGAAGAAGCCGATTGGAACTTAAATAGCAACAGGTGCTTTCTTGACAGATATTTTGCTTGTGTTTATATAACTGTGGAATGTAACAGAGTTGCACATTTATTCTTCTAGCCTGCTAATATCCCAACAGGAGAGGTGCGTGAGCTGCACGTACCAGCTTACGTCACTTCAGCATCCCCATTAGCAGTGCGAATGCAAACCTTCCAAGGCATGTCATTCTCGGGGGAGCTACAAAGTTTGCAGTTCCCACCAGGGAGTTCCCGTTTCATCTGAAAACGTCTATGGTGGGCCTACAGTCAGTGTTAAGAAAACATAACAACTGGCTCTTTCCTCATTCTTTAACTAGATTATAAACAATATTCTACATTGCTTACCATTTGTTTTCATTAGTCTGCTAATGGACTCTTCTGTGACCTCAACCACGTCTGACGAAAATAAAAAACATTAGTTATTATCATCCACAATATTTGGAATTGCTATTAGATTTTCATTACTGATATCTTTATGCTGATGAAGCTGGTGCAGAAAAGCAAACTACCAACGTTGTGTGCTATACTCTCACCGTGCACACCTGGCTGACAGTCTTACCAGAGGAATTGTCTGTGTAGTCTGAGTCCTCCATACTCCTGGAGCATTTGGAAGGAAGCTGTAGATTGGGTTCGGCCTCAATCATGTCAGCATCCTTTGATGGTGACCGTTGAGTCTCTTTCTCCTTCTCGTCACTATTACTGGCCTGAACAGATTGCCTTAGTTTAATGATGCAGGGTTCTTCTACCCTGCCGCAAAGTTGAGGTGAGGCTTCGGGGGTTTCATTTCTGGGAGGAAGAGCCTTGTTGAACACCTTGAGAAAGGAGCAAACGAACAGAGAAATATCTTTACGTATAGGTGCTAAAGATGTCACTTTATACTTGAAATCCAAACTACAATAAAAAAAGCAAATATGTGATGGTCTGTTCCAATTAAAAGGATATGTTTCAGTTTGGTAAGTCTATATTTTGTTTGATCAAAGTTTGATGATTTGTTTAGGAGGACTTCTTGCAGTGAAATAGATCCTTTTTAAATTAGTTTATTATTTAACCATTGAGTCAGTTTCAGATTTAGCTTTTCACACTCACTTTAGCAAACACCAGCGTCCTGCCCAGAGAGCTGGGCAGGGCCAGGATGGTCAGGAAGAGTTTACGCAGAGCAGAGTATGGTCTGGTGGCATCCAACATCTGTAAAGACAAGCAACTCTTGTAATTACTGAACTAGCACTTTATCTACACAATTAAATAAAAATAAATAAAGGTAATAAAACAGGACAATATTAAAACAAATGACAAAATGTGTTGGCACTCACGGTCAGAGAATGGGAATGTATATTTCTATTATTGTTATTGTACAGAGATAACATGTTTTCTTTACTGTTCATGAGCTAGTGTACAACATCCAATACTCATTCAGCGAACCTTCAGACAACACAGGTATTCATTCATTCATTCCTGCCACCAGTTACAAATCACATTAAATAACTAGATTAGATTCAACTTTATTATCATTACACATGTACAAGTACAGAGCAACGAAATGCAGTTTCGCATCCAACCAGAAGTGCAACATAAAGTATTAAAATAAATAACAATATATACAGATTATAAATAAAGCGCAATACAAAAGGGTGTCTTATGAAATTAGGCAGAAACAGTATACAGATGAAATTAACTAAAATTATTACTTAATTAAATAGTGCGAGGATATAGGCAGAAACTATCTAGGGTTGCTAAACTAGTGCAAATATTGAGTGCATATTGACTTGAGAGTGCAAACAGATTGTATAAAGTGTCTACAGTGCAGATAGAGCGGTGTAATGG
The DNA here is from genome assembly GCA_023566465.1 of Cottus gobio. Taxonomy (NCBI): domain Eukaryota; kingdom Metazoa; phylum Chordata; class Actinopteri; order Perciformes; family Cottidae; genus Cottus; species Cottus gobio. The sequence continues at coordinate 11,557,369 of CM042215.1, read as the reverse complement.
GGATCAGAGGGGGGTAGAGTTCAAAAAGGTAACAGCTCTACCCCCCTCTGCTAGGTAACCTTGATCCATTGTGTTATCGGTTTACCTTTGCCCAGCAATGCTCCACTTTCACTGTCTTGATGAAATCGAGGTAGTCATATGCCAGTTGATGTTTCTCTGAATACGGACCCAGCTGGAGCCGCAACTCTGACAGCGCATTATTTGACAATTTATTGCTCTAAAGGGGAAACACAGATATCACAAAAAGGAATATAGAGATTAGATTAAGTCAAGCAGTGAGACACAGATGTTTACATCGCTAACTCCAAAAGTGTATGTCCTGAAACAAAGCAATACAGCATTACATTAAAATCAGCCGAATGCAGGTTCAAAGAAATATAATAAGTCTCATTAACTATAAGAGAAAAAAAAATTCTTACGCTGATACTTTCTGAATGTTTCAGCACTGTGTTGATGTTCATCAGAGCAACTTCTCCAAGATGCCCAGGAAGACTCTCCACTAAAGACTTAAGTGCTTCTTTATAGAAAGTTGCTGCGTCCTTCAGGAAGTTCCTTCTCTCCCGTTCTCCCAGATCTACGACAGCGGTGGCCCACAGGAATTCTCTGGCACGAGCACCTATGTTCACCTCTGTTATCGGTAGAAGCTTTGTCCAATTTAGGAGACTCGAGTCTCGCTTCCTGAAAAAGCGCTCGGCGACGGAGGGCTGGAGGAGATTGGATCCATAGGTGTGAACCAGCTTGGAGGTCAGCTGGAGCTCCTTGGCAACGCTAGTGCCACATTGCTGCAACTTTTGGAGAGCTTGGAGGGGCTCCAACATGTGGGAGAGGAAAATGAAGCGAAGTTTCACTTCATGATCCATCAACTGGGTTCTGATTCGGTCAGCATCCTGTGCTTGCTTTAGTGACTTAAAATAGTCCACTAAAGGCCTCCAGCTGGATACAATCCTCTGCACAGCATGGGTGATAAACAAACACTGCACAGAGATAGGGACGGATGGCTTATAAGACTCGGAAAATAGCCCTTTCAGACTGCCACAAACGGGTGGGTAGGTGTAATAGTGATGCCGGATGTCTTTAACCAGGTCAACCACGCAACTAAAGGAAGCCAAGAGTCCGGCCTGGCAAGCTCTGGTTGCCATGCCAGTGAGGCCGCAGAGTGATACTATCTTCGGGCTGAAAACCTGGAGCATGGATACAAACACCTGGCATATTTCCGGGTGTGGAGCGTTACAGTAAAACGCAACAACATTGGACAGAAGAAGGCCACATTTCTTCAGTGCGTCGATCAGAAGGTTTCCATCAGTAACTGCAGTGAATGGATTAATGATAGTGTCTGCTAAGGATTGTGGATCAACAGCATCAACACTCATCTGCAATGTGAGCAGTGGCTTCACCACACTGGCCCCTGAGCTCTGGTCGAAGTATCCAATCAGGACGACGCTCGTGTTCTGCCCTCCACCGAGCCCCACGCACACATACAGGTAGAGGCAGTACGGCGTGCGTAAACACACCTTGATGATGTCGGCGGGGTGAGTTGGACTCAAGATGGCAGAAACTGAAGAGCCAGAAACCTGAGTGTCTGTGTTTGTATTTAAGTGTGTATGTCCATTGTCACTACCGTATCTTCTGATGAAACGCAAAAAGGTATCACTGCTGCCTTCATTTCCTTTGTCCACTGCTGCTTCTGCTGGCGCCACCTTTACCTGCAGAGGCTCTTTGTTGACTATCGTCTCCATTTTCTCCGTTTCCAGCTCCATCGTCACAACAGTCACATCATCATCATCATCAGATATCACTAATATCACATCTGCATTCTTGTTCAAGTTTTCGGTGGGTTTTTCTTTTTTGGGTTCTTCTGCTGTGTTGCCCTCTGTCATCACAATAATCGGATGGGCGCCAGAGGAATTATCATCTATAATGGGAGTGAAAAGACAGTAGTATTAGTACTTTTCATACATGGAACACGCAATATTGCTGGCTTACTATCTCGGTTAAAGTAAAGACAATTTCTTTTTGTCATTCAGAAATAAGTCTGTTACATAAATGGTTATTTTGGCTTCCAACAGATAATACAATAGTGTTACAGAAAGTCCTATAATGCTTGAACAATATAATTGATTTTATTTTCTTTGTGAACAAGAGATAATAATTACAGAGATTATTAAGTGGATCATGTATTTATTATTTATTTATACAGTACTACAGGCTTTTTGTGTAAAAACTGTGTAATATATTCACTGACCCACACTGTTCATACCTGAGTAAACAGGAACCATACTCTGTCCCCCTCTGGCCTCCAAAGGATGGTACTGTCTGACCCGGTTGACGTTCTTGTCAAAGAATGCCTTAAACCACTTCAGGAAGGTCAGAGCCACAGCAGAGTCCTTCTTCATCAGCCCCCTGGTGGGGATGCCCTTGAAAGAGAAAGCAGGTCCGTTTAAGTCTCATACCTGTGATCAAATATATCATGAAACTAAGATTTAAAAAGGTAGCATCAGAAATAGAATATAATATTCTTAACTATGTTTCAATCAGTTTATGATCACTGGAAATTAAGAATTGTTGGGTTTTTGAGCCCTTCATACCTACATTTGGGCTGTGGTCGAAAAGACAAAAAAGTATATCTTTTCATAACCATTTTTCCTTGACCTCGATGGAAAACGTCATGAGGTCAAGGAAAGACGTGTTGAGAATTCATAAAGATTTAGAAAAAGGCAGTCGCGGTGCTCAGAGAGTCCAACTGCACTTTTGGTAGGTTCCTAATTATGATACGGTGGACATTACTGGCGTGAATCTGCCATGGGGAAACAAAAAAGTATTGATGATGGACTATAAAAAGCACATGGTACACTTCGCTCCATATATTGTAGCCCTTATTGTCATGCAGGCCATCTAAACAGCTATGTCAGTGTCAGCCTGTTTCACTTTCGATGTGCGGGGGACAGATCCCTCCTCTCGGCTGCCGCCACACTATACAATCAAGCCAGCTCGGTAGGAACTGGAAGATTGCAAATGTCCCCACCGTGGGACTAATAAAGGATTATCTTATAAACATGGACATACCTGGGTAAAAATATGACTTCCTTTCCCAGGTTGGAAATTAAGTTAAAAAGGGAATATAGGCCACCTGTCGTAAAGATTTATGTAAATATTATGGATTATATATGGAGATGGGGTATGTGTGTAATTCTTCCTTGTGTGTAATACTTTTGGTATTTTTAATATTCATTCATGTACATAATAAATGTTGTTTATGATAATTTGTGTATGAACAGTTTGCTTTACTTACTGATCATGTTGTTTGTTATTCCTATTTTGTACGTATTTGTAGGATTTTTTAAATAAATACAAATTAAATAATAATTTAATATAATGGTTGTCACTGTCCACTCATATTCATCGACATGAATCCCATTAGTATATAAATGTAAAAAAATAATTGTTAAATCTATTCAAGATAGGCATATCATTCGTTTTTATGAAAGGGCGAATGGTGCTTTGTGTTAAATGTTGCTGCCGCAAGGAATTATGGGCTGGCATTATTGCCTCTCATTTCGTAAAGGATAGTCCACTGTACTGATGAGAAAGGAAGCATTGAAGCACCTTTCCTTAGCATTAAGATAATGTGACCATATCACAGCTCCTACCTTATTCCTCGGGCTCATTTCACCCAGTTAGGAACCTTCCTAAAAAAGGCTTTTTGATGTCAGCCAGGGAGCAGGTCCTCTTCACAGAGTTCTTTGATTTGAAATGTTTTATAATTACTGGTCATCTGTTCATCACTTTTGTTAAAAAACTCACTTGCGTAACTCCAACTCTTCTGAATGCAGCCTGAAGTAAACTGTAGTTGGTGATAGCGTCCATTGGGTTGTCGCTTTGGAACTGGACCCTGGAGAGGTCCATGGACTTGGGAGACAACCAGTTCATCAACTGGCAAAAGGCTGCACCTGGGTATTCATACAAACACACAAAAGTGATCAATAACATGCAGTCAAATGATGCTTAGAGCTCAGTCCACCCTCCACAGAGCTAGAGTTTGAAAAATATATAAACTATAACAGTATTGGCCATGACTGTTTGTTGAGGTTTCATATACACATTACAAACATGCAATGACCCACCTGTGCATAACTGCTCCAACTTGGTGAAGCTTGTGTGTAAAGTTTCATTGAGCCAAGCCAGCAGCTCAGAATCGATTGATCGCTCAGGGTGAAACAAATGTACATTCACTGCCACGTCCATGTCCATCTTCGAAAGGGATGGATCTGCACGAATACAATGTAAAATTAAATTGTACATTTACAAAAATGTGACTCCCATAGACATTTATATTCATAAAGTGCCCAAATTCAAGTTATATTATTCAATGCAAGATATAGTAGTTAGACTTAACGTTACTCATTAATGTCACTGTGACGGACAACAAGGACGATAATTAGCGATCTAAAACCAGCTTATTTTCATTTATTTATTGTTAATCTAAGCGGATCACCGTTTCCAACAGTTGACAGTGATTATTATATGTCCCTCCCTTACAGGCTGTATGAAAGTACAGACAGGTCTCAAACTGATGTGAAATTAGATTAATAACGATTTACGATACACATATAAGACGGACATCAAGAGCATTTTGTAAAGGACTTAATAGTGTGAGTGTTTAGAACAAACATTGAAAATTACAACCTACTTTCTCATTCACTCTTGTCCTCGCAAAGCATCCTCAGCATCATAACCACAGCCTCACGCACGAGTCCTGAAATTGAAATCAAACAGAGTTTGAATGTGATAAGCGATCGAAATGTTTGTTTCCTGGTTAGTCATTTGGGCCACTGCTACGAGACATTTGTCTCACGCAAGAGAGTATCACCAGTTAATCTTACACACCAGACTCTCTCTGAACATGTCAAACAGCACAGGACTCAGAAATAGCCATGTATCGCAACAAACTGTTCTTATTTCTTTGTGTTTTTTGGCAGTTGGCAAACATCTGAGAGGTGCATTACCGCCACTCGCTGGACTGGAGTTTGAAAGGGGAAGTAATAGCACAATTCTTACTATTATTCCTGCTGCTTTTAGATAATTAAATAGGAGATTGTGTAGTTTCCTTCCAAACAAATTATCTAATGTAATATTATGTTTTCCATTGATAAGTCCTGGTATCAATTAACATACTGTTCTACTTGCATTGCAAAACATTTTATCAAACGTTTAGTACCTACTGCACATGTCAGCAACTGCTTGGGGATTTTCTGCCTAAAATGATGCATTCAAGTCGTGTTAAAATATAGTACTTGACTCCCTTTAGACAACAACTAGTAATTGACGCTGTCATTGTGTTAAGACTGAGAATTAGATCTGAAATTAAACAGACAATTTTACAAATAACCAATAAAGCAACTAATACTCAGCATTTGTAGCTGACTATGATACATTTGCTTTGCTTGTCAACACAACGCCAATTCAAACTAAGTATGAAACCACTGAACAAACTGCGTTTACAAATGATCCTAATTAATTGAAAGAACTTTATTTTTCGATGGCAAATTTAGTTTACTGCGGGAACGTGAATGCAACCTTGCTTGTGGTCAAATCAATGCATAGAGGTCTGACAAAGCACGACGTTAATGTCCATACGCCAATCAGATTACAGGGGGTAGAATTATGACCAATAGAATCAATGAAACCAACAACTGACACGGAGTCAGATTATAAACAGGCTTCAAAGTGATGCGGAGAAAATAAATCGGACCTCAGGTCAACTGGCCGACGAAGGAGCATTACAGTCTATGGATGGGACGAGTAACTGGAGGGGAAACAAACAACGCAAACGAGCAATGGACGGTCTCGGGTCACAACAATAACTTTACCACTTCCAGATAAACAATGAACCAAGAGCCTGACTAGCGTTACATTCCCTAACCATCCAATAGTGCTGACAGCTACAGCACAATATCCATATAACGCTAACAACATGTAACGCTACCAAATATATTTTATAATATTCTAAACTATCGATTAAACTGTTCTGCCATTAACCGTCAACCAGCTAAATCAGTGTAAAACTAATCAGACGAAGTGAAAAGCTTGTTTATTTTAAATCAATTTATTTTGACGAATGTATCTAACGCAAGCTAATACACATGCAACTAGTGAAACAAGCAAAGACGTTAGCAGCCAGTTAACAACGCAGGCTAAAAAACCGTGAGCTGAAATAACTTTACGGCACCGTAACGTTTGTAGCACGCGACTTGTTTTGAGGTACAGTTGCGTCAACAAACGCTGTTGTCTAGAAACAACTGTGAGTTTGAGGTCTAACGTTAAGCTTAAAACTTAAAACCTATTCACAAAGTGGTATAAAACGTGTGTACTCACCCCCTCTGCTTCGTCCCCTGGTTTAAACCAGCAGTTCCAGATTAGGCCACCCCCAACCCCAAAACCGTAACTCTAAACCCCGCCCCCCGCGTCGCCACCACGCTGCCAGTTAAATATTTCAAAATGGTTGATTGGCAATGTAATCAAATAATCTTAACTTTATACGCTTTGCTTTGGTATAAATAGCAAAAGTAACACAATTGCGAGTCAACGTTCATTCATCTGACAGGGATCAGAAAATAATTTACAGCATACAGTAAGCATAACATACAGCTCACATGCTGCTAACGACACTTAGTGTTAGCCTTCATGGCTAACTAAGTAGGCTTTGGTTAGACTTCTTAAGCAATTTAACTTTAAAGCTTGCCCAATTGTTGATTACTTCCTGCACGTCTTTTTTGTTAGGGGGTTAAATAAGCACATTTGCCTTCGACCAAAGATACCCAGCGCCGAGCGGGCGGCAATGGTGAGTTAAACTAGAAACGAGAACTTCACATATGCAGTAAACACCGCCATGTCCTCACCTCCATTGGACCTCAACCGTTACAACGCACGATGGGAAAAGTGGCCGGGGAGTTACTGTCAGACCGGCCACTCAATACACGGCGATATGCCCACTCAATGCATCGCACATATCATATCGACCAGTCAGTGGCCTACTTAGAGAAATACCCATACACTATACCTTATTTTGGATTATACAGAAATTACATATGCTTTTTTTTTTAAATAACATTTGGTATAGTTTGCGATATGAAAATGCTTAACTCTGGGCTATAAGTAATGAATGTCAGCAGAGAAAGAACACACAATAAAGAAACTGGAATCAGAAGGTAGAACTAGTATGAACTACTTTTCAACTTTTGGAAAGAAGCCAAGAATCGGCGCGTCGCGCATGCGCAAGCGTAGCCTGTTAACAGTAACGTAGACATTCAATTTAAAGTACAGGCTGCAATAGGGTGTTTGTCTTTACCTGCAAATAGCGGCCCTCTAATGTAATGGTAAGGGAAACACGGGACTATTGTAGAAATTAACAGAACATACGATGTGGTGTAAACAGCAGCAGTATCAGCAGTGTTGCATGCTGGGTGTGTGATTTATGTGTCTGTATAGGGGTGTTTAAGGGGCATAAAAACTGTAGAGATGACAATGGACTTTAGGAAGAGCCCCCCAACACTGGGCTGGAAAGATCACTGCAGATCCCTCACACCCTGGACACACGCTGTTCCAACTCCTCCCCTCTGGTAGGCGCTACAGAGCACTGTACACCGAAACCACCAGACACAGGAACAACTTCTTTCCACTGGCGGTCACTGATGAACAATTAATCAGACTCCTCCATCTGCACTAGTTGCACTAATCGGACTACTGTTCTCTTTAATGTCTTTTTATATTTATCTTGTTTATTGTAAATGTGTATATATGTACAACAAGAGCTACGTGTAACCAGAGTTAAATTCCATGTGTGTGTAAACACACATGGCCAATAAAGCAGATTCTGATTCTGATACTACCGACCACAACATCACTGGCAATATGTTGGTATCACTAGTATTGTATTCTTATGAGTGTATTATAAAATTGTTTGGTAGAACACAAATGTCTGAATGGCACTGTTTGTATTTGCAGGGTACCATAGGGTTCTGTGTCTGGACCAGTGCGTTTTTTTGTTTTTTTTACAGTTGCTTCCACATCACTAAAGGATATTTCTTCAATCGCCACCACACTACCCACATTGTTTTGTTTCTAACATAATCAGACGCAGAACTTCTCATTCATGTTTTCTTTTCATTCTAATCTCAGATCTTTCACATTACAGCATTAAAAAAACACTGGTCCAAATTACATCCAGCCAAATTTTGTATCTGAATCAAAGCACATGAGCACATAACACAGAATCTGTTCTCACCCCAAGCACATAACACAGAATCTGTTCTCACCCCAAGTCTCGACTGTTCTCTGTCCTGGCTCCTCGATGGTGGAATGAGCTCCCCATTGACATCAGAACAGCAGAAAGTCTCTACATCTTCCGTCGCAAACTAAAAACACATCTTTTCCGACTATACCTTGAATAAAGGAAGTAGCACTTTAGTAGCACTGAAACGGCTCTTACTGATAGCACTTTGTAGTTGAACTTTTTGTCGAAATTGTACCTTCGTGATTCTTGTTCTGATTCTTGTTGTAAACGGTAGAATGCACTTATTGTAAGTCGCTTTGGATAAAAGCGTCAGCTAAATGAAATGTAATGTAATGTAATGTAATGTAATGTTCCAGGTTTAATTCAGATCAGACTGTAAAATTGTTGCTTTTTTACTTGTAAACTATTCATGTAATAACACCTTCTTATCTGGCATAACCCTTTAATCTTCCAGATTAGACAAGCAGATATGGATATTTTAAAGAGTAAACACCTATCTATGTTCACTCTCATTCAAATGAATGTATAAAAGGCTGTATGCTTTGCTTATTTTCTTTTTTTTATTTGTAAATAATTTGTTAAGAGCACAGTTAAGACAGTTGTGATTTTCCAATTAAGATAAAGATTAACATACCGGCACATTCCCTGTTCCCATTCTAAGAAGTGTTAAAATCATATTCAAATCTATTACAGCACAAGTTCTCTCATGATTAAACTATACTCCTAAAAAAAATATTGATTAATTGATAAACAAAATAACGGATAACTGCTAAATCATTTAACTATCGTGTGAAATCCAAATTAATGTCAAGTCTTTTTGAACACTTTAGGGTATCAGACATGCAATGTTAAGATTTTATATCTTGAATAATTAATGAACAGATAATGAAAATAATCCTTACTTGTAACTTTCGGCCCAGCGAGTAAATATTGGAACAAAAGATGAATGTACAAAAAATATTTAGGTTTTAAACAGGACCCGTGGAAGTGTTTTTTGATTTTTATTGAGTAACAATTATATATTGGTTGCTATTGAAAGCCAATAAACATAAAACAATACATCATCACTAATACAAAAGAAGTATAAAAATAGCACAGAATCTGTTCTTTAGATCCATAAAAAAAGCTTTCAGCAAAAAAAAAAAATCCTCAAATGGAATTATATATATATATATATATATATATAGTATACAAAAGTATAAACTTTGTAAAGGATTTACTTATTCACATGCAAGCCTAGAAATGCACTCAAATGGTTTTACATCTACACAACAAAAGATATCAAAAACCTATTGATTAAAATGCTCTAGAATGTGCTATGACATTACACAGTTAAAGAAAGCTTCATACTGTTAATAACTTTGTCAAAAAGAAAACAAAAATCTAGTTATTTTTGCAAACTGTTTTCAAGCTCACCAACCTCAGCAGTATTCCTGAAGAATGTAAACAATACTTTTTGTTTTTTAAAGGTCTTACAAATCAGACTAAAGAGGCTTCTGGTGGCACTTTAAGGGCACTTTAACTTTGAGCACCAGAGAGTAGTTATACATTTCTTAATAAACTGGTCATTTAAACATGAACGAAAAAAAGAAAGCTTGTGCATTTTGTGTGAAAAGAAAGTGTTCTTGAAAAATGTAGTTATTGGTCAAACAAGAGAGTTAAAACACTTGTAAACCTTTCTATCAATACAATACGTGCATTGTTTAAAAAATAAAGTTCCAGTGATAAAATACAAGATATATATATACACACAGGGCATATGGGAGCATAAAGCTACAGTATATATTCACAGAAAAGAGATCCTACAGGAAGAACGATGTACAGTTGCCCCTTTGTCTGAGGTAATGCCCATTTAGTATAATTTGGTGACAGTTGACATCGAAAAAAAATATTCCTCCAGTTATCAAAAAAAAACAAAAAGATATTTCAAAGGAATATATCCATTTTTCAAGAGAATTGGTACCAAAATAAACTGTCCAGTAAACCCCTCTGTCTGGTGAACAGGTTAAAGCTTAAGCATACAGAATGACTTGTAATTGCAGGTAAAATAAAATGGCAGTGTATAATTATTAAAAAGTATTAAAGTATTCAAAAACTACTTTATTGCAATAACTTGTTGTTTGAAGTCTCTTCTGGCAACAAATGTGCGCCACATCAGACAGTTAGGCTACTTGTAATTACTTATACATACTGCATACCAAAGCATGTGCACCACACAGAACGAAGCACAGTATCAACCAGCACTTGATTTTCATGGCATGTCAAATGTTTTGGAAACAAAAGTAATAATATTGGAATTTGAATATTGCAGTGTTACAGTGTTTCCCACCATTTCGCTTTTTAAAACCAAATTTACACACAGTGACACTTGATCTTTGCTGGATTAAAATGAAATTATCTTATCCATGTAGCTGACATCACTAAAATCGCTAAAACAATGGTGTTTTTATAACGATAAAATCTAAACTTCTACAGCAGGATAAATGCCATCACTCGTAAATTCTCAGCTGTCTGGAACGGTTCCCCAAAGACAATCTCTATATCTGTGTTTTTGCATTGGCTTGTTTCAAGTATTTGTATGTAGCTATCAGGGAGATGTCTCTGTGACTGACATTATAACCAAAGTTTCACTCAATCTATACAAAAAATTTTTTATACAATCTTTAATAAAAAAAAAAATTTTTTTAAGGAAGCTATTTTGTTCATATGAACTCAAAGCAAAAGACAATAAGCTAAATTATTGTATTTTTTTTGTACAACCATAAACAACAAAAGAACTATGCAAATGAACGAAATATAAAGACAAACCCTGCTTCATCTCCAGGTTAGCCTGCAGTGCACTAGCTTCCATTGCTGAATGTATTTTCCTACGGAGCACTTTTTTCTTTCCATATGTAAATCTATATATGTTGCAATTTCCACAAAGATAAAATTATTATTTTGTTAGCTTTGAACAACCACAAGGCTTTCAAAGTATCTACGAGGCGTAGACGTGCAGGAATAATCTTTGCTGAATGCTGTTTCTGTTTTATTTATCAATGAATTTGTTTAGAATTTAGTATAGTTGTGGATATTTATTATCTTAGAATTTGGACAGGAACCCTAATATCATGTTTTGGCTTTTCTAGACAAACTCCTTTTTTGAGAAAATACATTCAGGCCTGATTCTAGTGGAACAGCATGAAGGCCCAAATCTATCATCTAAAGACTTTGGTTCAAGTTTTTTTTTTTTAAGATCAACAGTTTATTGTCACACATTTCAATCATCAGCTAACTGGAGGCATAAACATCCTCTAAAATATTTACACGTCCTTATAAAAAAGTTTGATACAAGGCCCTAAAAAACTGTACCTTTGGTGCCATGTTGTTCTCTATTTTCTACAACTACTAAGTGTTGTCAACTTAAAAACAATACCCTCTAAGGACATTTAAAAATAAATGAAATCCTGTCACTGTACAGGCCTAATCTTAATCGACAAAACAGCTGAGTCAGGTTTCAGCATCTTTCCCTTTGAACTCAGCTGAACTTCCAAAGAGGTGAAGCACTCTCAAGGCCTCGACTATGGATGATATAATCAGTGATACTTTGGGTTAAAAGACAGCCTATGCTTTATTTGTTTATCTCGGTGTTAGTGTGTGTTTAAGGTTGCAGTGCATTCTCACCAGGATCCAAAAAGGGCTAGACACAAAACCAGCTATTTTCACTATTTTCCAGCTACACTGATTTGAAAAGAAACTGGTTATTCTCCTGAAAGAGCGCAGATAAACTTCCAGCTCTTTTTAAAAATGTGTCCGGTGGCTAATGCAGGCAGTATCACGATGGAAAAGCTGGTGTGTCATTATAACCGGTCATGGCTGGCGTCTATTCACAGGCGTAGTAGTCTTTCAGTGGTGCGAACAGATGCCTGATGACGGGGACGCTCCAGGACCGGCCCAGGAGCTTCTGTCTGGCCCCGCGACCCATGTTGGACACGTCTGTGTAGTGGACAGGGAAGCCAAAGATCCTGCAGGGTAAGAAATACACAACCACTATTACAATCAATGTCACAATGGTGCTTCATCATTATGACCATGGTAAAAGGACGTAAATCAACGTAGCAGGATGGTCTCAGCGGCGGCCCTTTTTATATGTACCAATGCCATTGCGACCATTGTAACGGGCTAACTGGATAAAAGCGTCAGCTAAATGTAATGTAATGTAATGTAACTGCCATGAAAAGTAAACCGACTAATGGCAAGCCGCTGACTCACTGAAGTGAGGTTTTCCAGTAACGATTAAAACAAGCAGTGTAGTAAAGAGAATAGAAGAGAACATTGCTAACCCCAGAATACTACACTGGTTTACAGCGGTAGCTTTGGGTCTCTCCGCCTCCCTTCCCACTATCCGGGGAATCTGAAAGGTCTTTCTGTGTGTGTGTCTGTGTGTGTGTGTGTTTGTTTCCAGCTCACCTCTCCAGCTCAGTGCACCAAAGTATGTCCTCTTTCCCGTTCATTATGACAGGGAAGTGTTGGTCCTTCCCTTGTTTGATGGAGTTGGAGCGGGTAGTGATGGTGCGCACCTTCCCAAACTACGAAACAACAAATGCACGGTCAAAGAAGAGACCAAGTAGCCATTTTAAAAGTGTAAACTGTGAAGAGGGACTTTGCTCTGTATTCTGTAGATATATCAAACCTTTGCAACTCTGCCATGATCCAGACAGTCCTGCAGCTCCAGCTTGTCCATCCCAGAGGCACACAGAGGTCTGAAACAGAAAGGAATATTCACACATATATAATATAACATAATAATATTATATATATATATATATATATATATCATAAGCAAAACATCTATTTCTTTGTAGATTACAGTAATAATTTAGCCTTACAGTAGATACTGTGATGTAACATGGCTGCAACTAACAATTCTTTTTATTATCAATTTGTCTGATGATTATTTTATAGACTAATTAAAATTGTTAAAATTGTCCATCTCAGTTTCTCAAAGGTGGTGTCTTCAAAAGTCATGTTTTGTCAGTCCAAAACCCAAATATATTCAATTTAATATGGTACAATGGATTTTCTGTAAGGTTTAAGGAAATATTACTTTAAATGTCAATATCTTTAATTGATACTTAATTGATACGTTGAATACATATTATTCAACACTATAAAGTGACCAATGTTTTTTCTTTGAGAAATTGGAACTGAGACGATGATGACGAGTTATTTCCCTACCTGTTCATGCCCGGCAGGTTTCCCCAGAAGTATCGGGCACGGTGAGCAGCAGACACCTCAATAGCATCGATCATCACAGGGTTACACTGCGACCAAAAAAAGACACACAAAGACACACATTGATTCCTCAATTCAACTCATAACATGCCTTTCTATTTTTTGCTTTGTTCTGTTTGTCTCTGCCCTACGTAAAGCGTCTGAGTATTTTGAAAAGCGCTATATACAATTTAAATATTATTATAAATCTCCAGCTCTTAAAATGATTCACGAGCACTTTCTTCTTTTTATCGGTTTGACGATATTAGTTTGTGAACAATGAAAATGTCTCCACGCGCTGCCTTTACAGAGAGAGCATGAGTGTCGTGCTACAGTGGACATCGGTTGTGGCTCGATGGCTTCAGTGTTTCTGCTGTGTAAAGCAGCGCTGCTGATAAAGGATGAGCTCCGCTGCTATATCAAAATAAACTTGCTATCTTGCTTTTTGTAAAAGTAAATCCAGTTGAATAAATAACCACAACATAAACAGAACTTTAAACAGACTTTTAAGTGTTACATTTTAAGAATGGAGTTTGGAGGGATGTTTTGTTCCCTTGTTGGGCTCTATTTCTTTAAATAAGCAAATTAATCTGGTTCAGTAACTTGCAAAATAGTCTTAAAAACAAGCATGAACAAATGTGATATGACATTTCTTTGTCATATCCTCCACCCCAGGGTTAGGGTTAAAATTAGGTTTCAGGTTGAGGTCTTGAACTACTTCTTCAGCTACACATGAAACAAATTATTGAACTATGTTTCCTTCACGCATTTATTTGGTTGATGATATTCTGCAGCTGTTTACACTGTACAGTCCATGAAACTCACCTCTAGGAATCGTGAGATGTCCCTCTTGTCATTGACGCCCATGGCGACCACGTTCTCGAACATCCAGAAGAACGGCCTGTCCTCTCCTTCTTTGGGTTTGGCCTCGCTCAGCAGACGGTAAAACTCAAAGAACAGCCTCCCTGTGCCTTCTGGAGTAACAAAGCACGTCAGCACCGACTGAACTTATAGGCACCTCCCAGTGGCCACTCCAGATAACCTTTTAATCATGAAACACTATGTATATTTGAGAGTGGACATGTTTTGTCATAAAAATAAAAACATTGGGTATTTAGACCAGTGGTTCTCAACCTTTTTTCAGTGATGTACCCCATGTGGAATCTTTTTTTAGCCAACTACCCTCTAACCAGCGCAAAGCATATTTGGTTGAAAAAACAAATGTAATAAACAACGCTGTGCCATCAGTCTGATTTAATATATAATATATACAATTCAAATATATATATTTTTTTTTAAATCTCCTGTAGTATTTGAGAACCACTGATTTAGACAATCTAAAAAACTAAAGGCATTCACCTAAACTCATAATAATGAAATGACTATTAAAAAGAGATTAACTGCCACAGCCATTCACTGCTCAAACTCTGAGATGCATTGGTGCAAAACCAATTTGACTGAAACAAAGTCCCTGACGTGACTTCCTCTGGCAGGTACCAACCATAGAGCCCTTTCCTGGCAGGATTGACGATTGACAGGTCGTTGCAGGGACTTCCTCCTATCACCAGGTCAAATGGACCCCAGTCCAGAAGCTGAGAGAGACAACAGCACCACCAAGTGTTAGACTGAGGAGGTTACAGCTACTGCATGAATAAAACTACAACACAACAAGGGAACTAAAGTAGAACTCACTTAGTAAAAATATTCCCCAAATGGCATGCATCTTCTGGAACTTTACTTACAAAAATGTACCATGAACACAACTAATACTCTTAATTTAACCCCCAAACTACTTTTCTTTTCCAGCTGAAAACCACTGAGATAGTTATTGTTGTTGGTGGATTCAGGATTCCTGGATTCAGGTCCAAATCTTGGTATTTTAGAGCAAAGTATTATAATTCTACATATTATGTTATAAGCCAACCGACTCTGCCGACTGTGGAAGGAGGAGCTTAGTGAAGAGTAGCTGTTATCCTTTCAATTAGGGGTTCGGTCTCTCGTGCTAATTGCTGCATACATATATCCCAGTCTTGCATGATTATACACTGTATTTTGTTACCATAACGATCACTTTACAGCAACATTACCAAACCACAATCATAACTAAATTCAGTATGCTCGTGATTAGCATAAGATTCTCAAACCAGGCTGATATTTGGTCATTTTAACTTAAAATAAATACTTAAACGATAATTCCATAATCAAACATAGTTGCTAATTCATTTTCTGTTGATTGACAAATCAATTAACTGACTTAGTTCTAAATGCAATTATTAATTTAACCAGCAACAGGCACAAGGGTGCTAATTTCATCCCCCCATCTAAACTGGGCACATTTTGTTCTCTTTCACCCTCTCACACAAATGCCCCCTTTAACGGGAGCAAAAAGAACGGAATGAAAGAGATGAAGAGAAAGAAAAATAAATTAAGGAGTGACACACGCACACACACACACACACACACACACACACACACAGTCATTCTCTCAGTGTCACGAACAGATGAAAGGCTCCCTGAGGGGATTCGAGAAGGCTGAAGCTGCTCTTTGTCCCCCACCCTGAACCACGTCAC
This sequence comes from Cottus gobio, assembly GCA_023566465.1. Classification (NCBI taxonomy): domain Eukaryota; kingdom Metazoa; phylum Chordata; class Actinopteri; order Perciformes; family Cottidae; genus Cottus; species Cottus gobio. The sequence goes on along the minus strand of CM042215.1, from coordinate 11,541,255 downwards.
TGCAGCTGCCAGCTTCTGTTTGGTGTGTGTGTACACGTTTCAGTGTTTCAACACACTCCAGCTACAACCACACTACTACTATTCCATTTTAAATCTTTTGCTATGTTTACACTGAGCGTCGACACTACTCCAGGGTTTTAGATCACCAGTTTCAGAGAAGGAGTTTCCAAACGCTGTTAAAAAAAACGTTAAAGTGGTTATTGGAGCGAATAGCGAGCGACGTGTCTGGTGGCATTAACCGCCCCACGGATAATGTTTGAAGTCCCGGTTTGCAGCTTTGAGGAGGGAGATGGGCACAAAATGGAGGACTTTCTTTTTCTTATTAATGCTTATTTTGTTTTTGATGTCATGATATTTCTAGAAATTACTAGCTTATCTAAACACATATTTAGTTTTACAAGAATAAAGACATAGATTGGATTTTGATACAAAAATACAAAGAAATACATTTTTACATCTGCCGTTATCAAAACAGGATGGGACTGGTAACTTAGTGAAGGCCACTTCTTGCTTAAAAGATTGGTTGCCTGGGCCAAGTAACGAGCGCTGAAAGTTGAGAATAATAACTCTTATGTGCCTCTAAAAACCTCTAGATAAACGCAAAGTGTGGCGCAGGAGAGGAGTGAAGCCAGGCCTCTACATTAAATACATATCATCCTATACGTACCATAGGCAAACAATGGTTTTGCTGTCGATGCATTTCTAATGACAACATTTCTTGGGGAGCTTGAAACTGCCACTAAGTAGATCAACAGGTATGTTCTTGATGTTCCTGACACTTGAAACTATTTTTTTTTCTTACATTTTTCTTGGAGATGTTCCTGACATCATGGACGTACTGGATCTTTCCTTCATGTCGGACAACACCCACTGAGATGGAGTCCTCGCACACCTCTGATGCCACATACTGGTCCACCTTAAAACCCAGATCTCTTAAAACCAGGTAGCCTGGAAGCACAGACACAGTTTGCGTTATGACCGGCTGCATTTCAGTTGAATTAAACACCAAATGGTCAAGACATCAGTGCAAATACATTCATTCACTGTCTGTCTCTTGTCTTCCACACACTCATCCTCACCAGTGGCAATGCCGTCAAACAGGGAGAGGACTCTGATTGGTCGTCTTTGCTCGGCAGGGACTGCCGGGAACATCTTTTGTTTCTCCTAGTAGGGAAAAATGAAGACAAATTCTATTTGAAGTCTTATCTGGGCAGCTAATGTGTTAAAGATAATGTTTTCATAAGTTACTTTATTTCAGGTGAATGTCAATATTACAGGAGTTTAAGAATATTCAATTATTTATTATTACTAAAACATGTTCTTATCTTCATTTCTGGAAAGCTGATGATATCCTCTGCGGATTACATTCAAACATGGATTGTTACATTATAACTTTGAAAGTCATAAAAGGTTAAAAGGTTGTTGTGCTAGATTGTACATTAGGTTGTTCAATTTTTTATTTAGTTGACTTCCTGTTTGCTGCTGATATAACCCAGTTTGTCCTAGCAAGTCTGGCTTTTGGTCAAGACAAATTCACTACTGAATTTCACTTTAATTAATTTAAGTTTGCGGTTTTTCAGAAATGTGGCAAAAAGAAAACATAAAACATAAAAGAAGTTACAATAAGTCTTTGAATTGACCACATAGTGATGTCCCATTTTTACATTGTTTTAGCTGAATAATCTTTAGCGACCCGAAGGAGTAAAACCGTAACTGCAGTATTTCAAAGTAAAAAGCAGGAAATCTGGAAAAATCTTGTCCTTCATATTGATTTATCTTGGGTGGGTAACACTGATATAGAACATACACCAACATATTTACAGATAAAGATAAATATAGATTTGTTTACAAAAAAGAAAGAAAAATAAATTAAATACAAAGGGACTCACAAACTCCTGTCCATTGTCGCTGGTAAAGAAAATCTGCAGCTTGAGGCTCCAGTCATGGCGTCGCTTCAGGGCGCCGTACTGCAGCATCGGCTGGCACATGTAGCATCGCCACGGGTCCAGATAACGAGCATTGTTAGACGCTCCGGGATCCACCAGGATGTCCAGACAGTCCACACAGAAACACCTGGAAGGAAGAGAAGAGTGGAGGTGAAGGTAAAGGAATAGGTAGACACATTGGTGGGGAGGTTAGTAGGTAATGTATTGTGTGCCACTGTTACTTTGTGTTTGTGTGTGTGTGTGTGTTTGTGTGGGTCGGACCTGCAGCAGTTGGCGTTGCCGCAGAGCAGAACCTCTCGACCTCCGCAGCAGACGGTGCAGTAGGACTGGTAACCGTCATCGTCGTACATGTAGGACATCTCCAGGTACACGTCCTGAACACACACACCGAAATAAATACATCTGGCTGTAGACACTGCCACTGACATTGCAGCACATCGGCAACAATTTAAAGAAAATCATCTTCAAACGTGCACTCAGTTGCCAGTTAATAATGTATACTTTAAAAGAATGCCGTCTAATAGAATATTCCTGCAATAGAGCCTCCATTCAAGAAGGTTATAATGTGCAGTTTGCTGCAGGATCATTTTTGGAGGCTTCAGTTTGGGGATCTCTGAGAGGTTTTTGTAACTAATGCATGCTCAATGTGCAATTATTTCAAGTATCAAATAAGTATTTTAGGACATCTTGCTATATATATTCCTATAGCGAGAAACCTTAAAAATTGCTTTATTTAATTTACAGTTGATGTCCCAGTGCCAGAGGCTTTTGGACTGGAGCATAGGTTTTCCTGATATGACAAGTCAAGTTTGCCTTGAAAAAAGTTGATTGACAAGGACCCCTGTTGCTCTACCTTGCATGTTTGGCACAGGCCTCCTTCAAACAGTGGGTGGAAAGTTGCCGCTTTCATCTTTCCACAAGACAGACAGAACTCTGTAAAAAAATATAAAAACACATTTAATAATTCACAAATTAATTCCCAGTAAGTACAGGGAGTAAAAAAATAAATAGCTGGGTGAAAGAGTGAGTCTTTACCTTCTATACTTCTTTTATTTTTCAGAACTTCATTCACCATTTGTTCTGAGAGGAAAAGAAGGACGATGTTATAAAGTATGAAAAGACAAACACATTTTTGGGATGTCTCCAACATATTTACTATCCTCCCAGGGACAATCGGACTCATTTAGTTTTAAGCCCTTTATTAGCATCACATTTTCCTGCCCACGTTGTAACGCAGGTTTTTGTTTAAATGTGCAGCCAACCTCAAATGAATACCCTACTCTACACAAAAGTACACTCAGTCAAATAAAACTGATGCAAAAATAATAACGTAAGAAACATAAGCTAATCTGGACCACAAAACAATGAAAGAAAATAATATGGCCAAAGACAAAAAAAAACGTCCATAACCTGAACGCAGCATTGGGAAAATGTACCTCTGCTGTAGGACTCCTCCGGGGCGGCCTTGCTCTTACAGAGGCTGACTCTGGGCCGCTTGGCGCTGGGGAAATACTCTGGCAGGGAAACATCGAGGACCTGGTGGTCCAGAGGGTTACTGTCTGCAGGGAGACAGAGGAACAGTCAGACTTCACTGTCATGTCCTCACTGAATGGTTTGTTTTGTAATGAACAGTGTGCGACTGGTTTGGTGCTGCCGCCTTGCTCACCGGCAGTGAGTGTAGGTTTGAGTCCCTCCTCCCCTTTGGGCAGGAAGCCGCCGTTGGCCCAGTCCAGCATGGGTTTGACCTGATCATCTGGATTGTCCGACTCGCAGGGAGGAAACTTATTCTCCGCCCGGATACTGGCCATCTGTGAGAAAGAGATGTAAGCTTTTTCTCTGAAAGGGATCGAAACAAAGATAAATGTAGAAGCACAGGCTGTATGAATAAAGTCCATGTGGTCACGTGACGTCCCCCATTGCTTTGTGGACTACGGTTTTGACGCTTTGAGTTCGGCATTTTGGCCGTTGTTGTCTTGTTATTTGTCCATCATCAGGGCCAGCGTTGTCACTGGCTTGTCCACTGTCTGCCCGTCCACTGCCATTTAAAAACACCACTCATTCTGCTTTGATTAACAACTGAGGAGTCTGAGTTTGACCGCACTAGGCAGTCACGCCCCATCCAACCAAATATTCCTTCTAAAATATCGAAATGTTTAACAACAAATCTTTTACATCATTGTAATGTAATATTATATAGCAAGGCTCTTCCGTACCACCAAATCACAGGTTGCGCACTACAGGTGGTATTGGTATCACAGTTTCGGAATCACTAATCGCTATTGATTTTAGTAAATCAAAATTTTAAATCCTTAGATTTTCACCTTGAAGAGAGATTAGGGGTTGTTAAAGACCTGACAGTAAACATTCCTCGAAGCAAGAAATTTATAAGAATCAAGCGTAAGGCTTTGCTCTCGGCTTCCCGACTCATTTAAAAAAAGACAAAGAAAGAGAGGTATTGTGCGAGTGTGCTGAGAGCAGACAGTTTAAAAAAGAGTGAGACAATCCGGAGGTCGTCACTCATTATCTACTTTTCTATGGACAGGACGAGACAGGGATAGTGAGGAGGAATCCCATTCAGACATACTTCTGTTTGTTGTACTTGTCATCTGGTGCACGCACGCACGCACAGACAGACAGACAGACAGACAGACAGACAGACAGACAGACAGACAGACAGACAGACAGACAGACAGACAGACAGACAGACACACACACACACTGCAGTCTAAACATGCATAAAAGAACCGGTGTTCTTACCAGGGAAACCACACCAGTTTATCTTTGCAGACATCACATTAGCCATCAACACCTCCCCAAACACACACACACCCACACACGCACACACACATGCACGCACGCATACAACCAATGTAATTGGAGACACCTGCACTGAAGAGGAGTAAGAGGAAGACGGCTGGTTAACTCTGCCCAGCAACTAAGAATACAGGTGGTTATCTTCAAAACGTGGCACCTAATCCACATCTACACTTACCTCCAGTGCTTGGAAGATAGCACTGCGGTAGGAGGCCAGTTTAGTGTAGGAAGCCTGGCTGAAGAACTTGGGGAAGGCAATGATGGAGTCCAGTTTGTCTGCTGAAACCTGGAGGGAAAACAAAACGTGGCGTCAAACAAAGTACGACGTGTGCAACTATACGATGTTCCTCTCCCTCCCTCCTTCAGCATGTCTAATGTGCTGTTCCCTCCTCACCTCAGAGAACTTTCCATCTCCAAACCACTGCAGCCACCTCATGCCGTTGCTGGCCTGCCGTTTGCCAGTGGCGCGCCACGTCACCACGATGCCGGGCCACCAAGAAAAGCCCTTGATCTTTCCCCACACCAGCTCGCCAATGCTAAAACCCTTGTTGTCCTAGATGGGGGAGGCAGAGTGTAGATGGATAATGTTACAATATTGTACGTAATAATAAGAAACAGTGGATGGCAGAAGAGAGGAAGAATGAAGATAGTGAAAAGCGAGTGAAAACCTCCCTTGACATTTTAGTTGGCCAATTCCTAAAACCTTTATGATCTTGGAAGATGAGGTAGAATAAGATGCACTTATTGCCTCGTCAAGATACGTTTAACAGTGTTAAAGATAAAGGATCAAAGTAAAGGAGGAAAGCAGGAAAGGAGGAAATGTGTCAGGAAAGCTTTAGATAAAATCATCCTCTTCACTAAATTACAAAAACAAATGTTTTGTTGGAGAGAGGACAGAGAGATAAGTGTAGAGGAGAATGTTTAGCTGACTTTTGAGTAAAGAAACAATCATGTACTCTGTCTTAAATTTAAAAAAAAAAGTATCCTTTAAGTATGACCATTTAAAAACAGATGTAAAACAGAGATTGCGCTGGATGGATCAATGAAACGGAAATGTATCGAGGATAAATGTGCATCTTTAAAGCATCACAACAAAATAGTGTTTAACACCCGTATGAAAACACTTCGCTCAGGTGAGTTTCCTTTATTTCTGCTGTTAGTTTTGCAATTTAAAGAAGACAGCTTTCTTTCTTTTGCAAATTATGCGTGCTAGTTTTTGAGCAGGTGTGATTTCTATGCTTGCAAACAAATCCCAGTTGCGTAAAGGTTATGTGATCCTTCTGTCCCACCGAAGAGAGAATAACCCATTAGGCTTTGAAAGGTTGCTGCGCTCCACTGACTTCAGACGGGGTCAAGTGAAAACACCCACGACCACACGATGAGACGCATCAGCGTGCACAAAAAAAAAGTAAGTGTACTTTGAGATTCCATGCATGCAGACCTGAGATATGCAGATCAGTGTGAGTATGCACCACACACACACACACACACACACACACACACACACACACACACATGCCACCCTGTGCAGACTGGTGGTCCTCATGACTAGAATTAAACTATTGATACAGAGCAAACAGTCAGACTGGGTGAGTGAGTGTGTGTGTGTGTGTGTGTGTGTGTGTGTGTGTGTTTGTTTGTGGCCACCTGCACTAACACAAGACCAGGTGGGGGAGGCTATGTGGTCTTAGAAGGGAGTTACTCTCCTTCTCTTTCTATCACTGCCAAACCTTCACTTCCCTTTTTTGAAATAAGCTGCCTCTCCTACATCGATTCAGCTGTCGTTCTCGTTTCCTTTCCCTTTGCACATCCTTGACCATTTTCCAAGAGTGCTTTAAAAAAAATCTGCCTTTAAAGAGAGATTGTTAGTATCGTGCAATGTATCGCTTCCATGGCTCCTGTGTTTAGCACCGCTGCTAAATGATAACTCCCCTAGTTTAAAAGAATCTCCCCAAACACAATAAACTTGTCATCTCAAACACCCCAAGACATTGCCACTGTTAAGGTTCATGAGCTGAAAACTGAGGTGAAGTGAAGATAGCGCCGTTGGTCTGGTTACATAGAAACGTCACGCTAACATGCTGATGGATTCAGTGTTTTTCTGTTTTTAGCTGGACAAGAGAGTAATCAGTTAAAACACATAAGTGATGCTGTTTTGCCTTCTCCAGGAAGTTTGCTGGAAGTGATGTAATGCAGCTCCCGGTGCCTTTTCCTGTAGATGAGCACTGCAACAGGCTGTTTAAAAATAGCCTTTTAAATGCCCCATTGTTTGTCAGCAACCAGTCATATGGTGAATTAGGAGGAATTTGGCCATGTGTGCTCTGATGAATTTAGCATGCAGTTAACGCAACACTCGTAATGTTGTTTTAATGAAAACTCAACTCCTGGCATTTGCTCCTTTTGTTTTCTTCACCACTGTTTCAGAAGAAGAACATATTGGAAGTAACAGTGAAACAACTTTAAAAGTGACATATTTTCTATATATTCATATTCATATTAAGTGCTGTTTGGTGGATCTAATTTATGCCGATTTGGAAAAGTAACTGATAAATATTTAAATAGACTTTAAAGAATTACATTTGAATTTGAGAATAGAATTAGTTTGGAAATTAGTTTGGTTGTACTTTTCAGTAACTTAGTGTTTAACAATTGTGATAAGGCCGTTGATTGTGATCCAGTCTGAACATTATCGCCACATCATATTCTTGCTATATTGCTTTATTTAAGTTAGTTCTAGACTTTTATTGTATCTAAATGAACATTGCAGTATAAACAAGAAAGTCTTGATATCTGATTCGTGACCCTCCATCCTTCCTCCTCCAAACATTCATCTTACATTGTACTCTGGCTGGATCTCAGAGCTGGATGAGGTGCTGATGCTCTGGGCCGAGTCCTTGGAGTCTTGTTCCATCAGCTCGGGACGGGGGGCCTCTGGGACCCCGCCGGATGCAACCACAGCCACCCGAGGACCACCGCCACCACCACACTGATGGAGAGAGACAGAGATGCAAATAAAGATGGAGGTTTATTGTACTCAAAAGAATATTTGTGTGAGAGAGAAAATAAGCTATTTAAGCTAAGACAAGGTAGAGCAGCTTTCCTGCCATCTATTTGCCTCTGCAACACTAGAGAACCAGAATAAATGAAATGTAATGGCAGAGAAAACAACCACAGCAAAGTTCCAGCTTAAAAAAGAGTTACTGGCACTCTTATTTCTGTGTCATCGTCAAAATATTTGTATAACAGTAGATGAAGGGACAAAAAACCACAAATTTACATTTACTTTTGCAGAATTATTTTAAAAATTGCTTTTGATGCAGGTTAAACCTGCATCAAAATGTATTGGTTTTTACAACCGCATTGTTGTAAATGTGGACATCATTACTCTAATCCACAGGCCTTTTATGGAGAATATGGGGGAGTAAAAAAATAAATAGCTGGACTGACTGAGCTGTTCCGCTGCATTGCAAAACTGTTGCACTGGAAACTACAGTAAGCATGGAGGGTCAAAAAAACATGTTTATCCTGGCCTAGGGGCAGGGACCCGATTTACATTATTTTGATGTTTGGTGAGTCAGATTTAGGCCTGGAAAAATAAAATCAAACAAGGAAGCACAAACAATGAAGAAAGTCAGTTGACTAAAATGTATTTTAAAAATAAACACCACAGCATTTGTAAATGGAAAATATCATGTGGTTTAACATGGGGTAAGAAACATGTGTGTTTGCCTTTAACATCCTGGGCTCTTGTTTGCGGTTCGGTCTGCGAGGCTTGTTGTGTGTGTGCGGTATCAGACCGGCCTGAAAGATGGTTCTGGGGCGAGGCGTCTGTCTCAAACCCAGCTGAGACCCTCCTGAAGTTTTGTCCTGTAAACAAACACACAACACCCACTCAGAGGATTACATCTCACATCTTCCAAAAGAAACTTTAGTGAATTAAAGTTTGGATGCCTGAGGTCATACCTCGTTGTCGGAGTCCCAGGTAGTTTCCTCCTCCTCTGACTTCTTCCTGCTCCTCTTCCTACTTCCCCCTGAACCGTGGTTACCATCTGCGATGAGAAAAAGCAGGAGATCAACAGAAGGTTCGATAGATGGATCAAAAAGTAATTTAATGCTAGTAGCAGGACAGTCACTTCTCCAGAAATACATTTTGAGTAGAGAAATATTAAATTGCTTTATAAAAGGCCTACAAAAGTGAACTTTAATAATGTTTATTTGCCCTTTCCAGTTAACTTCTAAATCTAAAATTAATATCAGTTACTTTCTCGTAAATTACAGGAAACTATGGGACCTTTAAAATATTCAAGTTTTACTAACTATAGGTTAAAATATAAATCTTAATTATAAAAAAAAGAAAAAAGTGCTGTGATACAGAAACAACATAAAAATTGTGTCACTGTGTGTGTGTGTTACCTTGAGGTGAGGCGGCGTCTCCGTTCTGCTTGGGGCTGAAGGGGGAGGGCGGTTCAGCAGCGGTCAGGGGGCTGTTCTCATTGGTCAGCTCGACGCCACTGTCGTTCTCCGATAGGCCTTTAGCTGGAGGCATGTCTCCGTTCACCGGCGCCTGAGGATAGAGACAGATGGAAGGTGACTCCCAGACTTTAACCTGATTGACTTTTACTGAAAATGTTTAATATTCATCAGCTTATAGTGATCAATTTGACCTAGACAGATGTGATCACTATCGTCAATTTCCACTGTATTTTTTTATTTTACATGAAGCCTACTATAACAACCATATCGAAGCTAACAGAGAATAAATAAAGACTCATAAACCTCCACATAGCCTTCACCCACCCACAGCTGAGGATGATGATGACAACAGTATGTGTGATGTGCTGACGTCAACGCCCAACATCCACAAAGACTGTCAGGATGCTGTGAAACGGTCACATGACATCCCTGTAGTTCCACAAGCCTGGCGCTCAGCTATGTGGGCAACCTGTTGAATCATGGCTCGGAGTGCTGATCTTCTAATCCTCAAACCACAATTGAAATGACGAATCCTTCGCCAGACACTTTTAAGGGCTCTCCAACTTGGTCACTTGTTTCCAAAACCCCCCTGAGGAGCATTCCCATTCCCACGTACGGGCTTATTGTACCAGCTTGTATTGTTTATTGTCTGCTGTAACGTTCGCTGATATTTGAAGGTTTTCTGCACATTAAATCACATCTGACATGAAGCATTTTGTTCAAGCTACGTCTTGCAAGCAACAACACAGGCACTGAAATCGTTTTTTGTTGACCAAACAAAATAGGATAAAACAAAGCCGCTGCTGAAAGGACAAATTATTTAAGCCCTAAAGCTCCGGGGCTAGAATGTCTTTTGCAACATGGAGCCAAACCCTCCCTTCCCCTTAGGGCGTTGTTTACATTAATGAAACACATTCTTGCTCTGCCCTGACAGAAGTCACAGGAAAAGGGTGAAAATCAAACACGAATGCTGCAATGGAGCCAATTTTTTTTCTTAAATTGACATGTCAGAGACTATCAGGCGTGCCCGCATGTCAACCTGAGGTTGACCATGTGACTCAACTCAAACACTGCAGAGACCGCAGAAGAATAACACAGCAGATCAGGGATCTCTGACAGGCATTAGCCACCAGTGTTGAGAGAGAGACCGGCACAGGTGAGAAGAAAAGCGTTTTTCTCTGTATCCCACCTCACCTCGTCAGCGGTGAGCTCAGCTCTTGTTTGGACTTGTGCTTGATACACTTAAAAGTGTAGTGATTACAGCTAATCCACAATCTCCCCCCACTCTAACGGCGAGGATGATTTAGACACGTGTCTGAATAAGTGTGTGTATGTGTGTGCTTCTGTAGCGATGTGCATGATGGAAAGAGACTCGAGATGTACTGGTAGCAAAACCGCATAAATTATACGGAATGGAAGCTATTGTTGACTTTCTGGACCCCAAAACCTGGTGGCGGTTTGGAAAAACATGTGTTCTTTAAAGAAATCATCATAATTACACCATTTATCACAACCAGGAGCTGTAAAAACAGACATTATCGTTGAAAATCTTTTTTTTTGGGATATATAGATTCCATTGTTTTCGAACTTTTGTCAAAGAAATCATCAAATAAATGAATCTTTCTTTTCTTCTTTTCTCATGATTTGTACCATAACTGCACTAAAAACATATTTGAGTTCTCTCCTAGCCGTGTTCGTGCTGTTGCAGCATGTAGTGCATAGCTGCTTTTTAATAAGTTGTTTTTACCACTGGGGTGTTCATAATCGCTGCCTGTACACTTTGACGTTAACACAAAACATTTCTTTACCGTGAAAATTTTTTGTAACAGACAAATATTCTTTTTTTTATCTCACAGAAATCGGTCTCAGTGAAGTGACCACAATGCTTTAGCTTGTTATATCTAAAATTACATATGTTAGATAAATAAGATAATACAATAAGATCAAGCTTTTTTAGTCTCTCAGCTGATATAACATAAATACAATTCAACAGCATTCAAAATATGCTACATATCCTTTAAATAATATGTTAGCCAGCATTGTTATATGCAGCAAAAGAAAAAACACTCAAACTAACAAATTAAAAAAGTCATGTGTTGCGCAACTTGCGTGAATATGTGGTCAGGGCACACAATGCACCAGCCAAATGATGGTAAAATATGCAAGTGGCTGGTAGATTTGCTTCTCTCACCAGCCAAAAGACAAAACAATGGTCCTACATTGAGTGGCTGGTAAAATGGAAATATGTAATAGCCATTTGGCCGGTGCAAACAAGTTATAATATAATATCATTACATTACATTTTCATTTAGCTGACGCTTTTATCCAAAGCGACTTACATGCTATACAGTAGACACAGCAACGGTGAGCAATTAGGGTTAAGTGTCTTGCTCAAGGACACATCGACATGGACTACCGGAGCCGGGGATTGAACCACCGATCCTCTGATTGAAAGACAGACTAACCACTGAGCCACAGTCGCCCCATATCAAACAGGGTTTTTACAAATAGTTGATTTAGTGAAAAGCGACAAAGAGTGAACAAAGCAGAGAGAGAGGAGAGACGAAGCAGCTGTTCAACAAATGGAGATTGTGCTGACTTTTTAAGGAAAATCCCAGTTACGTGAATCTGAGGCTGCTTGTGATTGTAAAATGTTGTAAAACAGGGAATGCATGTGGTGTGAGCGTGGTTGCGATGCCAAATCTCCCCAGTAATAAAGGAACCCAGTGAACCTGTGCACAAAGTGTGTGCTCCAGATGGTTAAGAGTGAGAACCACTGGCAGCAACGGGAGGAGGGAGAGAGGCTGACAAAAAGAGAGAGGGAAAAGGTCAGGGGTCACTAAAAACATTCTGAATAATTATGTTGGGACATGGAAACCATGCAGAACCTTGTTGATTGACAGCAAAAGAGGGAGACAAGAGTCTTTTATGGGTTCTGGAGGTGAGGAGTGACTGGAGAGCGAGCAGGACGACAGTTTGGGAGGAACGAGTGATGAAAGAAGGTAGAGCAGCCCTTCAGACTGAGAAGAGACAGGATAGGAACAGCTGTTTGAAGAAGCCGTCGCAGATGTGTATCCTGCACTGACTACTGTGGAGAGTCGTATCCTATCTGCCCAGACAATTATACAGACTGGAGCTGCAGTGTCCAAGTCTATTGGTTTGAATGGTAGGCAGTGATTTTCAGGCCAGATTTTTTTCTTATGTGATTTTCATTTTGAGAAAAAAAAGAAACAATCCTGCTGAAAATCGGTGCAGTCCGTGTGTTGCTTTCAGCCCATTCATTCAGTCAGCATGTACAATCTTCACATTTTGCTTTAATAGAGGCAGCTTTTCAGTGTATAAAAGTTCCTGAGCCTTAAATCTGAAAAAACGCTGACTCTTTGATTCAGTCTGTTCTTGACTGGACTGTGTGAAATGAAAATGGGCATAAAGTAAACTGACCTCCATGACCTCTGATATTTAACAGTCATGGATGAAAGATCGCAGATGGAGGAAAACCGGAGTCCCTGCAGCACAGCTGTACGATAGCGGCCTTGGCAGCCACACTCCTCTTACGTTGACGATTACATTGGAACACTCAAAAAACATGACTTCAGGGGAGACCTTGAGCTCTATTGAGCAGCTTCCTGTTTCTCATTTATTTAACACATGGCAGTTGCCCAGTCGGGACTTATCTTGTTGACTGAAAAATGCCTCTGCAGGACAACATCCACGGAAACCTCTCGGACTTGAACATGCGTGCTTTTACCTTCATTTGTAACTTTTCCAAAAATAATAGTTACTTAACGCATGAGCTGCTATTAAGTTCTATTTCTAGATCTTCAAATTTAACATTTTGCCCCGACACAACATTGAATTTTGATTGGTTTGGTAATTTCTCTTTGTGACTGTCTCAAATTTCAAATTTGTTCTAAGGCATCGGCCCTTGAAGACATTTAATCCAACCAATGACACTCCAGTGAAAGCGGGTACTGCACAGCTGCAGCAGAGAGAAAGCCAAGACACAAAGACAGCTTGAACCTCCACAGAAACTGAGCTCTTCATTGTTGGCTCCAGGTAGAAATGTGCTTCAAGCGATGTTTTGACTCAAAATGATTAATCAAGCAGATGTTTGATATTACTTTATAGGCTGCAAGTCTCTGCCCAAACCTTCAATTACATCACGAAAAATAATTCAATGTATAATCTGTCAAAAGTTCGAAATGAGTGTATAAAAACACACAATTCCAATGATTACAAAATAAAAGATTGTAAAACTGTGAATTTTCTTTTGACACTTAGGCTTTTTTGTTCAGTCCCAACAAACAACACATGTAACATACAAACATGACAGTGGGATGGAGCTTCTCTTCTAACTCTCGGCAAGAAAGCAAAGAAACATTTCCCAAAATGTCAAACTGTTCCTTTAAATGTGGCCAACATTGTGGCTCATGTGAAGAAGAACAACGGCTTTAACACATTTCTAAAAGGTTCTGAGGAACTTGATCCGTTTCTTTAATTCATTTGCTTCAATTAGGTCTGCTTTAGTAAAAGATGAGGGGGGAAATCTTCTGTAAATAAACCAGACGACAGCTTTGCAGCTACTTCTTGGAGTAAAAGCTAAGAAACATGACCGAAACATGCAAAGATAAGTTTGTTTCTTGACATCTTTCGGTCACAGGTTGTCTGCACATTTTTGAAGAATGTATCCTCTCCTCTCCTTTCGCTGCGAGCGTCAGTTAAATCAGAGTTGTGTAAAATGGTTTACTGCTCATTCCAAATCCTCTAGTTGAAGACCTGAACCGATAATGGGATTTGAAGTGGGCCAGGTGGCTGTTATCGTCATCATTATCCTCGTTAACCTGCCTTCCTGGGTATCCATCACTCCTCATCCTCTGTGCTGCTGGCAGACATGAACATGCCCAATGAAGCGTGAAAGTACCACAAATGACCCTTGTGTCCCCCCTCAGCCTTCCTCTTTTCTCCCTGTACAAATTCTGCAACTTCAACTTTTACTACGACTACAGTGTCAAGTGTGAGGAACATGTGTCTCATGCATCCTGCACGCTCCATGGCTCTGTGTGTGTTTGGTAAAGCAGTACTCTAAGTCTTGCATTGTGCATATTTCACCAACCTACGTCACACACACATTCCACACCGAGCAACAGTCTGCCCCGCGGCGCTCCGACCACGAGCTGTCAAAACATTTTATCGAAGCCTAAATGATTAGAAATGGCACACTGCCAACATTTGGACAGGACTGCCCCAAAACGCTGCGTGAAATAAACTGGTATGGCTCTGAGAGTGTAATCTTTTGTTGGCGAAGAAGAAAAGTGTATTTTATGTTTTTGTGTGTGATACTGTAAACCTCTTAAACAATGCAAGCTTGCAAAATTAAGAGTGGAATGAAGCCCAGCATCTCGGGTCCTCCTCAATACTTCCAGCCAGATACACAACTCCAAGATGCACAAAATTTACTTTTCTTACTTTTTTTTCTACAGTGAAATTAGTGCAGAAGTTTGTTCTGGAAGGAATCCCAAAATCAAAAATCCATTATTGTCCTCTTACCTGTGCTACTTATTAATCCAGACTGTTTTGGTGTCTGCCGAGTGTTGGCTGTAGAAATGTCAGCCTTCTCTCCAATATAATGAATATAATGGGACTATGAGGCATTGGCCTTGTGCTGCTCGAAGCGCCAAAACACATTTTAAAAACTCAACAGCAACGTCTCTTTCCAGAAATTGTGATAATCCACAGACCTTGTTGTGAGCAGTTTCATGTAGGAACTACTTTCTTTCTTCTGAAAGCGTGCATCTACTCGTGGACGAGAGGCTCGTGCTTGTGAGATGTAAAACATTACTGCCGTCCTTCTCGGCTGAGCTGTAAGGTGAGCTAGCTAGGTGGTGCTAGGTGAGCTGGCAGCATCGAGTGTAGATGCACGCTTCCTTCCTGGAGACAGGGAAGACATTGGTTTCATAGGAGCGAGCGGGTAAGGTTTTTCTTTTTGGCCTCCATATTTGTCACTGTTTATAGCTAAGAATACATTGCAATAGCCAGGTTTCAACCAGTAGAGGGCGGCTACTATGGAATACTAGGTATAATTCATTAACTGTGCACTTAAATGTAAAGTGTAAACCTGAATGCATCAGCAAGACACTTGATATCCATAATCGTTGGTTAGAAAAAAAGAGGACAGATGGAGCGAAAAGAGAGAAGGAAAGAAAAGGAGGGCAGATGGAGAGAAAAGAGAGAAGGAAAGAAAAGGAGGGCAGATGGCGGAAAGAAGGAAGTGCCCCTCTCAGACGGTGTGATATATGAGACTGAAAAAGAGGAACCAGCAGTAACGTACGACAGGAGCCTCATTAAGTGTGTGTGAGTGTTTGTCTGTGGTTGTAAGTGTGTGTGTGTGTGTACACAAGTTACGAATGTGTGAGGGTGAAAGTGTGTGTGTGCATGTGAAACTGAGAGTAAAGGTGTGTGTACTGATTGCGAAAGTTTCTGTGTTGCTGCCTTCAAATGGAACTTGTGAGCTCGTGGACACAACATGGGAAGTCGTGCACACGATATGCTTGGCGTTCAAGCTAGCGTGCCGGTAACGTAAAGCAGGAAATGCAAGGTGGCATATTTCTAATAATACTGGACAGATTGTAATGTTTCTCACCAATGTAATGTTGGTGAGAAACTTGAATAAATCCAGTTGTTTGAAGGACATAAATAGATATTAGAGACGGAATTCTGACCTGTATACACTTTAAGTAGCTTATAATACATCATTACACCTACTAATGACTACATTAATCATGACAATATATATAATAAATATTTCCTTATTTAAATTGTGTGTTTTTATAAAGAAAAAAGTGAAATGATAAACTTTTTGAGCGGTTGAAAATAAATGTTTTTATATCTGGAGCCTGAAAAATCTGAAACTGAGCTTTCAGAAAATGTCCCCTACAAGGTTGTGAATCTGACAAGAGGGGATCGTTCATGTGTGTGTGTGTATTTGTGCGTGCGGGAACCCATATAAAGACGCTATTGTCCTCAATCCTTCTATAAATGATTTTTCTTGACTCCTTCCTTTTTTCCTTCCTCCCTCCCTCCTTTACTGCCTCCATCCTTCTATCTATACCACATATCCTCTTTGCGTAGATGCAGCTGTGGTGGGTGTGTGTGTGTGTGTGTGTGTGTGTGTGTGTGTGTGTGTGTGTGTGTGTGTGCGTGCGTGCATGTGACACATGCACACACCATCACAGCCAACATACATTCTCAATTAGGCCCATATAACATGCTGGGACTTTTGTCCGGGCATCTGCCTTGGCATCAACACACACACTCCTTTAAAACAACAGCTGGCTCAGAGAAAAGTTCAGGGAGTAGTTGTGTGTGTTTTTGTGTGTGTGTGTGTGTGTGTGTGTATATGGGTGTTAATGGGAGGGAATGTGTTTTTTGTAAACAGCTTTAACTTTCTTTTTCCACATTCACAATGGGAAGAGGCTGTAACATGTGTGTTGAATGTGTGTGTGTGTGTGTGTGTGTGTGTGTGTGTGTGTGTGTGTGTGTGTGTGTGTGTGTGTGTGTGTGTGTGTGTGTGTGTGTGTGTGACTCACTGTGGCTGTCATATTGTTGCTGTTATCCATGATAGCAGCAGAGTATTTGTTGGACGGCATCGCTGTTGTGGTCAACTGGTCCAGAGGCTGTGCTGACTCCTTTTCAAACCTGGATGAGACACAAAACAAAAATGCCCTGTCAGCTTTTGTGCTTACAATCCAAATCTGAGAACTTTTTTATAAATCCATTCAGTATATAATCAATTCAATTAAAACATTTTTAATTATGTTTTCATCGTCTGAACATTTCCACGGAACCACATTTGCATTAAATTATCTCTTTAATCTCCAGTAATTAATGACGAGAAATACAGCTGTGTGAAAAAGTGGAGAGGTCCAGGCTTGAACCGAACGAGAAAGACTGGAGAGGAGAGGATGACGCTGCTCTCTCCTGATCTTGATGACTGGGTAGGAGCAGATCTGACATGCCCATACATGTATGTGTATCGAAACTGCTCTGAATTTTTACATTTAAATGTTCATTATTGTATCTTTGCAAAAAAATGTTTCAGCTTTTAGAAACAGAGAAGTGAGAATGAATTAGAAAAACTGAGGAAATACTGGGGGCAGAGAGGAGTGAGGGGCCCAGGAAAAAGGGGACAAAAAGTACAAGGGTGGGGGGGTGGGGGAGCTTCACATCAAAGTTGTGTCTGGTGGCGAGAGATTAGGGACTGCATTGCAAGAGGGGATTGTTCACTCCCCAAAGGGTATGCTCCTCAGGGTCTCTCACTGGGGGCTGCATTCCTTGTCTGTCATGTAGTTTATGGCCCCTTCAGGCTCCGATCCAGTCCTACAGTTTATACATTGTCTACTTTGTTGCATATTGTACAGACTGCACTCATACAGTAAAGCATCCATTCACTCAACAGCCTGGATCAGAAGCACCCATTTTGAATTACAGCACCAAAACCATACACATTACAAGATTAAATTACTGTAATAAATCATATTTTTTTACATATTTTCTTTCCAAGCTATGGATGCCCTTTTGTTAACAGATGGGAATTGTTTAAATTTTCTTTCAATGCTGACATACCTATATGGTAATTTAAAGACTTACTGGTTGCTAAAAGTGCTCCTCCTGGGCATACTGGTCTTGAAGATATCTCATTCAAATGTGATGGGGGACTAAATACAGTTTATTTCACTCTACAGCCAACAGGTTTGCCAAAGAACTCCCCTATCTTGCATTTATTAAGCTTACATCCATCTTTTACAGGCCTGCTAGAAGTCACCCATCATGCACCAGCCCTCCAAGTATACTATTGTTATAGTTCCTACACTATATTCTCCCTCAAATGTCCTTCCCTTCCTTAAAAACTGTAAATGTCCCACCTCATTTCTCCTCATGCTTAGAGATAAATCCTAGATAATTTGTAAATGTGAAAATGTGTGCTAGAATGAAGTCATAGACAGCTCTGGAGGTACAATAGGATTAAAAAATCTCATCTTTTCCTAAAAAATACTTCCGATATTAATATGACAAATGAGTAATGAGAGGATCACAGTGTGAAACACATCTCAGCTGTAAAACGTAACAGTAGATCAGTTGAAACCCCTGCAGCAAACTAACTGTTGACAACAGGTTTTAGTTATTCACAGCACAATAATCATCTTTTCCAGTTAGATTCAGACAATATTATCAGAACATGTCAGATCCCCTCCCCTCATTATGAAGGTG
This sequence comes from Cottus gobio, assembly GCA_023566465.1. Classification (NCBI taxonomy): domain Eukaryota; kingdom Metazoa; phylum Chordata; class Actinopteri; order Perciformes; family Cottidae; genus Cottus; species Cottus gobio. Next base: position 11,522,755 of record CM042215.1, on the reverse strand, counting down.
AAATGAGAGACTAATCACAATCTGAATGGAGCTATTCAGATTATTTAAGACTTTTCCTTTGAGATAAGATTTAAAACATTCAAGGGCGATCCAAAGAATGTAAAGAATGTAAAACCCATTTCAAACACCTGCAGTGATGAATGTTTCAGAAAAAGGACCATAAACTCCAACCTGCAGTTAGAAAAGTATAGAAAACATTAAAGTTTCACTGATACAAATAGCTATAATTTTAACAAGCTACATTATATTGTTTAGATTATTTAACTTCACAGTGTTGTTCTATTGAACATTTCACTGGTTCCCTATACAATTGAAAGCAAGTGTATCTTTTAATATTCTGCCCAGATTATAGTTTAATGATTAATCAATCGTTTTGATCATGTTTTCTGTTTTATATCATTGTAAATTGAATACCTTTGGATTTGGGGCCTTTGGTCAGAAGCAAAATAGACATTTAAATACATCACTTGTGACTCTAGGGAATTGTAATGTTTTTCCCCCCACTACTTTCTATCACTTTATACACTAAACAATTAATTGCAAATATAATTGTGACCAATTGACATTGAAAATCTTGGTATACATTTTGCTTTCATTCAGTTAAATATTTAGTTGAATTTTTTTACTTAATTTACTTGTTAAGATCTACTACACAGATTGTCATTTTTTTCAGCACAAAAGACAATAAAGATGTCAAACTGACACTTATTCTTGAAAAGTCCAGTTAAACTCTTACAGTGGTGTTTTTGGAGTGTAAACAAATAGTGGAGTCTTGTCAAATTATTCTAGAATAAATGTGATGTCAAGATACCTCTGGATTAACTGTATCATTCCCTGTTTAATGACTCCTCCCCTTCACTTTCCACCGCGTGGTTTCTTTCTGCATTTTAATAGGTATTCCGACATGAGAATACTTTTGTAAATGCCGGCATATACATTTGTCCCTATACCTGTCAAACAACAGGCTGCAAACTCTACTAATAAATCATTGAAGGACACGAGAGCAAAAGTTCATCCGGTAAACCTGCACCGTCAGAACATGTTCAAACACCGGAGCGCGTTCAAAACCAGGAAACACACAGTATCCCATCGTGCAATGCTTAAGAGACATGCAACTAAACCAGGAGTAACGTAAGTCTACAGTGAACCCTGCCGCGACAACACATGGGGGTCGTGAAAAAGCACTATTCTGCACCAACACATACTGTTTCAAGTCGTAATAACAGCACTATAAGAATATATTAAGCACGACAAGTCCCTTCTAACTCACCACACAGGGCCGTCAAAAGGACCGTCGGGAGTGGCAACGTCTAATCCTTGCAGAAATATGAACTATATATGCTACAAGTACTTTGAAGTAAAAACTTTGAACTCTATAATGATATACACATGAAAAGGCGATTAACACAATGTGCACTACATATGCATTCAATTCCTCAAAGGAATGTTGTAATAAATGCGTTATAACGCATTTCAAAGGCACCACGAGCGTCGACCTGGTCATTTTAAAGATATTTGGTTCAACACATGGGCAACAAACTTTACAAGTGCACAATGCGAGACAGGGGAAAGCACGCCATCTACAGCGAGCCGGCCTCCACAAACAGCTTCACAAATATATCAAATGTGGTTAAAGACGAGCATGTGGGTTTCTAGATGAAGTTTGAATTATTTGCTCGGTAAATTCCTGCAAAGAAAATGCCCTCGCCGGTGGGAAACTTACATTACCATCCACGCTTCGTATCCACGGCTGGGAAGGGACACGATCGAAGGAGGTGTTGCTTTCTGTAGAGTCGGTGTTACGGGGAAAAGTGGGTTTAAAACCAAGAACCTTGAACTTGCCGCAGGATAAGAGTCGGTCAGTCCTCTCGCATGAGTTGTTCACTCTGTTGAAGCATGCTGCTGCAGCGCGCTCTCGTGCTCTCTCTCTCTCCTCTACCTATCCCTCTCTCTCTCCTCTCTCTCTCCCTGTCGGTCTATGCCTTGCTCTCTCCCTCTCCCCCTCTCTCTCTCTTTCTCTCTCCCCCTGTCTCTCGCTCCCGTGCTCACTGCTCGTGTCCCACCGTGCACTGATGGAGCCTCGCTGTGGGTCGGCTCGTGTTAATAAAGTTGGAGGAGAGCTGACAGCGGATTGGCCGCTGAGATTTTCCCCAGGTGAGAATGTCGACTCCCATTTTCTGTCCCCGCAGGTTAAACATGTGAACAGGAACAAGTTTTTTTTTTTTTTTCAAACATTCCGTGTGATCTCAGGGGAAAGTCTCTAGGGAAATGTGTTGAAGCGAAACTAAACAGAAACTACATGGAGCACTTTATTCTAATGCTTTACACATTTACCAATGATGATGAACAATCAGTGGTAGAAGAAGGACTCAAATATTTTGCTTGAAATACTTGGATAAAAGTAGAAATCCTTATTTAAGTGAAGTAAAGTACAATGTTTTTGCATACAAATAACAAAAGTAAAAGTGCTAATTATGCAACATGGCCTATTTCAGAATAATATATATTGTACATCTTGGTTAAAATTATAGATGCATTAATGAGTTATTTCGTTTAATATTGCATTTGGGACAGAAGGAGCCATTTACTATTATTGTTGTATGTGTTAATGTGTAGTTTAATCGATAATAATAATAATATTATTTATATACACACACACATATATATACATATATAATTTAAAGTTTTATTTATATTTTGTATTAAAGATCTGAATCTGCAACGACACTAAAACTGTCAGATAAATGCAGTGGTGTAAATGTAAGATATTAGAAGATTAACACAGTACAAAATAAAAATACTCAAAGTAAAAGTAACTCAAAATTGGATTGAAGTAAATGTACTTCCAGTTATTAACCACAGACATATTCTCAACTGTACTTAAGTACTATTTACGAATGACATGTACTTTGCTTGAATATTTTAATGTCATACTACTACAACCAGTGGAGGAAGAAGTATTCAAATGCTAAAAGTATAAATGCTACAGTCTTAAAATAAGTAGCAAAAAGTACAATATTTGTTTCGGAGATGTAGTGTAAAAACCTTAAATTGTACATAAGTACAGTTCTTGAGTAAATATAATTATACAATTGCCTGGATTCTATCGGTATGCTCTTCCTTTGACCAAGTAGTAGTATCAAAAGTACTAAGATACACATTATTCAATATTGTTATACTCATAGTTTGAATTGATTCCTTTCCGTGATACCACATTTTTATGATGAATAAAATATCTTCTGCTTTAATTTAATTTCTCTCAAGGTTGTGTTAGTTAATACAGAGCACTTGGCCACGCATGCGCACTAATGGACCAGGAAGTGGAGCGGAAGAGCCGAGCAGCACGGACGGTTTTACAGGGGGGAAAAAGATGCAACTTCACTTCACTAAAGATGTTTTACCGGATTCTGTCAGCACGGACTTCCAGAACCTTAACAAGCTCAGCGAGCAGGTAAATACAGCAGCTTTTTAACCACGGTGATACACGAAAGAGCATCAGTTTAGTTAACGTTAATGTTAGCTAACCCTAACTGAGTTGTATTTCTAAACTCAGCTCGTTTCTTAAGTTTCATTCTCCTTAGACTTTATTTGTAAATAGCTTTCATAGTTTTTGAGGCTTCAAAGATGAATAAAATGATGCATGGTTGTTCATTTGCAGGATTTCTCTCGTTGTCCAGAGCTGTCAGTAAACACACGGGTTGATAGCTCTTGTTAATCATGTGACAGCAGACTGTGTGTCAGTGGTGGAAGAAGTATTCAGACAATTTACTTAAGTAAAAGTAGTAATACTACGGTGTGAAAATACTCGGTTACAAGTTAAGGTCCTGCACTCCACATTTTCCTTCGGTAAAATCAAAATGTGAGCTACTTTAAGTACCAAAAGTAAAAGTACTCATTATGCAGGAGGGCCATTTCAGAACAACATGCATTTTATTTCTGGTTTATAAATTGTAATGCGTGGTATGCACTTTTATGTTGCACCTGGTAAAGGTGCAGATTTATGTATACTGCTGGTTAGCTTAACCTATAATAATACATATTCAATCAATAATAAAATATGCAAAGTAACTAATGTTATCAAATAAATGTAGTTCAGCAAAAAGTACAACATTTTCCCTTGAGATGTAGTGGAGGAGAGGTATATAGGAGCATATAATGAAAGTACCTCAAAATTGTACAGTACTTGAGTAAATGTACTTAGTGACATCCACTACTGTTGTAGTGAGATAATTCTGGGACTTTAACCATGTTTTTTTATTTAACCCTGATTTTATTTTCCTATGCACCTGCTTTTTTAGCAGGTTGTGAAGGGTATATTATATGAAACTGCAGAAATATTTCTGAAAAAAGTGTGTACATACTGTAGGTGTTGAAATGTATCGAGGGAATTCAAGACTGCATTTTTGGAGTCAACAGTTTCTATATGCACAAACAAAATTATAAGTCTTACAAAAAACAACTATTGGCTTGAAATAAAAAACTCTGAAAATCTGCACACAACCATGGACAGAATGTCTCCATGTAAGATTCTTGTTGATGATTTTTTTCTTCTAAATAGCTGATCAAAGTGTATTTTCTCCAACAAACCAAGCACATATTCAGACATTAACAAAGACTTTCATGTTTTCATTTTGTGCAGCAATTTCTTCGTCTGATTGAAATCCTGTTCCAGTTCCTGCTGGAGCCTAAAGAGGTGAGCGTGCACACACACGCACACGATTCTGATGTTAATGGGACTTTGGACTCAGTGATTAACCATGGTAACTGAACCGAGGAAAAACATTGCCTGCCCTATTGTGTGTGTGTGCAAATTAATGCATGTTTTTCTGCGTGCGTGTGTGTGTAAGAGTAGACGGAGAGGTTCATGCAGCTGCTTGGTGAGTTTGCAGGGGAACATGGGATGAGTGTCAGTCCTCTGAAGAATCTGATGAAGAGCGTCCTCCTGGTGCCACAGGGTGGGACACACACACACACACACACACACACACATTCAATTCAATTCAGTTTATTTTGTATAGAACACATAAACACACAAACAAACAAACATAATACATCCATTTATTCACAGGCGTCACACTGAGATTAAATGGAGACACATTTGTTTTCTGCCGGCCTGATATATTTCTACTTCTGTTAGTGATAACCTACATTACCTAGGATACATACATGGTTTTGACTGTGGCTTGGTGGTAGAGCCGGGTCGTTCTTCGATCACAGGCTCGTCACTACAAACCCCGGCTCTGCTAGTGTTGATGTGTCCTTGGGAAAGATAATTAACCCCTACTTGCTCATGTATGAACAAGTATTAATGTTAGTTAGTCCTGATGGGCCAGCTGCACCTTGCATGGTAGCTCCTGCCATCAGTGTATGAATGATGACATGTAGTGTTAAAGTGCTTTGAGTGGTCGGACGACTATGTTAACCAGAAAACCGTCAGACAGCACTTTCCGACGAGGAACTTAATCCCTTATCACAAAGTCACAAGACTCCTTTGACCTCGCAGAACACGGGAGCTGCCATAACCATACAATAACACACAAACTAACAGCAGCAACTCCTGTGTTCTATGAGGTACCTTTTAATGTTATTGTGAGTCTGGTAGGTAATACACAGTTCAAGGATTGACGGTGAGTCTATCTGTTCTCTCCTCAGGCGCCTTGAAGAAAAGCCTGACAGAGAAGCAGATCAAAGAAGACCTTGTGACATTAGGTACACTTAACAAATCCTTTATCACAGGAGTCGCTCATAAAGAGGGTCAATTTTAAGCAGAAGTTAAGTAAAGCCGCTGGATAGTCTAAATCGGCTTTATCTGTTGATTCCTCAGGACTAAACGAAGACAAGGCGGCTCACTTTTCACAGCAGGTAACTTTCAAACTTTGAATTGTTTACAGTCAAACTAATCTTTTTGCCTTCTGTTCTTTTAAAAGTCAAATTATCAAACCAGGTATACTTTTATGAGCACAGGAGTCTTTTTTCCTGTATCTTGCAGTGGGGGGAGCACTATGCAGCGCTGTCCAGACTCGCTGTGGGACAGACTCTGATGGTCAACCAGCTAGTTGACATGGAGTGGAAGTTTGGAGGTAAAACGAAGACAAACTAGACATCCCATCACATTTTGCTCTAAATGAAATGAAGTCTATTTCTGAGCAGACTTAGGAGCCCTGATGTTGTTTCTCCTCTCACACTTCCAGCAGATATTCATGAACACAGAGGATCTAGTCTAACAGCTATTAGCATAGTTTATGCCCTCTAATTCTTTGTTCTGGCTCATTTAAACACGTCAGATGTGTCCAGCTGATGGGTCTCTATCAGGCATCATTGTTTATGCATACAACCTATTGATGTCTCACAGGTAATAGTGATGCTAATACACTGAGCGGGGGAGTCATTAGCATTATGTTGAGCTATTGTTTAGCTGATCTTCAAGTTAAAAGACGCAGCTCCAGTTTAAGAGGGGCGTGGACAGTACATGCTGCACCCATCTGCAGCTTACTTAACTGTGTTGTTATTGACATGTAAACCTTCAGCCAGGCAAACCGACTGTGTCTCTGCATGTCACCAATGAGTCGGCTGGAAACAGTCGGTTATCTGCAGAGACTTGACAAGTCTGATAGCCAATATGTACCCTGCTTTTATCACCGGCTGCTACTCAAACAGACCATCTTGTATAATGCTGAATGTTTATAAAGGCCTTTGGAAAGAGTCCAGGACCTTTGAGTTCTTGCTTATTTTTGTGTGGCATCGCTACAAAATACCTAACGGCTACATAATCCATGAGCTGTTTTTTGGATGATAGTTGTTGCATTCAAAATACATTTTTACACAGTCTTTATGTTTGAGAAACCATCATAAGTAATGCACAGGTGATGATCAAGCAGAGAGAGACATTTGTGATTTATTTTACTTTGCTTAAAAAGTAAAGTTCAGAAAATATCGCTAACTGTAATGTAACGTGTAATGTGACCAAAGCCCTGTGTAGCATTTTTACAGTATCATTAGTTTAGCCGTACATTACCCGAGAAATATAAATGAAGCAAAAATAGATTGAAAGAAGGGGAATCCTTTACAGCGTAAACCAGGCTGACATGTTATCACACCATAAAGGTTTTATGGCTAATATGTTTGCAAGTAGCTGCCTTTTGACACAAAATCATCCCTTTGGAGTTTTAGTCTATTTGATGAATACTGGTCGATTTATTATCATGTTTGCCCTCCTGAGAAAAACATCTGGCTCTTTAGCTGCTTCATGCTCCACTTTCATCAGCGGTTAGTCTCCAGCTGTGTCCGTCTGCTGTTTGCTGCTGAGCATTTAGAGTACAGCGGCTACAGAGCTTCTTCTTGAACTGAGGAGAGGCGGAGCTCTACAGTACATGTGGCTTAAAACCAAAACGATGTGCTAAAATACTCAAAATACTTCTGCAGAGCTACAGAGTCAATGATAATTATCTGTTGGTTTCTCACATTACACATAGTCTGATTCAATATTACCTGCATTTGACACCCAACAACTGCAAATTTACAGGAAAGTATTGGAGAGAATTGGGAAAGAACATGCAACAAAAAGCCTTGACCAAAAGTAACAATATACTACTAAAACAACATTTATTGACATTTTAAATATACATCATCACAAAGCTGTATTCAGTTATACATTCTCTGAATTTATTTATTTTTTAAAATATCAATCAATTAACCCTTGTATAGTCTTGTCTTCATGCAATGATCAAGCACATTTTAAGAAACTGTATCAAAAATCAAACGTCAATTTTCCCTATAAAGTTGAAAAATAATGTATTTTTGTTTGTGATTTAAATTGATCACTTGATCTAAGTATCGTGGTGTGTTTTCTGACTCACAGTGACTGTTGGCACCAGTGAAGTACAGAAAGCGAGCAACATCTTCCTGCAGGTTTGAAAGCTCTGCACACACACTCACTCACACTCTCTCTCTCTCACACACACACACATACACACACACACACACACACACACACACACACACACACACACACACACACACACACACACAGCTCATTTGTTCAGTTTTGTTGAACACAGTTTTGTTGTCCTCCTGCAGTTGAAGCTGGTGGTCAAAAAAGGGATTTCCACTGAAAACATCTACATGGGTGAGCGATTGTGTGCTTTTACTAACAAAAGCAGCTCTACAAACCTTTGTTCACATAACATATTGTTTTGGCAATAACGTCTCAACATGTCAGATCCAGATGAGTGAAGCAGCATGCATGAACATTTTACGATAATGAAATGTAAATATGTGCGGCTGTCTTGCGTAACACAAGCAGAAAGCAGGAGTATGTAGTTTGCCGAATGAGTGAGAAATAAAAGGCAGCTTGACCCAGATGGACACAGGAAATTAACAATCAATGTCACCTTGCTGTGTTGGGTGCCATAATTGAATTAATGTTGTTTACAAATGTTTGCATCTCATTGCATTTGAGATGACAAACTGTGATTCGAGGCTCTAGCGAGCTATAATATCGGCAAAGCATCTCAGAGATGGAGAGAAAATGTTGACAATAGTTTTGCCTTCTGCTGACTGTCAGCCTTTGGGTGTCAGCCGTTGGCCACAGGGTGTCGGGGCTGGAGCCAATCCCAGGTGACATACTCCCAGTCACACCAAGAGACAATTTAGAGTCACAACCCCACAGCAGAGTCTGTGAGGCGGCAGTGCTCACCACTTCACCATGCCGTCATCATGATTACTAGCAACATTACAGTGCCTACAAGTAGATACGGTGGGGAGTGACAAATAGGATGGCTGGGAGCTTAAGAGGAGATCAACATGGTTATTTGTTTTTGTGGCTTTAAACTGCACAAAAAAGGTAAATGTTCATCGTTCCGAGAAGGAAACCCAGCTTTTAGCTCTAATTACCTAATTAGATTCAGTGGTTATTGATTCGGTGATCTGTTTGATGCATGTTTGGAGTACAGAGATAGAAAAACCTTCCCTTATTACATCCTGTTTTCTATAAGGGAACTGTTGTGTTTACACACTTCAACATAAGATATCTGACATGCTATATGTGTCTGGTATATTTTGATGGTAAACAGCTAGAATTGAATACATGCACAAGCTAATTTTAAGCAGTCACCGGGAGCATTATGACTGCTAATCACTTCTGTTTCTCACCTTAAGTCCATTTGCCCCGTTTATTACAAAAGCTGAGAGATGTCTATCAATGTGAGATGTCCTGTTAAAATAGTGCTCCATCTTATTTTCTATTAATTGTGGCATTCTATCCCTGTTTTTATATTCCTTCTTTGTCCATTTTCCCTTTAATGTAAAGCCCTTTGTGCTGCATTTCTTATAAGAATGGTGCCATACAATTACATTGTTTAATCCATGTGGAGATCAGAGTTTGAAACCTTGTTGTTTATACCAAAGTGTGAAAGGGAGTAGGAAAACTATCTTTAAAATAAATGTTTTATAGTGTAATAGAGTAGTACTCATCCAGTCTGTGTTATCTACTAACTGTTTCCTGTTTTCTTCCCTCATCTCTTCCAGAATTGACGCTCCCACAGTTTTACAACTTCCTACACGAGATGGAGAGAGCCAAGGCCAGCATGGAGTGTTTCAGCTGAGTGTGTGTGTGTGTGTGTGTGTGTGTGTGTGTGTGTGTGTGTGTGTGTGTGTGTGTGTGTGTGTGTGTGTGTGTGTGTGTGTGTGTGTGTGTGTGTGTGTGTGTGTGTGTGTGTGTGTGTGTGTGTGTGTGTGTGTGTGTGTGAGAAAATGTAAGACTGTAAGACTGTGTGTGTTGGCTGTAACTGCAGGGCAGTGTGTATTATGTAGTACATCATGTGTGTGTGACACTGACTGAAGCTAAACACATTGTATTTACTGTCAGACATTTCTACTCAAATAAACATGAATATAAAAAGAAAACAATTCACACTCTTTGATTTATGTGGGACATTCCTGTCATGGGTTTTCTGTTTCTGGTGTCAGCAATCGAAGTTTTTTTTGAGAACTGAGGTGAGAACTAAGTCTCATGTTTCATTGATACTTCCTCTCAACGGGCCCTGTGGGGAAAGTTTGGCATCTTGAACTCGTAAAAGGATGAGACAAAATGTATTCAACTTCACCCAGACCTGTTTGATCAAGTTCAGTGCTGTTTGTTGAATAATTATGGGATTTGAAAGAACTTTGCATACATTCACACACCGACACGGCCACAACAGAGCATGTTAACCCTTTCCACCAAACATTGATGTTAAAACATTTATAGCAGCAATATTTTTTTTTTTTTAAAAGCAGTGGTGCAATAATTATTCAGATCCTTTAATTGAGTAGAAGTACTAACACTACAATGTGAAAATACTCCACTGCAAGTACCAGACCTGCAAAACTTTACTGAATATTTATTTGTATTTTCATGTCAAAATCCAATTATCTTTTCTTCCTGTAAAACTAAATATGACGTGCTTATTGTAACATAAGGTAAATGTGTGTAGTATTATAAGACAACAGTGGCAAAAATATACAATTATGTTAATCTCACTGAATATTTGAGACTTTTGAGAGGTTGCCCATACAATGTTTTATTGTGGAGGGAATACCTCATACAATTTGCCTCTAGCAGTCTGCCTTGGATAGTCTTTATTTAGTGCTCAATGTTTTCTGATGAGTGTGCCTGTCTTTTTTCCAGAACGCCCAGCATATTTCCTCAAATACAAAATTTATAATAATTGTTCAGGAGCAAGATCACTCCGTGTGGCTAACAATTATCTCCAGACTTCGCTTCGACAATAGCTCTTCCCCTGAGGACATGTGATATTAAACACACCGCCATACATAACCAACCAACTGTATTTAGCACGTCCATCAGATGATTCCTATCCAGACAGATAATTGTGCTCCCATTAAACAGTGCAATTTTAAACTTTCCTTGTCCAACATTAAAACTTACTTCATGGCAGTGATTTTTGAAGAGTAAATGCAAACCAGAAGAAAAAGGCTAACTTTAGGCTATAAACACACTCCACCTTATGGCACTTGTCATGTGGAGCTCACAGCGGCCCAAAAATTAAAATGTGAAAATTCAACAGGAATGTCTTTTTTCAGAAATCATGCCCCAGTTATTAAATAATAAGCAAAAATATGCTAAATCCCCAGTTTTTTTTATCACAATGGCGCCCCATTGGCTCGCTCATGGCTGCCGCTCTGCACTGCTCATACAACAGTTACAGCTGATAAACCCGTCCTGACCAACGCCCACCCTCTGGTTTCCCTCAAAGTAAACACTGTGCGCTCTGTCAGACCTTTCGCCGGAGTTTGCACCGTTAGCACCGTTAGCAGCGCAACGATGTGCACCGTTCATCCAGTGCAATTCATTAAAACTATGCTCAAGCCATTTGCTAGTTAATCTTTAAGAAATTCACTTATAAAACGGGCAGAGGGCTGTAATTTGGCCCCCCTAGCATTATACCATTGGTAAAGTTATGACTTATTGGATTTTAGTACATTTTTGATTAGGTTAACTACACATTTTATTACATTTTCAATAAATCATTACATTATTGGGTGCTACAAAACTGTTTGTAAATACGTGTCCACTTCATGTTCCTTTATATAGTGAAACCACGCATTGAGCAGATTACAAAACCTGGTTTCTCTCTGACTCCCCTCTCTCAGGGTTCTCCCCTATGTTGTCTCATTCTTATCTTAACCTTCACATTCTTTCACTTTCTCCTGGAGTATGATTTATCCTCATCTCCCCTCCCCTCTCGCTCTTTGTGTTCATGCTGCCTCTCATCTCGTGGCCCAACATGTTACAACAGGAAATCATGACTCAAGATAATCCACAGACCAGGATTTCTGGAAAATCATATTGCTATAGAGTTTTTCAAATAAATATATATATATTTATTTTTTGTCGCTTTGAGTACCACAAGCCGAGTTCCATATTGTCACATTATATTCGAGGGAGAGCAGACCTCGCTGTGGCTGATATCTCCAAAACTAGACAACTGACACCAAAACAATCTACAATAAGGAGCACTACAGATAAGAGAAAATATAGGCTATTTCTTTGTATTTTGGGGTGCACCATCCCTTTAAGCCACCAACAACATCTGGTGAATCAGTGTTGACTATCTGGTGATAGCAATTTTTACCTTTTTAATTAAAATACTCATTTCTATCGCTAAACCTAGTCACAATTTGATGCCTAATTCATAAAATAATTGGCCAAAATCATAACCATTCTAGAAACCCTTGAAAAACCATTACATGTGAAAAAGAAAACACAGCATGAGCTTACAAAGCTGCATAAAATAACCAATGATAAAATCTTAGATAAATAGGCTATCCCAACCCACAAATATTACAATCAAACCATATACAAAAATCGCCATGTCAATGTCAAAGATGATCACGTCAAGGTAAGTAGGTCAACCCTTCTCCCTACAATGGTTGAATACAACTCATGTCAATCAAATATTTATCAAATAAAATAAATCAATAATATGTATGAGTGGACACAACAAATCTGACACTTTTTTGTATATCTTTACTTGTTTGGTAATATTGTCTTCACAATATTTTCATATTGTTGACCAATGCAACACTATTTTTGCCCGGCCATCAAAAGATGCCGGGAGGAAACCAGTCCATTCTGGCCACACTGCTGCAGAGGGGTATTACCGTTGGACCTACAGTGGGAAGTTTAGTACAGCTGTCAAATGAAAGTGTGTTTGTGTGTCTGACGTCCAAACATGAAGCCAGCATATTATGATATTAAGTGAATGAGGCCTATTGTTTGTGATAAAAGTCATTTTTTCACAAGGTATAGTCGCACTGTTTTACATGGTCTGTGTATATACATGAACTGGTTATGCCTGTTCTGTATCTACATGCCCTCTGTTGCTTCACACATTGCTTCCACGTCACCAGTTGACCCAAATACGGTTAGACATAAATGGTTTTCTTATCTCTGTACCTGAACATCTCTTTCCCACAACCGGAAACCAGACGAAGAAAAATCTAATCAGCATTAGCATCACAGGGTAAAACCCTGGAGCTGGTTCACCGAAAGTGTATGAGAAGCAGAGGAAAAACAGTTTTTCCTGGAGCTGCTTCATTGATATTGCCTGACGGGATAGATGCTGATAAATATCTCAAAGTTTTTAAAAAGGCCTATAAATTACTTGAGAATCTGAATTGTAACGTTGTGGAATTCTATGACGACAAGCCTATAAATTGCTGTTCGGTAAACTGTGAATAATGTCACCTCAGGGCATCACTTGTAAATCTTGACTACACCTCAGGAGGCTGGCTATTATTTTTATTCTTGATACAATTGGATTTGGGTTTTATATGCTGTAAAAAAAAATGCTTTTGGCTGAGCTTTCGTGCGGTGCTTCTCTAAATATAGCGGCGGTGGATGAGAGACTGTGGCCAGAGCCAGGATATTTTATTGAACTTACAGTAACGAGCAAAGTTGTCCTCAACTGAAAACTCCAGATGTGTTGAATTTTGAATGTTTGTGATAAAGTGTTCCCTTTACAGGTGGAGAAAATGATCCTATTAACGATTTGAAAAACCTCTTGGATCACTTGGAAAATGCATGGCTACAAAGCTAAAAACTGCTGATAAAAATAAGAGATATGTGGTTCTCATAGGACAGCGACTTTACAAACATATGATGACCTTATAGATTATGATAAGATATGATGCTTTACTGTAAATTAAACTACATGTAACAGAGTTAAAAAATCAGCGCACCTTTATGCATTTACAACAGTAAAATGCAGCATAAACATTAATGCAAAAATAATTATTAATCCAGAAGCATCATATGTAAATGTAAAATGCAGGAAACAACAGGAGTAAAGAATTTGAATACATCTTCTACCATTGCTCGGCAATAAATGTTATTTTGAAGACCACAGATATTAATGCCATTTTACAGAAGAAAAACATCCATATTTGTTTGACGCATTAGGCTCAGGTAGTGGGAAGCAATGATGTCGACCCCCCTCTGCTGTACAGGAGATGAACCACTGGCCTGTAGCGAGTGAAAGGAAGGAAATGGCATTCTCAAGTGTGTGTGGTGTGTGTCTGTACATGTGTGCATTTGGTGATAAGAGTAACCTCGTCTCGACTCATACAGTTCTTCGTTGTGTGGATTTACTGAGAATTCTTTTTTTCTTTCTCTGTCGGTGGTAATTAATGTCTTCCTGCCCAAAACTGTGAAAACAGGGAAACTGTCACCCAAACACCGACACACACACTATTTGACTGAAGTTGTTATCTGGGCAGGACACACACTCCTCTGAAGGAGGAAGGGGCTCCAGCTTTTAGAGGTAAATTCTGATGTTTATTATCAACATTTTTATAACCCCGCCCCCTTCCTTCCCAGTCAAACACACGCACTTGGCAGCCTATAATTTCACCCCTTTGGATGTACCTATCTAACCCCCCTCTCCATTTTGTTCCTGGGCTTCTGTTACTTAGCTACCAGTTGCCACAGTTGCTTGGGCTGACGGGGTTACCTTGGCAACCATACCTATCCCATTGTGTGGCAATCCAGTCACAGTGGGCCTGTCCCAAGGATACACACACATACACATACACACACTGACACACACACACTGACACACACACACACACACACACACACACACACACACTGACACACACACACACACACACACACACACACACACACACACACATACAGACACACATACACACACACACATACAGACACACACACACACACACACACACACACACACACACACACACACACAGACACACATACACACAATCTGATGCTTTAATTTACATTGAAGCGTTAATGCTGTTGCACAGCTGTCCGCTCTGTCTGTTATTGACGTTGTTGTCACACCATATTCATGCTGGTGTACTGTGTTTCCATACAGTATTTCAAAGAAAATAGTAAGCAATGTATGTACTATTGGTTAAACTCTAAAGTTTTGGACATATTATAATAATTCACATCTTGTTTTAGAATACTAAATAAAAACATTTTGTGAAATTTCAGATGCGACCCCACACACACACCTCCTCCAGGTTGTTGTTTTTTGACCGGAACGTATTTCCTTTGCCTGTGGAGAATATTGCTGTGTGTGTTTGTGTGTGTGAGAGAGGGATTAATACCTCATTAATAATCAAACCTGTTTCTTTCCTACCCACTATGCTTGTTTTAATTTAGTCTTCCACTCCTCCCTCTCTGTTTTTTTTTCTACTCCCTGATTATGTTACTCATTTGTAAAAAAAAAAAAAAAAAAAAAAACAACCACTTAATTGTGACTAAGTGCAATCAGTAGCTGAAGAAACACCGCTGTGATTCTGGATGTGTGTTTGTATGTGTGAATGACTGCATGCATGCCTCAGTGTGTGTGCGGGGGTTTGTGTGTATCACGCTGTCAGCTACGGTGATAATGTATTCATAGACAACCTGCTAACATAAACACTAACACTCTTTTAGTCAGAACCACATACTGTTTTATACAAAGTCATGAATAATCTGAAAATGACCCGTTCATTTGTGAACGTAAACACTTGCTGTTCCCCCGTTTGCAGGAGGTAAAGAAGAAGAAGAAGGAAGAAGAAACCCCTTTATTAGTCCCACAGTGGGGAAATTTATCCTCTGCATTTGACCCATCCTTTAAGGAGCAGTGGGCAGCCTCGTGAAGCGCCCGGGGAGCAAATGGGGATTAAGTGTCTTGCTCAGGGACACAACGACATGGACTGGCTGGAGGCGGGATTTGAACCCCGGTCCTCTGGTTGAAAGACTGACTTGCTAACCACTGAGCCACAGTCAGAGAGGGATGAGACATGTCATTAAATAGAGGCGAGTCATTATTCATTCAAGCATTGGTCCTTTTAGAAAAGAGTGCTTTTAAGAAATAGAACCAAGAGGAATACTTTATGATTTGAACTAAATCTTCCAAAATTCCAAGTGAAATACAATTAAAGTCACTCAATAGTGTTTCAGTTGAGCCACGTCATGCCTCTTGCCACTAGATGGTGGTGTTGATTAATGAGAAACATTCAAATATACAGTAATGGCCGGGACACTTGGACACGGAACCTGAAAGGAAAAATTAAAGGAAATATAGTTGCACTGTTAGACAGTAATTAGCAGGCAGCAATTAAAAAGTAATTTAATGGCAAGAATTAACACAGTAAGCAACAATGTACTGGTGAATACAATTCTCATTCTCTCAGATCTTGTATTTTTAAGTAATCTATAAAGGACAAATGCAGTTCTCAAAATAATAATAATATGCTGTTTTTGCATCCTAAATAGACCAGAATGATGCAGGGTCAATTATTAATAAAATAAACAAAAACATTATTATCATTAAATGTGAAGACAAAGCTTGATAAAGTTGTATAGAGATACAGTGTTTTAATTATGTTCACTATCACTGTTTCAGATCTTCTTAACCCTTTTTAGTACGGTCAGAATTGACATGTTGGTCAATTGTATGACAAGCCACTTCGTCTTTCTAAAAAATAAAAAATAAACAACTGCATTACTTTAGTAATGTTCCACTAAAATTTACACACTACAAATATGTGTTACTGCCACAACAATAATGATTGTGTTGTATTCATAATATACCTTCTAATCATGGGTTCATGGGATCATGGGATGTGCTACATTTACCTTTTTCCTAAAGCCAAAAATGAATTATATTTTATAAGAAAACAAAGGTTGATTGTTAAAATTCTTCCCCAAATTGTCAATTTTAAGTCTCCATTACAGTTTTTGGAACCACTTCATGGTTAAACTGTCGTATCTGTAATTGAATTGCATACAGTCTAATAGGTGCAACTGACAACTACAATCAATATTTTGGGCGCATTAACCTGGATTGTCACTTCTAAATAAGTAGTCTGCATAAATGTGATAAAACTTGGATTTTTTTTAATCCTTTCTAGTTTGCACCATATTGTTATGGTTATCTTTGACTTTTATATTTGCACTCTTCCCACTTTGTATTGCAACTACTGCACAGCAGTTTCTCTTGGGATAAATACAATCTCATCGTATCTAACTGTCTTGTCCCTATATGTGTTGGGATGAATGACAACAAAAAATACAAAAGATTACACTAACAATACTTTATACTGTAGACATGTTGATTCTGTTTTGTGCGTGTTTGTGGGCCTTCCGTATGTTGCGTGTGTTGACAGCTGCAGGGAATCCTTGCTAGTCATGCTTAACCAGCAGGCTGCTTTCATTCCATAGGGTGAATAAACATGCTTTACATACGGCAGCTCATTAATGTGTGTGTGCGTGGGAGGGTGCGTGTACTATATGTGCATTGAGAGCTGTGTGAAGGTATTTGTAAGTGTGTGTGTGTGCACTCAGACAGGACAGAATGACAGCAGAGGGTGTTCAGTTTACTGCAGGAAACTTGCTCAGGTGATTTGAAAATGTTGAAGTGCATGTTTTGGTTAAATGCCTGTGTATCATTCATTGTGCTATACTTGTATGTTGACAGCAGGGCAGTCCAACTTCAGCAGCAGGCTGTGTTTGGGAACACAAAACAGTCTCCACAGGAGTAAAAGACATGCTTTATAGTGGCTCATAACTGCATAACATGCAGAATGCATTTATATGTATGCTGTATGTGTGTGTGTGTGTGTGTGTGAGAAAGTCAGTGTGTGTGCTAGTTGGAGCAGTCCATGTTATTAACTTCAATAAATGTGTGTAGTGTTTTGCAGCACAGCGGTAAGCTTGCCATGCATACAGAGCAATGCCTTGCTCAACAGTATAAGCAGCAACTTGTAGTCACTGCAATGGACTCTCTTCTTTGATAAGACCAAACTAGGAAGTTGGCATCACACTGGTTCCCTCAACAAAAAAGGAAATGTGATTTTTCTGTTGGAAATTTAATTTATGCACAAAATTAGCTCTGTGACAAACAAACGTTTATGATACTTACGTTTTATTCAGCAAGTTAAACCTTCACAAATGGAAACCACTTTTATGATTTTTGTTAAAATAGGAGTAATTGGCAGAAGTAAAAACAAACTACAGATGACGTTACATCATGAACACTAAGCTGAGGGCGGTCTAGTGTTTGGCATGATGAGGTTGAGTAACCTCATTCAGCCACTTGTTAGCAACTGCCTTTTTTAAGACACTTAGAAGCTTCAAAATTCCTAGTGGGACAAAACTTGAAAATCTTTTAAGCTTTTGTTAACCGCAGACCTTATTTCAGGGATCTAACTTCTAACTAAACCCATTCTAAAAACCCATTGTCCGGAAGTACAGAAATATACAATATTTATATATATATATATGTATATTTACATATATTTACAGGTATATATATATACCTGTGAAGGTCTGGCGACCCATCCAGGGTGGGATATATATATATATATATATATATATATATATACATGTATGTATGTAAGGAGATACAGCTCAGTATTTAAAATCTGCTCTTTTTATGTACAGATATTGCTTGTTTACTGTGCACCATGATTCATGTGATAAAACCCAAAGATGTGAGAAACAAAACATGTCAACTCTTAATTCATCAGAGGCCGACTCCTTTCTGGGGATTTGTCATTTTTACTTGAGAGCTGTTATATTTTTTGAAAAGATGTGTTGGCTGTTCAAGTATACTGAATGTGTAGTTCAAGCTGTGGACCAGAACTCCACATCTACAGGCTTATCTGAATGTAACCAGATGGTTGTGGTTGGTCTGTTCTAAGAGCTGACATCTAAGTTGCGGATTGGCAGAAACCTAATCGCAACAATAATTTTTTAAGCAAAAGTATTTAAAACTCTCCGGCTGCTGCTTTTCTCAGTTTTATATTTCTGTAAATCTTCTTGATCTCCAAATTGTTTTAATGATAATTGTATCACATTTCATAGAGTAAACAATACACATCTTGCGTGTTGAAGTGTGTCACGTTAATTACATTGCAGTAATCTCTTTTGCATTTTGTTTCTCTTGTATATATTTCCATACAGCGTGACCCTCGTCTATGTGTGTTAGTGAGTGCGAGGAGGCGGGGCCTAGTGGGCACTGCAGCGGTGTGTACGTTACGTAGTGCGTAAAATGTTGTACTGCTGATGAAGAATTGTTCTTAACCGCAAAAATCAAGTTTTATTTTTAAATTATGTTTTCACCTGTTATAAAACTTAATAACCGAGCATTTATCCAGTTGAGAGAAACATGTAACTTTGTACCTGTTGTAATCGGTCATCTGAGCTGAACTGAGCTGACAGTGGAGAGCAGTCAACGCTCTTAATGTAGAGCGTAGGTACAAAGTCAGACATGTGCCACTATTAACCCTTGACCTCCTTCATCGGAGCCGAAATAGCTCAGTTGGGAGAGCGTTAGACTGAAGATCTAAAGGTCCCTGGTTCGATCCCGGGTTTCGGCACTGAATTGTTTTTTTTGCGAATTAGCCCAATGGGATAAACATAGGTCTGATGATATGTATATCACAGCCTCGCAAAAATAATGTAGGGGCCTGTCTCTATATGCGTAACTGTTTGACTATTTTTTAGTGTGTGTTATCTATTCGCTGCTTACAGCTAATAACTAACGTTAACTCTCATGATTCCACCACAGAAGAATTGGGTGCACAAGAGTGTTTAGTGTGTGTAGTTCTGCACATGTGGCAGGATGTACAAACCAGGTAGAGACTGACACGTGTTGTTGTTCCTGTGTAGCGGTATGAGCTGATGAATAATATGATAATGTGACATCGGTGCATCCTCTCACGCTTGCAGATACTCAATCCAGTATTTTAGGCTGCATGAGGCATTTTTTTAGATTAGATTAGATTCAACTTTATTGTCATTTCACATGTACAAGTACAGAGCAACGAAATGCAGTTTAGCATCCAACCAGAAGTGCAATAGCAGTAAATACCAATATACAGATAATAATAAGTATTTTACAGATAATAAGTTAGTGATATAGGTACGGGATATATAGATTGATTGCGGTAATATGTACATGTTATACAGGTTGATTTGTGCATTAAATGTAGGTAGACTATAAGCAGGAACTATAAACATAATTTACAAAAGGCAAATGGGCATACTGATAACAGTATCGGAAGAACTCTACTCCTGATGCAAATTTTAAAAATGCGCTAAAGGGATGCACTGCTGTTTTGTTTTTCTTGTGTTGCATAAATGGACTGCAACTGCATTTTTCTTTGCAAACCTTGTATTCTGTGTTGCAGAATGACAATAAATGATCCTTAAATCCTTGAAAAGTCCTCACAAGTACAGTAGGATCAATATTATGAAATATCTAGTGGCTTTGACGCGCAGCACGGCGGCAGCTTTGTTCATTGTGAGGAATGTTTCCATTATTTCTGTTATTCATCTTTGGAAATCCTGGGATGTGTGTGTAAATGTTTTCCGATGTGGCGGTCCCTATGTGTTTGTATGAATGCTGGTACATCCATGTGTGTTCATATATCTGCATCCATTACTGTGCTACTGTGTCACTGTGTGTGTGTGTGTGTGTGTGTGTGTGTGTCACAGCCAGGAGTCAGCAACAGACCTCGTCCTCAACGCCCACTCACACTCCCTCCAGCTGACTGGCACCATGGCAACCGAGAGATCCAGCCAGCCGAGCAGGCCAGGGCCCTGTGTGTGTGTGTGTGTGTGTGTGTGTGTGTGTGTGTGTGTGTGTGTGTGTGTGCACGCTCTTGTGACCATTTCTGTGTGTTAAGGTGTGTCTCTTTAGGTTTTTGTTTGTGTATTTTGTGTGTGCACTGGGATAATTTGCATATGTGCATTCATTCCCATCTATGTTGTACATGTGTTAGCTCATGCATACGTACATGTGGTTATTTGAATGAGAGCAAGCACATATGCATTTGTGTGCATGCTGAATGCTCATTTAGGCATGCAGGCGTATTGCTCTGCATGTGCATGTGTGTGTGTGTGTGTGTGTGTGTGTGTGTGTGTGTGTGTGTGTCTGGAGGCATGTGTGTATGTGGATGGGTTGTGTTGTTTGGCCGATGCTGGGTAAGAATTAGGAGTTTCATTTTCCATGGATGCAGCTGGAAAGGGATCAGGGCTGCGAGAGGCTCTCCTCACCCTTGAATACTGTCATCTCTTTATGAGCAGAGGGCAACACAACTATGTCTGACTGTACCAAAGACCTAATACATTACCAACAGAAAAGAAACAAAACGTCAACCCAAACAGTATTTTAGTTCACTAAAAATTGAGCTTTTGTAAAACTAAGGCCAGGTTGAAGATTTTCAGGGGGCACAAATTGTTCAAAAAGACCCTCTCAATCTATTTAGACAACAGTGCTGTCATAGACATCCTTAACAAAGAACAATCTCATTGTCTTGATATATTGCAGTTCATGCGAAGGCTCACTTTGGTTTTGGCTCAGCACCAGTTTGTCATCCAAGTCTCCCATGTCCCAGGTCAAAAAAAGACTTGATTGCCAACTTACTTTCTCGTTTCTCCTCACAGAAATTCAGACTATTGGCAACAGCCTCCGACCCTCTGCAGACTCCGATCCCACCGATTTTCAGCCACCATCTCCAACTGACCCTAACCGTACCATTAAGGTTCTCTGCCGCTGGTCTTCTCTTGCATACCTCGGCATAACATCATTATCAGAGCTTACGAAGAGACAGCCCCCACTCAAGAGTCCTCACCCCACAGTTACCAGCCACAGGGTATCAGCGGTCCATCATTGCTCTCCTGCATCCATCATTCCATGACCCTCTTTACCCTCTTTGTCCCTTTACCTTACACCCCTTCATCCCATACCCTCCATCCTTTTATCCCACGGCCCTCATCCCTTCCCCTTTCCTTCATCCCTTATCCTACATCTCTTTATCCCAAGACACTCGTCCCTTCATCCCTTTTCAATATCTCTGCAATTCAAATCACTGGCTAGTGCTCTACACAGAAGTGATTGTTGTTTGGACGATTTTATTTTTTAATTAGTTATTTTGACGCTGTTGTAGGAATTAATAATAGCAATAATTTCCAATTTCTAAAACTCATTAATTGTTTCTGTTTGTCCCTCCTACACCATTTTTACTTTTGTGTATACTTGAGTTATTAATACTGTAATGTGCTTTTTGACAATTGAGGCAATTGGATTTGTTCTGTGTTGGGGGTAGGAACTTAAGTGGAGAATGTGTATGGGGGGAGGAAATGAAAAATGCCATGTGCAATGTATGTGCTGTGTACTCTGTGCTTTTGAGAATAAACATAATTTACAAAAAAAAGAAGAGGAAGTGATTGTAGTTGTTGGCACGCTGACACTCTATTGTCCAACTGGTTTTCCATTACATTGAATTTGATCTGGTATTAAAAAAGTCTAAATATAACTTTGTGAACCCTGCAGAAACCTACCATGAAGACCGAATACAACTATCCTGACTTTGTCTTTAGGTAAAAAAAAAAAAGGTCACCATTGTCACTCTGAATGTGTAGTATTATGGATCAGTGGCCACCTAAAGGAGGTTAATGGTTTGAATCCCATGTCACGGGTAAGAAATGTAAGTGAAAAACCTTTCATCTTCTTCATTATTCTTATAGTGGAGAAAACGTTCTTGTGCAAGGCCCAACTCTTTGCAGCTGCTTCTGTGAAACCATTCGATGGCTGAAAGAAGAAGACTGCAGGTTTTAACCACTCTTCAGTGTCATCCTGGTTTGGGACAGTTCCCCGCCCTGTGCAGGGCCTCAGCAAACTGACAGGGGAGATTTCAACACTTATAGGGTGTGTGTGTGTGAGAGTGTGTGAGTGTGAGTGTGTGAGTGAGTGTGTGTGGGTGTGTGTGTCAAACAGTAGAAGATAAAGAGGAAGAAAAAGGAGAAAAGGACAGTTTCACAGAGAAGGAAATCCAAAAGGCCCAACCCAGGATGGCCTCAGACATGACTGAAAAAAAAACTACCCAGAGGGGATAAAAACTGGATGGACAGAAAGGACAACTTCACAGTAACATTCACAATATCTAAAAGACTGTACACCCTTCTACCTGAAGACGAAAAGACTGAGCATTTTTCTGCTCAGCGGTGGTAGTTTAAGTAGGTATTATAATACTTTAAACGTATTAACTCCTGGTTTGTAAAAAGTAATTCAATTCTTAAATTGTATTCAGTCTAATTCCTCTGAATCCACAGTTGTTTTGTCACCGGCTGCCCTCGACGGGCAAACGTTGGCCTCTCGGACGACGGCACAGAAAAAAAAGGGGGAGCGGGAGGAGAAACTAGAGTGTTTTGAAACACACTTTCACTTCCCATGGTGGAAGGTTATTTTCATCCTCTTGGTCGAGTTTCTCTTTTTTTTCTCTCCTTCTTATTCCTTCGGGGAAAAGCCGGGGCTCTCAGATAAGACACTCAGGCACAAACATAACGGCCCCTTTTGGACTCAAATCAATTTCAGTTGTCCTTTAAAAAACAAACCTCAATATTTTCTCTCACTAGATCATCGGAAATATCTGTCAACATATATGACCTGTGTGTATTTCAGAATAAATTCCTAATTGCAATCATAGAGCAAAAATATAATTGAGGAGTAAATTATATATCAAGAATTTCAATAATCCATCTTAAAAGATTGATAGTTCAAAATATAAAAAGACCTGCAATAGGCCCTTTTCGTAGCAGATATCTTTTATTAGAAAAGCAGGTCCATGCGTGTGCTGTGAATCCCGACAGTTTGAACCACGTCTCGTGCAGCGGAGAAGAGCCTCCCATCTCTTAAGAGACGATTCACAACGTTTTTGCAATTTCCCTTTGCTGGAAATCTTGTTTCACCAAACATTTCCATTTTATGTAAATAAAATTGTATTATTTTTTGATTTAATCTTGCTTGATTGAAAGTTTGTATTATTTTATTAAACTTAAAAAAAACTTTCATGATGAAATATTGAAGTTAAAGATTTTCTAAATTTTTGTTATTGCCTGAAGTTGCTGAGCAGATCTGAGTCCACTTGCAGTACAAATGTCTCTTAGTCCTTAGTATGTTAGACAAATGAACACAAAACCAGTTTTCTCCACAGATCCCTACGAGGCAGCGTATATTCTAAAAGAGTAATTATATGAGAGCGGTGTTCTCATCACCTACAAAGCCCTTCACAACCTCGCCCCTCCATACCTCTCTGACCTCCGGCACCGACACTCTCCCACACGCAGCCCCCTGGGGGGGGCGGGGCCTTCTCCACTGCTGCCCCCCCCCCCTCTAAAACTCTCTCCTCAGCACCTCAGACGTTCTCCATCACTCGCCACTTTCAAAACAGCACATGACACTAATTGATTTAAATCTGCTTTTTAACCTGTGATACTAGTTTTTTTATTTTTCACTATTGTCATCTTTCTTGTTTTATTGCTGCCTCTATTGTTTGTCTTTACCATGTAAAGTGCCTTGAGTGCCTTTTAAGGCGCTATACAAATAAAATGTATATAAAACAACGACAGTAAACTGTCATTGTTTTGGTCTCACTTATAGAAACAAACAGGGACTTTTTTGTTTTACATGCTCTCTGTGTGTGTGTCAACACATTTTCACACACACACACACAGACAGAGATTGATACATCAGTTAAAAAGTACACACAGTTTACATTTATATTTTTTTTATAAATTCTGCTTTTTATTCTCCAAATTCCGACGCCAATCTTGAAGAAGATATTTATTAGATATATCAATGTGTATGTTTGCAACACATACACACTGATACAGAGATGTACACCCATGTATTTACGAGCACAAACAGTGTAAATGTAACTCCAGGAGCCAGTATTCAGAGAGTTAGTGGCTGAAGTGTTTCAGAGTGTTTCAGAGCATGACACTGGATCTCAGATTGCTCCCAAATGTTGTTGTATTCTATTAAATATAAGTCCCTTTGGATAAAATGTGCCAATGGTGATGCCATACAGTTTTATTCATTTGTTTTGAGGATTGCCAGCAGTCTTTAAGAAAATGTCTATTTGAAAAGGTAATTTCACTTAATGCTTAAGCGAAGGCCAATTTATTTGTAATGCACCTTTCAAATTTAAGTTGCTTTATAAAAGGCATAAATATACATTCACACTCAGATCTTTATAGCTTTTAAAAAGGCAATATGACTGTCAGCGTCAATGAAGACACCTGAGCAAGACCTGCAAACAATTAAACGTGCTAAGCTCCTCTTGAGCTTCCATTCATCATCCAATGTATTCCAGGATGCACACTGTGAAGATAATAATGTCACGGCTCGTGAAAGGGATCCAAAAGCAAACACCGGAACAAGGTAAAGTATAAACACAAAATGCGTATTTATTGTCTCTCTTTCCAAACGCAACTTAAATACTCAGGCCGTCTGGCAAAACTCCACCCAAAACGTAAAACAGAATGTCTCTCAAAAAACAACTGAAATACTCAGGCCTTCCGGCAATGCACCGCCGGCGTCGGCGGCGTCTTGTGTCCCACTCGTGACGTAGAATCGGAAGCCACTCCCGAAGCCTCCGGACCCAGGAAAACGCGTGTCTGGTAGACCGTACTCGACAATCCCTCGGCGCCGAACCTCTGAAAGATGTCCCTCTTTAACTGCTCCCTGAAGACTTGCAGCAGCTGCCAGCGATGAGTGCACTCCTCCCAGCTGTCCCGCATCAGCCTGATTAGACCACAGAAGAGAGAACAAGAGTCCCACCAGCTACCCCCTGAATTACTGTGGCTCCCCCTTGTGACCCTGCCCCGTATCACCACAGTACCCCCCCCTCAACGGGCGCCTCCTGGCGGCCGCCCGGGCTTACCCGGATTGTCCCGATAGAACTCCCGGAATAATGTGGAGCCAAAAATCTGCCGGCGGGGCAGCCAAGATCGTTCCTCTGGTCCATACCCCTCCCAGTCCACCAGATATTGAAACCCCCGCCCCCGACGTCCAGTATCCTGGAAACCCTGTGTGCTGGATGCCCCTCGATGACCAGGGGAGCCGGGGGAGCATTGGCCGGAGGGCTGAATTCGCTCTCCCCCACCGGTTTCAACAGCGAGATGTGAAACGTCGGATGTACCTTCAGGGCCGCCGGTAGGGTCAGACGAACCGCCGAAGGGTTGACGATCTGTTCGATAGGGTATGGTCCGACGTACCTTGGGTTCAGCTTGCGGCCCTCCGTTGACAGGGGGAGGTCCTTCGCGGACAACCACACCTGCTGTCCTACCCTGTACGCCGGTGCGGGGACGCGATGTCGGTCAGCCATCCTCTTGTTGATCTCCACCGACCGGGTGATAGCTGCACGCGCCGTGTTCCACACCTCCTGAATCCGCCGGAGATGGTCATCGACGGACGGGACTGCCACTGCTGCCTCCTGGATCTGAAACAATGGGGGCTGAAAACCGAAACAGACCATAAATGGCGACATACCCGTAGCAGAACGTGACAGGGAGTTGTGGGCATACTCCACCCACGGCAGAAACTTGCTCCACGACACCGGATGCTGTGCCGCGATGCACCGCAACGCCGACCCCAGGTCTTGATTTGCCCGCTCAGTCTGTCCGTTGGACTGTGGATGATACCCTGAAGATAAACTGGCCCTTGCCCCCACAGCCCTGCAGAACGCACTCCATACCTTTGACGCGAACTGCGGTCCTCTGTCGGATACAATGTCCATAGGGATCCCGTGAATCCGGAACACATGCAAGACCAACAGGTCGGCGGTCTCCAACGCAGAAGGCAGTTTGGTGAGGGGAACATAATGAACCGCTTTGGAAAAACGGTCCACTATGGTCAGAATGGTTGTGTTCCCGTCGGATGGAGGCAAGCCCGTAACAAAGTCCACCGCGATGTGGGACCACGGCCTGCCTGGGACAGGCAATGGTTGCAGCAGGCCCGCCGGGGCCTGATGCGAAGCCTTACCTCTGGCACATTCGGGGCACGCCGCCACAAACGCCCTCGTGTCTCGATCCAGTCCCGGCCACCAAAACCGCTGACGAATGAAGAGAGCTGTCCGTCTCGACCCCGGATGACACGTCAGCTTCGATGAGTGGCCCCACTGAAGTACCTGCGATCTGACCATCCTTGGCACGAACAGGCGGTCCGCTGGTCCCCCCTCTGGCACCGACTCCCCCCGCTGCGCCTCCTGCACCACCGACTCGATCTCCCAAGTTGCTGCCCCTACAATACACTCGGAAGGAAGTATTGGCATGGAATCCGGTGATGCAGGCGGCGGGAAGATCCTGGAAAGGGCGTCCGGCTTACTGTTCTTGCTTCCCGGGCGATAGGACAACGTAAACTGGAATCGGCTGAGAAACAAGGCCCACCGCGCCTGTCGGGAGTTCAGCCTCCGAGCCGCCTGGATGTACGCCAGATTCTTGTGATCCGTCCAAATCCAGAAGGGCTGCAGGCTACCCTCCAACCAATGCCGCCATTCCTGTAGCGCGAGGACCACTGCCAGCAGCTCCCGATTCCCGACGTCATAATTCTTCTCCGCCGGACTCAACCGTTTGGAGAAGAAAGCGCATGGATGTAGTTTCTGTGTTGACGGATCTCGCTGAGACAGAACGGCCCCGACCCCTGCTTCCGACGCATCCACTTCCACCACAAACTGCCGAGCGGAATCAGGGTGCTTAAGAATGGGGGCGCTGGTGAAGAGAGTCCTCAA
Organism: Cottus gobio; assembly: GCA_023566465.1. Taxonomy (NCBI): domain Eukaryota; kingdom Metazoa; phylum Chordata; class Actinopteri; order Perciformes; family Cottidae; genus Cottus; species Cottus gobio. Next base: position 11,495,152 of record CM042215.1, on the reverse strand, counting down.
TTTACTAAACGCCCCCTGTGCTTCTGGCGTCCAGCAGAAGGGTGCCTTGGTGGACGTTTGCCCGGTGAGAGGTGCGGCCACTCTACTGAAGTCCCTCACAAACCGGCGATAGAAATTTGCGAACCCCAGGAACCGCTGCAAGTCCTTCCGCGTGCGGGGTCGGCCAGTCTGCTACCGCTCGAATCTTATCAGGATCTGGTTCCACCTGCCCCCGCGCAATCACGAACCCGAGGAAACGAACCGACGCCACGTGAAATTCGCACTTCTCGGGTTTAACGTATAGCCTGTTTTCCAGAAGTCGCCGCAGCACCAGTCGCACAAGTTGCTGGTGCTCGGTGAGGGACCGGGAGAAAATCAGGATATCGTCCAGATAAATGAAAGCGAAGCTACTGGTGATATCCCGAAACAGATTATTCATTAATGACTGGAAGACGGCCGGGGCATTTGTCAGCCCAAACGGCATGACCCGATACTCGAATTGCCCCATGGGCGTGTTAAAGGCCGTCTTCCATTCATCACCTTCGCGGATTCGAACCAAGTGATACGCTGTTCGGAGATCCAGCTTGGTAAAGAACTGCGCCTGAGAGAGAGGTTCGAATGAAGGGTTGATTAATGGCAATGGAGTCTTATTTTTTATCGTGATTTGAGTCAAGCCCCGATAGTCAATGCACGGACGCAGTGAGTGGTCCTTTTTCTCAACGAAAAAGAACCCCGCGCCTAACGGGGCGGACGAAGGACGGATGAGACCCGCTTCCAGGCACTCCCGAATGTACTTTTCCATCGCTAACCGTTCCGGGCGGGAGATGTTGAAAAGACGGCTAGTGGGCAGCGGAGCCCCCGGGAGCAAGTCTATCGCACAATCGAATGGTCGGTGCGGTGGCAAAGTACGAGCCTTGTCCTTACTAAACACCTGCGCAAGGTCATGGTAGACTGATGGAACTGCGGATAAGTCTGGAGGAAGTGATGGTACAACTGGCGTTGCTGGTGTTCCCCCCGCAGCCCGCAGACACCGGGCATGACACCCCACGCTCCAGCCCGCGATGGACATAGTTGTCCAATCTACCATGGGGTTATGAAGTTTTAACCACGGGAGACCCAGCACGATCGGACTCGCCGGAGACGGAATAATTAGTAACTGAATGGTTTCTGAATGGTTTCCCGATATACGGAGCGTGAGGGGCCCTGTGCGATGCGTGACCCGGCTGATCAGTCGACCATCTAGCGCGTTAACTGCCCTGGCGCCCTCGAGCGTCTCTAACGGCACTCGTAACCGGGCGGCTAGTCCCTCGTCCAGAAAATTAGCATCAGAGCCGGAGTCCACGAGGGCGGTGGTCGAGTGATTATGGGAATGAAACAGTAGAGTGGCCGGAATGGAAATAAGGGGTGGTATAGTAGAGGACGCCGCGTTACTCACCAGGAGGTCCTCTCCGCCTGGTGAGGAGCCCCGTTTGGGGACTCCGGACAGTTCCTAGCATAATGTCCCGCGCGTCCGCAATACAAACACAGTCGACGTCTAAATCGCTGTTCGCGTTCGGACGGAGTCAACCGAGCCCGCCCCAGCTGCATCGGCTCGCCCGAGCCTCCCGAAACCTCCCCCCCGCGAACTGCGGACGCGACGGCCGCCTCCCCCGCTCGCGTTCACGTTCCCGAATGCGATTATCCATCGTAATCGCCAACGAAATAAGCTGCTCCAAAGTGGTGGTGGCGTCGCGAGAGAGCAGCTCGTCTTTCAGGGTCTCCGACAGGTTCCGCGCAAAGATGGTCCTTAGCGTGTGTTCGCTGGCGCCGCTCTCGGCGGCAAGGATCCGGAACGAGATAGCAAAGTCCGCCACTGATCCAGACCCCTGCCGCAGCGACAGCAGCCTATTCAAAGCGTCCTTCCCCCGCACCGGGTGGTCGAACACACGTCGCAGTTCCTCAGAAAAACCCGCGAAAGAGCTCAACGCCGAGGACTGACCCCCCCACAACGCGGTCGCCCACTGGGCCGCCCTTCCCCGAAGCAAATTAATACAAAAGGCTATCTTGGCTCTGTCGGAGGCATAACTACGGGGCTGCAGGTCGAACACAAGCTCGCAGTTCAGTAAGAAGCGGCCGCACCCCCCGGCTTCCCCTGCATACGGTTCTGGCAGTGGAACCCGCGGCTCCCGGTCGTTGGTGGTGTTGGTCGGAACCTGGCCCTCCTCTCTCCCTGGAAGATCCGGACCTCCCGATGCCGCAGCCCCCGACGTCCCTGGCCGGCCCATCCGTCGATTCAGCCTCTCCAAGGACTCCATAATCTGCACCAGCATCTGCTCGTGCCTCCCCACCATCGCTCCCTGGGCGCTGAGAGCCTCCTGCACGGATGCCGGGTTTGCTGGATCCATGTTGTCTGGCCGAGGGATTCTGTCACGGCTCGTGAAAGGGATCCAAAAGCAAACACCGGAACAAGGTAAAGTATAAACACAAAATGCGTATTTATTGTCTCTCTTTCCAAACGCAACTTAAATACTCAGGCCGTCTGGCAAAACTCCACCCAAAACGTAAAACAGAATGTCTCTCAAAAAACAACTGAAATACTCAGGCCTTCCGGCAATGCACCGCCGGCGTCGGCGGCGTCTCGTGTCCCACTCGTGACGTAGAATCGGAAGCCACTCCCGAAGCCTCCGGACCCAGGAAAACGCGTGTCTGGTAGACCGTACTCGACAATCCCTCGGCGCCGAACCTCTGAAAGATGTCCCTCTTTAACTGCTCCCTGAAGACTTGCAGCAGCTGCCAGCGATGAGTGCACTCCTCCCAGCTGTCCCGCATCAGCCTGATTAGACCACAGAAGAGAGAACAAGAGTCCCACCAGCTACCCCCTGAATTACTGTGGCTCCCCCTTGTGACCCTGCCCCGTATCACCACAAATAAACTTCTTTCCATAAATAAGTATCAGGCAGTTGAACAGAGTGGTGTTCCTCTTTCAGGCTAGAGATGCTGTGATGGGGGAGAGTTTTCAGCCGCCTGGTTTAGTGCCAGCTTATGCATTTAGATGTGAGTACTGTCGCTGTTTCCTCAGCGGGTTACTGGCCTGTTTGTATCTATGCTTGCTCCAGTGATTTCAAGGTTGGATGGAGGCTGGATGACGGTTAGACCCCTCAGCTGGGAATCGTCCTCAAAAAAGAGTTGCTTTATTCTGATCATCTATTCGTTGTTGTTGTTGCTAAAAACATAAACCGATCAAGATCAAAAGGGGGAAGATATACAAACTGGCCTTACTTGTCGTTGTTCAAACCAAGAGCTGTGCAACATGTTTTATCAGTCTGGATCCTCGGATTAAATTTGGGTTCATTGTCTTCCACATCAAATGATTTAATACGAACTTACAAAAGCACATTACTCATAAAATATGTCCATGCACTGTATGTATAACTCTCTGGGTTGAGCAGGACACAGTTAATATGAACTCATGGTGCCCATTAAAAGTCTTCTTTATTAAAATGTCTAGTGTGTTAATCAATCATCTGATATCATGGGCTGCATAGGGCTTGTCTTCATTGTGTTTGTTTTATAAAATGATAAGCAAGGCAGGTTTATTTGTACAAAATATATTTTGACGACAACACTTTGTTCAAAACATTTTACGTAAAACAGTAAATGAATGCAATAAAAAAGAAGATGGAAATAAACTACAGCTGAGTAATGAGAACAAAGGAAGATTAAACAAATACAGCTTGAGATGTGAAAAAAATATTTAGCAGACAAAAGTTTTAAGCCTTCAGCAAACCTTACGTTTTCAGGGAATACGTTGCAAAGGAAGGGAATGCTCCTTCTCGGTTTAGTTTTGACCCAAGGGACGATAAGCAGGCTTGTCCCAGGCCACCTGAGATGTAAAGTCCCAGCCTCGGAGGATAGTGACCAGCCAGGTCGGCATCCAGTGGGTTGTTAGACGCATGTTATCACATTCTTATTTACCACCACCATCCTGTTTTACAGAGGAGTTCATATATCATAGCCTGGTTTATACATGTTATTCCTTAAAACATGGATAAATGTATTGTTTGTATGGCTGTTGACAGATGTATGGAGTAATACAAAGAGATGTCCAATATATCCTCTGTAAAAAACTTTGACTCTAATATGTCAACAAAATTAACCCATCATTTTGAACCTGGCTTTATCCAATGCTCATTTCTGTTCTGGACAGTTATGCACATATTTAAAAAGATAATGCACAATTTGCATATTTACATATACATAGTCAAAAACTTGTATTGCGAAAAAAATATCTTAATGTAAATAACAAACATTTCATGACAGTATCTTTTCATTTAATTGTTGTATTCACCTGAGGTTTCTCCAAGCTGAACACTGGCCCTGTGGCAGCAAACATAAATTTCCGAAAAAATATTCCAACAAACAAATAAAAGTCAGTTTTCATACAACACTGTTCTCATTGATCAGCCTCCCTCGCTGACTGTATTGCAGAGGCACACTACTGATTACTGATGTTATTATGGAAAATGTGATAATAGATCTGACCTGCAGGACACGAAACAGTCACGTTAACTTCTTTCATGTTGATGTGTTTGTATTTTTCATTCTTTTATAGAAGATCTGGAAACAGATTTGTTTCCCCTTCACGTTTTGGGGGTTGTACCCTCTCGCCCTAGCTTCACGCTGTTACTCCCCCTCTGACATCTCGGGACCGTCTGGGTGAGTGCGCTGGGTGGTTTTTGGACACTTCCTGTTTTTTGAGCTCGAGCTGCAACGTGCATGTCCCGTGGACTCACCCTGTGTTAACAGGGCCGGACAGGTGGTGTGTCGCAGCAGCAGTGCAACTGTATATGTATTTAGGACTAAAGCTGCTTTTGATAACGCTGTTGTCCCCCGCGCTGTGTATCTTCTCGTTTATTTGAGGAAGGAGGAAATGAGGCGTAGTGTTGCGCTTTAAGGGTGCAGGAGAGAGGAAAGGCAACCCGGATTCAAACAGGTGTCCCGGTTGTCTCCTATCAGCCCGAGACCGGAGAAGGAAGAGCGGGAAAGAAAAGGTGACCAAACGGACGCGGAGTATTGTTGCTATTTACCCCCAAAAAGCGCTGTCAGTGAGTATCAGTCCGCTAATTTGAGGACGTGTCGTGTCTGTCCGTAAACCCCGTACGCTTCCTCGGTTCAACGGCGATGGAGACCCGACATCCAAACCAGGGGAAACGCGGCATTTAATATCGGAAACATATATTATTTTTAAAGAGAGACAACCAGCCGTGCACCTCCGTTCTGTCTGTCTCTCTCCGCGGAGAAAGAGCAGGCGGTAGAAGAGGGGAGGCGGTGACTGACATCCCCCACGGGACAGGCCGTCCGATCCACGCTGCTAACAGGTGTGTCTGAAGAGGGCACCACGCTCCAATCTGCGCCGCCCGTTCGTCCGGTCGGCCCGTGAACCCCTCCCTCCCTGCCTCCCTGTCCCTTCTCGTGTCTCATTGTTCCTGGAGAAATTGCATCCAAACCGGGGACTGGTTTGGAGTTCAATTTGCCAGTGAGCGCTTCTTCTTTTCTCATTTCGGTTTCCTCGCAGCGACCCACTGGTGCGTAACATCACGAGAGGAGGAGGTGGATGTTCAAACTGCTAATTTTCAGACGTTCATTTAATTAAAAAAGCGAGTGGGACTTTGTCGCGTGCTCCTGTTTTTTTTCCTCCTGTAGTAATGGAGAGAGTTTAAAAGGTTTTAATTGTCGTTTCAAAGCTGAAGGGAAGATTTTAAGATTTAGTTTGATTTATTTCCTTCACCAGATTGGGAGGTTTGGACTGGTTTCGCCCCCTGGTGAAGAGGCAGACGGCTGCTGTGGTTTCGGTGACGTTCGCGATCCAAACTGGACCCAGATTCCTGCCAATTTAAACGGGACAACAAATTGGGTCTTAAAAAAAGGACTCTCTCGCTTGTTTCATCATGACAACGAGAAAAGCAAGCAGTGTGGCGGACACGGTGACTACCTCCTCCTCCACTAACCACCACCAGCACCAGTCGAGTAGCGGGAGTCCCAACGGCGGCGTTCAGGCGTCCGAGGCGGCGGGCGGAGGGGCGGAGATGTTCGGGGAATTTCAGGACTGGTGCCTGCGGACGTACGGGGACTCCGGCAAGACCAAGACCGTGACCCGGCGTAAATACCACAAAATCCTCCAGACCCTGATCCAGGGGGCCGAGGAGAACAGCAACGGGGTGTTCATGCACGAGAAAAGCAACAACCACATCAACGCCAAATTTAAATTCTGGGTCAAGTCCAAGGGCTTCCAGGCCGGGACGCTGCAGGACAGCAAGAACGGGTCATCGGACAGACCGGTGCTGTACGTCCCCATCAAGGCGACGGTTAGTGCATCTTCCTCTTTCACTCTGGGCTGTGTGTGTGTGTGTGTGTGTGCATGTGCGTGCGCGTGTGTGCATGATGCATGCGTGTCCGTCCCTATTGGGCTACCCTTATTTGTCTAAAGAAATAAGGTGTGTGTGGTTACCGTACAGCATAACTTTCCCTGGCTCTGTGCCACAGCTACAGCAAACACCTGTTCCAAAACAGAGCTGAGCCTGTTGGTGGTTTTGCACTGGTACTTTTTTCATACCCACAATCTGTATTTTACCAGCCTGTCCCAGTTGACTGTCAGACTATATGCTGGGAAAGCTGCACACAAAAGTTAAACTGAATAAGAAGTTATTTTTTAATTATTGGTTCATGTATTCATTTTTTAATCAATCAGTTGATACAAGAGAACAATGGCAGGTGCCTAACACAGGTAACCAAAGCACACAATGATGTTGTCAAATCATTTTGTGTAACTACAAGACACCAATATTTTATTTATAATGAGATGAAACTAAATAAAATAAACCACGATTGGCATTTCACATGCCAGTAACTCTATAAATATCTATAAATGACTAAATATAAGGTTATTGCTATTACTGCTGATTATGAATGACATACTGTAGTACAGTTTGGTTTAGCACTGCTGGGTATTTCAACTGGAGTGATTCATTTTCTGTCAAGTGGCTAATTGACAGATTTTTTCAACAATAATTAAATGATATCATTGATGGGAAACTGTCTGGTTTATCTGCCAGTACGCAATGACTTTTGACCCAGAGTTATACTTTTTTTTCACATGGTTTAAATTCAAAACTCCAGGGACTGTATTTTTTAGAAACTCTATATCAAAGAGGCTATTGTCACACATTTGTCTGGTTACAAGTTTTTAGGAATATAATGTTCTCTCATGTTATGAATGATATATGAACAAACCCCTCCTTAAAAATCTACAAATTTACAGAGAATTGTGTCAGATATTTATTGTAAATTTCCATACATTTAGCAAGACACTGACTGAATAGAATGCCATTTTTAACTGAAACTTGCCCAATTAATTAGTTCCTTTGTTTGGTTTATATACTTAAATATGCAAATTTAGCATTATCTAAATTTGAAGTTTGGTGAATCTAAGAGAAATTTACAGATGTAAATCTATGATTTTCACATTTTTGTTGGTTCTGCTTTTGGGGTGAGTCAATCTTTCGTCAGGCTCTTGTGGTGATGAACTGGTGGGAAGGAAAGTTTGGACTTTCATGCCGTCACATAAACTAACTTGTGCTGCATTCTTTCTCCATCGTGGAAATTCAGAAATTAGCCTGGATGTCTCGAATATGCTCAATTCAACTAACAGACGTTAGTTGTGATAATTAGTTGAGCAAAATACAGACATAATAATTATGTGTATTGTATCCACAAGTGTAGGATTTTTCTTACAGTCAGATGTTTCTTAAAGTTGATGTTGGCTGGATCTCCATTATGTAGCATCAGTTAGCTCTTTACTCACCTCAGCAAAGGAAAAATGTGAACATTTTGTGGTTTATCATTCAAGTTGTTAAGGTTGCATCCAACAACATGTGTCATCATTAAACCACCAACTTATAATCTATCCAAGTAGTCAGTGTCAGTTGTTGGTCTGATTGTAGATATTATTTGGGTAGTACTAAACATTTAGTGGATGAACAGGAAATTAATTAACCGATAACATTATGTATCATGCAAGAATTACAAATATCTTCTGGTTCCAGCCTCTCAGATGTGAGGATTTACTTGTCCTGTCTGTGTCATTTTTTTCCCACTGTTGAGTGGGGAAAATAAGCAATGTGTGATTGTTGTTTTTAACCATATTCTGACACTTTACAGACTGATGGATTGATTATTGAGTGATGTAAAAATTGTTAGTTAAAGCGCTAGATTTGGGAGTCACAACTAAAGAAAGAATGTACATTCCCTGTTGCCCATGTCTCTTATCATCCACCATTTTACCCAAATTTAGCTTTTTTTTAATAATTACTTATCCACAGCATCAATGATCAATACATAGTACAGTAAAGTAAAATTGTGTTGGTGGTGACAAAACATAGCGTACCTGTTGTGTGTTGTTGTCTGTATTAATTCAGTTGTTCAGTATGTTGTCCTTTCTGGCTGTCGGTTCCCACGTCATAACTTTTAATGTTTCTAAGCAGAATCTTCTGTATTCTGCAGATATGAGCTGTAAAATTGGTGTAGTTATTGTACAAAATATGTTGCAATGAGGGATTCAAATTCTTCATGCTTTTCTCTTAATTTTTCTGTTGTCTTTGTTTGGGTTTGTGTGAGTGGCTGGCGGTAGGCAGGTCCCACATGTTGGTATTTTCAAACCGGAGAGCACTTGTTGACAGTGGAGTGCAGTGTGAGTGGGAAGACACAAATATATGAATGAAATATATGAATGAGAGGAAATACAAATGGGCTTGTTTCTGTGATTGCAAAGCACTGTAATGTATTTAGAAATGATTCAGTCCAGTAGGTCTGTATTTCTTCTTAAATGTATATATTTAGTTAGGATAGTTGAGACAAGGAGGTCATGTCCAAGATGGTAAAACCTTCACACAAGCCCTTCATAAAACCACAAATAACACGCTTGGAAAAACAAAGCGGCAAAAAATACAGTCGAAAAAGAAAAGAACATAGAAAAGAAATCTCATAAAAGAGACAACAGACTTGCGCCAACCAAAGATTGTCCTTCAGTGTCAGGACAAGTACATTCAGCACTCAAACAATCCTTAATCCTGTTTTTAAAATATTGTATGCTTATAAAATAATCTAGTTTAAAATGTCTGGTTAAAACACCGTTGTTTTAAATTACTTTCACCTAACCCTTTGAATGACACCTTATTTGTCCACATGATTTGAGGTTCTACCTTTTGGCATTAATAGAGAGCATTTCATGTAATTTGGCCTCTTACAGATGTATAAAGAAAACAAACAGACTTTCTCATTAAACTGTAATGATCATAGATAAATCTTAAAGCGGCGTGATTTACTGAATTTAACATTTTCAACGTAAGAATGAATGTATCCATGTATATAATATTACCATAATTAATTGCTCATTGAAGCATTGCTTGAATACGTTTTTCCCCTTGCAGCAAAAGAAAATCAGCTTTGTTTCTATTCAATTCAATTAATTTCTTGAGGGCTAAATCACAAATTTGCCTCAGAGGGCTTTTCAAGCTGTACATCATACGCCATCCTCTGTCCCAGGACCCTCGCATTGGAAAACCTCTCCCAAAACCCCTGGAACAGGGAAATACATATTTCTATAGTGGAAACCTGTTTTCATGGAGTTTTTAAGATACTCGATATGTTTGAAAGACAGACATCTTCTAAGAAAAAAAACCCGGTATTCATAAATTGAAACTTGTTCAATCGTCTTATTATTTACAGTGCCAATCCAATACACATCATCATCTTTATCCTTGACAGGCACATCATTTTCATTTGGTCAACATTTAGTTCTCATGTCTAAATTCACAAAGATTCCTCTGAACAACATTGAAAGCAGATTGCAGTTCCTCAATCATACTCGCCAAGGATGTGGCAGAATATACCTAATGATGCAACACAAATTATTAACATAATCAAAATATGTTATCTCAATTGTCTGTGGAAAACTACACCTGGATGATTCTTTTTTTGTATCTTCAGCCTCAAATTACAGGTTGTTCAAATGGCTGAGCAGACGGGTCAATTTGATGCAGGATCGCTGTGGAGATGAGAAGGGTTTGAGATGCTGGTTGGCATGGTTACCGTTTGGCTAATTTAACCCTATCCGATATCATTTCATATTCAGATTAACATCAGAAGTATTGCAGTCAGGACTGGGAATCCTCTCTCAGCGTGTATCTTCTGTAAACCCCTCTCTGTGTGTCTCTCTTGGCAGCAGCAGGTCTGTTGAGTCTGTTTATTATCTGAGGATTGGGCTGTTTAGACTGCCGAGAGAGAAAGAGAGATCCCTTCTGGGTGTGTGTCTGTGTTTTATTTCTAAACATAGCTGGACTGATGTTGGAAAGATGAGGAAAATTCACAATGAGTGTGGAGTCAGTCCTCAGTTCGATTAGTAAAACTAGGTTGGTTCACCCACATCACAAAAAAACATAATTTTCCACTTCACCTCTCACGGTATTTAGCAGTTAGTTTCTGACCCTACCCCAACACGAGGGAGGTGAATGTAATTTGATTTCTGGTTACATTTTAAAAACATAATGTTACAGAAACAATGCAATAGTTAAATAGTTTCATAATGACAGTTCAAAATGATAGTATATTATATATATATATATATATATATATGTGTGTGTGTGTATATATATAATATTAGTAATAATAATAATACTCTTTATTTGTACAACACTTTAATTAAAAGGTACTTTTTCTGGTAAAAACAGAAACAATGGAAGCAATAACAATACAATATAAACAAGAGAACAAAAACATACGTAACTAGCTTCACAGGTTAAAAGCAGATTTAAATAACCAGACCGGCACTAGGGAGTTTGTTAACGTAATCCAAGAAACGCTACCCCGCCTCCTTCCACTTTAGAAGATTTAGTCCGCAGGCCAGGTGGAACGCAAATGAGTTTGATTGGCTATTCGAAAGGGACATCTCCTCTGGGACTGCTCCAAACACAGCAAATATGAGGCTTGTGGTATAGACTACATATGAAACGTGGACATGGCGTCACCCATTGATTTGTGGATTATGGTTTTGACTTTTTCGGTGGTTGCCATCCTTTTGTTTTGCAATTGGAAGAAGGGAGGAGCTGAATATAAGACATGAGACATCGAACTTTCATGTTCTTTTGAAGAAGACTTTAAACTAGCAGATGAGCCCATGAACTCAAGTTTAGAATCTTTACTGGGGTAATAATCAAGTAGTGTCATTTTCAAATTTTCTCATATTATTAAAAAAGAATGCACATTTAAGGCACTTCCGCATTGGGTTCCCTTTTCAGATTCAGAGGTTGCTGCCTGGTTTGGGGGTATTGTACATCTGTGAAAATATTCCAAATATAGAGGACCAAAATGGGCCAACTGACACCTAAGGCAGGCAGGGTACAACCTTTTGAAGCTATCTTGCAGAGATGCAAGCGATGGAACCCTTTGAGTTTAAGGACTCCAAGTCTCACACAGATTAGGGATTTGTGTGCTCTCTTGGTTGCAGACCGCCAGGTCTCATCAATTAGTTCAATCCCAAGAGGGGCTGGGGATGTTTTGAATGATGTTATATATCCTTGAGACATAGCACTCTTGATAAGGTCTTTCATCCATCCCCCAGTTGGGGCAGCTGGAAAGAAGGGAACGCACTTTCTGGTGGGACAATTCTTTTTTAGTGCACAGTTCCAATGAAAACTCACTGTAGACAACATAGTCTGGTGATTGTCTTGAAGGTCTGGGAACTGTTCTGAGTAGCGGGAACATTTGTTTTAAAAAGGTTGGTTGCTGTTAAGTAATTTTCAATCCTTAGTTTTGGCCTCCAGCTTTTATTCTTGGTACCAAGATGTGCCAAATATATATTCTCAAATTGTTTAATATTTTTGAAGACCCATCTTGAACTTGGAGGCAGGAATTTAGAGTGAATAGCGAACATCGTGCCGTCTTATAAAACCATACTTGACTGTTGACTTGTGGGTCGTAGTGGTTAGCAGATCAACATCATGTTAAGAAGTGTGTGTTTGAATCTCCCTTGGCAACAACTTTGTTCTAAAGAGCGGGGGTTGTGTTAAAAATGTATTAATTTCTCTCTCTAATCTGAGAATGTGATCAAGGGAGGTTTTGGTGGTGGCCAAAAGTCCTCTATAACCAAGTGCAGCTCTGTATGCCCCCCGTTCTGAATCACGCTGACTTTATCTATTGACATCATGTCATTGATCAGAACCTTCGTTTGTTGGCCATTAGCGGTGCTGCCGTCGTTACCAGCTCTCCTTCAGTCAATTTAAACACGGAGTGGTTGTTTACAACATTATCAGAGATCTGCAACTTGAAAAACCTGATCGCATATTTTACTTAATATTGGGGGATAACAATCGGCAGTAAAACCTGATTCAACACGGTGATAGTAAACGTTAAGGGTGTAGGGCGGTCCGTACGGATCACGGATCAACAGCGAATGATCCGTGCCAACAAATGGCAAATATGTCACATAACTGAAGTTAAGGACTTAACTTCTGTGACTTTAAGATCGGTGATCCAGAGAATACATATGACAAGTGAAGGGTGTCATTGATAAACTGATACACGCATACTCAAAGACGGCGCTATTTTTGGATGCTGGATCAATCGTCATGTCATAGTGGGATGATTGAGCAGATCTTCAAAACCATGTCCAAGTCCATCATATTATATTAAAACCTATAACGTATGTGTGTTTACATCAGTGATTGCTTTAACAATCTATACACATTGCATGTACTCATTAAAGTGACTGAGCCAGTTAGAATTCTAGACAGTAGTTGGATTTAGCAAAACAGGCCAGTATTTTTGATTATGATCAGTCATGAGAAAAACTAAAATGTAAATGTTCTTCCTTTTCAAACATATGTGATACATGCATTTAGATTTAGCAATTGTTCATTTATTTCATGACTGCAGTTATAATACTTGTTTGTGGATACATTCAATGTTGATTTGCTCTTTTTAATGGGAGTCATTGCTAATTATACAAATAAATGATACAACCATTGAAGCCTGTTCCCAATTGTCTCACATACACCAGTGCGGTTGCTCAGTGAACCTCAAGATGCTGCCGCATTACACGCTCCACCAATGCTTTGAAGTACACTTCTTGTCTCCTAAGTGGCCGTGGCCATGCCGTGTTCACCTCTCCCCCCACCACCCCTCCTTGTTTGGAAGTGTATTTATATTTTATTTTGCCAACGTTTGATATTTACACAGCGTACAACCATATTGAGCAATACAACAATTTGTAAGCTAGAGTGTTGGAGAACATTACATCTTGTGAGTGTGTTCCTGTCTGAAAAATGCCAAATCATTGTCAGAACTTTCAGGAGATATGTAGCTCCTGAAAAATTAGTTCAATATTTACCTAACACAGTTTAGGCTAGTTATGTCTTGAGCAATACAGGAAGTAAATATTATTATTTATAGCAACAACAGGAAAGAATAACTGGTTAATTTTATGTTTTTCGCAACTTTTAGCATGTCTTTTGTTTCCCTTGTGCAGATCAAACCTCAAGTCTAGTCCTTTCTTTGTCAAGCTTGGTATTGTTAAAAAAAATGACGATACCAGTACCAATAGCAGTTCCTTTTAAAGTGATACCAATAGCATACTTCGTTCGATACCCATCATGTGAATGGAAGTTTATTGTGTGTCCCACTGGCTAGCTAACATTGCTGCAACTCTGCATAGTGCTTATGCAGCAGTAACTGCTGATAACACCATCCCCTGATCTGCGGTGCTTAGCTCTGTCAGCATTGTTGCAGCTGTCAGTACCATTAGCTGGCTGCTAGCCACCATTGGCTTACTGCTAGCCACTAGATACTGTGTATGCCTATAGCTGCTGTGGTAAATGTGCCAATCACATGTTGCATTAAATTAAAGAATGCTTACTGTAATTGGTTATTAGTAATTTCCTTGAGGCTGTTAAAAAAGGGTTGGATGTCGGTGGTATCGGAACTTCTTGGTCCTGGGTTATTTTGATTAATACCTAAAAGGTATGGAGTGCCGATACCCAGCCCTATGTCTTTGTCTCCAGCCTGTTGAGTGAAGTGAGAAATGCACGCCTGGATGTGTTGAAGTACACAGCATCTAAATGCAGTGTTTACGGCTCAAAACAGCATCCTGCTTGTTTTCTGTCTGCATCGCGCTGAGAGGGGTATGACCTGACTGCAGCAACGGCTGATCAAACAGCGACTGTGTTTATACACTGACACTGATGCACAGATAATGTGTTGTGTGTTTGTGTGTGCCAGACAAAGAGATGATATTGCTCAGCTGATCGCTGAGGTATGAAACAATGTTGGAATTGAAGATTTGACGACAAAAAGGTTGAGGTCATACTACATATAGGAACTATTTCTCTCCTCTGGGTTCTTAGGTTTACTTTGTAGCGAAGAGTTGCATAGGTAAAACTCACAGGTGAGACACATGACATGCATCTAATCAGAACTGATAGAGAGACCATATCAGAAGACTGACATGGAATATTACTTTAGTTCAAATTAAGAGCTGACACTAATTCCCTTCCATTTGTTTTCATTTATTACTCTTTGATAGTGACATAAATATGTCTTAACCCTTTGCACCCAAAGCAGTTTTAGGCTGATTTTTCTGTCTCACTGTTTTTCACTGCATTGTATAAGTCTTGCACCTTCATGGCTATAGGTGGGGAGAACACAAACATATCCTTTGTGCAGTATACACAGTTATAAGGCCAAGTTGAATTCCTTAAAATATTATCTATACATCCAACGTTTTTCCAAGTGCCCATGGGGGCTCCTCATGCCGGACATATTGAACCATTTATAATTTTACAACTTCTACTTAAAAAGAAAAATGCAGGCTTCTCAACATAGTACAGAGAGGAGAGCCAAGAGAACAACACTTTCTGTACTATGTCTATGACTGTTGCTCTCAGTATTGTTGGACTTCTGGACTCATGAGTCAATCATGGCTTCCAACTTTCACTAATGTCTTGACACTGTTACACTTTCTTTTTTTATATATATTTTTTTAGAAGATCACAGAAGCGTTCTGGGATTCTGTTCTGTAGTGTTTTGTTTTCCAATTCCAGCAGGGGTCTTGTGCTACATATCCTCATCCTCGCCCGTGCAGTTCTGTCCTAACCAAAATTATAATTTAATAAAAATGAGGGTGTGTAAAGCAAATTGGCCCAACTGGCTTGTGGAGGAAAAAATATTCTTCAGTTAATTCAAGAGGGCACTTTTTAATTAGCTTAATTAGTAGTGAAACCGCCCATTTAGCTTGCGGGTGTCTTTGGTTAAGACTTGGAAGAGAATCTGGCCATGAGCTACATGTAAAGTCCTCATTAATGTAAAATACTGTAACACATCAAAGCTGTGGGTGTGGGTGTAAGTGTGCGTGTCGTTTTACATCATCTGGTTTTGCTCACATGCAGTCTCATGTCACAAAATACAAACATAAAATATACAATGTAGATAAAGTACTTAATACCTTCAGCTCATCATCTTCACATTAGGAGCTCTGCTTCAAGATGTTCATAGCACAATAAAACCCAAGCCCTCTTGTCTTCCTCTATTTGGCACCGCTTGGACTAAATAACAGGTTTCTCATATCTGGTGTTGATGACTGCCAGCAGGTTAAATATTGGAGCCAGATCAGGTTATATCATCTATAAACATCTGAAGTGATTCTGTGGAATAAAGAAATATCAACAAACAAAAAACCATGTTAAAGCTGATCTATATCTCGTGCTTCCAGTGGTGGAATAAGTACTCAGATCCTTTACTTAAGTCAAAGTACTAATGCCGTACTGTGAATATACTCAAAGTGCTGCATTCAAAACCTTACTCTAAGTTACTGTAAGGAACTTTTGTTTTAAAACCGTCTCGATTTAATACTGATGACTGTATGAATTACATAAGTAAACAACTTGCAGTCGAAAGCTCTGGCAGGAGGAAGAGAGCTCCTCCTCCTGCAAGGAGCAGAGATTCGCCTCTGCTTCGCAGGCCTCCGTTGGGAGCCAACCCCATGTGGCTGGAGACGCTTTTGTGTACTGGGACTGCCAAAATCAACACAAACTTAAAGTTTCTTGTCGTACCTTTAAGTAAAAGGTATGTGAGCATCATCATTCATTTTACTTCTGCATTCATGTTAGCTACATTCAGCTAAATGTAATGTCTATGTTACATTTTACCAAAGTAGAATTGTTTTTAACTTCTTTATTACTTTGTCTTCACTGAGGACAGTAAACCAGTTTTCATGTGTGATGTGAAGAAATCTATCCAAATCTGCTGCAACTTAAAGGCAACTTTGCAGTGCTGGTCCCAGCTATTATGGTCATTCCAGTAATGTCTGAAGATTTAAATGTTTCTATAGGATTCAGTGAGAGATAAGGCATCCGTTTCTCTTGGGCCAATGAAGTCTGAAGCTCCAGCTAAAGAAGGAAGCACTGAGTGGTTTGTTTGGCCTAATAATAGTTCCTATCTAGACAGTGGTGTCAAGTACATGTGATGACAGCTTCCCCTTCCCTTCACTGGCCTCAACCAGAGTCGTAGACAGTTTGACTGTTTGAACACAGCCTTATGTGCAAAGGGTTGTATCAGTTGCTTCGTGGATCATTGGTGTGTTACTGTGTTTTCTCTGTGTGTGTGTGTGTGTGTGTATGTTAATCAGTGCACAATAAATACAACTCTTCTAGTGAGAAAACACTGCTTAACCTTTGAATTACTGTCCTCTGTATTGACTCTCCAATCTTTCTCTTTAAAACTAGTGGACAGGACAAATCTACATCATTTGGATTCCTTTGAACTCTGGATAATATCTGAGTTTTACAGCGATTCAAATCGATCTGATGTTTGTTGTTATTTATTATTATGAATGGGGTGACTCCCAAACAGAAAACAGCTGACATCAACATGACTGCAGACTGAATAATATAGTGAAAGTTTCATTAAGGGGCAGTTCCTGTCTGGTTTATCAAATGTATCTGTCCACATACTGAAATCAGTGGAGGATAAAGCTGTGGGTGTTCAACTTGCCTCAGATGTCAAAATACAGACATACAAAAAAAAAAAAGTTGTATTTCTTGGTAGACCTGTTTTGTTTTCTTCTCTAATATGGAATGTCCAACCCCCGTGTTGTCCTGGAAAATGTGTAAACAACTGTGGCTTTGCAGACCGCTTCAGCTCCAGCAAGCTAGGTAAGGAGAGGAAACACTCCAGCTGACTAGTTTTAAAGAGAGATATTGTAAAACTGTCTTAAATATGCTCTCAATGCGTACATGAGTACCCGCACATTGATGCTTAGTGTATTCCCTTGCTACATGATTAGTTTTGCCCCAGGACAATACCCAAACGGTCTAATTCAGGGAGCATCAGATACACAGAGCTGTCTTGACTTGGATATGACTCCGATAAACCAGGCTGGCCTGCGCTCTTATCAGCACCGTGCTGGGATGGGAAATGGTATGTTTAGGTAAACAGATGGATGAATGAAACCTCTGTGTGTGTGTGTGTGTGTGTGTGTGTGTGTGTGTGTGTGTGTGTGTGTGTGTGTGTGTGTGTGTGTGTGTGTGTGTGTGTGTGTGTGTGTGTGTGTGTGTGTGTGTGTGTGTGTGTGTGTGTGTGTGTGTGTGTGTGTGTGTGTGTGTGTGTGTGTGTGTGTGTGTGTGTGTGTGTGTGTGTGTGTGTGCATCCTCTATCCTCCTATTAGCTGCAACAGAGCCAATTTGTCCCAATGTCGAACCATGAGAGGAGGAGGAGGGACTCTATAAGAGTGCTGTCCTGTGCATCTGGGGTCTGACAGTCTGTGTGCGTCTGTTGAAGGAGGGACAGCTTAATTGGGGTGGCCTCCTTTATCAGGCCTCAGTGATCTCTGCTATCTCAAAGAGCCCCTTATTCTGTCATTGTAAAAAACCCAAATTGACAGGAATTGGTTGGACTCTTGTTTGTGTGTTTGTGTGTGTTTGTGTGTGTGTGTGTGTGTGTGTGTGTGTGTGTGTTTTACCCTCCCTTTGACCCTAACCTATCATACACATACATGTATGTGTGAGTAAGCAACTGTTCATCTGTGCCAGAGGTTATGTGAGGGCCAAGCAGCGGGTGAAGCAGCGGGCACACTGCTGGAAAACAATAGAGACCCTAACATCAGCTCTGTAATGTCTTTAAGCAACGTATCCTCACACAAGGGTTCGTATGATATCTCACAAAAAGTGACTCATATTATGTCTGTTTTCCTATGAAAGACTACCACACATGTCAATTTTTGTTTGTTACATGCATACATGCAGTCTTTTCAAAATAAAGAAAGTACTCGGTTGGGTTCAGGCAACACAACTACTTATTTATGTTTAGGAAAAGATCATTGTTTTGGTTAAAATAACCACGGATGTGCCGTAACAACGTTACGCAAATTCAAATACATCAACGTTAACTTCTCGTTTCTCGTCACACACACACACACACAAACACACACACACACACACACACACACACACACACACACACACACACACACACACACACACACACACACACACACACACACACACACACATACACTTAGCCGTTGTCTTTGTATGGTGGATCAGTGCAAGTGTCAGATGTCTTGGAGCACAATGGAGGCAAACCCCCACTGTTTGAGAGTGTGTGTCGCTGCTCAAAGACAGAAGGGGTGATGGAGTGTGTGTCAGGGTTTGGGTTGTGTGTGTGTGTGTGTGTTGGGCACTGCTAAACTCTTGCTGAGCAGCTGTATGCTGTTGACTGGTGGTGTAATTAGGTTACTGAGAGACCAGAGAGTGTGTGATGGGGATTGTTAGTGAAGCAAGAGACTCCATTAAAGGGTCATACCACTAAATGATGAGTATGAAGTAAAATCCAGATGTCACAGGTGGATCCGTGCATTTATCCTTTCGTGGATATTATATTAAACACAAGATGAAGTATTCAAATATGGCAACCCATTAATTCCATTAAATCTGCTCATGTACATACACCAAAAACCTCTCTTTGTCTTCCTATTTCTTCGCCAGTAATCATCATGTCCATTAGTGTCTTTTTTGGATTAGCATGGCTGACTTTCTCACTTACATGAAATTAATGTCACACACAGAGTGCCGAGCCACGGAGATCCACGTCTGGCTCGCGATCTTCAGCAATAGTGTCGGCGTCGAGTCAATTTTCTCAAACTCCAGCTAACAAAAAGTGTAAAAGGTTTTCTCTTTTAATTGGTTGGAGAAGATAAATAACAGAGCTTGATCACTTCTCCAGGTTGTGCTCGAAATCTTAATTGGTGAGGCTGAATTTAGACGGTTGCCATGCCTTCAAAGATTTAGCGGGTATAAACACTGCTCACTCGCTACTCTGTAAATAGTCTGAGCTCCACTGTGTTTAAAATAATTAACTCAGTCACTCGTTTTGTACCTTAAACTAATTAAAAGTATTACACTTTGACATTTCTATATAAACTCATACTTTTAATTTCTTTCACTTTTTTTCGCTTTCTTGTTGTAGTTTTGAATGTGTTTTGAAGTGGCATTAAATGTTAAGGTAGAATGGTAAATACGATAGATTAAAAAGGATGTCATTACAATAACATAAATACATAAAATGATTTAGTGTAAAACCTCAGCTGTAAAGAGTTGTTAAAGTTGAACGCAACTTTACTTTCTTTCAGTACCTCCAACTTTTTTTTTTTTTTTTGACTTAATCACACTTCTGTGTTGAGAAATCTGGTTTAGTTAAATTTAAGGTTGCTATAGACAATGTTTTATGCTTTATCTTATTATTATGAAGAAAATATTGATTGCATAATGTATAATGACACTAATGGCGTTTAGGTCTCACTTTTACAATGCAATTTTGTCTGCCGCGGATACGATCTTGATTTCATCACAATATGATTACATTAAAAGACCCTAAAATAGCATATTGAATTATCGGCAAGCACGTCTTGCTTTTTCCCTGAAAAGTCGCTAAATTTGTCAATAGTCGCTTTTTTTTGGAAACAAAGTTTCTAAGAAGGCATGAGAAGTTGCTAATGTGCCAATTTGGTAGTTGTTAGGCTCTGTGAAAAACAGAACGTGATGACAACCACCAACGACAGTGGAGCCAACAATGGTACCACTTGGAAATGCTAGCTTTCTATTTCCACTGTAATTTACATTATTATAATAGTTGCTGTTTTCTTCTCGAACTGAACATTCAGATTCTTTTTGGTCTTGTAGATTTATAAATTGGTCCTGAACACCTGAAAGGGTTTTATACTGTAGTATTCCTGTAGAATGTCATGTGATCCTTTGGTTTTTGAGGTAAAACACTGTAAAAATGGAGAAGTAAGGTTTTTAAGTGAACAGTGACAAAATAGCTAGTAATAGCTAGTGTTGCCGCAGTAGAAGGGACCTACTGCGAAATCCTTTTTGCTAGTAAATTACATTTTTGGTCAAAGAAGGCCAATCACAATGTCACAATGTAAAACCCTGCATTTGCTGTGGAAAAAAATATAAATGGATCTTAAAGCGCTTTGAGTGGTTGGAAGACTAGAAAGGTGCTGTGTAAGTACAGTCCATTTACCACTTATCATGAGTCTGTTACATTGAGTTGGGAACAGTGCTGGTATTTTTTTTTAAACCGGGCTCACCTCCCCCTCGGTGTTCACCCGTTGCCATGGTGAACAGCTCCTTTTGGCCGCTGTGATGGTGAAAAGAAATTAACACCAGTCTTAATTAGACTGCAAGGCTTCCATTTCCACCTTCGTCCCTCCTGCCTCCTCCTCCTCCTCCTCTCCTGACCTTCTCCTCCCTCTCATCACTCCCCTCTCCCACCTGAAAGGCAGGCTGGCATATTAACACCAGCCACCAGGCATAATTAATGAGACCAGTCAGTCACAGTTGGCCCTCGGAGATTATGAACAGTTCCAACTGGCAAAATGACTCTGATTGATCTTCAAGAAACATTATGTAAAAATCTAGGTCTGGTCTGAAAGTATGATAGTTTTGGTCAGTTTGGGGATTGGTCTGAAATCTCCAAACTTGAAGAACTTGAAGCTTTGGTTTGAAAGCTTTTTAATATATAATATGTCTTTTCCTAAGAATCTGATTAATGTATTGAATATCAGGCATGTCAATGAACACTAATCTTTACTCCAAGCAACCAGCATTACAAGTATACCTTCTGGATTCAAGTTTCTCTCTTTCAACAGCTAAATGTCGACAGAAACAAAATAAAAGTACAAAAACCATCTTGGTTAGTCGTTCACTGCTGTGGTTTCCTCAAAAATAATCCCTGATTTCCCTGCCAGACTGATCTCCATACCATTATATTGGCAAAAGAAAATGACATAAATTGCCCAAGAAATGGCCCATAATGTATGTATGATGTATTTAGACAATCATTGATAGCCGATACAGTATCTCTGACTCTTAAACTGAAATTATAGTTGCTCTAATCAACTGCTTTTATGGCTTTCACATCAATGGATTTTTCTGCTGATTTCTCTTTCACCCTTCAGCTGACAGTTCACCTTTTACTCTTCAACTACATTTCCGTGCTTACGTTTCAACTGATGACGTCAATTGCCTACTGGGTTAAAAAAAATGTCAGCAGTTTCAATTCAACAGTTTCCTATATTGTTATTCTTTCATATGCTCTTCGCAGCATGTCGGCTTGAAGTGCTAACAGCGCTCAGCGTGACAGATTTCCTGTGGGTTCCCCATCATTCTCCTACTGTCACTTATTCTTTTTGTCGCACATCGTGACAAGAGGATCATTGGATCCAGAACAAATAGGAGCAGCAGAAGCATAGCCATGCCTGATGAATTAAAGAAGTAACAACAGATATAATCGACCCTGTGAACTGAAGAGCCTGTAATAGGTCTATGACCTGTCCAAGGTTTCTCAGAAGCTCTGTGCAAACAGGCTGTTATGTTTGGTTCCCTGTTATGTCTGTCCAGCATGCTGTTTCACTTTGTGCTTTGACTGTAGGTCATTCAGACCTACAGCCATGCAGCTATAGTGACCCCACAAGTTGTTATAAACGCTTGGAATATCAACCATATTTGTAATTTCTGTCATTCATTCAATATCTGATTTTTCTTTATGCTGCTTTAGTAAAATGAGAACCCCAGTATGTGGGATGAGTGTATGTGTCATATTTGTACTGCCTGTCCCGGAGCAGACGGACAGCTCCTGTGTGGCTACTATGGTTTCTGTACGGTCAGTCTGGGTTATTACTGCGTTCACTGTGGTGTTTGCTCGGCTATATCCTAAGTTTTGGTTAGTTCAGCGGAAAGTTAAAGACAGGTTTACAGTTTTCCTTTTGGTCACTTGCCTGGAGCCAGGGCAAGGCAATTTGGAGAAAATAAAAAAACTACTATATTTTTGAACAAGTACCTCTATTGATATTGCGACAATATTGTACGTTAGACCATTATTGCTTTTTACTAAATACTACTTTTTAAATGGGTATACTTGCAGCTTTTTCAAGACCTTTTTTTTTTAAGTGTTTCTTGATTTGTGTCCATCTCCTCCCTGATGCTTTGCTCATCTGTAGCAGCCAGGTAGTACAGGCCACGCCCTTCTGCTGCGCCACAAATACGATAATTGGCACAGTACATCTGGCTCTCCCCTTCATGAACCAATAATAATAAGTTTGGCTTGATTTAGAAATATCTTTTTTTTTTCTAGATATGACTTCAGAAAAGTAAACAACATTAATTTGACCTTGCAGAAGACGCAAGCTGATCTACCATTGCCTCTATTGATACGTTTATTTGTGTTATTGTGTGACTTTGGAGTTTTAAAGAGTTATTTCAGATTCACAAGTGAGTCATGCAATAACTAAAACAAAATTGAACTGTCCCTTTAAGTACAATGAAGACAAAATATAAAAAACATGACATCATCCTGTTTCAAAGACAGTGAGTACAAATAATGTTTTTTACAAGGCTTGCTGTTTTTGAAACACCACTGCTGACTAAATGTGTCTGTCACCCGTGTAACACTAATAAGAAAACCTTATTGATATTGAGTTGCATCTGATTTTTATATTACATTTCATCAGCGGCTGGCTTTTTGGCACGTTCTCCCTGTTCCAGCAGATGCACGGCCCTCTGATTTCCTTCCACAGTCCAGAAACATGCAGGTTAGGCGGCGACTCTAAAAATGGCCTGTAGGTGTGAATGTGAGTGTGAGCTCTGTGATTGACTGGCAACCCTTCCAGGGAGTACACCACCTCTTGCCCAATGTCAGCTAGGATCAGCCCCGCACAATCCTTTAATGTTACAAATAAGGGATTAATGGAAATCAAGTCCTTTTTAATCTTTCCTGGAGATGTTTCAGTTTCCTGTAGGGAAGAGGAGGAGGGATATGTTCTTGTGGGACAACAGGCTTCTCATTATCACGTCCCCCCGTTCCTCCTTTTCCTCTCCGTTCTTGTACCTCCCCCCTCCTCCAAAACACACTTTTCACCTCCCTCCAGCATCCCTCCTCTTCTATTCTCACTGTCTCCCCACAGACACCCTACCCTCTCCTCCTTTTCTCCCCCATCCCTCTTCCCTGTTCAGCTTCTCTCCCTCCCTCCTCATCCCCCGAACCCTTCCTCTTATCCCACATTGTTCCTTTCTCAGCCCTGCTGCCAACACTGCTGGATATTAGCTCATTGCTTTTTAGGTGCGTGTGTGTTTGTGTGTGTATGTGTGTGTGTGTGTGTGCACGCGCATGTTGGTGTGGGTGTTTGTGCTTATTTCTGCAGTCGTCAAAATCAACACCATCGTCATCATCACCCTTCTTGCAAACATCATTATCACTATCATTAGTATCATCATACTAATGATAATCATTGGTATCATCATCACTATGACATTTCTGATCTGAACGACTCATGTCTGCTTTGAGAAAGAACAAAATGGTTTTTCTAAACCTTTTGTTTAAAAACTATTTTCTATTTCTAATGAATAGGTGTTAACATATCAAATAGTTTATTTTAGATGTTTCTAGTGTGCTTTCATGCATTTTGAATGTTTTAGTGACTTTCAGGCGTTAAAAGGATTTCCATGAACTCAATTCCTGTGGGTTAAGCTGGCGAAGGTTTAACTGGGCTCACTGGACACTTTGAATGTTGAGAAGCCCCTGAGTCAAATCTCTCTTTCTTCTTTTTTTATTTTAATCTGTCACAGCACTTTAATTTCCTTATCTGTGCCATTGTACACATAGCAATGCAGGATAACAGCACGGCGGGCCGTATACGTGTACAAACAAAGTCTAATTAATGAACTACAGAACTACAAAACTGCTCTGCAGTGACTAGTAAATCTAGGCATTGCAGAGCAGGGCAACACGTTTCTCTCGGCTGCTCCGGTCGGTTCGCAATATGTGACTTTTTTTCTCAGGGAGGACTGACCAGATATTTTTCTCACAAAACTCTTTGGATTCTATATCAGAGGAGATATATGGTTTAGAGTAAAGATCTGAACTGACAGAAGGGCGGGACTCAGAAAATTTGCACTAATCCCTCTGCTACTTCAGCACCATGGACAGCGCCTGGGATTTATACATTTCCTGCACAGTTAGGCTATTGGTCGTCTATTTCAGAGCCATGGTGGCGGCCAGGGATTCAAACTTGTACAAACCTCCATCAGATGAAGGATCAATGAGGAAAGGGCAGTTGCCTTGGCCTGTTTTTCATCTGAAGTGAGATCCTCTCTCTTTTAGATCTGTCCGAACCTATGGACTGCACTGAGGAGGGAGGAGTGAGATAAGAGGATAAATGTAAGGAAGGCAATATGGGCAATACAGGAGAGAAGATGTGCAACATCTGGGAAGGAGTGTTTGGACTGTGGTATTAAATTCTCCAGAGAGAGATGGTGATGATGGATGGATAGAGTAAGACAGAGCGATGGGATGCTGCTGTATCTAGAGAGAGGGATAGAAGCAAGTCACAGTGAGCAAGATGGATGGAGGGAAGAGCGGAGAGGTTGAAGAGGGATGGCTTGTGTCATGGCCCATTTAGCTGCTGCCTCTCCTGCCTGCTACTTAATTGGTTGACTGTAAACAGGATTATCACTGACTGTCTGACAGTTACTACTTTTTAAAACTTTTTTTAAAGCTTGTTGAAGCAGCCTTTAGTCTCGTCCTCGAAACACACTCCCTGCTCATTATGCTTCAGCTGTGTTTAGGCTGACATTAGCAATGCATGAAAAACACCATCCATTTCAATGAGAACACTGTTTTGGTGCAGTGAGGGCCCCAACCCAGAAGGCTCCATCAAAAAAAGAGTCCAGCAATTACAATAGTTGCATTGGCCAATCAAATTCATGCAAGCACACATTCCTAGTAAAATAGACCCTTTTACATTATTACAGGAAGTGCAATAGCTGTGCAAAGGTATTAACGGCCACGGATAGCTATTGGAATATTATTGACACAGCTTACTTTACTTTCCAGATCTGTGTGCTATTAGTGAGATATTAGTAATGCGTGAGATTACAACTTGCAGCCGGTATATACTTAAAAAATGAAATAACATCTTATTTAGAAAATTATTATGAATATATGAGTAATAAAGGCAAACACTGTATATACCCACAATTACATAAAATAGCTAATTAAACACTTGAACTGAAACAAACACATTTTCTCATGTCCCATAATCCTTTCACCATCCCGCCATTCAAACATGGTGCACTGTCGCTTTGGTTTTAACCCATGCAATACATCAGATTTATCTTAGTGCTTCCTTGATCTATGCTAGAAATGAGTCCCATATTTCTGTTCAGGTGTCAATTTTCCCATTTGTTATATATATCAGGCGTTCATAAGTGGCAGTTCATGATAAAGCTATGAAACGTTTAGAATAAGTTATTTTCTCTTTATAATTTCTAGTTTCCTGATTGTATCGATAGCGATGGTATTGTTGTGTTACAGAGAAGCTTATATAATTATTTATATTTAAGATGGCAAACTGTATTACTCCTTTCAATCTCGACAAAGGCAGCTCCTACCAGATGTAATCATTCACTTTCTTACCTTTCACAAAAAAAAGCCTGAGCCATATCCAGTACACTGTGTAACTGTTAATCAGAGGGAACTTACATTTCCTCAGACCTTTTTGTTAAAAGGAAATTCAATAAAATAGCATAAAGTAGCAGAGGCTACATTATAAAATAGCGCTGACCCACATGAATGTTGAGGTTTTTGTCTACATTGTAGTCATTTTCCAGTCTGTTATTCTGCGTCTGTATAAAGTCAAACTGGGGAATACTTTGGATATTATGGAGTTGTTTCATCATGTGTTATTGCTTAAAATGTTCCTGATACGACACACCTATGAAATATTAATGCAGACTGGACTGACTGTTGGTCTTCCTTGTTTGATTGTATAGTTGAAGTTGGAACTTGAGCTTTTTCTACTGCATTGCATTTTGGTACCTCAGGGCCAAAGTGGTGTGTGTGTTTCTGGACTCCTTTTGTGTGTTTTTGTTAGTCAGCGTTTGTGTATCGCAGTATGTGCGGTCACAACGCTCGTGTCCCAGTGGGTGGGATCATACATGCTTTGCTTTGTGTGCGTGTATATCGTGATGCAGGTTGGCTGCTGCTGCTCGCGGCTCATTGAACGCGTTATCCTGCTGGACCTGAATGTGTGTTTGAGTGTGTGTCTGCATGTGTGTCCCAGTCTATTGGATGAAGAGGGGAAGAGAAGGAAGATGGTGGTGGAAGTGGAGAAGGGATGTGGAGGGGGCAGTTAGCTTTCACTGAATGGACCCCACATGTATCCTAGGAACAGGCTGGTTTGGAAATGGGAGGGAAAGTGCCCACAAAAATAAAACGGAGGAAATGAGAGAGAGAGAGAGAGCAAGAGAGAGAGAGAGGTTTCTAATAATGTGTGGATGGAGGCAGTGGAGGTGCAGCAGGTCAGCGGAGAGAGCTGGAGGTTTAGACAGGTGAGATATGTATGAAGAAATACCAAGAACATTGTACACAAGCCTTTGAAAGGCCACGAATTAAATCAAATATTTTCCATGTTAAAGTATATACATCTACATGGTCTGCTGATCTTTATCAATCAATACTCCATCGTCTAACATGAGCATAGTTTAAACTTCGTAAGCCACGTAACAAGTACGGTAAAATAAGCCAATTATAACTTGGTTCCACATGACACACAAACAGCGGTCTCCTGGGTGAAAGTCGTGTTTGACCCACCCATCCAACCTGTCTTCATTAGCTGAAATAAAATGGGGGAATACCTCTTCAAACTGTGTCAATAGACTCGAAAATCTGTTGCTCGTGAGCAGAGAAAACTATATGTTAAATATGTGAGTCAGACCGCCAAGAGAGAGAGAGGAACATGCAGCTTCATGAGATACGCATTCAGTCCTGTGTGTTTGCCGTGTTTATTTGCATGTTCACTCAAGTGTGTCCTGCAGTCAGGCAGTTCTCCCCTTGCATCTCCCTCTCTCTCTCTCTCTCTCTCCCTCTCTCTCTCTCCCTCTCTCTCCCTCTCCCTCTGACTTTGACCCTTCTGCTCGGCCAGTAGAAAGTGGGGGGTTGCTGTTTGTGTCGGTCGGTTGCATGCTGTGCTGTCCTGTGTGCTGTGCCTTACGGTGTTCCCTGAACACACACACACACACGCACACACACACACACACACACACACACACACACACACACACACACACACACACACACACACACACACACACACACACACACACACACACACAAACACACACACAAATACACACACACACACACCCCGTGGCCCACACACTGTGTGTGAGTGTGTGTGCTGTCACATAAGCTACAGTCCCGGGCTAGTGATGTGCCCTACAACCTCAGGTCCTGTGTGTGTGTGTGTGTGTGTGTGTGTGTGTGTGTGATGCTCTGTTTGTGTGTGTATGTATGTAATTTAATCTATATATATTATTGCACACTTTTCCCTTCCATGTGGAAATGTTATTGCTTGATAAATTGTGTGTGGTGGTTTTACGTCACATTCGGTCCCGGTATCGGGGACAACGACCATGGGAGCAGACAGTTGAGGACAAACATGTCCTCTCCGTTCTTGTGTGTGTGTGTGTGTGTGTGTGCACGTGCACTAGAGCTCTGTTGTTAGGTGGCCCGGCCTCCTGTGATACCACTGCTGGCCTGGCACGCTGTAAACACACGTCAGAGATCCTGGGTCACATTGGGAAATAAAGCAGTGAAACCCATGTTCGGGAAACTGAAAAACAGATCACATAATTATTATACATTTTTATGTTAGTATGTGATGGCATTATTGACCCATACAGTATAGTTTCATTCATGCAGTATATTCAAATTAGATATACAGTTTTATATCCAGTGGTTTTATATTTTAGTCAACAAACTAAACTGTCCGACACACCTTGACATTACCTGACAGTAGATATGGCATTAACAATTATTATCTCTGAAAAAATGCATAATTTCTGTGGAGACAGATAGATGTCAGGGTTGTGGATACAACTCCTATTAACTCTTTTAAATATAGTGTATTGTAAATGATTGAATGTAACGTTGAATTGTTTGTTATTGTATTCCATATTGTCTCAGTTGACACGCAGAAAATATGTTTTTTTCACTTACTCCGAAAAAGACTAAATTCATACTAAGCTGTTTACATGGCTAATGAAAATGGACATTCCACAAATATCCACGTTTACATGCATTCTCAGATTATTACACACCTCTTTCATTCCTTAAACCACCTTCTTGCACAGGTTGGTGTTTGCTCCTATCCATAAACCTGTTGATATCCGAGTCTTTGATGTTGTTTAAAACTAGGTGTCTTTCTCCTTCTGACCAGAAATGTGAATCTGTGAAGCTGACAATTATTGCTGTGAGCAATGAACTGTAGGAGCCCTTTCTGGACTTGCCCCAGGTTTAGCTTTTCAGAAGCTGTCGTATTGTACGAGGTTGTTGGGGCTATATGCAGCCTGAGAGGAAGACACAGACATTTATATTTTTATTTACAGTTATTGTTCTCCAAACAGGATGGAAGTCACTCAAAGATAGGGCAGCAAATGGTAGTTTTCTTTTCAGTAAACATATAGATATCATATTATTCATCATTAAGTATCAGATCTCTGTAGGAAACCGAACAGGATTTTAGCAAGTTACATAGATTTATAATTGACCCTTTGCTAGGCCCCACTCCCCACAGCTTCTCCATCAAACTGTCAGCGATACCATGGAGCCCACACTGTCACTAACTGTCCTCCTTGCATACATATTATACATTATCTGAAAGAAAAAAAAAGCGATTTCAGAGAGAGGCAGAAGGGTTTTCAATATGTGTTTGAAGGATATATCCAGTATGACAAACTGATTCAGTAGCCAAAACCAGTTGGGTGACCAGTTCTTTTCCTGTCAAGCAGGGTAGCTCTTTATTTACTGTTGCAATCAGTAAAAAGCAAAAGCAGCATGTGTAAACAATACTTTCAGTATTCCTTCAGTAGCTAGTGTCGTACTGAAGTGCCAGGTAACGACTATCACTATTACAAGTTTAACCATGTCGAGCTCAAAATCCACAAAACCAGTCTGAAAATAAAGAAACATTTTATGAGAGTCTATGGAGCAGAGCCGTGTGGTTGTCGGACTGGTCAGAACTGGCCGGTGCTACGCAATGATTGGCCACTCTGCAGTCGAGGGGCGGAACTTAGTAAAGAGTCATTTGTAAATTTGTCAAAGTAAATTTTACACAAATTGAAAAGAAATTGACTCTAAAAAATATAACATTAGGTTCCAGTCTAAATAGAGTGAAATCTACTCTTGCCTCAGAATTAACAATGCAGAGTATTTTTTTACTATAGAATTATTTATAGAATTAGATACAATTCTACATAGAATTGAATCTAATTATATTCTAGAATTATTTATAGAACTAGATTCAAGTCAATATAGAATTGAATCCAATCCAGTGTAGCGAGAGGCGTCATGGCGGTGAAAACGCAACTTAAGGAACTGTGGTGGGCGTGGTCACGCTTTTTACTAAATTTTATTCTGAATCTTTGCTCCTACTCTACTGGCTAGCTAGTAATTACGCTGCAATATAATGAAATATTACTCACTTCTAAAACCAAACCTAGACAGATATGATCCACATATCTGTCTTCAAACACTCCCCACCAGGAAAACAAAAGTAATCTGAAAAGGATACCTGAGCAGAGTTTAACCCTTCCTGAAGGGTCGTCTCTCTGTCCTACCAAACGCAGCTGCCGGTAACAATACTACTGTCTTTTTTTCCTCTTTCACACCATCTTCCTCCTCCTCCTCCTTTGCCTGGCGATTGTAATGGCATTGGGGATGTGAGGGTGGGGTGGGTGTCATTAGAAACATCCCTTCTGTGATAAGATGCAGCTGGTTACCATAGCAACCCTTATTACAGTACCTGCACCCTGAGATGGAGAGGAGGAGGGGGAGGAATGGTGGAGAGAGAAAGACAGAGCCAGAGAGGGGTAGTGGGTCAAAAGATAGTGTCCTGATTTTGTGTGTGTGTGTGTTTGTGTGTGTACAGTGAATAAGCTTCGGTTCATTGGTTCTTCATTAGATGCTCTACATCTGGCCGCACAGGGAACACTGCTTCAGAATAATGAGACACACACACACACACACACACACCTGTCACCCTGGCCTACCTCATACACATACACACGCACACACACATGCACGCGTGCACATGCACGCACACACACACACACACACACACAGAGGTAGACAGGCGTCCCGCTTCCTGTCGGCTGGAAATTTAACAGTATTCACACACATAACAAGTTGTGTCATCTGACGTGGAAATGAAATATTCTTTTAGGCAGCCGTGGACTTTCAGGCTCCTGGTGCCTCCACACTTTCTAGCATCAGCTGTGTGCAGAATATGGCTCCACTTATACATCTATTTTTATGAACTTGGATTGAATGTGAGATACCTGCAGATCATTATCATCAACTCTGTGGATCTGCAGGGATTTTAAACCACATTTAGTTCAATGTTTTGGATTTATAGCACATTTACTGCATTGTTCAGTCTCAGCGGCCCCATCAATCTCTTTTCAAGCAGCAGGCGGAAGAGAGCGATTATTAATCCAATAATGTTTGTTCAGACAGACGAAATAGCGACCGGCTTTCAAAGAATGTGGTGCAGCCAAACATTTTTTGCAAGCATGTGTAACCAGAGAGACTGACTGTAAATTAACGTTTTCACCTCCTAATTGCACTACAAGTGACCATGAACTCTGGTCTCTGTGTGTGAGTTTGTGTCCTCACACACAGAAGCAAGACTCACCCTTGACCCAAATTAACATTAGAAACCATCTTCTGCACAAACGCACACGTGTTGCAGAAAATATGCTGTGGACACACACACACACACACACACACACACACACACACACACACACACACACACACACACACACAGCTCTCCACAGCTCTCCACATCACACTCATAGAAGCATACAAATGTACACTCACCTGTCCTGTGAGGCACGGCTCTCATTGGTTACCATGGCAATAGCAGGCTTTACCATGTGCCACTAGTTTGAAGCTGGGGAGGAGGTGTGTGTGTGTGTGTGTGTGTGTGTGTGTGTGTGTGTGTGTGTGTGTGTGTGTGTGTGTGTGTGTGTGTGTG
This sequence comes from Cottus gobio, assembly GCA_023566465.1. NCBI lineage: Eukaryota > Metazoa > Chordata > Actinopteri > Perciformes > Cottidae > Cottus > Cottus gobio. The sequence goes on along the minus strand of CM042215.1, from coordinate 11,463,492 downwards.
TGTGTGTGTGTGTGACATACCACCTGTTATCCACTGACACATATTGAGTCCTCTGAGCAGGTAGCTAAGTCCTCTTACTCTCTCCATGTATCCCTCTATCAGTCTTCCTCTCTCTCCTCCCCCTCTTTCTCCCCTATTCCTTCTCTTGCTTCTCTATCTTTTATGTCTCTTTGTCTAAAAAAACAAACACACACTCACTTTTCCCACCCTTTTGAGTCCCTCTTTCCTCCGTGGTACACACACAGCCTTGTGGGAAAAAGGGCGGTTCCCAAGACTTCCTGGTATTCCCATGTTTGTGTGAGCGTGAGAGACAGACGCAGAGAGAGAAAGAGAGTGTGCTCTGTCCTCTGGGAAGTTTGCTTAACATGCACCAGGTGTGGAAGTCTTTGTCTAATACAGGACTGCTTGGTCACTTACGTATAATTATACATCATGAATGTATTTCACACCATTAACATCAGAGGAAATTGGCATGTTGGAGACATTTCATTGAGCGTTGAATATGTACAGCTGCATGCGAGGAAGACTTTATGACATGCAATACACTTGCTTTTAATGCTTTTAATGCTGCCATTAAGTTTGACAACAATTACAAGTTATTAATCTTACCTTTCAAAACCATCACCAACCTCAATGGATGTGTTTCCATCCATCTGTTTGTACATTTTACATTTTTTTGACTGCAGAATTGGCACCACATGCTTATTTAAGAATCTCAAATTTACGATATACTGTATTTGGATGGAAACCTGGCTTTTAAGAACATTTGTATTTGACAAGAACGTCCCTGATTTAATTTTCTACTTGTGGTAGTCAGAGAACAGTCCTGCACTGCCAGCCTCACACACAGTTCTCACAATCTCAAGACCAAAAAGCACGATGAAGAGATTACTTTGACCTTCATGGGTAGGATGTGAGAGGATGCTGGAGTCATAATTGATGTTTTCCAGTTCCAGCTGAGTTTAGTTTGTTCAAGCTGCGAGTTCACTACGTTCCACGAGCTCTCTTAGCTTTCTTTGTCTCATAAACAACCAAAATAAACTCATAAAAGGTCAAAAAAGGAAATATTCTTCATTATAAATTATTTTACTAGTAAATGTTTTATTTGTATTCCTTATTAAACTGAAAAATATAACCATATACCTTCTGAATTCAAGTTTCTTTATTTCACTGAACTAAAACAGGTTTAATTGTTTGTTAAAATGTCTTCCTCACCTGTGCAATGTGGAGAATTGTATAGATTTTACACCAGACAACTAAGCACACTAGTTCCAGTGCGAATGATCTGCTCCAGTTTTGCTAATGAGGCCAATGAGGCCAATGACTTTCCTCCTAAATAGTGAGTAAGGTTCCGACAAACCATTATTCCGATACACCAATAGTCCAAAAATGTCCCATAGGACAGAAAAAGCCCATTTGTCCAACATTATGTTCCCCCAAAAACATACAGCCATTGTTCCAAAGCCCCATTGCCCATTGCCCCATTGCCCATTGCTGTGCCCGCTGCCCAGTGAGCAGTGGTTCGCTTTCTCAAGGCAGACTTATTAAATGACATCACCCAACCTTATTGGGAATCTTTGTTGCACACCACCCTGTCTTCATGTCTCCTATCCGTCTTGACCTTAAACTTTTAAACAAATAACAACATTTACTTTAATAAGTGTCTCCCCCTCTGTTTCCAGTGTGTGGATGGAGTCTCAGGGGTGGACTCGTCCCTGAAGCGAGTGGCGGTGGTGGAGGATTTCTTCGACATCATATATGCCATGCATGTGGAGATCAGCCCCGACCCCAGCAAGGCCCCGAAACACGCCGGCCAGAAGAAGACCTACAAGGCGGTAAGAAGCATATCCTGCTACCGTTTATGTTTAGAAAATCAAGAAATTAGGATTTGTGTGAGACAGTTTGTACTTTTGTTTTTTAATTTAAAGATGGGATTTTTTCTGGTGGTTTCTTTTCGTCAATCTTCATCTTCCAGTCTCACTTTGTCATCTCTCTCTCCCTATAACTTTTCACGCCTCTGTGTCTCCGTCTCACGCTATCCTCCGACCTCCCCTCCCTAACCTCCCTGAGTGTATTCTCTCTGTCATACCTTGTGTTGTCTGTTGCTTAACACACTGCTTCTCTCGCTCTCGCTCTCTCTCTCTTTCTTCCTCTTCTTTGGACCTCATTCCTCTTTTACTCTCTTGCAAAAAAGAGAGAAAAGAAACAGACGGAGTAGTTTCAGTTTCTGATCGGATGGATTTCTGTCTGATTCTTTCTGAAACTAAGCCTGGCAGACACATCGTGTACATTTTGACATTTTACCTTTAGTAGACGTCACTTTTTGCTAAGAGTTGGGTTCCTCATTTCATTAATTAGTTAAACGACTAGTTAAAATAATTGGTAACTATTTTAAGTCATTCGTCGAACAATATTTTCCAAATAATAAATCGTAAATGATGGCCATTCCCATACTCAATTAAGTCGTTGTTGTTGTAGCAATTTTGGGGTTTGATGCCAATTGTTTCAGAGTTTGTGGTAAAAATGTAGACACCAACCCTTGAGGAACACCACAGAAAAAATCCAGACTGTGATTTTGCATCAAAAACGTAATTACATTTTTCGACAATTAAAAGACGGGAACTTCTGTTTCTGGAACCTGCTAAGGAACCCCCTTATTGTCCATATACCAAGGAAAGCCATACATCATCTGACAGTGCATGCAAAAAACTGCACGATTTTGCAACAAACTGCATTAAATGTTTGCAACATGATACCAAGTATCTTGACTCTAGCTCTAAAACTGAGCCCGCTACAGCCTCTGCCGAGGATGCCAGCTACCACCAGTTTTTTTTGTGTATGATTCTGAAGTATTACCCAGCAGTTGTATTTGAAATATTATAGAGGAGCAATAGAAAACATCCTGGCGGCTAACATTACACACTTGCTTGGGATGTGGGTGATTAAAACCGCCCAAAACTTAGGACTACAATCAGAATTTTGTTCTGCAACCTGTTGAATAATGTCAAATAAAATAATTAAATTGAAACAATTCAATTCAATAGGTCACAAACTGCATCTGACAGTGTGTGAATGTGGGCTGCTCTCCTTATCAGCATCACTGTTATTCAACAGTTTATTTATTTTCATTGTCAATTACATTTTTCTGAGTTTTGGAGTTGATAGAAATCTATCAACCTGAGCTGGTGCAGTTTGTACATTTCTGCTCTGCTGTCTCAGCTGATGACACTGCCCTCTTTTGGGGAAATGGAGGAAGTGCACCTTTCACAGATATATTTGATTGCAGAGGAATGACGCTGTGAGAATCTTTGTTTGTCTTCTTTTTTTACTTTTCTTACTTATTTACTTTTACTTACTTATTTAGCAATCTGTATGTTTTCCTTTTTGTCTTATTGTACACAGATTGGATTTAATTTGTAAGACTGTCCCTTGTGTCCTATATTTATAATATAACAGCTATATTATACTTATAATAATACAACGGGGCGACTGTGGCTCAGTGGTTAGCAAGTCGGTCTTTCAATCAGAAGGTCGGTGGTTCGATCCCCGGCTCCGGCAGTCTGCGTCGTTGTGTCCTTGAGCAAGACACTTAACCCTAATTGCTCACCGTTGCTGTGTCTACGGTCTACTGTATATCATGTAAGTCGCTTTGGATAAAAGCGTCAGCTAAATGAAATGTAATGTAATGTAATGTAATAACATATGCAGAATAGTTAAAGCCTAGAGCTAGTGCACCATGCCGCATTGCTTCAGGCCATGGTGCCACCAAAGGCATTGAGTGACATTTGCCTTTACTTTTCTCCCTCCTTCCTACACACACACACACACACACACACACACACACACACACACACACACACACACACAGCAACCCCCCATCCACCCACGCTGGATATTTTCCACCCCTCCTCCTCTCCTCTTTTGTGCCTTTGTGCGTCTCTTCCAGAATACATACATACATACATACATACATACATACATACATACATACATACATACATACATACATACATACATACATACATACATACATACATACATCAGAATCAGAATCAGAATCAGAACCATTTATTGCCATGTATGCTTACACATACAAGGAATTTGTCCTGGTGGGAAGGTGCATACATTTAACATTTAACAATACACATTTAACAGTTAACGCAGTGCAATAAATGAGGATGAATGGATGAATGAATATCTACATTGAAACAGCAGCATATCAAAATACCAAAAGTAAGATAAAGTGCATGGAATGTGCATGAGTGTAAGTGTTGTGTGAAAGTGGCAAGTGCAATGCCCAGGTGTCAAGTGTATTCAAGTCAAGTATAAGTATAAGGCTGTGTGCAGGGGAGTATCCGGTGGGAATTGTCTGGGGGTGACAGAGTCATTAGAGTCAGTGGGTGACCCGGGCTCTGTTGATGAGCCCGACGGCATACATACATACATACATACATACATACATACATTTAAACACACACACACTAATATATAGACCTCAGATCCTCAGCATCAGCCCTGAAGAGTTATTTTTACTGTCAATCCCTCAGACTAGTGTGATGTGTTTTTTGTAGGAATTTGACAGATCAGATTAAAGTGAGTCTCACTCATATGATGCTCACAGTTGTAAAAAAGTAATTTTAGGATATGTAAGAAGCTACAAACTAAAAACATGTATCTACAACACCTCAACACAACATGCTCTGTACACAGTGTGAACACAAGAGAATACATTCAGAATAATCATATGTGTGTGTTTTGGAACGAAATATTCAATAATAAACATTCACTTACATTACTTTATGTAAAAAATGTGACTTTAAATCGGCAAAAGTTCTTTAAATAATAAATGCTAATTTCAATGATCATGAATTGAGGAGACCACACATGTGAAAATACAGGATGATGTGTGCTGCCCTGTCTGCACTCTGCCTCTGTCCAGATATCAATATTCAGCTCTTTTTGTCATCAAGGCTTTCAGAAAGTGGTAAAACAGTTTGAACAACCTCTCCCCCTGTCCCTGTCTTTCTATGTCTGTTGGTGTGTCTCTCTCAGATAGCCGAGACGTACGCCTTCCTGCCCAGAGAGGCGGTGACCCGTTTCCTGATGAGCTGTGGAGAGTGTCAGAAGAGGATGCACATTAGCACCACAGGACAGGACTACAAAGGTACAAACACAACACTCCAAGTCAGGGAATGCTCTCATCTCAGTTTGAGCCTGATGCAGCACAAAGTCTATAGGCTATTGGCACCAGAAGGTACAGGCCGGCTCTTCCAAGGCCAACTGTATCGATCTCTCTCACACACATTTGCACACTAAAGAGAGAGAAGAGTGATAATCGCCCTCTCTTTACAAGCATCAGCCGCCTCTCACCCTTCAGTCAGTCATTCAGATATAGAGCTGGTTGAATTTTTTTAATCTTTTTTATCGGAGTAAAGAACTCGTGCTGCTGTTGTGTCTTTACACGCAGAGCATCCTGTTGTGGGCATCGGCTTGAGCCATGGTTAGCCGGTGCATTAAAACAGCTGTGGGAAGTGGGAACCACAACAACACAAGCTGTCAAACTTTGAGGCTATGGTTTCCTAATATTGTTTTTTACTTTGCTAGTATTGTTTAATGATTTCAAGGATAAAACATTTTTTTAATTGAAAACAGCTACAAATGTGCACTAATCATCAAAAAAAAAAACTGCAAAAAACCCTAAAAACGAATTTGTTCATATAGGTCTATAAAATGAATGAATAGATATACTGTAGCCTATGCTTTCATACAGCCTTAGATAACCTACTTTGTTGAGACTGTAAGGACAGCACACACATGCACGCACAGACACATACACACACACCCTTTACACACAACAAACTGAACAGTCTGTCTGAGAATAACTCAAAATTATGGATTTTGATGCATAATAATGAATAAGGGGAAATTGCTATTCCTTATTTGATGTGCTATTTAGGATTTTGGAGGTAATATATGTATATATATGTATATAAAACAAAACCCCCCAAAAATTAAAAGATGCATTGGAATACTGATTTAGACGTTGATTACCATAGGATACCATGACAAGGAGGAGAAAAAGACAATATCTCTTTTTTTAATTTTTTTATATGTTTTGGAATCAGAATCAGCTTTATCGGCCAAGTATGTGAACACATACAAGGATTTAGACTCTTTTTTTGCATTGCTCTAAATGTAAAATGTCTACTGAAATAAATAAATAAATGAATTGAAAGTAAATTCATATATATATATATATATATATATATATATATATATATATATGTATGTATTTAAAAGCACCAATGGCCAACAATGTAAATAAAATGCCTATATATAAGTCAAGTGTTTTCAACAATTTAGTCAATGTTAATGTGTGAATATGCACAGTACTGCCATCATGGGTGTGTTTAAGGGGTCCATTCAAAAATGTAATTAAGTACTCTTTTATAGGTGGAGTCAGCAATTCTAATCCAAAACACTTTTTGTCAAATTCAACGAGTGTCCGGTCCGTTCAAAACCTTTAGTTCTTTGTAATGCTTCGCCATTTCACTAACAAGCTAAAATGACCTCTCGCTGTTAAAATAGACGAAATAAGATTCATGATTTTAACATTGTAAAAACAGCTACATTGAATCAGTATTTTCACTGTTGTGTTTCTCTTTTTCACTTCAATTGAATTTTATTTAACGCTCAGTATTTGCATGATATTTAAGTCCAAAACCCTCTCTGTCCTCCGCGTCTCTCTTTCTCAGCATCTCCATTAAAACAGGAATGTGATGATCACAGGAATCCTCCCGTCTCTCACTCTTCTTCTCCTTCTCTTTGTCATCATGCTCTCTCTTTTGCCTTTCCTTCAAAATGTCTGTCAATTAGAGTCCATCTCTTCTTCCTTTATCCGTCAGATTAAACAACAATCAGAGATGGTTTGAAAAATAAAATATTAATCCAGTTCTGTTTCACTGAATGATAACGTTTTTGAAAGAACTCATCTTTAAATGTTTTTATCAAAAATGGTCAATTTGAATATTTACAATTTTATGAATAATATATTGATATTGTTTTATCCACATTTGTATTCCTGTGATGTTGGAGATGCCTTTCATATCTGAGTTATGCATTATTTTTCCCTGAGATAAAAGCCGCCTTCGTCTTGCCCAGTTAGTCAAGTCCTGCCACCACACCTGTCACTCATTAGCAGCCTGTAGCCGAGCTGACCAGCATCTGTGAAGTCTCCACAGGATTGGAACAAGGAGACAATTAAAGATAAAACTAATGATCACTAGTTTTAAATGTTCAGCTTTTCACACGTTTTCCTGCTTTGTTAAAACATGGTGCATACATTACCCACAATGGTTAGTAAATATATCAACTGACTTGCCCAATCTGGAAAGTTTTAAAATGCTCTAATGCTCCGACAAAGGGAGAAAGAAACTATGGTATCTGTGACAGGACTGTAATAAGTTGGTCCAATCATATTATATGGCCCGAAGCTATGACTGGACAAGCTACCTGTCTCCCTTCTTAGCTGCACTCAGCTCGTTCACCCATGGCGTGTCACTTGAGTCTTCCACGAGCGGCTAGCTTAACAGCTGTAAGTACTAACAACAGTCATGTTGTTTTTATAATGATCATTTTGGGGGAGTGACTTTACAGGGAAGCCTGAAGGGTGGACTGTCAATGTTGTTGACTTGGCGACTTCCTTGTTATAGGCTGTGGCTTATGAAGCTGGTGCTGCTCGCTACTTTCATTAGACAAGAGGCAACACCGCGCTGGTTGATGGTTTTTAAATCTAGCGCACTAGCGCAAAACATTTAACATTAAATGCTAATGTACACGTGTGTGTTAGTATTGTTTGAGGACAAACTGTGAAAACATGGGAACCTGTCCTTTTTAAAGAGATACCAGACTCTTTTTTACAAATATCTTTTGTAATGACGGGAACATGAAATGTGTATCAGTTTTAAATATCAGTCGGAGTACCTCAGTTGTAGCTGCCAGCTGAAAGACTAAATGCTGCCATCCATTTTACATTCCTCCCGATCTTCTTCTCTGCCCACCCCCCATTATATATTTTCCACCGGCACCCTGAAGGCCCCACACACTCCCATCCCTCCCTCATCCCTCTCCCATTCCTCCTCCTCCTCCTTCTGTCCATGGCTCTACCCCCCTCCAGCTTGTCCATCTCTCTGTTTTCTCTTCTCCTTTATCCTCCCCTCCAAGCTTTCCACCCACCATCCTTGCTTCCAGCTCCTCTTCTACTTCTCCCTCCCGTTATCTCCCTCTACACTGCTCCAAGCTTCCTGTCCCATCCCTGTATCCCTCACTGTTATCATCCTCCTTTCCCCTCCTTTACTGCCTCCTCTACCCATCTCTGTACCCTCCATCCTTCCCTCACTCACTTCCTCCCCACCCTCCCCTGTTTCTTTTCCTCCTCTTCCCTCATTAAACAGAGGAGTCATTGGAGTGTCCTGTCTCTCTCGTCAATTAGCCTAATTAATGGCTTTTAGCAAAGAAAATGGCCCAGGAAACAAGCTCATTTTCCACAGATTCAGGAGAGAGAGGGAGAGGAAGAACCAGGACTGGTGGGTGGGGATGTGAAATATAGAAGAAGAAATATGAAATAACTGACTGCAAAGAGGACAAGAAATTCCCATTACTGTTTCACATTTTGTACATTTGCATTTATCTAAAACCAAATCCAGACAAAAGCATGGATGCTGTTTATGACATGCGTCATATGTGAATGTGAATTAAAACATAACATTGGTCTGTTTGATTTGACCAGCTGATCATTGATTTAAAAAAAGAGGATACAATTGCAAAGTAAAAATATAGATACGTTTCCACCAGACTTAATATAAATGATTTTATTAGAAGATGAAATAAGCTGAGTAAACAATCAGAAACATAAACACACATGCGTGTGCACACAGACACACACACACACACACACACACACACACACACACACACACATACACACAGACTAATTACAACAGCTGTGATACTTCAGCTCAGTGTGTGTGTGTGTGTGTGTGTGTGTGTGTGCGTGTGTGTGTGTGTTGTGCCATCACTGAATGCCACTCAGAGAGAGCAGCTAATTGCCTTCCTTCCCTGTGGGGGTTCGGCCTCACCCCGACACACACACAGTCGCACATTTATACACACACATACAAACACATACAGCTTCAGCCCTCTTTATCGCTACCGCGAAGTGACTCCCACTAAAGTTCAGCTGTGAATTATTAAATGCAATTAATCAGCGTGGACCAGGGCCATGTTTAATTGACACAGGCAGCAGGCTCACTGTGTGTGTGTGTGTGTGTATGTTTGTGTGTGTGTTTGTGTGTGTGGTTAGGGGGAAGGTGGGTTCTTTTTTAATGCCTCCCTGTTCGTGTTTTTTGGGTTGGGTTGTCCGACCATTTGTGGGGACGTGTGCTCTTTACGTTTGTGAGTGCAATATCTCAGTAAATTCACCGTTAGCACTCAAGGGTGAACTGATAACAATCTCTCGTGGTCAGAGGTCACATAAAATACCTTTTTGGACATATTTAAGAATTGATATGCTAATTATGACAATTTCCCAATGTTTAATCATATACACTTTTGAAATGATGACATTTTAGACAGACATGGATGTAACCGACAATTGGACTGGTTGTCAGAGGCGTTATACAAGGAGGAGGTAATTCTAGTTCATGTAGAAAAATGTAACAAAATTGCAGCCAAACCAGAGTGCATCTCCCTTCACAGCAGAATGTTGCACCATTCTGAAAGATTCTCCTATTGCGCTTCTTGAGTTTTTTAATCTTATTTTTTTAACCTGTATAAGTGTTTTTTGGGGGGTATTTTTCCTTTATCAAATCAAGAGTCTAATGCAATGTTCACACTACGAGCGACAAAAGCTACAAAACAGCAAAGTGTGGTCAGCAAAGCATTTGGAATTGATGGAACGGAGCAGGTTGAAACATAAACAAATGATTGGTTTAGCTTCGCCGTGTCATTGGCGTGTTGAAAACATTTTGTAGCTTTGTGTCACCGGCTTCCATTGAAAATGACTTGAAGAACAGTGTGAACACAGGATGGACGGTGGTGTATGCGGTACAGACTGTTAAACCCTTTGAGCTAAAGTCAGGGTTTCTGGGCTGTATAAATACAATTGCCTATACTTAAAGTGTATGACACAGAAGAAAGTTAAAGGACATTAGCTCAATACCGATTTATCTACAGCTTTCTGTAGGTATGTCCATAAACATTATGAAGTGAACATCATCATTATGTTCACAATAAAGGAGTTTCCTGCTCTCACAACACCACTACACTTGCTTTGACTAACAGAAAATATGAGTTCCACTTTTTTAAAAACTTTATTTAGTTTTACACATTTTACAAAACATCTTGAATCCGTTGTCCTGACCAATCAATGGTCCTGACCTCATGCTGAAGAGCACGTGGATGCTTTGTGTCACATAATCAGTTGTCAGTTATCACAGTCTGTCCCTCTCTGGAGAATACATACTCTCTCTTTCTCTTCCTCGTAGAAGGCTATCAATCACCAATCAATGATGACGGCCCTGTCTATTCTGCTAAGCCATATTGATCTCCGTATTCATGTCCGCTCTGTAGACGCTCCACACGTTAGACACGTCCTTTACGAGGTCAGTAGATACATGACTGAAATGAGAGGCAGAGGAGGGAAGTGTGGGTGGAGATAGTCATGTGCTTTTATTTCCTGTTGACGCAGAAAAACACTTTTGTTGTTAACACATTTGCATGGAAAAGAGACCTAGTTTACGTTATAACTCAGCATTTCATCACTCGGTAAAGTCGAGTCAATTGTATTCATGTAGCCAAATATCACAATTCCAAATTTTCTTCAGTTGGCTTTACAATCTATAATGAATAAGATATTCTCTGTCCTTTTTGACCCTTGCTTCAGATGAGGAAAAACATTTTTAGAAGAGCAACTGAGGAGTGATCCCTCTCCCAGGCCATACAGACGTGCAGAAGATGTTGTGTGTAGAGAAATTACAGTACGGACAATCAGGATGATACAATGATCTACTAGATTAGAAAGAGAGAAGCGGGAGGGGAGGTTACATCTACTGGAGGACAAAGGTCCACATCCAAACATCTGGAACCAGGCAGTTAGTTGTTAATTATTTTTGAAATAATCAAAGAATAAACAACTGAAAGTTGAGATGAGTTTTAACTTTGGATTTAAAGGCCTTAACTGCCTCTCTTCGTCTGTGTTGCTCTACCTCCAGCTCTAGAGGGTCCTCTAGTGTCGGCTTTCTGACAAGGCATGATAATAGACTTCAGCATGAACAGTCGTGGGTTTAAGAGAAGACAAAACCAGCTGTCAGAGATAAGATTATATAGATTATAGATTATGGTAAGATCATACGTTCTGTGTTTTCGCTTTTGAAAAGCTTAAACATTTTCAAATCATTGAGGGATATTATGAAAAGTTGAAATTCAGAAGAGGATTATGAAATAACAATCTTACAATACAGCAGCACTGAAGTAAATGCCAGTTTTATTGCGGCTGTCAAATTTATTTTGCCAGCCCCAATTAGCTCCACGTCATTTTTTAGGTGGTAGTTTTGTCAAATACATTTTTATTGTGTTAAGTGTCTTTCCATCAGTGTTGATGATGGTAGACTGTTGATCATAGGTGACTTACCAAGGCTGTATCCATAATAGTGTGGAAAGAAATTCTGATATATTGCATTACATGGGAGTGTTTCTGTTATTTTGCTGAACCTCATTGATGTAAATGAGGTCAATAAATAGGTAAAGAAAACCTAACCCTAACCCTCAGTATGAAGAAATACAGTTCAAATATATTGTACTAGACTGCATTAGTTTGAGCTAGAAGTACATAATATACTGGACACTGAATGTTTTGTCTGGTAATCAGAACTTTGTATGACTACTTTGTGTATATACTGTGATTTCCTTACAATTTTCATTATCTTATTTACTCAATTTCTATCTTGCTTTAAAGTTGCTCGACTTTAAAGAAAACAAACAGGTCAACTTACAGTAATATTCCCACTGATACATTACATTGGTGTCTTATAGCCTGCAGGAAGGAACAGACAATAATACATTGTCGCAATGAAACGGTGACGTCTTAATAACACAAAGGCAGTTCCTAAGTGACTGAAAGACTGGGAAAGGAAATAAAGCTGCAATATCAGTCACAATGATATTTATACAGCCGCGATCACTGTTACAGATTCCAAAATTGCCAAAAACGAGCCATCGAGATGCAGCAGCAACACATGGTTTCACTTAAGCTACCTTTTTGTCTGCTCAAGCGATGTGATGGAGACGGAAAACCAATGTGCACGGGGAAAGCACCTGTGGTGGAAGCCGCCCGTAAAACAGCTGCACTGTATTTAGTAAAATTCAGTAAACGGCGAAGCATATTCATGTATTAAATACACAAATGTCAATTGGATGATAATTGAATTGACTTTTGTTATAATCGGTTGTAATAATTATCCATTTATAGTGGTACAGTCCGCTGCCCCCAAGCACAGAAGAGTTTCATTTTTCCACTGTAACAGGAATACGGCATCACACGTAGAAAAGGAGACAGATTGATGTTTTCCACCTAATGATTTCTCCTCCTCTCCTCTGCTCTCCAGAGAACGACCGGCCGAGCTCTCTGGTGCTAGAGGTGATCGACTACAACATGCCTCTCACCACCACCTACATGAAGCACATGAAGCTGCAGTGTATGAGCAACAACAAGGTACGTGAGGTCACTGCGACATGGTAAACAACGGGGACGCCGGATCGGATTCTGAGCTCCGGTGTGAGGCTGCAGTGCCACGTTTGTTCTGAATTGATGCGTCTGTCTCTGCTGTCAGATGGAATATTTGTGGTGTGCACCCTGAGACCACAGGCATTTTCTTGTGGGATCATACAGTAAATCTTAACAAACCAGCAGGTTGTTTTGTACACTCGAGTGTTGAGTACAGGCGTGTAGGAGGAAACCAGGAGGCCCCACTAATGCCTTGCTGGGAAGAAAACTCCCACACAGTCTTGCAATTAAAACACTAATGAGAAGAAATATGAGTTTTTCAGTCTGCCAGTCATGAAGGTCAGTGGACCCAAACCATTTCTTCTTATTAAGTATGAGACACAGTTGTTTGTGTATATTCCGCTTAGGCTAGATTCAAAAGATGTGAACAAAGGACCTGAGAAAATGATTAGAAAGTATGATAGTCTGCTGAAATGTTTTATTTTATTCAAAAGATTTAATCAAAAGTTTTCTGGTGGATACATAATTACAAGGATGGCACTACGTTGTTATCAATTGATTTCCACATATTGTATAAATGAATCATTCTCGTCTATAAAAAGGTCTTCCAATAGCGTGTTTTGCCCAAGCAACAGTCCAAACCTTCCTACTATGATATAATACAATATTATCTGGTCTTATATGATAAATAACTTGATTATATAGCAAACTCTCAATATAAATGTTTTCATAAACAACAAACTATACAAATATATATTACATATCCAAAATAAAGTCAGAAGTATATACTTACATGACAATGATCTTACCCCTTCTCCACGACTCAAACAATTAACTTAGTTATCTTAATTTATCATATATACAACTCATAAACAAGACAATTCTATTATGTTTAAACCAAATATCCACCGCACCGATACAACTTCAAGGTGCATCATCATATCAACAAGTCTCTCAATGTATGTTGTCTCTGTCCTTTAGAACAACACGCGTAATTGTTTTTGGGGAAGTTATTATTTTTCAAACGTCATTTTATTCTTGTGTTTTTCAGTATTGCATGTTGATATTGTCACAGTTAGTGTTTAATGATGTCGGTGTCGTCTCTTCATTGCCTCATCTTAGTCATGGAAAGTTCGTTATAAATGTCATTGACAAACATATTTGGTCAAAATTGACAACATTAACTTTGGTTTTGTCTCACGCAAGGCAGTCTGGGTCAAAAACAAGGTTTCACTTCAACAGGGTTCGGTGCACAGGTAGTCAGTCCAGGCGGGCGGGCGGGCGGGCGGGCAGGCAGGCAGGCAGGCAGGCAGAGGTATCAGAAAATGTCTGGTACGCTCAGAAAACATTAGAGACGGACTGGCCCAGGACAAGGAGTTGACACAGACTAAATACAACGGGGAACGAGGCACAGGTGGAAACAATGAGGGCGGGGCTTGCAATCACACAGGAGGGCGGCACACGAGGAGGGAGGTGTCTGAAAAGGTGAGTGACAGACAACACAACAGAAAACAGACTGACAACAGAACTACCCAGAGGGTCCGGGCGTAACAAAACCAGAATCAAACAGTTCCAGAAATCAGTCCTGCTAGTTTACTGTGTAACACTGCCCACAATTAACCATTATCAAAATAACAAGTAGTATAAGATGAGAAAAAGTATAAAGCTGTAAAGGTTGTGAGGTGCTGAGGAAGATCCGCATCCTCAGCTTGGTACTTAAGCAGCTTAGAGTGTGTGTGTGTGGGTGGGGGTCAAGATTGGTATATTCTTTATTGTTCACACACCAACCCCACCACCTCTCCCTCCTGTACCATTGTGACTACCAGTGGCGCACACTAGCTGTCAGTCATATTATATGTGTGTGTGTGTGTGTGTGTGTGTGTGTCTAGATAACGGGTGGGCGAGCAGAGGGTTGAGTTCATTCCAATTAAGCCAGGCCCCTGAGCGTCGAGTTAATTAGCTACGGAGAGAGAGACACTGAAGTGCCAATTTACACTGGAATGCCAATCTGTCTGTCTTTATGTCTGTCTTTATGTCTGTCTGTCTGTCTTTCTCTCCAAGAAACACACACACACCATCACGCCTGCAGTTGTCCCTGTTTGTTTGGAGACACCACGTCAAAGGCGTTCTAATTAGTTCACACTGGCATATCGACACGGTTCTCATTATCACCCTTGTTAGAATCCAGCAGTGAACAAAACCAACACATTTTTTCTTTGTGTGCATTCACTTAAAGCAGAGCAATGTTAAAAATAAAATTGTAACCCTTTTCTTCCCTGATGTCTCCACCATAATCTTCTCTATGTGACATTATCATCGAGGGGAAGAAAAGTCCATGTTTGTCAAAGCGCTGTTTGATCCTTTAACTAAAGGAACCAAGACTCCAGGATCAGAGATGTGTCTAAGATGTACAATGTTGTAACATAAGATGAAGTATATGTCCATCTCACTGTATTGATTCGCATCAGAAGCAGCCTGCGAATGATAAATAAAATATGTTGGTGCTGTATGCAGTCTACAGATGACTAACTGATGTGGGATCTTAATCAATACTCCTCCTCCAATGGCCGAGGCAATTTGCCAATATCCAGCATCTTTCACCTCGGGTCAAATTGTCAGGTCGTTTAGAGGATTCACGTCAGTCATGGTAAAACATTTGAAACAGCGTGACTACAGCAACGCTGACACATGCGCAAAGAGGATATGATGCAGACCGTAATGGTCTGTTTCATTTGGTCGCATGTCAAAGGCATCATATCCTCTTTGCACATTGATTAAAAATCCAGATCATTCTAGGTTTGAAAATTGTTGGACACATTTGGGATAATGTTAGTATACGACTCAACAAATTATACGACTTAGGTCTAGTTGTGTTAAGAAATGTTAATGTGGATAAGTAACATATTATTTACACTAAATATGTGTTGTATGCGTGTATTTCTGTATTTGTGTGTGTGTGTGTGTATGTCGGGATGAGTCTGTGCAGCATAATGATGATAGCGTTTGGCCCAGAGGAGCAAAAGTAAAGACAGGAATAGAGGAACAATGACTCACTCACCTATAGAAATATCATAAGACATGAGGGAGCATTAGGGTGTGTGTGTGTGTGTGTGTGTGGTAGTTCAATAGCATAGCATTCTGTGAAAAGGTCTGAGAAAGAAGAGAAGGGAAATGGGCAGGGAAGGGTATCTGTAAATTTTCTCAAGAGAGAGCATGAGCCAAAGGACAGACTGAAGAAGAAGAAGAGAGGAGGATGTACTGCATATTTGTGATGTGTGAATCCTCCACTGGCTCCATTAGCACTCATCCCAAGCCTCTGTTCATCGGCCCATCCCTTTATCTATCCCTCCATCCGCCCCCCGTCCCAATTCAATAAGAAGAGGAAATTACCCAGGATACTTGGCAGTGGGGGTGGAGGTGGTGGGGGAGTGTGTTGGGGGGACTGCTACTGCAGACAATGTAGAAATGGGTGAGGAGTGAGAGGAGAGGAGACATGAGGGGGGAGGTGGGGGGGAGAGAGAGAGGTGGCAGGGCGGTGGTCCTGTCTGGCTGAGGGAAGGAGGAAGATGGAGAGGACGAGGAGTACAAAATGAGGAGTAGGTGGATGTTTTTGGCCGGGGTGAGATAAAAAGACAACATTTGTAGTTGATGGTGGGATGCAAGGGGGAGGAGGTAGGGGTTGGGGGAGGAATCAGAGATGGAATTAAAAAAAAAGAATGAGGTGGTTCATTATCATTTATGGTCTCCCCCTCTCCCTCTCTCTGCCCATTATTTCAGCTACCACCGGAGGAAAGACATTTCATTATTTTTTGGAGGAGGGGTGTGTGTGTGTGTGTGTGTGTGTGTGTGTACAGAGGGGAGATAGGTTGGGGGTTGGTCTATTATAATTACTAAAAGACGGCAGAAGAAAAGAATCATACATTAGGAGATAAAAGGCTTGTCGGTGGAACAGCCTTGAAGAAGTGACCAAAACCTTTTTGCTGATTTAAAAACATGTTTTCTTTTTCAAATCTCCATCTACCTCTTTTTTTTATTTTACTAATGTGCTTTTACTAATCTTGCCTCGTCCTGTTCCTCTATGTTCATCTATGCCAACCATTAACTTAAGTTACTACGAGCAGCCACTCATTATTCTGAAACGGTCGTGATCCTGTAGAAATTCTGAAGATTTTGAGTCCACTGTTGGTATATTGATCCTAGATAATATATATATATATATATATATATATATATATAGGTATATTGACTACTGATTGGCTGATGCAACAACCACATATTTTGATGCTGGTTACAGTTTTATTTCAATGTTGGAGTCTTGCTAAACGGTCATGATGGCACCATAATGCCACTTCTGTTGCCAACATATGCACACATATTTTTAATGACAGTTATATAATAATAATAATACATTTAATTTATATAGCGCTTTTCATGGACTCAAAGTCGCTTTACAGGGAGCAAGATTAGAAGGCAAAACTGGACGATACAAGACAAAAGAAAACAAAGCAAAAGAAAAAAGGACAAAGCAGAACATGATACAGTCAATAGGGGGCTACTGATAGGCAGAGGTGAAGAGATGGGTCTTGAGGCGGGACTGGAAGACGGTGAGGGACTCAGAGGTGCGGATCTCTTGGGGGAGGGAGTTCCAGAGCCTGGGAGCTGCCCTGGAGAAGGCTCTGTCCCCAAAACTGCGGAGTTTGGATTTGTGGATGCAGAGGAGACCGGCTGAGGTGGATCTGAGGGGCCGTGAGGGTTGGTAGGGGGACAGGAGGTCAGTGAGGTATGAGGGGGCCAGATGGTGGAGGGCTTTGTAGGTGAGGACCAGGATTTTGTAGGTGATCCGGTGGGGGATAGGAAGCCAGTGAAGTTGTTTTAGGACTGGAGTGATGTGGTGCCAAGATTTGGAGCGGGTGATGAGTCGGGCAGCTGCGTTCTGGACCAGTTGGAGGCGGTTGATATTGGTAGAGCTGATGCCGAGGAGAAGTGAGTATATAAGGCTCTATATAGGACTCGATTCAGTGTGATTTGTTGGGAAACGTGACGTTCTGTGCAAAGCATCTAAACTTCGGCAAACATTTGTGAAATCCATTCAGACCTTTCCCAGATCAGGATGTCGGGGGAGTTCCTTTGAAATCAAGAGGAAGTGGAAATAATGCAAAGAACCTCAAGGCCTCACACACTAACACATCCATGTGGCAGATCAGCTTCCAATAACCTAAAGTTTGTTGTGATAAATACCTTTTATGGCTTTTATGTCAAAGTCAATTCAACACAACAACTCCATGATTCACTTTACAAGGTCTGTGTTTCACTTCCCTTGACACATCAATACAAAACACATTTTAAATTTTCACATAATAGGAAAAGTAACATGTCGGCCCAAAATATAATATGCATATCACAAATAAAGTAACTCTGCAACTCACCTTTTACTTGGCTCCACAGAAGGACATGAATGTGTAGTAGAGGTCAGCAAGTGTCTCCTTTTTGTCGCCGTTTAATCCACACTCCCCAAAAACATAACCCCCAAAACACTGACATCACATCACCTGTAATACCAAAATGAGATTATGTTACCATGGTTACACTACTTCTCTTTAAGGGAACCTGTCACACTTACCACGAGCAGCTTCAGAGTAATTTAAGTCCTATAACCTAACGGTTCATATTCACTTCACACCACACCACCAGTGCTGTTGAATTATGTCCACTAAGAGTTTAACCCAGAGGAATCATTTTATAATCTTATATTAAGAAGAAGTCATGTAGTCTTTTGTTTGTAAAGCACATCCATATAATGTCAGCTTAATGTGCTTCACACAAAAATAAATTGAACAGAAGAAAATAGGACGTGCACATGAATACATATTTAAATACATAAAATATATTTTTTTTAAAAAGAGGCATCCCAGCCATCAATCATAAACATACACACCCACACATACCCAAAGAGAGAGAGAGACAGAGCGAGGTGGAGGCACTACCTAGCCAGAGGCTTAAGGTAATCGGGAGGTCTTAAGCTTGCTTTTAAAAGACGACACAGTTGTGGTACATCTTCTAGCATCAGGCAGTTTGTTCCAGAGAGTGTGGCTATAGTACCTGAATGCACCTCGACCAGTTACTACTGGTCATGGGTTCAGTAAGGAGACCAGTGTCTGATGATCTGGGAGTTCTGGAGGAGGGTATAAAAGCAGTAAGCATGTTAGAGATGTATTTAGGAGTTAAACCATTTTAAGTGATTTATAAACAATGAGCAATATTTTAAAATCCGTTCTGTAATTTACCAAAAGCCAGTGAAGTGATATAAGTCTTGCAGTAATATGTTCACAGCAATTTGAATGAGCAGAAGCCCCCCCTCCCCAGTCTTTTTTAGGAAGCCCAGCAAGATGGGCATACAGTAGTCAAGCTGAGAGGAGATGAGTGCATGAAACTGCGTCAGACTAAGACGAGATGGATTTATTTGCTCACTGGGTTTCAGGGACAGCAAGATCAGTTTGGAGTTGATCTGCTGTCTTCTAGCTCCTGCCACAGGGCTCTCAGTGTTGTTTGGGTCATCCAGTGTCTAGTGTCACTGATGACATGGTAATTTATAGGGCTGAGGTTGTCATGTGAAAGTTAAATATATGATGGGGTATCATCAGGTAAGATATATTGTGTGTCCGCATGATGGAACAAAATGGCAGCATATGTCTGTTGCACAGTAAAGGGCCTAGAACTTGCCTTGTGGGACACAGTGATTATTAAAATTGCCAGATTAAAATGTGTTTTAAAGTTGTCAAAAGATACAGAGAATGTCCTTCCTATTGGATAAGAGAAGAGCCAGTAATGACTGGATGTTGTGGTGAAAGACTGCACTCAGCTCTAGTAATACTAAGATGGGAGGTTTGTTTGCAGCACTGTTGATCTTTAAATCATTGACTACTTTTCTGAGAGTGGTTTCAGCGCTGTGGTTATCCTGACGCTTGATTGGGACACATACAGATTGTGGTCACAGACAGAGCACACCAGAGGGAAGAGATGAAGTCTCCTGATTGTAAAGAACTGTTTACAATATTCCATACATGACAGACAAAAGAAGTCATATTTAAATAATTGTGTGGGAACTGGGTCAAGGGAGCAAGTGGAGGAGTTTAGCCGCTCTATAGCCTCTTCTCGATCATTATGGGTAATAGGTGAAAACGGATGCATTGTCTCCCGATGGTATAATGATGTAGAGGCAGAGACAGGCCACATCCATTAGTACATTGTACACATTTGTCTTATGTCTGAGACTTTTTACCAGAAGACAACAAATTCATGGCATTTCAGTTGAATGTAGTACACTTATATTGTAATGTTCCTCACACTGTTCAACAATACAGAGAGGTCACTTTCTCTTAACTTATTTAATGAGCCCTTTGACTATACAACAAGCTCGGGAGGCCTGTTTGGTCATTCTCCCGTGGGCGTCGGCCTATAGTTTGCATTAGCCATCTTTGTGTTTACAAAGTAACACAAAAGTCAACCATTGCAAGCCCCAGTGCCAAGGGTCTGATCCCGGGAGACTGCCCTGACTCCCTCTGGATGAGCAAACATTTTGTTGAAGCCACCGTGAACCCTGGTGATTTTGTCTGGTTTGCGCCAAAAGCTAGTTGCTAACTGCCAAAGAACAGTCTCCCGGAGCCGCCGGCCTCTCTCCTCCGGCAAAGTGGTCTCATGTTTCTGTTACTTTGGATTTATGGGAGGCTCTACTTCTTTATCCTCTCATGTTGGACTGAGGGCAGACTGGACACGGCAGTGACTCACCATTACCTCTCGAGGCACAAGTAGACAGGAGGAGCCAGGGCTAGCACACAATTCATAGACGGCTTTGATGTAACGTCAATATAACCTCTTCAAATTCTGGAGGTAAAGTTTGTTTATTGTTTAATGTTTAAAACAAAAATTCTGGCCAGATCTTACACATTGCACCTTCATGACGCATGTTTATTAACATTAACTGAAACCTTGCAATTTGTTTGTACTATATAAATATAATTTCTAGAAGGGATTTAAACTGAAATAAATAATTGGAAAACTAATATGTTAAGAAATAGGTGTAAATGATTAACCTAACTTAAAGTGCATCATAGACACTATGATGTGGCTCAGTGGTTAGCAAGTCAGTCTTTCAATCAGAGGGTCGGTGGTTCAAACCCCGGCTCAGCCAGTCCATGTCGTTGTGTCCTTGAGCAAGACACTTAACCCTCATTGCTCACCGTTGCTGTGTCTACGGTCTACTGTATATCATGTAAGTCGCTTTGGATAAAAGCGTCAGCTAAAATGAAATGTAATATATAAATGTAATATAGTCTAAACTTACTCAAATAGATGAATGTGTTTTAAGCAGGTGAGAGTTTGAGCACAATTTAGGGTTGCTAGTTCATCTTGTTAGGTCGCCAGTCTTGTTGGCTCCTCACAATGATACTGTCATCGTATGAATATATTGTAAAAACCATAAATACATCTGGTGCAGAGCTTTTAGCTGATACAAAGATCACAGACAAAGTGCTGGTCGGTCTTGAAGCCCTCGGAGTGGGTTTGCACCAGGGGCATGACCTTTATCAGGTCTTATCCTCTCGCCATCTGCCCCGACTCTCTCCAGTGTATACTGTCCAATAAAGTAGAAATGCCATGGAAACGGGCCTGAAAGAAAAATCCCCTTGATGGTTTTTAAGTGCACAGCACATTGTATGTGAAGTATGGTGAAAGCCTCATGTCACAGCGAGGTTTTCCTCAAACCCCTTGTCATGCTCCCTCTGAGACAGCACAGGTGAGACTAAACGAGACTTAAATCTTCCCCAGAAACTGTCAGATGAGCGTGAAAGTGCACTGAAACCACCGCAAAGCTAACGGTACAGAGGGATGGAAAGCCCCTTGAAACGTGTACTACATGACATAAACACTCAAAACAATACCAGGGACATAAGCTCAAATATATCCTGTTAATCTCTGTTGGACCCACCAATACTTAACCTTTGTGCCTCACCACTGTCAGCCCTGATCAACTACCAAATATGCTTTCATTTCATTTTTCATATCCCTCAAACCTTTTTTTTTGTTAAAAGAAATCCCACTTGAAGAAATAAAATGTCCTCCTAATTATAGGTTAAATCTTTCAACAAACATCAGTAATGATGAAGCATCTTTGAGTACTTAGAAATGCTTTGTATATGATGAAAGTGGCTCAGTGGTTAGCAGGTACGGCTTTCAATCAGAAGGTCGGTGGTTCAAACCCCGGCTCAGCCAGTCCATGTTGTTGTGTCCTTGAGCAAGACACTTAACCCTGCCGTTGCTGTGTCTACAGTCTACTGTATATCATGTAAGTCACTTTGGATAAAAGTGTCAGCTAAATGTAATGTATTATCATTAATTATCGATTATTATCTCATCGTTTGTATACAATATATAGTTTCTAAACAAATTATTTCACACTACACAGTCTTGTAAATTACAGCATTGCTCATAAGTAGTAAACATTTTTTAGGATGGTTATTATAAAGCGTTACCAAACAAATAATGACACTTATTTGCATTCATTTGGATAGTCTGACAGGTTGACTTTTCCAGTGAAAGTTAAAACCATTTGAAATGCAGCTCTTTTAGAGAGTTTTCAGTCACCTTGTGGGCCATGCGGCATTTTCCGTGTTTTCCGTGTTGCAGGAAGTGATAAGCATCCTTATCAACACATACACTGCGCTGCACTTCCCTCAGCACTGTCCTGTGCATGGGCATGCATGACTAATTACCCTGCAGTTCCCCTCTCTGCCTACAAGTGGCAGGTTCGTCATGGAAATCTATGACAGGCCACACGCTGCTAGGACACACACACACACACACACACACACACACACACACACACACACGCTCAGCAGCTTCATGAGAATGGATAGTGATTGGTGTGTATTTAAACACTTTTTATATGAGTGATCCAGTGTAAAGGTCAGTGTGCAAAATAAATGTAATATCCAGTATGTTCCTGAAGTGTCTGTGACAGCTTTGTGTTTGTCTAAGAAACATATTAAAACAACATCTCCAGAAGCAGAATGTGCTTTTCAATATACTGAATTTATATTTGTGATGCACTGAAGGTATTATTTAAACCGGAAGTCACAGCTGCTAGTCTGTTTTTGCAAGTTGTTTTTATAGCTTTTTTTTCCAGAGCAATTGTCACCTTTGTGCACATCAGTCAGGATTTATTATCTCTGTAAATAATTAATACCTCCACATAACATTTTGAAACACCACAGAAAACAGCATCTGTCAGAAGTGAAAAATGCCCCGTTGTTTGTTCTGAAGACCCTTTAACCAAAGTAATTATATTTATGTAACATGTTTGATTTTTGTCTCCAGGGCCACCGGAAAAGTGGGAAAGACAACTAGAAATTATTTAAAGCAAATTAAGTTGATTAAGTACTGCTGATACAGAATTTCCAATTAAGTATTTTAATTTAAATCATCCACTTGACTGATTTGTATTGTGGGTAATAATGAAATCTTCCCTGATTGCTCTGATGACAGACAACTAAAGGGAGGGAAGTGGATGCATGTCAGAAGGGTTTGAATCCATTTCTATTGTTTTGAATCGATAGGTCAGTGGCACATGGTATGCATCCAATGTATTGGATGCATACCTAAAACTAATGCAGTCTAAAAAAACAGCCCTGCAATCAGAAATCTTGAAGCTTATTATGTTCAGTTGTGTTCAACTGTGATGAAACGTCAAAACACCAGCGACAGTAGCCCTGACGTACGGTAGACGACTAGACCATCATGATTACGTCACACTACATAACAACACCACAGCTCCAGAGCTGCCCAGGCAATGCCATCGTGGAGTTTCTGAAAACTAACCTTTTTTTGCGCTCACCTGTATACATTATATTATGACTTATGTATAATTAACGGCTTGGCTCAGCCGTCTCAGGTTGCTCGCCACTAGCTATCTCCTCTGCTTCTTCGCCCATTCCCGGCTCAGCTCCACCACTGCTCCACCTCTTTTTTGGGGATTAATCTGGAGACGCTGTTTCATCAAGGCCAAGATGGCGACGGCTAGAGCCACCCACTTTGTGCTTCACAATGGCTCTTCAGAACCTATGGGTGACGTCAGGGAGACTACGTCTATACTTTATGGTGAATACAGGTCTCTTCAGACAGCCAGTAAGAATAAATCAAAGTGCCTATTGAACACTAAAGCATGACATGTTCTAGATGGATCTCCCAAATACAACTATACATCCAAAAATGAGCAGAATATGTCCGCTTTGAATAATGACAATATGTACAGTATATAAAATAAAAATAAGAATACAATGAGATTTCAAATTACAATGCAAGCAGTATTATGGCCAGAGTTTTACTTCCTAGTTTAAACTATATGTACCTAATAAACTGGCACCTGAGTGTGTAGTAATTCTCTCTCTCTCTCTCTCTCTCTCCCTCTCTCTCTCTCCCTCTCTCTCCCTCTCTCTGTGTGTGTGATGTAAGCAGCCGTGGCACCGCCCCCCTCCGGTCGAGTCTTGAGGGTCCTGTTGTGTGCTCTGCTCTCACTCCCTCCCTTCATACGAATAGCAGGTTATATTGTCCGTGTCAAATAAACACTAAAGAACAAAAACTGGAGGCGAGTGAATAAACAATTAAACCAAACAGCGAAAACAAGAAAACAGGACTGGAAAAAAGCGTGGGTCGACTTTCATGTTTATAATCTTGCAGAAGTGAAGGTAAGAAGGCGTTTTCCGCGTGTTTTTATTATTTATTTTGTTGTTCATGTATGCTGGTGAGAGGCTGCCTGCAGAGCTCTGCGGTCATATCACATCGCGCCGCTTGATGCTCTGTTGACAGGCGCGCTGGTCAATTGTCGATACGAGCGAAATACATTTTGTTGCCTCGGTTGCACACTTGTATTCGGTTAGTCGCCGGCTGGAGCGCGTCAGTAAGTTGTATTGTTGTCATCGCTCTCGCTCCCTCCCGTACCGGCTCGTAGTGCAGGGCAGTGGGCTCCGTGCCACACCGCATGCAGCTCGTTAAAGCGCCGGACCCGCTCCTCACACTGGCGCCGCTGGGAGTCGGTCATTGTGCGGCTGCAGCAAGCCGCCCCGTCCTGCGACACGTATGTGATTATCATTATCATTCATGGCCGTGATGCTGCTGTAATGCAGAGTGCAGGAGGCCAGCGTGCTCCTGACAGACGCACATTGTTCAGATGCTGCCCAAGTGTGCGCGCGCGTGTTGTACGGCTGTGCGTGTTTGAGTAAAGAGCGTGCCCGTGTGTTTACGTCTGTGTGTGTGCTTGCGTGAATGTGTGTGTGTGTGTGCGCGCGCGTGCGTGCGTGTGTAGGAGTTGGTGGGTGGTTGATGCGGAATGACCAAGCACCCGCCCACAGGGAGGAACAATCGGTAGCGCGTGCCAGGCATTGAAACAGTGGCCTCTTCTTTGAATGGACCATTATGCCGTGTGGTGGTGGAGGGCAGCATATGTCACAGCAGGGACAAAAACATTATTAAACAGAGATTAATTGTGTGTCGGTAATTTCCAGTTGACTACTAATCTCTGATTGAATTTCTTTATTTATAACTTTTCGATTTGAATCCAATCATCTGTTTTTGTCCTTCCATGAATGCAGTCTGGTTCAGGTTCTCTTAACAGTGTGCTTATTTTAAAGAAGCACATTTATTTATGTATTGTCCAGTAAGGACCTAATAGCCCTTTCCCCAGAAAGAGGGAATAAAAAAAAAAACATTAATCAACATAATTAATTGACTTAAAGGGACAGAAAAGCAAGGGGAATAATTATATGTTAACATGATTATTTCTAGACCTGATAATATTTCTAGTTGTATTATTTGATCACAGTTCTGACAAGCTGCTGCTAAACAGGCATCCCTTTGTTGCCCTTTGTATTGTTGTTCGTTTGATATTGAACCGTTTTTATGGGTCCCAGCTGTGCTGAAAGCATCAGAATTGGAGTTAATGAGAATGCAGCAGCGTGGGACTCATCCTGGTGCACATGATGAAGATTTCTCTCACTGTGTGATAAGTACGGTCGCTTTCATAGCAAAATATGAAGTCCTCCCGGCTTAAGGAGCTTCCTGATTGTCAGCTGATGTCAATGAAAGACCCTCCACAGGAAGGTCAGAGGTCAGAGATGGAGTCTGGATTCTGAACAGCAGCCCACAGTGCCTTGCACAAGAGCCCTTCAGCAGGGGCAGAGGCTTTCTATCGGAGGGGCTCGAGCTGAGGTCCTCCAGCTGAAGGACAGACTCTCTCAGCAGCAAACAGATCTGCTTCCAGCATCAAGTACACTTTACACAGTTAATGTTTCCTTGGCAACATTTCCCTGGAAACTGTCAGTTTTCCCAACGTTGATGCTGGTTGTTTTAAAAAGTTGCTTTTAACACCGTAGTGAAGCTCTACACTGTTAATATCTTGTCAAATATCCACTACCCTATACCAATGAACAGATACACATTTCCATATCTAAAATATATATATATATATATATATATATATATATCTGTTTACACTCACTTGAGGCTGTTTTTTATTTTTTGTTGAAAAAGATTTGATGATTTAAATGGGATATTTAAAAACCTTTGAAAAATAATTGTTAGTCGCAGTCCTATTGTATTTGTATTGTACCACAGAAATCGTAAACTTCAACAGGCCTCATATTGTCCATATTGTTATTGCCTGGCGCCTTAAGATATCCCCCCCCCCCCCTCCTCACAGTAGGACTAGAAGAGCCTCTCCTTGCTCCTCTCTGCTCCAAAATAACTCCAGCTTCCCCCCTGACCTGGCCATGAGCACGACAGGGCCGCATAGCCTGCCTTCTAATCCCCGTCACCCTCTTCAACCTCTTCATCTCCCTTCTAGGTGGGTTGGGCCCCTCCTACTTCTCTTGTCTCTCTCTGCCGGACTTTGGGAAGGCTCTTTGTAGATTTTTGTTCTTTCCCTCTTTACCTGTGTTGTGTATTTCCATTTGGTTGATATCATCCCTGCCTGTGTGCTTGTCAGAGTTCACGGTGGTCAGACACCTGTCTTGAATCCAGGGCTGCAACTAACAATTATTTAATCATCAAACATTATTAACTCTGCATAAAACAATCTGAATCATTGGTTACTAGAACACATTCTTTCTATAGCTAATGGTTTCAGCTAGGGATGCACCGATACCGATATCGGTATCGGGGGTCGATACTGCGTTAAAATACTCGTACTCGTATCGATTTCAATTGTCGATACCAAGAACCGATACCACTCAACAGTATTTCGCTACAACAAACTGGTCGCGCTTTGTGGAGAAAAAGATTTGTTGTCCTACCTGACTTCAACGTCTAGGGCAGGGGTCGGCAACCCGTGATCCAGAGCCGCATACGGCTCTTTCCTCGCTCTCTTGCGGCAAGGTGTGTAGAGTTATGCTGCATTCACACTCAACGCGACGGAAAATTACTGCCGTTCCGCCGGTTTGAATCAAACTGTTGCTGGTCCGCCAGAAGTAGCGCTGGCAGCGGCCTCATTCAGACGCTGTTGTGCGGCTACGGATGATATTATTGTAGCCGAGTGTCTGTTGTGTGTCTATATTTGTAATTATAATAAAATGAAAACACGCTCCAGGGTAACTTGAACCACTTTTTTATCTCCTTCACACACGTATATCCCACAATTCCACTCCTCTTTTCCTTTCCGTTTCTCCCTCCACAATAAAAGCACCGGAAACATAACTTGGAACACAGCTTCCTATATAATTGCTCGATCCCTAATATTATCGCTTACATTATGAACCCGGACACGGGGGCGTTTTATGGTCCGACATTAGAGGGACTTCCACAAGAAGTTTAAAGCTTGGGATAGCCTTCTGTTAATTTTGTACTATAGGCTTGACATAATCTGCAGAGGATAAAATAAAATCTGCCTCCAAATTAATTGCACTTTCATGGAGACCAAATCTAAGAAGTATCGGTATCGGTACTCGGTATCGGCAAGTACAAAAATAAAAATACTTGTACTCGTATCGGTTTGTAAAAAATGGTATCGTTGCATCCCTAGTTTCAGCCATAGCTCTATCCGTTACTTTTCTGGTCTATGGATTCATAATCTTATCTGTAAAATGAGCAACAATAATATATACCACTCATCGTCTCCAAATTGCTTGTTTTGACAGGCCAATGATCAGAATTAAAACATTATTCAATTTACATGATAATGTAAAACAGAAAGCAGAAAATTCTAATATTTGAAGCTGGAACCAGCAAATGTTATTACTTCAGTGATGAAACAACTATTGAAATGGTCGAAATCGACAAATTGTTTCAACACAACTTGGGTCTGAAAAAAGTAGAGTATGTTCTGAGTTCTACACCTTAATGTAACGTGTAATGCTGCACACACTATGATTCAACCCTTGTAGACTGCTAGCCTTGCTTAAAACAATAAAGTAGCATCTATCTAGATGAGAAGGGAAACTTTTTAATTGTACTCACAACCAGGCACGTGCACAGACATTTTGGGGGGCAGGTGCTCAAACCAAAAAAAAGGGCACCCATCGCCAAAATTATTTATGAAATTAAAAATAATAATAATAAATAAATAAATAAAAAACACAGTAGGATATTTTCAACTTATATATTTATTGTTGTTAACAAACTTACTCAAATTATCAAATTGAATAAATAAATGAATAACAGGCAAAAACAGACAAAACAAGGCCATATTGAGCCAAATGCAATCAAAAAATAAAAACTCTGCTCTGAATAAATTAAAGGATCTTCACAGGAGCATCCTCCTTGGTGCCATCTCTTGGAAGATTTGTATGACTTCACTGTGATTTATTTCGATGTCTTGCTCAATGGCAAGCAGGAGAAGGTCGGAGAGTCTTTCTTCCCCAGTGAGACTCCTGAGCCTGTTCTTGATTATCTTCATTTTTTTAAAGGATCTTTCCACTGAAGCTGTTGTCACTGGCAGTGTTGCATAGATCCTTACCATCTCCACAAATGTGGGAAAGATGAGCTGGCCAGTGTTCTCCTCCACAATGGCAAGGATTTCTTGCAGGTTCTTTGTGGATAAGCATCCTCACTTTCATCAACAGCTCTTTCCTCCACATGCCCTTGCTGTGATGTAAAGGGAGCTGCTGTCACTTCACCCTCTTCTTGACTCATCTCCTCAGGCAACACTGTTTCTGTTGCTGCCCCTGAACATAACTCAGTCCTACACTCTGTCTGTCCTTCCTCATCTGTGATGGGCTCCTCTGGACCAGGTAGGGTTACTGATTCTCCCTCATTTGTTTTACTAGTTGATGGCCTGATCCAAGATAAAAGAGAGCTGCTACCCTGAGCTGCTTGCTGCAGTTCCCTGTCCTTCTGCTTTTGGAGTCTGTCTTTTCTTGGCATTATGCTGCAAATGTTGTAAATGAGATAAATCAATGTTGTGCATAATAACCAAGAGTGACTTACATAATCTCTATAAAGCTGACAACACAGTACACACACATTTTTTACTGTTTTCTGACTAGACAGCTAGCTAGATTAGACAGCTAGCTTACATTTTCCTTATGAATAAAGATGATTGGCTACATACTACATACCGATCAACATACTTTCGAAATTGTCTAAACGGCATTTATACAACAACTGTTGGAAAATAATGATTTTTAGTGCTCCTAGTGAGAGCTAGAGAGTTTACATTGGAGGGTCAAGACAAATAAATAACTCTGTATGGATTATCAAATATTGAATGGATGACACTGTATGTACTACACAAATGTATTAATTAGAATTATGAAATGTATTGAGTGATTGTGGAAGGAATCCTGAAAACATCAGGAGCCCACAAACAGTTACGCAGCCTGAAGATTGGAGCAGATAGATAAGGAGGACGTGCTCAGGAATGTGAGAGGGGGTTGATTGAAGTCCTGAGTACTGGTGTTTATGTGAGAGGGGGTTTGGGTTGACCAACACCTAAAAGGACGAGGTCTTGTCCAATCAATGGACTGGAAGAGAGGCTAGCCAGAGGAAGGGGGGCTGACCCCAAACCTGGCAAAGCTGAGACATTATGAGAACATCAGCAGATCTCTGGGTGCCTTCTGCCGGGCAGGTATGTATGGATCTGCTGCCCGGTGGGGGGGGGGGCACTGGATCTCTGTCTCATGGGATTTCTCTCTCTCATGGGATATATTTTGTATATATTGTGTAGTTATTAGTGTGATTCATTTTGAAATGCTGTTCATCATCTTTTTATTAAATCAATTTTTATTATAACTTTCTGCATCTGGGACTTCTCTTCACACAACCGCCCAAAGATTTTTGAACTTAACAATTTGGTGATCCCGACGTGATCTTTGTGGTGAGTTGTGGTTGAAGAATAGTGATTTGAACAAAGGACCAGACTTTTCTCTGGGACCCCTTGGATGATCCCTCCTCTCTGCTCACATGAGGCCTCACTAAAAAGGTAATGGCAAGGACCTGTTGATAACCGAACCTTGTTTAGGTAGACCTAGGACAATTTAGTTGTGAGCAGGGGAGGGCTGGTCTGACGAGGTACTAAATTCTTAATGTAAAAATGACATAAGGATAATGTTCGAATAATGAAAGTGGTGCAGCATATAGATGTATGTTGAATGAAAGATGACGTCAGTGTATGTTTGTTGGAAGCTTCGCTGGAGGCAACGGTGCCGTCCGTATGAACTGTGCGAGTGATTGAATGAGAGCACCTCCTTCCTCTTCCTCACTAAGTCCTCTGCTTTTGAGAATATTCATATCAAGCACGTGTATAGTTTGAGTCAGCCAAGTGAATTGACGGGTTGTACTCTAGATAATAGTTTGGGTTGGCCAAGTGAATTGACGGGTCATACTCTATATAATAGTTTGAGTCAATCATGTGAACTGACGGGTTGTACTCTAGTTAATAGTTTGAGTCAATCATGTGAACTGACGGGTTGTACTCTAGTTAATAGTTTGAGTCAATCATGTGAACTGACGGGTTGTACTCTAGTTAATAGTTTGAGTCAATCATGTGAACTGACGGGTTGTACTCTATATAGTTTGGGATATATAGTTTTTGGGTCAATCATGTGAACTGACGGGTTGTACTCTAAATAATAGTTTTGAGTTGACCAAGTGAATTGACGGGTCATACTCTGTATAATAGTTTGAGTTGACCAAGTGAATTGACGGGTCATACTCTGTATAATACTTTGAGTTGACCAAGTGAATTGACGGGTTGTACTCTATATAATACTTTGGGTTGGCCAAGTGAATTGACGGGTCGTACTCTGTAGCATTGAGACACGGTTGAACATAGAGGGTCGAACGGTCTAACAAAGAGTCATAAAAGGGAGACGGTGTTAAGGGGGAAGGGAACTTAAGAGAGAGAAGCTAGATGAAGTAAGAGTGTGAAATCAAGAGGGAACCTCACCCGGTGAGAATTCTGTTCCATGAGAAATTAATTTGAGATGCAACAGATGTGTCCTAGTGAACTAATAATAAATAAGAATAAGAATAATGATAAAGATGCTTTTAAATATCCTTTCAAGTTGAATAAAAACAAGAATGATTTTAGTGGAAGATTGACAGTCACATGATGTCAATATTTGGTTCATCAGATTGAACAAAGAATAAGAGGGAAAAAGGAAGTGAGAGAAGGATTGTGGGAAGTACAAATGTGGTTGGTTGAGGTGTGGAGACGCAAGTGAGAGACAGGTATGGGAAGAGAGAATTAGAGAGAAGAGAAGGACACACACACACACACACACAGACAGACACACACACACAGATAAGCTGAACAGACTGTTAATTCAGGATGTAAAGCTGTTTAGAACTTTAGAAGTAGAGGGATGTGAAGTGCCTTTTTTGAGTGTTTCCGGAGCATGCAGATCTGTCATTCTAGCACCTGAAAGTAGAAAACTAAGTTGATAGAGCAAAAAGATAGAACCATTTGGTGAGAACAGCATTTGTAATCCTAAATCCTTAAACATGACTATAAGCAAAACAGTTGAAGTTATCTAAGAAACTGTCCAGTAAATCTTAAGCAGAGAGAGAGCATATTGGTGACAAAGTTTAGGATGTTTGTTGGCAGGATGAGTACAAAGGGAGAACAAAGCAGGATGATATCAGGAATGTAAGAAGAATTGTGATGCCTTCTTCTGTTATCCCCCGACCATTTGGACCACTTGGGTCGTAAAGAGAAAGACTTGGAATGCACCAAGGGGGGAAGGGCCATTCAACTATCATTAGCACATCAACTGCTGTCCGCATATCAAAGAGAGAGCATCCTGGATTCATCACACCTACTGCAAGAAGGTGCACCGGTTGTCTGCAGAAAACTGCATTACTGAGGACTCCTAAGCGGGCACCCGTCTCCTCTGTGGTGAAGTCTGGTTACAAAGGGAGGTGAAACCAATAGGGGCACTTGTCTCAACCCAGTGAAGAAATCATCAAACACCCAGAGGCTTAGGGAGTGTCTGTTTATCAAGGGGAGCTCAGTGTTGATTTTAGAAGAAGAAACTGGTTAACAACTAGATATGGAGCCATTTAGACCACGGCTGGGAACATTCCGTTCCGATTGACAATAGCCAAAAGGAATTGTTAATTATACTGTGATGCTGAGAAAGGCGGAGTCTGTACAATGTTTGGATTTGCCTGTTTTACTTTCATCCTAAGCAACACAGCTCCTGATGGATCAGTGACCGAAGCGCTGACTGGTCTTACGGCATTGAGTCAGAACCTTGCAGAGAATGCTGGGATTGATGATCCCATCACAAGCTGGTTGGACAGTATGTTTGGAAAATACATTTCTGTCCATAATAACCTCACTTTGTCTTGCCACCACAGTCGTGATCCCCTGAGGATGCTGCTGCATCCATGGACTTCTGCAGAGATTGATTGAAGCTGCATTTAGTAAAAAACATTCAAGGGAATCAATTAAGAGTTGAAGATGAAGAAATAAGCTTTTGATTGATGCACTGGTTTATCAAGGGGGGACATGATTAAGTCTGTAAATGAATGACGATTATGGAAGTTGTAACAGCAAGTTAAGTTTATGATAATCAGAGAGTGTCTTGCATGATTTTTGTATACTCACTATAAATAGTGAGTAAGGGGGGATTGTTGGAAAATAATGATTTTTAGTGCTCCTAGTGAGAGCTAGAGAGTTTACATTGGAGGGTCAAGACAAATAAATAACTCTGTATGGATTATCAAATATTGAATGGATGACACTGTATGTACTACACAAATGTATTAATTAGAATTATGAAATGTATTGAGTGATTGTGGAAGGAATCCTGAAAACATCAGGA
Organism: Cottus gobio; assembly: GCA_023566465.1. Taxonomy (NCBI): domain Eukaryota; kingdom Metazoa; phylum Chordata; class Actinopteri; order Perciformes; family Cottidae; genus Cottus; species Cottus gobio. The sequence continues at coordinate 11,430,402 of CM042215.1, read as the reverse complement.
GCCCACAAACAGTTACGCAGCCTGAAGATTGGAGCAGATAGATAAGGAGGACGTGCTCAGGAATGTGAGAGGGGGTTGATTGAAGTCCTGAGTACTGGTGTTTATGTGAGAGGGGGTTTGGGTTGACCAACACCTAAAAGGACGAGGTCTTGTCCAATCAATGGACTGGAAGAGAGGCTAGCCAGAGGAAGGGGGGCTGACCCCAAACCTGGCAAAGCTGAGACATTATGAGAACATCAGCAGATCTCTGGGTGCCTTCTGCCGGGCAGGTATGTATGGATCTGCTGCCCGGTGGGGGGGGGGGCACTGGATCTCTGTCTCATGGGATTTCTCTCTCTCATGGGATATATTTTGTATATATTGTGTAGTTATTAGTGTGATTCATTTTGAAATGCTGTTCATCATCTTTTTATTAAATCAATTTTTATTATAACTTTCTGCATCTGGGACTTCTCTTCACACAACCGCCCAAAGATTTTTGAACTTAACACAACACAAAGAAGATGCCTGCCTGTATATCTCTCCCTCTTCATTAAACATGACTAACGTCAGTAAACAGCTGGACAAGGCTTTGAAATCACGGATTTTGTGAGTTTTTTGTTTGTTTATTTTTTTAGGAAACGTCGGATCAGTTGTGACGTAATGTTTTCAGCGGCGCTAATGTTGTGGTTAATTTATCACCAAACAACGTCATTACCTGTTTGTCTGATGCTGCGGGTCAGAGGAGAAGTAGGCTGCACCCGTTTGGCCTGGCGCTCAGCACTGCTTGTGAGCGCCGCGGAGCATGTTGGGGCGAAATTCTCACAAGAACTCAAATAAGTGCCCCGTCAGATATCAAAACACATTTGGGGGGAATTGATGACAGAGAGAGTAATTTTTATTCTTAAATACTGATGAATGAAGAAAAAATTGGGCTCCAGTAGAAGGGGCACTTTTCTCATTCAGGGCAAAAGGGCAGGTGCTTGAGCACCACTAGGGGTCTATCTGTGCACGTGCCTGCTCACAACTATAAAACAGTTCTTAAAAGCAGTGTCCCATTTGATGTCAAAGTCTTGAAATCCCATTTCAAACCTTTTCACACCTCTCGTTTGGTCTGGACTTTTGAGTTTGACCCAAACCAAAGTTCCAGGTTTGAAACCTCCACAGACCAGGTGGTCGTTGCTGAAGGAAAAGTCTTACAGCATATCTAAGAAACATCACTTCCTCATTTTTCATCATGTGCATTTCTTTTTGCCCTCTCAACCTCTTTCTGGATAAACCCATTGATTGTTATTTTTCCTTGTCAGTTTTTGTCTTTTTCTGTCACTTATGCAGTTCTCTAAGTTCATCATTCTCACCCACACATCTTTTATTTCTTACAAAGACAATCTATCAATGTTTTCTTCCGAATCACCAATGCACTCAAGTCCAACCCTTCAATCTGCTTCCAGAAGCAGCATATCTTCAGCTGTAGCCTTTGTAAAATGCCTTCGCGTAGCGCTGACGGCTGCAGTGAGCGCTGCTGTATTGTTGCATTTGAACTACGTGACATTTTTATGATATCCATCTTAAATCCACCCTGTCAACATTTCTATGTGCTGATGGGATCACAAGCAGAAACACTCTACTTCCCAAGACCTTTAAATGCAGAGGAATTCTTCTTCTCTGTGAACATGTCAGAGGGACATTTATGACTAATATGATGACATTAGTACATGCTGACGCACATTGTAGAGGGTTACATGAGTGGTTCTTTCAGACAGTACAGGGACCTACATATCACTCTGCATATGTACATTTTCTACTACTTATCTGGTTTCAGGCTATTGATGTGTGTTCGACACTCATCAGACAGACGTGACACTAGATAAATGCCATCCTTTATCTCAATTTCCCCCTTTTTTATCTTTTATGTAAAAAAAATATATATATCAGGGAGACCAAAGATGTAGATGCTAAAGCTGGTGTCTAAGAGGCAAATAAAGACTCAAGATCAAAAGTTGGTATTTTTACTCCCCTGCAGATGAGTCACCAGCAAAACGACAGACTTCACCTGAGCTCCATTTAGGTGGTAATTATACAGGAGCTGATGGGAGCACACAAAGCAAGAGCAGAGAGCTGAATTCACCTTCATCTCGGTCTTTAGCATACAAAAATATACTTTATAGTTCTTATTGTCTCTTACTTTGTTTGTGAACCAGTAATTGATGATTCAAGTTGAACTTCTGTATATTGAGTCTCATTTTAAGCATACTGATCAGTCTAAGGGTGCTTTCATGCGTAACCTGTTTGGTTCAGTTGAAAAAAAACTCAGGTCCGTTTGCTTGGTTAGTACAGTTTGTTTGGGCTGGTATAAAAGCTTTCAATTGAGCCCTGGTGTGGACCAAACATCCAAACCAAGACCAAGAAAGGTGCGTCTGTGGTGCAGTTTCTTTGTGGTGTGAAAGCAAATAAACCAACCACAGGTTTTTATGACTGCAGATATGTGATTTAAGGGTGAGATTACATGCTAAACTACAAATAAATCAACTGATGATCTTGAAGTCTGTTCAGGAAGCGATCTTAAAATTCGATCTATCGAAGGTATTTTCCCTGATTTAATAGGTCAAAAGCTGTTAAACCTGCTGTGCTCGTGTCCAGCTCTGTGTACTTTGACAGAATTTTAATTCCATAAAAAGTGTGTGATGGAAATTAAACAGTAATAAGCCCCGACTTATTACTGTACGCGACGCCTTGACATTCTCACAGTCACCTGGGAGCGTGCAAAGGGGCTTTTGTACAGTCCTGTCTCTACCTGTTAGCCTTCAATCATAACATGCCCTCCATTTGCCATCTAATAATGCTTATAAGTCAGTTACTGCTTTGTGAGCTCTTGTGACACCAAAGAGCATCAATCAAACCTGCATCAACATCTGTCAGTAACCGGAATTTGATTCCCCTACGTTGACCCTGATCTTGCAGGATGACAATCGCCAAAATGATCCAAATTACAAGATTCCTGTTAGTCTGAATAATTTAATGTTTCCCCCTCGTGGTTTGTTTGGAAACTGTATGAATAGGAACCAAAGCAGAACTAAAATGCAACAACGTATAATGTTTCCCCTTGGTCAGGCTAATGGCTACACAGCTGCTTGTTGTACATCTAAACATTACTGTTGCCTTTTTAGCCATAAACACTGCATATTGAGCCACATGACAGAGAAGAGTGGATCCAAAACTGTCCAACATACAAAGCGATTGTAGATTAGATTAAGTGATCTAAATGTGTGACTACCGTGCTGTAAACATTGGGCTATTGATGAGACAAACTCATTTTCTTGAAACTCTTTCTCGGGTAGTTTTTTTTTTTTTACAATAATGCTTCCTGTAATTAAGGCATTGCTGTGGTGATTATTATTAGCCTGTGTGATACATCACGGTGATAATGTCACGACATTTGACACCTTTCTGCTGTGGAAGTGTCTCGCTGCCGTCTGCCTTCGTCCGACGGGTGGTTCACTTACACTTTTGTGCTTGATGAGCTCAGCCTATTGTGTGCAAACTCAGTGTTTGATTAGAATTGCCTGTAGCTCATTGTACCTTTTTGAACTAGGAGATCAACAGAGATTGGATCCACTTCATGTGAGGATGTGATCACTCACATGACATTTTTTTAAACCATTTTAGTTAAGTGAACGGATGACGGCACAGACAAGTAGCTCTATGAAAGCCCATGAGAGTTTTCTTGGCATTTGAATCTGATGTATTTCTTGACATTTGGATCTGATGTCCCCCCCCCCCCCCTTAGTTAAGCATGTTTTCAAAGCTCCCTGTGGTTTCTTTATTTCGCCTGCACATTTATTTTTTCTTTCTTCTTGTCTAGGTTTCATCCCATTTGTTTAAGAGAAGCTCAACGAAACCTAAACCTTCAGGCAGACGTGGGTGGTTAGGTTGAAAGAGGTGGGGTTTTGTTTAAGTGTTCAAGGGTAAAAGTCTTTTAAGAGTTCACAGCAAACTCTCAGAGCATAAAACCATTCAGCAGCTCTCTGTAAAGAACCTGCAAATAATATGTTCCTGCTCGAGTCACTTCAGCGTTTAACAGTTTTGTTTGAGCGTGAACATGTTTTAGTTCTTTAAAGGATCTTATGGTGGCATTGGTTCCATCTCAAACCAGACACATAAACAATCAAGTGCAATAATAAAACTGTTCCAACTTTAGTAGAAAACAGTGTGTTCATGTTGGGCCACATTCATAGTCACAGCCTTAATAACAGATAGTGGTCACCTTCTGCCAGATAACCCAAATTAAAGCTGTACAATTAAACATCCTCAGCATACAACGATCATAAAGTTTTGCGTATGTTATTTTATAGTGGGTTACACAAGCAGCATTTCCATGTAATTACCTCGGCTGTCTGTGGTAGACTAGTGCTGCCTGGCGGCCATGCTGCTGTGGGTGCTCAGTGCTCAACCGCTGGAACCAAAGAGTCCCTGAAGAGATCAGCTATATAATACAGCTGGATCTGAACTCCGAACTACAGCTCCTCCCATGGAGCTCTCACCCCCTCCAGCTCTCTTCCTCTTCTTCCGACTTCTAGAAGTCTAAAGTAATAGCCCGCCTTGGTCACGAGGGAGCCTGGCTGCAGTAGAGATGGGCGACTCAGTCTGGTGAGTGCTGATCATAGCCATTCTTGATATCTGGAAGCAGTCTAGTTGCCTGGAAAATAAATGACACACAGTGGAAGTCAGTGGTAAATGCTCCAGCAGCAGAGAGAGAGATGGGTTAAATATTTATTAGAGTATTTTCCAGCAAAAGTTTTGCAATTAAAACAATAAAGCCGAACCACTTGTTTGGTAAAGTTATGATACAGTAACAACCTTTTAAGGTTTGCTTGGTTTTGTCCTCTAGAGCTCTTTAATTGTTCATGCTGAACCATAAGTGGATCTAAAAGGATTCATTTAGCTGAAGGAGTAGTCAGAATTCTTGAGAAACATCCCTAGTGTGAATGCACATTGGAAATATACAGCAGTCAGGACACCGATGGATGGAGGTTTAATTATAATATTGTGCCAGTTCCCATTATATCGGGCATTGCTATACATTAGTGCACATGTTGACTTCTGTTGTTGATTTCTTGATGTGTCTGATTCAAAGTAGTATTTCAGGTTGTGGTGACTGACAGCAGCTCAGCAGTGTTGCATATCTGTTTGCAGGATGGAACTAGCTCGGTCCAGCAGTGACCTTTGCCTGTGCTAATCCAGGCTGTGTATCCCTAGGATTGCTTCCTGCAGGGGAAAGGGGTTAATCGTCATACTTGGGGCAGATTTGTGACTGACTGGATTAAGTGGGGCTCAGAGTGTTGGACACTCCACTAATCTCTGGTATCCATGCCCCTGCTGACTTCTTGGGAAGGGCAGACTGACTGGCTGACTTATTCTGTGGCTGACTGATGAGTTGGCTGGCTGGCTGACTGACTTATTTCCCGATTGCCCAAGCAAACGACTGATCCAATGATGGAGTGGTGGAATTTCCAGCTGACGGACAGCTGACCCACTCTGTCAAATGAGAAAACATAGACTCTTTGAGTCAAGTTGCACCCTGTTCTCCACACTTGCCTTCTATGAAGAAACTGTTCAGGGTTGATTTAACACTTTACAGCAGTTCCCACTCCCTTGTCCCACTTTGGAAATCAATGATTAGCTGAGACTGCTCAGTAGTTTTAAGCCCACAGTGTTGGAATGAACTCTACCAGCTTTTATTGTGGCAGTGCAGCTGTAGCTCCACCTCTTTAGTTTTGTTATTCGTCATTATTGTAGTCTGGTCTATCGTTCTCGAAGTGCTTGATTCCTCGTGGGCACACATGCTCTTTCTGCAGTGGTGAATTAATGCTTGAGCTAAAGTGACTGAAAGCTACACAGTTGGATGTTAGTTCTCAGTGGTATCAGCAGCCTTTACTTTATAGGAGTCATGTAATGTTAGTTTATGAATATTGTTCAGTGGAGCGTTAGCACATTGAGTAGGATTTGTTGATTGCAGTTTATAAACACAACATTTCTGGACACTGTTCAAAAATAGATTTTCAAATAGTTCAAACGTATGTATTTTATAGAACAAATAGTCAATTGTAATTTGTGAATTTGGACAGCCATACGGTACATGTTATCGTTTTGCTTTCTTATTGCATATATTGTGGTTATTCGCACCCAAAAAAATACAATTTACAATCCAAATGATACACATTATTGATTGTATTTTTAGATAAACATTTGCTTGGATAAATAAACAAACATTATTGGCATTAGAAGTTTTGATTATGTGTAAAATCTGCTCAGAGCAAACGTCAGTGTTAGGAAGTTAAACAGGTCATAATTCCCTCTCTAATATCTATTCCAAGTTGCTGTGAAAATATCTCCTTTAGACAACTTTATTTATTCAGAATTACATTTTACAAGATTACAATGAGCACACAATGATAACATTCTAATATACCTTCATCTAATTTTTACCGAATAGAGCTTGAACGCATCATAACGAACCTCCGTTAGCCTCCGTTAGCCGTTCCGTCATTTATCCAAACAGGACTGTGCGGTCCCCCGGCTGCTAACAGCTAACGTTACAAGCTCTCCTGCCGATTTCAACACAGATTCGTTGTTCACAGTGAAGCATCATCGGGGGGAAAGGGTGCCCGAGAGTGTTTAATCATGGGCCTATAGTACTAGTGTCCACATGTGCAGTGCAGTTGTTGCTCCTGTGTAGCACAAATGAGCTGATACATGATATGATAAGATGATATCAGATAGTATTTTAGGCAGTATCTGAGGCATTTATAATACTGGTCTCGGAACAACTCTAGCCGACATGGTGTCTGCAGATACAGACACTGCCACGCACTTCTAGTGGATCATAGGTGATGATTTAGAGGGATTATTATATCCGCCAGAAGAATCCTGCAATCACACACTCGTGTGTGTGTGTGTGTGTGTGTGTGTGTCCATGCCTGGATCCGTGACTAAGTGTGCACCTCTGTGTCTTTTGACAGATGATCTCCCATTCTCCTGCAGTATAATGCATAATGTTTTGGGTGGCCAGTTATAACTGCATGCTCAATTACCTCTCTTGATTGCAATGATTCACACTTTCTCAAAACACCTATTATTGTTGTTGATGGCTGCCTGCTGACTCCTCACTCACTACTCTTAACCTGGACCTCAGCCAATAGGGGCCACTAATGATAACGCCGACCGCAAGCCGCTACTCTGCACCCAGAGACGCACACTGGCATGAAAACAGTCGGCTGTTTTGGGCGGTGTGTCTGGCTCAGAGTCAACACAACTACCAGTACAGTACACAGCTGAGATGGACGGCAGAAATAAAATGTAATCAAAGTTTTTAGCAACAGCCGATTTGGAGAAAAAGGCAATTAAAGCTTGTATAAAGTTCAATCACATAATACAGCAGATCACCTGACAGAGATCTGCATTCTACTGAGTGCATTGTTGTAGTTTTTATCTTTGTTGTTTTTACGAAAATCCTACTAATTTAGCCTTTAGTTATCTTTGTACTACATTGTGTGTGATGTACATGGTTTGCATTGTAAACTAAACAACATAAAACAATATTTTCTGTAGGATTATTTCCATTGACAGGAAGTACAGCATATTATATTCCAGCACGGATCCAAAAAACCCAGCTCAATTTGGAAAAACAGTGAAAGGCTTTTTTTGGGATAATCTAAATCTGGTTATTTATACTGAACAACTAAACAATTTATGTTTTTTTTCTTAACAACAACTATTAGAACTGCTATCTAAAATAGTACAGTGTGCAGAAAACACCTTGTGTTCCTGCTATGAAAATGGCAGCTTGTTAGATTTAAGTTGGTTCATGTAGCCGTTGGTTTTCATCAACAGTTACTCTGAGCTATCTTTTTTCACAGTATTGAGAAGGAACACAATGATATGACCTCCACCACTGTATGGATTATTCTGTACATTGTCTGGTCTGTGAAAGTTCAGTTTCCATGGTGATAATTCAGAATGTTGTCGATCCAGGTAGAGAGACACACACACACACACACACACACACACACACACACACACACGAGCGAGCAACTGTGCATAAAGTCTTCGGTAGAGACGGTAAAGACCTTTGTGAGTAAAAAGCCAACACTTAATCAATACTTCTGTTCAACAAATGTAAAAATCTAGCAAAGTAATATCTCGCTTGGATAATAGCTCATTTAGATTTGTGCATCTTTTAATGTAACCTACCATAATTTTTCAACTTGCAATGATTACATGTTTTTTTTCTGAAAAGTGTCTGCTTCAAAATACTCTTTTGTTCCAGTATTATTGGCTTTGTCTTCTGTTGGCTCATCCCCAGTTCTGGCAGATTCTCGCAAGACAAACGGTGGGTTTGGGAATAAAAAGAACTGCCACGCTTGGCTTCGATTACGACAGCGATCACAGTCTCACAATTCAGATCTGATGTACTTCTTCTCACCAACAATTAACTGCTGTCTGAAAATGACCAGCAGCATCTTTTGGTGGGTTGTTTAGTTGTTTAGTTGTCTCTCACTCTGATACCGACGACCTCTTCCATCATTTCGTTGATTACATGAAACAAACCGAACTGCAGACAAGCCCTTGGCTTGCAATGCTGTGTGTGTGTGTGCGTGTGCGTGTGCGTGTGTGTGCTGCTGGACGGTGGGGGACTGTTGGACCTGTGAAACCATCAGATCTTTAAAACCAGGGTTCACTCAGCATCCAGGATCTGATCAAATGAGCTCTGTGGAGAGATGGCATGCTCGTAGCCTGCAGCAACATACACAAACACACAGGTACTGAGACTAGGAGGCGTGTATTTCCACATGCATGCTAAAGACACTTCCTCTGTTAGACACACATAGACCCACAGGCTATGAAATTAATAACTGAGCTCTCACATGTATTGCAAGACGTTCATATTCCTTGGCGGGTTTGCACAAGGACGCTGTTGTACATCATCAATATTATAGCCAAAACGTTGACATGGAACATTTTACTCTACTATTAGTACTTCTACTTTTCATACTTCATTTACTGACTTAGATACTAGTTCAACTCTCAACTGCTGCACACGTGCCTTTTAGCCAGGTGTATAATCCTCAGATGCTTCAGATACAGTAGTAAATGGATTGATGGGTATTAACAGCAAAGAACAAGATCTTAGTGGCAGACAATGAAACATTGTACAAGGCTTAATAGATGTTGAGCTCCTCCTCCAACTCTGACATCCTGATGAACTCTTTGACCTGTACAATTAGATTTTGGCTACTTCAAGTGGATATTTGATTTCACGCTAATAAGCAGAAAGAGGAAGGCAAGGACACAGAGAGATATTTATAGCTCCATGTTCTCGAGTCTGGGACTTTTTTTACCGGTGATTATATGGATCTCAATATATCAAATTGTGTATACAGAACTTTGTTGATATCTTGTTTGTGATTAAGTGAACTCAGACTGCCTCAATAGGAAACAGTCTGTGTATTATTTTTCTACTAAGATTTTTGTTGAAGATGTATATATTTCAACCTGGCGTATACATTTGGCACTGTAGCGATTCTGGTGAAATTAGTATTCATGCAGAACAGTATCTGAGCAATTTGTCTCAAATAAACATGATTTTTAAAAGAATAATGACTGATTGAATGCTAACACAGAAAATTGCCCCCTGAATATACTGAAATTGTATGCAACATTGACAAAATACCAGCTTTATTAAACAATTTCTGCCAATACAATGCAAACAATTAGCAGAAAACTAAACACGAATATTAATATCATATGTCAATTGTTAAATATTTTTTGTGAACTATTTAAAGGAGTTTTTAGCTGTGTTGAAAGAAACATGTAAGATACTTTTCTGACTCACATGCTTTAACAAGCAATCAGGCTCAACCTCCAGTGAACATTGATTCATATAGCAACAGTAGATAACACACACCCACACACACACACACACACACACACACAGTCTGTGTATATACTATATACTTGCCACAGCTACACACATGCACTCACACACAAGAATACAAAGTGCTCATCTAATATCAAGACAAGGTCAGGATCTGTGTAGAGACGAATACAGCAGTGATCCTTCTCTCTTCGTGGCTCTCTCTAAAGCCCCTCTCACACTGGACAAGAAAACACTAACATCTGTTTTTCTTTCCTCCGTTGGGAAGTTTAGAACCGGCATTCATTCCCGGGATAAATGTCTCTGCAGTAATCACAAGGTTTTCATCGGTTCCAGCTCCAATCGGCAGTGATGGGAACTTGACCCCAGAGTGGACTCGGCATGAATAGTCCTTTTGCGGCACATTGTGTGGAACAGGCCTATATTTATGGAATAACAACACCGTAGTCTAAACCAAGATGGCAGACTTTATTACTCCTATCAATCTTCTTCTACTCATAAAAACCTTCTTTGTTAGTATTTCCACTGTCCAACAATCCAACAATCCCCAACTCTGTTTTGAGAGTTTGAAAGTACCACTGAATACAATAACAGATATAAAAAAACAATACTATCAGTGATAGTGTTTGACCTTTGTGACGTCAAACATTATATACTAGTATAAATACCGAAAGTCTACTTATCTACCTGCAATATGACAGGAGTTTATCTACATTTCTTTTTGTATTTTCCCGTGTTTTAGTGGAATATCTCTCTCTCGATTTTATGATTATACACATGGTGCCACAACATTTATGGATCAGCTTTCTGTCCTCCTGGTCATTTAGTTTCTAGCTGCTCAGCACTGACGCACACTCAGTGGGTTGCACACATTCATATTATTGTAAACCACAAGAAGAAGTGGACTGTTTATGCTGTGTACATGTTTGTGTGTAACTGTAGTGGTGCCCTGCTGTCTGTGGTTATATTTCTGGCCTGCACTTCCTTGTAGTCTGGACAGTTAAGATGTTCTGTGGCTTCAGAGTTGAGATTTAATTTACTGACATTTATTATTTATTGCAGTTAAATGATTGGATTATCTGAATGTTTGGATTTTTCTTTAGTTTAATCTGATCCAGAGTGTAGACCTTTAGTTTAACTTTGTTGAATTTAATTTGTGGTTTGTTGAGGTTCATACAGTCTATTGACTGGCTCTTAGAGACTTAAGTAGCTTGTTTATTGGACAGAGTTTTGGTCAGGTAAAGTTTGGTAATAACAAATTGAGATTATTCAGATTCTTATCATGAGCATGATGGACTGGTCTGTCACATGAAGAATGAGCTGAGTCTCAGTGCAGACTGTACTTTGACTTTGGTTAGTTTGTCTTTTTAACATCCATCTCCTGATACCATAAACTAACTACTTTGTTTCTTGTACATTTGTTGATGTCTTCAAAGGACAAAGACTCCCATTTAAATTTGTATTGTCATTTGCGTTGCTTCCAAATGTTTTCGTTCCCCGGTTTCCATTACTTAAATGGTTAACAAAGGTGAAAAGAGAGTGTTTTGACAACCGTAAATCCTTTTCTTCACATTTCATGCCGATTCTGTGTCAAATCTGTAGTAGATGTAGCTGAATCCTGTAAATCTTTCTGAATCATAGACTTTTGTATCCGTTTTCAGATATTGGTTTGTCCATTTTATCATGACATGCTAATCTGATTAACTAATGCAAAAAAAAGTTTTATTTTAGCCAACACTTACTTATTTACACATCCAGCAGCTACAGCATCATGATTATTTATTTGGAGTCTTGGAGTCTTTGGAGTGTGTGTGTCCACCTGATGAGTCTTATCAGGTGGACACACACACTCGATTCTCTTTCTCTCTCTTTTAGCTCTGTTTTTGGTCTCCAACAATCCCTGTAGGAAATATCTTTTCACAGCTTTTTCTTTGAAGCTGACACCAGAACAGTACATTTGTGAGCCGTACAGATAAACAAAGAGCTGAAACTCACTATAAAGCTCTATGAAGCAGAGGGCAGCTGCGGATTCAGCTGATCATTCTCTGCCAGCGGGTAATGCCATGAAAAAGCTCCTCAGCAGTGAGACAACGCCACACATGCAGAAAAAATCGAAAGAGAACTCTGATTGTATGGATCACCTTTTGAAGAGTTAAATTAAACCCAGAGGCTTAACTATAAAAGTGCTTCTGAATTCAGAGAGATGGCCCCCCGCCCGTGGTGGGTGAAATGTAGCTATCTAGCTCAATAACTGTGTGTGTGTGTGTGTGTGTGTGTGCACACGTGTGTGTGTGTGCACACGTGTGTGTGTGTGCACACGTGTGTGTGTCTCTGTGTGCATGCAGCATTACACACAGTCAGCAGCAGGCTGGATAACTGACATGATATGAGCTCTGTTTGAAGATGGGAACTATAGAGGGTCGGACAGGAGTAGAATGGACATTCCCATCGAAATCAACATAGCAGGTATTTTCATGTGTACTGTTGCCATCATTACGACCATTGTAGTGGGCTTTCTTGCCTGTAAATTAAACCGACCTGTGGCAAAGACCCACAAATGAGGTTTTGCAATAATAGTAGTATATAGGGGCCACCTTTGCGCGTAACAGTAAATTAGCATAAATTAGCATACTTTATGCGCGTGCACGTTTCAAAAAGGGGCGTGTCCCCGGCCGCCATTTTGAAAACAAAAAAAAACATAAAAAAAATAAATAAACATTATTAAATAAAAAAAAAGAGTAAAATAAAATAAAGGCGTACCTGGTGTCAGGCGACCAATCTGCGACAGCCATTCGTACACGTGTTAATTAACATATGGAGGAGTATACCTGTTTATTTTAAAACACGCCTCCAGGCATGTATATAAATACGGATGATTTCAGATGCTGATTCTCTTGCTTCTGGATCTCCTTCTTCATTGACCTCTGCTCCTGCTGATCCTCCTGCTGATCCTGCTTCTGCTGTTGGTGCTGATCCTGCTGCTGACCCTACTTCTGCGACTCCTGCAAATCCTGCTACTGCTGATGCTACAGCTGCTGTTGGCGTAACTTTTCTGCTGGGAGCATCTGGAGGCTATTGCTGCTATTTCTGTTGCTACTGTTTTCTGTCATTGCCTGTGGATTCAAAAGCCAAGATGTCGTCTCCATGTTATCTGGAGAAGACACCAACGGGAGGTGTTCTAGGTATGTCTGCAGACAATATACCTAACAATACAGTTGTGGATGCCCCCGGACCCAAGATATGCCTGACGGAGGGCACAGAGTTTTATAATAAGAAATTTCAACAGCTTATAGGTCAACATAAAATCACTCATTTTTCAACATCAAATGAGACTAAGGCATGTGTGGTAGAGCGTTTTAACAGAACCTTCAAAACACGTATGTGGCGATATCTAACTTCGGCTAATTCACGCCGATATGTAGATGTGGTTCAGGAACTTGTCAATGCGTACAATAATACTCATCATAGATCTATAAGGATGTCACCATCGGCTGTCAATAAAGACAACGAGAAATTAGTCTTTATGCATTTGTACAAACGGAAGCCGCAGAAGACTACGAGCTTTAGATTTAACAAGGGGGATACAGTGAGAATATCAAAACTCAGAGGGGTGTTTAGGAAGGGCTACAAACAAACATTCACGGATGAATACTTTACAATATCAAAATGTATAACCAGAGATCCACCTGTTTATAAACTAAATGATTGTGCGGGGGAGGCTATGAAGGGGTCATTTTATGAGCAGGAGCTACAACCAGTAATTATAGGTAAAAACAAAGTATTTAAAATAGAAAAGATCTTGAATAGAAAAAGCAGCCAGGGTAAAAAACAGGTCCTGGTTAAGTGGTTGGGATGGCCTGATAAGTTTAACACCTGGATCTTGGAAAAAGACATAGAGGATGTATGATAAAACATGTCAGTGTGGCCTATATCATTCATACCGGATGAGACGTTGAAGGAGTGCACTACTGCTACTATGGACAAGAACGGTTTTTATGTTACGCTGCCTAGTAACTCTTCACTAGGGGTGTATCCTAACAACAAGATATGGTGTTACCGAACCAAACTAGCAAAGGCCATTGTTCTGAGTGAACCACATGAGGTGGGTCTGATAGAAATCCAGTACCCAAAAGTGTGGCATAGTTTTACAGAAGCCGATGCGTGTGTGGATATATACGATTCTAAAACAACAACTACATCATCAGTCGCATTGGCCATGGGTGTTTATGAGACAATGGATGACATAGTTAAAGAGTTTAATTTTCGAATCAGTATGTTAGACAATATGTTGGGGGTAACCATGATCTATAATGTTGTAAAAAACATCATATACCTTACGGGGTCTGTAAAAGGGATGTCTTTAACCTTTAGAGGGAGGGTTGCCGCGATGCTTGGGTTCAAACCGGATCAGCCCTTCTCAATCCACCACGATAAACGATTCAAGACATACTATGCACCATATCCTGCAGACATTTATGGCGGGTGTTATAATATATTTGTATATAGTGATATTGTTGACTATCAGCTGGTGGGGGACAGCTATGTACCACTCCTAAGATGTATAAATGTGTCTGATGAACCCCGGCATATACCCACTCTGACGTATGACAGGCCACACTACACATCGCTCTCCAAAAACGTCATTGATGACATCGAGATTGTTCTAAAAGACGAACAAAACCAGCATATACCATTTCTATACGGAAAAAAGTGACGGTAAAGCTACATTTCAGACCTGTAAAACAGTATTTCTAGAGACTATTGGATGATGGCTAGGAATCGTGTCTCATACAGTAGCGATGACAATCACTATATGACCTACTATATGAATCAAGCTGGTGGGGATCTACCAGGTTTTATTGGTTCCAGTACCCAGTATGGCAATGGACTAGGTGGCATGTTTCGCAGTCTATTCAGAATGGCCATACCACTGCTAAGAAGGGGGTTTAGTATGGCTAAGCCCCATTTAAAAACAGCTGCCACTAACATTATGGGGGACGTGGTGTCTAATATTACTAAAAGTGCATTATCAGCCAGACAAGAGGGGCATGACATGCTTGTCCGCACCACTAGGGCCACGAAAAGACCACCATCTAGGAGGGGGCGTAGCCGCTCAGGTGCTAAGAAAACACGTAAAACCAAGGGTAAAAACACTAGAGTCGTCAAAAAGAAGACGTCAGGACGTGGCAGACCTCCGATAAGACGCTCCCGGATTTCGATAAAGGACATATTTTAAGGCTATACCCAGAGGAAAAAAAAAAAAATAAATACAACAAAAACGATGGCACTCATTCATAATCAGTCTGCAGAATGTGTGAAGTCGGAATTGGACCTGTTTACCGTGCCCTACACCCAGACATCCCTCGAGAAATCTACATTTCTCGAAATTCCTCCCGTCTCTGCGATAACAGACACTGGACCACTGGAGTTTCACATCTCAGCGAGCGGGGAGGATTACCTTGATCTGAACGACACATATATGTACATGCGTGTCAAGATCACCAATGCAAACGGTACCGATTTGGCTGCTGATGCAGATGTAGGATTCATAAACTATCCGGGATGCACCCTCTTCTCACAGGTCGATATAATGCTTGGGGATCGGCTCATATCACAATCCTCAAACACGTATCCATATCGTGGAATAATAGAGTGTCTGATCAACTATGGAAAAGACACACTGGATACACAGTTCAGCACGGGCCTGTTTAGTAAAGATACATCCTCGCATATGGACGACAGATCTATAGAAGGAACCAACGCTGGCCTAGTGACACGGGGTGGTTACACCGGTGCAAGTCGCATAGTGGAGTTAATTACACCAGTACATGCTGATTTGTTTTTTCAAGAGAAACTATTACTTAACGGTGTAGATATTTCTCTGAAATTTATACGATCAAAGGATGAATTCGCCCTCATGACCGATGCAAATGCAGCCTACCGAGTTAGCATAGTATCAGCTAGCATTTTTGTGAAAAAGGTGTCTGTTGCTCCACCAGTAAGGCTGGCGCACAGCAGAGCGCTACAACACACCAATGCCAAGTATGCCATTGATAGAGTAGCTCTAAAAACATTCTCCATACCTGCAGGGACAAGGGTATGCAACCAAGAGAATCTATACATGGGTCAGATCCCCAAATTTATTGTTTTAGGCTTTGTTGACAATGAAGGATATACCGGGAGCTATAGGAGGAACCCTTTTAATTTCGAGCATTATGACACAGAGTTCCTGAGTATTTATGCCGATGGTCATTCATACCCCTCGAGACCATTTCAGCCATTCTTTCAGACCGGTCAGTACAACCGAGAATATTACCACATGATTCAAACAACCGGGAGGCATTTAAAAGATAGATCGCTGGCAGTGACCCGAGAGGATTTTGGCCATGGATACTCCCTATTCTGTTTTAATCTGGAACCTGACGATGGCTGTTCAGGGAATGTATCACTAATTAAAACGGGAAATGTACGACTGGAGGTCCGTTTCAGAACAGCTCTCCCACGGACAATAAACATTGTTTGTTATTCTGTTTTTGACTTTGTTATCGAAATATCGAATCAGCGACAGGTGTTGGTGGACAACTACTAAAACGCCATGAATACCATTGAGCTGACAAGCGTGATTAGAAAGAGGGTTGTTAATGGCACTGATTTTATAGGGGTTCTAGCATGCGACCAACTCCCTGAGCACAAGTTGTGCAAGTATCCCGCGATGCTGGTTGTGAATACTCACCCGTCGGATAGACCTGGAGAGCATTGGGTGGCTATTTATATCACAAAACAAAAGCACGGATATTTCTTTGACAGTTTTGGGAATCTACCTGGTTGTGACAGATTTCCAGAGGAAATAATCAATTTCCTCAACCACAACTGCTATGAAATGTCTTATTCCAGGAAACAGGTTCAGAATAATAGGTCTACAACCTTTCAAAATGGCGGCCGGGGACACGCCCCTTTTTGAAACGTGCACGCGCATAAATTATGCTAGTTTATGCTAATTTACTGTTACGCGCAAAGGTGGCCCCTATATACTACTGACTAAACTCAGCAGTAGAGAGGTAGCGAAGTACAGAAACAAAGTAAATGAGTACAACTTTACAACTTAATGCTTCATCCATGCACTCTTCACACTGTAGGAAAGCACATTTCAATCGCCAGAGGATCATTTCTTTCAGCGCTTTTTCTGGAACCAGTGTAGCATCAAAGTCTGGTGGAATTAGCATGCTAACTAGCGAACCGCTGGTTAGTCCGTTAGCTAACAGCCCCTCCTCCTCAGTCCAGAAGCACAAGACAGGAAGTGGAGCAGAGAGTCGGGAAGCATCAGTGTTTATAAAACTCCTCCAGGCATGTGACAAGTCATGGCTATCCTCCTGAACGCTCTTCCTCTCGGTGTCTCTGTTCAATGAAGGTCAGTGGCAGCTTATTGATTGTGGCCAGCCGTCTCCCCTGTGCTGCATACTGTACAAGGCTTTTTATAACCTGACCGACAGACAGGACCACAGGCTGCTGACGCTGACAGGCGGTCTTTATAGCTGCCTACCTGCACAGGTTTTCTTCCTGTTCGTTCACCATTTTGTACTCGCACTGTATCTGTCAGTCAACCAAATCTTCTTGTCGATTCACCGTCCAATTCATTGCCTTTGTCTCTACCCTACCGATGGTGCAGCATCAATTATTGTTGGTGTATGTGTGTTTCAGTGGTGATACCCCCCACCCTTTTACAGACACAGACCTCCTCCTCATGGCTGGTTGTCTCAGTGATCAATATTCTGCAGTGGAGCTCCTCAGCCTGCACCCTGTTAATCCCTGCAGCGTGTGTGTGTGTGTGTGTGTCCCTGTCCCTGGCCCCCTTGCTTCTTATCAATATCTTCACCTCTCCCTTCTTTCAGAAATGATCTTCTCCTCTTCCCTCCAGCCCTCATTGATCTCGGTGAGAGATGGATGCAATCAGATATAAGACGTTGTTGTTGGACTGAATGCCGAGTGGCTTGTCATGTGGACAGACTGGCAGTTAGCGTCTTAAATTTTCCTGCAGGGATAACAAGTGTAGGTCAGATTGATGTATGTTTCAAAAATGTCACCGGTTGTATGTTGAAGCTCAGTACAGCCCACCTTCGCCTCTTTATGTTGTGGCATGCTCAATTGGATTTCCATTGCTGCTTCACTGCAGGAGATGACAGTACTGACCCGTGATAATTGTGGCCACACAGTGATGGCGTCGTCACGGTAAACTGATTTTTACAGTGACGAGTGACCCGTGCAAGTGACTCACAATAAAGCTGCATCCGAACAGACTTGTCGATGTGCCAGCAGTTTGCATGTTCTGCTTGTGTCTGTGTGGGTTTCAGTTTCCTCCCACAGACCATAGACCTGTAGGTTTGGTTAATTGGACACCACACAGGTGTGATTGTGACTGGTTGCCTGTAGTGGGTGAAATGGAAAGAAATCCTCCTTCACATTCTATGCCTTTCAATAAAACATAAAAATGTTGTCATAAAGCAGTTCTATTCATTGATTTGCAATACTGTCCACTGGCCTAAAACATAGACATAGTAAAGGGATAAATATCATGTACAAAAAAATTCAGTAATTTGTATTGTTTGTTTATTGTATTTATACTGACATCACTTCAGACAGAAGATACATCTGATAACAAATAAAATAGATATTTCTATTACACAACATTATGTCTTTTTTGGGAGGAGGGGGGTAGCAACAGTCGTGGCTGGAGTTATTATTTTTTGGTTGAACTGTGCACAACAACTCATTCATATCATTATATATGTATTATATGTGTATTTATTTGATGTATACATTTCTGTAGTTAATATGTAAATACATAGGTTTCAAACAACATAAGTAAAGTTGCAAGACTGTTGTTTGAGACACATGAGGTCTCTCGCTGCACATAAAAAAGCACATGAAATGGTTTCACCTCACCTCCAACACACGCACACACACACACACACGGACGCACGCACGCACACACACACGCACACACACTGGTGGTCAATCACAGCACCTCACAGAGGGAATCACTCTGGGTAGACGTGGTGTGATGGTGATAATGGTGAAGAATGTGATGATGATGATGATGATGATGATGATGGTTACCGGTAGTCCCAATCTTTTTTTTTCTCCATCTATTCAAGGAATCAGAATTCCACTGAAACAACATCATTATAATGAACATCCAACCTGGATCAGTTTCCTTGGAAACCAACAAACATGATTGCGAGGCCGGGAGAGCAAGTCAAAGAAAGGCGGATACAGGGAGCGGGTCTTATTTCTGTTGGGTGTAGAATAAAAACATCTGAGAGTGCTGCAGCGAGGGAGCTGGCAGGGTGGAGCGGGTAGAAGGCGTTGGTGGGGGAGGAGCTGCGAGAAGGGGGCGTTTGGGGGGGAGGAATGAGTTGGCAGGCTTATGATGGAGTGAGGAGAGGGCAGCAGAAGATGGGATGTAGTTGGCAGGGTAAAAGGATGTGGGGGGGGGTGCAGAAATAAAGGGAGATAAATGAGGAGGTGGGGTGTTGTGGGACTGTGATGGGTGGGGGGGAGGTAGGTGGGTGGAAGGATACCAATTTGACAGCTATAGGGGGGCTTCAGAGTCCGGCTCTGCACCACCACTGCCTCTAAAACAAAGAGAACAAAGAGGGGGAGCAGGGGAGGAACCACACCAACCCCCCAACTGCTTCATGTGCCCACCTTAATTGATTTTCCTAATGATATTCATTTTACACTGCTGCACTGAGGACACACCATACGATCAAGATGAGACAAGCACCAAAACCAATATGTGATGCACGTCTATAGTCTGAAATGATATATTATTATGGTTGTCTTTGAAAATAGAGGAAGTCTATTTAAAAAAATAAACTCTGTATTCAGACCAGAGTTAATATTCAGTTGCAAACATGTTCCATTTGAGGAATGATAGTCGACTATGTCACACCAGCAATTTGGCACTAAAATGCCTAAAAAACGTCTAAAATGTCTTTTTAGTAATTTGCTTAGCAAAAGTGACAATTGTAAAATGAATACATTTATTTTTTGGACAAAACATGTCCAATTTCACTACTTTAGCACAATTTAACGATTAATCCCCCCCAAAAAGATTTTGTAAATGAATTTAAGTGACAACTGAAAACAGCCTGTACTGTATTTAATGATCAGCTCTGTACCTTTGTTCCATTATTGTGTTTCTCCACATCCACGATGATCGCGGGTGGCTGATTTGTTACGTTACAGTGATTCTCTGCTGCTCTGAGCATCATCTCTCGCTGTGTAATTTGTATTGGCAAAGAGGCTTCACGTCCCTCCAGTGGCTCCGTCTGTGGGGATGCAGGAGTTGAAGGAGTGGGTGGAACAAGTTGGAGAGCTTATTACTTTTGACAGAAAATAGTAGAAAAATATTACATATCTTTGAAGCAGATACTTTAAAATAATGCCTTGGTGTGGGGCTCTTGTACAGGATTAAAAAGTCTGGAAAAGTCTAAGAATATATCCTATTTTCTGTGTGGTTGACTTTTAGGTTTTACATCTTGTGTACTCCTCCCAGTAATGTGTTGACACCAGAGAGAAGATGAATTAGCAAAAGGAGGAGGTGATGAGGGAGGAGAGCAGAAAAGAAGCCGTGGAACAAAGGAAAGATGTGATTTTGGAGAGAAGAGGGAGGTGGAAGGATGTGATTTTAGAGGAGGTTATGGAGGACGAATGGAAGGAGTTAGGAGAAGAGCACAGAGGGAAAGAGCTGTTTCCTTCCGTCCGTCCGGTGGCTAACCTGATTAGCTTAGCAATGCTATTGGACCAGATCCGGCTGCTCTGGAAACACAAACAACAATCGATGCACTTCTAAATGCTCAGTTACAGACGTGTACAACATGCACATGCACCGCCTTACAGTGTAATGCTCTGCTGAACTGCTCTCTGTTTGTAAATAATATAGAGCAATGATTTCCATGTTTTGCTTTCATTTATAATTATGAAGTGAATGTTGATTGTACAATGTAATGGATGCAGAGTTATGTCCATCAGTGTTTAGATCTGTTCTCTCTATATATATATATATATAACGGAAAGGATGACCTATTGTTGTCTTTTTGTTGTCTCGGGAGCGGGCGGGAGGAGCAGAAGATGAAACAGACCTTGGCCTGCAGGATCAGGGTAGATAAAGTGGTGTCGCTGATGAGTCAGATTGGCCCCAGCTGTGTGCCAATCAGGGATGCGGCCATGGGAGGTGTCTGGAGGCGGGACTGAAAACACAAATGCCAAACACCTGGCATGCAAAACAAGGAGATTTGGGGGAAAACAGAGGTTAAACACACAATGGATCAGACAGGAATCCTCACATTTGTGGGTGGTGGTGCATGGCCGTTCTTAGTTGGTGGATCAATTTGTCTGGTTAATTTTGAGACTCCGGCATGCTAACTAGTTACACAGCCCCGTGTGGACGGCGTCCAACTTTTTAGAGGGAGATTGAGCAATAACAGGTCTGTGATGCCCTTAGATGTCCGGGGCTGCACGCGCGCCACGCTGAGTTGATCAGCGTGTGTCTACCCTTCGCCGAGAGGCGTGGGTAACCCGATGAACCCCACTCGTGATAGGGATTGGGGATTGCAAGTATTTCCCATGAACGAGGAATTCCCAGTAAGCGCGGCTCATAAGCTTGCGTTGATTAAGTCCCAAAGAAGGGAGCGCGACCGGGGCTCAGTCATAGAGCGGGTCGTCTTTCAATCAGAGGATCAGCGGTTCGGTCCCCTGCCAGTCTGCTAGCGGTAGCCATTTTGGTAACCAGAAAATGAACCAATTCAGTTTATTTTTTGTATAGCCCAAAATCACAAATTACAACTTTGCCTCGGAGGGCTTTACAATCTGTACACATACGACATCCATGTCCCGGGACCTCACATCGGAACCAGGTGCTACAAGAAGCCAGATATCTATGTTTGTTTCTGTCTGCTAGCATTAGCCATGTTGCTGACGCCAGCTAACGCTGACACAAGCAGCCAGAACAAACATGTATGATGTATTGTCTGTCTGATGACCTAAACTAAGAAACACATGTTCTTGCGGTTCTAAAATGAGCAGTGCTGAAACGTCCTATATTGTGTTTGATCTGATCTGGTTCCGCTTGGAACCGCTATTGCCACTACAATCTGAAAGTGTGTATGTGTGTATATATATATATATATATATATATACTAAGAATTTCCAAGCCACTTATCTCAACAGTGTTCACTGCATCACACTGTTTGAGGAAGGTGTCTGCATACATAAAGTGCATGTGCATACAGTAAGCTCTGTAATTGATTCTCTTAAGATACAAACAAATGTTGAGAGAGAACAGAGAAACGGGTGAAAGGGGGTTATTGAGTTGGTCTGATCGTTCCAAACCCTGTTCATGTGTTAATCTATCAGCAGGAACTCTGCTGTTCATCTGTATGCAGATTAGGACAGCTCTCATTACTGAGACCATTAATAAACCACACACACACACACACACAGATACACACATAAAAGACGCTGACTGATGTAAAATGGAGAAGAGAGAGATGGGGGAAGTCATAAGAGCACATTTCCAACAAATAACCAGCATGTTAGAATAACGCCTAATTGAATAGTTTATATTTCACCCTGCTAAATATCTTAGTAATGTAATGCTGATTTGTCATTTGTTTTAAAAGTCAAAATAGAGCTGTGTGTGTGTGAATTCAGAGAGATGGCCCCACACCCGTGGTGGGTGAAATGTAGCTATCTAGCTCAATAACTGTGTGTGTGTGTGTGTGTTTGTGGTAATGAAGGAACATGTCACCCAGTGCAACAGTGTGTCTCAATGATGTGTTTTGATTTGGACCGCGGCGGACCTCGATGACACAAAGTAATAGAAGATACAGAATCATCCAGTCTTGTCCTAAATCTTTTTTTTTTTTTCCTCTGCCAAGGACATCAGTGTGTTGGTTTGTTTTTGTGGTTGTCAACCGGATTACAGCAAAACTATTGGCCTGATTTTCATGACACTTGTGGTAAGGTGCAGCATGGGCCGAGGAAGAAGCCATTACATTTTTGGGGCGATCTTAATCATTTGGCAACTACTCCCATTCACCGCCGCTCTATTGGGAGACTGAGCCCCTGGATCCGACAACGTAAAATGGCCCACAAAATTCACAATGAGAAAAAACCCATGCTTGACTCTGACTACACTGGAATGGGACAGAGGTCTGGCTATCGGACGTGCAACTGATGCCCCACCCGTGAAGACACCGCAGCAGTAGGGTTTTTAATTTTAACGAGACTAAGTAGATAAGAATGATTCATTTTGCATTCTTCTTGATATTGATGATATATTATTATTAAGAGTTACTATTGTCACAATGTTCTAGTGCCTTTGTACTTAAATGTGACGAGAACAACTTCACCGTGCCAAGGCATGGCTCTGTGCT
This sequence comes from Cottus gobio, assembly GCA_023566465.1. Taxonomy (NCBI): domain Eukaryota; kingdom Metazoa; phylum Chordata; class Actinopteri; order Perciformes; family Cottidae; genus Cottus; species Cottus gobio. Next base: position 11,407,050 of record CM042215.1, on the reverse strand, counting down.
TAAGGAAATCTCCTGCTGAAAAAGTTAACTTTCTATCTCACAGCACCAAAGAAGATGAGCCTCCTCAAGACTTCATCAGCCCTCGTTTTTGAAGAGTCTTTATGAAAAGTGAAGTCAGACAGATTTACCATTAGATAGCGTCCACGGGTCTAATATGAATCTTCTGTTCTTCAGTCCTCCAGCACCACGCCGAAGAGATGAGGGCTCACCAGTGATTATAGCATTGAGATTATATGGTAATTGAAAATGAGGTAATGTGAGCTAGTGATGATAGTAATTGAAAAGGAATTAAGAGTAGATTAAAATAATGTCTCATTTGATCATTTGTCGAAGTTGATTCATGTGCTTGGCTGTGGTGAATTACCAGCCTCGGAATAGCCTCCAAGCTGATTAATATGCCGAGCTGTAACTTCACGGACTCGCTCACAAACTTGCATATTTGTAACAGGCCTGGAATGTGAGCACTGGAAATCTTGAGTTTTTCCTCTTTTTTTTTTAAATCCTGGAATTACATTTAGCTGTGTATTAGCGACAGTCTTACTGCCTGGGGCAGCTTTGCTTCTTGGACACGTTAGGTCCCTGAACATTGTTTCAGAGAAAAATACTGGGAACTGTTGGAGCTTTTTCTGATTTCCTTGTCCTGTAAATATTGGCTGATTCACATGTAGAATTCTAGGAATACATTACAACCTGCAGCAGACACAATGTTTCACACATTAAAACATGATGATGCACAGATAGGTGGGGGACACAGTGATGTTCAAGCTGGATTGAAGGCTGTCTGAGCAAATGACAGCTCTCTGGATAGCTCGGCTGTTCCCAGACCTGCATTTATGCTACCAGGTATTGTCAGTGTGTGAAGTCTCTTACTGCCTGAATGCAACAAGGAAGCTAATCAAGTGTGACGAGCTCAGGGAAACTCCTCCTCTGAGAACCCTCTTTAATGGACAGATATGGGGGGTCAGTGCTGCCACATGGATTCCTACAGGACATACAGCAAGAGTTGTATTTACACAACTGTCAAAGAGAAAACATAACATTAAATAATTATACATTTAAAAAAGCCTAACCAGAGATTACTATTTCAATTGTTTCCTTTATGGACAGTGAATGATTCTGTCTTCTTTAGCTGCACATGGAGGGAGGACTTTGATGTTTACAAAAACATTCATTCAATCCCTTTATTTTTACTTGAGAGATCATTAAGGGCGACCCTCATTTACAAGGACATTACGTCAATTACAAAAACAAAGGAAAGGAAAGAGTAGCCTTATGTCGTCGCTGCTTTAGCTTAGCTTCCATCCAAGTACAAGTAGAAATTGGGATGTATACGATTTTAAGTTCTGTTCCAGAATGAAAAGCTTCTTTTTTTTCAGACGTAGCTTGCAGAATATTGAAGTGAGCTTCAATATTAATGTTTTATCAGACATGCTCTACATGTCAGAGCATGTCTGATAAAACCATCTGAGTGACGAAGCAAGTATGAGATAATAAGATATAGTAATATGGTAATTTTCCAGAAAGGGTTTTATTGACAAAAAAATACACGTCTCTCGTGGAGAAAAGATATAAAAAATAATGATGGGTACCATCGACATCACTGGTGATATATCTCAAGGCAGAGTCCAGCATTTTAAGAGCTGAAAAGGATGTGTGCCTATAAATCATGTCGTTGTGGTCCGAGACTGACATGAAAACTGCCTCCACAGCCCTTTTCTCCCAAACGTAGGGAAGATGGTTTTATGTCTCTACAGCCAACCTTTTGCCCGAGTCGGCACACAATATTATCTATATGAGAATTGAAGGTGTTTATCAAAAAAATCAGAAAGATGTATTTTCTGTGACTCTCAATCGTAAGTCAGTTCCATGATACCAAAAGAAAATCTATAAGATGGATGTCTCTACTCTCACAGCACGTTTGTTCAACGTGCAGAAAAACGTAAACTGAACATTAACAAAGGTGTCACTGGCCATTTCTAACTTTCCACATCAGCCATTTTTTAAAAGGTAATAATGCATGTGTTGAAATAATGCAACTCACTGTTGCTACTCTGCATGCCTAACCTTAATTGTAAAAAAGCTTCTTATTTTAAAGCTGGCCGTATTAAGGAGAAAAGATTATCTAACCCACCCCCAAACCTCTCCATGAACCTAATGACATCCCAGATGCCCCTGCACCTCCCTGCCAAACTCTGCTCTCATGATGTCCAGTACTACATAAGTAGACATACTGTTATTGCTCATTTTCTTAGTGCAATTAGTTATATACTCATATCAGTGTTTTTCCTGGCTTAAAATAAGGTGGAAGTGATACAATTATGTGCACACACAGACATGTGTACTGTCATGTTAGTTCCATAAGTGTACTAAAGTTGCATATCCTATGACATGGTTAAGCTGTTTGAGACCCAGATACTGATACACTAAATGTCTAGTAAAACAATTAGTCTTCTGGCAAAACAGCGTTTACACAAATGAAGATCTCCTCTTGTTTGGTAGGTATTTAAAGAATGATTCTAAAAATGATTATATTTTATGTAATCCCATCTCGTACACCTTTATGTCACATAGTCTATACTTTTTTTTAAATCATTTAATTTGATCATCTTCCCTTCCCAAATTGTTTCCATTTTTCAGTACTGTGACAGCCCCAAACAGACGGCTCTTTTCTTCCTCTTTGACAGTTTTGGCAGCAGCTTTCTCGGTGCACTGTGCTGATGCAGCGGCAGCTTGTTCAAATTTGTTTTTACTGAGTTTTGTCGCACGTTGGAGGCGAGACGAAAGTTGACGCAGGTGGCCACCTTGTACGTCTCTATTCAGGAAAAGCCTTGCATATAAGTAGAACATTAGAGTTAACTGTCTGTTTTCATTCCCTCTGTTTCACAGCCACTCTTATTGCAGAGCAGCTCTCATTATTATTTGCAACATTTATCTCACTGTCACATGGAAGCTTTTGAATTATGCATCGCATGTATTTAAAATACGACCGCAAGTCCACTTGTCTGTGGAACTTTTTTAGAGCAACAACAGCCGTGAAGAGCATTTTACTGCATCTTAGCTCCAGTGTCATAGAGGTCTTTGCTCATTCATTAATCTTTTCATTGTTTGTGTGCGTACATGTGTGTGTAATAAAATGCGGTTGTAGCACTCAGGACCTCATTACTGAGAGTGCAGGTCTCCGTAGATGCTGATAACAGCTATGGACGTGTGTGTGTGTGTGTGTGTGTGTGTGTGTGTGTGTGTGTGTGTGTGTGTGTGTGTGTGTGTGTGTGTGTGTGTGTGTGTGTGTGTGTGTGTGTGTGTGTGTGTGTGTGTGTGTGTGTGTGTGTCTCTCTCTCTTTACTTTCCATATACTGCTACTCCAGGTTCAAGCCACAGTCCAAGATAAGATGTTGATTTTTTGTAGTTGATTCATGTTGGGAGTGAGTGGGGTTAAGGAGTGTCTGTATTTGTTTTGAGGTGTGTTCAGGGACAATGATAAGAACTTTTGTCTTGTCTAAGTTATATTTTAAAAAGGTGTGGGGACATCCAGTCTTTTATGTAATTTAAGAAGACTGAAAACAGCGTGGTACGGACAAATGTACATGTTTATAGTTTGTTTTCATGGTCAAGTATCCCAGGAACTATGTCAGTATTGGACAATCATGTGTCTCATATTTTATGTTTGCTTAGTGTGCTAGACATGGAAATAAAGAAAAAATCACATCCGCCTTAACCATGGCTTATTTGCTGTCATAATGAATGGGTTCTGAACATGAAGCTATAATTTGACACATTTTACCACTGGAGTGTTTTTATCCCTCCATGTTTATTCGCCACAAAGTAATGTAACAGCTGTACATATGTTTTCCCTAGCTGTTGGCTTCTGGAGGTCACAGTATTATTTGACACCCTTACTGATTTCAGACATTTCCAGGAACTCAAATTATTTATCTCCATCTCATTTCTTTTTTCATGAACTGAAAACAGACTTTGAAAGGGTTAATGGGTAAAGACAAAAACATGGACAACTGACGCCTGAAAAAATACCCTGTTGTGTTATTTGTTTTGCTCCATATGGGACCTTAATTTACTAAATTAATATCATGCTGTATTGAAGAAGACTTAAAACTATTAATTGAGACCATAAACCCATGTTTTATAAATCAAGTGAGAAGTATAGTCATTTTCTCACAGAAATCGGAGGCAGGTTTAAGGCCCCTCAACTTTGTCGCTTATTATTTCCATCACCTCTGAAATGAAATTCATGTTCAGTCAAAACACCACTTAAGAGATGTGTTCCCAAGGTCGACCACTTTTTTTTTTTTTAAGAGAAATACTCTCTATGTGTCTGTATACTCTCCTTCTGTCAGTCACCATCTGATCTAACAGTGGTTAAATCTATTTCATGCTCAGCTTTTGGTAGCTTTTGACTGGCATTTTTTGAACAGATGAAAAGGTGTGTGGGGGGGGAGGAAGACGGCTCTAAGTTTAGTGGGAAAACATCTCAGTGTGATGTTCCTGCCACCAGCACAGCCTGCAGGTGCTGCACGCTGAGCAGCATGTTATGTTTGATTTGCCTGCCTGCCTTTTCTCTGCCTCGTGTTTCTAGTTTCCTCTGATGTTTGGGTTAAACCGGCGTAGCAGCTGTCATGGATGCTCCCGTGGATGCTGACTCTGACAAAGCAGAGAAAGGAGAGATTAAATATGGCTCACAACAGCTTCATTCATGAAAATGCAGCTAATCTGAGTTTAGGTGGCTTTACAGAAGATATCTTCTATTAGAAAAGAGAGTATTGGTAGTTTAGGCTTTCCCTGCTTTTCTATGAATTCTTCTTTGGGTATCTTCCACTCATGTAGACTTATTTTTCATGGTTGATAATGCTGTTTACACCTAGTGAGGAAACATTTTTTATTTTCCCCTGTGATCACCAATGTGCTTTCATTTACACGGGCGACATATTCCTCTCTTTCATGAACCCCTTTCAATAGAGTGCTGCAAGGCTGACATATCAGCCAACCCAAAAGTTGGCATCGCCCTGTTCAGTCGGCAACTTTTTTAGCAACTTTATTAAATGAGCACCACTTTTATCTTCATGTTTGAAGCGGGAAAAAATTTGCCAGAAGTACAAAGATAATGTTAGGTCATGTGATATCACATCACCCCCAGGAAGCTAAAGGCAAACTAGTTTGATGTGATGATGTTTAGTCCACTTAACAAGACCACATAATATTATCCTTGTGGGGCTGAACAGTGGTGTAGTGGCTGGTCTTACTACATGAGGGGCCGGGGTTCGGATCCCGGTCTGGGCGGGCCTTCTGTGTGGGTTCTCTCCAGTCGGTTAATTGGACTCTAAATTGCCTGTAGGTGTTAATGTGAGGGTGAATTTATATGTGCCCTGTGATAGACTGGCGACTTGTCCAGGGTGGACCCTGCCTTTGTCCAATGTCAGCTGGGATCGGCTCCAGCGCCCCTTAAACAGGATAAGCGGTTTGGATGATGGATTAAAGATCCTTTCCCTGTTGAAATATGAAATGCTGTTAGACTCATTTGATTGTATAATCCCTTTGTCTCAATCTATAGAAATACAGGGGTGAGGTATTTTGGGATCGAATAGGGATTATTTTGACTAATAGGTTAGTTTTTACATCATTATTGTAATTTTCATTGTAAAACATTAAAATGACGATTTTGCAAGGAACAAAGATTTCGATAGAATAGTCTGTAGACTAAGATGCGTAGGCCAAGACTTCTCATTTATTTGAAAACGGTGTGTTGGAACACATTTTTGCTTTAACAAATATTGGACCACTATGATTTAAAATGTTTAAATGTTGCAATTTCAATAAAAATGTATTAATTGTGCAGCCCTAGTCTAATACGACACTATTTCTAGGTTAGTATGGAAATATGTATGTCTAATGTTCCTGTTTCGTCACTTATGTTCAGGATGACGGTTCACTGAGCAGCGAGGAGGAGGCAGAGATGAGCGAGCCCACATGGCTAGCAGCTGATGTGGGAGCAGCATCTGACCTGAGCCCGCCAACCCGAGGAGAGAGGATGCGCCATAGTCCGCAGAACACACACAGCAAGGAGGACGACGGTAAGGTCCAGAAGGAAGTTAATGTGTATGGATATTCAGTCCAAATCTGATTGTTTTAGTGCATATTGTGTTATAATATGTATAGTGGTTGAAACTCGGCTATTGCAATTGAATTTTGCTATTGTCTGATCTGGAGCCGGGTGACGTATATGTGGACAGCTTACGTCACCAACAAACCTCCAACTGCAGTTCATGTGATGCATAAAGGAATTAGCATGCTCGATAGCTAACTAGCCAGCAGCTACATTAGTAACATTTAACAACTTAACGAGTATTTGGCAATAGCCGTCTGCTTTCCTGTACTGTGATTGTAATGCTACGCTGGTTTAGGAAAACGAGCCAACGACAGAATCAGCTGGGCGTGTCTTCGGCTCCCTCCCCGCCCTGCACATGTTGATACTTCTTTCACGTTCTCGGGGCATTTTTTGTATTTTCCAGGATAGAAGCACTTCTTAAAAAATCTGGGATTTAGTTGCTCTTTTACTCCACAATGATCTGCTCTTAATATAATGTTGCCGCTCATTGTTCTTCCGGAGCCTAGAACACCTTTGTTGTTCTGATAAGATTTCCAACCCATATTTACAAGATGGTGTGCGTGTGTGTATGGTGAGATGAAAAATACCCTTTTGTGAGATTTCATACAAAGCGTTGTATGAGGATACTGTCTGTTCCTTTGCTTTCCATTTCGCTTGTATTCTCTCCTCTGTCAGTTTCTCTCTCTTTATCTCTCTCTCTCTCTCTCTCTCCGTCATTGTTAGTCTGTCATTATTTCTGGCTCACACTGGTATGGTATTACAGGCTTATCACTGTATTTCACAAACATACATTACAAGCAGTAGAGTTTGTGTGTTATTCGTATGCACATTCAGTTTATCAGATGTTTTGTCAGCCCGTTTGCACTGGAAACCAGCAAGTTTGATCTTTTAGAAAACAACAATAATAAGCCAGAAGAGAGACTGAAATATTAATGTGAAGGAAGATCTCTGATTGAGGGTAGATTTGGAAGGTCAGGGTGGAGACGTCTTTCTTTTCTTCTTACTTTTTGTTGCCTCACACTAAACTGCCACTCTTCTTCTCTCTGCTGCCCTGTTTTCCTCCGTTCCTTCTCTCTCTCTCTCTCTCTCTCTCTCTCTCTCTCTCTCTCTCTCGCTCTCTCTCTCACACACATTATTATTATTACTTCTTGTTTACTCTCTGCTTCTTGCTGCCTGTCACACTATTCAGCTCTCTCTCTGCACTGAAAGGCATCCTGTGGTGAGGAGCGCTCACTTTGAAGACAGCCGTATTAGTTCATAATGCTGCAAGGATACAGCAATTACCTGCTAGTGTGTGTGTGTGTGTGTGTGTGTGTAAAGATGTCATGTTTCCAATAACCTTTATCGTCCATTTGTTAAATCCAACGCCAACCGTGTGTGTGCGTGTGTGTGAGTGTGTGTGAGACACATTGCACATGTATATTTGAGTGGTACTGCAATGCATGTTAGCCAGTGCTGAGTGGGCATGTGTTTTTTGTGAGCAAAGACAGTAATGTAGTGAAAGATTTTTCTCTCTGAATGTGTTCAGCCTCTGTCTGAAATGCTCTATTTCCGTTTGTTTAAGCCCCCTCCAGAAAAAGCTCAGCCTTTTCTGTTTGACTGTATGATGCACCTCAAGCTGTGAGTGGTATTTTCTAATGGTCAGCGACACAGGAAGGGGAGCAAGTCATATCGGTTAGAAGTGAATACTCCGTTAAAGACGGTCAGCTGATGGTTAGAAAATAAATTACAAATCAGCATCCCTCGCTGTCACTAACAAATAATTTCAATATCAATGGATATGCTGATTATTTTCTAAATCAGTGCCCCTTTCAGCTTCTCAGAGCCTGGACATCTGCTTCTAATGTCTTGTTTTGTTGCACAAACATCTGAAGGATCCCAAATACTTCAGTTTAGAATGCAGAGAAAACAACATGGCATGCATGTTGCCTTAAAACAGTAAGTAGAGAAAGGCTGAAAATCTAATTTTAGTTTATTTTTATGAAAATGACCCCAGTTCCTAGTAAGAGGTATCAGGTGAATTTAGTCGTTTCAGAGAAGCTAAATATAAAGACAGATGCGAAAACCATATGAATGAGGCTCGGAAGGAATGGGAGGAACGGGAGCGATGACGTTGTAGGGGGGTTTGCTGGGGGGCAAGAGAAAAGCTTATAAAATAGATTGAAGGAAATTAAGTGGCATGAGATGAGATGGTTTGAGAGGATTGCATCATTGGAAAGTAGAGTGAGTGAGCTCAGTGTGTGTGTGTGTGTGTGTGTGTGTGTGTGTGTGTGTGTGTGTGTGTGTGTGTGTGTGTGTGTGTGTGAGGCTACAGTAGGTGGCACAGTGTATAAGGCCTTGTCATTAAAAGGTCACTCTGTTCCCTACACCTCTTATGGAAGCCAGAAGAAGGTTGTAGGCGTCCAAATGCCAACACTCAGAGGAGCTGAGAGGCCAAGTTGAAGTGTCTTTCCTGATCAATTAGACTTCAATCCAAGGAAACAGGCCGGCAGCAGAGCCTCCACTTATTCTCTAATGTAAAGGAGCGTTAGTAATGTATGAAACACTTGGGCTGGGATCTGTCAGGAAAAGGGGGAACATTTATTTATTTATTTCATATTTTTTTGAAAATGAAAACATGTCCCTAAGGAAAGCCTTGCCTTGTTTTTTTTCCTTGTATTGCCATCACAAAACATTATTTGCTTTTAGACGTGGCTTCTTTCTCTATTCGGGTCGGAGTGCTTCACGTTTGCTGTTTTTTTTTTCTGTTCGCCGAGAAAAAAAAAAAGGTCACTTTTTGCTCAGGCGACAATGGAGAGGGACCGGAAAAAACTCCCTCAAAGACCGACCATCACATCGTACATGTGATGAACAACAACAACAATGGAGGAGCAATGAATACACATAGGCCGCTGGGTTCCTCTTCTCTCCCCATGTGCTTCATCCAGAGCAATCCTCTACCAACATTTTTACTTTTAAAGCCTCATTGCCCTTCTGTGTTCTGCATTTAACAATAAACAAGTAGTCAATGGATCTAAAACTGCCATCTTGATTTGCAAAAGAAAAGTCAATAATGCTGCATATCATGCTTTTGAGCTAATTATTATCACCGCAGGGGGAATTCCTTCACCGTGAAAGCCCAAGTGCTGATCACAACTTCTGCTGTTGCAATGGCACTTAATACACGTTTGAAGTGCTGCGCTCTCTAAAATAAAAGCTGAACTATTTTAAACTTTTCTAACTGTGTTCTCCCACTGCTGAAAGCCCATTAAACCCTCAGCTCTGTGGGGAACTTGCAGACCCAGCAGCAGCTCTTTTCTCTGTCAGCGAGGAGCTGCTTCGCTTTTGAACACACAGCCAAAGAGCTTGTGGTGGATATGACTCCTAGAGTTAAAATCAGGTGGGTGTTTTCCCAACCAGCAAGCTGTCAGGGCGTTTAACTGGAGTAGGCAGCTAATTTCAACAGAGCAGATGGTCCACACACACACACACACACACACACACACACACACACACACACACACACACACACACACACACTGCTGCTGCTGACCGCCACCTTGCTTTTCTTCTTCTCTGCTCCACTCAACTTAACAGTGATCGTTGAAACAAAAAGCTCCAATCGTGTGCTTGGCAGTTTAAAAACTTGTGACTTGAGGCCAGAAAACAATTTTGTTTGAAAGTTAAATATATAAAAGCACTAGTGGCCTCAGTCTGTGTAGATTACTGGACTTTCAAGGGAAATCTGTGCCAAATTAGAAATCTGCTCCTGAACCAAGTGGAGAGGATTCATATTAACTTTGCACAATGTATCTTTTTGCATTGTGATTGATGAGTCAGTTTTGTGATACCCTTTTTTCGCATTACTGGAAAAGGATCCCTCTTTATTACTAAAAGCCCCTCCTATGGAAGATATGCGGTTTCCATTCGACAGCTACAAAATGATGTGCTAGTTGGAAACCAATGCACTGCAGCAAGACTAACCTTGACTCGAGCTGTCACTCTGAATTTATTTCACAAATGCTATAGGATCCAACCTTGGACAAAGCTCATACTGGCCTGCAGGTGAGCCGGGTCTCTTGATCTGCTTGCACTGGCTATAGACTCATTTCATGATACTTATGTTCTTCAGCTGTCTGAGAGGTCTATGTGTGAGAACGTGTGTGTGTGTGTGTGAGTGTACACTCCACGCTTCTCCACATCTCTCTGTCTCGCTCCGTAGAAGTGGCCCCTCCACCCTTCCTCCCCCCTCCCCCTGAGGCTCCATAGAGACGTCCACAACAGATCCCCTCTGTGCTCCTGACCTACCCGCCTGGGAGGCTCCTGTCTGCTGTACAGCAGAGCAGTGTCGGGCCTCCTTTCCTGGAGCCTCTTGTTCTGAAGAAAATGGGTAGTGATGGAGACGGCTTGTCAGAAGATGGAGCTGACATTACAGGTCCTCTCCACAGGGGATAAACTGAAGAGAGGGAGGGAAAAACAGAGTGGAGAGGGGAAGAGAAGGGAATTGAAAAAAAGGACGAGAGGGAGGAAGGATGACGATGTCTAGGAAGGAGACGGAGAGGAGAGAAGTGCAGGGAAATGAGAACAGAATGTTGGGTGATGGATAGGCCAATATATTGATCAGCTGACATACTGAGCTTGACAACTACTGATATTACAGATGTTCCAGTAAAACTTCCTTCTTTCTAATGGAGGAGTGACGAGGGAGCTGGAAGGATAAAGAGACACTGGGTCAAACATATTAGTGGACTCCTCCTGACAGCTTTGCATGCCTCTAGTCTCCTTTATTCCCCTCCCTCCAGCCATCATTTAACAAGCTAGCTTTCAACACATCTTCCTGTATTCTGAATATGTGAACAGATCAGATACAGGTCACTCAAATGCCCTTTGTATAAACCTACTCAGAAATGTACTCGTCTTAAGGTTTGTATACATTTTCCATCCTTTCATTCATGTCCCTACTCATCCCCCTCTCTTAGATGCACATCACTATATATATTTTTTTTTTATCATTTCTTTTACATTACATTTCATTTAGCTGACGCTTTTATCCAAAGCGACTTAGATCATAGACACAGCAACGGTGAGCAATTAGGGTTAAGTGTCTTGCTCAAGGACACAACAACACAGACTAGCTGGGCCGGGGATCGAACCGCCGATCCTCTGATTGAAAGACTTGCTAACCACTGATCCACAGTCGCCCCACAGTTTTAGGATCCTTCTTATGGTTTATTGTGTAATTTGTGTACCATTTACAGTACAATAAGCCGGATCATCTCTGTTACAAATAGAATGAATAAAATATGTGGGATTTGGAAGTATTATCTGGAATGCTGAGACATGCACACAGCTAATCCCAAATAAAACAATATCTGGGACCCTAGGTGTCCACACTGTATGACTGAATGAATGCACTTGGCAAAAGAAAGGAATACTGTCAATTTATGTTTTATCTCCATATCTTTCATCAGGAGTAAAATTATCAGGAATTAATCTCAAGAAAGTCAGGCAGGCTTTACGAAGAGAGGAAGCTCATTGTGGGGTGTTCCTCAAGGCTCAATTTGTGAGGCCTATGATTTTCTAAACACATTCTTTTCACAAATTCAGTATTCATTTTCATCACAATGCAGATAATAAGCAGCTGATATGGATGTTTCATAGTGCCTGCTTACCATGTTTAACTGGTGACTCTCTGAATGACAGCAGCAGCGTCCACGTAAAAGCCTCTAATTTTGTTTAATAACATTCAAATACATACCCATTTGTGTTTATTTACTGCACCATACCATTTATATGAGCAACCACGGACACTTTCAACTGAAAGTCACCAGTTGCCACTGCAGTATTGGTGGCGTCGCTAGATGCAGCGATGCAATCAGGTGAACTGTCAGCCAAACAGCCGCAAATAAAGCCAGGCGGAAGTCAATAAGGGCTGATCACCTCCCTGCATGCATCACTCTCCCCTCAGGGACAGAGCCACTGCCACACACACACACACACACACACGTGCACACACACACTAGAAATCCGTACATCTTTTTCAGCTACGCATACACACATGCATGTATCTACTGTGTGTATACACCGTAAACATATGTTTACTGTGTATATGTTGGTGCTGTAGGCCACTGCAGCTGATGCTGAAGTGAGTGCTGAGTTGGCATCAATCTAGATCTGTGAGCTCACCTGACAAATCCGGAGTTCACACACAACACAATTCAGCCCTGATTTTCCTCTCGCCAAGATCGCCAACAAAAAACCCGAATCAGAGGAAGATCAGCGCTCGCTCCAATGGCTCCCCCTTTGTGTGGGAAGGTTATCCCAGCTTCTCCTTTGCCTTATGTACATAGCAGGGCCACCGGAGTGTGCTTTTAGTGTGTGTTCGTGCATGTGAGCATTTCCCACTGGCTAGGTCGCGGCCGCTTCTCTGCACTGCTCTCGTACGCCGCTTACAGCTGAAAACACAGATTTGACCGACAACGTCGCGGAAGTATACCTAACCTCCAGTTCCCCTTCGGTTACACACTATTATCTCTGTCAGCACGTTTCCCATAGTTCCTACTGTTAGCACTGTTAGTTATGAGCCACTGGCTGGGCTTCGACATGTTGAGAGCAGTCAATCAAAATTCTCCCAATTTCGTACCTCACACCTTTCAGTGAAATCTGATTGTTCTTTCATGCATAGTAACTGGCCAGAATCTTGTAAAACAGTCGGGGCTAAAGTGTTGATTTTGGCACAATGTATGACTACTAAATAATTTATTTAGGGTCTATTTTTTTTTATTTTTTCAAAACACATTGTATAGAAAGAGACACTAGTGCAAGACTATTTGGATAAAACATCTGCATTCCAGTGAACTTTGAATCAGTATTTATCATAAATATTTCTCATGTAAATGCCTGAAGTATCGTTTCTCAAGCACGCATAAGCTCACACGCACACACACACACACCCACACACACACGTTTATAGGTCATTTTGGTGTCAGCCAGTGGCCAACTTAATGGAAATACCATTAAAAATGCACAAAAGCATTAACATTAACATGTGATATTTATCTTCCTAACGAAGCTCATCAGTGGCACATACAGTACATAAAAAACAGTTGATTTGCCTAAAAAGAAAATGATCTGCTAAATTACAGACTTTTTTTCCCCAATGTAAGTCAATGAGAAAAAGTATTTTCTGGCCCAATGGCTTTACATGATGGAGCTGGAATATTTGCTGCGATCCTGGTGGTAGTGCTTTTGGATGTTGTTATTTTTGCGTTTGATATTATGCACATTTATTATTATTTGCATCTCTTTATTAGGAGCGTTATGTTTTTTCAAGGCTACATCTCATCCAGCTGCATACCCATTGTATATTTATATATGCTCTTAAGTCTCTCATTACATATGCAACTGTGTGTGTTGGTGAGGGGTCCTCTCCACTGAGCGGGGTACAGTAGCTGCTTAATTATTTACAACCCCCCTCCAAGACTTAAACTCAAAAAAGAAGCTATGCAATTAATATTACAAACCCGCTATACTGCTCCTCAACAGCTAAACACACACACACACACACACACACACACACACACACACAGAGGAAGTGAGGCTGGTAACTGGCCTACAATTATTTTTGCTTACTGGAGTGAGCACCAGCTGTGATTGAGCACAACCTGTTGATATATTTATGTTGTCTGTATGTGTGTGTTTACATGCACACACCTCTGCTCTTATTTACTGCTATGTATGTGCACGTGTGTTGGTTCTCTTGTGTGTTTGTTTGTCCACACACCAGAATGTGCAGTAACGTATTGTTGTGTATCTTTCACATTCTCGTGTGTGTGTGTGTGTGTGTGTGTGTGTGTGTGTGTGTGTGTGTGTGTGTGTGTGTGTGTGTGTGTGTGTGTGTGTGTGTGTGTGTGTGTGTGTGTGTGTGTGTGTGTGTGTGTGTGTGTGTGCGTGCGTGTGCGTGTGTCTGGTAAGTGCAATTAGCCGCTCAACTTGGAGCAGAGTGCAGTAGCCCCCCGCCTGGCTGTAATGAGATCTGGAGCTGTGAGAGACTGAAACCTCTACAGCCTTTTACACAAGTGTGTGACTAAACTCGATAAACTCTCAATTCAACACGGCCGACTTTTACTGCATATCAGATGCTCACTGGTGTAGCGCAAGTATACTGGAAAAGGTACACCAGACCTTTTGGTCATCAGCTCATCAGCCAGTGTAACGATATCCATTTTACTGTATTTGGTGGAAATGACCTGATGCCAATTTGCAGCAGCCGTTGAAATTTCCTCAACCATTTTCTATCACTTTGACTTCCTCAGCTTGAACACAAGTTCAGGACACTCATCTGTGCACTCAAAGTAGAAATCAAAGTATACAAAGCAGGTAAATGGGAAATGTAGTTTAGTTTAGTCAACTGTTACACAGTATATGATCAAGTAATACTGAATGTTCAAGAGGACTGATATTTAACTAGAGTAGAAGAGCAGACAGATTATACATTTACTACTTTTTGCCTTGTGGGAAAGATGGCAATGTCATTGTTGTTGGTCTGACTTTGTCCTGACTTAAATTTCTCCACAACAATTGGATGGATTGCCATGTGAGATTGTTGCTGCCTTTTGAGTGAAACGTCTCGACAATAACCGTGGCCGTCTCCTCGTTCCTTGTTTTTCCTTTCACGGTGTCAGAATGTCACACACCCAATATCCTCCACCCTCCCCCACCGCCCCCCTCACCCAGTTCAACAAACCCTGGAAGGTTCAAGGTGTCTGTGTCTGTGTGTGTGTGTGTGTGTGTGTGTGTGTGTGTGTGTGTGTTGGTGTGGTTGGGGGTGTTTTTAAGACCTTGGGAGTATCAGTGTGTGTTTTCTTATTGTTTTATTACAGGGTTGAGGATGGACAAAGGTTGGCTCAATAAAATATGTCCCAATCTGAAATTTGTACCTGTGGTTATCAGCTGGCCCCCTCCCCAGGAACATAAAACGCCACGCACACACTCAAACATGCACACACATGAGCAGTGGCTTTGTAAGTCAGTGCAGTAACACAAAGAGACAGATATGCACCTGAGGGACTACCTCACTCTCCAGCAGCAAAACAGCTGTCGTTGGACCTAACCAACTTAGAGCTGATAACATGAGGAACAGAGAGGGATCAATGTTTCCATTGTCATGGGGGAAAATAACTTAATACGAGAGGAAATATGGGCCTTCGAGGACTCTAACAAGCACACATGTACACACATACACAACCTGTTCAGTGAATACACTTTACTGCAGATAAAGAAGCATTGGGCTCCCATTAGGACGCAATTAATAGGAACTTATGGTGCTTTCTAATGGGATGGAAATTATTCTGTCTGTTCATATTGTTGAAAACAGAACTGTCCAATAGAATAGGGAAACGTTTGACAAGTGACTAAATTAAACTGGCCTATATCTTGAACAAAAATATGGATTTCTCTTGGTTTAAGAATGGTTGGAAACATTTAAGGTTAAGTTCACAACTCAACAAAGTTTATACCATGAATCTGGTTGTTTTTAGATATTGTAATGCAAAGACGTTACATATAGCTTTTTAAGTGAAAAAGTAGCATTTCATGTTGGATTTACAACTAATGTGCCTTCATTGATGTTCACTGTCACTTAGCATGGCAGTCCATCACTCAACATGTACACTGAGACGGGATGAGATGCTGCCGGAGATATACACAGAGAATGTTGATGGAGAAAAATCAGTGAACCTAAAGAACAAGGGGTCAAACAGAGAGAATGAAGGGAGCTGTGGTGAAAAGAGAGGAGACAGGATGGCAGTTAAGAGTGGAGGGTTGCCCCTGAGGTGGACGAGATGAGACAGATGTTACAGAGAAGAGAGGGCTGATGGGGTCTAACCCTCCGATCCAAACCACCCAGATGTTTAAGCTACAAATTACTGTGGCCCGCTGAACATCAACATCTTTCCCTCCATCCATCCCTCCATCCATCATAGCCCGTACCATCCTGAACTTGTGCATCTGTTCTCCTCCTCTGTTTCTCCTCTCTATTCCCTTCTTTATTTTCAGCCTCATCCACCCCGTTCTCTCCTCCTCCTTCCGTTGATCCCTCCTTTCTTCAAACCTTCATATGAGCCGGAAGGGTTAAACACACACACACACACACACACACACACACACACACACAACCTAAAGCTATCCAGCCCTGAATATAATCATCATCATCATCTTCATTGCTATTCTACACACACGGATTTAAAGGCAGATTTAAGCACTTCATCCTTTACACATGTTGACGTAAAATATAGACACACAAACATTTACACATACACTCAAACACACATACAGATTTATGAAGGATTACCATCCGCACAGTCTGCATTTTAGATACTGTAGCTATTCCTGCGCACACACACACACACACACACACACACACACACACACTCTCTTACACAGTCGTCATCTGTTCGTTTTAGCAGCATCAATAGACAAATCCTTGTCTAACGATATTAGCTGTATCCAGACTCAACATGTGTAAACTGTGTGTGTTCTTTTTTTTATTACTTTGCCTCAGACAGCCCTTTCTTACAGAGAACTGAAACAGTTATCTATGTTCTCGCCAAAGCCGTAAATCTCCTTCGGCAAAAGCAAAAAAAAGTAATTTAAACTATTAGAACAGGGGAGCTTGCTGGTTTACCTCGTCCTGGATTGGTTAGTTTGTTAGTGTTATCGTGGAAGCTGTCTGACAGAAAGGTAAAGTGGTGAAACTATACTAAATATAGAGTACACTGAAAGACATTTCTTAAGTGTCTAAAATACCTTTTGCTGCTGCCCCCGTCCACAGCTGTACATTGATCTGCTCCCATGCTTGTATGCTGACCGCCATCTCCTGTAGATATATATATATACTGAGAGAAAATTTTTATTTAGTTTCTCTGCATTCTCTGGAGGAAAATAAGGCAGTAGTTCTGCAGACTAAGATCCAGTTTGAATTAATATCTACAAGTAAAAATACACTTTTAAATAATCTGATTCTTATTAATAAACAGATCATTTTGTTTTAATGAGCCTCCTGTGGTGTGTCTTCACCCTGATTTAAATCAGAGCTGTGGGGAATTAAAATGTCTTTTATTTGTGCATATGTTTATTCTCTCCATGCTATCAGCTTCCTTCCTTCCTTCCTTCCTTCCTTCCTTCCTTCCTTCCTTCCTTCCTTCCTTCCTTCCTTCACAGCAACCGGCTTCCCATTTTTCCTCGGTCCTAATTTGGATTAATTGTTGCTGATGAATAGGGCTGGGGGAAATTAGATTGATAAAAGAATATTAATTATTATTATCTAAGATTCTGAATGATTCACAACTTCAAAAATTGTATTTTTTACATTTCTTTTTTTTTAATCGCAAACAAACCTAGATATTGCTACTGATGGACAGTAATCCTACAAACAAGTCAAAACAAAACAAGTCCTACAAACTAAATAAATAAAAAAGACAGCTAGCCTACCAATTGTATTCATGTAATGGGCACTGTTTTAATTTTTTGTGTCGCTTTAACTTGTTAATCTTGAAATGAGACATTATAAACCTTTCTAGTAAAAAAGTGTTTATTTGTGCAAGTTTGAATAAACGTAATCTTTTGCTTATGTGTGTTTACATTATTGCAATCAGTTGTCATAATGTTTTGAAATATAACATTATACACAGTTTACTTTGCTTTCATGCCATAATTTGTTACAATACCTCGGATTGGAGCAGATCCTGAAATTAGCACCCCTTTGTTCTGAATCGAGAATTTATCTTCAATCAGGAATCTTGTTGAATAGACAATCGATTTTGAAACAAATCGTGAGACACTGAAAGATTCACACCCCTACTGATGAATGATACAAAGTCATTGGACTCATTTAATCACTCCCACTTCTCTTCCTCTCTCTCCGAGACGGTGCTCTGTCCAGCTCCTCCTTTCTCTCCCTTTCTCGGTTCCTCCCATTCACATTTCTTGAACGAGAGAGAGAGAGAGAAAATCTATATATCTTTGGAAAGTGCAGTTCTTAAGTTCTCCTTCTACTCGCTGTTCTCTCTCCACACCGAGAGAGCAGACCTGCTAATAGTAGTGCTTGTTTACTCCTGTGGATGCTGTGTCAAATATTTAAACGCTTTCTGAAGCAGTGCACTGTTGCCGCCTGGATATCTCAGAACTGTGACGTTTTCATGGCTCCTGTCAAAAAACGTTTTGCTAAACCTATTTGGATGGAGTCCTTCTGAATTTATTTTTCATTTTCTTCGTATTTGTATTGAATTATTATTCATAATTTGTCATACAAAGGTAGGGAAAGTCTCGTATTTCTGATTAATCTCTTTACTTCAGCATTGACAATATTGATCAAGTACCACTATATTTGAGTAAACTATCTATAAGTATGTTTTTTTCCATAAGCAGAAAATAAACAGTATATACTATCTTATACTACTCTGTATAATGTACTCTATAACCTCTACATGGTTGTCAAGGAAACCTCTCCCTCACTCTCCACTGAGTGACTCCATTAGGTGGGAACAGTGTGACCGTGTGTAGGTATTCAGAGATAATGCACGCTTGTGTTGTCCATATCTTTTATATCAAGATTGTATCATTCAGATGATGTGAACTCTTTTGAAGCAGCATTCAGACTGTTATGTAACAATTACAAATACAAGATGATTGCATTCAATTTGATAAAGCCAAAGGCTTCACATTGCTGCTAGTATTGATCTGGTAAATGGTAAATATGTAATGTGTCATAATCATTCAAACGGAGGTGGACAGCACTAACTCAACTGTATCCGATTTGTATTAACAGTACATCATCTTCCACATAAACGGTATCAATGTACCTCTTAATAAGATACCAACACATCAGAGTTGCAGTATTTGGGTGTTGATTTGATAATTTGAGAGAATTGGGTACTATAGACTGTCTGTTTCAATCTGTGTTAAACACAGTGAAAAATTAAATGTTGGAAATTGTGAAAATGTGGAGCTTGATGCATTTCAAAGTTAAAACTACCCATCTTTATCTCATCAGCATCAACAAAGAAATAAGCCTGCAAATAATGATTCATTTTATTATCAATTTCTAGGACCTTTATTTCCTCTATTAAATGTTTAGTCTATAAAACGTCAGAAAAATATGCAATTGATGATTCCTTGTTTGTGAAAAATGCTACCAATATTTTATTTGATCAATTAACGTATTGTTTCAAATATACAGGACATTTTGGGGAAGGTGGTAGATATACTGTGGCATTGATAGTGAAAATACAGAGGACTCATGAGGGTGAGTTCTTTGTAGATATTGCAGTGTGTAGGGATGTCAGAGTGAGATATAGGACCTTAAGGTGAGATATGGATAGTTATGGAGTTCTGTGGGGGTGGTTGATGACAGATATCAGTCAGGGTCATAGGACATTGGTGATAGATCGAGGTTCTTGGGGGAAGACAAAAAATTACTTTGGGGATAAATACATCAGCTAATCTCGAGCTTGGGGGGTAGACGTTAGATATTGGGCTCTGGGTGGTAGTGGGGCGAGATACTGCACCCCTGAGGAAACACAAGAGTCGATTTAGAGCTTTTTTGGTGTTGGGGGGGATTGGGGATCATCGTGGTGTTAGTGAGTGTGGGAGTGGTGCAGAGAGCAAGGGCCAGGAGGAGAGTAGCTTCATAGTCTGGGTCTTTCTGTTCCACATGTACTGTGTTTGTGTGTGTGGGAGGTAGTACAGCGAGGGAGGGGCTCCTAGCATTGTCTTTCACCTCTCAAGGCCACAGACACCGCTGCAGGCTGCTGGCTGCACACACACACACTGCAGTAAGTGACTGAAAAGAGATAAGTGAGAGACGTAAAGGATAGATAGTCGATGGACGGAGGCGAAGAGAAGGTGTGAGACGGATGGAAGGAGGAAATTTGAGGCATCTGATTTTGAAAAGGGGGAGAAGAGGAAAAAGAAAAATATGAGGGGGAAATACATGATTAGCGTGGATGGGAGGTGGTGGAAGATCAGATGGTGGAAAGAGAAACATGGTTGAGTGAGTGAAAAGAAACAGGAAGGAGGATAAAAGAGGATTTATGGATGTGTAAACAGTGATGGAGGCGGGGTCCTGTTCTTGACTATGAAAGCTGCTCAGTGGCGCATGAAGCAAAGAACTTCAGTATAAAATTCAGATAAATAGAGCATGTGCACCAGCGTTTCCCATCCCTCAGTCCAGCCCCTTTCTCTGACTTATTTACATGAACGGAGGACAGAACATTTGGTTATTAGTGCACTTTACAACTTTTAGGACTTGATTGTTTAATTAAGATCTGTTCAATGGGTCGTACCGGGAAGTTGATTTATTTAACGAAGAAATGCCGCTTTTTTACAGACCCAATTTTAGTAGATGGGGAAAAGGGTAGTTTTTTTTTTTTTGTCCCTGTGGCAGAACCAATAAATTGGTTGGCTGCTATGAAAAATTTGCTTCAAAGCCCAGCACTCTTCCTGGGGCTTTGGATGAAATATGCAGTGCAAAGAATTGTGGGTAAAAGAGACGGGAAGGATGGGTACCGATTGCTGGTTCCCTCATTTAATCTTCCAGTGACCATTTCAACAAATCTACAAGATTATGGTTTGGGCCAGTACCTCTCACAGACTACATTTATGACAAAAATTAGACTCATCAACATCGGAAAAGAAAGTACGAGCATTGGATTAAATACAGATGCTCTTGAGAAGATCATTGCCCACTAAACAACTAGAATCTAATGTTATTCCACTACCCAGTCGGGTCCCAGCTAATGTCTGGTCGCTGGAAAATAAGATGGATGAAAAGATAAAGGGTTGAAAAATGAAGCTACGGTTGCTCTGAAAGACTGTTTTGATCAGGGATGCCACCACCCAGGAGGAGGAATATACATCAACAGTGACATCATACTGTATATGAGAAAATGTGATTATGATGTGGTGATCGCAAAGACAACAAGACCATTCCCCAACCAGAAGATGTGGAGATGTGATGGCACTTTCCTCTTTATTCTACGTTACCTGACTTTCTCCTTTGCAGCTGCCACTAAAGGTCGCTGCCTGACTATGAACTAACTAACTATAAACTCAGCGCAGGAGCATCTCTGTGGTTCAACAGAGAGATTTTCAGTCGGCACCAAATCATCATTCAAATTCAAGATGAAATGCTAACAAACTCACCCACTCGTCTGTCCACTGTATGATTTTGTGAAGGAATCACGAAAATATAGAAAACAGACCTCTTGTCGGGATGAAAAAAAAGAAAAACGTGATTGTGGGAGTGTGAAAGCAGCAAGGGTGGAGAATAGAAACACAAACAGAATGATGATGAGAGAAGATGAACGGGGGAGAAAAGGGGGAGATGTCAAAGGAATACACCCACCGCTGGCTGCAAAAACATTGATTTACATACTAGTGTGAATAAGTAGCAGTTTTCTCTTTTCTTTATGACACAATGTGCATCGTGGCATGTTTCCTCTAAGAAGGATGCAGAGAAAGCCTGTACTGCACACCAAAGACAAATGAAATGCCAAGACGTCAGCGTGTGGGGAAATGAATACAACCTGGACTCATGCACATTCTGCTGCATCATGTAATGTGAAGCTTGTTGTTTGACCTCTGGAGCCGCTATTCCTTTAGTCCAGCAGTTCTGTTTTCTGGTTGAGTCCTTTCTTGTTAGAGGAGTGTGCTCAGCTTTGGATTCAGCATGCGTCTCTACAGCTGTGGACAGAGTTGAGAGTGTGTTAATCGGTGAATTCACTTGTTTCTGAATCTTTAATGTAAAGATTTGCTGCATTCCTCAGTTCTATAAAAATGTAATATCTTCGGTATCTCACTCAACCATTTCCATGCATGACTTTATATAATTTACAGTCGTGGTTGTGTTTTCATGAGTTTCTATCTTTATCCATTGTGCGTTTCAGTGCCCTTACACATTAGCACACGTGTGAATTAGGGGCAAGATGATGATGATCATGGTTTACTATATATAGCACGACATCTTTTAAATTGGAATGAGATTTTATAGCAGGGCCACTGGAACTCAACCCCACTAATTGTAATTTATACCTGTGAAATTAGATTATTTATTTTTTTCTCATTTGCTGTAAGCACAAAGAAAAATAATTGCCAAAAAAGCAAATCGGCTTGCATGTTGTTGCCATGTAACCACTGGCAATCTGTGCACTCACATAGCCCGCTGCACTTCCTGCTGCTCTGTAAAGAAAATCCATCTCAAACATGCAAGTTACGACTCCTCTCAAAGACAATGAGAGCTGTGATAATAAAGGCCTCATTGTCGAGTCAAGACCATGTCTCGCCAGTAAGCAAGAAGTTTCATAGAGCATTGAGATGAACTCACTTTACAGCCTCATGCATTGAATACCGAGGGAGAGGGCAGATGAACGTGCGGAGCAGCAAAGAGAATAAGAAGAAGTGAAGCCTTGGGGAGAATAATTGGAACAGAGTGGATCTGTGCCTCTCTCCAAAAATAACAAGGGCATCATTGAGCTACAAGAAAGCCAATTAGAGAGGAAGCAAGAGAGCAAAGAGAAAACAAAGACTCCCAACCCATGTCACAATCTTCTATCTGTGTTTGGATCCCTGCTGTCCCCCCAGCAGAGCCGAGTACACTACATTAAAGTACATTAAAACTGCAGCTCCCTCTCTCTGGCCCACATTCACGCCACCTCCCCATCAATCTTTCAAGGCTAACCCCCCAAATATATAGAGCATATAGAGAATTTGTGTGTCCGTGTTTCTGTGAATGTTTCTCCAAAACAGAAGCTTGTGAGGTAATTTAGACCTGCTCTATCTTTGCCTTTTTCTCCCAAGATACAAACTAAATACAAATATGTTCTCATCTAGTTTAGCAGCGTTAGCAGAGTTTTTCTCAGGGTGTTATAAAACAAGATTTACTCAAGTACAAGTTTGAGGCATTTCTTCGGGGAAATGGAGTAATTTTTACTCCACTGAATGTATTTGATAGCTTTAGTTACTTTACATATTTAGCTCATTAAAATTGAATCTAATAATAAATTATGTAAAATGTACGATTATAGATTAAGCATGCAACATCAACGTAGAGATGTTTTGATGCCTTATTTCAATACAAGATCATATACGTGATGCAGAAATGGCAGTAAAAATGGTCAGTAACATTCATTTACACACAAATTGGCTCTTCTCACGTTTTATAGAAGAAGCCTATTTCAAATTGGATGGCGATGGTTTGTCATTTCTTTTAAAAAGTTTCCCCAGAAAGTTAGTGAAACACTACCCTATATGAATGTAATTTGAACTATGAACCCAGGATGTTTGTGTCACAGGGAGACTGTTTCTGTAGTATTCCACTGTCAGTACTGTCAGCCAGAGCACACAACCACAAACAGTCGGTGAGAAAAGGTTGTAACAAAGAATTCGTTTCAATCTAAAAACCGACCAAATGTGACGGAGCTGCAAACAAACATCACGGCACAATGCCACACTGCTGGAGCATTTCCAAATGTCTTGTTTTCCCAATTTGTTTTCTTTTGATCTCTCTGAACCTGACAACAAGTGAGATCTTGTAATGTCAAACTACTTCCTGTTCCTATTAGCGCTGCATTCATTCATTTATGTCGCTGATCAGATAATAACATGAAATATGAGTAAAAACAGACGCACAGCACTAATGTCATGTGTTGCATCCTGAGGCATCAAACATGGAACTATTTACTTTGCATATGCAGGCACATTACGCATTTAAAAGTGTGGAAATATCTCCAGGGGAAAAACACTGTTCTCCATCCTGTGTGCATATACGTGTGTAGTTTTCACTATACACGCTGATAGACATAGGATATCATTTCAAATTGTAAATAATTAATGAGAAAAATAATAACAAAACATAATAAATTGTTGGATGTAGTCATTTCACATCTACAGGACACGTTTAGTGGGCATGGCAGAAGTTTGGACTCTACTCTAGTTATTTTGGTTGATACTTGAAGGTACCGATAACTAGGCCTTAGTCTGGTCCCTGCGCTGTTGTGGAGTGACGGGCTGTGTTTGAATGGTATGGTGACTGTTTGCAGTATTGATATTTAGAACCAGGTTTTTTATGAATTACTTTCTCTTGTCAAGCAACATAAACACTGGTGTTCATGCCTATTATTAACAAGCAATTTAGTAAAAGTCAAAAGGTTTTTGGTTTCGTATTTGCAAGAGCAGTCAAAGTATGAAATCAAACCGCGAAGTACGACTATAAAATAAGCCGTCTCTTTTGTCTTTTGTCTCTTTTTAGTGTGGAGTTAAAGTGTTCTGGAAACTGGCCTTGATGTGTGTGCAACATGCTTCAGTCTGCCGCATTGTGAGGCTCTCCTCTCCAGAAAAATAACAACTTTTTTTCCCACGTTGTCTTGACAAGAGGTAGAGCAAATAAAGTCCTGTGTTGTTATACCAACAGTTGAGTTTACAAAGTGTGTGACACCTGAGATGTGTACAGCAGATGGTATTTATCTGAATGTCCCTCACCTTCGTTCTCTCTTTCACACACACACACACACACACACACAAACATCATGGTGCCTCCTGTGTGGGGTGCTAGTTTGTTTAAAGTAGGTTATGAGGGCAGTGTTGACCATTACAGCCTCTGACTCTGGCAAGCAGCTTACCTCACTCCCTATTAATAGACACACACACACACACACACACACACACACACACACACACACACACACACACACACACACACACTCTCACACACACACACACATACATCAAGCTGGCAGGAGATCATAAAGGAGGCATAACTTAACACAACATTAGTGCTGACATATATTTACTGTATGTGAGGCTGGTGATCCAATAGTTGTGGAGGACATGAGGAGAACCATCCCACAATGTCATATTGTTTTATTTAGTTTAGCTCAGCTTACAAGATCTTTTAAAAACAATCACTGCGGTTTTTGTGTGGAAATTAACTTGATTGTTTTACAACTTGTTCGGTTGATGCCTTTATTCGCGGTGCGAAAGCTTAAAAAGTACGCCGCTTTCTCGACATTTCAAAAAGATGTATTGACCTGTAATTTATTGCTCAAAAAAGGAAAACGCCCCGTAAGTGTGTAAAGGTTTTCTTGTGCAGAGCCCGTTCGTTTAAAGTCTAAGTGTCAAGCATATTCATGCACGCTAACAACCTGGCAGCTTCACAACTTAATGAGAGCGAAAAGAAGAGGATAGAAGAAAAGAGGATAGAAAAGACTGCACATGTTTGCAGTTTCAAAACAAACGCATTCAGCTTCATCTCTCCCTCTCCATCTATAATCTATTTCCTTCAAGGTTGCAGAGGTGCAGAAGAAGAAAGGGTGGAGTGAGAGGAGAGAGAAAACGAGAGGATGGGCGAGAGAGGAAATAGGGAGAGAAAAGAGCAGCGCTGACGGAACGGCAAAATCAAACTTATGAGATAGATGGAGCGGGAAGTGAAAAAGAAACGACGAGGAGTAGAGAAAGGAAGAGCATGAGGAAGGGCGAGGCGGAGCAAATAAGAGGGGGAGTAAATGAGAAGGGAGAGTGTGGGTGAAAGAGAGGAAGAAAATGAAGATCAGAGCCAGAGGGCAGAGGAAACACGAACAGGAGAAGCATACAAAATTTGAATGTTGCAAGAGGAAAGGGAGTTTAACGTTTAACGTTTAATGTTTGCTCCTCCCCTAAATATATCAGGAAAAACCCTGAACTGCTCCGTTACCTCCATATTCTGCATAACGCATTATTTTCTTCAACATTAGTGTAGCAGTGTTTTAATAAAGAAATTAAGAATTATTTATATGTGTTACATCTGCAGGCTACAGACCTGGACTGCACTGATTGTGGGTTTGACTCTATCTTTTTGCACTCTCTTATCCAACTGAAGTAAAACTAATCAGTGTCCGATTGAGAACCTTTGAAGAGAACAGCAGCGATTGACACCCCTCCCCGAGAAATAATTGTGTCACATTTGTGTCTCTATGCTGTTTGCAGCTGTATTAGCAGGGTAATATTGTGTGTATGCATTTATAATACAAGCATTGTGGGTGTGTACGTACGTACAGCTTTTGTGGTAAGTGTGTACAGTCAATGTGTTTGTGTCTTTCCCACTCAGACATAATGGTGTGTGTGTGTGTGTGTGTGTGTGTGTGTGTGTGTGTCAGTAGAGAATAGACAGTATGTTTGCATGTGTACATCAACCAGTCAAGGCTTTTAGCTGGGAAAAAAGAAAACATACTGTCTCTACACACATAGACACACAGAGCCTGCATCACTTCATACATCGCTTCATCCCCTCCAACCATCCCCCCTCTCTCTTTCCTGTATGCTTACATTTTTGTCAGTTCCTCCTTTGTCCACCCTCTATCTCTTTCACCCACACACTCACATTCATTCTCTCTCTCTCTCTCTCTTTTTTTGTCTCCCTCATCTCTTATATGTGTTGTTTCTTCTTCTTTGTCTTCTGTTCTTTCACTTCTGCAGCAAGGGAATCAGAGATGATAGCCTCAATTATCTCTCTCTCTCTCTCTCTCTCTCTCTCTCTCTTTCTCATGCAGACCAGGAGGAGTGGCCCATTGTTCTTCCCCTCCTCTCCTCCTCATATCCCTGAGCTCAGCTTCATGTCCCAATGTGTGTTGGCATTGTAAAATTCTTGTGGTTCTAAAAGTTGTTTCAGTCTGTGCTGAAGTAGTTTAACATGTTAACAAACACTTAACTGGTGGGAATATATCCTGCAAAATATGAAGTACACAGTATTGTTATTTAAAGGATAAGTCATGTATTATTTATTATTATTTATTTATTTGTATTTATGTCAACAAATCACACAAGAAGACCAAAACTAACCAAGAATGCATCTACTAACAAGTATTGTGTGTATCAACTCCTGATATAGCTCTACTGTCCAAACGCTATTAAACAGTAACTAAACCCCCAACCAACTTTTTTTTTTAAACTATGAAAACCAATATATGAGTATTTAGTAGTGTCTTTGATGGATTCAGGTACTAATCTTTACATTTTAGTGCAAAGTATTGCAATGTAACACAAATATGCATAAACTGTCCTCTACTGGTTGAAACCAGCTGTTACAATTTCATTTTGCTATTCGCTCATCTAGAGGCAGGTGACGTAGATGGAGGCAGCTTTCGTCATCCACCTCCCTGCACCCAATGTCTCCTGAATCTGCCGACTGCAAGAGAGTAGTATGAATTAGCCATTAACCCTACAATTAGCCTGTGAATTGCTTATGTTAATCACTAGCATACATATAGCTATCACTAATGCTAATCACTAGCATACACATAGCTATCACTAATGCTAATCACTAGCATACACATATCCCAGCAATGGATGCACATTACTATAAACTATGAGTTGCTCAGTGGCATTCAGATGAACATATCCAGCTCTTCTAGCGCTCTTCTCCACATAGAGCAAGCACACTTTTCATTTAACTCCTCCAAGCCCTCAGCCAAGCCGTGTCCCTGGGCTTTATTCACATGAACAGAGGAAGGAAAATAACTTTGGATTTGGTTATCAGTACATTTTACAACTTTTAGGACCTAATGATTTAAATACGGACTGTTCATATGTTCTTACTGGGAAGTCGGATTATTCCCTCCACATTTTATTCACAGAGTTGAAGCATCGCTTTTCCAATGCAATGTTGTCCCAATGCAATGTTGATATGAAACAAATGTGAATGAATGAATCATTTATGCTTCATCCACACACTCTTGTCACAGCATAGGAAAGCACATTGCTAAAGTCAGTTTATCAGTCTGATGCACATGTTTTTTTTATGGTTTGGGCTGTGATTACAATGCTGCTCTAGTTATGGGTACACAAGGACACACTCAGAGTAACTTATGATTACATTACAATGCATTACATCATTGAGTATAAGCGTATAATGTAGTACATTATGATCTGTTGATATGCTTTATAATGTGCTATGATTATTGTTATAAAGCATGATGAATATTTACGAGTGCTATTTATAGAGGTATAAACTGATTATAATGTATTATAACTATGTATATAATGCATTTTAGAGAGGGCTACCAAACTATACATTTGTGAGGGTTTTTTAAAACGGTTTGTCTTCATTAGGAATAAATGGGCTTGGAGTTGAGAGAAATAGACACATTGTTGGTCTTTTTTATTTGTTGGCTTTAATACAAATATGTGTTGTGAGAAAACCGGAACAGGAGAGGTCAGCGGGGAAAAGAGGAGATAAAAAACGTTTGCAGATAAATCTGCGACCTTCAACATGTAACAATTTGTGCATGAATCTGAACAGTTACTGTGGTGGTGTACATGTAAGTGTGTGCGTGTGTAGGAATTATAATTAACAGTTATGGTGTTTTACATTAGAAAAGCTGAATTAACTTCACCAGTATCTTAGAAAATATTATAATGAAATAGTGTCAATCTACTTTGTACGTACATGAGGTCTTGATAATATAAATGTGCTAGTACACAAAGTAGGAGGGCCGAGTCTGGAGCTCTGCAGACATTCATGCAGTCAAATTGATTATTCTTGTACATCCTAACCTCTTCTATCCCTTCAAGATAATTCAGATTTTTTTTTGTGCCACATTTCTACCACAGACATATGTGTGACCAAAACTGACGCTGAAAGAACCATAGCTGGTGATTTACAGTGTATTCAATACATAATGATAAGAGCCTTCAGGTGAAAGCCAGCTGCTGTATTGCTGTGTTGGCTGAGAACATTTCCCACACTATCTTCTCCCCTCTCCTGCCCACAGGATGCAATATTAATTAAGGAGGGAAAGGTGTGTGTGTGTGTGTGTGTGTGTGTGTGTGTGAGAGAGAGACAAAGAGAGACTGCTCATATCCAAGTCATCATCTATTCTTTATTTTACTTCCCTCCTCTTCCTCCTGTCATGGGAGACAGAATAATGATCTTTTGTATTGTTTTTTATTTTATCTTGTATGTGTGTAATTTATTCAATTAGATGCACTGTGTAAAGATGAGTTTTTATTAGAGTTTTCTAATCTCGGGTCAATACACTTGTTTTTTGTGCTATTTCCTCAGCTATCTTATAACAATTAACAAACATAATTGTTGTCTTAAAGGAAGATTTCTCCTTGTTTGGGAAAATGCGTGCACGGTTGCAAAGTTCTCTTCCGCTAGCAGTGTGTGTGTGGGTGTGTTATAGGATTCTATGTGTGTGTGGTCTCGCTTTCAGTTTCTATGAGTGACGGGAGGGAATTGATGGAGAGGATTACATCTCATTAAGCAATGAGATTGATCTGCTCAGTTTGAGATTGCCATCAGCAGGATTACTATTAATTCTGCCGCTGATAATGAGTGACAATAAATCTGGCCCTGCGGCTCGACTCACTTTTGGTACCAGGTCCTTTTCTCTGTGCAGTGTTTCCAAAGTGGATAGTAAATTCTCGCTGTAGGCGGATTTCTCAGCTCATCGCTGCAGCAATGCCGCGTGATCGTTGAATCCTTTCACCGGGAACCAAACAGAGGAATATTTGCACCTTGTCAATTATACTCCATGGTGTAAGCAGTGTGTGTCTACTCCATCATTTTGTGTGCTGCCATTGAAAAAAATCTAGGTTGAGTGACTAACAAAATTGACGGTAGCTTGGCTATTTCAAAATGGCAGATTTGTTCAGGAGGTCCCATGTTGGCGAGTGATGTTTTACTTGGTCTGCAGTGTTAACTTAACCTCTCGTAGGGTGTTACCAAGAATGGAGGGTTCTATTTTTAATAGCAACGTAAATATAACCGTTCTAATTAGAGATGTTGCGATACAATATTTTCCTTACAGAGCGTTTCCAATACCTGAATTTATCGCTGTATCTGCCGAGATCAGATCAAATCACGATCTGATATCAGTGCATTAACAAGTTTAACAGGTCGTGATTCCTTCTCTAAAATATTTTTATATTGCTGTGATTCCAAACGACTGTATTCACAAGTTTCTCTTGCCAAAATCTTACAAGACATTTTACCAAATCATAAATTTACCTTTACCTAATAGCACGGTTTAAAGAGCGCCTAATCACTCTTTTTACAGCTTTTTTTCTGAAAAACCAGAGACAGAACCAGACCAGTGAAGTGGGCCGGACAGGAACTCACTCTAAAGTTCTGTAAAGTTGAGAGGAGCTGCAGATTCAGCTGATAATTCTCTGGAGGTTCATCACTACCAGAGACACCTCTCCCAATACCACAGTTTTTTCATTGCAATTGAACACATTGTGTCAGAAGTATCATTTTTGTCAAGTCCATTTTTTTTAAGTAGAACAGTAAATTGAAGCTAATAGCACGGTGTAAAGGCCCCCTGTGGAGTTCACGTGTCCACAAACAAAGTCTACGTTAACAAAGCGTCAGAACTCGTTGTACTGTACTTTCATCTGTTTTCTCCCCATTTGACTGCTGATGTTTTCCATCCCGACTGCACAGCAGTGAATAATATGGAGAAAACAAGACAGTGTTGAGAACCGCAGGCCTACATTTAAATAACAAATGGAGCCTGGAATGTGTATGCTAATCATTATCATAATTAATGAAAATGGATGCTGTTAATATAGATAATTACAGTCTTTGCACTTTCCACATTTACATATGTGTTTTGTTGACAAGGCTGAAATCAGTGGACTGATTTTAGAGCAAATGAGAGTAAACAAGCAGTCATTCAGTTCATTAAGTCTCTCTCTCCCTCCTTCTCTTGTTCCTTTTTTCTCTCTTTCTCTTGCTGCTGATGTCCATTCTCTCGCAGTGTGAGGGAGGCATGGTGCTTTACAGCTTTTGATTTTGTCGTCCATTCCTCTTGTTTACTGTTCCTCCCCTCCACAACTCTATATTTGTCTCCCTCCTCTCTCCCTTCTATCCATTATTCTTCTCATCAGACCATTAAATAGGCTTTTGTCTCTGCCTATTAAACCTTAAACAATAATTTCCATTCAAGAATGGTAAAGCTCTTTTCTTTTGTCCTTACTCATCCACCCCCTTTCTTTCCTGTTGCTCGATAATAAATGATGATAATACATGAATAAATAAGGAGGACATTTAAATAGCACTCTATGTCTGCATAGTAATTTCAACCTGTAATTCAAGGCACAGAGTTTTGGCAGGCTGAACTCCAGCATGCACTGGGGCGGTTTGCAGCCCAGTGTGAAGCGGTCGCTGTGGAGCCATTGATCTCTGTAGGAAAACGGTGGATTGCACCCTCCGAGTTGGGAGTGAGTTATCGCCCTAAGCGTATCCAATTTGGATACTTAATGTAACGATATGATGTAAAAGGAAAGAATAAGTAGGGAATAAGTAGTATCTCGTATCATCCGTCTGTGTCGCTCACTTGTTTTGAAATGCAGAGACATTGCTCTGTAGGACACAAGCAGTGTCGGATTTTTGCACTAAGCTTTTCCGCTAATTCCAAAGTAAACCCATCAATGTCATTATTGGAGCAACTGAGCTAGTATAGAAAGCATAAAAGTCTGATTAGGGAAGTGGTCGGGGTGGATTAATGGGTCAACGACCACTGACTTTCACCAAGGAGACGTTCATGTCCCGTGTGAAGCCAAGTCAATGTTGACCAATACAACCTGATTTTTGTTACGTAAATGACATTCCTCATTAATGCTGCATATGTAAGTTACTTACCAAGCCTACTTATTTAATGTGACAAACACTTATTTGTATCGAAACCACATGATTAAGAAGAGCTTAACTAAGTGGTGTTTTTGCATACGTAAACCTAAAATCGAAAGTAAACTTACGTATATTTTTTTAACTTTATTTAGAAAAGTGAGAATGACACATCATCCCTGAAGCATCTAAAACTGATTCTAGAGTTTTACCCATCGCGTCATAGTTTGAAGCGTAAGGCCGTTGGCCAAGCGGAAGTGAGAATGTGTTTTGGTGTCAGAGTCTTGTGTAAAGCTGACAAATCACTGCCAGTATTTCACCAGCACATGGCTGGTGGTAGTTTCCCAGCCTGAAGATGAGGTCAGATGTCCATTAGGGTCAGGAACAGTTGAAGATATTTTAGAATACAGGGAGACACTGTCCCCTCTGTCCTGGGAGGGAGGCATCACTCCCTCCAGGTCTGCTCGCCATCTGACCCACGGGCTGCTGCATCGTCCATCAGCCTCTCAGAGTTGCATCCGCCCGCTCGCCCAGAGCCACCGAGGATGATGGACAGCAGTGAATTAGAGAGAGAAGTGGGTGAAAGGGCATGCAGGGATGGAGAGAGAGAGAGAGAGAGAGAGAGAGAGAGAGGAAGGGAGAGTGTGGTTTCTGTGTGTGAGAGAGAGAGGGATGACAGAGGAGAAAACAAGCTGTGTGTGTGTGTCTTTGTGTTCCCTGTGGGCAGCCTGTGTGCGCTGCATTGTGTCACGTTGGCATCATGGCTGGCTGGCGTTGTGCTCTTCCCATCCTATTAGCTGGTTGACTGACTGCCCGGATCCTGCATTACTCTGCTGCACAGAGCGCTGGCTCTGGATTACAGCATGACAGCTATTATCTCACCTCATTATCTTCCTCACCTGAGATGATGAATTTCATCATAGCTTAAAAAACTGATGCGGGATTCCCCTGCAAGTTGCGCAGCATAGCATTTGGCTCATTGGTTTTGTGTAATTGACTTAGTGCAGTGATAGTACATCCACATATTTTTAACGTCACTTTGGACACCTGCCAAGTGGTCAAACACGAGATACTGAGCTTTACTGAAATGTATATGTAGATACACTGTAATACATATGTATAAAGATATATGCATATATATATATATATATATATATATTAGGGATGCAACGATACCATTTTTTACAAACCGATACGATACCGATATTTTTATTTGTGTACTTGCCGATACCGAGTACCGATACCGATACTTCTTAGATTTGGTCTCCATGAAAGTGCAATTAATTTGGAGGCAGATTTTATTTTATCCTCTGCAGATTATGTCAAGCCTATAGTACAAAATTAACAGAAGGCTATCCCAAGTTTTAAACTTCTTGTGGAAGTCCCTCTAATGTTGGACCATAAAACGCCCCCGTGTCCGGGTTCATAATGTAAGCGATAATATTAGGGATCGAGCAATTATATAGGAAGCTGTGTTCCAAGTTATGTTTCCGGTGCTTTTATTGTGGAGGGAGAAACGGAAAGGAAAAGAGTGGAATTGTGGGATATACGTGTGTGAAGGAGATAAAAAAGTGGTTCAAGTTACCCTGCAGCGTGTTTTCATTTTATTAGAATTACAAATATAGACACACAACAGACACTCGGCTACAATAATATCATCCGTAGCCGCACAACAGCGTCTGAATGAGGCCGCTGCCAGCGCTACTTCAGGTGGATCAGCAGCCGTTTGATTCAAACCGGCAGGACGGCGGTGATGACGCGCAGAGCTTCTCAATTATAGATGTATTAAATATGGAAAATTTCAACTCTCGCGTCTAACGTGCCGCCGGCGTAAATTTGCGTCTGTCGCAACCACACGCGTCTGTGCATAGACTTTACATGTAATCTGGTCGCGCGAAACATTTGCGTCGCGTTGGGACGGACTGATTACAAGTAACTCCGGGGCTGTCAGCCACTAACAAGAGCACTAATATGAGCACTAATATGTCATACACACGTATGCAACACCGGTTAATAAGCACAATATCGATAAAGTCTTGTATTGTACTCGCGTCTCACTTTTCTCCTGTCTATTGAAAGAAGTGAGCGCTGCGTAGCGAGGATCCAAGATGGCGGCTCCAGATTCTGCTGTTGAGACAAACTGGCCATCTGATTGGACGGCAAAACAACTTGGATAGCGTGATTGGCTGCTCAGAAGTTGAGACTGTTGAGACAGTTGAGACAGAGAAGAGTGTCTCCGGCTCCGCCACGGGGTTGCTTCTCCACAAAGCGCGACCAGTTTGTTGTAGTGAAATACTGTTGAGTGAGTATCGGTTATTGGTATCGGCCATTGAAACCGATGCGAGTACGAGTATTTAACGCAGTATCGACCACCGATACCGATACCGGTATCGGTATCGGTGCATCCCTAATATATATATATATATATATATAGTAGGGATGCACCGATACCGGTATCGGTATCGGGTATCGGGCCGATACTGCGTTAAAATACTCGTACTCGTATTCGTTTTCAATTGCCGATACCAAGAACCGATACCACTCAACAGTATTTCACTACAACAAACTGGTCGCGCTTTGTGGAGAAAAAGATTTGTTGTCCTACCTGACTTCAACGTCTAGGGCAGGGGTCGGCAACCCGTGATCCAGAGCCGCATACGGCTCTTTCCTCGCTCTCTTGCGGCTCTTGCAGCAAGGTGTGTAGAGTAATGGTGCGTTCACATCCAACGCGACGGAAAATTACTGCCGTCCCGCCGGTTTGAATCAAACTGTTGCTGGTCCGCCAGAAGTAGCGCTGGCAGCGGCCTCATTCAGACGCTGTTGTGCGGCTACGGATGATATTATTGTAGCCGAGTGTCTGTTGTGTGTCTATATTTGTAATTCTAATAAAATGAAAACACGCTCCAGGGTAACTTGAACCACTTTTTTATCTCCTTCACACACGTATATCCCACAATTCCACTCCTCTTCCTTTCCGTTTCTCCCTCCACAATAAAAGCACCGGAAACATAACTTGGAACACAGCTTCCTATATAATTGCTCGATCCCTAATATTATTGCTTACATTATGAACATGGACACGGGGCGTTTTATGGTCCGACATTAGAGGGACTTCCACAAGAAGTTTAAAGCTTGGGATAGCCTTCTGTTAATTTTGTACTATAGGCTTGACATAATCTGCAGAGGATAAAATAAAATCTGCCTCCAAATTAATTGCACTTTCATGGAGACCAAATCTAAGAAGTATCGGTATCGGTACTCTGTATCGGCAAGTACACAAATAAAAATACTCGTACTCGTATCGGTTTGTAAAAAGTGGTATCGTTGCATCCCTAATATATAGTAACACTGTATCATCACAAGGCAATTCCACTAAAAGACAATAAACAATGATAATTGCAAGTGTATCTTGGAGTTTTCCCTCGTCCTCCTTTCCTTTGTCTCACTTTAAGAAGCTTTACAAAAAAGAAAAGGGTTCTACCATGAAAACACTAGATTAAGTGAAGAAAACAGTCTAAATCAACCATACTTAGCACCGAGCATGCATGAGCTACTTTAATACAGAGTGTGTGTGTGTGTGTGTGTGTGTGTGTGTGTGTGTGTGTGTGTGTGTGTGTGTGTGGTGCCAGGCTGTGACAGCAGTGCCTATCATATTACATTTCGTCAGATTGGTATACAATGCGGCATTACATTTTATGCTTTAAAAGGGCAAGTCGGGGAAAGGCAGAGCAACACGTTGGGCAACTTGGTTAAGAAATAATCAGGCAGGTCAAGAAGAAAGTAGTCAATTTGAGATCTTTTGTCAGACTTTCTGCAACTCATACTGCCTCCTTATCATTTAACCGCGGTAACGCTGGATTATTTCTGTGTGAATTAGAAGCTGAGTGACTTCAGGAAATAGAGCTGTGGGCACAGACACGTTGGAGTTGCAGAATCTTTGGTTTGTGCCGGCGGATGGTAACAACCAGGAGTGAACCCTGTTCCTCCTCCTCACCGGTGTTAGCTGTAACAGACAGTACAGACAGTGATGGATGGTCATCTGTCGTATCCTTCCTGCCTCCTACATTCTTTATGTGATCCTCATTTTACCTTCTGTGATGTATGTTATATATAAATGTAATGTATTTCTAGTCTTATCGTATAAGGCCTTTGCTTTTATTTCTTATTTACATATATTTACATATTCTTATGTCCAGTGTCTCATATCTTAAAAAATATATTTATATAAACATATTTTACTACTAGAAACAAAAATGATATTATACATATTTAGAAGTTAAATTGACTAATTAATTTAACTAATTCTCTCATTTGTATTACTCTTTTTGTTTTATTTCTCTCGTATTTTAGCATCTACTGTTCTTTTTTCGCCCTTGTTTAAATGTGTTTTTTTGTAAAGCACTCTGTGCTCCATCTCTTATATAAAAGTGCTTTCCAAAAAAAAGCGTATTATCAAATACAGAACGGAGGGAAAACAAATGTAACGCATTTCTCTCTCTTACATTTGTTTTTATATTAGAACCTGTAAACATGCGTCTGCCTTTACATTGTCCGCCGCTGTCTCTGCCGCCGTAACTTTTCTAACACATTCATCTGCTCCAGGGGCAAAGGAGACGGTGTCACTTCCTGTAATTCATCACATGAGCTACACGAGGCCCAGCATTGGCTGACTTACTGCCCTCACTTTAGGATATGTTGTCACTTCTGATTCTGTTCTGCAGTTTACGGCTGCCTTGCAAACAGCGATCACTGCAGGCCTCTGTCTTTATCTCTCACTATCTATCTTGCTCTCTCAAATTGATCAGGCTTTTAGCTATCGCTTTGCAAACTTGCCCTCTCTGCAGAGATATCATCGATCTGCCACGGAGTCAGGGTTTCTAATTCAGGGGCTTCTAGAGAAGGAGCAATTTAGTGTCCGTGGTTGTCTGTTCTTCACGACTTGACTTTATACCAAGGAATGATTATCTGTCGGATTTGCTGTCGCTTCAAGTGTGTGTCCATGATTTGGTCGGTTGGGGTGTGTGTAGGTCGTATGATTAAATTAATGCATGTGCTTTTGAATACATGCATAATGAGCATGTGTGTGTATGTGTGCGTGTGTGTGTGGTGTCCAGATGGCCCTCTGTAGGCTCCATGCTGGTGGACTATCAACACAGAGACTCATTGGAGATGGCAGGACACCTCAAAGACATTAGAGGACACACACACACACACACACTGCAGGAGGCAGCGTTATTCTCCCTCTCTTCTTCTCTCTCGCCCTCAGCGGCATGCTCAGCACAACATAAGCATCTTCATGTGTGTGTTGTTCTTTTGTCCCATTCTCGTAAATGCCATATCTCAGTAACTTTCTTTAGGTTCGGCACCAACGTCCACCTCGACCATTATGATATGTGTTTGTCGAAAGGTCAAGGTCACTGTGACCTCACAAAACACAATTTTGGCCGTAACTCAATAATGATATGGTAATTTTGAACGTTTCACACAAATGCTTAATAGGATAAAATGATGGTGTGATGACTGGCATACAATCAGCGGTGGTTTTAGTAGTTTTTTTGTAATGCAAGGCTGTTTTCAGTCCAAAACTCTTCAGTCAACTATCATAAAGTAAAAAGAAATACATCAAATAATCATTTTAAGATGCTTCAGAGAATATTTGGTGTTTTTGTTCAAAATAATTGTTTGAATGAATAACCAATGATCAAAATTGGTTCTTCTAATAGTGGGTAAAGTTACTTTATGCATTTAAGATATGATACAGATTCATAAAACAAATCTTCGAAAGGATTCATTTCAGAATTCTGTAACAATGAACCAGGTTGGGTGTTCGTGTTCATGTGACGGCCAGCTGGTCCTTTCAGTGAGTCGCCACCATGTGGAGGATGGAGACAAAAAGAGCTCAGAGTTGCCTTTTTTGGAGTGTGTGTGTGTGTGTGTGTGTTTGAGAGAGAGGTGGGTCGTTGCTATGACGATGCCAGGCAGGGCAGGGCCATACGGTGCGGTGCGACATGCAGGCACTGAGAGCTAGCAAGCAGCTCGTGCCGTGTCTTAGTGGGATAATCCATTATAATCCCACACGGGGGAGTCGCCGGCTTGTTCCTCCTCCCCACCACTGCCCCCACCACCTCCCCTCCTTCTACCCTCTTTCTCTGCCACAACCTCCCCTTGGCTCTCCATCCCTTGGGATAGGAGGCGGAGAAGGAGGGGCAGTGAAGGAATTAGCATCTGTTACCACTCTCGCTCAGGTTAGCTCCTTTGAGGAGGGGGGGGGGGCATCTAGCTGTCACTGCGTAGTGAAGCCACAAATGAAAAACGACAGGGGACCCATTAGAGCCTCAACCCTCCCACTATATCCCTCCATCCATCCTTCCATCTATCCCTCTCAACTCCTCCTCTTTGTACTTCCCTCTAACCCTCCAGTCTACAGACGTTCTGCCTCATTCTCTCTCTCTGAATCAATGTTCCTCTCCCTTCTCTTTCTATGTTCATGCTCTCTCTCCCGTCCTGTCCTCACTGGCTGAGCATCTTCATTTCATTTGTTTGCATTTCTTGTCTTCCTTCCTTTTATCCCTCCTCAGGTTTCCTCTCCCTTCTCTTCAGTCCCACATCCATCCGCTTCTTTCCCCTGTAGGCCTCCTCCACTCATCTTCTTACTTGTACTTGTCTTTCTCCTCTTTCTCTCATTCCTGCTTCTCCTACCTCCTCCTCCTCCTCTATTTCCTCCTCTGCAGTCTACTCGCCAAGGCCCAGCCTGCTAATGACACTGAAATCGATTCATTGCTCTTAATAGCTGACAGATAATTGTAGAAATGTAAAAAGCACCACAGGCCTGTTATTGTTGCTTTTTCCGTTAGCAGGCATGTGGTGAGTTGTGTGTATGTTTTGGTGTACATCCTGTTTGCTTCAGATAACAGAAACAGATTTCTCTCTGATTTCCAAGTGATGATGTATGTAATTAAGATGTATTTCTGTTTCTGTGAGCATACACGTATAATTACCTGCTTACAAATAGATACAACTACAGTGCCCGTGGAAAATTCAGAACAGGCCCAATTTATTTCGCCTATGGGGCTTTGTCGATAATCGCTCATAAAACCAACTTCCAACTCAACACTGAGCTTCCTTTGATCCTCAGCAATACACCTACCGTGACATACAGAAGTTGCGTTACACACCAAAGTCGGTGTTTCACGGTCAGAAACAACTGTGAAAAAAACAGGGGAAGACTTAAGGCAATGTAGGCAAGATATGAAAATTGTTGAATTATGTTATGCCTGAAACCTATGCAGCCACTTGTTTCTATTACATTTCATTTAGCTGACGCTTATCCAAAGCAATTTACTATAAATGCATTCAACCATGAGAACAAACTCAGAACAACAAGAATCCAAAAAGTTAAATTTCTTCAATAAAGTTCAACTACAAAGTGCTATCAGTAAGAGCCATTTAAGTGCTAGTAGAGTGCTACTTTCCTTATTCAAGGTATTGTCGAAAAAGATATGTTTTTAGTTTGCGACGGAAGATGTAGAGACTTTCTGATGTCCTGATGTCACTGGGGAGCTCATTCCACCATCGAGGAGCCAGGACAGAGAACAGTCGAGACTTTGTGGAGTGTTTAGCTCGCAGTGACGGAGCTACGAGGCGATTGGCAGAAGAAGAGTGAACGAGTTGGGGTGTAAGGTTTTACCATGTCCTGGATGTAGACTGGACCAGATCTGTTCGCAGCACGGTACACCAGTACCAGTGTTTTGAAGCGGATGCGGGCAGCCACCGGTAACCAGTGAAGGGCGCGGAGGAGCGGAATAGTGTGGGTGAATTTCGGGAGGTTAAAGACCAGTCGAGCTGCTGCATTCTGGGTGAGCAGTATAGGTCCAATGGCATTAGCAGGCAGACCGGCCATCCATACAACATTTTCAATGCCACAGAATCCATCCACCTGTATTTGTTCCGAGCTTGGAAGTTATGGTCTTCTCTCCCTGCTGAGAGGCGCCAAATATCAATGCTCTACACATTCTTCATTAACATAATCTATTCTACAAAAGTTGTCTTGCATCATTGTAAAACTCAATACCACTAATGTTTAATGGACCAATATCTATTCAAAGCTTTGAAGCTTTTCACTCATTGGTTCAGTTCAAGGTGGTATTAAAAACTTTGTAAACTCTTGAATTTGGTTTCCTGAGAGCTGTAGATGCCCGGTGTGACCTTATCAATGCAGTCAAATGAAAAACCTCTAATTACCGCCACATGTTAAGACTTATTAGAACATAGTTTAAAAGCACATTTCCCACTGTAAAGACTGTGGGTTCATCCAGGACACAAGTCCAGCACAATGTCCCGCTGCTCATGAAGGTCAGGGTGATCTCCCCTCCCTGAGGTCATTGCTACGTCCTATACCATTCGCCCATGTGACTGTGTGACGCACCGATTGCATACAGACACCCACATGAACACACATACGCACGGAGCAGAAGGCAGGGTCATAAAATGTGTGACGGACGCCGAATCAGACAAACCTTTCCATTCACATGCACAATGGGAGCCAACGCACACACTGCCACATGTTGTGTGGTGAGGGCAACACTTGTTACATTTGCAGTAATCAATTAAGTGCACACAAAGCTAAGGTATGAAGTGTCCGCTACAGGCAACCTGCTGTCTGTTGAGTCAAGTAGGGTCTGTGTCCTTGAGTTATGATTTACAATTCAAAACCTGCCTTGTGCTGATTGAAAACATATTTTCTCACATGAGATTTCTTGGATTGACTGTCGAAAGTAGAGACAGAAAGATTCTGAGTGAAGAAAAAGAGTCTGAGCGTAAAGAAACTCAGATGGAGAGGAGAAATATATGGAGAGTATCCTGCCCTCCGGGCTTCTGTTTACATGGCCAGCGCATTAAAGAAACAATCTGCTTAATTAATGCCAGAGTTTTTAATCTGCCCTATTTAAATCAATGCACAAGAGCCCCCATCACTACAATATAGATATTGATTTGTTGCTTTCCCCCCTGTGTATGGCTGAAATGTAAAATATCTTGTGACGATTATTAAATCACATTGATTGAAGTGCTGCTTTGCTCCCATTCAGAGCTACACTCAGGTGTCTCCTTTTTTAATTAAAGGGCCGTTGCTCTCAAGTTCACAAGGACATATATCTTCTGTCTGATTAGAAAAGGCTGCGAGTTGACTTAACATGTGCCATTTGGTGGATGCTTTGCTCCAAAGGGCCTCACAGTATCATGAATGAATATTGGATATTCTCGACATTCAGGCCGCAGATATGAGATTACAAACTGTCGTTATGGGTGGAACTGGGCTCCGATAGTGTCCGATGGCTGCGTAGCCACCACCAGTCACACAGGTACACACAACTCTGTTTTACATAGATGCAGCATACACATAATTAATCAGCCGATTAATCGGCTATCAGCTTTTTCCTGCTCCAAATTATCATTTCTACTTGAGGTTTGATGCTAGTGATTTCCCCTCTCTCTCCACCATTTATAATCATCTCCATTCCTTTTAAAATCAAGAATAATTCTTTAAAATGATTATATTTATTGCACTTTCAACCCATTTGTTTTTGGGCAAAAAGGAATACTTCACCCACAAAATGTCAATTGGTATATCAATTACTAATGCTGTGTTATCTGATGAGACGGACGAACTGAACTGTAGGATTACAAGTTTGAAGCCGCTGTGCTTCTAATCTCTCCTCCGAATTCCTGCTCTCTCCAGAGAAACTGGCTGATGTTTGCAAGTCTCCAAAACAAATTATGACTGAAACGTGACCTTGAATTAATTTCCACGGCTTTTTGATGAGAACATCTGAAGCTGCACCGCACAAGATTTATAACATTCAAAACGGACTTATCGGACTACGATGTGATTGAGGAGATAGTCCCTTGAAAGGGAAATGCTGACAGTTCTGCCAAAATCTGAGCAAATTACATTCTTCAAGTTGGAGTTTTCCTCATTGGCCATTGCCCTTTCAAACTGCTGGTAATGTCTTTGCCTTTATGATCAATCATCTGATCCACTTCCTCAATACAAACATGGTTATTGTTGCTGCACACCGCGTTTGTTACATGTTTATATTGTTTAGGTTATTGAATTAAAGCAGTACTCAATTATTTGACTCAAATGAAGCATGATGATGTCATAAATATTCTGTGCACTTAAAAAACTAATATTACTGGGAGCACTGCAGATCAAGATTTAATATGTAGAAATTGTGTCGCAATGTGACAATTTAGTACACTGACCAAACACGAGTTCACATAATTAACTAAATGCCAGCAGGCTGATGACTTTTGTACCTTTTCAACCTTGATGTGTTTTTGTCCACTCTTCGTATGAGTGACAAAGCGAGAGAGAAGTGCATTGAAAAGGCCGAGACGAGCGTGATTGACAACATGTGAAGGGCCCCCTCACAGTTGCACACACCCCGCGCCACTTTGAGCTCACAGCTTGACAGTTAATACAACAGTCTGCGCGCCGTAAACACAGAAACACACACATGCAGAGACACACCTGCTCTTTGACACACACTCATATTCCACATCCAACGACTTACACACACACATTGATGGAGATGTGTTTTGTCATGTTAGCTGATGCAGCATCTTCCTCCCAGTGGACTGTGGATTGAAGAATGACTGCCTGTCAAAATCATGGTCCACTTGTCCTGCTTCTCTTTGGGGATCCACTGTCTTTTAGCCCTGTGTGTGTGTGTGTGTGTGTGTGTGTGTGTGTGTGTGTGTGTGTGTGTGTGTGTGTGTGTGTGTGTGTGTGTGTGTGTGTGTGTGTGTGTGTGTGTGTGTGTGTGTGTGTGTGTGTGTGTGTGTGTGTGTGTGTGTGTGTGTGTGTGTGTGTGTCCTTGACGCAAGAAGACATTTGACCTCTTAAACACACCTGGTACCCCTCAAGGCTGCAGGGAAAACACTAAACATGGCCATGCATCACAGTCACTGCACTCCTACCCAGAGACTGGACTTGAGGGAGTGGTGAGAGAAGAACGAGAGAGTGCAGGAAGGGTGTGACAAGGAGGTGGAGAAGGACGGTAAAAGAGGAAGGAGAGAGGGGGAATGAAATATGGCAGCAGGTGAAGAGGGGCAGGTAGCCATGGAGGTAGAGAGTGAAAGGCCCCGCTTTGCTGAGTGTGTCATTCAGATGTCATGAAGTCATGAAAGTAAAGGCTTCACACTAAAGGGAACAGTCCACCAAGTATGATCAAATACTCTAATGGTTTGAAAGGCTGCTGTACAAATGATGTATTTTGTTCCTTTTGAGGAACAAGCTACATCAGCTGTAGTCAATTCAAGAAGAATTACAACAGAGGAATGTGTCACATTGTCCTTCCAGCAGCTAAATCCAGTGTAGCCAGCAGATATCAGGGCCAAGAATTCCTCTTCCGTGCACTGCTTGTTGTTTTATTTGTTTGATTAACAACTTGAGATGTGAGAAAGGAGTTAGACTTGAATGGTTCGTACACACTCATAAATACAAGTCATGCTCTCATTTCTCTTTTTATCCATACGCCACTCCCTATCTCT
Organism: Cottus gobio; assembly: GCA_023566465.1. Lineage (NCBI taxonomy): Eukaryota > Metazoa > Chordata > Actinopteri > Perciformes > Cottidae > Cottus > Cottus gobio. The sequence goes on along the minus strand of CM042215.1, from coordinate 11,363,740 downwards.
CAGATTTAAATGAATGCTTTATTAAACAATCATAATTAAGTACAATATAACAGAGAGCCAAAGTGACGGAACATATTGGATAAATGCTAAAATCTCAGAACCCAATGGCTACCGTCGGACGATGATGATACTTGTGAACCAATACGATGGTCAGCTGATGCTGCTCATTTATTCATTCACCTGGATTGAAGCGCAGCATTTGATTCCACTGATCGAAATATCCTCCTGGACGGTCCTGTGACCACTGATACTCACCAGTGGCACCGCTCGGCAATGGTTTAGCTTCTCCCTGAAAGACCGTTGTTTCTGCGTTGGTATCGCTGATGCTAGGTCAGCTGCAGCAGGGATTCGCTGTGGGGTTCCCCAAGGATCGCTGCTAGGTCCAGTTCTTGTTTCCGTTTGCATGCTCCCTCTTGACCACAAACCTCAACTTGGATAACATCAATCTTGCTTTCATCTTCACAGAAACATTTCAAGGATTTGACCGTTTCTATCTCCCAAAAATTGTCTTTTATAACTTTCATAACTAGTCAATTAAATAAGTATTACTCTTTGCCCTGTCACAAGCAAATAAGATGCAGGAAGGCTGCATCTTATTTGTGTCTGAAAGAGAGAATAGGAAAAAGGGAGAGAGACAGGCTGCTCCCTGTATAGCAGGTATGTCCAGAGAAAGGAGAAAAATAGAAAGACTAGACGGCGAGAGGAGCTGAGGAGGAGAGCAGGGATCCCTCAGTGTTCTGTCATGAAGGGATTGAGGGATGCAGAAGCAGTGACAGCAGTCTCGCTGCTGAGGGGGGATTTGTGTCAAGGCGACAGGAATTAGGTTGGCCTTCGCCACAACGCATGAATAGTCCTTACACACTCATAAATACAAGTCGTGCTTTTCTACCTCCAGGTCCCATGGCTCACTCACTCCCATTTCTCTTTCTATTCATACGCCATCCACTATCTCCCGAATTCAAATTCCTGCTTTATTAGCACGACCATGATTAAGTACAATATAACCAGATCAGGGCGTGTTGAAGATGTGTGAAGCGTAATATTCAAGAATAGAAGACAACAAATGGTCCGCACGTTACAACACTAATGTAAATACTCTTCAACATAGCAACATATACTAATCCACATAGATATATGTTAAAATGAGATATATTCAAACAATATAATGATAATGATGGGAGCCAAAAAAAAAAAAAGAAAAGATACAATTTAAATCTAAAAATCTCTCCCATGTGCCTATCTCTTTGACTTAATCTCTCTCCACCCTTCCCCGTCCCATCCCCCATCTCAATCCTCGCTCATCCTTTCCTCTCTCTCCTCCTGCTGCCCCCACCCACGAGCCATGACCCTCTCCCCCACCTCCTCCTACCACCCCCCTCCTGACCTCTTTCCTTCTGCCTGGCTATACCTCCTTCCATAGTGTATAGCCCCCTCTCTCTCCACCCTGGTGCCTCCCTACCCATCTCTCCCTCTCTCCATGCAGCGGTTTGGGCTCCACCCCTCCCTCCATCCCTTCCTCCCTCCCCCGACAAACGAATGACACAGTCGATACCATCCACAGCCCCCACTCTCTTTCTCCATCTCTTCTGCATTTTTCTTGTGCTGTTGACTCATTCAAATTGCCTCCTCTTCCTCTGTTGCCTTTTCTTTCCTTTCTCTATCCTCCAATCATCCTCAATTGGAGCTGCTCTCTTGCTTCCATTTCAACTTGTTCCCCCTTTCTGCGCCGTCTCATTCAGCTTCTCTCAATGTTCATCTGTCGAAATCTCCTCATTTATCCTTTTCCATCTGTTTGTATGTTTGTGATACTAGAAATATTGTAGTGCATATAAATGCAGCTCTAATTTACCAGTAAACCACAAATTGGGAAAAATTGGAAGGCCCATTCCTTCCTCTCTGTGTCTTTGTGAAGCAAGGGAAGTGTCATTTGTTCTAGGACTACGGACCAGAAGTCTATTCAGATCACAAAACCTAACAGTCAGGCGGACAGGCATCCATCCATCCTGCCTGCCAGCTAGCTTGGCACAGGCCATTTATTCCATGATCACTTATTTAGTAGCCTGTCTGTCTTAAAAGAGATACAGAGAGAGATAGAGAGGAAAAGATAATGAACCGGCTCCAGCAATAAATACTGAAGCATTTAATACTAGTTAAACCCCTTTTCTTTAGTGTTTTATGGCTCGTCAATTCTCAAAAACACTGTATTAACTGTTAGTGAATAGTTTACATGCATGGCTCGGATTTCACAAAATGAAATGGTATTAAGATGGATGTTACAAATGCAAATGCAGTTTCTACTGTTGTGATTGCATTGTAAACTTTTCCACCAAGATGTTATGCATATTTCTGTGTGTTCTGTATACTATAACAATTTTCCTAAAATTAGATGCAAAGAAATGCTTTGCTACAGTATTGCAATATATTGAATCATAACCCCTGTATCATTATGTTTATTGCATCGTATTCTTGCAAATATACAACCCTACAACTTTTGCTTGAGTAAATGATGTGAATACTTCTTCCATCTCTGCCAGCTCCCCAGATAGGGAACTACTGGTCTAGAATTAAATTATTGGAGGAGGAACTTGACTAACAAAATGTGCAGGAGTGACGAAGCTAATGGCACAGTTTAACTTTTGTTCTGGTTATAGTTTCACATCTAAACGTATGCTCTTTCACTGTCTGTCCAGTGGCATTAATAACGATGACGAGGTTAAGAGGATGTTACTGGGATTCAGATAAAGTGGGAGAAAGACGAGCTTGGTAATGATGAGGATGAGGCGGTGGCGGCGGTGGTGGTGTGTTGGGGTGGGGGAGGGGCGACTGTCATAATGCAGGGTGTTGACTGTGTTATTGTCTGGTCAGGCTGAAGACTGGATGAGCTTAATCAAATAAACAGACACTGCTCCACTCAACCCCTAACTATTGCCTCCACAGCAGTCTCTCTCTCTAAGGACTCGCACTACATTTCCCTCATAACACAAAAAAAAAAAACATCTCCGGTGCGTTGGAGGAACAGCCCAAGCTGAACCAACCATGTTTTAGCCACAATGTTATCTTGTACACCTTCATTGTAATCGCTGGTGTCCGTGAAGGCGTAAGCAGTCCTTGGCTTTAGACTACTTTCATAATTTGAGAACTCATTATTTTCCTCCCACCAGCAGACAGTTTGGAGATTATTTCCTCTCGTCAGCCATCGCTGTCAGTCCCGCTGGTTACAGGAAGACAATAGCTGTCCCCCAATTTCATTCCAGCTGTGAGACAGATGAGTCTGTTTTGCAGACATCCCCTATCGTTCTGATGCATTATTCTTTTCTTAATTCCCTTCCATGAAAAATACAGGGATTTACACAATAAGACGACCACTTAAGCAATGTCGAATATAGTGTGTTGTACACATAATATCACTGTGAAGTCAGAGTCAAGTCAGTGAGTGTCATGATGTGTGATAATTACGGTGTGTGGTGATTTATGAGTCTGTAGTTTGTGTTGTTGGATTACATTATTAGACTATTGGTTAGCAATGTTTTGTGTCTCCCATTACATTACATTACATTTCATTTAGCTGACGCTTTTATCCAAAGCGACTTACATGATATACAGTGTACAGTAGACCGTAGACACAGCAACGGTGAGCAATGAGGGTTAAGTGTCTTGCTCAAGGACACAACGACACGGACTGCCGGAGCCGGGGATCGAACCACCGACCTTCTGATTGAAAGACCGACTTGCTAACCACTGAGCCACAGTCGCCCCTCTATACAAATACAGCATAACCATAATAACGCAACCATAATTCAACAGTAAAGCATGGAGAAATAATATTTTTTATCAATCATCGATCAGAAGCAGAGAAGTTTTTAAGAATGTCAGACCCAGATGTGGCTGCTTCATGAAGGAAGCCTGCCATCTGCTGGGCCCTTTAAAATAGCCATGAAACAATAGTATGGATGTGTCTATCCAGGGCTCACAGACACACATAACAGCAATTGTATGGCATCTATATTGTAAATAATTAGAGTCTTTGAAATGAGTTTCTATATTTTCTGTGTATGTTGTAGTTCCATGAGCTAAATGCACTTTCTGCAAAAAACATATTAACTTGATATTATGAACATGATGTACATAATGCATGGAGCGTATTGTCTGTGTTAGATGTCAAAGCTAACTCTAGAATTGCTTGGCTAGTAGTTTATTGAGAGTATTTTCCTTTGACAAAGTTTGATTATATATCTTATGTTCATGTAACATTAGGTCATCCAGATTTATGACCTAAATCTGGCCTGAGGGAGTGCAGAATTACAAGCTTCCTTAGGTGGCTCTATGCTCATGGAAAGCCTGGAGGAAAAGACTGGGATTCATCTAGCAAAACAGAAATTACAAATAAGAAGAGAAGGAGACAATAGAAGAGAGAAGTGATAAAATCATAAAGGGCATAATGCAAGAGTGTTAAGGGGTTTTAATTCACCCAAATCAAAAAGATGGATTTAGTCTTTGCCTTTAGCCTTTAGGTGCATTAGTTTTGACATTTATATTTCTACAACTGTTTTTGAAAGGCTATTCGTAGATCATATCAATAGATAAAACATTAATTTTGGAATTGATTACATGTTGTTTATATAATATGATTAGACATGCAAAAAAATAAATGAGCAGCGCATTATCCAACTGTTGATTTAGAATTTGAATTTCAATGTTGTGAGTTTAGAAGTATTCGGTACAGCCCTAGTAAACAGTTATTTAAATAAAATTATTTGTAATACTTTTGTTTCTAATATAGAAACAAAAATTCCAGTCACCCCCATTGCATTATGGTGTTGTGTTGGCAGGGATCTGAGAGACGTGTGAATATGGGCACAGTAACGCCTCACCTATCTGCATGGCTGAACACCACAAGGGGTTACTGCAGAAATGTGTGATTTAAGTGGACTGAACCACAAATAAGAAACAAGAAGAGTTTAGCAACAGAAATACGTGTTTGTCAATCTGTGAAATTGAACCTCTCCCTCTCCTTTCAGAGGATTCCTCATCAGAGAGCGGCAGTGGGAATGGCCTGCCTGCCCTGACCCCTCCGTCCTCCGCTGTAATGGACGGCACCATAGTCAGGGAAACAGAGGTCATCAATGGGAACGGTGGCCCTGCCCCACTTGACTTCAGCACGCCTACTTCCTCCTCCTCCTCGTCCGAGGACCAGCAGCCGATGAACCTCAGTGACCCGCCCCCTCAGCGCCTGCCCCTGTCCACATCACATCTGCCCGTCACTGTGTCGGCCGCGGCCGCGGCGCTGCTCGGAGCTCTCCATCCCAGCGCGCCCGAGGAGCTCCGCAGGAAGTACCCACTGGCTGCCAAACCTCCCCTGGTTCCACACCCTGCCCTGCCGCTCCCACTGCCGCACACACATAATGCACACACTCCCAACACACACTCCCAGTCCCACACACACACTGCCGAGCTGCGATTGGACCGAGATGGCAGGGACTACGGGGGCAAGGTGAGACCACAGCAGACATACACACACACATACAGACTGTGCATACATATACAGGTGATTAGTTTAAAGGGATCTTTTTTTTAAAGAAGAATAATAATACAAAATTAAAAATTGTAATGCTTCACAACTTTATTTTTTGCATGTCTATTCATTAAAGATTAGGCCACACTAATGTTATTAGTATTAAACTATTTGTATAATAGTATTAGTATAATACTAATAATACTATTAGTGTAGGATTGTTCCAACTTGTGTGATCCAAACATTTACAATAACTCCAGAGCGTTGTTAAGTCCACAGTAATAGAAAGAAAGGTATTATTGATATACAAATTTCCAAAAATTACAAGATGTTTTATCTAAAAAAAACATTCAGTTTTTGCTCTGAGGCTTTAAAAAAAACTCAATAGAAGAAGAATAGAACAGGCCAGTTTACAGTGCATAGTCTTATGGGTAATGTGTGTGTTCAGTCCCCCCAGTACAGTTCGGGTGGCAGTTACGACAGCGTAAAGATGGACTTGGGTGCCGAGGACCTGACCACAGGGCGCCAGGGCGCCGCTGATGATGATGACGATGACCATGATGACCACGATGACAACGACAAGATCAACGACACAGAGGGAGTCGACCCAGAGAGACTAAAGGCCTTTAATGTGAGTCGGATACAGTGTGGTGGGTCTCAAAATGTCCCACTGGGATCAATTAGGTGTCTCATTATATTCATAAAGAAAAAAATATTGAACACCTGACTGTCTATTGCTCAGTGTCATTGAGCACACAGAAAAAAAGACATATCATAATACACATATCATACAATAAGGCACAAGTACTTAATGTGTTATATCATCAGTTAAACAAATTACTTCATGTAATGGGAAAGCTCTCAGTAATATAGTGACTTTTATTTACCAGCTCTCCAGTTCTCAAAGAGCCCTTCAGCGTCGTTTAGCTAATTGTTTTGGTTTTACAGAACATTTACTGTTTGGTTCTGTCTCTCTACGCTCATCAAGTCGGTTTCCAGCAGCAGGCAGCTGTTTGCAGCAAACAACCTGACGGAAAAAAGACAGACAAAGTTTGCAACTAACTGGTTAAGGAAGTGGAAGTCTACGGCTGCAGCTACAGAGTCAGATATTGTTCTAACATGGTCAGACCTCTAAAGCGTTAATAACCAAATAAGAACTTTATAGGCTTTAATCTGTCAGAGGTGTGTTTTCGTCAGCATCCCTGTGTACTTAAGTGGCCAAGAAAACAATGAATACAGCTTTAACACGCTTTAACACTAGCTGTGGTGGAGGAAGTAGCTGTACCAGTCTAGAAATACTCTATTATACTCTAAGTAAGCATTACTGCACCAAATTCAACTTTTAGTACCAAAATTAAAAGTACAACTCATCATGCAGGATTGCTCATTTCAGAATAATATATATTATATTACTGGATTATTATCACTGATGGGTTAATGAGTTCATCACTTCAATGTTGCAGCTGATATAGGTGGAGCTATTTTCGATTACTTTATATACTGCAAGCTTGTGCGTTCACCCTTTATCTTATCTTATTCATCCTTTAATTATACATCATGTCTAAATAAATGTTCTGGAGGTTAATATAAAAGGCATATACACATACTTTAAGACAACAATGTAAAGCAAGGTATCCGTGGCTACGCTTTTCTCTAACAGCCGTGTTGTCTTCCTGCAGATGTTTGTGCGTCTGTTTGTGGACGAGAACTTGGATCGGATGGTTCCCATCTCTAAACAGCCCAAGGAAAAGATCCAGGCCATCATCGAGTCCTGCAGCAGACAGTTCCCAGAATTCCAGGAACGCGCCCGCAAGCGCATCCGCACCTACCTCAAATCCTGCCGACGCATGAAGAAGAGTGGCATGGAGGTAATGTGCCTGTTAGTTTGTCTGTTAGCAGGGGGTCTTTACAGATATATCAATATTTACTGTTAGTAAAGAGCAGCTGTGACTTCAGAATATTTTCACAATTGTTTTCCATTAAATGTCAGAATATTGCAGAAAATGCTCATTATAGTTCTCCAGAAATGTCTTGTTTGGTCTGACCAACAGTCCAAAGCCAAATGAATTCAGTTTTCAACTAAAAATAATAATATAATAATAAATAAATAAAATAATAATAATAGTTATTATTATAATAACTATTGTAATAATAGTTAATCAGTGTGAGTGGTTTGTCACTTAAATGGGAATAGCTGGTCCACATTAAAGGTCAGGCCACCTTAAGTGAGCCTGGTCCACCGTAACTTTGGGGATACTAACTCTACGTTCCCAGTTTTGACATATGGTAAAGTTTAAATCTATCAGCTGCGTCATTTTAAAGAAGATATTCATCCTCATTTTTTTTTTTTTTCTGTGTTTGAACATCTACTACCTTTAACCAGGAACACATATACTGCTATATAAACATCTTAACTAATCTCACAAGTGTTTTATTTATTATAATACAACTGGAAGTATTCAAATAGACCTTGTGGTTGAGGAGAGAACCCAGTTTTAGGATGGGTATGAAAACGGCTGCGGTTAAAAAGGTTAAATTGTGTGACAGGCAACAGGCTGCTTCACACCGACTGTAAAAATGAGTCATTGAAATGCCTCTGCTGCCCCCCAGTGGTGAAGCATCATGCTACACATGTTTAAAGTAAACTTTTGCTGTTAAGAATTAAAACTGGAAACTCTTTCAGCTGTTTTGATATGATTTTGATGTTTGATGACAGATGTTGCCATACACAAACAAACTGAAGATATTTGGTATGTGTCATGCATTGTTCAGTAAATAATCACATTAATTCCAGTTTAATGTAATCATTATTTAACTACAACATACAATCTGTTTACAGATAGAGGGCATAACTACCTGTCGCTTTAAGTCACTGGATAATTGAATTAATGACATCATTGTGTTGCTTGCAGACCCGTCCTACTCCACCTCACCTTACCTCAGCCATGGCTGAGAACATCCTGGCTGCCGCCTGCGAGAGTGAATCACGCAACGCAGCAAAGAGGATGCGCCTCGATGCCTATCATGTAAGTGTGTGTGTGTGTGTGTGTGTGTGTGTGTGTGTGTGTGTGTGTGTGTGTGTGTGTGTGTGTGTGTGTGTGTGTGTGTGTGTGTGTGTGTGTGTGTGTGTGTGTGTGTGTGTGTGTGTGTGTGTGTGTGTGTGTATTGCATAATTCGTGAAAGGAAAAAACATTACTTGATGTTTTGTATTTGACTAATTAATCTACATAGATGCCAGTCCAGTAATGAGCTGTCGATTGAGAATCACTGTAATACTGAGAGAAATGTCTGCGTCGTTACATGCCTGCAGACCCGAGTTGTAGTTCAACAAAATCAGTGGTTGAAGCCAAAGAATTGCAGTTAATCTGGTTAAATGAGCATTGTTAGTTTAAAACTCAGAGACAAAGGTAACATGTAACAAAGGTAACATGTAACAGAGAGAACGTATGTTACTAATCCAGCCACTGTGACACATCTATGTGATCCAGTAAGTTATTAAGTTATTATGCCACAGAGTAAACACTTATTTATTATATATGTGTACACAAAAGATGATTTATTAAATCACCACGATCACGAGGGCACTCGGAGAGCGTTGCACCCTTAAAACGAACTGTCCACGAATGCGTCCTTCTTTGGTTTGCAACTTGTATTATAACAAATCCACGGTTAAACACAAGCACACGTTTTTGTCTTCAGCCTGCATACTAACTGCACGTTTTACCAGAATCCTGACAAACAAACCAAACCCCAAAATGTAACCTCCTTGGTAAATAATAATTCCATCCAAATAATTGATAGAAAAGTGGGTTTAGGATGCGGGCCACCAGGTCAGAAATGGAGGCACATCTGTATTTCTTCGGGGCACAAAAGAGGAAGAGGGCAAGTTTTCCAAGAGCTAACACAAGAGCTAGCACAGCTAATGTACACGGTTTCTGTCAACAGTAAACGTTAAAAGTAGTGAAAAACTGGTGGAAAACGTCCAACATGCTCACATGCGTATTTGCAGTATTGTAATTCTTACACTGCAGATTTCTTTTAGAAAAGTAGGGGCATTACCCTGAGTTCTTAAAACCAGTTGAATTGTAATCCACCCAGCGTTAAGAAAACCCTCTAATTTCCCATTCCCTCCTCCAGGACGATCAGATCTCTCTGGACAAGCCGTCCAGCGGTGGAGGGGGTCTGAGGGAGCCGGCGTCCTTGGCTCACTCCGCCTACTCCTTGGCCGCATCCGCCTTCTCCTCCCAGGACTCCCAGCTCTACATCAATGGAGCTGGCCTCAGTTATGGTTACCGTGGATTCCCGGGCCTGGGCGCTGCCATGCAGCATCCCGTTTCCCTGACGACCGGCGCTGCTGCTCAGAGCAACGGTGAGATTGGGAGTGTGGTCCAGGAGAAGACAGAGAGGAGATGGACAAGACTTCATAGTTAGAAGGAAAACAGGAAAGAGGAAGTAGGCAGTGAGGAGGGAGTGAGACGTGACAGTGAAGAAGAAACTTTACGAGCTGGTAATTTGGGAATGAATTAGAAGGAGAAGAAAAGAGAGCAGCAGATGCAGTGCAGCAGCTAATGCACATGCATGATACTGATGTATGTCAGCCTCAATAAAGCTGGGGTAGGCAGGTTGTTTTTGACTAATTGGGCAAAAATTCCATATTAACCTTTCAAGATTCAAGATATTTTTATTGTCATAAGCACAGATAGCAGAATGTTACTCCGTACAATGAAAAGCTTATTTTGCTAGGTCCTCCACACACACAGAATTACAATAAACTTAAGGTAAAACAAAATTAGAATTAAAAATACAAAAAGGCATTGCTATAAATGCTAATAGTATAAGAAAATATATAAAATAAGGCACAACAATATGTCAACAGTGAATGTTTTCAGCAAATTGTAAGTGTCGGAGATACAACTAGACTTCTTGGCTGTGTTTTAGGGTTTCAGAAAATCTAGTCTGTGACGGAGACTTTGGCCAGTCAGATCAAGATCAATAAAACTACCTCACTCAGCTTTAACAGTGCAATATATTGGATTCAGAGCATTAATATAACATCGAACAATTATTGTCATAGTAAAGATATAGTGGATTAATGTCTACCTGAGCTGAGAATGAAGTCGCTCTCCCTCCTGAGTGTGTGTTGTAATCTGCGCTTCTGTTTGTTGCTGCTACTTAATGAGTTGTAGATCTTGGGGAAATACATTTTCAGTTTAAAGAGTAACTTACAGGCTGCGTTAAGGACTGTTTCTCTGTCACCTCTTCATTAACTGTGAGAGAGAGCTCTGGTGTTGATAATGATGGGGTGAGATGCAGGTTTGCAGCGAAAAAAGCTTTGCTAGATGTGTGTGACGAGAGCGGATCAGAGTGTGTCCATGAAGTATTTAGTTCTTTACTCTCGTCAGCTTGGAGCTTAAGCTCAACGTTTAATGGGAGCCACAAGTGATAAAAGACATGATATTCCAGCAGTCCTCTCTCATTTTGAACTGACTGATCTTTCGCTCCTTCACCTCCTTTCCCTCATAATTTCACCTTTTTCTTATGTATCCTTTCTCTCCTCTGTTCTTTTATCCACTCAACCATCCCTCCCTCTTCTTCTTCATCTCTCTCATCACCCTCCTCTCTCCGTCCACCTTCAGGCCCCACAGACCTCAGCATGAAGTCTCTCTCCTCTGCCAACATCAGTAACTCCACCTCCTCAGCCTCCACCAACAACAGCCTGGGTGGGCGGGGCAGCGGGGGTGGAGGAGGGGGCGGGGCGTCGACCCAGCTCAGCCAACCGGAGATCACGGCCGTGCGTCAGCTGATTGCCGGCTACAGGGAGTCAGCCGCCTTCCTGCTGCGCTCGGCAGACGAGTTGGAAAACCTCATCCTGCAGCAGAACTGATTCAGGGGAAACATGGGAGAACACACACAAACACGAACACACACACATTTCCCATTATGTTTGTTTTGTGTCTGTCTGCGTCCCACGTCTCTCCTTAAAGAAGCAGAGCCTCAGCCTCTTGTTTTTGCTGTTCCCTCTTTCAGAACATGTGGCCACTATTTATTTTCTTGAGGAAAAAAGTGGGAAACTGGGAAAGAGGGAGGGAGACCAATCCCGACCCCGCCATCCCCAAAACAATCCCCCACAAACCTCAATCCATTGATTCTGCCTGAGAAAGAGAACCAATTAGAAAAAAGGAGCATATGGTCTCTGACGGAATCTCTTCCTCTCCTCTCTGGAAGCACCTCACAATCAGCACTACACTCTGAGCGAAGGAGAGTGGAGGAGAGAAAGAGAGGAGGATAAAAGAGGAGTGTAGCACGGACGAAGAGTGACGATGACTGTACGGCTGTTCTGCTGCTGTGGTTTCAGAAGAAAAAGACTTTGCCTCGTGGAAGGAGACGTTTTTGAGTTTTGTTTGACGGGAGAGCCAGCCAACGCCATCGATCATAACAATTTAAAAAATAATAAATATCGACTCCCTGAATTCGTACTACTGAAGCTTATTGTTATATGACGAGTGTTTTTGATTTTATGGAAGATTTTTTAATTTGTTTTTGGAGTCCAGTGATTTTTTTGGTTTATTGTTGTTTTTGTTTTGTACTCTTCCCAAGTGACTGAAAGAAAGCAAAGCGGTTTGACTTATCTTGACAGATGGCACTAAATACAGAAAAGACTTTGAGTCTGGAGGGGCGACAGGATGGAAACTGGAAAAGAAAAAAAGTTGATGTTTTGTTGAAAAAAGAAAAAAAAGGAGAGACTCTTTTTTGTTGCTTGCTTGTATATAAGCTCTCTTTGTCCTATAGCACTTTTTCCTCACCTGAAACCTCACCCTAAACTCCCCATCCTCCTCACCCCTTTTACCCAGGGAGCAACTTGCTACTTATGCATCCAAGACGCCATGTGGACTACCAGGAAATACCTCAGATCAGACCTGCCAATTCCATTTTCAGTTCCTCACACACACACACATACACAAACAGACATACACACACACACACACACACACACACTCTGCAAATGAATGGTAACATTCCCACCAGAAGCCAGTATACTTCTACTTTACCACCTGATGTCTTCACGGATTATATATTTTGGGGCGAGAATCAAACTATATTGCTCAAAGACCTGCAACATCGGGAAAAAAAAGGATGAAGCATTTCAAAAACTGACGTAAAGACACGATGAAATCTTTAAACTTTATTCTTTTCATCTGTGCAGGTTAATTTGTGTGCTGCTGTAAATAATCAGTTCATCTTGAAAACTTGAGAAGAATCAGAGTTGACAGGTGTGCGTTACTCTGGGAGGTGATTTACTCCTTAAAAGGGTAGGGGTGGGTGTGGAAGGGAGGGGATGGGAGGGGTTTTCTTAAATGTAAGGGGGGTTAAATGTTAACCACTTGTGGCAATTTGACCTCCCGCGTCTACTTTTTTTTTTTTTTACAAATGTAGATGTAACGCCAACGAAACCTCAGCATCATTCTGTTTAATACTCCTCACCTCCCTCGCTTCTTCTTCTTCTTCTCTCCATTGGACCTACTCCTCACCTCTTCTTCGTGGACCTAAACACTTCCTCCTCCCTTCCCTGGTCTAGTCCAGGTTTTAAAGGAAGAGGAGGACTGCTCTGTCTTACTGTGTTTGTCTGTTATACTTGGAGATGGCCATTGTTATTGTTATTATTATTATTGTTATTATGATTATAAAGATGAACTTTCATGTTGCTGCTGCTATACAAAAAACGGACCTTCTGCCATAGACCTGAAACCTCAACAAAGCCGGGCGCTAGCTAGCCGCAGTGCCCCGTGAAAACTCGACCGACCTCCTGCAACCTCGACTGCAACTCCATCACAACAAAGCAAAAACTACACAAAGACTCACAGGAGGACTCAGTGAAAACACTCGTACCTTCATCCGCTCACCGTCCTGTGTTTCAGACTGGTTGGTTGGTTTCTTTGCTTTTGCTTCATAGGGCTTGATTCATGTTGTGTTTTGTGACTTTCTAACAGTGAATACTTCAGAACTTGCTTCTCTCAGTTTATTCCCGTATGTTCACCCTCTGGAGGAAACAGGGAGGGATGTTATCATGGAGCCTTGCACCTTCACTGTGGTACTCTGTCAGGCCAACAATTACACACTTAGACCACTCAATGGACAAAATAGTCCAGTTTGTAACACTGATTTGTTTTATGATGAATGAATATTCATTTAATTCTGAAGGAAAGAGAGAGGTGGCACTGAATTCCTGCAGATCTAAAAGAGAAAGTAAATCCTTCATCTTATGGCATTTAGCTATGTTGATATTTCACCTTATGAAGGTTGTTTTTGTTGCAAGTGCTGAACATTATATTACTATAATATTCCAGTGAACCTGTTGACCTGCTTAGAGTTCAGCCACAGCCTCTTTGTTAAAGGAATAGTTTTACATTTGGGGCAAAATGCTTATTTGCTTTGTTGTCCAAGAGTTTGATGAGAGATTGATACCACCTTCTTACTCAAATGTTAAATTTGAAGCTTGAGACAGTTGATTAATTTAGCTTAGTATAACGAGTGGAAACTGAGGGAAATGGCTAGCCTGTCTCTGTACAAATATTTAGAAATTCCACCTACTAGCACTCATAAAGATGACTGATTAACACCTTATTTATCGTCTTTTTAATTCACAAAAAGGAAAAATAGATTTATGGACGGTTATTTTTTACCTGTGAGGAGTGACTTCCTGGAGTCACTTTGAGGTTGTTGATGCAAATAACCGCCCATACAACGAAAACTTTTCATTTTACACTGACATGTTTTTTGATGAATTAAAATGAAATATACAATGTGTTAATTAGTCAGATTTTTGACACAGCCAGGCTAGCCGTTTCCCCCTGTTTCCAGTCTGTATGCTAAGCTAAGCTAACCATCTCCTGGCTCCAGCTACACGTACCGTCCAGACATGAGCGAGAAAACAATCTTCTCTCTGCAAAAAAAAAAGCAAAACATGGAGCTATCTTTTTTACAGAGTTGTGACATGGCGAGGAGCAACTCTTGTTTTTGTTAACTACTACTTAGTTTTGTCTCTTGGTACAGTTGCTAACAAAAAAAGCCAAATTGATTTGAGTTGCTCAAAGCTTGGTTTTATCCTTTAACACCTGTAGAACAGAACAGGAAGGCAAATGAAGGAAGAGACAAACGTGACTTATATCCTTCGAGGCATTGCTCTGTGTTCTTTGCTTCCACTGTGGTTTCTTCTCAGTTCGACTGTCACGTCACCGAGATTTGCTTCTTTTTTTGCACACTGAGCGAAGCAACAGTCATCTGTGATTTGAAGGGGGGAGGTTCTCTGTGCATGTATGCATGTTTGCCAGCCCCCCCCCCCTCCCCTGATCTACACTGCTGGAGTCAGACGAGAGCAGTGAAAGAGATGTGGTGTGTGTGTGTGTGTGTTTCTTTGCAATGCAGTTGATAATCATAGCATTCTCTGGTGATGGTTTGTGTTGGCGGCCCACAGCGACGGCCAGACGGTAAAAAGCGTATCGCATGCACTGGATGACGAGCGCCACAGAGCGGAGGACATGTGAGTCTTTCACTAACACAAAACCTACATCCAAACCTTCAATGATTTACATTTGCGTGCAATGTCAGAACCACCACGTCAATTTCAGATTGGTTTGAAATGTTTAAAATGTAAATTATTTAATTTATGGCAGATTAGATGTAGAATTTAAAACGTTGTTTTTTTTGTTTTGTACTTTTTCACAAAACTGGTAACTTTGTTTAAAGTGTACTGATCGCTAATTGACAAGAGAGAAATATGCAAAAAAAAAAAAAAAAAGACCCAACTAAACGAGGAGGAGAGAAGGAAGCAAACATGATGTCCATAACCTTTAACCAGTTCTCCTAGAAGTGGATTCACATTTAACAAGAAGAGTTAAAAATGTATGACTTATTTGCCTTTTGAAATAGAGTACAATCAATTTTTTCTCAAATTTCCGCCCATTTTTTGCCTTTATTTAATTGAATAACGGACGGGTGATTCTGCATTTAGTTTTGAGTGGGGTGCGGTTGCCTTCTTTAACCCCAACATGAGACTGTGTTGATGACACCAGTGGCCGTCCTTCTGTCCTCCTGATTCATCCTTTCTGTGCTCTCAGATACTGCCAGTGTTATCGGTTGAGTCCTTCTGATTTTCCTTATCGAGGAGATTCTGCAATTTTTGGGACACTTAGATTGTCCAGATGTGCTCAATTGGTCTCAGAATTTTTTTTTTTAAAGAGAAGTTGATCCACATGCTGTCTGAGGGACCTGAGTCACGTACAGTAAACTATTAATGCATCATTGTAATTTTCGTTATCGGATGTCATTATCCAGTATCATTTATGTTTTAAGATGGATGCACAAAAACAACGGCTCAGATTTGGTTTTTGGTTTTTGGTACTTGTTTCTCTTTTGGTCTGTTTTAAGTTACTCCTCACTTGAAGGCAGTGATGTGTCCTCGGTGAATAAGTTTGCTTGGTTTGGAAACCAAATCATCATCAGTTGTTTAGTCAAAAGTCTGTCAGCAGCTTGACACGGTGCAAACTGTTTTTGGAAGCAGACGATGTGATACTGGTCCCTCAGATTAAAGCACGATTGAGCGTCTTTCAGTTTTATTTTCAATTCTGTTGATTTCAGGTAGAATTTCAATCCCAACATCCTGATTCACAGTTGGATTCAGTCTCAGTTTACCCCCTTTGGAAAAGAATTTCCCCATTTTGAAAACCTTGTTTCTAAGAAATGAAGGAGATCCTAACCATCAGATCAACAGCCATAAGTTATCACATATAATAGGTTTCAAATAGATAAACAGTAAGGGCAGCCAGGGCAGCCAGATTGCCATCCATCAGCAAACATTTTGACAAATTGTCTCCCTGTCATGAAAAATAAGAGCCGTTTAACATGCTGTGTAAACAATGACGAAGCTGTTCATCCACCTCCCTCCTTAGAGCTGGATGATGATACTATCAGCCGGGAAAAGCTGCTTATTTTAAATAGCATCTGGGATTTTTTTTTATTTATAGGAAAATGTCGTTTTTACCAAACTCAACTGAACCACTGACATCATCCCAAAAAGAAACAAGACAAAGTGCCCGAGTTGAATTCTTGGTCAGGCTGTAGCAAACACTGCTTCCCTGATTTCAGAGTACTTGAAGTGATAATCAAGCAGTCACTGTGGGTGGGGCCAGGTGGCATTTGGGACTTTTACCTCATTGGCTGTGTCAAAGTTCTCCATCAGCCTCAGAAAAGATGTTCTTAAGGTTTTCTATGAGTACCAGTTTACTTCAAAGCCAGACAGCTGCAGATCAGCACCAGGAAAAAAACCGATACAAAATATTTTTTACAAAGTTACAAAAAAAGGCAAATGACAATCTTTAGAAAGGTGTAATTTGCTCACTGTGTGTCTGTCTGCTGTATCCAGCGGGGCGGACTGGGGATGAACCTTTAACCGTAATCAGAGCATTCATACTCCAAACCTCCTTTTGTTGTTAACTTCACTGGCTGACACATTTCTGTCTGATTTCTATTTTTTAGTATTACACAATTATTGTTATCGATTCTTTTTAATATGATTTTATACATATATTTTGTAGTGAAAGTAAAGTGGTCTTTTATGAAAAGAGATTTTGTACAATATTCCAACAACTTCACTTCTGTATGCCTATTCTGCACATTCCAAACATGGATGTCATCCAACACGGGACCTGATCGCCATCAACACAAACAATAATATTTCAGCTCTCAAGTCTTTTCTGCAACAGCTTTATATAAAATTTAAGAATTCAAGTTACAGGTTGACCTTTACTGCACTGCTCAGTGAGTGTAATGTCCCTTAAAGATTATGTTTACACACCGACATGGTTTAAAGATTGCGATCCGTCATTGATCTTCTGTCAAAAGGAATACATCTTTGTAGGCTTGAGAAGCAGCTTTGAAAGGTCACCTGACCTCCTGACCTCTCAGACTTCACATATAAGCTCCAGCTGACAAAGAGCAGCTAAGAAGAGAATACATTTCACCTTTCTTGCATCAGCACCAAATTTAAAGGCCACGTTGCCGACATGCTGTGATATTACGCTTCTGTAAAAGCTGCAGCTGGTGGACTGTGAGCTTTTAATCTCCGGTGGGAATCAGTGCATGCTGAAGACAAGCTGGCTTTTCAAGTGGAGCCTTGAAATTAAGTTGTTTATACTATAAATGACCTCCACAAGATAATTAACCACAAAGATCAAGTTCTTTCGAGATTTAAAGGCTGCCAATACATTTCTTTTGATTTTTTAAAAAAACATTTCAATCAATTCTAGGAAACTGATCTCTTTATTAAAAGACTGACATTAATCTCAAACTACTGTGAGTGCAGGAGTCCAACTTCCCTCAGTGCAAAAAGTGTTGGACTAGACTGTTACGTTATGTTGTATTCATTTAACTGTTTGGTTTCATTTACTTAGATGTCTTCTCCCTACATCTTGAAAGGAGGGGGAAATGTGCTTATTCGCACACCCTTGCCGAGCATTAGATGAGAAGAACAATAATTGATCATCTCATCTAAATTCCGATGAAAGCAAATAAGCACATGTCCGACAATGTCAAACTATTCTTTTAAATACATATAACCTTAGTATTTTCAATGGTAGCAACATCTTTTTTTTTTACGTTTCTGATTAGTGGATCATAGTTTCAGACTAATTCTGATGCGGCAGAGTTTTTAAAGCCATTGAGAGGAATCTTGAGAGGAAGCTGCAGGGAAGCTTGTAGACTCAAACCTGAAGCATTGGATGAGCCGTGGTGCCGGTCAGGTCCCGAAGTTTCACACACAGTCCTTGAGCCAGTCTGGTCAGATATATAGCTCAACACACACACACACACACACACACACACACACACACACATTTTAAAAAGTAAATGAAAGAAGGAAAATTAATGGACCTTTTTTTATTAGTTTTTTCTATTAGTACAGGAAGTACAGCACCGGTCAAATTAAAATAAAATGGCTTTCTGGGATGTTTTGTTTTACTGTTTTTGTTCTGTTCCCTTCAGTGGTGCTTTAGATTCTTTCATTTTTGAAAGATATTTGATTCTCTTCTTTTCTCTTTCTGTCTTCACCTGACTTTGTACTGGACTCTTGATTGTCTTGATTTCCTCTGCCGGGGCTTTGTACCTCCAGTGATACCAATGTGAAACCTGTATTCTCCTCATGATTTGACTCAGTGGAAGTGTGATGTTTACATGTACAGATTTTTGCGATTCTTTCTGGTTTTGTTTCTGTTTTGTTTCCTCTCATCTCTACTATTATTATTATCCCTCCCATCCCTGTTTTCAGTTAATCTGACTCGTACCTTACACACTGAAGGGAAATGGGACTGCGTCTTAACACAATTCTCACCATTTAACACATATGCCTATCGCATGAGGGGACACGTTGATGTTTTGAATTTCAGTCCTCACTTTTCTTCACCAATCATGCTTACATTTTTAGTTTTTTTTTTTAGCATCCTTTTAGAAATGCCTTGTCAGCATTCAGTTGCACCTATGTTTCATTGACAAATGCAGCCACTAGTTCGTGTGTGATTATCAGTTCACTGAGTGGCAACAGAGGAGTTTTTTTGTGTGTGTTTTGGTGAAGAAATGTCACACGGCTGAAATTGAAAAGCAAGCTTCCCCATGAAGAAACTGATTGTTGGGGAGGGGGGGGGGGGGGGGGGAGTCGAGCTGTGTGTTTGTTTTGCTCAGAGGGGAGGGTGACCTTTGACCTCTTGGCTGATTCCACAGCACACAAAATCACAGTGGGGCCACAATGACCCTCCACTGGTGTGACCAGGATCCAGTGGAGATGATTCCTCAGTGAATGATAAGCCATTACAGACCCAGTGTGTCGGGTCTCTTAGTCTATTAGTATATTTAGCAAAACCTTAAACTGCAGATGACAAAACTCAACCTCAGGAAGAAATAAAAAGGACATTACTTTTGTAAAAACACGTCCAACTGAAGGCCCATTTCCCTCTCTCTTTGATACCATATAAATTATATCAAAAATTCTTTTTATATTTATTGTGTTTATTATTATATATAACAGTGGATACCTTTTTTCCAGTACCTGTGGCTAAATATTTTGATTCTTTAGAAAAGTGTTGATAATATATGTGAAGCAACTTAAATGATCGCGGTAAAAAAAATCGATAAAAGAACTGTAGGGTTATTATTTTTTGTTTGTTGACTATGTTGGAGCGGTACAGGCGTGTTTGTTTAGCCCAACAACGAGAACATATCACTCTGGTCCATGACAAAGAAACCAATGATTGAAAAACTGAGCTTTCTTTTGTGTGATGTCCCTGCTAAGGCTGAAATGTTTCTGGACTTTAAAAACATTGTGACCATGACGTTTTTTTTCATGTTTTTGTTTTCTTCCAAGCTGTATGTCACAAAGCTAAATATACTAATAAAACGGTGTGCTATCTATCTCACAGAGCAACGCCTTTTCTTTATCTTCCAGACTAAAGGTGCACTGATCATGTTAGTCCTTGATGAATGGAAAGTAACTCGAGAATACTTGAGTATTTTTATTTACTGTTACTTTCTACATGACTCAAGTGTATTCCAGAGGGAAATATTCCACATTTACATACTACATGTATTCAACAGCTGTAGTTACTTTTCATTAAGTGCTAACTTAGGTATTTCTTTCAACCTGGGTCATGTTTTTGTGTCTCAGTGACTAATGGAGAAAACAATTTCTGAAGTTGGTCCAACCAACCTATTTTTAGGCCTTTGCTCAAAAACTGCATACCCAAACTAAAAAGGGTGCATCTCTGCAACCATTAGGGCTATTTGAATAATGTTGGTGTTATAATAAAAGGCTACACATGTGAGATTTTGTTCAGATGTGTAAATATCAGTCTATATGTTACTGGTTAAAAATAAATGAAGATGACACACAGCAAAAAAAGAGCATACAGGTTGAAAATTAACAAAAGTTACCCTTTAAGATTTTACATTAAGAAAAACGTATATGAGCTTAGAAAAAACAATCCAGTGATGCAGATTAAACCCAAGATGTTTTGTATTTAAGTACATTACATTTCATTTGGCTGATGCTTTTCTCTTACATTCTATACAGTAGACACAGCAACGGTGAGCAATTAGGGTTAAGTGTCTTGCTCAAGGACACAACAACATGGCAGACCTGCTAACCACTGAGCCACAGTCATCCCAGTAAGTTCATTTTGGTGATATCCTTTTACGGATTTGAAATGCAGGACTTGTAATGGAGTATTTGTACATTATTGTACTTTACTTAGATAACGTATTATTGCTTCCATCACCATCAGGAGGCTCTTTCTCATTCCTACTTTTCACTTTGTTATCCTGATTCTTTTAGCATTTAACTTTGTGAACAGAAACTGAACAACAGTCTGTGATATGGAGACTTGCTTCATTAAACTCCTATGATGTAACTTAGAGAAACTGAGCCTTTCCCAAATTCAAAGCAGCTGTTCCCACTGAAAGATTAAGATTAAAGCTCAAACTGAAAAGCTTTCATGTTGGATTAGAACCAGTTTTAGTCTTTACACTTTCTGCTACCTCAAGATCATAAAAGCTAACTGCCTGATAACTGTATAAGGAAGTACTTTAACTTTATGACTTCCCTTAAAACACTTTTGTTTTTTGTCTCAAATGGTTCTAAAATATTAGGAAATAATGTTTTGTTGGGAAGATTAATTCAGGAAGGTGAATGTGGGATTGAGTCCAAATACATGATATACATTACTCAACAGTTTGTGTGTTCATGGTAATGAACATGTGACCCAGTGGATCAGTGCTGTGTTTTTAATGGAGCTCTATGGCACAGAGGAACCAGATCTCTCAGGCTTACACACACACACACACACACACACACACACACACACACACACACACACACACACACACACACACACAATACTTGTTAGTAAAGTTATTATACTTAACAAATAACTCCTCTTTTACTGTATTTTTTTCAGATGGTCCTGACATTTAACACAACTAAAGCAACACAACTAAACCTCTCTTCAGTAAGTCAGTAACATCATTTACGGCGGGGGTATCCAACACCATAGATGGAAAGCCTTGGTGCCCTTTTAAAGAAGGGGAAACCCCATAAAGTGAAACCACCTGCTGAGGTCATCAGTTTGACTGAAAACCTGCTGACAGCATGTGTCCCCAAAATGTACCTGTTTGAAAAAGTACCCCACATTGAGGCTGTGATTGACTGCACTGACAAGTGTCGCTCATGTTAAATGGTTCCTTCTTTAAGTACATGTCGTAATTGAATCATACTCTTCTTAGGTTTGTGATTCATCAATTCATTTGGAGCTGGACCGCCACCGGAAATTCATTAAAGTCTAATGATGCCTGAAGACAAATGTGCTGATTTTGATTCTTGTTGCAGAAACTCATGATGATTTATATTTTATATACGAGGCGCTCAGTTCATCCTACTTCGTGGTGAGCGACGGTATTCGTATCGTGCTGTAATGTTGCAGAACTGATGCAGGGCTGAAAGGCACAAAGGGAGGACCGAGTGACACAAATGCTGCAGTCATTCGACTCCACAGTCTATGAACTAGAAACCAGCCAGTCAAACTGTAGCTTATTTCTTGTCTATCCAAAATGTCTGTGAAATTATCATAATTTGCATATGAATTCTTGAGATATAGCAAAAAAAGTTGTTCGGTGAGGTCTCAGTTAATTTTCACCACCAAATTCTCCTAATTTCAAATGAAACAGAATAGGTTTCAAGCTTAGTAATGCTGAACGCTAAATTTCAACTCTACGTGTGTGAGGTAACTTTAAAATAGTGACACATTTTTGGCAGGAGTGAAAATTAGTCACTCAACTTTTGTTGTGTTATGTTTTCAAAATGATGAAGACAGTTGGAGAACATTTAGATACCAAATTGGATGTAGGCTCTATGATGATTTTTCATTCAATTATCCAATTTCTTGAAAATATTTGCTGCAGGTTTGAGCTGAGCCCAGAATGTTTACGTCTGGCTCAGCTCCTGATGTTCAGGGAGCCAGAATTATTTTTCTCCCATGATGAGATAAAGATAAACACTTTCTAATTATATGAAACTGTTTATTACATACAGTGAATATAGGTAAATCTGAAGATTTACATTGTTTTCACGAAGTAACAAAAATAAATACAACACAACAGAGTAGAACTTGACATTCTATGTTGGTGGAAACTACTGTTTAGCAAACACAAACTCCATCGTTGACACAATCAAAATGACCTTCAGGGAAAACCGTCCACGAGCTAAACAGGCGAAGCGCACACACACACACACACACACACACACGCCCATTAGGGCCCTCCTCCCTGTCAGTACGCAGGTGTGTCATCCTCTCTAGCTTGCAGAGCGCCAAACCCAAACTTTTTACGCACCGTGCCGCCGCTTCACCTTCACCTTGCTCTTTCCCATCTAAGCATCAGCTGCTGCAACGGGTTTCCCGTTCACACCAGATTACAATGGATTAAAATGTCTTCGGGTGCCATGCTCACATTCCTGGTTCGTTTTGGGTCGCACCGCCGAGTCCTCGCAGGGAACCGATCCGATTTGGATGCCCTCCATTGCCGTTTCCGCATTCCCGCAGCTGCCGTGAACACTGCAGGCGCGGAGCTCAGATCCATGATCTCAACAGAAAAAACCGGTTCCTCCGGCTAATCTACCCGAGCATTGCTGTCGGTGCAGTATGTTTCCAGCCACGGGAGTAGAGGGAAACCGGAAGGCTGAACGGCTGGTCACTGCGGGCTGTAAAAGGCCGTTTTCAGCGGACTGAGTAAGTCTGAACCGCGGCGTATTGATCGGTGTCACGATAAAACCCGGAATAACGCCGCCGCCGCGCTCCTTCATGTCCCGGGATGGAGAGCTGCTGTCGCACCTGTATGCCGTGTTTAGGCCGGCTCTGGGACTGCATATGGCAAGACTTCCACTACCCAAACGTCCCCAACAACAACAACCATGTCATCGCCAACCCGGCCGCGCAGGCGGCGGAGATCCGCACTGTGTCCGGCGACATCCGCATCCCGTCTCCCAAGAAGCGGCCGGTGCAGCTTTACGCGGCGCTCTTCGACTTTGAGGCCCGCAGCGACGACGAGCTGACGGTGAAGGAGGGGGACAAGCTGTCGGTGATCGAGAAGCGCGGGGAGTACGTGCTGGCCAAAAAGCTGACCGGGTCCCTGCAGTCCGGACTGATCCCGGCGAACTATGTGGCTCTGCTGCAGGACGAGTTCGCCAAACACAAGTGAGGATGGAAAACACAAGCTCAGCTCTTTTTTTATTATGTGTCCACACAGCTCTTATCTGTTCCTTCTTTCCTGAATGACTGCTGGTTGTATGGGGTTGAAGCTGCCGCTTCACATGCCGTGAGTCAGTCAGGATGTCAGAGCATCCCTTAACCCCCCAAATGTTGGCAGAATATTCAAAGACACGTTTGGAAACGCAGAGGGACATTTAAAGGGAGAGAGGGTTCCACTAGTGTATTTTACACAGTATATGAACATCGGTATGATAACTGTGACATCCTGAAAATATAAGCTGACCGGGTTTGACTTCTCTGCTGTTGAATACTTTCTTGTGTTGATACAACAATATCAAACAGGTTCAGTCACCAGGGAAAACCATAAAAGGGCTCCATGTAACCTCAGTCTGGTATCACCAACAATATTGGAGAGAAGTTATGTAATTTGATCTGATTTGACTTGTACATTCCTTCCTGATATATTTCTACAGTTGAAGTCTGATTTATATTGTATATATCGAGCTGAGATAATAGTCCATGATTTGTTTTGCCAATCAACAGCAATTAATTGGCCGATGTTTTCATCAGTTCACAAATGTACTGATTCCAAGTCTCCATTTTGCTTTTTTATTTTATTGATTTGCTATTTCTATGTAATTTTAAATGTAATATGTATTGAGTTAGTTGAGTAAATGCTCCATGGAAAATCTTTCTGCAACTATTTTACAATTTGATGATAATCTAAGTAGTTTCTTAAAGCAAAAATGCAACAACAAAAAATCCCCTGGTTCTGCCTTGTGAAATGTGGATAGTTTGGGGGGTTTTCTTAGCCTTTTGTGATATTAAGTTATATCTTTAAGTTTTGTACTGTTGATTGGTTAGGGATGCACTGATCCACCTTGGCTTTGGGTATTGGCTGATTACCAATCAATACATTACATTTCATTTAGCTGACGCTTTTATCCAAAGCGACTTACATGATATACAGTGGACCGTAGACACAGCAACGGTGAGCAATTAGGGTTAAGTGTCTTGCTCAAGGACACAATGACAGACTGCCGGAGCTGGGGATCGAACCACCGTCCTTCTGATTGAAAGACCGACTTGCTAACCACTGAGCCACAGTCACACACACAGTCGCCCCCTACCATAATCAATAAGCTGTATGCCTCACTGCGTGGAAGAGATGGAATCATTCTTTTATGTGCACATGAATTGTAATTCCGCCCAATTTTCAAGATATTTTACAAAGTTGCTGTTGTATAATTTATTTTAATAACAATTACATTACATTTCATTTAGCTGACGCTTTTATCCAAAGCGACTTACATGATATACAGTAGACCGTAGACACAGCAACGGTGAGCAATGAGGGTTAAGTGTCTTGCTCAGGGACACAACGACATGGACTGGCTGAGACGGGGTTTGAACCACCGACCTTCTGTTTGAAAGACTGACTCGCTAACCACTGAGACACAGTCGCCCCAACAATTACAGTTATACTGCATTTATTTGCAACATTTTAATTTACAAAGTTTGGAAAGGTTTTCTTACATCAAGCCTGATGTTGCCTCTTTTAAATGCAACATAAAATTTGTCAAAAACTTCAACAGAGAAAAAAACGTGTGTGTGTGTGTGTGTGTGTGTGTGTGTGTGTGTGTGTGTGTGTGTGTGTGTGTGTGTGTGTGTGTGTGTGTGTGTGTGTGTGTGTGTGTGTGTGTGTGTGTGTGTGTGTGTGTGTGTGTGTGTGTGTGTGTGTGTGTGTGTGTGTGTGTGTGTGTGTGTGTGTGTGTGTGTGTGTGTGTGTGTGTGTGTGTGTGTGTGTGTGTGTGTGTGTAAACGTTTGTTACATACCAATCACAATTTCCCAAAGCCCAAGTTGACATAATTAGAAAAGATAAATTATTGTTGGACCCAGATTGCAAAACTCAAAAATGTGTATTATACTGTATACTAAGAACCATAACATATTCTCATTTGAGAAGGTGGAACAGGGGAATATTTGCCATTTTGGATATAAGATTCATAGTTGCATGGTACTTGCATCTTGCAAAACTGAAAATGTAACTTGGGGCCTACTGGTATGCTCATGGTGTCCAGAGCAAAGTTGAACACAAATGTTTGGAGGTGAAACAACAACCTCTGCTGCTGTTGAACCAAGCTGGAGCTAAAAGTAGCCCAGAAGCTGCAGCTGCAGGTCCTCCATTATTCATTCAGCCTGCACGGAGTCATCATGTTTCAGCTCAGAGCTCTGCCTCTTTCGGTTGACTTCTCTGTCTGTGTTCATGCTGCCAATCCAACACCGATCCCAAATTTCCCACTGTCCTCAAACACAACACTGGAACTGAAGATAGGACATCAAAACAATAATAGCATCACTGATTTCTTTACAATAATGTTGGAGCTTTATTCTTTGTTCCAATGATGAACGTCAACCCATGACAGGAGCTATTTTAAGCCGAAGAATAAGCAACCAAAAAGATCAAAGCACCAGTGTTCTTATAATATTCCAGCTCATGCTGCTCACTGTGCTTTCTGCTTCTTATCTCCTCCAGCTTCAAGTCGGTATACAGTGATATACTGAGAGGTGTTGTATCAATAAGAGACGAATACATTTAATGTGTATAGGAACGGCCAGACCATGTCAATAACACCCAAAAGAGATGAAAAAAATGAATTTACCTTAAAGTAACTTTATTACTAAAAGACAGTTTTATGACAAACAAGGCTACATCTTTTCATAGTGTATGTTGCAATAATTTGTTATTGTGGAGATATACTGGAGAATATGTGAAAGGTTAAGCGCCTATGAGTTTCAGTGGCTGTGAGTGTGCGTGATGATGGGTAACATTTTAGCAACATACATATATTCCTATAATATTACTGTGATGCACAATAAATTATGACCTACTTTAATGTATAGTAACTTTATAGATTTATTTTTTGTGCTGCACATAACATAACGTCATTATCGATCAATTTGCTGATTAGTTGGTTCATCAATCTTTTTATCAATAAAATGTCTGATCATTTTGAAAAGCTCCAAGATCATGGAAAAGCTTTTTTTTTGTCAGACCAACAGTCCAAAACTTTAAGTAATATAGAAGAGCAATACAAAAACCTTGAATAATGGAAGAAACCACTAATTGATTAATTCTCCATTGATTTGTTTCAGCTCCTGTATTGATACCCCTGTAGTAACTCTGTATACCTGCCATATTTTCATATTAACCTCTAGTGATGGTAATGTAATCTTAAATGTATCACTACTGTACAATAGTCTCTGTTCTGTTGTTCAGAGAGCTCTGCTGTTTCTTGAGTAGCAGGCTGTTCACTGTAAGTGAAACCTGAATGTCAGGCAGAGCAGACACGCCCTCCCTGATAACTTAAAGTAAATAAAGGTCAGTTTCTGTATCTGAACAAGCAGCCAGGAGTAAACAACTCTGTAGCTCTTAAAGTTTCTGAATAACAAATCCCTCCAAAGTATTCACTGTTACACAGAATGTATGCATGCCTAGCAGTGGTGGAGGTATTCTGATACTTTACATTAGTAAAGGTACTTGTACCACACTGAAAAAACTACGGTACAACATTACTATTACTCATGCATTAATGTTTAAAGTTAGTAAAAAAATAAAATTAAAAAAGCAACTTTAATTGTGTTATAAGGCATTCACCATTGACAGAAGCTGAAGTGTTTCCAAGCACCAGAGTCCCTTTTAGAAAAGTTACTGCAACAGGTTCTCACAGCCTGGCTCGCTCAGTCCTGGTTCTCCCGTGCCGACCGGTCGTCCAGCGGGCCCAGCAATACGGCCGGGCCTCCAGCAGCGTGGTGTTGGACCCGATGACAATCATTAAGACTAACAATATATAAATGGCCAATCTTCTCACTGTAGCATGGACTCTAAATACGTGTAGATTGGTGTATTCTGTTAAAACGTGACATCATGCACACAGCGAGAGCTTCAGATTGAGGTGGAACATGCTGCTGCTTCAACTGATATCTCTGTGTGTGTATTGACCTACATACATGTTTTGCTTTAGTGTGTGTGGGCTTCTGCATGTCTGCTTTCACATGTAACACATTCTTCTTGTCTTTGTTCACTCGCTTTTTGTTATTCATTCGTCCATTTACTCCCCCCTTTCTCTGTTTTCATAAATCCTGGTGTTTTTTATTTGTGTCAAATGTCTGATCGTTCATTTATCCCACAATCATTCTTCATCCATCTTGTCCATGTGTGTCTTATCTGTCCGCTTTGAAGGTGGTACTATGGG
Organism: Cottus gobio; assembly: GCA_023566465.1. NCBI lineage: Eukaryota > Metazoa > Chordata > Actinopteri > Perciformes > Cottidae > Cottus > Cottus gobio. The sequence continues at coordinate 11,335,672 of CM042215.1, read as the reverse complement.
AATATAAACCGTGTGAAAGCTGAGAAGCTGCTGCTGGCTTCCCAAAACAAAGATGGCTCCTTCCTGGTTCGCATCAGTGAGAGTCACAGCGATGAGTATACAATCTCTGGTAAGTGGCTCCACCTATTCACAACAGTGACCCTTTTCCTCTTGTTTTCTCTCTTTCATCTTTCTCCGTTCATCCTACCTTCTTTATATTTGTTACATGACCTTCTTCACACTGACATGTTTAATTTCTTCTTGTTTAGTTTAATGCTTTATGGAGCTGAATCTTGCTGTGAACCTAATGCAGTGAATTAAACCAGTTGTAAAAATACATTCTGATAAATTACAAAAAAGGTCTGTGATTAAGGTGATATTTAACTCTTTTGTGGCTGCTAAACCTGCACAATTAAGACATCAGAATTCGTGTAACCTTCAAAGTACCTGTAAAAGGGTGAAATGCATCCCACTGTGCTGCCAAGCAAACAGTGTGTCAGAGCTCCTCTGCTATCTGCACATATTTAAATGAATTAATATGCAAAAGTTTGGCTCAAAATCTGCCCCTTTCTATGCAGATGAGCCTCATTGGAGTCCATTTCTTAAAATCAACACACAGTCGCGGTGAAACTATTGCCGTCTTCAGATAATTGATGATCACTGAAGTGGATTTTAAAGTGGCCTCTGCTCAAACTCATTTATTATGGGATCCAGTGACAGTTTTGTGATGGAAAAATACATAATTAAAGCTTCACTACATGTACATCCTGAAAATATATGAGAACAAAATGAATGGAAGTTAAGGTTATTGAATAAATGAGTAATTATATATTCTCCCCCTGCAAAAAAGGTGAAATTTGCACACAGCTGCAAAACTTAGCGTGTTTGCACAGTAATCTCATTATCTCATTATCTTTTGTGAATGGGACCTTGAGACATGGCAGATAGTGGATGCAAGCAGTGCACAATTTATGGTACTGTCAGCGGCCGCAATCCATTCTTTGAGAATTCGTCCCTCTGACTTTCACTCTATGGAAATTCAAGATTTTCCAGAAACTCCATTACGGTGCCAGAGCGGTCAGGATAACGGTAAAGCACGTGTACCCAAGAGCCAAACATAACCTCAGTTACTAAGTAAGTCTGCAGCAGCAACATCTTTAAGTGTATAGATTTGATTTGATGGATTTATTTCAGATAAATTCAACAGAGGTCGTAGAAGTATGTACATCTTTAGCTAAAAAGAACATTGTGTAGCATTTAGAGGGATATATTGGCAGAAATTAAATATAAGTAGAAGTTTCAGTTGGTTGTAATCTGCAACCTTACTGCTACATGCTGCCAAATCCTACAAACTGCAGCAAAAAGTAGCAACACTGCAGTGTAGAAATACTTTGTTCCAAGTTCAAAATATTACTGAGGTAAAGTATATACAAATAGGCATCAAAACATACTTGTAAAGTACTCATTATGCAAAATGTCTCATTTCAGAATGATTTATATCCTATTACTGGATTTTCACGACAACCCCGGAGGTTAGCATTCACTGTTCCCTCACAAAAAGTCAATAAGATCTTTCAACCAGTTTTTGGATAATTGCAGAAAATAGCTCTGTGACAAACAAACCTCCAACTTGTAATTTGATCTGAGCACTTAGCTCTTCCACCAGAGCAAGTTGGCAAGCATGAACTAGAACTCTTCTTCTTCTAGAATAGTCTGAAGAGCGAGTATAACCACAACAAAGCTGTAAAGAGATCCCATGCTCGGCATGATTACATTACACTTCATTTAGCTGACGCTTTCATCCAAAGCGACTTACATGATATACAGTAGACCGTAGACACAGCAACGGTGAGCAATGAGGGTTAAGTGTCTTGCTCAAGGACACATCGACATGGACTAGCTGGGCCGGGGATCGAACCACCGATACTCTGATTGAAAGACAGACCTGCTAACCACTGAACCACAGACGCTAGACACTTGCTAGCAGCCGCCTTTTCTAAGACGCACTAAAGCTTAAAAAATATATTTATTCATATTAAATTACATATTTTATAACATTAAAATGTTTGTGTTAACCACAGACCTCATTTCAGGAATCTAACCAAAAAAAAACTTTAAAAAACCCATTTACTTTGAGATGATGAAAATGGAAATGCAAACATTGGGACTAATTTCCAGGTTTTAGGACTCATTCCTGCAGCACAGTTTGGGCGACTGTGTCTCAGTCTTTAGCAGGTCCGTCTTCAGAGGATCGGTGGTTCAATCCCCGGCGCCGCTAGTCAAAGTCGTTGTGTCCTTGAGCAAGACACTTAACCCGAATTGCTCACCGTTGCTGTGTCTACGGTCTACTGTATAGAATGTATGTCGCTTTGGATAAAAGTGTCAGCTAAATGTAATGTATTACACATTTCTCCAGTAACAGAAACATAATCAGAAATTGAACTTAAAGTTATTTGATTAACATTGATGAGCGATCAGCAATAGATTTTCTGCAGTTGTGTTTTTCCCGTATTTGCAGCACAGTTCTTCTTTAATTTAATCGTTATTCATTTAGTTACAGGGTTTCTCTCTAAATACATCAAAGTGTATGTATTTGCATGTATTTTCTGAAATTGCAGTGCTTTTGTTTTGGTGGGAATCTTGTTGTCACTTGCTGCATTTCTTCTTCCCCCCCTCCTCTCTGTTTCTCTTCATCCAAACTGTGCCCCCCCCCCCCCCCCCCCCCCCCCAGCCACTGTCAACCTTAATCTCCCTGCCTTCGATTCTCTCCCACTATAGAGGGCAGGAGGTGACACAACATGCCCTCAGGCAGCCATGTTGGAGGTTGACGGTGACAAAAACGACTGATTGCAGTTTTTTTAAACTGGTACGACTTCACTTGGTGTTGAATAGAAATAATGAATCTCTCTTTTGATTTTTGGATTTGGATCAAGTTATTTTTTTAATAGACTTGCCAGTTTTGTGTTTGGACGATGTGACATCTAATAACAGTCTGTTAGAGTCCAGTGTTGCAATGTTGCAAGTAGATTTAGTTGGATAAGGATGTGTCCACTCATGCTTGTGTGTGTATGTTAACATAAGAGAAATTGGAAAAGATAAAGAAATCGCTGGCACTGAATTGGACGAGACATTTTCATTGCAGTTTATTCTTTCATCTTGATTCATGAAATACAATGGACACGTGATGTTGTGGTTTTGATTGTTCGTTAAGCTGTAGAAGCAGCATTTGTTGTACTGCTGATACCAGTGGATTAGAGGATCAAACCTGGAGACTAATGGCGTCCCAGAGACGCTAACAAAATGTCCCTGATAATACCACATTGTAAAAAAAATTAATCTACGTTGAAATCGGCCATAGGAGAGATGGTAGTTTAAAATGTTAGCAGCCATTGGACGGCACAACCCTGCTTGTCTTAATCACGGAGGTTTTATTAGCGTTTGAGCGAGTCAAGCTAGCTGTTGCTAAGCTAAGCTAATCAGCTCCTGCTCTGTACTTGATACACAGACATGATATTGAGTTTTAGTCTCTTACCTTACTCCTTCAGCTAATGGTTGTAGCAACTGATAATGTCCAAACATTTTCTTTTTTACATTTTCTTTTATATTAAAATAGAGCTTGAAAAAAGGACTCCATAAACTTGACCAAGCTTTAAAACGTGTTAGCTGTTTGTGGTTGTAGACAAGAGAGTTTAATTTATTGTCTTTAGCAGCAGAAACCTACTTTTTGAAGCCACTTGTTGTCATCAAACTACACATTTATGAATGAGCCCACAGCCAATTTTCTAAAGGACCTCCTGATATTTGTGACTTTAAAGCCTCTGTTATTGCTCCCTCTCCTCTGCATCACCTCCAGCTCATTTCTCTTGCCGCTCCATTGTTTTTGCCCTCCAGCTTCACCATCTGCTTTTTTTCCTTCCCACCCCTCCATCCACTTCCTTCCTCCTCTCTCCAGTCCTCCCTCTCTACCCTTCTTCAATGTCCTTTAGGTCCCAGAGGGAAAACGCTGCAGTTGGATGTTTCATTTTCAATATGCTGATCCTCTTGAAATATGCATCATCACTACTCTGTGTGTGTGTACATGCTTCAGAGTAAAGGCGGAACAAACCATTAAACAATCGCACACATTCATGTCTGATTTACTGTCTTTTCTCAGACCATATAAACATCTTCTTGTTCTTTGGGTGCATAATAATATAGTTTGTTTTTCTGTGAGCACTAAACTGTGTGGACTAAACATGTAGGGTTGCCTGCTTATCAAAATATAATTGGTATTGCACTATGGCCAAAAGCAATTTCTTAATACATTTTACAAGGTGCAATGTTTGTCAAATGTGAAATTGTGTCAAAAGTGTCCAAACCCAATTTTGAATTAAATATTGTCGCGCTGCAAAGAGGTCATATTCCTTGCATCATATTCTACATACTCCAGAGAGCATCTTTGTTTGGTATCACAACATAATCATTTGAATGTTTTCCAATGAAAATGATGACTCTTCATTCCTTCTAATATCGCAAACGTAAAGTGCCTCTCTTACACAAGACTTATCTTCCAAGCAAATATAAGTCATTTTCTAGGTTGTACCAAAAGACTGAAATGATGAATTCTGAGTTTGATAGCAAAATAATCAGATTTGAACGTATTATTAAGATACCGTATGCCTATTTGTGTGTTTAAACATACAATATGTGACCACGGTATAACTCTTGTCCCTCTTACAGCCCGAAGTGAAGGAAAGGTGTACCACTTCAGGATTCAGCGCTCGACCATCGGGGCGTACTTCGTCTCAGATAAGATCTCCTTCGCTACACTGGGAGAGCTCATCGCCTACTACCAGAAAAGCCCTCGCAGCCTGGGAGTGCCACTGGAGGAGCCCTGTGCTCAGCAGGTAGGACCCAGAGAAACACACTGTTATTAGTTAATTCTTGTGAGTACCCTATGAGATAAGGAATTAAACTGCCCCTAACTTTTGCTGTGTAATATGGAATGGGCTCAGGGTGATGAATAGGGCTGCAACAACGAATCGATAAAATCGATAAAATTCGATTATTAAAAGCGTTGGCAACGAATTTAATTATCGATTCGTTGTGTCGCGCGATTATTACGCCACTCAATAAGTCACGGAGATGTTTGAGTATGAAAAAAAGTTGAGATGAGCGCGGAGCAGAGCGGAGGTCGAGGAGAGACCAGCTGAGACCGTAACGTTGACTGAAACACATCGCGGAGGAAGGCCGTTCAACAGGCAGCTAGTAGAGGCACTTCCGGTTGAGGCTCCGGTGCTGCGGCCAGTCGGCAGGTTGTGTTCCGTTTTGAAGTGAAGACGTAACGTCCCTCCAGCAGCTTTCTGCTGTTTACTCGTTATTAGCTTGACAAGTTAGCTCGTAAGAACAATGTGTCTGAACAAAGGGAGTGAGAGAGAGAGAGAGTGTGTGCGCGCGCGTCTGTGAGTGTGTGTGCGTCTGTTAGTGTTTGTGTGTGAATGTGTGCGTGCGTCTGTGAGTGTGTGCGTCTGTGAGTGTGTGCATCTGTGAGTGTGTTTGTATGTGTGTGCGTCTGAGTGTTTGTGAGTGAGTGAGTGTGTGTGTGTGTTTGTGAGTGTGTGCGTCTGAGTGTAGTGTAGAGAACAAGTTCTGACTTTCAAACAAATCCTGTTAAGTTTTCTGATTAGTATTTTTCTTTATTTTTTATAAGTTATTTATTGTTCTGACAGCTCAGGTCCCATTAAACAAAATTTTTTGTGCACTTTATTTAATAAAAGCCTATATATTTGGCAGTTGTAAAGCATACATGTGTATGTTTGTGTTAGTCCATTATTTTATTTTTATTATTATTACTACTTAGGGATGTCCAAGGAGCAACCTTTTTATGCACTTTCTGAAGATTTTTGCACCGTCAGTTCTGTTTTTGAATAAAGGGTTGGAAAGTATGCTTTTTATCCGATTAATCGAAAAAATAATCGACAGATTAATCGATTATTAAAATAATCGTTAGTTGCAGGCCTAGTGATGAACCTGTAAAGACCATTATCACAAGACTCAACAGTCTTGGCGGATGTTGTTTTGGTTTTATAGCTAACAGATGTCCCTGTTTGGTTCAATCTCAGTCCTCCTATTAACCTTGCTTCAGCTTTTTTTCACAAAACAGATTAGCTGGCTAATATAATGGAACATTTAGCAAAACATTTCCCCTGGGGGATAATAAAGTTGAGTCAGACATTTCCCTCATGCCTTGTGTGGGGCACGAAACAGAGATAACAGGAGCGTGAATACTGAACTCATATTTGTCAGATGGCCAGAAAGAAGAGTCTAAATTAATGCCATTGTTGCGATGTGTCAGGTGGATTTGTGAACAAGCAGCTGTTTGCTAACAAATTAACCATTACCAAATTTAAAATGTGTCAACTGTCCCTATGTGGCCCAAAACATTCAGATACAGATTATTTTGGAGATTAGTGAAACTCAATGTTTACTTCATCACCTTTTTAAGTTGGCATGGGGAATGATGAGCAGGATAGAGTGGGAGAACTTGGGAAGACCTGCTGGACACCAGCCAGGAGCGAGTTGGCAGTTTTGGTCAAAAAAGTAATTGTATAGTAAGTGGAAAAGGTCCAAAAAGAGGGTTTGTTTATGTGAAAAGGGCCATAGAGTGCTATACCATAAAAGAAGTCATAACATAGGAGTATTCAATTAAGAATTGTCTCGTGCAAAGGTCAAGAACATCACAATAACGTCTAACTTACATTATGATTGAGTCCCATATATACAGTACTGAAGTAGCCTAATAGTTGAATCAACATCTGTATGTAGTCATCAACTGACTGTCAAATCAGAAAGCTCAATTTAATAATATCCCAACAAAATGTATTCGGTTTTCAAACTGAAATGGATGAATTACGAATAAGTAAAATATACTCTAATAATAAATACATGTTGTTCTCTCATTTCAAGTTAAATAAGGGATGCATTCAGAGTACATTGCATAACAGATAGCTTTTGAGAAAATGTGCATCACTAAAGTACTTTAATTTTAGAAAAAAGTATTGAATTCAGTTAATTCAGGTGTGAAGTGATGTCAACCAAAAAGGCCACGATATTATATTATTGTCATCTTCTAAAAAGATAGATTTGTGTGCAGAGACAGAAATCACTTGTTTCAGCTTTATTCTCTGTTAATATTAACTGAAAGATTGTTTATTTTCTGCTACATTTCGGACGTGAGTGGGAACGTTTGCTCTAAAGATGTGTGCTCCGTCTCGTTGTGGTGCTTCACATCGCCGCTTTTAATAATCCCCACGGTCTCTGAACATATGAGACGCACTGGTTTTGAACTGCCTGTGGGATGAATGAACAAACAAGTCTGTCCTTTCTTGATGAAAGGCTCTTGTCTTGCTGTCAACTTTTCTCTTTTTGGAACACAACGTGTGAAATAACTTCTCTAGTTGGTCTCTCGCCCCGTCTCTCCCATGTGTGCATGGTAGCATCACATGAGACAAATACAACGAATATAATTGGTCGGTGTGTTTCCTGGACAACTGAACGAGTACAAGAAAGGCCGCTTCACCAGTTCAAATTGAAGCAATTCGTCAACATTTTATAATTCTCAATTATCTATCAGCTGTAGATCTGGGTGCTGACCCGGTACACTTATTGTTTACCTCTGGCACTGTGTATGAAAAAAGTCACGCGTAGTATTTAAAAAACGTCTTAGTTTAAAAATACAAAAAAAATGTATTCAATAGTTGGTCAAAATTGTCAAACTATACGAGGACTTTTTATGTCGAAGACAGCCATAAGAAATAGTATAGTTTGTCAAATAAAATTAAAAAAATCATACTATGTAAAATAAACAGTTATTGTCAAAGTTTAAATAATGTGTGAGGTCTAAAAATGACATAGTATGACTTTTTCTTTACTACTAACTTGGATCTTGGTTTTATAATATTTCACATTTAAAAACCAGCAGCCAATGATGACTAATATGTTTCCACTGATGCTGATAATTCAAGAGATGAAAGTAAAATTCAGGCAGCAACTGCTCCAGTTTTTAATCGGAGCATCGTTTGTCTCCGCAGTAGGAATCTACAACAAAGACTCTGAATTCATCTTTCCATTGTTCCTCGGCAGCGGGAAGTTAACGAGTGCTGTCCTGTGCTCTATATGCATAAATTAATAAGAGGCAAACATATTTTGGAGTGTAATTAACCAGAGAATCAAATCATGCGGCATTGCTGTAATTATTCGAGCTATCTCTGCACTGCAGCTTACATTAAACCCCCAGCGAGTAGTATTCTTTATTCATGGCTCATCAGTTCGAGACTGGCAGGAGACGACATTTTCCCTCCAGGCTGAGAAATCATCTATTTATAAAAAAAACGGCAATTATTTACATTTTAGAGACAATCTCATCAGAAAAACAAAAATTGAATTTTTGGATAAGAGTTTTCCTTAATGGATAAAAAGTGTGTGAGAACATAAAGTACATTTTACTACTGGATCAGAGCCCACTCAGTGACTCCTCCTCTTCTCTCTTCCCTTCCAGAGGAGGCTGTGAGTCTGAGGCCACGGACACACTGAGGCAGAAACACACACATCATATGCATGAACACATGCAAATACAACACACATATTCTACAATAATGCTTCCATGTTCAACATGCAACATCACACACACACACACTAACTCTTAACTGCATCGAGGTACTTTAGGAATTTAAAGTACAGATGAAAAATGTACAGAACATTTTACATTTTTTTGCTTTACCTTTCATTTTGTTGAATTATACTTAGCCTAATTATCTTTTATAGATTTTAATAACATGAAATATAATTATACAGTATCTTATACAGCTAATTATTGATTGTGAGCGTGTCATTTCCTTCATGTGATTCATGAAAGCCGGTTTAACATTTTAAAGGTCCACTCGATGAATTTGTAGTAGCACCCTGAAATGTCCAAATATCATTACAGCAGCTAACGTTTGGTATTTGGATTTATACATATTCATATTTGGGTTTTAAACCTTTAGCCGTGAGTTAGAAATACATTAAGCTCTAATTAAAAATGTTTTACAATTTTAACTTAATATGTACACCAAAAAGATTTACGTTTTCAGTTTTGAAACCAAAATATCGCATCTATAAATAGGCTCACGTTTTTTAAACGAAGTGCTTCTTGAAGTGTTTTCACTCATCATTTATACAGCGCTCAGCAGCCGCCCTTCAGCAGCATCACTACGGCTGATCAATCAGTCCTTCCAACACAAGAATGAAACCGCTTTTGGAAAAGAAACACTCACATTTAGCTTTAAATGCTCCATCAGTTTAATGTGTTACCAATAAAAGTCACAAACAACGCTTTCAATCACTTTTTATTGACTTGGCAGTGCACACAATCTTGTTTTCTGTAATTATGTAGCCAACAAACATGGTCAATAAAAACTGATTAAGCATGGTTTTGAGGAAATGTCTGATTCCTCTGATAGCTTTTAGTTTCTAAAAGCAGATTTATCCTGCTGTTTAAATGCCTAATAAACAACCCAAGTGGTTATTTAAGAAAAAAAAAATTAAAGCCATTAGTGAGATTATGTCATGCATAATTGTCAATTTAAATAAAGTAGAAGATGTGGCAGCAGACTGAAACCTAATTTTTATTTCAATGTCCTTAATTTCTGTTTGTTTTGTGAAATGAATGTTTAACATGAGTACTTTAAAGCAACAAGTTGCTTTGTCTATCGCCTATCGCCATTTCAATTTATTTTTAATATAAAATCAAGTTGATTGTGTAGTCTTCTTTATGTGAACGATGACTATTTGTTATTTAATTTATAATTCATGTTTTTTTAACAAATCATTTTATTGATGTTTTTTATTTAATTTTATGTTCGTCAAAGCACTTCCATCATCATTCCAGCGATGTTCTTTATTACCTGATTGTTACTTACAATAAATTTGTCAAAAAATGAATGTGTTTATTCACTTGCCCTTTTGTTAAACCTATTGATTTATTTTTTCATTCTTTCATTCATTGATTCGTTTTTGTATCAGGAGGGAATTCAACTCAGGCGGTTCTTTATGTAGCCCTGTTTGGTCGTGTTTCTCGTCAACAACACTTTCTTCAAGTGACGGTCCGACAAGCAGCATTAAAAAAAATGTCAAAAAAACAACAACATTGTTACGGGACAGTGCCAAGTATGTAATCTAATGAGTCCACAATCAAAGAAGTGTTTTTTTCAACACCTTGTTTTTTTTACTAGATTTCACAATTCCTTCACGTTACAAATTAAACGGGGATCATGTAAAGTGAGGAGTTATAGTATGTAAAATGCATAATTCCTCAGCGTTGGATAATTTGTAATAACAGACTTTCAAACAGTTGGTGTGCCATTGTTTGTGCCTCGGCATCATCTGCACACTTATTATAAACCTGTTTTGTTTTTAATGTTGTTTGGACTCGCCCTTTTGTCTCTGAACAGCGGGAGCTGTTCGACATGGAGCCGTGGGAGAGGCCGCGAGAGGAGTTCAGACTCTCCAAGAAACTGGGCGAGGGACACTTTGGAGAGGTGTGGGAGGCTCTGTGGACCACAGAGAACAAGAAAGTGGCCATAAAGACACTAAAACAAGGTACAAATACTGGGAAGAGTATAAAGCATGGGACTGACACTTGTGTACAAAATATCTCCTGGTTTAAATAATATATTTTCTTTCTCATAAAACTGAAGTTAGTTTTGAACATGTAAAAAGTATAATCCATAATATGGGGCTGTTTCAAACAATCAATTTCAAACCTTGGAAATTGTCTTTATGTTTACCTCCAGTTTACACACTTCTAATCAGACACACCTTCGAACAGAGTCTGAAAGAGAAACTGTCTGGTTTCTTTGGTTTCAATACGTTCCATTTCCTTTCACAATGTACCTTAGGGGGCAGTGAAACACAAGCTTTTCAGCCTGTTGTGTTAATCTTTGACTGTGCAGACTCACAACAGCCATATATAAAAAACACAAGGGACACAGACCAGTTAGTCCAGTTTGAAGATAATCCAAGGCTGAACACTTCAAGGCAGGCAAAAACCCCGGTGGACGAGGGCAAAAACAAGTTGTTCATTGTGATTGTGACAGAAAGCAGTGATGATAAGTGTAATGAAAGATGGATAACATTACACATAAAGCATAGAGAAAGAAAGATGAAGGTCATTTAAAAGAAAAAAAGCTGCTTAAATAGGATTCATGGAAATGGGGGACAATTTAGAGAAATGTGTGGAGAAGAGAAGGTATGGTTGAAAAGATGGCTATGAATATAAAGCCCAATTAAGGACATGAAAGGGGCATAAACGACAGTGAACGATAAGTGATCATTGTGTTTCTTCTCCTCCAGCGGACACGAAGCAGGACGAGTTTGTCAAGGAGGTTCAGGCATTGAAGAGCCTCCATCACCCCAAGCTGATCCAGCTGTTGGCCATGTGCTCCAGAGGAGAGCCGGTCTACATCGTGACCGAACTCATGAGGAAAGGGAGCCTCAAGTCCTACCTCGCCTGTGAGCGCTGAAACATGCACAAGCACACACACGTCATACATTATTTTATTTTTTTAAATATACAAAAAACAATAGATTGGTTGATATCTCCAGGAAAAAGAGACTTAATATACTACTTAAAATATTTGGAGGATGTTAGCAGAAATCTGATGGTGAATCAGTTCCTCAACAACGTGGTTCATTTCCTGTTTCTAAATGGCACACATGAGGAGACTCCTCTGTTGCTTAATATGCAAAGAGGTTCAGAACAGAAAGTTAATTGCGCTTTCTTGGTGTTTGAGAAATTCAACCCTTACCTCAAAAAAAAATTTAAAGCCTTGTGAAGCAGTATTTAGGCCAAGTGACGGTTAAATCTCTACCCCTTAAATCCAAAGCAAATGGAATTATAATCTGGCAGCTCTGCTCAGCAGAGAAATATTGTTCTGACATTTTACAAAAGGCTTTAATCACCGGGAGTCTTAGCGAGCAGAATGAAGGGTTTGACTCTGATATGCCTTATTCCAGTGGGTGTTTTTTATTCTTCTTACTGTGTGTGCGTGTGCCTGCATGCCATGACTGTACTAGCATTATGTATATTAAGCAATTAACATTCAGATTTATGGATCATTTAGAGTCACGCTGCAAAACTAGAGGAAAACATGCACCACTCATTTGCAGTGCAGCTTCTTACATCGAGCTCCTGTCCTTATCGAGTTTGTGATGCGACGATGTAATATCACAAATTATGCAAATGCATCTTTACTCTTGCACTCGAATGTTGAATGAATTGACCCAGTAGTAAAGGTAAAATGTTTTCTCATTTCTTCCACTTTGTAATTAATCCAATAATCTATACACACAGATAATGGATGAATTTTGGTTGAGTTTTGTTTGGAGAGATTAGGGTGACGTTACCTTGTACTAACGTCATAGATTTTCGACATATTTCTTAAGTTTACAAGGCAGAATAACTTCTGTAAAAAAGACAACTAGTGTAGTAATACTACAAAGAATCCTATAAAATTGGGCTAAGATCACAAGATAAAACAAAAGAGACACTACATACAATTTACTAACTCAAAAAGGTGGATTTAGTGTCATGTTTGACATACAAAGCCAGTTTAGCTGACAATGTATGTATGTGTATATATAAAGTGTGTGTGTGTGTGTGTGTGTGTGTCAGCTGCTGAAGGCCAGGTGCTGACATCAGCTCATCTGATCTACATGGGCAGTCAGATCGCAGAGGGCATGGCCTACCTGGAGGACAGAAACATCGTCCACAGGGACCTGGCTGCCAGAAACATCCTCGTGGGAGAAGATCTGGTCTGCAAGGTGGCCGACTTCGGACTGGCTCGGATTATTAAGGTAAGTGTCTGTCTGAAAGAGAGAGACAACATGAACTCATAGTATGAAGCACAGGGGTTATGTTTATTGTCTCTTGAGTATCAGTCAAGAACCATTTTCTTATTTTAGAATAACACTCATTATTTATTCATATTCTCTTTAAATATGTATAGTTAGAGCTTTGTTGTTCCAGTGTAAACTCATGTAAACTTAATGTCTACCTCATCCTCCTACCATCTGTCCAGTTTGCGGTTAATAGTAACAGAATGGTGTGTGTGTGTGTGTGTGTGTGTGTGTGTGTGTGTGTGTGTGTGTGTGTGTGTGTGTGTGTGTGTGTGTGTGTGTGTGTGTGTGTGTGTGTGTGTGTGTGTGTGTGTGTGTGTGTGTGTGTGTGTGTGTGTGTGTGTGTGTGTGTGTGTGTGTGTGTGTGTGTGTGTGTGTGTGTGTGTGTGTGTGTGTGTGTGTGTGTGTGTGTGTGTGTGTGTGTGTGTGTGTGTGTGTGTGTGTGTGTGTGTGTGTGTGTAACAGTAGTAGATCATTACCACATTATTTGAGAGACAATGATATTTACTGTAAATAATTCAGATTCTCCATGAATAATATCTCTCCGCTGGTCTGGGCTGCATTTTATCTTTGCTAAAATTAATTGTATGTAATCTGCATGGTGAAGTTTTAGACATTAAGAGAGAAAATAAAAAGCATTCAACAATTAGGATATTTTACATTTTAGGACAGATTTAATTTAGGGATATTTAAGTGTTCCTACTCTAAAGTTAATACTCTTGATTTACAGATGTCTCTTTCACAATATACGTCAATGGGAAAACTTTTTTTGGGGGGGCCCAATGTGATGACCCGGAAGTTGTTATTACAGTTTGGCCTTAATGTCAAATTGGCTTCAAAGCTTGGTGCTTTTCCTGGGGGCTTAGTTTAGAGGGGGTCATTTAAAATAACATCATCTTTTGAGGATTCATGGGAAATGTAGTAAAGTGTGTGTGTATATACAGTATATTTTGTTAACTCTTCACTGTGTCTCTCTACAGGACAGTGTGTACACAGCCAGTCGAAACACAAAGATCCCAGTGAGATGGACAGCTCCCGAAGCAGCAATTTACCAGAAGTTTTCAGTAAAATCAGATGTCTGGTCATTCGGGGTCCTTCTGTATGAGATGATGTCACGTGGCAAGATGCCTTATGAAGGTATATTGTTGACTACTTTCTACTCTACCAATTACACAGTGAAGACAGGTCTTACAGGTCTAGAAATACTAGGAGGTACGGGTGTGCAAATGATTGTTACCCATGTGTGGTTACACCCTTCTGAGATCATTATGACTTGTGTAGATTTTGGTATCGCAGTATTATGACGTTAGTTAATACAATAGAATGTCTGGAAAACAGAGTTTTAATCAATTATATTAATTATTATCCAAAAAGGCTGGCAATATTCTATATTTTACTTATTGTCAACAAATCCCATGAAACAGTTAGACCAAATGTGCCACGGATAAGATGAAGATAAGTTGAACAATTTGGAAAGTATTCAGAGAAGGATCAGCACAACGTTCAACCATTTCCTAAAAACAGCTGGGACTGTAGTTTTTTTTTTTTAATCCACCGTTACTCGAACAGAAGAAAAAAGTGCATTTGTTTGACTATTTTCAGTGGCTCCATTGTCCAAAGAACTACTAAAAACCCAAAAATGAGTGACACTGTTGCATTAGGTGACATGATCCTTTATTACCATGAACACACACACACACCTGCTGCCCCAAATCCACACTAAGCACCAAATGTTGATTAATCCGCCAGTAAAAATAGTCCCAAACAAATGCACTCTTTCCTTGTGTTTGTTTAATATAAACTACAGTGACCAGCTGTTTAACCCTAGAACACTAACGTTACAAATAGTAACACCATCACTAATATTTACCCGATATAATATACCTGATTAAAATATACTTCTCATCAAAATATATTAAAATACATGGCAAATTGAAGAACTTTGCTTTTATATTACTCTATAGAACTTCTAATAAAACAATTAAACGGCACAGAACCCCCCCATATTCAATTCAGTTTATTTTTTATAGCCCAAAATCACAAATACAAATATTTGCCTCGGAGGGCTTTACAATCTGTATGCATACGACATCCCTGTACCTCACCATATGGGGCTAGAGTTCTTAATAATGAGCTCTAGTCATTTGTTCCGGTGGTCATATGAACCCAGAATCAATAGCAGACAAAAAGATAAAACATTTAGCACATTCTGAGCTTCATAGTCTAAAAGCAATATGTGAAGAAAAACACAATTCCACCATATATATTAACATAAACTATAAGTATGACTCAAAAGTGTCTCGAGAACATATTTTTAAAAAATGAGTTTGAAAATATGCCATTTAAAATCGATAGCAAGAAGCCACACACCAAACATATACAGTTTTGGAATCCTTAGAACCTACTTAGCTCACCAATGCCAAATAAAATTCAAATGTACTTACTTATGGCTGAAATATGAATAATCCGGGCCTTCTTGGTCTCTATCGATAGCTCTCGTTATGCAGCACATGGCTGCAGTGAAGCGAGCACCGTTCAAGCACCACCGAGGAGTGTGGGAACTTTTATCTTCAGCAGAGTTGACACGATTTCTCGAAATGTCTGAATTAAAATAATTCTTCACTCAATGAAAGCCAAACACGTGCCTGTTGAAAATAAATAGAGTTTGGAGAAGAGACACACGCCCACCTTCGATAACGTCAGTGAGCAGCATGAAGCTACACCAGGACCCACGCAACTCAGACAAAAGCAACACAATGAAAATAACGTAACCACAATCGCTCGGGTGAAAATCACCTGACGTTAGTGCTCTAGGGTTAAGGAAATTATTTAGCTTTTTTTTAAATCTGAAGCAGGAAGCCAGAAAGTCTTTTCTTTTCTTTTAAGATTAGAATGTATACACACCAGCCTTATCATTTAAGTACTAAATCCATGAGATCATATCATTGACTTTACCTTTTTTAAGTTGGGCTTTTCCAGCCATTCCTGATGTTATCATAGTTCCTGGATATCGGCACAGTGAAATATCCCTGCCTGCAAAAGAAAGCGTTCAGGAATTGGTAAACTCCTTCCTCTCTAATGCTTTGATATCACTCCATGTTAGGAAAAAGTAACAAGGAAGTGTTGGATCTGCTGTCGTCGGGATTTCGGCTGCCCTGTCCAACCCGCTGTCCTCAGAATATTTACCGCATCATGATGGATTGCTGGGTGCCTGAGCCCTCGAAGAGACCCTCCTTCCACGCCCTGCACAGCCAGTTGGATGCAATATATGCCAGGATATATTTCAAGACTATTGAGGTATAGAAGAGGACAGTGAGAGCAGGGAATGTTCTCCTCTCCCATGCAACCCACTTCCACAACAGGGTATATCTATTTAAAGAACACAAAGGTCAAAGGATGGAGGGAGAAGAACATAGAAAGTAGACAAACGGAAGTGAATTGTTCAAGAAGGAGAAGATGCTCGCCAAATCAAAAGAAAAATGAAGAACACTTCATTTCTAAGGCTAAAAGGAAAGCAAGATGGACAAACGAAAGACTGAAAATAGCCACAGAAATGTGTAAATACACTCCTACCTAAAAAATAAAACTGAACACTAAAACCCTTGGCACATTCACAGAACAAACTGTTTTTAATTTTATACCCTTTTGTGATTTATAAATACTATTTT
Organism: Cottus gobio; assembly: GCA_023566465.1. Classification (NCBI taxonomy): domain Eukaryota; kingdom Metazoa; phylum Chordata; class Actinopteri; order Perciformes; family Cottidae; genus Cottus; species Cottus gobio. The sequence goes on along the minus strand of CM042215.1, from coordinate 11,319,110 downwards.
ATTACCTCTGTATGTGCCATGTCTGTGTATGCACACTTAAAGATGTTTATGAAATCACAGGTCAGGACTTGAATCACCTGTCTTTTGACTGCAAGCAAATGATAAATATTGGGTAATGTGCAATAATTACAACTGGCTTGGTTTTTAGCCATGTCAGCGTTCAATGCTAGGGACACTGATGTGGATCGCTCTGTTAGTCCAGCACTTTTGTCTAAAGTGAAATATTTCACCACTCCTTGGTTCAAACCTTTGCTTTCTCCAACGGATGAACAATTTTGTTGATCACATGTCTTTTTTTTGTCACAATTTCCTCTTCCGGTATGACATCCTATCATATTATAAACTATTTACCAAACTCCCATCAGCTTCAGCTGTACTTTAAGATTAAAGGATAGACCAAAGGTATCGGAATGATTACAGCAACCAATAACTATTTCACTGTACATATATAGCATGGGAGTAAAAATCCAAACATAGTGGTCTTGACCTTTTTTATCCGAGTCCTAAGAAAGTAATGGAATGAGTGTATGTATTTCCAAAAATGTTATATAGATATAAAGTGCTGCAGGAATGAGTCCTAAAACCTTGAAATCAGTTAACATTTTTGCACTTCCCCTTTTGTTGTCTCAAAGTCAGTGGTTATTTGTAAATAGGATTTTGCTGAGATGCTTGAAATAAGGTCTGTGGTTAACACAAACCTAAGAGATGTTAACGTGTTCTAGTTTGAAGCTTATACCCACTTCCACAACAGGGTAGATGTATTTAAAGAACACAAAGGTCAAAGGATGGCGGGAGAAGAGCATAAAAAGTAGACAAACGGGCGTGAATTGTTCAAGAAAGAGAAGATGCTCGTCAAATCAAAAGAAAAATGAAGAACACTTATTACAGCTTATTAATTCAAATTGTTTTAGCCACAGAGCTTAATTTCTGCATTGATTCAAAATCCAATGGAGATATCCCATTGGCGTTTTGTTGAGGGAACCAGAGCAATTCTAACTTCTGGATAAACCTAAAAAAACAGGTCATCCCTGCAGCAGTCTATGGTTAGAATGGAAAGATGGATCCACGGTAACTTGCTGATGTTCGCATGTTGGCGTGACAATTAACATACATGTAAAACTTAGTAACAAGTAACATACCACACAAAAACATTGCCAATCATTAGCACGTTAAGCATGTCAACAGAGGAGCACAGTACAGCTGAGGCTGATAAAAGTCAAGTTTGAGATGTTCTGAATTGGCCACTGTTCAGAGGATTGCCCAATGGCCTGGGACAAAGTTATCATTTAATACCCCATTAAACTTAAGCATCTAGTCTGTTCTCTTCATGTTTCATACATCCACCATTTCCTTCTGGCTTTATGGGGTCTCTAGCATGGCTATACACTATCAGTCTTATTAACTGTCTTTTATTCAGCCTACCTTTTTTTTTTTTTTTTTTTTGCAGGCATTTCAGAAGGTCATGTTGCACATCTAATGAACCTGAATACAAGTTTCTCTAGACTAGTATGGGGATTGTCTTTATCCTCATATGACACCTTTTTTTGCCAGCTGACCCAGTGCTTGAAGAGCCAGTGGGCCATCGAGCCATGTGTATCGGCTTTAAGTTGTTAAACCTCTTTTAGAGGCCCACAGAGGCCAATTACAACTAGAGTGACTATGTTTACACCACAGACTGTCCACACCACAGAAACTACAAAAATGAAAGCATAAAGACCTGCTCAGTGAATCATCTATATGCATTTTTTTGGGGGCATGGGGGGTTTCTACACCACAAAACACTGTTACAATGCAATTTGAGAACATAGCAACTTTTGTCTTTTATGCATGACCATACACAGCAGACAAAGCCAAGTTCAGGAAACCTTAGCCATAATCACCAAATTGAGTTGTATGTTTTAGGCTGAGTGCCATCAGGTACCAAACACCAGTCGTGCAAAGAATAAAATATTTTAACTATTGTTTTGAAATGTGTCTGTTTTTATCACATCTAATGTCTTTGTCATGGGCTTATAAATACATTCAGGAAGATGTCCTTAATGCACTTGTTCCATTTTTTTTTTAGGATTGTCACATTTTTCCTCTCAGCGTCTCAAAGTGCCCTAAATGATCTATCCGCAGCAATGCTTTAAAAAAAGTCAAGGTTTATTTGACTGTAAAGCATCAAATGTTGCAGCAAAGGGATCATACCATAGTTTCTGTATAACATTTGTTCCTCATAAGATTGCTGCTCTATCTTATAAGCTTTACAAATACTGGCAGTTATTTTACAATCATGAAAAAATACATCTTCCAACTGGAACAAACACTTAAAAGAGTGCAAACATTTGCCCCTGTTGAATTTTCAGGAGCAAAATTGGCAGTGAGTGCAAATCATTTATCCTCCTGCTTTTTCCAAAGTTAAATAGTGAAGCTTCAACCTCATAAAGGTATGTAACTTATGTGACAGGTCATCCAGACTTACAGATATTGGCAGCAGATGCATTCAAAACTGTCAGAATCAGATCAAATGGATGCATAATAAATTAGGTATTCCAAGAAAGTCTTTGTGGTTTTTAGTTCTAAACAGGTTTTGCTGGCATTGATCTCTCCCGGTCGAAAGCGAGACGCATTAAAGACTTACCACTCAGGAATTAAAATGTTTCAGACATACTTTAGGTGAATTAAAGGGGCCAGCACAGCTATGTTGCCTGGATGTGTCATCACTCCTTTCCTTCCACTGTTACATCTTGTCTGAACTAACACAGAGGGGAACTGTTGGGGACATTTTAACATTCAACATTGCAATTTCCTAATTTCAAAGAGAGCATAGTAAACCATATTAGTTAAAGAGTTCAAATACATATGTTTGAAAAAGGAGAATGTCTGGTCCATCTCAAGTTAATTTTGTTTCTAACTTCGGTGCTTTATTCTTCAGCTGGCTGACAAGCAAGACGAAGGAAGTTATCTTGGGTCTCCTCCTGGGTTTTGAGGAGTTGTAGCATTTATTCACTAACTCCGACATCTGAAACCAGTAACGGGCCTGATACTGGTTTCAGTATTGTTTCAATCCTAAGTGATACAGTGGTATGATTACAGGTAAATCTGTCTCTAAACTATAGACACACAGATACATGTCTTTATTTCACCTGTCCTTTTTGCATTACTGAAGGAAATGTTTGTCATTTGCACAAATCTGACCGCTGGTCTGTTTGTGTTTCTTTTCCCCAAACAGACAGCTGTGAACTATGCAATGTCCACCATCCCACAAAAGAGTTATAAGTTATGTCTAATGGTTTATTAATGGTAATACACAATTACCATTAATACATTTAAATACATAAATACATTTTTGGTGGTAAGGTTTTGGGAAATCTCATTGATTTGTTTAATAACTTGGAAAAGGACTGCACACAAATGACTATTGACATAACCCGATATCTTTCAGTCACTGAGATTTATGACGCGGTGTTCAAATTATAGGCGGGGTTTTCGTGCTTTGTATTATTGCCCGTCATAAGGAAGTTGCAGTCAGTCCTTGGAGCGCAGTTGCAGTCACTCTCTAATCAGGGCAAACCCAGAAGCAGCTGTTCCGCTGTGAAGGCATTCCGAGAATTCCTTGCGCTTCTTCCTCTTCACCTGTCCAACAGGTGTAGCCGGCTCGGTGCGCACCGAGGCAGAAGGGGGTAAGGAGGCTCTGAGAGGAACACATTCATGGTCATCTATGGGTGAGTGTCTGCGAAAAGCTTGCCCATGTCTGGACACACTATGGCAGAGGATATTCGGCGATAAGAAGCCTCATCCTGGAGCAGAAAATGGTAAAGGTGAAGGTGGAGGTGGAAGTGGAAGTGGAGGAGGAGGAGGAGGAGGAGGAGGTGAGGTAGACGGCAGCATGAACAGCCGCGGTGTGGAGAGTCCACAGAGTCCAATCTCCCCAACGGACACAGGGACCGAGAGAGGCTCCGTCTACACGGCGCTCTGGTCGTTTGAATCCCGGCACCCGGACGAGCTGTCGTTCCAGGAGGGGGATCTGTTCAGCGTCATCAACCGCAGCGGAGACTGGTGGACCGCGCGGAAGATCGAAAAGAACGGGCGCGTCCTGGGTACCGGGATCGTGCCCAGTAACTACCTGGACCGGACCGAGTCCCTACAATCGCAACAGTGGGTGGTTGACTTTTTCGATACACTTTCAGAAACGGACTACACTTTAATAACTTTACACATATTCCGTGTTTGAGTCAGCGGACCTTCCTGATTGGTGATTTACTGACACCTGACGTGCGAGGCACGTTCAGTTCGGCCCATGTAACAGAAAGCAATCACAAAATGAAAGCCATAGGCTTAATATTTGAAAGGGAGAATGTAAGAGTGCCGGGTAGTGGATATTTAACAGAGAACTTGAGGTATTTTATACCACTTGACTACAATGATACCCAACATATCATATATTTGTATGCTAATTATATTCTAGCACAATGTGCAGACCTACAACAAGTAAAACAAAATCCTATAAAAGTTGAACATTCACAAAATAAGTCAGTCATCACTCTTCCTCACTTTTTATCTACTGTGTTTTGAGTACATTTTTCCATAATCTGCTACTCTGATGCCGCTCCATTTCCTTTTGTGTCTAATAGTAACTGTGAATTCATACAGATGCAACTTCATATCATGAAGAATTACATCTTCAATTGTTTTACTTTTTCTGGATTGCAAACACCCCTTCGACCCTCTGTTTTGAGTTAACACTGTCAATAGCACCTTTCCTAATGTCAGTGCCATGTCTCTTAGCAGTGAAGCAAACTGACGTAAACACTTCGACAGTCAGCCTCACCACTTCTTGTTTTCGTTCTCTCTCCGTTTATCGCTTCAACAGAATGGGAAGTGTGTAATGTGAAGTTATTCCTACATGTCAACACCTGCTCGAAGGCTGTAATCAAATTTAGTTACTAAGTTACAACTTTTGTTGGATGATGTATTGTCCCAGAAATCATTGCAATGAAATATCATGGACATTTTAACACCATTTTTACAGATGATACGATGACGGCAGGCAGAAAGCTCAGCGTTGGCAGCAAATGCTTTCTTTGTTTTGCGTACTGTTGTTGGACCTTCTCCTATGAAGACTTATGACATGTTTAGATACTCTGACCACAAAAGTTATACCGTAACTAATAATACTTTAATTTGTGGCTTTCTTAATCCAGATGGTATTTTGGGCCAATGAACCGCTTTGAGGCCCAGGGCCACCTGCTGGGACCTGAAAATGACCACGGATCCTTCCTCATCCGGCAAAGTGAGAAAGACACCATTGGATACGTTCTTTCAGGTAAGATAAGAAGGCGAGAGAGGGGGGTGATGGAGAAAGCCCAAAAAAGAGAACAAGAACTGTGCGGTAGCAATGGGTTAAAATAGAGTGAGGGAGGAGGGAGAGTTTAACTTCAGTTAAAAAAGCATTGCAGAATGTGTTTGTTATGAGAATGAGATATGGGGGAAGTCATGAGTAAAGTAAAGGGGATGTTGTAGTTTGTTGGAAGGAATGGAAGAGGTTATTTATTATCTGTGCTTTAAATATGCAACCAGCAGAAGGTTTGCCTGGCACAAAGAAGAAAAACAAGGAAACAGCTCGTCTGGTCAATTTCAAAATCCGCGTACCTCGGCATCTCTAAAACTCTCATTTGTTTAATCCAAGTGCAATAAAGTCAATTAACGTTTTTTCGTAGTTAAGAAGGCTAAAACTAGTTTTCTTCTGGCCTCAGTAACTACATGCTGTCTCTATTCATTGCATTGTAACTGTATGTAGGGTGTTTCTTCTCATCTAACTGTGACAGAAAGAAAATAAGTGCCATTTCCAGAATGTCATCTTATTGGACTTGTTTGACAAAGTGTAGTAAATTTAAACAGTAAAATAAAAAGAAGGGAATTCAATTTTGATGTTATTGACTACAACACAGACACGTGTAGACTTGCAATGAGTAAAAAGTGGTACAAATGATCCTTTCTTCTTCGTGGCCCGCCATGTTTTACAGTCACATGGCATCAGTATTTATATTGTCCATCATTTCAAGCAGCATACTAATCCGCATCTCAACATACAGTAACCCACAACAATGGCTTCCAAAGTGACAGCCAAACCTGCAAAAAACAATATCCAAGTTACAACAAACTGAAGTAAAACCTTAATAAATAAAAAAACATTGGAAGGGTTAGGAGATGCACCATTTTAAAAATGTAAATTTAACTGCATTACAGTAACAGCTTTACATTCTAGGTATTTTACTGTTCTTTGGAATCTATTGGGGCTGTTTCTTTTAGAAGCTCAGACTGCAATGCTGTGACAACAAATACTAAAGAGATTTTAGGATTTAGACCAACCTGATCTCACAGAAATACGTGAAATGAACACGTTCCCTTAACCCCAATATGCATGGTGTCGGCACGTAATGTGTTGAAATTACGTGTGGGTACCACGTAAACGACACCCATACAAAGTCAATGAGGCTCATTTACGTGGTGGACACACGTATTCCCTGATTCAAATAAACGTCCTCCTTTTATAATGTATTAGGTTCAACAACGTCACGCAGTGGGCGGTGGTAAATGTTGTTTTGTAGTTTACGAAACGTCCTCCTTTTATAATTTATTATAGTGAGTTAGTTGCGATTTTTCTTGTCTAAATAACAGAACATTGTTTGAAATAGATTGTTTCCTTTACGTTATTAAACCCTCTACGATATTTTATTATTCTCAAATGTATTTTCTGTCACCGCAGCGAATATTATTAGGCCTATTAATAATTATACTTATGAATCAGAAGACTTTCAGTGGTTACCACGACAACGATACGTCACGTTACGCTGGGCGCATTCAAAGCAGGTATCCCATATCCCACAATGCAACGCGGTCATTCATTCAGAGACTCTGACAGCGATCAGCGGGTCTTTAACGCCATTATCGCTTCAATGTTCATATATATATAATCTGTGGTTTTATCACCAGCAACAACACGTTGCTCAGTTTTCTTCAGTAAGTTATGCACCGTAATAACATTTAAAAAAAACAGCTGAAGACTCAGGAAGTGACGTAGTACGTGCCGCTCGGCAGATAAGAAGATACAAAAATACATAATATTCGTAATATTGATGTTTTTGTCTAACATTGTATTTGAGGATTTAAACAATGAAGATAATAATAGTAATAAAAAACAGTTTCATGTATTTGTCTCATGAACTGTCTGCTCGGTCGGCGGGCGGCGGCAATCTGAAATGGAATGAAGCCCATTCACGGCAGACGGCAGAAACACAGGAATCGAACACGGCAGCTGCCCACCCCGGAAAAACTACAGATACGCACGTTTGTAACAGGTTCTGGGCCGCATATATAATGGGAGTTGTAGTTTCTAAATATATTGGTATATTTCTCATAATTAGAAGTTAAAAGTGTATCATTGTGGATGCCCCCTGGGCTTTTTTTGGGATGGGGAACACACTGGTGTCATCAGATTTTAAAAATTGAATCGTTAAATAGGTGAAAATAGCTTATTACCATATTATACAGTGCTTACAGTGGTTAAACATTGGTGACCATATCTACATGACAGCTGAGGTCCAGAGCTGATCCTATGTCTGTAGCACCTTCTGTTGATAAATGACAAGCCTTCAAACATGGACTAGGTTCAAGGTTCAGAGGTCAAGATCTCAGAGTAGGAGTAATGGATCCTCTTCAGACTGACATATGTTACTGTGGAGGTTGAGACCTTTCCAACAATATGTTTGATATAGTCCTACGACAATGTTTTAATTTTCACATATCATGGAGAGACCAATTTGCAGGCGATACTTTATTATCCCCGGAGTGATATCTGCCTTGAGTTCAAATTCTTCACACATAACACTTGACATATTGTTTTATCATACAGCTGACATATACTTACAATAAACAAAGTGATATGTAGCCAGACTGAAGCACATCACACAGCCACAATCTATTGCTCATCTTTCACACACAGTGACAAGAGCAACCTACACACAACCCTATGCATTATATCATGAAGGTATTGCAAACCTCCTGCAGCCTCAAGCAATATTATTTAAAGTTGTAATTGAGGTCCGACTAGGCCTATAGTTTAGAAATGTTAAGTTTACATTGGAGTAACCTATATCTTCTGCTAGAGTATAAGAACTCATACTTTGCATGGAGAATAAAGATAGATCAGGTCATATTCTCTGTGCTTGCCTGGAGAGACTGGTTTCTATTCCTCTCCACAACCTTCATGACAGTCATATATAACATAAACCCTCTGATTCACAGGTGAAAACAAACTGAAAAACTGAAAACTGAAAAAAAAACAACTAAAAACTGAAAAAAAACTGACAGGTCTCTATTTCAGCAGAATATGCAAAACGTACGTTTGTCTGTGTGCAGTAGGCTGAGGTAGAAGTGTGCCAAAAATGCCAAAACACATGTTGTATATGCAGAGATACCCAAACAAAGATATATACATCTTACTTTGTGAGCAAAAACCTCGGCAACAATCTGCTTATCCTTTTAATTTCCTGAAAATGCTTCCTAAAACTAGTCCCTTCTTCATTTTGAAAAAATCTCTCAGTAAAGGCAAAGGTTATGGTTATAAGCTGTAGCCATGGTGATTGATATGAGGATAATCTTATGAATATAATAATTAATATGTTAGGCCTGCCATCAATTTAAATTAAAAAAAAAATTCTAAAAAGTTATTTGTTTAAAACTAATGCAGTGCAATGCTTACAAAGTCCCACACATAAATATGCTCATGCTTTTTCCCCCTTCAGTCTTTGCTATTAACATTCATCAACTACAAAATTAGAAAATTGCATTTTTAAATAATGATGCATGGAAAATGAAATAAAAAAGCTTCTCTTTGTAGGCCTAACTAGTTTATCAACAAGTCAAAACAAATGTTAAGTAGTCAAACAGGCCATCAGGCAGTATTTCTAACACTTAACTCTAGGTTGGTTATATAGTATATACAAGGCAAATCAACGTGCTTAGCATAAAACACTGTTTTTCATTATTGGTATTTTTATTGTATAAATTCTCACGTACAACGTGCAGCAATCTTTCACAGACTCGGAGCAGTAATTATTACGTCACTTCCTGAGTCTTCAGCTGTTTTTTTAAAATGTTATTACGGTGCATAACTTACTGAAGAAAACTGAGCAACGTGTTGTTGCTGGTGATAAAACCACAGATTATATATATATGAACATTGAAGCGATAATGGCGTTAAAGACCCGCTGATCGCTGTCAGAGTCTCTGAATGAATGACCGCGTTGCATTGTGGGATATGGGATACCTGCTTTGAATGCGCCCAGCGTAACGTGACTATCGTTGTCGTGGTAACCACTGAAAGTCTTCTGATTCATAAGTATAATTATTAATAGGCCTAATAATATTCGCTGCGGTGACAGAAAATACATTTGAGAATAATAAAATATCGTAGAGGGTTTAATAACGTAAAGGAAACAATCTATTTCAAACAATGTACTGTTATTTAGACAAGAAAAATCGCAACTAACTCACTATAATAAATTATAAAAGGAGGACGTTTCGTAAACTACAAAACAACATTTACCACCGCCCACTGCGTGACGTTGTTGAACCTAATACATTATAAAAGGAGGACGTTTATTTGAATCAGGGAATACGTGTGTCCACCACGTAAATGAGCCTCATTGACTTTGTATGGGTGTCGTTTACGTGGTACCCACACGTAATTTCAACACATTACGTGCCGACACCATGCATATTGGGGTTAAGGGAACGTGTTCATTTCACGTATTTCTGTGAGATCAGGTTGATTTAGACTTTGTATGTGTGTGGTTCTCTCTGCAGTGAGGTCAAGCAGTCGGGTGAAGCATTTTAAGGTCCTCAAAACAGATGACGATTCTTTTCACGTGGACTGCAACAACAAATTCAGCTCTCTGATCGACTTGGTGGAGTACTACGGCACCAACAGCCTGAACAACACCGGCACACTGGGAAACCCGTGCAAGAGGGTAGGATAGGCTCTGTTGGTTGTGTTCTTCTCATGTAAAAACAAAACCTGTGAACGAAGAAGTCACTCAAATATAGTTGCGTAAGACCCTGTGTTTGTAGATGTGTTGCTTTGTTTTCCTGCAACTAAGCCTGAATGTAAAATTCACTGAAGGAAATCCTGCAACAAAAATTCAGAAGTTTGCGTGGAGCAAATGGATTGAAACTGCAATGCTGGAAAAGAAAATGCAACACTAAATCCCACATGCCTATCAAAGCATCTTCATCAATGTTTAGAAGAAATTGGTAATTTTTCCAATCTCCTTTTAAAGCTACGAGAAAAACGCCATGGCTTCCTTAAAGCCATGACAGTGCTCTGTTATAACAATATGTTTCAACAAGCACATAAATCCTTAGTCGAACAACACAAGAAATATCTGCAACTATATTGATAATTGACCATATGTTTTTTTGTCACGTAAAATGCCTTAATATTACTCAGTTTCCACTTATGCATTGTGAGAATTTGCTCATGTTTCGTCAAAAGGATAGACAATCAAAGATTGTTCATTGCATAATTTAACCTTACTATAAATGAGAATGTATGTACTCTATCAGTGTCCCTTATGTATGTCCTTATGTGTTTCCTTCTTCAGAAAAAGCCCAGCATGACAGATTTGAGTCATTTTACAGTGGATGAGTGGGAGCTCCCGAAAGAGGAGTTCACCCTGGAGGAGGAGCTGGGCAGTGGATACTTTGCTGACGTCTACAAGGGACGTTGGAAAAATCACATTAATGTCGCCATCAAGATCATCAAAAGTGGTATTTCATCATCTCAGTTGATCTAAATAAGCTTGAATTAATAGATAGAAGTCTGATGGGGCGACTGTGGCTCAGTGGTTAGAAAGTCTGTCTTTCAATCAGAGGATCGGTGGTTCAATCCCGGGCTCCACTAGTCCATGTTGTTGTGTCCTTGAGCAAGACACTTAACCCTAATTGCTCACCGTTGATGTGTCTGCAGTCTACTGTATATCATGGAAGTCGCTTTGGATAAAAGCGTCAGCTAAATGAAATAAAATGTAAAGTAATGATCATGAGGACCTGTTTGGCAAAAGCTCCAACAAAAACACAAATTATTGGATAATTAATACTGATCTATAATCTATGTGTCGAAGTTTTAGTGTTACGACTGCCTAAGGTTGTAACTTCAATATAGAAGTTAAAACAAGGTTTTAACTTATATATATTAGTACGATACTGGGTAACCAGTGGTTTCCAGTTTGGGTTTTGGGTACCTCCAAAAGCTTATGAGATAAATCTGAATAATAATAATATTTCATTTTCTGGACTATCTCTCCAATCATACACATCTGTTACGTCCCCAATGGTGTCCAGGGGAGGAGGACGCAAGCAGTATAAAATAATAACCCGGGAAGGCTTGCGAAAGAGCAAAGTAAAGATGTTTAATGGTGGACAGCTCGCAGCTAAAAACAATCTCCGAAAGGAACGACGATCCCAGCTCCTCTCGCTCCTCACTCCAGGCGTGGTCTTCGACTCTCCACTTCTCCCCCCCCCCCCGCAGTGTTCGTCACTCCCCTTTAACTCCCTCCTGATTGGATGATCATCGGCAGCTGCGGAAGTGACCTCACCGGCACACCTGGCGGGGAAATCACACACACACACACACGCACACGCACACACACAGAAAAACCCACACGGCACGTAACACCCCCTCCCATAAGAGAGAACCCCTACTCCATAGGCCCGATGGTATATGGTCATCACAATTTGATACATCACCTCATATACCTCGCCGCGGTCCCATCCTTGGTCTTCCCCTCCCTTGCCCCCAGCTATCCCAAACCTCACTTCCTCAGGGTAGCCTGGACAGCGCATCCGCCACAATGTTGTCGGCCCCCTTTTTGTGCTTGATGCAGAGGTGGTAACCCTGGGCCAAGAGAGCCCAGCGCATCAAGCGCTGATTGCTGTTGTACATTTGGGCCAAGAACACAAGCGGGTTATGGTCAGTGTAAACGGTGACCGGATGGGAACTGCATCCCACGTACACATCAAAGTGTTGCAGGGCAAGGAGCATGGCTAAAGTCTCCTTTTCAATGGTAGAGTAGTTCAGTTGATGACGCTTGAACTTGGTGGAGAAGAAGCAGATAGGATGGCACCTTCACCATCCTGTAACAACACTGCACCAGCTCCGGTGTCACTGGCATCCACCTCCAGCTGGAACGGTCGGGCGACGTCCGGCGCAGCCAGCACGGGAGCACTACACAGGAGAGACTTAGCCGAGTTAAAAGCATGGTCACACTCATCATCCCAGATAAACGGAACCAACGGGCTGCACAACCGGGTCAGCGAAGCTACCACTACTGAAAAGTTCTTGCAGAAGCAGCGATAATACCCTACCATGCCTAGGAACCGTCTAAGTTCCCGCCTGGTAGTGGGTACTGGTAGCGACACGACCGCAGCCACTTTGGCATCCACAGGTCGGACCTTCCCCTGGCCTACCTGCTTACCCAGGTAGGTAACCGTAGCCTTACCAAACTCACACTTGGCCAAGTTAAGGGTGAGGGAGGCGTCTGCCAGTCGCTGGAACACCGTTTCCAGACTGGCCCGGTGACTCTCCCAGTCATCAGAGTAAACTACCACATCGTCCAAATACACACTACAGTTAGGCACCTCTCCCAGTACAAGCTGCATCAGGCGCTGGAAAGTGGCCGGCGCATTCTTCATGCCAAACGGCATCACCGTGTACTGCATGAACGCATCTGGTGTAACAAAAGCTGATATTTCGGAAGCTCGAGGCGTCAAAGGAACCTGCCAATATCCTTTGAGCAGATCAAGCGTGGAAATGCATACAGCTGGTCCAACCCTGTCCACACAGTCATCCATTCGGGGCAACGGGAACGAGTCGGACACCGTCACCGCGTTGACCTTTCGAAAATCTGTGCAGAAGCGCGGACTACCGTCAGACTTAAGCGCCAATAAACACGGAGAACTCCAAGGACTATGGCTGGGCCGAGCCAGACCATTTTCCACCATGTAGTCGACCTTTCGCCTCATGGCCTCCCGTTTAGCCAGCGGGCACCGGTACGCATGCTGCTTAAGGGGAGCGGCCTCACCCACATCTATGTCGTGTTCTAGCACACTGGTACGTGATGGTATATCTTGCAGGATACTAGGATAGGTGTTAAGCAAGCGTATTACATCTCGTTGTTGGACCGCGGGGAGATAGGACAGCTGCTGGTCGACGGTAGCCAAGAACTCAGAGTTCGCTAGCCTACCTCCCATGTGACCTTCACAGGGCGTCCTCACGTCGACCTCCCCTTCAGGCTGAGCACCCTCGATAGCCACAACTCCCACCGCAGCTACCTTCACGGTCTCCTCGCGCCCCCTCACGTCAGCTTCTCGGGTCTGGAAAGATTTCAACATGTTAATATGACACAAACGGGTCTTTCGTCTTCGCTCAGGCGTTCGGATAATATAGTTTGTGTCCGAAACCTTCCTTTCCACCACGTATGGACCTGAGAATCGAGCCGCAAGACTGGAGCCCGGCGAGGGCAGCAGAACCAGCACTTTATCCCCTGGGTCAAACTGTCGCTCCACGGCCCTTCTGTCAAACCGCCTCTTCATGTTGACTTGGGTGGACAGAAGTGACTCCTTGGCTACCCGGGTAGCATGGTGCAGACGCTCTCTACACCGAGCTACAAAGTCAACCACCGTTCTGCCACCAGAGTCACCCCCCACTAGCGTCTCTTTTAACGCCTTTAGCGGGCCACGCACATTGTGACCAAACACCAGCTCTGCCGGGCTAAACCCCAGAGATTCCTGTTTTGCGTCACGGATAGCAAAAAGCATAAAAGGCACACCTTCATCCCAGTCCTTCCCAGTTTCATAACAGTACTTCTTCAGCATGGCCTTCAAGGTCTGGTGCCAGCGTTCAAGCGCTCCCTGCGACTCTGGATGATACGCACTGGACACAGAGTGGGAAATACCGAGGGACTGAAGAGTCTGCTGAAAAACCCTTGACAAAAAATTACTTCCCTGGTCAGTCTGTACGGTCCTTGGCATACCGTACGTCGTGAAGAAGTTAATCAATGCCTTAGTGACCGCCTTTGCTGTGATCTTTCGCAAGGGAATAGCTTCGGGAAACCGAGTGGCAATACACATGATAGTGAGCAAGAACTGACTCCCAGACTTGGCTTTTGGCAACGGACCAACACAGTCAACCATAACGTGCTCAAAGGGCTCACCTATGGCGGGGACCGGCCTCAGCGGCGCAGGTGGCACCGGCTGATTAGGCTTACCCACCATCTGGCAAGTACCGCAGGTGTTACAAAACCGCACCACATCGGACTTCATTCCGGGCCAAAAGAACTGCTTGAGAACCCGATCATAGGTTTTCCCAATCCCCAGATGACCGGACCATGTGCGCTCATGCGCCAGCGCCAAGACCTGTTGCCGACAGTCAGCAGGGATCACTACCTGGGTAACCATCCCCCAGTCATCCTCTGACTCAGTTGCCACCCATCCTGACCGCAAGACCCACCTACGCATTAGCACCCCATTCTCCACAAAAAATGGTCGTTTCACACTACACTCGGGCTTTTTGACCACCGACCTCCAACATTTTTCTAATGAGGGATCCTTTTTCTGAGCTGTTATGAGAGCCTCCCGAGTGAGCGGCAGGGGGTCCAGAACGTCAGCCAGCAAAGCTGCCTCCGTAACCTTCACCCCAGACTCACCCGCAGTTACTGGACCACCACCAGAAGCCGCATCCTCCCCAGAAAGAACAGAAGTAAACCAGGAATCCTCCAAGTTCACTTCTGGGGCCTGTTCGCGACCCTGCGCCCTAGTGGTCACACTGGCCACAAACACCTTCGGATGGTGAAGGGCTAGCTCTTCGTTTTCGGACTCCGGAAGGGGAGTACACACTACCTCCGGAACCGGGTATACTTTCCCACCCGCAATATCATTCCCCATGATAAGGTCAACTCCCTCAATAGGAAATTCCGCCCTGGCGCCCACTGTAAAGAACCCTGACACCAGGCTGGAATATATGTGAATCTGGTACAGCGGGGCTGGCACAAAACCCATTTCAATGCCTCTTACCACTGCACTCACCTTTGATCGGAGACCTAACTGTAGAACTTTACTCCGAATCAGGGACTGTGAACACGCAGTGTCCCGCAGTATCCTCACGGGACGCTGATCCTCAGTTTTTCCTGACAACGACACAAAACCAGTGAATATAAACGGTTTAAAACAGTCGTCAGGTCCTTCAGGAGCTAAGGACTCCAAGGACTGTACCCGAGGAGAGCTTCTAATCAAACCCACGCCACTAGGCGGTTTCGGATACGGCCCCGGCTGCTTCCGCTTCCAGGCGTCACAGTTGGCAACCAGGTGACCGGATTTCTGGCAGAAGAAACACAGCTTCTCTGGCCTTTTTCCCAGGAGAGCGCGACCCGAACGTACCATCCTACCCCCTGGCTGGAGAGCTTCCCGGGGGGAAGTATCAGGTGTCTCAAAACTTGCCTTATGGGTGAGCGTGTACTCGTCAGCTAACGTGGCCGCTTGCTGCAGGGTGGAAACTTTTTGTTCGTTTAAATACACGGTAGTACGCTCCGGTACGCAGTTTTTAAACTCCTCCAACAGCATTAGCTCACGTAATGACCGTAGGTCAACAACCCCACCCGCTGCACACCACCGGTCAAAAAGAACCCCTTTTACCCGCGCAAAATCAGCATATGACTGACTCTGGTTTTGTCTCAGACCGCGGAAATGCTGTCGGTACGCTTCGGGAACTAGCTCATAGGCTTTTAGGATAGCACTCTTGACTTTATCATAGTTAAGCCCGTCCTCTACCGTCAAAGATGCACAAGCTTCTTGAGCTTTTCCCACCAACCTACACTGCAGAAGGATAGCCCACACATCTCTTGGCCACTGTAAAGCAGCAGCAATCCGCTCAAACGCCCCAAAATAAGCCTCTACTTCGGACTCACGAAAAACTGGCACCAGTGAAATATGCCTACCTACGTCGAAAGTAACCGGCAAGCTGGGAGAAGGCACACCCGCGGTGGTACGGTCACCTCCTAACTTAGCCTGTATCTCCAGTTGACGCATTTTTAACGCCGTCTCCGCCTCCAACTTCTTTAACTCTAACTCCCTGCGGAGCCGAAACGCTCTCTCCTTTTCCTCCCGTTCTACCTGAAGGCGTATTAACCGCACCCTTAGTCTGGCATCCATCTTAGACCCCGGGGATGAGTCTAATGACATGGATTCGAACGGCGGAAAAGTAACCGGCTGTCGTGCGGCTCCCTCAGGTCGAAAAACTGGGGTAACAGTAACGGCCTGATCTGTCACCGCAGGGGCGCTCACCTCCCTATCAGGACTGCTTACAGGACCAGGGAACACTCCCTGCCCAACCAGACCATCGAACACACAAGCCCGTAGCTCCGCCTTTCGTAGCGAACTCGACACCGCAATTCCATAATACTCCGCCATTAACTGTAGATCCTTCTTTCTACACCTATCAAAGGTACCTACAGTTGGGTCAGCCACGAACGTGTCTAACTGAAAAGCTGCCATCCTCACGTCACCGACATGCCAAGTTTTTAATGTTTGATACCCCCCTTCACTCACCTCCAGGAAACCTCCACCCTCCTCAGAACCTGCCTAACCACCACTATCCCCTACCTATCTTCTGGAGCCGTGCCGGGCTCGAGGCAACTTATAGGCAACACATCAGCGGCCGAAACCCTGAAACGCCAGCCCCCTTTGGAGAACGTAGTCTCCGCCCAGGTTTAACTCCGAAAATAATAAAGGCAAAATAATAAATTAGGACCCGAAGGAAAGGCTGATTAGGCCCCGCTAGATGCTACCCTATCTGGACCGAGGAGGAAGAAATGGTTTCACAAACAAACAGTGAGGCAGCGCTCAGGGCAATATCAACACATCAAACATACAAATCAACAATAACCTAGTAAATTCAAACCTTAAGATCCCGGACGAGCCCCCAATCTGTTACGTCCCCAATGGTGTCCAGGGGAGGAGGACGCAAGCAGTATAAAATAATAACCCGGGAAGGCTTGCGAAAGAGCAAAGTAAAGATGTTTAATGGTGGACAGCTCGCAGCTAAACACAATCTCCGAAAGGAACGACGATCCCAGCTCCTCTCGCTCCTCACTCCAGGCGTGGTCTTCGACTCTCCACTTCTCTTCTCCCCCCCCCCCCCCCCCCCCCCCGCAGTGTTCGTCACTCCCCTTTAACTCCCTCCTGATTGGATGATCATCGGCAGCTGCGGAAGTGACCTCACCGGCACACCTGGCGGGGAAATCACACACACACGCACACACACACAAAAACCCACACGGCACGTAACAACATCTGAAACACTGAAATGGATATTGATTTGTGTTATTTTGTGTAATATTTAACGATGTGTTAAAAAATCTGAAAAGTAACTATACCTGCCACATAAATGTAGTGAAGAAAAATGTAAAATATCTCTCTCTTAAATGTAATAGAGTAGCACACAAGTACCTCAAAGTTGTACTTATTTACTTTACACTACTGCTAGTAAAGAGCGCCTGATTTCATCCCTGTGTTGTCTAAGAATACAAATATGCATTTTCAATAACGTGTTAAACTCCATTTGAGTGAAACTGATGAGCGATAGAACAAGAATGCAGAGAGATCAGTCATGGCGATCTCCATGATGCATCTCTTTGCTGACATACATAATTGTCTCTTCAATTTAAAAAAAAAATCTATTTTGTGTAACAAACACCTTCAAAAAGTAAAATGGGAATAGTTGGGTGCAGTCTGTCAATTAGCCATGACTAAGCTATTGACTCATTGCGCGGTAATATTGTGCAACAGGAAGTAAATAGCTCATTACTTGTTATTTCCAGGTATCAATATGTCTCTAGATCGCCCAATGACAGCTGGGATCGGCTCCAGCGCCCCGCGACCCTAAAGAGGATAAGCGGTTCAGATAATGGATGGATGGATGGATTCTAGATGATTCTAGGCACTGACTATGCCATTCAAGCGTAATTAAACAGGATGTACTTGTAGTCTTGTAGTTTAATTCTATTAGTGTATTAATCATGCTCATAAGCCAAGTGTTAAGTGTAATGACCATAAGTTCTGTACTTTAGTAGCTACTGGCTGCTAAGTCATCTGAATTCTTTTGATGTGTGCTAAGAAAAACAACATACAACATTACCTATACTTTAAATCACAGCATTCATTTTTCCCTCTAGTGTCCATCAGAGTCTGTCCCTTCTAATAAGTTAAGTTAAAACAAATAACGCCACGCGTTGTTGACCGAGCACAGTCATTAACAGTTTGCTTCTTTTCCCAATCAGCAACACCTGCGACCCCTGACATTAATTTGAATCGGCTGAGGGCAGCTGTCCCAAAAACACCCCCCAGTGCTTGAAAGGCACAGTACACTTTAACTCAAAAACATGGCTCCTACGAAGAGTGTTGAGGTCATTGAAACAAAAATAAGAGGAACCCTAACCCTAACTCAGTTGACATATTGATGTTTACGAATTAATTAAACATAATTAATACATGTTGGGCATGTGTTAATCCAATTAAAAATAATCCAGAGACTTCATTGTACAAAAAACAAGATTACACATATTAGGGGTGTTATAAAATATAGATAAAAAATAGTATCTGGATTATGTTTTCTGATACTGTACAGATTCTCGAAGTCTTTATCGACTTTTAATTAATAGTTTACATGCAGCGATTTGTGGCAGACAGTGGCTTAGATTGCACAAAAGGTAGTTTTAAGATGTTGGACGTTACAGGGACTGTAACAGATGCAATCCCACTGCCCTGATTGCATTAAAATGTGAACTTTATTTGCATATGATGCTGTTATACTCTAAATTAGATTTTTTTTTTATCGTAATATATCACCTTCCTTATTGGAATATATTGAATCGTAACCCCTGTACCACAACATGTATTTTCTTAGCAGATTCTTGCCTATACACAGCTCTATTAGAAATGCCCCAAGGTGTCTCCTACCTGTAATACATGTGAAATTCATGAAGGCAATTTGTTGCCCTCAGTACATTTCTTCTAAAGAATCACCCCAGTTTTTGTTATAAGTATGTCATATTTGTCAAATGGTCAAGATTTCAATGTGGCTTCCTTGGTTTCCATCTCTTATGACTCTCTTTTTACCTCTTTTTCATCCGTCTCTTGCCGTTTGTCTCTTTCTCTTCCCAGACTCAGAGTTGAACCACCGAGAATTTCAGAGGGAAGTTCAGATCCTGAAGAGTCTACGCCATCGTCACCTCATCTCTCTGTTTGCTGTCTGCACGGCCTCAGCCCCTTACTACATCATCACTGAGCTGATGGAGAAAGGCAGCCTGCTCAATTTCCTCAGAGGTAGAAAACCTCCTCTCCTTCCTTTCCTAAATCCTGGGCTTACATGTTTCTCTTTCCTCTCTCTTAACTGCTTTTAGTAGGTGTGGATGGAAGTGGCACTCTGTCAAGCCCCTTCAGGCAAGACCTCTAGCTCAGGCTGACTCTCACCCCTTACAACCAACCCATTGGCTTCAAGCTCTTTCATATTTTGCCACATGGATATATGCACCCAGCTGTAAAACCTTTTGTGCATGTTCGCGCTGTAATATAATTCGCACAATGTCTTTTCTGAATGGGACCTTGAGATAGGGCAGAGAGTTGCAAATTATGCAAAATTAACACAAAAGCAAGATACTTCAGAATTGTTTTGAACGTGATAACTTTATAACTTGTTCAGACCTTGTCATTTAGAATTATATGTGTGGTATCAGCACTTTGGAAATTGCATTTATTGGGGTCTGATTCTCCGTGCAAATTATTTTTTGTCACTTTTTTTCTCTCCCTTTTGTAGGTTCAGAGGGGCGGCATCAAGACATTGAATCACTCATTGACATGAGTTCCCAGGTGGCTGATGGGATGTCATACCTGGAGGAGAAGAACAGCATCCACAGAGATTTGGCGGCTCGAAATGTCCTGGTGGGGGAGAACTACATCTGTAAGGTGGCTGACTTTGGACTGGCCAGAGTGATCAAGGTAGGAAGGAAGTGATATGAAATATCTTTTTTTTAAGTCTAATCAAGGCTGCAGGTTTTAAGACAAAGATTTATCATCCAGGAGCCATTCTACATCACAGAAGATAAAAAGATTCCCTACAAGTGGAGCGCTCCTGAAGCCATCAGCCACGGGAAGTTCTCCAACAAGTCAGACGTCTGGTCTTTTGGTGTCTTGCTCTATGAGATTTTGACCTATGGAAGCGCTCCTTACCCAGGTTGGTGGAATTACATGGTTCTTGGATAAGACGTTTAAAAATATAATAATTTATAGCAGGAGAGTCTTGACACCATAACAGCAGGCCTTAATTAAAGTATAAACAGGCTTTGCTTATGCCATACGACTGCGCCGCGAGAAGGGGGGTAAATATTCATAGAAAATGCTCTTTCAAGAAGGGTTATCTTTCTAAATCACATGAGGTCCCCTGGTAATATTAGTCTCGTGCAAACAGGGCTTTAGATCATTTTCACCTCCGTCCCAACTAAAGCTTGTACAAGAGTACATTGAGAAAGCCCCTATCTGTGTCTACAGGTAAAATACATTATGAACCTCTCTTCACCACTTCTGCCCTCCATCCCTTGCTCTCCCTCAGCCCTCAGCAACCAGGAAACATACCAGCAGGTCACCATCGGGTACAGGATGCCAGCTCCGCCCAAGTGTCCCGACTCGCTCTACAAAGTCATGCTGAAATGTTGGAGTGCCGAGCCGGCCGACAGGCCAGACTTTAAGTCCCTCAAGGTCAAACTGGACAGCAGCTCCTACGAGATGGAATGACCGCCACCCTCCACGACCCGCAGAACACACTCGGCACCACAGAGTCCGACACCGAGCCGGGAATTTTCGATTTTTCAGGCTCCTGCAAAGAAAGACTTGGATTGTGTGTTTACAATGTGCAAAACTGCCTGGTGTACTTTATTCAGTACACTAGGCCTATTGATTATTTTCATTATCGATATCTGCCTCTGGCTTGTACAATGTCAGAATTTGCCGATTTGTTCAGTATTCTTTGATAAACTAAAATCTTTTCGGGTTTTTGTCCATTAATAGGACACAATTATGGTAATTTGGGGTTTTAACACTCAACACAATCAGTTTGCAAAGCAGCAAAACTCTGAAACCAGAGATTGATATCTGTACAAGAAAAATTATAAGCAGGTATTAAAATAGCTACTGATGAATTGTATTTATGATTGAAGTGAGAGCCATGTGTGTTGATTTAAATCAACTGGATGTTTGAAATGAATGTGAATTTTGTGTGTATATGCTTCATCTCTTGTCACCATTTAAAGGCATACTTCACCTTCAAAAGGACTATTTTGGTTAGCCCTTGCATTACCTTGAATTCTTAAGAAAAACTGTGAAACGTCTTAATGAATTAAAGTGAATGACACAGCAAACCTGTCACACAAGTCAAGCAGTAATCCATGTCTCATTTATCCAGGTCGATGCTCACTACTTCACAAACACAATAAGTTGAGTGACTGAGCAAGTGTGACACAGTAGTGGCAGAAGCATTACGTTTTCACGAATATGCATGGGGGTTCGGTAGTGAGTATACGACTGTATAAATGAGATTTACTGCACAAGTTGTATGAGAGTTAGTTAAGCTGTTAAACGTAGAATTAAGAATGTTTCTTTCATTGTGGAGGCAAGCGAGAAAAACAGTGTTCTTCAAGAATTCAAGGCAGTCCTGGATAAGTAATTGATTTACAAATAGTTTTTGTGTGACAGTTAAGTCTAAACCATTAAAACACCACTTGACAAAACAATCTCACCTAACAATTAATTTAGTAGCTGCTATGGAGCTTCCATCACTTAGAGATAAACATTGAAGATAGAAAGGCGACTACATGACAACCGGGTTGGCAACATCTGCTGATGAAGATCATGTGATCAAAAGCAACACAAAGGAGGCAACTAAAGGAACCCGAGCTCAGATTGTTGTCTCTGTTTAATGTGTGCTGAGTGAAATCAAAGTATAGCAAATGAGAAAAACAACTCCAACTGATAATATTGCAACCTCAACATATTTAAAGAGAAATACGCCTTGTACAACTTTATTTATAAAGCTTTCAACAAACTCATTTTACTTTAACAAATGTCTTACCTCTTGATAATCTCAATACTGCAAGCTGCAATGTTATGCTTTGGCCACAGAGGGGCAGCACACTCAGTCATTATTTAAAGATGATCTTCCTTTTTTTTTCTAGTGACGTTTTTATTGCACAGATTAGTCACAAGGCAGTTGCTCTCCTACAGCTCATACCAGTCAGGTCTTGTTGAAGCTGCTGTAAACTAAACACATACATGACGCATTCATGAATCATCCCTTGCTGTGTCTTGCATCAGTGCCGTAGATTGTCAGGACACAATGTGATCTCCTGTCATTAAATGTATCGCGTCTTGAGGAAGTAAACGTATTCAGATTAGAGGAAGGTCAAGAAACGAGGATGATTTAGTGTTTCTGATTTCCTTATAATCATCTTGTAAACCCTAAAATGTATCTTGTGGGGGTCTCAGTCCCCAGGTTAAGAACCACTGCTGTAGATATAAATCTTCTGCTGTTGGAGTCCACATTTAAACAGCTTTATTTGCCAATATATGGAATTGTCAAACCCATACTGACATAAATTGTTGGCCATTTTTAGTAACTTATTTATGACATTTATAGATTAATTAATATAGATATTCAATCTGACGTCAAGGAGGTTCTGCTGGTCTGTTGGTTTTATAGGATGTGGAGGTAGGAGAGATTTCAGGAAGAATATGAGAAGAAAGAAAGGATAAAAGAAGGAATTAATCAATTATTGAAGGAAATGAATAAAGAAGGAAGGTAGAAATGAAAAGGAAGGAAGGAAGGAAGAAAACGTAAGGAATAAAGAAAGATTACAAGTCAACTTGATAAGGTCATAAATAAAAGTGTGTATGTGGCTTAACTGGGTTAAAGGTGGAAGATGGTCAGAAGTGGAACTTGTGACCTCAACAGGAGATTCTCTGACACTCATCTGATAACCTGAACTAGAACACAGAAAGGTCAAGTGGTTTTGTGTGATGTTAAAAACAGCTCTAAGGTTCACAGAGACAGAACTCCGATACATACAGGATGTTAATAAGAGTGTGGAAATTGTAGGTCCTGTGTACCTTCACTCTGCCCTTTTCAAGCTCATTGCTCATTGTATCATCTGTCTTGCAGGAACCAATCTTTATTTGCTCATACTCTATCCCAGCTGCAAATTGGAGGAGGGAAACAATAAATATAATTTTGGCCATGAGGAAATATGGATGATCTGACCTCAGGGTTCCATGCTCTGAATGCAAGGTTCTATGCTCTGATCTCAGGGTTCTTATATGCTCTGACCTCAAGGTTCTATGGTCTAACCTCAAGGTTCTATGCTCTGACCTCAGGGTTCTATGTTCTAACCTCAAGGTGCTATGCTCTGACCTCAGGGTTCTATGCTCTAACCTCAAGGTGCTATGCTCTGACCTCAGGGTTCTATGCTCTAACCTCAAGGTGCTATGCTCTGACCTCAGGGTTCTATGTTCTAACCTCAAGGTTCTATGCTCTGACCTCAGGGTTCTATGTTCTAACCTCAAGGTGCTATGCTCTGACCTCAGGGTTCTATGTTCTAACCTCAAGGTGCTATGCTCTGACCTCAGGGTTCTATTGGAACTTACAAGTCTACACAGGGAAGCCTGATGGAGGAGCCACTCAGAAAAACCAAGGAATGAGTTGTCCTGGACATGACTCAGGGACTCAGTGGACACAACATCACATGCATCAATTGTTTGACCTCACAAAAGCTGGAACAGGAGCTCCTAAAGAGGAAGCTGAAGGTGGAACGATCAAGCAGCCATCACTCACATCTCCGATGTCAAATCAAACAACACTTTCTGTGCACCTGACATTTCATTAATTCAAGTTATGATAAATGCATTGAAACTGCAGATATCGGGCTGACAAGGATTAATACGTTTAAGTACGTTTTAACTTACTTGATAATACCACGACAGGGAGAACTAGCAACGGATTTAGCAAAGTTAGCAGAAGGCTGTTCGATTGTTCATTATATGGATTTAAATTTGTGAGTTTGTTTTCGTAAATTTGTCACTGTAATCTTGGAAATGTCTAGTATTTTCTATAAATATTAACCCCCTTCACCTGCTCTTTTATTTATTATTTACACTATACGACTCAACAACCATAGTGTAGTGTATCATTGAGACAATGACAGACACTGCCTAGAGTAACAGGAACTGATTCATGAGGAAGGATGAGGGAGGGCGGAGTGTGATATGATAAGGTTCTAAAAACAGAATATCAGATAATACCCACAAATCCTAATTTAAAATACTACAAAACTACTACAAAACTGAGCTTCAGTGAACCAGTTCTGAGAAAATTCACTGTTTGTGTTTTGTAAGATTGTTTTCAGCGGCTCTCTCCATAAATGAACTGAGGATAATGAAATATATTTTATGATTCCCTGTCACAATTCACAGAAGTGTAAGCACAGCTACTATACATTTAGAGCTGCAATGATTAGTTGATTAAATCAATAGTTGATTGACAGAAACTTAAAAGGCTGGTATTTGTCTTTTGAAATTCTAACTTTGGGATGGGGATGTAGTATGCTATTGCAATCAAATACATTTGGACACATTGCATGTTAGTTTGAGTTAATCAAACTCAGTGGTATACAAAGTATTTAGATTGTTTACTTAGATTGAATACTGCAATCTTAAAATAGTCCATTTCAAGTTAGTACAAGTCCTGCATTCATAATGGTACATGAGTACCATGTACTTATGATGCTACATTTAAAATCCAAAGTATTAATATAGCAAAAAATTACTAATTAATCAAAAATAAATAACTAGTCTATCTAAAGGGACCATCTGAGAGACCAACCTCCACTAAAGGCGAATGAAAAATAACGTGTGTATCCACCTGTGAGTCTGAGCCACTCTAAAATGTATTGAGTTCTTCCTTGGCCCATCACAATTTTAGTTTTTTCCCCTAATCCTGACAAACAGACACACAAACCAAACCCAAACCATAACTTTCTTATAGGAGGGGCTATTTAATCAATATTCTTAATACCATCGTGATACAGATTTCAACCATCGCCCAGTACTACAACCAGGGAGTCAAAGGAAGAACAGATGCCTGGAACAGACAAACACGGACGGGACAACAAGTGAATGAGATCGCCTCCTTCCCTCCCACTTCCCGATGAACCTCCGAGCACCCGGTGAACTGGAAAAACTGCAGCGTGGGTGGACGAGCGGCGCTCTGCTCTTCAAATGAGCCACAGAACAAACCCTCAACACTGTCATGCAGAGGTGCCACTTTGCAGTATTGTTTGTCCTCCCGCCATTTCATACTGACAAACAGAGGCTGGAGGGGGGATGGAGGACGGCGGTGCTTACATAAACCCATTTCACAGTCAAATGGGAAAATCCATGCGTCAGGATTATTGCTGCATGACAGTCAGCAGGGAATTATCTTCTCAGCATGTCAGGATAACTTGTATAAATCAGAGGGTAAAGCAGGTTTGTGATTCTGGGGAATGGACTAGGCTTAAGTTAGTTGGGCTTTTCTTTCTGCATCGCAATCACCTTTACTGTGTGAATGGAGCCGGTGGCCTTCTATGTGATGAGCACTCCTAGGATTTGAACATTTGGCCAAAAGACTTGCTATTTTATTGCAGTTAACTCATCCAAATATTAAAAAGGGGATGCAGTAAGGAGTTAATTGTATAGATGAGTATATTAAATATATTTAATTCAGCTTTATTTACACCTGTAAATAAATAAAGGACCATTGCCATTATAAAGGCAATTGAGTGAATAATATAATATGAAAGACTAGGGGTGTAAATCACAAGTTTCATCACGGTACAATGTTATATAGATTGTTTTGGCAACAATACAATATATGCTGATATCACAAAGTCTGCCACAAAACAATTTTGATCCGATCAAATCAGGGTCCTGCGATCGATATGAGACAATATCATATGCCCATTTAACACAATTAACTCAACTAACGTGTGATTTGACAATTGTATTACTGGACTTTGTAGGAATGAGGTGTGCTTGGACGCAAACAGTAAAACAAACTTGAAATGGGAATTTCAAAATAAAGGCGTATCTTAAAGCTGATATGTATTTTAATGTGGTATGTTTTCACTTTGCATCAGTCATTTTGGACTGTTGATCACTGAATAAATACAAAGACCAAGGTCAATGGATTGTTACACTCCTATGAAATACAAGGTTAGACTGAAAAGGGTTGAATGTCAGAACCACATCTGCCACCAAAGTGACCCATGGAGGTCGTAGAGCAGTGACGACCATTGGGCCCTGGCATTTTCTCCCAAGACCCTAATTAAATAAGTGACAATGCAAATATAGCTACTACGGGTAGGTTGAGTCATAGATAGAAAGTAGCTGCATTTATTCCTGCAGATGCCAAAACAGGAACCACAACCACAAGACATGTACTTCAAAGCTTATTGAGATTAGCCAAGCAGGTAAACAATAAACTGAACCAAGACACCCACATTAGCTCCAGCAGCTCCCACCTTTGTGAAGATAAGCACCTCCCGGACATCCGGGGAGATTATTTATGGTGGTCTCAAACAGGACTGTAAACTCAGACTTTTGCGCCGTACAGTCTTATTAGCGTTAGCTCTTTAAGTACATTCAGATTGAATTTAAGGGAAGTTTTACTTGTAACTACCTATTTCTAGCGAGTCCTCTAGGAATTAAATTTTATTAAAGTAAATTTAGTGTCTAGGTTAAAGTGTGATGAAAGCAAAGAAACATCCAAAAATGTTTGACAGTTAAAAATTATTTAATACTTCAGACAGAGAAAGCCGGTTAAAACAATCTGGCAGGGGGACTTTAGGCCAGTTTGTGCAGGAATATTTATGAATTTAATCCTTAGACTGCAAGACTCAGTTTCCAGATGTAGTGGGTGTTTAGACAGCGAGCAAGCGGTTACTCAACTCCAGGCTCTAGGTTCACCAGCAGCAGCAGCGGTTGGAGGACGTGAAGTGCTGCTCTCTTGGTGTTTACCGTTCCTGGAATAGCCCTGTACTAAACAAATGAACTGCTGTTGGCAAACACTGACTCTGAGCGCCTGGTCCTTATAGGGACATTTCAACCAACTGCCGTGAACACGTCACTTGTTTTAGTAAAGTAGAGAGTTAAAATCATGTTCTTAAAACTACGGTGTGTTCAAAGTATACTTCTGTTGTAGCATTTTTTTTTTATAACTTTCCTTTTCAAGCTGTATGTTGAAGGCAGATTTCTGCTCTAAATGTGTGAGAAGAACAACGTGAACCTGACAGAACATTAGGCTGCAAGAGTCTACTTTATTGCATTTGCAATCACAGGGTGACAAAGAGAAATGTTTAACAAAAGCATGTTGATGTGTTTAGGCAACACAGTATTACAAACACAGTACAAATGTTTAAAAAAATTAAATAAAATAAAAACAGTATCAGTTGCATCTTAATTATTTTTATATTCATTTAAAATTAATTTTCCCAATAAAAAAAAAAAGGTTACAGAAACAAAAACAGGTAGGGCAGCCCTAGAACTACAACAAATAATATTTTTTTTAAACTAATACGGTTTGTAAACGGGACATCCTCCCGTCACCTAGCGTTGGTCATTGGTTCAATCCCCCTCTGAGGCGCGACATGGATCAGAGTGAGACAGCAGGATCAGGAGGAGGTGGGCTTCCTGCGTCGCTGCTCTCACTCACCTGGCGGTGCATCGCCATCTCCCTGGCAACGCAGGTGATCTGACCATTTGTCACCGCACCTTGGACCCCCGCCCTGAGAGAGACAGAGGAAGATAGTGAAAAGCTATTCTTGGTACTGTATAATAGAAAGGGTGCGACTGTGTAACCAGTCGCACCCTTTCTACTAACCAGTAGAGTGATTAGTTTACACAGGGACGAGTCAAAGCCTGCAGCAATTCATACAAACAAACCAGGACGGAGTGAATAATACACTTTATGGATGGAGTTAGAGTGTTGTAATTACTTAATCTAAAGAAGTTTATACAATTTGTCCACATTTTCGGAACCTCTGACACTAATGGCTTTTTATTAAGGTAAAAAACATGTTAAACATATTGTCATATTGCTTATTCCTAATGTAATACAAGTTAAAGTTACTTACTTCTGCTGTGCCTCCTCAGTCAGTGGGGTCATCCCTGGCTGCTTCCCAAAGAAGAAACTGGACCACCAATGTCCAGAGTCCTGCTTGGGGAGTCCTGTAGAGGCAGATAATTAATACACAGGTTTATACAGGTAACAGCACCTATTGTAACTGTTTAATTTGACATTCAAACACCCCAAGTCAGAGTGAATGACAGGTTTAATATTGCTCTCTGAAGCGAGAGAGTAGCCTGAACACGACAGCGACCTAATGAGAGTGTGTAGAGTGTGCGTTTGCGTTTCATAAGCTACGCTCCAAGGGAGACATGACTCAGATTTCCCCTATCAGGACTAGTGTGTAAATATGTCTGAGTAGTCTATGGCCCTCTACCAAAATAGTCCACAATGTGAACTAGAATACAAGACTACAATGTAATACTATACAGTCTAATGCTGTAAATAAAATGTAATTAAACTAACACACACGGAATGCAAGGCATTTACATTCCACTGTCTGTGTACACACACACACACACACTTCCCCTTTCACCTACATTCATTTCCAGCTCGGTGTGAATATATCAGCACCCTGACACCATTAAAAAGCTGACCCAGTGGTTGAAACAGGCACACAGACACCAACCCTGAGTCAGCAATTATCAGTTGGCCCAGATGGTTTCACAATCAAGCTGCATTGAGGCTCTGATACAGTATTACTAGTGATGTCAGCAGATTTTAAATGGACCTCAGGGACATATTGGTGTACCAGGGGCGGAATGATTTTTCTGCTCATACTGACGACTTGAAGTCTATGCAGAAAACTGAATGAGTGTAAAGAAATCCCTTAATCTTGAGAGACGAAAATACAAGACAGCTAATGGTTTTCCAGTATGACGCAACCATAGTAGCTCTGAGGAAACGGCTGTTCTAACCGCAGCAATCCTTGAGGTTACTGAAACTGCGATATTACCAGATCAATGAGTACTGGTTTGATGTGGATTGAGCGACGTCACCAAACAGTCATGAAACGGTTGCCCAAACTGCAAACAGGATTTTGAAACAGACAAACATCTGGCTCTGTGACAAAGAGACACTTCCTGTTGGTGTTGCATCGCCTGACAGTTTTGGTCTCTCAAACTAAAGCCATTCTATTTGTATTTTTTTTCCCCACGGCACATGTGAGCTGTCTTGTGGCATTTCCTGACTCATTACTTTTAACTTTCCTATGCAGGCCTTTCCTCACTGACACAGATTTAGCCGTGAAGGGAAACCATAAAAATCTGAAGTTCTTTTTGGCATATAGACTTGAATGTTCAATTTTTGTGTTCGTTTCATGAATACAAACACACACCTGGATGGTGAGGGATGACCTCTCCACTGTACTCCGAACTGCCACAAGAGCTGCTACTTGATGTAGAACCGATGCGCCCTGCAGGAGAGAATCAGCAGAAAAAGAGTTGAGCAAGTGGTTGTTAAGTCATAGCCAACAAAACTGAAAAAGTAAGTAAAGAGGTCCAGGTAATTTCTTTATGAGTCACACTGAAGGGTTCATGTTTGACCGCCAAGAAGGAAGTGATGTAACATCTATCTGTTCCCTTAAAATGAGGGTGCGGCGGAGGGAATAAAATGTCTTACAGGAACTAACTGATCCGCATTAGAACAGAGTGTTCTTTTAAAAAAGCAAATACAAACATTCAGCCTGAGACAAAATGAAATGTAAAAATATTTCCTTGAGCACAGCCCATACATATTAGTCATCTTATACTCAGGATGTTGCCTCATGGCGTAGTAGTATAGTGTCAATCCAACGGCAGAATAAGTCACTCAAAAAGGGCAAGAAGTCAGTTTGGTCAAGTGCAACATGGGAATAAAAAAGGAGAGAGAATCACTTCGGTAGTAGTCAGTGGTCGCCACCAGAGAACCGCCTGCTGGAATGGATGCCATTCTACGGTCGTTGGTCCCTGTATGCTGTGCTTGAAGGAAACCTGGAGAGGAAAAAAAACCTGTATGATCAAAACTGTCTTTACTGTTCAAAAATCAAATGCCCACAAAAGGGATCCAAAACAGAGATTAAATATTTCATTACAGGGGGCAATTATCACCAAGAAGCTATTTGTCATTTTATTTTAAATTTGTGCCGATAACATCTTCAATTGATCAAGTCATTTTTGGACATATTAAAAAATAAAAAGTAAAAAATGCCTTTATACTCATTCAAATGTTTTGTCCAACCAAGAGTTCAAAATCGAAATGTAACCATTTTACAAACATAGATTTTTGGGGGGGGATTTGTGCTTAAAAAATGAATCCATTTAAAAATGTTCTATCAATATACTAACTGATTTATTACCTACTAGTTTCAGATCAAATTATCATAATGCATTATGAATCAACTTGATTATTCTGTCATCTAATCCTCTGTCTAGGTACATATGCATGTATTTATGAGTAAATATTGTTTTTTTCTCTTCATTTTATTACATGCGTTTAGCAGTTTTGCTTGATACATGTCTTATTAAACAGCCGATTTGGTTGGGTATTAGTAAACTAATCCTTTTAAAATGTAATATACATGAAAATGTGACATGAAAAGAATGAGAGAAACATCATGGACTCCAGGACAGAAAAACAAATACAGAGGATTACAACACAAATATATATACAAATAAAGTGTATCATAAAACTGCTCAGGTCTCACGGACAAAATACATAAATTATAAAACCAGAAAGATTTCTTTGCTGGTCAAGCACGTTCACATCCTTAATGCAATGACGTCACCCCTTGTTTTGCAGGGGTCTTGTTTACATGAGATTGTCACTGCAGCAAGCCGACATTTTGACTTTATTCTGTTAAATGGAAAATAATGTAATACATACTTAAATTAAAACAATGCTAGAAGGGGGGGTTAAACGAAGGCTCTCTTAAAGGGGATTCAATAACACATCGTAACGCTGGACCCTTTTATCGTGTAACTGGGACATTTTGTCTCGAAACAAAAGCCCAAAACAAAACCTCAACCCCCTGTTCACTTCCACAATGTCAGCGGACACAGTTGTGTCGACGCCACCGGTTGTTCGATATTAAAATGAATGGAAAAAAACTACGACAACAGAAAGTGTATTCTTCTGCGCTTAAGAAAGAAGCATAACAAAGACTCCAACAGCCGTTAACGCCAACCGTTAACACAAGCTAGCTAGCGCAGCACCCTTAGCTCGACCCGTCTTGCCAGAAAGACGACAGTTCAACCCCAAAAAAACATCTTCGTCCTCAGCCGGTCCGCGGAGGTTTGTTGCTTGAACCAAAGGGAGACTTGTGGCAGACATGTCTTTTCAGGTCGGGAGCCCTGGACGCCTCTCACTTGCGCTCACGACCACCAGAATACGGTGATCCCACCATTTTAAGCTATATCCCGGGGGAGAAGCCCTCACCTTTTTAGCGACCCAAACGTGCTTGATGTTCCAGAGCGCCCAATTCAACTCAGTCGGCGAGGCTGGGGGAGTAAACGCTAGGAGACGGGGCCCATTTGAAAATAAGTTTTGGGAAAGTGTGACCCTCCAATATCCGCAACAAGACGGCGATGCTTCTTGTTGGCTTCGAGGGTCGGCGTGCGTATTTATAGCAAGAGGGTTGGTGACGTTGTCAAAGGGCGGGGCGTAAAACACATCGAATTACACAAAAAAAAGTAGTGCTAAAGGGCAGCGCAGGACGAGAAGAGAGATGTCAGAGCGCACGCGTACAGGTTCATGTGAGGAAACAAAGAGAAGGCATGCTTTTCCAAAATAAATTATAATTTATAATATGAAATGTCTTGCCCGTCGTCATTATTGTAGGTGCGATTTTATTTAATTTAAAATGTAATAATTGTTTTTAAATATCTTTTTCCAATCATAGTAATATGATACACGTGATACAATACCAACACTTGTACAATACCAACAAAAAACAACCTTTAAAACAATTTAAAAAAACAATAATAATGTAAAAAACAGGATGACTCACACATTGAAGTTTGGGTTTTTCTTTGTTCCGTTATATTGTATTTAATGTATTTGTATTTGTATTTATACATATTTATATCTGTTTTGTTATGATATACAATATTTCTTAGCATTTGTCTAGTTCAAACTTTCTTTTTACCATATTTTTCTGAAATTCATCAAATTTAAGGGACTTAACACTGACAGTATTACAGTTGACTAACCACAGAGACATGAACACTCAGCACCTCACAAGGAGCTCCCCCTTGTGGCGAAATACATAGATTGCACCTCACTGAAAATGCAACGTGTAAGCCAAGAGGAATACACGCACGTGTAGTTTTTCTTTGTTGTTTGCAGATACATGTTATACATCATCTTTTGCCATTCAAGTTTTAAATTAATTATTGTCATATGCACAACAATTATTCTCCAGAGAAGCAGTCGTGTGGCAATTAAAATCTAAGATCTCATTATCCCTCCGACAATGTTCATACAAATCAATGCCTATTTTATTCATGCTTTTACTTGCATGATGCAAGTAAAAGCATGAATAAAATAGTGCAGAAGTAAAGGGATACGATATGGCATAGCTTATTTAAAATCTCAAAAGTGTTATTGAAGAGGGCAGAATGATCTAGTTTGCTGTATCGCTAATATAATTTAAAGTAGTTAACCAGCTATTATGAGTTTCTAAGTGGCGTGAAGGTAATTCTATATCAATACATATTTCTACAGCAATTACACAACAGTGGATCAGTGGACAAAAGAGATGAACGTTGTCGGCAGGATTCGAACCTGCGCGGGGAGACCCCAATGGATTTCTAGTCCATCGCCTTAACCACTCGGCCACGACAACTGTTTAGAGCCATTCAATACATTAAAGTTGTTACCCATATTTAATTATTATCATTGAACTATACTCAGAGTCAAACGTAAAAATGCTCATTATGCAGAATACTATATATTGTGTTATACATTGATACATTACTTGG
Organism: Cottus gobio; assembly: GCA_023566465.1. Taxonomy (NCBI): domain Eukaryota; kingdom Metazoa; phylum Chordata; class Actinopteri; order Perciformes; family Cottidae; genus Cottus; species Cottus gobio. The sequence goes on along the minus strand of CM042215.1, from coordinate 11,285,849 downwards.
TGTTCATCACTTTAATGTTTCAGCTGGTAAAGGTGGAGCTAATTTCATTGACCTTCTAAGAACCAATTAACTAGAACTATTTACAATTTTTACGATGATACTGTCTTTTAATTATGCAAGTCACCTATAGACATTAATATTATATTATGGGGCTTTGAGCCTTACTATAGGGTGTTACACCCATGTGTCCCTGGTGGTCTAGTGGTTAGGATTCGGCGCTCTCACCGCCGCGGCCCGGGTTCGATTCCCGGTCAGGGAACTACTCTTTTCCTAAGTCAACTTCAAACAATTTGCAGTAATTGAGTCGGCAGCATGGGAGATTGACCTCATGCTGTATTACATAAATATTGGAATATTATGGAATTCACTTTATAAGTGTAGTAATGTTAAGTATTTGACAGATATCATACAGTGTGCATTACCCCATTTATTAATCCTCTGTATATAATGGATTTGGTTATAGTACACACCATATACATAATTTTGATGAATAACCCTTCTAGTATTATCAAACCTTAGAAAAAGGTCCCACTGATGCTCACATCTATTCAGCATGAAGTGCTATAAGGCATTAAAAACATAATGGTGCTTTTTGTTGTCATAATATATGAAGACTGAACTTAATGGCACACCATAAAGCATCAAAATACATAATTTTAGCTTTTCTTTAAAAAGTTCCCAAAATATTGAATGTTACTTTGTGCCAATCATTCAATTAGTAAGAAATGCTGTTTTCCACTAGTCTCATGAAAGTCAGATCACAGACCTGTATTTGCGACACCTCTAAAATGACCATAAGATAACTAAACAACTACAAATCTTAATTCCATTTTATCTTTTTACTCTCTAAAATTAAAAAATAAAACCTCTGGTTATAGCAACAAAAGGAGAAAATTGAATGAACCACCAAATTCAGGTTCAGATTCCAGCACGAGAATAGTATTGATAAACAGAGTGATTTGTAAATTGTGTGTGGATCTAAAAGGACAAACCAAACACTACTCGTTAATTTAAAGGAATGCTTTATTGATATCCAAACATATACAAGAAAACCAAATAATTAATTCACCATAATCTTCCAAATCGGATCCCTTTTGATATTCTGCATCAGTTAGGCCCAGGACCTAAATAAAGCTAAAAGTACTCTATTGTCCTCCAGCCTTTGCAATGGCTGGCACTGATGTGCTGCACTTCCCATTGGCACCCAAATCAAAATGAGCATTGTCCTTTTTCTATCCATCACGTCTACAAAACTGGTTGCAGCTCTAAACAGGCGACATATGCACTGCGGGGCGGAAGTCCAAGTCATTTAATTCAGTATCTAAAACCATATTTGTTCGTACATTGAGAACATTGCCCTACAAAAAGCATCAAGTATGTGGGAAGTTCTCCGCATTGTGTAAGAAAAATTTGATTTTAGGAGTCAATTCTGAAGTGAATGACTTGAGATTCATATTTCTTGTAGTGTGCATCTATCTGCGTTTCTCATCTTGGCGAAGCAGAAAGTCAGAGACTCACTCCGTGAGATTCAGAGGCAGATTCTGTAACAGATATTTAAGTATTGGCAACTTGTTTTCAAACGGATGGCAATTTCTTTTTTTTTTTTACAAATACCAAAATGTCTCCTAACAAAAGAAAAGCCAAAAGAAAACCGAACAATTCACCTAACAGGAATATATTAACTAGCAAAATAATCAACACAAACAAAAACAAGGGAATACACTTATGATACACTGGCCATGAAGTGTCGGCGTACAAGCAAGTTTGAACCTTCCTCTGAAGTTTTGGCTGAAATAATGTGTCTTCAAAGAACTTAAGGTATACAACAATTATTATCCTTTCCTATTGCCTCAATGAACCTAAAAAACATTTGGCGACATTGTACTGAAGATGTGCCAGGATACACAAGCAACATTTTGTAGATCCAATATTTGAAAATAGTTTTGGCAAAGCGAGCGGCAACATTGATATACCTTCAGTGCATCAACAGTGACATGAGATCGATTTGGCAATTTTTCCCACAAGTTGCATTATATTCTTTGGTGGGAAATTAGTGTAACATGTCAAACCACCAGTGGCAACATAAACAAAACAAAAAAGTATACAACCTTGTTGAGGAGAAAAGTGCAGCGCTGCACAACTCTCAGGTTTACAGTCATTGTTTCTGAGGCTGTGTAGTTTGTAAGAGCTTCTGTTTTATCACTACAGGTGCACGGCAATAAGAGCAACAGTGATTTTGTACAAAAGGTGTTTGTAGTTTGGCCTCATACAGCGCGAGTGCGCGGTCAGGGCATTTAGTAGCATCTAACGTGTGTTAACAGGAGTGCATTATTGTGTGCATTAAGGGGACATTAGCAAAGTCTCTTCTAATGGCAACGAGGAGATTTTATGACACATGTTGTGGTCCGTCAGACTCAAAATAGTTTAATGCCAACTTTCCTTCCTTCAATCAAACCAGTCTGTACAACTTTAAAAAAAAAAAAAAAAAATTGGAAAAACAAAAGATTTTTCTACCAGCTAAATTATAACAAGTGAACCATTTAAAGTGAGTAAGGCTGATTGAGAAGCGTCGACATTCACCGGGTAGTGTACAAAGCAAAGTCTAGCATTGAGTTCTGAATGTTAAAAGGATGATTTAGATCTTTTGAAGTCGTGTTGTAGGAGGTACTCTTCTATAGTGGCGGTGAACAGCGCAGATAATGGCTGTCTGGCGGAAAGGTAAAGCAGTGAAAACATTGTAGATACATTGTACACCTAAACTGTTGGCAATACACCGACTTCTCTGAAGTACCTTATACAACCACACTTCAGCACATCCAAACCATCGCTTCAACAACAGGAAGGGAACTACAGTCAAACCAGGAAAAGGAAACAAGTCAAAGTGGTTTCTAAACATTTCAACGCTCTAGTCTGACTTGCAAAGAAATCAAACCATCAAGGTACTCTGTAGTCAAATCAAACCATTTTGATGATGCTCGTTCTCGTTCGACTGCAGGTCTTTAATGAGTCAGTTTCACAAACATTTTTTAGACCACAAATGTACTTAAGAGAAAAAAAACTCCCGACAGAAGAAAACTCATGTCTATGAAACTGACCCATAGTTTGTATTTTTTAGCCTCCCCTTGCTGTTTTATAAACCTCCTAACCCAATTACTGCCATTCAGCAGCATCAGTGACAATATATTTACTCATCTATATTTATACATATTGATAAAAGTTATGTAAAAACATTTTGCAAAGCAGTGTAAAATAGTTTGTAATACAAAATGGCCTAAGGTTGCAGTTTCTTTTCCTGTTTTTACATCTTGGGTGTTACACCAGACCTTAAGTCTTCTTTGCATGGTTAGTATGGTACAACTGAGATGAAATACGCACATGCATGTAGCAGTAGAAGGTCTAAGAGGAGTGGGATGTGCTGGATCCCTACCAGTAAAACCACTAATGTCTAACCTGTGTTCACGCGGCGGGCATCCGCAAAGCTGTGAAGATAACTGTACAAAGTTTGAGAGAAAATATATGGAGATATTGTGGTGACATTACTGTGGAGTGCTCACAGTGTGAATGTAGGACTTTAAGTACATGATAGTAGTCAGAAACAAGATACCCTGGTTCCTAAACTGTGATTGGGGACAAACAATGCACCTACAGAGTTACCTTTTGTTGCATCGCTGCAACGGTATCTTAAACCTCCAATCCCAAAGATAAATGTAAAGTTACTCATTTAGTGTAAGCCTAACATCTTAACAATGCCTTTTTTTTGCCAGGTGATCTACTGAAACAGGAACCACCTGTTCAAAAAAAGGTATCTGAAAGGTGTAGGAGACAACAGTGTTGACTTATTTGGACTAACAAAAATAGGCATGGTCTGACCGGGGAGGAAGTAGAAGCAAGGGGTGGTGATATAACAAAGCACGGTCTGTAAATTATTCAGGTTTAGACATCAACAAAACATGTTCCTTTTCTCTAGCAGCAAGGCAGAAGAATGGAAGCTGTGGGACCAGCAGTGACGGAAAAGCTCATCCCACCTCGAACCAACGAGTTCTTCACCTACGCCCGTCTGCTTCTACAGACCTCGAGGCAAATTGTGAGTGGTGGCGAGTTGGTCAGCTGGAGGGTCAAAGGTCAGGGCTGACTCTGCGATGTGAGGTGATTAACAGTACAGTCTCAGGTCGTGAGGAAGGTGGCAGCGAGGAGGAGGAGGAGGGATGCATTCAGAAAGGCGGGTTCTCCTGAGTGGGGGTGGTGTCAGTGGGGGAGCCGATGGCCTCCCCGTTCCCCCTGGGACCAACAACCTTGTACTGAGGAGACGAGAGCGGAAACAGACCAGAGTGTTATTGATCGTCTGAGTTAATACACCGACTCAGTTTCTCCTCCCTGTCGGGAAAAAGACACTTTGTCTACATTTAAAATCCATCAGCGTGTCCTGAAAACCATTACACATACTGCGGTTAAATCCACAAAGGGAGGCACATACCTGTATATAATCTAACCATACCATAAATCACATTTATTTTGCAACAATAACCTAACATCTATTTTCTTCTGCAGTTTTATGGGCTGTCGACAAACAATCGAAAACCTCAAAGAAAAAAAAAGAAAATAATGATGTCCACGGTTCTTGTAGAATTGAGTTTAATAACACTTGCATTTTATAAATAGTATAGAAAGCCCTTTCAACTCGTCAACCGTTTGGTCACGTTAGTTTTATTGTTATCCAACATTTCTTTTAAGTCAAATTGGTAATCATTTCCCAATATTAAATGCCACTTTTAGAAGAACAGATATAGAATAAAATCCCAATTAAAGAATCTCAAAGATCAAGATAACATCTTTTGTTTTGATGTTAGTTCACAAATCACAACACAAGCATGGATCATTCAGCTGCTGCTTGGTTCATTCATCAAACCCAAGAACCTTCACGTTAATATATTTGTGTTATGTACAGTAAAGTAACATGAGGCTAGGGGATAGCTGTGATAACTTTCTGTGATTTGAATCCCACAATGACAGGAACGAAGCAACAGTCTGTAAAGTGGATCAGTCGCGCCGTGGCCTTTGGGTGCAATCCCTACTGCTCGCTCACCTTCAGGTTCCCCATTTTATCCTCAAACGACTTGAAGGTCGCAGAGTTCCTGCAGAATAGAAATACAAGGTTTTATTTAAAAAAAAGTAAACACAAGTTAACATTACATAGACTGAAGATTTTTTTATAAAAACAATTAAACAAAACAGTTACAGAAAACATTTTAAAAAGAAAAGTATTTGAATATATATCTTTTCATCTCGTGTTAGGCTACATCTTCAAACAAATGTATACGTGAACCTGCTTAAAAATGCTTAAACCCACTAAAAAAGAAAAACTATTATTTAGTGGTTTTATGCTTCACTGCAGTCATAAATACTGTACTAAAGCAGTCCTAAAACCTGGGGTTATCCTGCATATTAATACAAATATGAATATTGTGACCTGATCAGAAAGTAATGCGTTACACTGACAGTGAAACAGAAGCAGGTTAGAGTGTTACTTTACCTCATGGCGGGCATACTTATAGAGTGGCGAATGGAATAGTTGCTACTTTGTAAGCGTTAAAGAGAGGAGACAGAAGTGCAAGTGTTATAAAGCAAGCAAGGTGACACACACTCTCACACACACACACAGCAGTTGATACATCACCACCTAATGTGCCCACGACACGTAGCGTAATTTCTCAGTCACATGTACTTTAAAACAGTAAAACACTATTCTCAAATGAATATCACTGGCTTTGTATAAGAACTGTAAACAAAAGACAGTGACTCAGATGACTAGTAGTCTCTTGGTTGGAGCTAATTTATCAAACAAATGGTGAGTGAATATTTTTAAGTTTAAATAAAGCAAATTCTTCTAGAAATATAAGTAATTAAACTCAAATAACATCTCAGTCCATAACTAGGTTACAATTTCCTGAAAATATTCTAGGAATCCACCCAAAATAAAAACAATCACCAGAATATAAAGTGTTAGCACAATTTCTTTTTAAACTGAAAGAAACGCACCTACTTCCTGTCGAGTCATAAACTGACCCAGCAGATTTCACGCAAACTTAGTGTAAATTATTAATGAAATTATAATGATGCTAAAATGCTGCGTATAATGATAGATCAACAATTTCTTTATAGAACTACATTTGTTTAGGTAACAGCAAAGGATAACATGCTTCTTTAAGCATCTATGCCCTGGGGAAAAAATTAATTGAGGCAATCTAAGATAAGAGAATAATAGAGCAGGTTGTAAAAAAACAAGTCAAAGTATCAAAAGGCAAAAATGGCCGAGCTTTAAGTTTCATTCTGTGCGATCAAACGCTTAGTGGTTCTAACCCGGCGTGTTAGTCTTACCTAAAGGAATTAGAGAAAGGTAGAGCTCTGCAGGTCAAACCAAGGCAGCAATTCAAAATAAGGAGAGAAAGAGCGTGAGCCAAAAGCAGCAGCATCATGACAAACACAAACCAACGGGGACGACACAGCAGGAGAGAGGTCAGTGTCATCAGCCGGGAAAGCAGGAAGCGGAGGGGAAACAGAGAGGAGACGTCTTTGCTGTGCAACTAGACGTCATTCCAGCTCATTAAATGTTAAGACTCTGCTTCTGGTTTCTTATCTCCATGTTACATTGACCAAATATTCTGTTTTTTACCCTTTTCCAAAAAAGACAATATTAATTAATTAGCCGTTTACATTGCAAATGCAAATTAATATTCTGCTAATATTCCCCGATTACATGCAGTCGGGATTATATTCCGATGAACGTAAAACGACCCCTCATCACCTGGGCCAGTGAATCCCACGGCAACGACATTCTCGGCTGTGATTGACAGGGTCGGTGCCCTAACACGTTGTTTATCATGTCAAACATGGGGAAAGTGAAACGGCAGGTTAATGTTTTTTGGATATGCATCTCGACTCCAACGAGCCGAGAGTTTGCGAAGCTGGTCTAGTTGCCATATCAAATTTGGAATATTGTCATATTTGGAATAGTGGAATATGAGCGTGCATGTACACGTCACTGATGGAGGCCTAAAAAGCTGAAATAACATTTTCAGAGATAAAATGAAATGAAGAAAATGGGAACATTTAGAAAAAGGAAATGCAACCACATCCGAGTATAACCGTTAAAAGATAGAGGAAACGCGCTGGATGACTGAATGAAAAACATGCAACATGCAGGGACGAACACGAAGCGCAAACCGAGTAAGAACTGCTCCAATATGTTGTTAGTGGGACACACTGTATGAGAAGTCAATGAATGAAAAGGTGTCCACAAACACACCCTCACACATGCAGCCTGGCCTGAAGAGCAAATATGAATGTTGTGAATGTTGATATGGAAACATGAATGTTAAAACAGACGGCAATGTTAGATGTGAAGGAGTCAATGGTTCACGCCTCTTCACAGTCTATTTGTTTTCCATTGGTAACAATGTTTCCTCATGCATGTGTGAACTGGGGATTCTGGCAACGTCCGTAAAGTTGGAAGTAAAATCCCCACACAAGTGTGATGTCAGGGTCAAAAAGTTAACATTACAGGAATGGTGCAACTATTTTAAAACAAGCCACAAAAGATGTTGTTTTACATTCAAGTTCAAATTTAGCGTCCAGGATTTTACAAGATTAGAGTCATTTTACAAGATTTACCAGTGGACCTTTTGGTGCCAAAATAAAACAGTTCACATTTAGATGGAAAACAAATGTTATCATGTTGAAACTCCCATTCAGTTAGTACAATGACAATTCAGGATATAAAGCGGTAAATAAAATAAATGTAATTTTATCAGATGCTAGAGTCAGTTTGAGTCAATTCTGCAGATTATCTACAGCTACTGGTTAATGTAAAGGACATACAAGCTCCTGATAGGAGACAAGTTCAGAGATACAAGAAAAAAAGAGCGGCGTGTCACAGTCAGCTGGTTTCAAACGGATTGCTACATTTCTCATCCTGGTTCTGATCATATTTGGGATGTGAAGCTCAAATGGAAACGAGACACATGGCTATTCATCTCCTTATATAAATAATTTTAAAATGACCACATTATCTATTACTATTACTATGTAATTTACTTAAAGGGATAGTTTGGATTTTTCAAAGTGTGGTTGTATTAGGTACAGAAACAGAGTACCAGCATTGCTGGAACATTTGAAGCCTGGACACAGCTACATGTACTGCTCCGCTGTTCTCTTTTCCACCTCATCACCAGCAATTGAAGAGTGTCATGCCATAACGTACATCCTCCAGAGCACCAGTGTATTAACCGACCACATCTGTGCTAGTGGCAGACAGAGATCAGGAAACTGTATTAAAGCCTCAGTTAGCATATTTGAGGGTTTCAAAACCATTTTAATCCAAATTTCTGAAGAGATATCTAAATATCTATGTGGGATAAGCAGAAACCATGAAAGAGATACTATATTTTACCTTGCCATGTTTTCAAATGTTCTAAGTTCTTTTAAGCTTCACCTTGTTGTTCCAAGATAAATATAGACCTATTGTAGAATATCCAGGTTTGAGATCTTTCTGTTTCAACACTGTCCACTCTGCTTATTTGTTCTTGTATTTTAGCCAGAGGGTCGGAAATTTTGGCTCTGCAGTGTCATACCTCATGTCGCCCAGTCTCTTGCTGAGAACGCTGCCCACTGTGGTAAAAGCTGCACTGGTCTTCTGTCCCGCCTGGGAAAGAGTCTCTTGAGTCTTTTTGTATCTGCAGAAGAGAGGGAGGGAGGGAAGGTGGGAACAGGAGAATGGAACAGAAAATGGAGAAAGGAAAAAGGAAAAAAGATGTTCGGAGTGGAATGAAAAGAAGATGTGTGATGGCAAAAAAAGGAAAAAAGAAAGGAAAAAACATGGCAAAAAGAAAAAAGAGAGATAGAGAAAAGGACGAGCAGAAATAAACCAAATGGAGAAAAACAAGGCAGATGAATAAGAGAGGGGAGGGATGGGAGAAAAAAAAAAAAAAGGAGATGGGTACATTAGACCAAACGACCACAGCGAACATGAACCGATTAGTGCTTCATCACTCAAAAGAGGAAGTGCAGTGTTCACCCCGATGGTCAATATTTACACACAACTAAAGTCACAGGAATTTAAAGGCTGGTGTATGAAAAGGAAATCTCAAAAATCTGGAAAGTAATTCAGACATTAATAAAAATTATAATAATAATAATAATTTGAATGTCAACGTTATGAATGAAGCTTGAAACTATTCAGTGCAGCCCTATAGATAGATTTTCATTGTGATATTAAAGATAAGATTGTGTTAAACGGAACATGATGCGGTGATGTAGTCACACCGACACAAATACTTAATGTTTAAACATCTGAAACAAAATGTCTCTTTAAAATATGTTTATTCACATACAATAACTGCATTGCTTGCCGAAAGCTTAACGGTTCCATAATTTCAAAGCTCCCGCAATCTTGAGTAACCACGATTGGGCAAACTGAAAACAGAAACGATCGCCCAAACCGCGTACATGCTGGAAACTGATTAGCTTATAAAACATTTTCCACCAAACACACCTAAAGACAAAGAGGGACGAGCTGCAGAAAAACAGCCTGGCGTGTGGTCAACTATCAAAGCTCAACTGTCTTGCACATGAAATCCTAAAAAAATATGAAATTTCCATCATGTTTTAATCTTAAAAATAAAACAATGAAGACAATTAATCAAGTTGATTTTAAGGCCATATCTCTCAGCCCCGCTCAAATATATTGCAAACTGGCAAAAGCTACAAAGGGGCTGAAACAAACATTCCCTCACCGTCTGAATGGATACACAACAAACACACGCACACATCTTGGGTAAACGCCAACATCATGATCAGCTGATCCACCCAAACTCAGCAGCAGCAGATGGTTCAGAGGCTGAGCGAATACAGTTCTGGAGATAAGCTGGTGTGGCTGAATACCAACGCACACAAGTGGGTCAATCAACATGGCTGACCTTCCACACTAAAGGAACACTTACTGAAATACCTGCCATTTCAGCATTTTAGCAGTACCGGTACTCTCAAAATCTGGATCATCCGATACTTATTAAACAAGTACAAAATCTAAAACTTGCCATCAAAAACATGTGTGGGGGTTACTATGTTCTGATATAAAGCAGAAAAACCTTCATTCATTTAACAGCCACTAACACAACTAGCAACCTCACCATCGCAACAGCAAAAGGAAAACAGAAGAAAAGGATGGATAGTCAACAACAAAAATGAAAAACTCCCCAAAAAGCAAAGCAAACTTCAAAAAGCCATAGCTACAATATCTACAAAAACTAAACGAGAACACGAAAAAGAAAGGTCAACTCACGCTTCAGAGCGGGAAATGTCATCCAAAGTGGCTGAGGCAGACAGATATCTGAAGACACAACAGCAGGATCATGACACAGGGGGAGAGGCACACACTCGCAATACAGTACAGTAGATCACAGTAGAATTACAGAGACAACTTCAACACCGACTCCTAACCATTGTTTGAAGGTTTTGGTGGATGTCCAGCTGGATTTCAGAGTATTTTAATATTTAAAACAAACATTGTACAGGAGAAATAACAGCATTAGACACATAACATAATTTATAATAATAAATAAACAATGTAAAATCATAGAGGTAATGTGAACAAACAGTCTTCGTCGCCCCATACAGTTAATAATGAAAAAACAAACATCTAATATTTTGCCAAAGAAATGAGAGAACTAGATTAATTTAAACTTTATGAGGACAGTAAAACAAATATGAAATTTGATTTTGTACTGGAGAACACCTATGACCCACATCAAATCAGGTCAATGGGGAGGGAAACTGTTGACTGTCTGCCAGAATTTAAAAAAAGTTCATTTGTTGATCTAATTCATAGAAAAATACTGCAAATTTATAAACATGCTTTTAGATATACTTCCTTTGTTATGTGATACAATTTAAAATATAATAGTACGGAATCTCCTTTTCCTATGAGGCGAAAGCTCAACATTTGCATATTTGTGAGAGTTGAAATATTTAAACTTGAGCGAGAAATGAGTGTGTGAAATGAGTGCTTTGTTGCAAAAGCCTATCAGTGTTGAGATTATCCTCCTGGCGTCCCAACGTTGTTGAGTCAGAAATGGAGGAAAACAAATATATTGTAGCCTTCTTTAGGCACCCAGAGCTCTACAACTACTTCATATTTGTACAGAGACCGGACGGTGTACAAATATGTGTATAAAACATAGACCGTCTATTGAACAAACAACGGCGTAGCGCGGCGCTTGGTTTTCCAACGTATCCGAGACATCCACAACACGTACAAAGCAACAACAGTGGCCATTTCAGCCGACAGTGGTGATCTACATGAGTAGGGGTTCTAAAATGCCATAGTGTAGACAGTAGGCGTTACAATGCTCGTAAACGTACGAGCATGGATGTAGCCAAAGTGTGGAAACCAGTCTCATAGTAACTCGAGCACCGAAAGGGTTAACACACCAACCAGCAGACAGAACAGCCGATTCATGATTAGTAACAAAGTGAGCTTAATCACACACATGCAGAGCTACGCCGTCTAGAAACAGAGAGGAAGTGTGTTTGTGCCGACTTCTCCTTAAAACAATAGAGCAGATAAGCACAGCCAACACAACACAGAAATGAGGGGAAATATAAATACTATAAATACTATGAAAGCTGTTTACACTGCTGGCTGGGTTGAGAGGGACAGTGTTTGTTTGGATCAGGAGTCTTATGACCTGCAGGGTATAAATATAATATATAATGTTCTACTGAAGGAGAGTGGGTCAACCACATTACAAGGATATGCTTGTGTGCATATTTACATTACATTTCCGGTCTTAATTGTTATTATATACATCTTGTTTTCATAGTCTGCAATCACGATGCTGCAGTAATATTACCATCTGCATATTAATCTTGTCTTTGTTTAACATACTGACATTTCAATATGATTTAGGTGGAGGCGTCAAATTAGTTCAGGGGGTTTTCCAGGAGAAACGGGTTTGTTCAGGATTAACAGTAAAAGAACTGGACATAAAGAAAAATCTGCTCACACTGTTTGATCGACAACGTATCAATTATAACATGTGGAGAAGAAACTCCACACCATCCACTGCTTAGCATCAAGGAATTAACAAAGAAAAGATACAAATCTCCAGGAGACGGCTCTCCTCCGTTCCAAACAAGGCCCGCCTCTGTGTCCTGAGTGACGTCAGCACAATGCAGCCATAGTCACACACACACACACACACACACACACACACACACACACACACACACACACACACACACACACACACACACACACACACACACACACACACACACACACACACACACACACACACACACACACACACACACACACACACACACACACACACACACACACACACACACACACACACACACACACACACACACACACACACACACACACACACACACACACACACACACACAGATGTTTCTTCGTCTCCACCGTCTTCAGCATGGCTTCATTTTGAGAAAGAAAATCGCAGTTCAACAAATCTTGTGTTGCATTAACCGAAGCAGACATCTCTATGCAATATTAGCGGAGAATACTTGATGTTTTATACGGAGGGAACTACAATTCTCGGTGAAATACACATAAAGTGAAGGTGGTGAGGTTTACTTTCTCTTTCCCCTGACATTCTGTGGCATAAATTTGTGTCTGATTTCGACTGTCATGCTAATAAAGCACACTTAACCGATTAAAAAAAAAATCACTCTCCACCCACTCCAGATTTCATGGCAGCCTACTCTGTGTCTTTGTGTCTCCAACGTATTCATAATTAATAACCAAATTCAGCTTAGCTCTATTTGCGCCTCATAACCCACCTCTCTCTCTCTCTCTCTGGGCATCAGATTTCATGTTATGAAGCAAAACAGCTCTTTCTCTTCACCTCCCTCACATTCCTTTCCTCTCCTCCCACTCGTTCCTGCAGCAGCCGTTCTGATCTGCCCATCTGGTCGTCCTGGCACGACCAGGTTGCATTCATGCGTGTGTCTGCGTCGTGGGTGAGACACACAAACACACACTTTTCCTGTGCTGTACTTGGCAGAGTGTGAAGGCCTGAACCAAAAATAATGCGCCTGCCCACTTGTGTTTCTGCAAATCTAGGCAAATATGTAATAATCCACAATTATTCTGGCTCGGAGAGCAAACACATGACCGAAAGTCCAAGACAAAGAGAAGTGTGCGAGCGGAGTCTATTTCTGTGTGCAATAGTAGAACAAAAACACCAAACCAAGAGCAGTGCACCTGCTGCCGTTTGTGAAGGCGTGTAGATGTATGCTAAAGTCAAGAATAGTGTCAGCAGCCACTTTAGGCCGACTAGCTGAGCGAGCTTGCCAATCCAGTTCGTATCGGAGGCAGCCACACGGAAAATTCCATTAGCTTCAGACCTCGCAGCAACAGAGGCAGAAAAACTCATCTAAATGGGTTTTTCCCCCCTTGCTGACTGTACAGTTTAGATTATTTAAGCAGCGGTACAGAAACATTGTAAAAATAAATATTTACCTCAAACCAACTCCTAGGGAGACTTTATCTACTCAGAGTTTATTAAAAGGTGAGACGTGCATGGACAAATTGGTCCCCCTTCAGATTCAGTTATGAATCTTATTTATCTTATTTACTTGGTGCAAAGTGGTTAACTTGTACATTGCACCTATAAGTAATGAGGAAGCTTTAATTGTAATACAAGGTTGTAAAACAATAATATTAAAGCGCAGACTATTTTTCAACCAACAACAAGGCCCTTGAACATGTCTGTACCCAGGGGTCCATTGGCTCATAATACCTCAAATCCAGGCAATTACTAATGGGCATCAGTTGAACACTGGTGATTATATCATTACATAATTGGCGCTTGAACATTGTGTGCCAATTGATTGTGTTTAGCTAATCAGCCCTCTGACTAACATCCTTATGCAACCATGACCAGAATGTGGCTTAATAGAGTCATATTTGTAAGACACAAATGGTAAATTTTTGCAATCTAGGTAAACAGACAACAGAAGAAAACAATGAGTAATTTCTTGATAACTGTTGTTGCCATGCTACAAGGCCATCAGTCATGCTAAATAACCATCAGTGGCCTGATTACACCACAGCAAAGCCTTAGCCATTCGCTCCTGTGATTGTCTCTTTTTGTGTAGCAAATTCAAATGAGCAATCAGACACAACAGTATCTGTCACTGGTAATACACATCAGAAAAGAAGAGACAATGTTAAATAAATATGTAAGACTGTTAATTTGGGGAGGAAGTAGATAGGAGGACGCGTGTCCTCACTTCTGGATGGGTGACAGAAAAGGAGACAGATGGCCTCTGGGAGAGGAAGTAAATACAGAGAAAGGATACAGATAGGAGGTGGAGACCGGAAACTGAAGAGAAAGAGAAAACTAACACAGAGGAGATATAAAAAGGTGGAAAATAATATATATGTATATGACAACAGAAAAGAAAAGGTGATAGACAATAGTTCCTAGTTTTTGTCAGCACCGACTTCTAAGAAATCCTGCCACGTCTCAGCAGACAGCCCCACCTCAAAAGAAATCTGAGAATCAAACACTAAAAAGGTGAGTCACAGGCCACAGCGGTAAAAAGCACAGACAGTTGAATCCGTTGTGTAAGTCAGACACTTAGAACAGAGACACACCAAATCCCACTGCGGTGCTACAAGTCTGGCCGTATGTGCAACAGGCCTCTGACCGCTGCAGGAGTACCGACATCGAAAAAGCCTCCGACCTGGAAAAGCCCCTAAACAGGGTCAACAAACTAGAAATATAAAGATGCACCTAAGAGAGTATTACAGTTACAACCAATACTATAAAATATTCATGTTCTCCAATTAAGTGCAGCATATTAATGTACACTCGTTTGGAGGCATTCCGTTACCGCATCTCATTCAACATGAGCAAAGCCAGACTGGACAGACGACAGGTTTGCCCACCGAGCACACACAAAGTTGAACACCAACTGTTGAAACGCAGGCGTTCTCAAACATGGTTAGAAGGTGAGAACGGAGGAGGATGGAGGTTGAGCAATAGTCAGAGCGTGAGAGAGCAAACAGCGCAGAAGCCCAGACATCAGCGGCGAGCGAGCAGCAAACAGTGCACGGACTCACAGATCCAAGCTGGTAACCCTCTCATTCCACTCGCCCAGTTTCTCAGAGGTTCTCACATAGCTAGAAAACAGAAACACGAGGGTGTTACACGGCTGAGGGGAACGTCGAGGATTAACAGAAAGATGGCTTGAAGAGGAAGCCAGGCTTAGAAAATCCCCAAAATCTCAGAGCACTGTCGTTATAAATTAAGTTAAAACTAACTAAATATGGTCCTAATAAGGTAAATTATGCGATTATCCTTTAAGGATTTTATTTCATGTTTCTTTGGTTTTAAAAGGCGGGATTCTGAAAGCAAGAAGAACCAACAATTGCAGTTGTACTTCACTCACAATGTTGTTGTTGCAACGAACAAAAATACCTGTGCTCAAGATATCAAATGTTTGTGTTTAATAAGTTTTATGAAAAGTGCTATCCAACTAACATTGATTATTATTGTTATTACTATATTATTAAAAATTGTATTGCCATCATCATTAATATTACAGTGTCAAAGTTCACCTGGCGATCCAGACGGAAGACAATAAAACAAAGAACATTGATCCTCAATCATCAAGTACAGCCATTACCCAAGAGTCAAACAGACCTGGTCATCACAAAATAATAATGTTAGACTAAATTAAGTAAATAAAACTCTTTGAATACCCACATAGTAGTTTGCAAACCACCAAATGTGCTGGATGATGTACTAAACATGGGTACATAAAGGGTTACGAGACTCTTCATTCATCCCTGTAAACAGATACGTGGTTTCATCTTCATAATCAATTCAAATGCAGCACAGTGATGCTCTCTTTATCCTGCAAAAACTCAATAATGTTTCAGCGGTACAATTTTAAAAAGGATTGTTGTGCGGAGTGAAGACTTTCTGCAGAATCACCACGGGCTGCTCGACTAATCATGCGTAATCCTCACTTAGCATCTTGAAAACTACAATTAACTGTCAAAGTCTGATGATGGTAAAGCATTACATGTAAATTCTAACAGAGCAGCTGCTGTGTTTAAAAGAAGAAAAACGTGACGAGCTTGATTGGCAACCGTGATCACAGTATCATTAAAAGCATGTTTATTACATGTGATAATGCATCACCTCTGTCTCAGCTTAAGTCAATCAGTCAGAAAATAGTGGGAAGACTTCAGAAGCTCGGATGAGTCACCAGATGGTGAGTCATTTTGTGACGACCTCTACATGATAAAGCTGTTATTATCGGAGAAGGTATGCAGGCAGTGCTGATTCATCTCACTGGACGGTGCTCCAAGTAAGCCAAAGCTAAGCCACGAGGTCTTTGTGATCAAATATTCAAAAACAAACTTCAGGAGTCGTGATTTAGGATAAGTTGGTGGTGTATAATTATATGCATAGTGCATATATTCATACCTTTAAGACTATTGAAGGACTTGACCAGAACAATCAAAATCTCTCCAAGAACACCATATTAGCTGAGGGAGTGATTCAAGTGAATTTCTGTCTCATCTGTCGTGATCAATACGTACGCGTTGGAGGTCTGTACGTCTTGCCAGCTCTTGCTGAAGTTCTGCTTGAGTTCGTTGAGCGGGCTGAGGCCAAGTTTCCTCTTCAGGTCTAAGGCGTGTCTCTCTTTGGCGGACAAAACCTGACGCAGGGTGTTGATCTCCTCCTCCACCTAGACACACAACCAAAACCCCAGAAAATGTTACATCTGGGGTTTACCCCTCTTCATTCATAGCGCTCAACATGGCGACAGATTCATACACCATAACGGTGCATGCATTTATTTCTTTGGGCTCTCTGCAGTCTTCTCAGTGGTTATAGTAAATAGGTTTAAACTGCGATTCGCTGGTTCATAGTTCAGCTGATATTCCAACTGTACTAACCTACACTAACCCTCTATGTATATTGTTAAAGTTTAGAAAACAGCCAACTTTAAACACACCTGTTAATATTCCAGCTTGTTATAGAGATTATTGGCAACATGATCTTATTTAAATTTGCACACGTATTTTTTTGTAAGCTTTCAATTTATTTGACCTATGATTGTTAATTTCTTGTATTGTCATTCAACTTTTGCTCAGAGGAAAATGTGTCTCTGTTTCTGCCCCTTGTCAGTATGGTTGAACCATTCAACAGCATTTTAGTTCTCCATGTTCAAAACATTATTTTTTTTGGGGAACCCTTCGTACATAAATCACATCTACTTATCAAGAGGACTATCTCCAACCTAAAAGCATGAAAGACAAAATATAGAGCAGTCCTCTCGGTCATCTGACTTTCGTGGCATGGGGTCCCAAACGTTCAACATCTGGGCCTGACCTTGGTGAGCTCTGTGCGGAGCTCCTCGGCCTCCTCCTCCGTCAGGCCCGGTGGAAGAGGGTTGGCTGGGTTGCCCACCGCCCCCTCCACCACTGCCTCCACCGGCACGTCGGAAAGGCTGTCTGAAGGATCCACAACAAGGCCCCTGTTAGGAGAGTTCAGGTTGATATCTGGAAGGGAGGTGATGGGATAAAGGGAGGGAGAAGACAAGGTGAAGAATAGGAGACGTTAATGGGACAGTGAAATGGAGGGGCAGCAGAAGGCTAAACATATACACACTTAGATCAGTTGAAGTGTTAAAAGCTTAGAGTGGTTTACTAAGATGATTCTTCGCTCAGTATCCATTTCACTCTCACGTACACACACAGAAAACGAGGCCAGGAAAAGGCCGGTGTTGCCAGCAGGAGATATCCGACGGGAAGAGAAAGTGTCAATTAGCAGCACCGGGAGTTGAACTGCACTCTGGGAAAGTAATACAAGACCTCTCTGTCTGAGATCCGGTAAAATGCCTTCTGAAAACAGGAACATTACAATACAGTGGACCAAAAAAAAAAAAAAAAAAAGAGGACAATAAACATCCCAAAACGCCCAAAAGACATAAGCTATTCTGGCGTAAACCTTAGGTTTTCAAATAAAAAAAGTTGACAGCACAAATTTTTACATTTTAAAGCATTACTTTGCTAATGAGTACAGCTTTCATCATTCCCCTGAGGACACCGCATAATTCTGGCAACTGCAGAAGCTTGGCCCGGTCAGAAGCGTTTATTTGTCCGTGGATATATGCTTTAACTCCTCAAGATCGCTGTTTACGTTACGTGTCTTACTCGCCACCTGCTGTTCAATGTGAAGGTTGTTAACCATGAACTAGGACTGGCTAGTATGTGACAAGCAGATCCTCTGAGTTGTGCTCTGCTTTTTTTTAATTTATTTCACAATGAGTTATTAATACACACACACACACACACACACACACACACGCACGCACGCTGTGTGATCGAGTCTCAACAACAACATCCGCATACAAGTTGGCGAGGGATACGACTGCTCCACCCTTTAGGCATATTGATTCAGCCAAGAGTGATTCAGCGTGGCTCACAGAAACAGCAGCAGCAAGGACAAAGAGAGACAACCACAAGGATCATATGAGAACAGAAAAAAAGCTTGTAGTTCAATCTCAGATACTCTTGTGTGTGGTATGTCTCTTCTATTAGGGATTTCCTACACTTTCCAGAGGGCCTTCTGGTAACGACCAGAATCAACTTGTTGCAGGGAATAATAGCCACTATTTCTACTAGCAATACAACTAGCCTGTAAACACTTGGGCGTGTACGTGATCACAGCCACACCCCTCACTTAAATACCTTGCTGCTGCATTGCATCCTGGTCTATTTCCTGCTGATATGGATGGAGAAAACTAGACTCGGTGATAGATTTCTCTTTGATTTAGAATGCATCCAAATCTGACATTATTGTTGGTGTTTCTTGACTTGAGTTTGGCCAATTATTCACAAGAAAACTAAAATATTATCACCACACATTAAAATGGACCTATAAAAGCAAGTCAAGGCACATCTCAGATAGCTGTTAATGGTATTATTTAAGGCTTAAAAAGACCGACATCAGTGTCATGTGAGAATGCATCATTTGGGGAAACGTCCCATGCTCAGCCAAGAAAATCCTATTCCCAGATCTCACAGCATCATTTGGGGAACAGTAGTGGCAGATTTTCACTCCAGTTTGCTTCAAGAAGACTATCCATATCGCTTAAATTTGGGTAACGTGACAATAAATACTGTGAGGCCATAGAAATGTTTCCACCATTGTTCTCCATTTTGCCTGTAAGAAATATTTTAACAATGTTTGGACAGATGTCTCAGACAACTGTGGGCAGTGCCGTACATTAAATAAAAGGACAAAGATGTGGCACAAACCATAAACAGACAGGCTTGGTGATATAATGAGGAAGCAGAAGCTCCAGTATCTACTTATTTAACCATCTAGATGTTGTCTATCAGAAGCAGCTGTTGGTCAGCTGAAGACACACAGTGGTGGAAAGATAAAAAATGTTCCGGGGGCAGTGTTAGTTTGAAAACTCGGGGGTTGCCTCGTACGTAGTGCGGACGAGCAGAAATGTGGACCTTAGAAAACGTTGACGTTGAACCACGTTTGAGACTTGAAAATGCCCATCCCTGATTCGTCACGCCGTTGGAAAACCAACAGCTAAGATGATTGATCGACTACCAGTGGTTAATTCAACGGATTACAGATGTTGCTGGCCGTTAAGTCTATAATAGCAGCTGTTGTGCAGTTAAATTCTGCATTTCATAATTCCACGACTGCTGACATGCAAAGGAAGCAAGCTATTATTGGAGTGATTAGCGGGCAGCGTGTCCAGCAGTATTATCTGTTCGATTTGTACGTGTTCTTTCTAAAGTAAATTTGGCGTGTGTGTGTGAGAGATATAGTTCAACATATTAGTGTGGATATAGCCTAAGTTACTCAAGTACTGTGTTTAAGTATACATTTAAAGTACTTGAGTTCCATTGCAAGCTACTTCCAAGGCAAATATTGTGCTTTTCCCTCCACTGCATGTAAGTGACAGCTGTCATTACTAGAAACTTTGAAGGTCAAGATTTGCATAGGATATTCAAGTCCAGTTGACAATATGATGCTTTTGTAGAACAATTATTATATATTAACTACCCAGCAGTAGTTACATGTAGCTTAATTTGGAACAAATGCAGTGTACATACTAATACAATAAATATCACACAGACAATCTGCTGCCTAATGAGTACTTTTACTGTGATACTTCTGTAAGATTTTGAATGCAATACTTTTTACTTGTATTGGAGGAATGTCACCCCGAGGTAGCGTTTTACTACTTTTAATTAAAGTAACTATCCGAGTATTTCTACCACCACTGGCTAAAGATGGAAGTAAATAGAGTCAGTGATAAAGCAGCAGCTAGCATCCTACAACACCAAGAATGAACGCTCAGTTACTGAGCAAATCTGACTATGGTTGAGAAATACAAAGTGAATCAAATAGACTAGATTGACAAACACGTATTAAGATAATATGAGGCGGACGGTAGTTAGTGTTTCACTTTGGGGATTCCACCAAAACACAACCGCTAACTTCCAGCTTACGTTGGTCATTGTTTACAAATAGTGAAGCTCGGCTCAGATAAGATGACATTGTTCTCTTGTGAGTAATGTCAGTCGATCAGATGAAATAGTCTAGAGAAGTTTGGGACATCAGTAATACGACGCTTCCCTCTTGTCTGTCATGTAAAGCAGCGGCCCGGACTGTCCTCGCGACTGCATCGTGTTTTAGGATCTTTAAAGCACAGACAACCGTGACACGCACGAGCAGAATGATTAGTTTAATAGCCAACTACGTGGTGGTGGTGGATTCATTTATAACGACCGTATTATGGATTCCGGACAAACATTTTACGGATGTCTGAAGCTAAGCTAACCGCTTGTTAGCTTTTAGCTAAAACATGTAACCTATGTTACCTTGACTGGCGGGGTCCATTTCGGCGTCGATGTCACAGATGTAGAAACTGCTTTGTTCAGAGTTAACCTCGACGGGTGTGAAATGTGGACAGCAAACTAGTTCAGAGTGCTTTCCACTCGGCGTGAATGAATCTCCCTGGTTTTAGAGACAGCTCCCACTCAGATAAAGTCGTCAACAGGAACTCACAGCACCCCAAGAGCCAACTCAGCTTAAACGGCTCGTTGTGAAGTTCGCGACAATAATTATAGAAGCACATCCGGGAAGGACTTTCAAAATAAGTTATAATAAATACACTTATATTTGACTTTTGTGTTTTATCCCCAAATGGGAAATTTACGAGTTGCTGCAACAAAAACAGATACATAGGGAAAAAAAGATATAATCACAGATATTTACTCAACAAAACTTTATTTATATACAAAGCACATTGTATACAAACATGCATTGCTTCACACAAAGAGAAATAGACATAGCTAAAACTGGAGTCACCACAGCACCTAATGTCACTGCCTTCCACCTTTCTGCACGAGGTAGGCGAATTGTTGAGTCTGATATCCACAGAATGAAATTACCTGTGGCTTTCTTGTGGCTTTATGTGCTGCATTGTGTTGGTGTCAGTCTACTGCTGAAAGTTATATGATACTCAATGATGATGAAGAGAAATTGCTATATATATCATCGATAACATCCCCAATTTTCTCAAGAGACTTCAATGAATTCTTTACAAGCACCGGCATCAATCTTATTAACAACATCTTATTAACACATATCAGATTAAATGTTGTACATATGCATTTCTATCTGCAACCCAACCAATCTTTACCGTTAACCGGTTTATATTTAATGATCTCAATGATCCACCTTATTTTGGCATTATATTGAACATGATGTTGGGCAAAACAATGTTTTCATCATAATTTAAAACACATTGAGTTATTATAGTTTTAGGTGAAATTCTAACAGTGGTCACAGAGAAAATTAGCATACATACACATACTCATATTTAAAGCTATTCCTATTGATTCGAAAACATATGCCTCAATGTTTTTTGCCTTGTATTTCATTGTGTAATTAGGAGCTTATAAGTAATAGTATGAAAGGTTGGAAGATTATTTTCAGAGTACCTTGAAAACAATAATTTGTACATGGAGTGATTTTATATTGAACTTTACTTAGTTGTAAACAAATATAGGTTTAAATGTTCATCTTCAAGTGTGCATTGACCTGAATGTTTAGATGGCTCAAGTAAACGTGCTCTTCGTTTTTGTGCTTTTATTTTAAAGGTGGGTTCTCCAAACAGGAAATTTACAACCACTTACGTTACAGATATTGAATTTCTGGGCATTTCTTTTCCGGTATAATCAAACGACGTCACACAAATATTTTGGTTTGTGTCCCAAACCAAAAGTATTTGACGAGAGCTGTATACTAACTATTTATTGTGTATTTATGCAAAGCCTACTCTATATACAAACACACACAAGACCTCAAGTGCGTAAAAGTGAGTGATTTATTTCATCTAAGCATGTATCAAACAAAAACATCTCATCTGAACCCTTCTGTCCTGCATTAGACACCAGCTGACATACACCAAACACTCAAAAAGAAAGTGCTCAGACACACTCACAAATACACATAAAAAGTTTACTAGCGCTGCATAAAAAAATCATAAATCTTTTTGATACCAATCCACACTAAATCACATGTGATCACAAATCACAGTCATCCGTTTTAAACTGGTTAATAACTGATGTTTTCCCTTTTGTGAACATCTTCTACAACTACTTGCACATATCACTTGTAAAATGCTGTTGAAACCTTAAATTTCCTTGAGTAGAAAAGAGTAACATTACCTCACAGAGGGTTCTTGTGAGTTTTGTTTGTGTTGTCAGAAATATTTTAATTAGATAGAACAGTAAAATGCAGTAAAAAGTATTGCAACATATTTTTTCATATCCTGTAGTGATACCTCCAGTAACAGGCTAAGAGTAAACATAGCATCCAATAGGACTAGCTCTGCCACAGCTACTAAAACTCATATTTCCTCTTCTACTCTAACTACCTTGGCTACAAATATCATAAATACTTAATTACAAGTAAAAGTCCTGCATTCCAAATGTTACAGAAGTGGAAGTATTATCAGAAAAACATACTTCTGGTATCAAAAGTAAAAGTCACTCATTATGCAGAATGGCTTCTTTCACAGTGTTTTATTATTATAGATTGCTCTATTTTGATCACTTATTAATTAATACATGTAAGATATTTTGATGCTTTTGTTCTTCCACATGGAGACACTTTTACATACTGTTAGTAGTATAGTATCACACCATTTGAAATGTTGAAACTAGTTGAAACTTTATCTGGCCGTCAGATAAATGTAGTGGAATAAAAAGTCCAACATTTACTTCTGAGATGTAGGGTACAAGTATAAAGTATTCTAAAATTAAAGTACTCAAGTAAAGTCAAAATTGTACGTAAAGTACTTGAATATATTACCTTCCACCACTGACTACCAGGGAAGCTACTACAATACTGACTACTCCACATACTACTTATTGTACTCTGCAGTATGACAGATCCTCTGCTAATGCAACTTGAAACAACAAACTTGACAGTTGTGAAGACCTTTAGTGTGAAGGGCAACAGCTTTTTCCTCTCAATACATTTTCAAAATAAAACCCAACAGAGTCATGATATTTCCCTTTAAGAATGCAGATCCAGCACAGATCTATTCAAACAGAGACTGCTGATAAATCTAGTGTAACTTTTTTTTTACAAGTATAACTATAAGCATGTTTTAAGTAGCAGGGCAGCGCTGAGCTGATGAAACTGACTCTGGAGTTCATCTTTCTTTGTTTATCTCCTCAACAAAACGTCATCCCCGAAACGCTTCTCTCTGTCCTCTACTTCCTCTTGTCGGGGGAGTTTAGCCAGGAGAAGCAATACCTGGGTCGACGAGGAGCTTTGTTGAGTTTAAAAGAGGAGGAAGGCGAGGAAGACGAGGATTGTGGAGGACTGGTCTCAGCAGGACTCCTTGTCTCAGTCTCCATCTGGAGCAAAGGGGGGCAGCAGATGACTCTATGAAGACTCACTATCACATAGAAACAGTCAACAAGAATACAACACGTTTGTTGTTCACTTTCACCAGCGGAGGAAGTATCAGTTCCTTTACTTCAGTAAATGTACTAATACCACACTGTGAAAATACTCCAATACAAGGAAAAGTCCTGCATTGAAAATGTTTAATGAGAAAAAAATTCCTTGAAGCAGCATGCATTGGATATATTGGTACAATATATCTGTATATCCAAGTACAGATACCTCACAGATACATCACACAGCATGAAGCAGAGGGGTGTAATGCATGATGCCAGTGTTGCTGGGAGCATAATAATATTATAAAGAAAATATAGCAATATAGTTGTTAGTGAGATAGTCAATATGTCCTTATAATTTTCATACTTGATTTGAAATAGAAAAAAAAAACTCTTTACTGACTTAATGTAACGACACATGTATACCACAAGATGCCAGCAGAGGCAAGAGTAAAAATAGGCAGGCAGGCAGACAGGCAGACAGGCAGACAGACAGACAGGCAGGCAGGCAGGCAGGCAGGCAGGCAGACAGGCAGACAGGCAGACAGGCAGACAGACAGGCAGGCAGGCAGGCAGGCAGACAGACAGACAGACAGACAGACAGACAGACAGACAGACAGACAGACAGACAGACAGACAGACAGACAGACAGACAGACAGACAGACAGACAGACAGACAGACAGACAGACAGACAGACAGACAGACAGATAGATAGATAGATAGATAGATAGATAGATAGATAGATAGATAGATAGATAGATAGATAGATAGATAGATAGATAGATAGATAGATAGATAGATATACAGCACTTTTGCATCCATACATTTGTCTGACAGCTTTAGTTACCTGAGCTGTGCAGCAGTGAGGGTGGTTGTGTCTCCTGCTGGTGTTATGTGTAAATGAAGCAGCCGATGTAAGACCAAACCTTCTGCAGGAGGACCAGGAAGGCCAACAGGTAGAAGAGCAGAATGACAGCCTGGAGGAAGATGGAGGGATGGGCAAGAGAAAGAAAGGGGTGGATGAAGGAGGAGGTAAATGATGAGATATACATACAGGAGGAACAAGAGAAGTGGGCACAGTGAGGAGATGAGAAGATTTGGGGTGAAGGAGGGAAGACGGAGAGAGAGGGAGAGATGATGCTGCAACAAAAAGACTGTAATGTGAAGGAGGAAGGAGGAAGAAAAGATGACTCACAACTGTATCTATTACTGTAACATAACTAAGTACTTTTACTGCTAGTACTTCAGTACTCAATTGAGTATTTTCTTCTCATGCCATTTTATACATCAACTTCACTATAATGCAGAGATAGATATTGTATGTTTTACTTCACTACATTTATCAGACAGCTTTAGTTACATCACAAATTAAAGTAAGAAAATATGTATATATTTGTTTAAATCTCCCATTTGTTTTGTCTTATTATTATTATTATTATTATTATTATTCAACACTGTCTCAGAATGCTAAAGGTGTTTGCTGAATAAAATATTCCTTTCAGTATCTGTCAAAGGTCAAACAAGTTTTATTTCTTG
Source organism: Cottus gobio (assembly GCA_023566465.1). Lineage (NCBI taxonomy): Eukaryota > Metazoa > Chordata > Actinopteri > Perciformes > Cottidae > Cottus > Cottus gobio. The sequence continues at coordinate 11,260,245 of CM042215.1, read as the reverse complement.
TCATTGAAATTAGGTTAACTTGTAATTTCCCCTTCCTCCTTCCTGTTTTCCCTTCAATTCCCAAAATAACAACAAGACAGAGACCTAAGTGGTGAAGCAAGTTCAGCCAAGTTGCAAAACATAAACAGCATGACAACCCAAAAGAAGAGGGAAGAAGAAGAGAGAAGAAGAAGAATATTATGATGATGAAGATGATGAAGATGTGGAGATGCAGCCACATCAGCAGGTGGTGAAGAGTGCAGTAGCCCGGTTGATGATGACGAAGATATAACCAGACGACACTGACCTGGAGAGAGACAGAGGAAGTTATTTTCTCTCCACTTTCAGTCTTCAAATCTTCAGGCTCAATCTCAGCGCCACCGTCTGCCTGCAGCAAGCTGTTTGTGGCCTCCACACCGTGATCATCCGTTCTTTCTTTCCTTTCATCAGACCACATGCTTCCTTCTTCTAGTTCTTCATCCATCGTCTCAGCGTCCCCCTCTCCTAACCCTTTATCTTTCAGCTCTGAAGCACATTTTAGATCTAAATTCTCATCACCATGTTGCACTTTCTCTGCTGCTTCCTTTGCCCTCCTATCACTGACGTCCACGTTGTCTTTGTCCATCACTGAGCTTCCACTCTCAACCCCGGAACGAGCCCACTCGGGTGGTACAGGTGATGGACTATCAATATGGTCAGACACACCGTCGCCAAGATGGAAACTGCCCTCTACGAGGCTGAAGCTTTTCTCCACAGCGTCCGGTCGGCACACCCAGCCATGCATGTCCTTCTCCTCTTCCTTCGCCTCTTCTTTCTCCACTTCCTTCACTCGCTTCTCCTCTTCCTTCTCCACTTCCTTCAATCCCTTCTCCTCTTCCTCCGCCTCTTCCTTCACTTCCTTCTCCACGTCCTTCTCGACTTCCTCCTCCTCTTCCTTCTCCGCGTCCTTTTCCTCTTCCTTCTCCTCTTCCTTCTTCTCATTCATCTCCTCTTCCTTCTCCATTTCCTTCTCCTCCTCTTTTCCAGCTCTCTGCCTAGTTGGTCGCCCATGGGGAACAGGTGTAATAGCACGGCCCAGCTCAGCAGACAGCTTCTGGGGTTGAGACTGCAGATGAGACAGAGGTTGGCTTTCTGACTGGTGGAGCTGTTGTGGTCCAGGTGGATGTTGGTTGGGGTGAGCCATGTTCTGTTCTTGGGTCTGAGCCTGTGTTACCAGACTCCATTGAGATTGTGGTTGTATTTTGGGTTCAGCCACGACTTGGAGTGCTCGTTCAACCTCGGTGTGGATCTCGGCCTCTGAATGTGAATCCCCAGCTGGTTGTGAAGTCATCGTCTGGTGCGCATCACAAACCTTTGGCACTCCTGCAGGATCGGAGCAGAGCCTGCGCCAGCTGTTGGGTTTGTACCAGTTGGGGTAAAACGGAGCATCTTCTTCTTCTTCCTTCATTTCTTCTTCTTCCTGAGAATCCTGTTTGTTCTCTGTCTCCCTCTGTGCCGTCCAATCACCCGCATCACTTACTGTCTCGCACTGTTATGTGAAGAAAGACGGTTAAAAGCCATACGGAAGATTTTCCTTTAAGCCCAGTACCAACGACTGGCCTGTTTTCCAAAGCCTATATTGTGTTATGATTTATTCTTAACCTTTTTATGCAGCTTTTGGTTTCAGTTCATTTTCAATCAACTCTCAGAGATTTGAAAACATCCAGACTCAAGTCTTTCTGTAAACTCTTCACACTGAACTGACAGCTGCGACTCACAGTATACTTTACTTCCAGAGGTGTGGACTCGTTATTATAATATGATGACTTTTGACCCGACGGACATAATAAAAAAAGCCTTGGACTTTGACACCAAAGCCTTGGGACTTAACTTGGACTTGAGCCTTTTGACTTGAAAGTAATTTATATCTTCCAAAGATTAACAACATGAAACAACAGGTTGCCCTGCAGGGACAATACAGATTCACCACATGATAATAACATTATTCTAGCCAAATATATATAGTCCACAAAATTTGCTACACTTTAAGTGCTTCTTACAAATGTTTAGTCTCTGTGAGTTGATTTTTTTAAAGTTTACTGGAATTGAGATAAGAGGCTGCATGGAGAGGAAATCAATCTAAAGTTAGATTTGATCAAATTTATATTTTTTTACATTTTATAAAATGGTTTCATTGTAGTTAACAGGCTCAGGGTTCCTTGAATTGACTGAAGAAATCCAAGGCTGAGCTGAACGTACCTGCTGTGTGCTCATTCCCTCCTGCTCTTCACAGACGGCTCCCTCATTACCAGGACCAGCAGCTGCACATCCCTCGGCCTGCTCTTTTTGATCCTCTGTTTCGTTCTTCGTCAGACCGGATTCTCTGTCATTTAAGTCCGGGTCCTCTGTTTCCGGCTGCAGAACCGCCCCTGCAGGCTCCACAGAGGCCCTCACCAGACCTAGAGCTGTTGGGACTGGGGCTGATGTTGGTGCAGCTGGTTTCACTGGTGGTGATATCAGTGTTGTGAACAGCTCTTCAACTGGTTCTACAACAGATTCTGGGTTCTGTGGGGAGGTTTCCTGATGGTGTTTTGGTTCTACAGTTTGGACAGAGGGCTCTTTGGGTTCTTCAGGCTCCTTTTCCACCTCTGGTTCTTCAGGAACATTTTGCAGAACTGCAGAGAGAAGACAATACCTGTTGAGACTGAAGTGTTATCGAATTATGTATTAGTTAAATAGTGTATACAATATAAATATGCAAAATAAATGGTATGAAGATACAGTTTCAAAGTGGTTTCCCAGGCAGTCCCTCTTCATACCTTTGAAGAAGTCTATGCTCTTAAGAGCCGTCTCTTGTTTGCTGAAGTTAAATACGTAGCGGCTCAAACTCTCAGAACCTGGTTTCAGAGTCTCAGCTGGACAGGAGGCGGATGCTCTTCTCACTCTGAGGAGAGGCAGAAGACAAGGTACAGAAGAAAAGGAAACAGAAAACAAATCAATCAAATGATTACATTTAGAAAAGAAAGAGCTATAATAATAAGAGAATTATATCATCCAGTAGGAGACAAAACACAACATATCTTGTCAGAATACTCACTTTGTGATCAGCTCTCTTGAATTCTGAAGGGAGGAAATGAGAAAAATGATAAGGGGTTATTTTATAGATTCTGGACTCCATCAATCATTATGTCTATTATATATTATAATTATATACATAGTGTTTCCAACATTACCTCAATTCAGACACACACACACACACACACACACACACACACCTGAACAAAAGCAGCCATGTCCGGCTCCTCCATGCTGCTCACTGCTCTCTCCATCAGTTTGCTGTTGGCTTCCACGCTGTCTCCATAGCAACGCACCAACGACTGGGCGTGGCTTGCCTTCTCTTCCTGCTCTGAGCTGATTCGCTGCGTCATCACCTTCAGCGTGATGATGATGATGATGAAGACCATAATAAAGCACTACCACTATGAACACTGTTACTGCTGCGATGACCTTTACTGCTTACATAGAACATGAAGATATGCACAATGTGTGTTTCGTATATTAACGTTACAATTAGCAAAATGCTCTGGGAGAAAAACAACAATATTATAGTGTAGAATATATGAGGAGTTCATTCATATATTGACAAATAGTTTTTAAGTTAAACTACAGGATATTTTATGTCTGTTTATTTTAACAGTATGTCTGTTGACAATATTCAATGTCCATTTAAATAGCACTCATAGAGAGTGGTGGAAGACCTTTTTCTTTAGTAAAAGTAGAAATAACAGTCTTAAAATACTCCATTATAAGTAAGGCATGAATTAAAAAGGTTACTTAAACAAAGGTACAGACGTATTAGCAGCTAAATTTCCTAGTATCAAAAGTAAAAGTATTATGTACAAAATATATTCAATTCAATTAAATTATGTAAAATGTCTCCTCTTCAGGTGTTTTATTAATATATAATATCATTTTAAACTGTTCATACCACTAATGGATTTATGTAAGAGCATTTGAATGGTGTAGCAGCTCATCAATGAGCCAATTTAAAATACTGGGTATATTAGTAGCGAAGCATCAAAGTGTCTGTTTTTTGTTGTGAAAAGGAAATACAAATATAAATAAAAGGAAATAAATGGACTACAAATCTCCAGTATATAATATAATAATAAATATGATAATAATAATAAATGTGTAAAACGTGCTGAGAACAGGAAAACCTCTGACCTTTCGTCTCTCCTCCAGGATCGAAAACACACGATTGAACTTCTCACACACACTTTGTTTCTGAGTCTTACAGTTCTCCTGCAGAGAGGGGAATGAAGGCGAGAGCATGAAACAAAATGTTCAGTGTTTTCACACGATACTGTCTGTGAGCCCAAACCACATCGGTTACACCTTAACACACACACACACACACCTCTATATTTTTGCAAGTCTCCTCCAGCTCATTGATCAATGCCTGGACTTTGTCATTGACGGCCACCAAAGAACCGACTCCTTCACTCAGCTCATCCTGAGAAACAAAAGGAATTTAAGTTGTTATTAAGACTTATGATTATTAGTTATTTGCAGTCTTTAGAAAATTACAGAAGCCAAATGAAGATGCTAGGATTTGCACATGAACCCCATTAGATCCCGTTAACCGAAGTGAGCTGTGTCATTAAACTGCTCTTTTAATGAGAATGTTTAAGCATGAACTCTACCCTGTTCAACCCTGTAACATTACTTTGACAAAAATAAAAGAATAAACTATCTATCTCTGCAAGTACATTTTCATAGAAGGAATAGCAGAAGTCTAGATGTAGATAGTAGAGATGTAGCATGTATAAAGCCTTTAAAACATGAAAAAACACTGGTATAACTGTCACACACCAGAATAGAAGAATGTCACATACCTTCTTCTGCTGATAGATGTCCGTCAGAGGAGCCACCTGACAGGACTGATGAGCCCCGAACACTTTACAGAGAGAACATGTAGGAACCTGACAGGTGAGACAGTAAATGTTCACCCTCTCACCCTCATGATCTGAACATGTCACCTGAGCAGGAAGTGGAGGGACGGGGCTGGAGAGAGAGAGAGAGAGAGGGGACATCACATCTTCAAACACCTGTATTTATGTTATGGAGGCATATTCTATATATTGTAATTCTCTTAGTCGTCTCTTTTCACCTCGCGGCGTTGCTGTTATTGCTGACTTCCTGTTTGTAGACATCGATGATGTTCTCCACCAGCAGGTTCCGTGGCAGGCCGTAGACACCGTGACGATCCAGCACAACTTCCTGTCTGCAGGACGGACAGCGAAAACGACCGCTGTTCACCTGCATGGTGGTACGAGCCTGGAACAAGGAGGGCTGCACAGACAGAAACAATGTCAGGATGTTGTATTTATTCACATAGGAATGATCTTCAACCCTCCACGGCTGCTTGTCAACGGCCAACAGTTGGAGTGTGTTGTCTTACAACACAGCCGCATGCTGGGATTTCAATAATTAGCCAGAGTTTTACTGTCAGTCTCCCAAATGTCTCCCTGGGTGAAGTCAGAGCCGGTTCAGGACGGGTTACAAATCCCCTGTTCACCATCCAGCATGGAAACACTGCGGCTCAGAGGGCAGCACACACACAACACTGTTAGAGTGCCTTATGTTTACCCTCCCCGTCTCTAGATCGGTCATTAGCTAAGTCTGGGCCGGGACCCACAAGAGGGTCACAATATATTAATAAATAAAAAATATATATGAATATGTTTGCTGAATTTCTTCCATAGTCTTTTATTGAACATGTATATTTGCAGTGGAATCACATGAGGGAGCCTGAATGTCTGTATTGTTTTGATAATTGCAGACTGTAATAACATTGAATCTAATATTATCTGCATAATATTATAGAATGGCTATCGTACATTCTCAGGCCTGTGGTGAATTAGGTCTCAATGGGAATTTTAGCAAGGAAGAGCAAAATACGATCACATTATATTCAAAGTTCTAATCCTGAAATATAACATGTTGAAAGACACACAGCACTGACTCGTGTGGTTTTGGCTAACCTGTTAGCAAACAGATGCCGACTTCAGAAGCAGCAGACACTGAGCAACATCTGTTTCCACCTGATGATGTTTTTTTGTCTCTTTGGCTGCTCAATACTGCACTATGTTCACCAGCTGGTCTCTAACTCTGTCTGCTGGTTAGGCTTGGACAGCTAGTGAGCAGTAGTGGATATGATAGGTCAAATAAATATCTTTCAGACTTTCAGGAGAATTTTTCAGTATACAGCAGTTTACTGACAAAAAGACAGAAATATGGGTCAATAGTTCAACAGTTAAAGACAGAAACAAAACACAAGAGATCACAGCAGAAAAGTGGAAACCAATTAGGGAATTGAGATTCAGGGGAAGACCGATTGACGAGTGAAGAGAACGACAGATGAGCGCAGGGGTGGAGGGAAGGTTAGAGGTGTAACACGTCCTGAAATAGTGACATTTAGTAAGCTTCAGCTGCTGCTGGGCCTGGCCGAGGGATCAGCTGGTAGAGACAAACACTGAGCACTCAGGGAAAGAGATGGTTTACAATGTGTTTACGGCCCGCTGGAATTTACATCGGTTTTCGTCAATATTGAAACGGTTTCACAGTCAAAAGGTACACGTTTTAAAATGAAGACGTGGACATGGCCTCAAGCTGACTGCTCAAGAAGTCCATATCTGTCTCCTCGAGCTGCCTCCACCCGTCTCCAGCAAGTCTGCTGGCTGCGGGGAGGACAAGTCAAGGGTCGTTCTCTTCATTTTTATAGTTCTTAACTACATAAACTTTGTAACATTCTTAGTTACCCAACACTGCTGCAAAATGGATCTCAACGGGTGTGCACACACACACACACAATCTGAACAATAGCAGTAAATATAGCTCACGGCAGGTGATTTTCATGTACATGAGCGAACCAGTTATACATCCACACATCCAATTTTAGACACTGATAATCCACCGAACAAACACACACACACGCACACACACATCTGACACAAGTATGTGATGAAAGATGATTGTGTTCCAACACATACAGTACATACATGTACAGAACTGACATACAGGGATTGTCTGTGGAGAAACACACAGTACAAACATACATACACAGTACAAACGTATGTGTGTGTGTGTGTGTGTGTATATACAAACACACACACACACACACACACACACAGACTAACACGTGTGCCATCTCACAGACCTGGTACAGCTCATTGGCACACTTCCTGCAGAGGTTGTGCTGGCAGGGCAGGATGACCACCGGTCTGTTGAAGAGCTCCAGACAGATGGGGCAGATCAGCTGTTTCTCCAGCGTTGCCAGCGCCGGCTCGCCCTCCGCTCCGCCGCCGCCCTGCAGGCAGCTCAGCTCCGCCGGCAGAGACATGGCCGCTCCGCCAAACTTCACGTCCTCCTGTGGGCACCAGAACTGTTTGAATGAACGCACTCTTCTGCTGCTGTCAGCCAGCCAGTCTGGTTGTTTGGGAGGGACTGCACTGGTGAATTTGCACATTTAAGACCAATTATTATTATTATGTTTAAATGTATATATTTCAGTCAGTCCTGTAAGTTGGTTTTTACTTTTCTCCCAGGCAGACATTTGTTTTGGTTCATTTCTATAAAAACCACCTTCCAACTGGCAATTTGTTTGAGTTACGTAGATTAATCATTGGACCAAATTCACAATATGGTTTGCTTCACGTTTGCTTGTCTTTTAATATTCAGTTTCCATATTTTTTTATCCCTTCAGTAGCTTTAATCTGGGGAAATAAGTCCTCTTTTTCCACACTGTCTGACAGTAACACGTATATTCTGTATCACCTTTTCATAAAAGCTATTTGAAAGTTACACTGAGAGATTGTCCTACCGCTCTGCTTTTATGGCTTTATACTTTCCATGAAGTGGAAATATTGAGTTTGTTTTGCATCTTTTTCAATCCATTTCCCAAACATTATCTCAGCAGACATTTGACTTGTTGGGAAAAGCACGGGTGAAATAATGGCTCAATTCCATTAAGGTTAAAACATTGAACTTTTAACTGGTTAAGAAAGAGTCTGAATCTAATACTGACGCCTCTATATGGCCTACTGAAGTAACGAGCATGCAGGTTCACCAGAAGCTCAGTTTAGACTCTAGCGGGGACTCCGACAGCGACCAGCCCACCGTGGACAGACCCAGCACCGACTTCGCTGTAGCCTCCGTCCGGCGGGCGGTGGAGAGCTCTGCACCCGGCAGTTGCGGCACCTCCTCCGGCCAGGAGCAGAGCTTCGCCTCGCTGCTCCACCGGGGTCCCAACAACAACGCCATACCGCTGGAGACCCAGGCCGTATTGCTGGGACCGCCAGAGGGAAGGAAGGGAGGGAGACACGGGGGACCCAGAGCCAGGACTAAGCGGGGCACACTAACTCTGCTAATGTAAAATGAGATGTTTTCGAAGGGACTCTGGTGTTCGGAAACACTATCGCTTTAGTCCACAAGACCAGCCAAAACCAACCCAAAATGAAATCTTCTTGTAGTTGCTTTAAGTGTCCCAGTAAGGTATTTCAGGGAACCACCATGCACAATATCAGACCGCTGGAATACAGTTATCATTAATACTACTGAATACACCTGTGCTTTTCCTACTATGATATGTCATATAGGAGAAATTGTTGTTTGAGATATTAGTATCTCAAACAACAATTTTAAATAATGTTTTCCTGCATTGATTTGACCAAACACGGCTCAACACGCATTTGAGAAATTGCAAATTCAACCCAAAGATCAGACTTCCAAGTGCTCAAACTGTATTATCTGAATACCATCATGTAGGCAAGTACACTAGTGGATTACCATCAGCATGATTTTCCAAATATTGTGTTAAAAAGTGTAAACTAATGTCTGCCTGTAAGGGTAAGCATAGAAATCAATCTCAAATGCTATCGTTAAAAACCTACTGGAAAATGCTTTGGGGTGGAAAGTATGCAAATTCCCCAGTATGGCAAGGGAAATGCAATGAAATAGACAGTCAACACAAGATAACTCAAGACAAGGTAAATAACACTTGAAAAAAAGACAAGACGGGACAAATTTCAAGAGAAAAACATTTTGACACGGTCAGTCAAAGCAATAATGAAACCTGCTTACTCACCTTCTTCTCCATCAGATGATGGTCACTGTGTTCGGGCGGTTGGCAGTTGGTGTGTGACCTTTCTGCTCGTCTTAAGAGTCAATCACATTATCATTTTGTTGGGATGTATTTGTGTCTCAATGTAATCCAGTTATTAGTTACAGTTTGCAAAAGTTGAGATCCAGCAAATGTGATCAAAGTCCAGCGGGAAGAGCAGGAAGGCTGAACTCTACCTCCTCGCAGGGCTTCTGGTTAAGTCTGTTCCAGTTTTAGTTAAAAAACTAAACTATTTCTTGTAGTTTACATGCACAGAGAGCCCAGGATACGTCAGTTTAGTTTCCCAAGATGTCATTACTTTACTCAGTCATTGGGTAAGGGACAGGTTGTCTGTCTCAGTTTCTGGAAATACCCAACAACACTCACTCAGACAGTTTGAGTTCAGCCAGGCTTTCGTTGCTTTGGAGAAACTTTTCACGTCCAGTTATGTACTGAGAAAAAAAACACAAATGGAAAGCTGAGGTCAAAAGTAAAAGCGAAGACAATCAGTTCCAGAACAATCCGTATCTTATCCAAGGAGAGTAACCAAGCAGCAGACAGTTTGTGATCTCTCCTGTTTAGCTCCTGTGACACCGGACGCTGCCTGGACAGGGAGTCTCTCCACCTTCTGGAACCTCTTCCTCACTCACTCCATTCCTCTTCCTCTTCCTCTCACTCATCCAGCACTCACTTCATTCCTCATTTTATCCACTTTGATTTTTGCTCCCCAGCTTCTTCACCATCCACAGCAATGTGAGTGTCTGTGAGAGGTCTGATTTGAGTTGGGGGGCGTCAGGTTTCAGCCCAGTGCCTCAGATATAACCCCCCTACAGACACACACACACACACACACACACACACACACACACACACACACACACACACACACACACACACACACACACACACACACACACACACACACACACACACACACACACACACACACACACCATATCAGGCAGTGGCTGGTATGTGGACGCATTAAGACCATGCCAGGCTGTGCTCTTTCTACCGTTACACACACTCACTGTCCTCTTAAAGGTGCTAACTGTAGCCATTTAAAATACATACTAATAATTACCACAATAATCTTGAGACATTTTTTACTGCTGTAAGTTAATAGGACCACTGCAGAAAAGCAGTCTACCTCTACGTGTAACAATATTTCCATGCACAGTATAACCTATTTACTGAGCCTGTGTGTTAAGTGTTTTGCTTTTTGGGTGACACTTAACTTTGTCGCATTCAGTATTTATAACCACAATATAATAATTTAATAAATGGCTTATAACATACTATAATGTATCTGTACACATATATGACAGATATTGATATATCGTTTGTGATATGTTTAATTCATGATTATGGTTTCTACAGTTAGCCAGGAATGTGGCATTTTTGATGGTTCAATTGTTTTTTGATTAGCTTTTTTTCCCTTTGAAAATTGCTTTTCATAAGAACTTCTTAGAAGTTGTTATATTATCATGAACTTCTTAAGTTTGTGATTCATGAGATGAAATATTTTGACATTGATCAGTAATTATCACAACTATGCTAACAGGTACTCTGATAAAAATCATAGTAAATAGAATGATTGTTTTTGATGGTAACTACAAAACTACTCATTCAGGAGAGTTTAAAACTGACTCGAGGTCTGGATTGTGAACGTCGCAATGACACACTTCATTTCCCTGAGCTATCTGCAGTAAACAGTTATAGAGGTAGTTTAGTGTAGTTTGAGCCTTAATGGTTCCCAAATAACAAGAAAACGTTAATGGTGTCAGGAATATAGAAAATTAAAGTCAGAATAATTAGCCGAGAATGTGGCCAGCAGTTTTGGTTTGTTTCTAACATTCAACATTACATTTCAGTGCAGATTCAAAAATGTTATAATAATACAAAAGTACTCAATAATAACACATTATAAAGCTGACTGTGATTGAGGTCTGGATCGAGTATGTGACAATCACTTGCCGTAGATCGGATTTAAAAAGGGAATTCTACCAATTACATCAAAGTCTGTTTACAGGTCTTGCTGATGACTACTTACTACACATTACAAAAGTCTCAACTGACTCAGCAACTTGACTGCAAGTTTGCAAAAGACAATAAAATGGGGGTTTTGAGGTAGAGACAAGTGACCCGCTCCTCATCTCCGCTTTCCATTTTGAAATCAAAGACACGGTGAGAAAAGAGTCTGAAGCAACAGAAACATTTATTTTACAACAGTGTATCATATACTTCATTTACCCACACATCTGCCTGACAGACACAAACATCATCAGTCCATGCTAAGAACAGAACATCTCTAAATCTCTATGTACTCTGCGTGTATATACAGCAGGTCTGTCGTTTTCAATTCATTGACAAAATAGTTCACATCTAAAATTCTATACATCCCCTCAACACGAAAGCTAATTGTTAATAGATTATTAAGGACATAAGAAAAATAAAATAATGCTTCGATATCATTATCACCTGGTCGCTGTATTCACTTACATCAGTTATTGTTATTTATTTTGGTTATAGATCTAACAATGGAAGTTCTTGACTCCAGGTTTATGTATTTCAGGCTTCACCTTGCATTCACTCAGACACTGTTGCATGTTTGGTCAATAGAGGAAAAATTACAAAAGAAGGAAAGGAGGGGTTTTAACAATGTGGCATTTCAGTGAACACGACATGAAGCACAAAACTAATCAAATTTAAAAGGAGTATCATCAAGTTTCATAAAAACTCTTTTACGGTTCCTAAAAATATCTTTTTAATCCTTAATTGGAGTCCAAACGCTGAATTACACACTTAAATACTACAAAAGGAATACAAATCAGACTTAAGCAGCCTGTTTTGAATGGTTATAATGTGTTTACCTTGACTATTGTGTTAACTCTTATTCTTTTTGCTAATTAAGAACTTTTTTTACGATTATGACCCTGCAGATTCCCAGAAACCTTTGAAATTTGCGATTGGACATTTGGAAGATAATTTCAGAGAATTATTTAGCTCATATTGCACCGTCTCATGATATGTATAAATACATAATGAACAAAGTGTTTGATTGAGAAATGGAAGAAAATATATTGAATAAATTAGCCTTGTTGGTTCAATCACAACAAAAATCAAACTGTTGACACAAACAACCACAATGTTTCTGTATTTACAACTAAAGCAGAGCTGGAGTGCTACTTGTGTGCGACAAATAAAGATATGCTACAAAAAAAGAAAATGAGTGTTATTCTGGAAAATTATACTCTACGTAATCAGGCTGCTTTTTGTAAACTGCTCTTCCGTTGCTATGAGGATTATATAATCTAAAAACTGCTGCCACATAAACAAATAAGACTTTGGATACCGATATCCTCCCTTCATTAGCAACATAAATAAGAAAAGAAAAACAATGGAAAGCAATTCTACAGAGACAAATAGAAGAAACGGAAGTGTTCAACTCGAAAGAAATAGAGTGACGTAAAATCTAAACATACAAACGACATGTACAGTATTTTTACTTTCTCACAAAACAAATTGAAAACTAAAAACACAAAAAGTGGGCTCAATCAGTGTATATGTGTGTGTTCTTCCGGATGACACCAAGAGGTCACTGATGTACGATATTGTACTTTGTAATGTCCCTACTAATAACACTGGCTCCCACAACACACACAGCTTTCAAAACCTAATCCTCGGTGTGCGGAAGAGAGCGTGGATTAAGGTTAAAGTATAAAAGAAGGAAGTGAGGAGGAAGAGGACCATGGCAAATCTACAATGCAGTAGCGTTAATAACAAGTAATGTGACTAATTATTACTGCTACTACTGAGAAACTGAAGCAATGTGTTAACGTTTTCATGATTTAATAGGCATTATTTATTACTAGAAGACCTTTTCAGACTTCACAGTGAAGCAGGTTGTTCTCTGAGTAGAAAAACACCCGTCACAGTCAACATTTAGCAGTACTTTGTGTGCTGGCTGGTGTAGATTTCCAGGTATCTGTTCAGTCAGGTGTTTCCTCAAGAAAGTTGTTTCTGTCTGACTGCAAACTTGATTAATCGTGCAGTATTAATGTGCTGGATCAACAGAGGGAATTTACTTGATAATGGAGTCTGCATGCCACGCTTCAATTGTTTCAGAATGGAGAGGCACAAAACCTGTTGAACCACTTCTAAGAGGGCAAACTGGGACCCCGATGCCGGTGGGATGCTGGTTGTGTGAGTGAGAGCTCTTCACACTGAGGAGCTCCTGTGGTGACGTTCACATGGGTGAGGACAAATAAACGACCCAGATCAGGGCCATAAGCAGAAACACTTTGGTCTAACAATAAAGTTGTTCTATATACTACAAGTGTTGATGGAGTTTCGACCTGTTGGGACATTTGAACAGCCACACGGTCTGTTAAACTCCTAACTGAACTCAGACAGGATCACTGACCTACTTCCTGCCAGCCTTGGGCTGAGCGGGAAGCCTTAAGAGATTTTCCTAACAAGCTAAAAGGAGACCGCTTGTTTATTGTCCACGAGCAGTTTCTGAGTATATGAAGAACAAAATCAAGATACTTTTTAAATTTCTAGACCTCAAGGGCAAAACACTCGTATGACGTGTCAAAAAACTCTTTCCTGGAACGCATTGCATAAATTTCCACTTGGCAAATATGTGAGATGGCGATTCCGTGTAGTCTCGACAGCACATAAGAGTCGGATATAGTTCACAACAGACATAGTAGTGATTCTGGTTCTACTACTGGCTCTTCTCATTTTTCAGTTTGTACGTCCTCGATGCCTTTGCTCAGCTCCTCTCCATTTCCCTTCCACCTAAGATCTGTGCTTTGGAGCCGTCATTTTAAAGCAACTTCAGTTAACTGTGAAGTGGGGCATAGCTGTGGTTCACTTCCGCAAAGGATACCTACCTGCGCATTTACGGAGATTGATTTCAGGGTTAGAGGCAGGAGGACAAAGGAGAGGAGACGAGGAGGCACAAAATAGAAAACTGAGAAGAGCCTTGTGTGTCTGTATGCATCATAACCTTTGGGTTGCATGCGGACAGTCCCTGGTTACCCTCGCTGATATGGGCAGATGACGAAATGTACGTCATGCAGATTGCATGTGTAGGTCCCCCACGCTTTGGCATCGCTCAGAGCCCAACACACAATCGCTGTAGTACGGAAGAAAATAGACTTAAAGCGTTAAAATACACATTGGGCTGTTTTACTCCTGCATAGACAATTTATAGGTTTAATGCTTTTTCTTTCTCATGATTGAAATTGTGTTTTTTTGAGTTACCTCTTCCAGGTAAAACCAGCTTGTAATGCATTAAGTAAATGCCTCTTCCCCTTCTGTGCTTCTGACATGCCGGATATTTTTGATCCTAATGTGAGCTGAAATATGAGCTCATCCGTTATTCTAAAGACAAATGTTACTCTGAATAATCGTGAAGAAACACAGGACCCCTCGTGTTGTCTGCATGCTGCCTGTTAAAAAAACAGTTCTTATCCATTTTTTGTTTTCTGTGTATTCTTCCTCCTTCTCCCCTCACTTCACATTAATTAGAAATTAACGTGAATTAAAGGTAAACGTTTGGGCTGAGCAGTGTGACGGCTGACTGTGAGAGATGGTATCTAGTATTTGCTGGTGTGTGTTTGGGTGTTATTAGTTTATACTATAGCAATGGTTGACTGTCAGGTGTGAGTGAGTCTAGTATGCGTCGGTCCTGTAGTTTTGGCGGGCATCAGAGGTGAGCTGGGTGGTTTCTGTGGCTGAGGATGGCTGCATCACGATGGGCTCACCACCATCTGCGGAGGACACACACACACACACACACACACACACACGTTTGTACCATAGACTGTGTGTAAGAAGTGGACATAGTCACTGTGACGTCCCCCAGGGAAGAAGCCTCGAGCAAGGGTTGCACTCACCTCTCTCGTCAGCGGTCATCTGAGCCTCCAAGTCCTCGGGGGAGACGTAGAACTCGGGCTCCTGGTCCATGGGCGGCCGAGGTTTACATTTACCGCAGCAACAGTTACAGCAGCAACACAGGCAACAGCAGCAATAACAGCCTGTGGACAAGCAGCAGAAGACGAACAAGGCCTGTGGGATGAAGAGGAGAGAGACAGAGTTAAACAGAGTTCACTTAAAGTTGATCACAAAGAAAGAAAGAATGCATGCGTTGGCCTCCATCCTACCTTCGCCCACCAGCTGGACAGAACAAAGTAGGTGTTGACGTTCTCCTCTCCGAACTGCTCTGCGACGTAGAGCCCCAGCGAACCGTATTTGTCATAGATGTTCTTCTTAGTGGTATCGCTGAGGATTGAGTGGGCGTTGTTGATTTCCTTAAACTTTTCAGATGCGTCTGGATTGTCCGGGTTCTTGTCTGGGTGAAACTTCAATGCTAGTTTCCTGTAAACAAAAAAAGAAGAAAAACAAAAAGGTAAGGTTGGCAAGGTTTTCTCTGTTAAGCTGGTCTTTTATCAAAAAACAACAACACAAAAACGTATTCCAAAAGGTATTTAGGCATCCAACATCTGTTGTCAAAAAGGGCTAAAGAGGAAAATTAAAACCAACATTTTATATCTTTAAAACCTATTGAAAACTCACCATTTACATATGGTAATTCAAAATGCTTCATTTAACAGCTGAATGAACCAATATGGAGCAAAGAAAAGGTTACGTCACCAAGCAATTACTTAAATTAATTTGTAATTAAAGCAGAGTCAGAGGCCTGTCACATAGGAGTTGGTCACAGGCCTCTGACTCCCTCTAGTGGTGCTACATTCAAAATATGAATGTAAAATATGGACTATGGGGCTGTATTACATTACCATAGTATAGTTAAATATGATGTGGGTAGTAACACATACCTGTAACATTTCTTGATGTCCTCTGTCGTTGCGGTCTTATCGAGTCCCAGCACGGCGTACAGCGATTCTCCTGATGTGGAGAGAGATCTCTGTCTCTGCTGCTCCATGGCCTCTCTCTCTCTCTCTCGTTCCTTCTCTCACTCGCACACTCGCTCGCTCAGCCTCTTACCTGTCAGATTGGAAGAAAAACAAGCAAAGAGGACAAAGAAGTTGGTAAACTAAAAAGCTTAAAATCAAAACAGGTTGCTTTGCTACATTAGGCCTCTGTGCTGCTGTAAGAGTTAACATGAGACTGTCTTTCTTGACTTTTACAGGGAATAGGTAACACAACCAGGTGTTTTTCACTGGGACATTTGTAGAGAGGAGACTCAGGAAACAGAAACTGCTTTAGTCAGGAGTTTTTTTAGAGGATGTCATGTTTCATGAGCTCTTATGTGAATGAGGAAGAGAAAGGAATAAATGAGATAAACCAGGGTAACCTAAGTTCAGGTCACGCAGCCAGGGAGGCAGGTGTATAAGGCAGAGAGATTTGTAATCTGTGTCCTGAATGAACCTCTTGTATCCAGTAAGTCAACTATCCAGGAGCTACAGTAAACACACACAGTGGCTCTAACAGGAAGACTGTCTTAAAGAAGCAGGAAGTTTGTGAGAGCAGCCAAAGGTACGTTAACATACAAGTAGCAGCGGTTGCCAACACAAATACCATGTGACACAATAGCACGTGACACAATACCACGTTATGCTTGTCCTTTGATAAGCTTAAATTGGCCAATATTGTCATAATGCTGATGTTTTGGTTGGGCTCTATTACTCACACGACAGATGTTTGTTGCGAGTGTCTGACTTCATCAGTCTGTAACTGGCTACAGTGTGAAAAAGAAATTCTAAGATGCATTGTTGATGTCGATATAGTGACAGAACATAATTGAGATTTAATTGTTTATTATTTAAGAAAAAACATTCATGTAGACTGAAACTCAAACTCGAAGTTGTTATCTCTGGAGATAACGACTTAAACCAAGTTAGAGTCGAAGAGCTATGAGTAAGAAAAAGTAACTTACTAACTAACTGAAGTCTGCTAGCTGCATTCAGTGAGCTGCTATGTGAAAACCTTATATTTATACAGCACATTTGCAATGCACTGCATAAAGATATATCTTTTAAAAAAAATTATCCAGGTGCAGTAATTATAGAAAACTGAGGATGCAACACATTGAGATGCAACAATTGTATTCAAATAATATCATGGGGCCAGTGTAGATTCACCCTTCTAGTATCTGCTGATCAGCATGTGCCCTTTCAATGGAGATGGGAAGGAAGTGAGATGGCTCACTCCTTAGCTACTTCCATAATAAACAACAGAAACTTACAAAAGAAAGTACAAAAGACAATAGTTATTTAGAAAAGATAGATGTAATTATTTTCAAATTTGAAAATGTTGATGTTTTTATCATCCAACAATACATTCAGCTTTGTTGGCATTTAGCCTTTAAATAAAACAACGTTTAAAAAGAAAAGTACATTCAGTACAGCTCTAGAATACAGCATACACTGTGGAAAATAGCCACTGTCAACTTTGTTGTCCAAGCTATACTGTAGCTGTTGTGTCTTTTGAAATATTGATGATTTAAAGGTTGAAGCTTACGTTATGCAATATTAGCATTTGTGATGTAATGCATGTAAATAGATGAAGGAGAGTTGAAGGAGATCAGCAAAGTCAGACAGGGTGCTGCAGGGCAGAGACACAATGAAAACAACAGTTAATCCACCCACTGGGGTCCACAGGGCTTATGTACAGCAGGCGTCATGATGAGCTAATTCAACCAGACACCAACAAATGCCATACACCCATCAACAACATACAGTTAATATATTGGTTTGTAAAAGCCAATAAACTAACTTCAAGCAGGAAGAGAGATGATTATGAACCATGTGTATATTTGCACAAATATAAACTACAAATATCTATTTGTAAATGTATTATATACAAAAGGGTTTTAAGTTGCTAAGCCCTAAAGGAAACCATTTCCTTACCTTTGAACTGGGCACTAACCCTCTGGTTTGTATGACCCTGTGAGACAGCAGGTGTATGGGGGTGAGCAGGCTTACAGACCACAGTAAGCCTATTCAGCTACACAGATTCACTTGGACTGCTATGCTCGACGTGAATTAACTACAGGAAAATCAGCTGCATGGCTTGTCGTCGCCACAAGACCTGCACCTTCCTGATGACAAAATATCACACTCATGGGCTCAATATTATAATGATAATACAGTTCCCATCAATAATTTACACATTCTATGGTGGGACAATAGAAACATGCACTGGGATGATTTTTTTAAACTCGGCTTTACTGTCCAAATCTGGATACTGAGACCAGTTCACTGCTTTGTCTCAGCCAGCAGCTGAGTTTACAAGAATTTGCCAAATTTTAAGATGTGGCAAACTAAGCTCAACAGTTAGACTACATACGGATAGCTTTTGTTTTGGCTCAATTGTAACAACTCACTATTATCCGAGCCAGCATTCTGTGCTAGTGTAAAACAAAAGCTCTTTAATAATAAAGCACCGGTGTCTATTTAATAAACCTGTTTCGGTACACATCCCTATTGACCAGCACATTGAGTGCGACATTTTGAGACAATTTCAGTTCTCTTTGATTTACTTATATTCCTTTGATAAATGTTAATTGGTAAATAATGTCATAATGCTGATGTTTTGTTCGGGCTCTATTACTCACACAACAGATGTTTGTTGTGTCTGACTTTATCAGCCTGTAAGTGGCTACAGTGGAAGAAAAAAGGCCGTACGAAGCTTAAATGACACACACAGCATAAACACACTGACATGAAAAGCTACGTCAACGAGTCCTTTTTGGTAGAATGCAAAGAAAAGATTTGTTTGAAATAAAATGAGACACTAGGCTGCCAAACATATTTTCAAAGGTTCCCATTTGTGTCAGCCATTAGTCTTTCTAAAGGCTTATAAAAGGCACCAGATGGCAGCCGTGGCAACCCCACAATGGCTCGACAACACCTCCCCTGACAAGACAGCGATTTAACACCTTCCTAAATCCCACCCACTGCTGTGCCTCTGGTTTACTAGTCTCAACACAGATTTCACCACGACCTAACTGGAGTTAACCAATAAGGGATTATCAACACACTGAAAGACTGTGCTAGTGTGTGTGTGTGTGTGTGTGTGTGTGTGTGTGTGTGGTGAATAGTCACATCCAACCATCGTATTGGGCCTGAACCAAACATTCTGCCTGCTTTACTCGGCATGCCAACGATATTTCGTCATTCGAGTCAAATTGGTCATTCACAGGAACAGACTGGACATATTTTACACACGGTGTAGTGAGGGTGACAGCATGTGTGCGAGTGGGAGACTGAAATTGTGTGTCATTCTCACTTCTTGCTGGATTTCATTCACTGAAGGATTTTCAGTTACGCTTATGACTGCATATAAATTCTGCATACATGTTCATCTGTTAATCAGGTTGTTTTCTAGAGAAACTTTGTTATTATTTATTGTATGTAGTTCTCACCATCCAAGAGTAGAAAAAGAAAAAATATCCCACTGACCAGAAAGTGGAAAATATGGATAAAATCTTATAGCACAATACTTTATGCAGTTCTATTACACTTGCAAGTGGAGTAAATTATTTAGGCTGCATCTGTTCCAATAAAGCTATTTATCTTGTTTGCTTGATTGTCAGGGTCACAACTAATCCTTTACATGTCAAATGGCACACATCTCAAACATATTTCAGCCCCCACACACAAATAGATTATTCAGGCTTAGGAGGTTTCTATCAACAGAGATTCATTCCATCCAAAGTTTAGGAAAAAAAAGTAAACTGGTGATGACAACACTCAGAAAAGACAAGGGAAGGTTGAGACAGTAAAGTCTAACAAGAGTCCTTAAGAGGAAAGAAAAAACACAGTCTGCCTGCATTCCCTCCACATTTGGATGAATCTACAAATCCTCATAAATCTCTTGAGAAATAGCTTCCATGGAATAATAAACAGCATGGCTCATGTGGCCCAACTATTTAGAAGAACGAGTTTTACTGCGTGCGCTCAGAACCGAGGAGCATCAGTCCAGACTTTACACTGCTCTGCTTGGCTTTCAAAGGTTGTGTAACTGGGTTCTGCAATATGTTAACATTGTATCCATAACAAACAAAACATAATCAAAAGCTTTGTAAAAATCTGTAAAGCTGCCAAAGATGGTGTTTTCTACTCTATATACTCACTTTGACTTGCTGTGTGCTTGATTAATAACACTGAATGTGTGTTTATAAGTCTTGGCTTCCCAGATGTACACTACATAAATCCTCTCACGACATCAAGAACTTAAAAGCAGAAGAAAGAACTGAATAAAAGCAAGTGAAATAGAAAGATAGGGTAAAAAAAGCACTGATGTAACAAATCATGTGCTAGTATTCACTGACTGCAGGCTTTCTGTACCAAGAGGAGAAGTGAGCACTGCGGCTTGAAGGTTTTTAGAAAATGCTGTTGCAAAGAAAATGTAGTGTGCCTTAAGAATGACCCAAATGCTTTGACCGATACCGTGGTAATCAACGTCCAAATCAATATGCTAAAGCATTTCCTTTTCTCATCCTGTCAGGATTCATTTTGCAAAAATGATTATAATCTCAATCTCATATGTATCATGAGTTATTCTCAGATGGATAGCACTGTTTGTTGTGTGAGTGAATGTGCTATCCCAATTGCTGAAACGCAGCGGAAGAGATGGATAGTCCAAGGTTTTAGACCTATATGTTGGCAAAGGCAGAAAATAGGCACACTTTCATATGAGCACTTCTTTAAATAACAAAGAATTGCAATGCAGACATGCCAAATATATCTTTGAGGCAATCTAAAGAGTGCCTCCATGATATATTTTGCCCACCAGAGAGCACTTAGAAGTTTATTTTCAACTGTCCGTAGAGTGCTGAATCTACAATGTTTTAATACACAGATTAAGGGTTTATGTTAAGTGCTTGGGAACAATTAGGAATCTGCAAATATCTTCAAGAGTACAGACCAAAAAATGAAATACATGATTGTAGTTTCATACTGAACCATCTACAGGAGGAGGTAGAGGTGTCAGGAAACACCAGCTTATACAGGTGCACCTGATATTTATTATTAAACAGCAAGAATGCCTTGACCCTTTTTATGGGAATAACTCTACTCTGAAAAGTTTTAAATATCAGTGGGCCTCCTGATTTCTGCCTCCAAACTCAAGTTGCTAAAGATATAATTCACAGTAAGGCTCCAGTTATCTGGAGAGTTTTAGGTAATGACAAAGGAAATCAAACTTCTAAGACGGGAAATGCAAATAAACCAGACTAAAAGAAGTTAAATTACATCATCCACATTTAATGTGAAGATACAGTCGAGACAATTAACTCTGAGAACAAGGACCACAAGTCTGCTACTGTTCGACTCAAAGCAGCTGTATTAGCCAAGTTGGAAGTTTTGGGCCTTGCATAACACAAGAAGTGGTATTACTGAAGGAGATTGGTGTGTGAATGATTCAATTCTGTTTACCGGCATGCAAATCAGTAACTTTCTTGTCCTGTCATTATTTAATCTAAACAGCCAAATGTTTGGAGAATATGATAGAATATATTACAGTCAGTGTGAAACTGGAATTGCAATGTGAGGTTTTATTTATGCACTTATTTTAGGTCGTTTTTCCTTTTACTCTTTTGTTGTGTGCATGTGTCTAAAGATAAATTGAGGAGAGATAGAGCAAGGCTTCTGTCAGCTTGCATTCAGAGCTCGTCACTTCACGGATACGCCAACAGCTGGACGACAGAAAAAGTCACATCTGTCATGAGATGTCATGAGTCCTATGTGTGAAGCTAACATCCAAACCGTGTTGACCAAATGTAATGCAATGTTCTGTTAAGTACAGCGAGAGATGTGTTCGACTGACTGAAATGAAATAGAACTGGATGTAGGCACCATGATTTCCTTGTGGATTGTTATGAACAGGAAGAAAAATTAAATCCCCCCCAAAAACTAAACAGGAATGTAAGGTATTCCACACCAATATTTGTGTACATGCACACACACACTACCAGCCTCCCTAATGCATTCAGTACATGCAAAACAAATTAAATTATGCAGGAAACATTTTCTTCAAACTTCATCCATCTCTTCTGCAGTTTCACACAGACTGCACAATATTGTGAGATTAATAAATAATACAAATAAGTGTTATTTTCAATCAATTAATTCATTATAAATGGGTTTTCATCCTTCCTGTCCTTGTCATCAGGGGCAGCAACCACAGGGACCACATTTCTATTTACACCATAATGTCTCGGCTGCAACAGTACATTTTACACTTCTACATTATCACTCTACCACCATCACACTATCTTCCACCTCCCCCCCTCTCTGCTCTTAACTTTTGTCATCACTTCTTCATTAACATGTCACCCCATCTCCTCCCCTCTCTTTCCTCATTTTCAGATGATGTGTATTTCTCTGTCATTGCATGCTTTTACCATTCTAACTTTTGTCATTGCTTTAAAATTACATCATTTCTTTATTCTTTCCATTTCTCAGCTTTGTCACTGATTCCATTTCCAAACACCAACTTTCCTCCAAGTGTCGTTTACGCTTATTTCACTGTGTGTGTTGAGCCCTATTTTGATGTCATTATGCTTATCATTAAATATAGAATTTCTGCATTCCTTGAATGCCCATACTAATTTAATAAAAATGCATAAAAAACATTCTTCTAAAAGCCTATAGCAATCAGAAGATAGACACCTCTCATTAACATTTTACAGTTACTTCCTCTTCGCCTTCTCTTTCAAGTACAAGGCTTATGTACAAGGTTCTGTTCATTGTCTTTGCACCACAGGGTTGCGCAACAAAATGCAGTTTTGTAGTCACATTTTGCTACATAAGAAAATACACAAAAATAACCCCAATCTATATTATATGGTGGAGGGTGGACGGTGCATTTATAAGCCTCACAGCCTGAGGTAAGAAGTTACTGTGAAGACTGGTGGTAAGGCAGATGATACTTACAGCTGAGACTAGCAGGGTGAGAAGGCTGTGGCTGGGGTGGGTATTGTCTTTTAATATCATCTGCTGGCACCTCTTGTCACCATATCACTGAAGCTTGGTAGAGGTGATGATGATGTTTTTAATCACCAGCTATAGGGCCCTAATGTCTAAACTGACAGTGGGAACTATATGCTTTGACAACTACTTCAACCCACTTGATGAAAGTTATGATTGTTTTCTTGCTCTGATCGAACAAAACAAGTAACTGTTTGCAGTTTAAATGTTGTCCGCGTGTGAGCCATGGTTGAATCCGGTTGACTCAACCCAAATATAAAAACATGTTTAGGTTAGGGCTCTCCCACAACTAGAAAAAACATACATGCTCAGTGATCCTGGGAGCCATGTTGTCAAAGGCAAACAGGCCTCAGGGGAGATCCCAGACTGAGAGCGGCTCAAAAAACAAACAAAGATCAAAAGTGTGATGTCACGGACATGGAACAAGGTGATTCTATGGAAACGTTGACATCATCTGTGTGAGCAGAAGCTACATTGTTTATACGTGTGTTTGTGTGTGTCATGTCATATATATATATATATATATATATATATATATATACATACATACATACATACATACATGTATGCATGTGTATGAAAACCGGCAATTTTCACTATTTCCTGACATCATGTGGATACAACAATTAATCCATTATTTGAGAAAATAATCTGAGAATTAATCGATAATGAAACCAATGGTTAATTGCAGCGCTATTATAGCAGCGCTATTATAACAGTCAAATAAAAACGAGGCAGAGTTTACACACAAAAAACTAAACACAGAGACCAACAGACAGGCAGGCAGTGATTGAGTGTGCAGCTTATTCATTGAGATCAGGTTACAAACACACACACGCCATTTCGGCCTAGAAATCAATGGACGGTAATGACACCTCAATGCTACGACTGACACAGTAAACACAGCTGCCAAGCCACACATGTGCAGTAAACTACCCACTGATGAAAATAACAAAATAACTTTTTGTTTGGTTTTCTGCCCATTTGAGAACAATAACATGTTGAATCACTGTCCACTTTGCAGCTGGCACATGAACTGAGCCAATCCAAGCTTTATATGAGAGCACAAATACAGTTCCTGTGCCAAAGCCAAGAAGTGGCAACGGAAGAACTGTCACAAAAATGGTAACAAGTAGGAATGAGATTAAAAGCAGCTGCACGGGTTGTCATACATCAGAAGATTATGTTCACAAGATGGATATGTCTGCGTGGAATCTTTACTCTTTTCCAACTGCGTTGTGGTTTGTTAGGAGTAAAAACATACCACATAATGACAGGGACTAAGCCCAAAAAAGTGTTGTGTATAATTTGGCTTTGATTTGTCTATGAAGATTCTCAGTCACCCAGGACGTATTCATGAGTCCTGTTAATTAAAAGGCACCTGCTGTTTGGTAATCAACCTCCTAGTTCAGTAACAAAACATCTTCAAAGCAAATTGTTAATTAAATTACCTTTGACTTGGTACTTATTAGGGGAATAATGATAGCCAGCGCTGATCCACCCCTTGGATAGTACAATAGATACATTCACAAATGTATACACACAAACATCACGTCACAGATGCTTTCCCATCAGTCTCTACGTCTTGGCCCCAGGATGCTGTGATGTAAAAAGGGCCAACCCAATTCATTAGCTCATGTCCAATCAATTGTCTGTCAGCACTGTGCAGGAGAAAACATTAAAGTAATGACTCTGCTAAGGTACATTGGGCAAACTGTGTGTGTACACACTTTGTTTGTATAGAGCGTTCCAACAGAATTAAATTGCGAGTCAACAGCTTCGATCCATGTGAACTTCCTCTCAGCTGATGTCATCCACATTCAACGCAATCAAGGAATGTATACATGTATCTATGTATTCCTGCCAGTCGTAGTCTACACACATTTGATTATAAAAGAGCATCTATTAAACATATTATAATATTTACAAATATTCAGGAGGACTTCAGCTTTCACTAACATTGAACAAATCATCACATTTTAGTTAGTGAGAAATAATCCTTGTGAATGTGTCAAATAAATGTTACAGTCTCCCTAATCGTTGTCATGACTTATGTGTATGCGAGCTAACAATATAGGATAGATGACTGGTATGAATCAGAATCAGAATCAGAATCAGAATCAGAACCATTTATTGCCATGTATGCTTACACATACAAGGAATTTGTCCTGGCGGGAAGGTGCATACATTTAACATTTAACAATACACATTTAACAGTTAACAGTTAACGCAGACTGCGGCAGACTGCAGAGGCAGACTGCAGGCATTGGAGCATACGGTCATGTCCTATATAACTGACAGGCCATATCATTGAGTCCAACAAGTTGTAATCAGAACCATTATTAAATTGATCTAGTTAAAAATGTGTATTACTAAAAAAACATTGTATTGATTAATAATTCAATCTACTAATTGATTAATCGAAATAAATAAATAAAAACATATTTGGAAGTTAAATACCTAAAACAGCTGGAAAATCAATGGGAAAACATCATCCCATATGTACATAGCAATTGCTGAGTTGCCCTTGGGCAATGAACAGTATGTCTGACTGCTCAGTGCTGAGTAAAAGCTCAGCTCAGGTGTAACTGTGAAACTAGCACTTCTAAAAACATTAAATAATGTTCCATAGAGCCCCAAGAAAAAGGGTGTTTTAACATAATTAACACGTTTGCTGTGAAATTCTCACATTGCAGCTTAGTTTGTCACACTATTCAGGAAGTTAGTACTTCATACAGAAACACCCATGATCCATTAGCGCAAATCACATATTGAACCACAGTCAAAGTGCAGAGAGAAATGACAGAGAAAACCAGGTGGGAAGTCGTGTTGATGAAGATGGAACGACAGAGGTAGACAGAAGTGGAGGGAGACGGCTGTGACATGGACACAGAGATGGAGTGACAGACAGAGAGAAGGGATTCAGGGTGAGAAAGAGAAGGAAACAAAGTGTTAAGTCGCACCAAAAAGGGAATGTGAATAATTGACAGCCTCATGTGACTTACTATCACAGGACGGTTACACCATCCTGTCTATGACACGGTCAACATTACAAGACTCATGACCTGAGACTATCTGAAGCCTCTGGCTCCCATTTAAAAAAGGAAAGTGATTTACTATTTTGATTATTTACAGGTTCAGATTACTTTACAGTCAGTGTATTGTGTCTCTTTGTGCAGTGTGAGCATAATTGAAAGCAAGTTTTTGGCATAGTTTTGTATTTTTTATGATTTTTGAAGCATACAAATGTGTTCATATAATTGCCAGAGGTAAAGCTCAGACTAGTGTCCAAGTGTTGCGGTTTAATATTTGCGGTTAATTAAGCCACTTGCTAGCAACCTCCTGTTTTTAAAAACGTAATAGCTTCAATATGTCGAGAAAGATATTTACTGACGTAATTTATGTCGTAGAACCAAACATTAAAATCTCCTGAGCTTGTGTTTACCAAGGACCTTATTTCAGGCTTCTAACCAAAAACCAATTCAAACTTTCAGACAAAGGAAACGGATGTGCAAAATGTTAACTCTTTTCTGGGTTTTAAGACTAATTCCTGCAGCAGTAAATGATGTTAAAGCAGGCATTTTGCATTTGTACAGTATCAAATTCTGCTTACAAAACACAACCACTGAAAGATAACAGCAAGGGAGCATTACACTGTATAATACAAATATTTACTGGACTGGTCTTTCATTAATTGCATAGAAAAATGATAATGAATCAATAATGAATCAAGTGGTTCTGTAAAGCTTAGTTTATACTGTAGTGCATCTAATACTCTTTAGTCAGAGACTGAACATGAACCCTGTCAGCCTTCTATGTGGGGATACAAATATCACTAAAGTAGGAATCCCAGCTGGGGGATAATTTTAGGTTTTCCAGGGTCACAGCAGTGACACTGACAAGAAACCGTCACACTGCACCACACAGCCACTCCAAGTTACTAGAGAATGGCACAAAAACTTCGGCAAATCACATTAAACAGAAAAGTTTCTATTTTGCAAAATCCATTGACCCATTATCAGCATGAAAAATATAGACCATTGTTGGGGTGATGTAAGGAAAAAGCTCCTTAAATATGAGGATGAAATTAGGGATGCAACGATACCATTTTTTACAAACCGATACGATACCGATATTTTTATTTGTGTACTTGCCGATACCGAGTACCGATACCGATACTTCTTAGATTTGGTCTCCATGAAAGTGCAATTAATTTGGAGGCAGATTTTATTTTATCCTCTGCAGATTATGTCAAGCCTATAGTACAAAATTAACAGAAGGCTATCCCAAGCTTTAAACTTCTTGTGGAAGTCCCTCTAATGTCGGACCATAAAACGCCCCGTGTCCGGGTTCATAATGTAAGCGATAATATTAGGGATCGAGCAATTATATAGGAAGCTGTGTTGCAAGTTATGTTTCCGGTGCTTTTATTGTGGAGGGAGAAACGGAAAGGAAAAGAGTGGAATTGTGGGATATACGTGTGTGAAGGAGATAAAAAAAGTGGTTCAAGTTACCCTGCAGCGTGTTTTCATTTTATTAGAATTACAAATATAGACACACAACAGACACTCGGCTACAATAATATCATCCGTAGCCGCACAACAGCGTCTGAATGAGGCCGCTGCCAGCGCTACTTCTGGTGGATCAGCAGCCGTTTGATTCAAACCGGCAGGACGGCGGTGATGACGCGCAGAGCTTCTCAATTATAGATGTATTAAATATGGAAAATTTCAACTCTCGCGTCTAACGTGCCGCCGGCGTAAATTTGCGTCTGTCGCAACCACACGCGTCTGTGCATAGACTTTACATGTAATCTGGTCGCGCGAAACATTTGCGTCGCGTTGGGACGGACTGATTACAAGTAACTCCGGGGCTGTCAGCCACTAACAAGAGCACTAATATGAGCACTAATATGTCATACACACGTATGCAACACCGGTTAATAAGCACAATATCGATAAAGTCTTGTATTGTACTCGCGTCTCACTTTTCTCCTGTCTATTGAAAGAAGTGAGCGCTGCGTAGCGAGGATCCAAGATGGCGGCTCCAGATTCTGCTGTTGAGACAAACTGGCCATCTGATTGGACGGCAAAACAACTTGGATAGCGTGATTGGCTGCTCAGAAGTTGAGACTGTTGAGACAGTTGAGACAGAGAAGAGTGTCTCCGGCTCCGCCACGGGGTTGCTTCTCCACAAAGCGCGACCAGTTTGTTGTAGTGAAATACTGTTGAGTGAGTATCGGTTCTTGATATCGGCCATTGAAACCGATGCGAGTACGAGTATTTAACACAGTATCGACCACCGATACCGATACCGGTATCGGTATCGGTGCATCCCTAGATGAAATCATGAAGATGTCACTGTGGGCGCTGGGAAAGTGTGATGTGGCTCAAGAGCTAGATAGGGTCATCCACTAATTGAATTATTGGCAGGTCGATCCCGGCTCCTCCAGTCTCCATGTTGGAATGTCCCTGGGTAAGACACTGATAGCTGTGTGCCTGATATCAGACAGAATGTCAACTTGTTAAACACCGATACCATCTTCAGTCTGATATTGCCTCTAATCTAATGTAATTTACCCGGACCTACCGGGTAACCTGGAGAGGATCTGTGTCTGAACCTTGTCCTCTCACTACTGGGGTCCCTCAAGGCTCAGTCCTCGGTCCTCTCCTCTTCTCCCTGTACACCAACTCTCTTGGCTCCGTCATTCGCTCGCATGGCTTTTCCTACCATAGCTATGCTGATGACACCCAACTGATCCTCTCGTTTCCACAATCGAAAACACAGATAGCAGCGCGAATCTCTGCTTGTCTGACTGACATTTCACAATGGATGTCCGCACACCACCTGAAAATTAACCCTGACAAGACGGAATTACTTTTCCTTCCAGGAAAAGTCTCCCCCACTCACAACCTGACGATTACTTTCAACAACTCAGTCTTGGCCCCGACCCCGACTGCCAGGAACCTCGGTGTGACCCTTGACAGTCAACTCTCCCTGACTGCCAACATTACCGCAACAACTCGTTCCTGTAGATTCATGCTGCACAACATCAGGAGAATACGTCCACTTCTCACCCAGAAGGCAGCACAGGTTCTCGTCCAGGCTCTGGTCATCTCGCGTCTAGACTACTGCAACTCCCTCCTGGCGGGTCTACCTGCTGGTGCCATCCGACCGTTGCAGCTCATCCAGAATGCAGCAGCTCGACTGGTCTTTAACCTCCCGAAATTCACCCACACTACTCCGCTCCTCCGCGACCTTCACTGGTTACCGGTGGCCGCCCGCATCCGCTTCAAAACACTGGTACTGGCGTACCGTGCAACGAACAGATCTGGTCCAGTCTACATCCAGGACATGGTAAAACCTTACACCCCAACTCGTGCGCTCCGCTCGGCTTCTGCCAATCGGCTTGTAGCTCCGTCACTGCGAGCTAAACACTCAACAAAGTCTCGACTGTTCTCTGTCCTGGCTCCTCGATGGTGGAATGAGCTCCCCATTGACATCAGAACAGCAGAAAGTCTCTACATCTTCCGTCGCAAACTAAAAACACATCTTTTCCGACTATACCTTGAATAAAGGAAGTAGCACTTTAGTAGCACTGAAACGGCTCTTACTGATAGCACTTTGTAGTTGAACTTTTTGTCGAAATTGTACCTTCGTGATTCTTGTTCTGATTCTTGTTGTAAACGGTAGAATGCACTTATTGTAAGTCGCTTTGGATAAAAGCGTCAGCTAAATGAAATGTAATGTAATGTAATGTAATTTCAGTGGAGGATTCGATTTTTACTAACCAATCACTTGATACCAACACATCTACAGGAGATCAAATGCCATGACAACATTCTTTGAGTTTTAAGTGCAAAGAGAAAGTGTGTAACGGTTTTCATTGTTGTTACTACTCCTTGGTTCCAGGGTACAGCTGACAATCCTTGTCACAATGGCGTGAGTCCCGCCCCCCTGGCACTAACTGGCTAATAATTTGTCCCCCGACTGCGCTTATTGACACCTTGCATGGCCACACCTACTATCAGTGTATGAATGTGTGTGAATGGGTGAATGTTAACATGTAGTGTACATCGCTTTGAGTGGTGGTCGGAAGACTGGAGAGTTGCCATATAAATGCAAGTCAGCTTACCCCTATTTGTCACATATTATAAACTAATTCATCAATCAATTTAAAAAACAATAAACTGCAGATCAATCTATAACTAAAATAATTGTTAGTTGCATCCATATTATACATTATCCATATTTTAGTTCCCAGTGAAGCAGCAGAGATCATCTCCCTCTCTGACCTATTGCTGGTTAGTTATCTATAGTGTAACCTTATCTGATACGATGATCAATTGTGGCTGAGCTCATACTGATGACATCATTCACCATCATGCCTTGCCCTCAACCCTTAAACAGACCAGCTGACTCAGAAACATAATATGATTTGGTAAAATGAAGGGGAAAAAAATGGCTCAGATATGAAATGTTTAAGGGACAATGGAGCCACTTTGTCATTATATCCACTTTAGTGATGAATATTTAATATGAATTCCATTGTCTAAGTATTTTGTGAAAGTACCAATCGTATGCAATGGTATTGTACATATATTTGCAATACATTAAGGTATCATCCAGACCATTATCATTTTTAAAGTATCAGTACTTCAATAAGTTAGATGGCTGATGTCAAGTACTGCTCGGAGCAATCATCCATTAGTTACACTTGTTATTTTCAGTAGTATAAACTATTGTGTGGAACTACAGTCATTCATACAATATTTTTGTATTCTTCACAGATGATTTTTCTATCTTAATTATAATGCTGTTCATAGTATCTGAAAAATAGACCAATGGCTTTTTAGTTGCTAAATGACAGTACTGTGTCAGCGCCATTATACTGATTTAGAATCCATGCTGATGCTTGTAGTTTTGTTTTTATATCCTAATTTTATCCTCCTGCTCTTTTGACAGTTATATTAAGTGACACGCTACCAGAATAAAAAAAAGACCAATCCACAAGCAGTCATACGCTGGAAGTAAATAACACTGCACAGATATAGTACATTTACAGCAACACCACTACAATGGATTGTTCCATGAAAACATTTCCGACAAAAATGAATAAAATAATTTAAGTGGGAATGGGAGAGAAAATGTGAATACATTGATGAAATGCCTGTTAAAAAAAACACCACCATGGCATACTGTAGGACTTGGTTGCTGTATAATTAAAAAGATTACAATTGGAGTAATGACAGAACCGGATTGGCAGAGCAAAAACTGCGACTTTATAATACAATCTTCATGACTACATTTGTACATCTTCTGCCATAAACACACACGCTACTGCGTGCACTCTCACGCACCCCTCTCACGTCCGACAGTTTTTGATACCACCTGCCACTCCACACACACGTCACGAGGACAACAAAACCGAAAGAGATAGCAGCTCTACTCCAGCTATTTTAGAAGTACTGTCCCGTAAAGAACAATACAATGGAAGTCATTTAGATCACTTAGCAATCAATTATAGCTTGGCTATTTTTGTTGACGTGCTATTAACTTCCATGGGAAGTTGCACCTGTCTCTTCAACATTACCAAAGACAGGCGAGATCACAAGTACGTCAGCCCCTCGCTTGGTAACAGACTACAAATCCGGATTTATCCCGTGTTGCCTTTCTCTCAGACACACTCAAGACTGACTAACTCACGGTAAATCTGTCGCGTTAGAACCCATAACAATTGATATAACTAAATCGATCACAATCCAACCATCGTCTGCCCGCCCTCAGATGCTATGTAGCCCAGCGCTCTCTTCTTGTTACAGGCAACCCAACTAGAAAAATAACGGTCGGCTTGGGCATCAACACCGTGGTTAAAGCGGATAATCTCCAGGCGCCGCATCAAAGACACACTCAAAGCATCCATGTTGGTTAGCCGAGGCTGCATTGGGCGACATACCCGGTTTGAATAACCCAGCTAGCACTTAACGCTAGCTCGCTCACTAATCCAAGGGCAGCAAAGCTGACTTGTGTTAGCCCAACTGTGTGCGTCTCTTACCTTGTTTCAGTGTGGCTTCTCTGTATCTTTAAATCAAGCGTAACGTTAACTATATTTGTTTATTAAAATAACACTCGCATTACAGTTCTGCTTTTCTTTCCGCCGCTAAACCATTTAAATATCCGGTAGTACAGCCGCAGAGCTAACAGCTACACTGGGAAGGAAGGAAGGAGCTGTCAATCCTAGCTGAGCGGAGCGGTCGCGCTGAAACCCGCCCACTGACTCACCCGCCCTCTTTCCGAAGCTCGCTCGAGGTGACTATAGGCGCGCGCACGACACAACAGGAAGTCAGAGCATCTTTGCTAGTAGCGACGTGAAGAAGAAAAAGTTTATGAACTCAGGCAACACGAATTCAGGTATTTGAACGAGATCCATTTGTAAAAAATAGATTCACATATAGCTGCTCCTTGTACGAAGTTGGCTGTTATTTCAACATTTTTAATGACTTTTGCTCGTTTTGTTTTAACATTGTAAGATATTTGGCCTTTGTTGCTCGTCTGTTTAGCCAAGTCACGCGCTAACGTTAGCTAACATGATATCCGGCGTGACTAACGTTTCCTGGCTAACCGCTAACGCTACTTTTGTTAGCATCGCTCAGAAAAGTATATGTGAACCAAACAAACTGCTTAAACTCCTGAAACTTTTTGATTATACCACAACACTACTGTTACTGTCAAATATCAAGTTTAAATTGTGATACCATACGAAATATGTGTCAGTCTATAACCTAACGTGTCAATCAATTTCAGTAGAATTAGCAATATTCTGGTGGAAAAAAGTCCTGCATTCAGATTTTATTTCGCAACGTACAAAAGTAATATCACCAACATATACAGTACTGTGCAAAAGTTTTAGGCAGGTGGGAAAAAATGCTGTAAACTAAGAATGCTTTCAAAAATAGAAGTGCTAACAGTTTATTTTCAGCAATTAACAAAATGCAGTGAATGACAGTTGTTGTTGTTATTGATGAAAATAAACTGTTAGCACTTCTATTTTTGAAAGCATTCTTAGTTTACAGCATTTTTCACACCTGCCTAAAACCTTTGTACAGTACTGTACATTATCAAAACGGTTAGTAGCTAGCTAGTGTTTAGGGTTGTAGTAAAAGTACTTTAACTAAAAGTATGTTCCTGAGATTTATTTTTGATTTATTATGGATAGTTTACCTTCATGCACACCCATTTGAGAACCACTGATGTAAACTATCATAATAGTGCACGTGAGATTATTTTTAAAAAAGCATTAAAAAAAATATAGCATCCATTAAAAAATCGTTATTTAATAAAGCTCAGCTGAAACAAATATTTCACATGGGATACATAACTGAAAAAAGGTAGAGAACCACTGGTTTACATGTCCAAGCTAGATATATGGTACAACTGTTAACTAGGTTAGCATTAACTATGTTTCTCTATGACTCGCAGGTAAAAAAAGTAATTTATAAATGGTGCATTTATGTCCCTGTCCACAAATTCAACAAATTATTGTTAAGTACAATAAATATGGTTCCGCACAGACACAAAATATTTTATGTCTCTACATCTTTGTAGACTTGTTACTCATACCAGTAGTAATCATGCCACTACTATGGTCTTGCTAACCTGACCCCCTTTTCTTCTCCTCCAGTATTCAGGCTTGTTTACAAAGAGATCTAAAGATGTCGTCAGGTGCTCTCTTTCCAAGCTTGGTGAGCGGCTCTAGGGGAACCTCCAGCAAGTACTTGGTGGAGTTTCGGGCTGGGAAAATGTCCCTGAAAGGGAACGTAGTAACACCGGACAAACGCAAGGGCACTGTATACATCCAGCAGTCTGATGACTCCCTAATTCACTTCTGCTGGAAGGATAGGACGACTGGAAATGTTGATGATGTGAGTAACTTTAAAATACTTACACTTCCTCTGATATAATATTTTCTAGTTGTCACATTTGAGGCCAATGTATCCTTCTACCA
Organism: Cottus gobio; assembly: GCA_023566465.1. NCBI lineage: Eukaryota > Metazoa > Chordata > Actinopteri > Perciformes > Cottidae > Cottus > Cottus gobio. Next base: position 11,226,149 of record CM042215.1, on the reverse strand, counting down.
CTAGTCAGCAGTAATTATTTGTAATTTGTTAAATTATATTATTCAAGATCCAACTGCAAATACTTCAAGTAATCAGTAATTCTAGTGCGAGGACAATTTGTAAATCTAACCATGCTTGTATTTTATTGTTTATGTGTTGCTGTTTAGGTCTGTGGCTTAGTTTAATTTAAGACTAACATAGCAACCCCTTTAACAAATTTCCCCATGGGGATGACTAAAGTATATATCTATCTAACCAACAAAATCCCTAACTAAGCCAACAGATCAGTCAACTGGAACTTGACTAGAACGTGTACATATTGGTGCAGGCTTGCAGTAAACAACTGCCTTTCCTGAGGGTTCACATGGAAATCATCCGCAAAGACTATGACAGCTGGTGTGATCATACGTTATTAAAAACACTTGACGTGATAGAAGTTGTTACAATCATTAGAGATCGCTCACATTCCACAAATACCACAAATGGAATGAGGGCAGTGTTAGCACTCCTGAAATGAAAAAAAGAACATTGTCTTACTTTGTCATTTATGCCCGTTTCTATTAATTCTATATAATAATAATAATAATAATGCATTTTATTTATAGGCGCCTTTCAAAACACTCAAGGACACCTTACAAAATCAACAAGGAAACACTCAATCCATTAAAACAACCAAACAGAGCAGCAAACAGTAAAAACATCATAATACTATTAATAAAATGAACAGGCAAAGCAAAAAAGAAGGGTCATTGCACAAGAGAGAAAAAAAAGAGTTAAAGCGAGTAAGCCTCTCTGAAAAGATAAGTTTTTAGATGAGATTTGAAAGTGGTTATGGACGTAGAGTGTTGAATGTAGTGGGGCAGGGAGTTCCAGAGGTGTGGGGCAGAGTGACCGAAGGCTCTAGACCCCATTGTAACCAGACGAGCTGGTGGGAGGATGAGCTGGATGGAGGAAGAGGACCTGAGAGAACGGGTGGGTGTCTTGATTTGGAGGAGTTCAGTGAGATACTGAGGGGCAAGATGGTTGATGGCTTTAAATGTAAGGAGTAGGATTTTGTAAATGATGCGGTGTTTGAAAGGGAGCCAATGAAGTTGCCGCAGGACAGGTGTTATGTGACTGATGGAGGGGGTTCTGGTAATGATGCGGGCAGCAGAGTTTTGGACTAGTTGTAGTTTATGGATGGATTTGTCAGGTAAACCATAGAGGAGAGAATTGCAATAGTCTAGGCGGGAGGTGACCAAGGTGTGAACCAGAATTTCAGCACTGTTGGGGGAGAGATTCTATATTAATTCTATATTTGTTCATACAAGCATTTTGCATACAAGCAATGCTGACACATTGCATCCTTATTTAGCTGGGCTTCCACAGAGCAAGCAAGGTGACTGTCTTTATTTCTGAGCTGCAGTGATGATGCTATTGACTTTGTTTTCCATTTCAGTAATCGATTGATGATGATTTGTTGTGGCAGAGCAACCTCAGTGTTTGTTTCCGCTGCTCTCTTGGATGTCTTATGTTGTGGTTTTCCTATTCCAGGACCTGATCATCTTCCCAGATGACTGTGAATTCAAGAAGGTGAGCCAGTGCACCACTGGACGTGTCTTCGTGTTGAAGTTCAAGGCTGGATCCAAGAGACTGTTCTTCTGGATGCAGGTGAGAGAAAGATACTCCTCATCTTCTTTCTAAAAGGAGGAAAAATGGTCTTCTGTGAATGTTTGACATGTGTCCATTCGTGTGCAGGCAGATGCATATTCAATAGAGGGAAACTGAGTGGAAAACTGAAGTAGGTGACAATAAGAAATAATGAGCGGAGAAGAGAGATTATTAAACTCATGATGACAGGGTGTGCATGGCTGTAATCAGTATATTTGTCAGGCACCCACACATTTTTTAGATTGATTTTTGTCCCATAATATTCTTTTGTTTAAAAATATGTTCTGACGGGTCAAAACAGTTGAGACAGATTTTGTCCATTAGTTTTCAGCAATGTTTTTGTAGAATAAAAGTCCCTTATTAAACTGACTAAAGCACAATTAGTGTAGTCAGTTTTTTAAATCTTTTTGGTGTTGTCAATTCTGAATTACACCATACTATTAGGAATGACTTGGAAAGAACGGAGCCTTTTAATTTGTTCTGTGGAGAATTCAACATTTTGATTTTAACGAATTCCGGCATGCCTCATTTCCACCAGGAACCAAAAACTGACAAGGATGATGAGTACTGTCGTAAGGTGAATGAGTACCTGAACAACCCTCCCATTCCCGGAGCGGCAGGAAGCGGAGGCGGCAGCGGTCACGAACTCTCTGCACTCGGAGGAGAGGGAGGTCTGCAAAACCTCTTGGGAAATATGAGCCACAACCAGCTGATGCAGCTGATCGGACCAACTGGATTGGGAGGATTGGGTGAGTAGTACTGGATATTTCTTAGATATTTTATATACCTTGACACTCACCACAGCAGAGAGTCATGAATCTGTTGAGCGAGGGAAGTCTTCTTCAGGAAACAACCATAAACATGGTGACAAAGATATTTGGTCATATATGGCCTGCTGTATAAAACGACCAGAGAATGTAAAGACTCGCAAGTACATTAAGCTTCCATTGTAACTCTTGAAACGAATTAAAATATTTCATTAAATTATGATTATAAGCTAAAATGTTCTGTAGTAATTGATCAATAACAAAATGCTTAAAAAAATAAGAGTTAAGTCATTTCAAGAAAAAGAACAGAATTTGTAGTATTGAAAGCTAACTTTAACATTTGTCTTTCCTTGTACTCCCTTTTTTACATAATTCTTTAAATCAACACAACGTTATGTGAAGCTTATAACTGCTGTATATGTTTTGAATAAAAATCCGACATCAATTTGGACCCTTTTTGATTTGTTCATGTTTGTCTAAGGAGGTCTGGGAGCTCTAGCAGGACCAGGACTTGCCAACTTGCTGGGCAGTGCAGGACCTGCCACAAGCAGCTCCTCGTCCAGGTAAGGCAGAGACCACATGTAGAACATTATACATGTAAAGAACATGATAGATTACTCCTGAATATTTATATTGTTATACATTTTTCCTTCTCAGCTCTCGTAGCCAGTCAGCAGCCGCCACTCCATCATCAGCCGCAGCTCCCAGACTGAGTTCCTCTCAGGCCCCCACCACCCCTGTGACTCCGGCTGCCACTGCTGTCTCCCCTACAAGTGTTGCTCCTTCCACTCCAGGTATGTGAAGTTTCATTTTCTCTGCCAATTAAGAATCAAGCTTTTTATGAAGAGGAAAAAACAGAGTATCTTGTGTTAAATTGTACCATCTTGTTTACTCTCATTGCAGCCTCAGCTCAGACTCCACTGACCCCAGCCTCTGTTGGAAGCCCTTCCTCCCACCAGCCCATCCAGCTCAGTGACCTTCAGAGCATCCTCGCCACCATGAATGTCCCGGCAGCATCAGCTGCTCAGGGAGCAGCAGGTGAGTGACTAGTGCCACAAAGGACCACAAGACTCTCGGTTCAGATCATTTCATGGTTTTGAGTCCCGGATCTGATCAGCAGAACAAAAGGGAGCAAACATAATGACTAGAAGGCATTAATGCCCATTTTATATTATTACTGAATATTGGTTGATAACTTTTAGTGGTAAAACTTTATTAAACTCTATGATGCTAAAGATCATGGATTAAATATCAACTACAGTGTGTTAAACCACTATGAGCAACATGATTAAACGTGGGGTCTTGTTATGGTGACTGATTCAGGACGGCTTAGTCACTACAAGTCAGTCTGAATAACAGCATCAGCTAAGTGAGGGAGACGGAGAAAAGAAGCCAACAACAGAATAAAATGAATGACAGGTCCTCTCCTGTTCTCTAGTGGATTTAGCGAGCGTTTGCACCCCGGAGATGATGGCTCCCATCCTGACCAACGCTGAGGTCCAGCAGAGGCTCCTGCCCTTCCTCCCCAGTGGAGAAAGTTTACTGCAGAGCGCTGATGAGATCCAGAACACAATCAACTCACCTCAGTTCCAACAGGTAACAAACAGATAAACGCAAACTCCAAATAAACATAAACATTATTGTTCAAACATTTATGTTGGGGATAGCTGGGGGAGTAAAACATTCCAACATGTTGATCCATGTTGAAAAGAGAAAAATATTTTACTGAACAGATTCATGTAGAGGTGATCTTTTTTTTTATTGAGAATCAGACAATATCAATATTAAAGATGTGAGATAGAGGCTGTATTTTTGGATGTACTAATAAAGATATTGCACCCACATCTGATTTGCTAAATAGTGACTTCACAAGTACCCGATTGACTCAATGTACCTGATTTTAGCTAATTGGGTGTGGGTAGAGCACTTTAGATATGAGGTTTGAATCAACCCACTGACTGTCATCTCCCTCCTTCAGTCGATGAGTATGTTCAGCAGTGCCTTGGCCTCCGGGCAGCTCGGCCCTCTCATGAGTCAGTTTGGTCTGCCGACAGAAGCTGTGGACGCCGCCAACCGAGGAGGTGAGACCCATGACTTGGAACATATGCTATTCCATTTATAGTTTTTTTTTTTTTTTTTTTTCTCAACTTGTACACATTCCTTTGGTTATTTATTCATATGCATGTTGTCTTCCTGTTAGATGTGGAGGCGTTTGCCAAAGCCATGCAGGACAGTAAAGGAGACTCTAAGCAGAAGAAAGAGGACGACGAGGACATGAGTCTGGATTAGAGCTCACTCTGCAAAGCCACAGTAAAATCTGAGATACATCTTTCCTCGACTATTTTTTTTCTTAACCTATATCCCATTTCATGTTGTCTTCCACCTTTCTATACCAAAGGCAACACTCTCCTTCTTCAGGGTGAACAGCACAATTTACCAGAGCTGTTTGACACACAAATGTTAGGCCAGTTTTCCCTGTGACTACTACCTTTCTTTATCAACAGCTCTGTTTTGTTCTATTGATAATTACTTCTACTCTAAAAGGTAAATTTATGAAATTTAAGAGGGGATTGATCCCAGGGTTTGATTGTGTTTTCCGTCTGTCACACAGTTCAGAGCCTGACTAAGTGCTGATGTTCTCAGGCTTTCTTTTGTGATTCACTCTTAATAAAAAATGATATTGGCACCCAAACAACCTACCTCAAGGCGCATCTTTTGCAGATGGGAAACAAGCACTGAAAAGTGTAATTTGTATTTAAAAAAAGACTTTATTTAAAAATGCATTTACAAACATGGGGGCTGGGAGTGAGGGGGAGGGACAGCTTATTCTTTCTGTGAGGAATTCTTTAAAAGTGGTTATATTACATACAAGTTTCACACACACTCATGTTTACATTTATGAAGGAATAGCGATGGGAAATGTTGCCTGAACCTGGACACGAGCTGGCAGATGGGATGGTTATGTTAGTTCTCTTATAGCAATCAATCCCATGTTTATGCTCTGTGAGGCTTTTAAATACTGTGACAATATAGCACTATATTCATTTAATTTGGAAGATTATTTTCAACAAATAAAGGAACACTTCATCCTTCAGCTTATCAAAAACATTCAAAATCAATACATCTGGAGATTCTTGGTTTTCACTGGACAGGAATGGGACAAAATCTGTAACTAATCCTGTCAGACAAATGTAGTGGAGGTAAAAACTTCAATATTTGTTTTTAGGGAAAACTAAAATGACTATGTTTGAACTATATGGAAATCATATTCAGGCTATGTGATCATACTCTGATAACAAATTTAATAACTGGCATGGTTGCACCAATAATACATTTTTAACCTGTTAGATTTACCTTAAAAATCATGACCTACATTCAAACTTAATACATCAGTTTAGTTTTACTCTAAACTTTGATAATTTATTCTGTTGCACCAAAACATTTGAGAGGGATTGAGCAAAAATAATGAAGTTCCTCAAAGAAAGTAAAGGGACAGTTTTATGACTTTCTTTCAAGATATTGGTTCATCAAGGAAACTTATGGAGCTGAACAGCAATATTGGGCTGTTTTATTATTTTGCCAACAAGTTTTGTTGTCTGCAGAGTCATCATGAATAATGTAATGTATAGATTTCCTAATTCCTAGTTTGGCTAAACTCTGATTAGTACTAATTGTGGATTAATAAATTATTGTTGGTGCAACCCGACCCTAATCTTATATTATTTTTTACAATTTTTAGTGTTATATGATAAATGTATTCATCTTTGCACTACTGATTCTGATATTCCCAAATGTCCTAGTGCCGGTCCCAGGTGACATTGCCCATCTGCGTTGCCTGAGGACGTTGCTCATACATCAGTTTTCCCAGTGTACCGACTCAGTAGGTATTCTTAACATACTCTGCTAGAGATGCACGATACACAACTGTATGCATAATTTGCTTAAATATTAATTGCAGATCCAGGAAATTTGTTTGGACGATTGACATTTATTTTTCACCATTAGCAAGAAAATTCAAACCGTGTTGCCTTTTATAGACAAACTCCACACTTCAGAATTTCTGGATATCTTGTAGCGGTAACTTGTATCAGTGCATCTCTATGTAGTCGTTATAGCACCCTGTAGCACAATAACAAACCAGAAATATCGCAACAACAAACTGTAAAATATAAAATATACATTTTTCTGAAAATAGAAAATAAATATTAATATATATTTTAAATTAGCTACAGTAACATGACACCCACCACCAGTAATTTGCAGTTGGGGAATGTGAGGATAACACTGAGTGTGCATTGGCTTTACATGTGTGGGCAGCCCTGCGTCCCCACGGCTCCATGCACAGCGAGGGGTTTGGACAACATGGCAGGTCTGCGGTTGACGGTCGCTTGGCGGATGCAGCCGTGGAAGACTGGCAGGCCGGCAGGTAGACCAGGAACTGTGACGCCATCTGGTGGACAGAGGGGGAACAACATGTTCAACAGAAATCTAGAGCCTTGCGTTGTATGCCTCCACCAACCAATCATGTTGCTGTTGACATCCATGTCTGTGCAAAATGTCATCGCTTCATCATTTCAACTTATTACACATTTGTGTGAAAGCGACATAATTACCAAATTAATTCTGCAGATATAAGAGACCATTGAAAACCAAATTGTAATTAATTAAGTGCAAGTGTATGTTTGGGCGAGATTTGAAGGAATTTGCTCAAGGTGTTTCTGAGATATTGTGATCATAAGTCATTTAGAAATTTTGGATGATTTATTAAGCAAAAAATGTAAACTATTTTCGGTTTTCCAGATGCCCAGATGGGTTTTAAACTGTTAGTTTTGACCGACGAGAAAAGCTATTTTGGGACAATGTCTTGAGTGAGCTCTGGAAAATTACATTTATAGATAAATTCATTTATCAAGACTATATTCTTGCAGCCTATTAACAGTTATCTGACGATGCTTTTGATACACCTGGCTGTGTGGTGAAAGAAATCAAAAAGGCACGTAAACTTGACGTTTCAGTGTATAAAGTGTAGTATAGTTAACTGTTAATTTAAAGTGACTAAAACACATAATAATGATTGTAATACAAAAGAAAAATGCCACAGAGAGAAAGGAAGTAATATCACAAGAATGTATGCTGTTACTATTTTAAGGAAAAATGAAATATCTGGGAAAACAAATGAATATATTGAGAAACTATTTCAAGGAAAATGTTGGAATTACGGGTAAATGAGTTAACTGATGACATCAGAAGCTCATTAGGACATTGAGTTTGATCCTAATGAATATACATCATCTCAGATGGTGGTTCTTTGTGGAAAACTACTTTAATTTTCACCATAATACACAATGAAACGGGATCAGGCTGAAGACCATGATTGTGGCATTGTGCAAAAAAGAAGTAAAAAACAAAACGGGGTGAAAGTGTACTCACCAGGTACCCCTCCAAGGTAAACGGTCTCTTTGGAGCCTGCAGAGCGGCTCTGTTTGGGGCCGACACTGTGCTCACTGGCTGCATCGACATGCAGCTGCAGGACGTTGTTCTTCTTCACCACTGGAGACGCAGAGACGACGGACCATCATTATCTCAGCGTTACAGCAGAGCAACAATATGACGAATAACTTGTCCATGTAAACTCACCTGTGATTGTGTGCCAGCGTCCATTACATAGAGGTTCCTCTGGAGTAAAGGAGGTAGAGAATTTACCTTTGCCGCTGTTTATTGAAACAGTCACCTGCACACACACACACACACACAATTCAGTTCAGTTCAGTTCACAATGCATTTGAATAATAATAATTATCTTCTTTTGTTTTCTTATATTTCTTTTACAATTCAATACAAATAGTCTCCAGCTGTTATCTCACCTCTCCCTGTTTGAGAATCAAACTCAGGTGTTGGTCAGGTAACGTCCCAGCATGCAACAGCAGCCCAGAGTCCAAAATGGGCCGAACCTCCAACTGGATTTCCAGATCACGACCCAGAACCAAGGACTCATCTGCGGGGAGAAAAGCGCCTTAAATCAGGACACATGACCCAAACAAGAAGCTGCATCATGACTGGAATAAAATAATAAAAACCCAAAGGAAGAGTGACGATAAGTACCTATTGCTATGTGTCCTCCCTGGCCAGAGAAATAGGCTCCGGGCTGGAGAGGACTCTGGAAGCAGGGCACCGTCCCCTGACTGTGAGAGGGGCTTTTTGCAAGGGCCTCGTTTAGCTTCAGGTCCCTGACACAACCGACGAAGCCGCCAGAGCCGGGAGCCTGAGGTTTAGAAGAAAACAAGTCATGAAGAATAGATGTGTGACGAAGGAGCTTTTCCTATGGAGATAACACTATCTCACATTCAGATATTACTCATCACCACTTTACCTCGTAATTTCGTCTTTCATTTTTCTTCTATTCTATTTTAGTTTTATTTACCTCATTATTTTCTACTTCCTTCATGAATCTGTACTTATTTCAGTACCTCATACAAAAAAAATCAACAACTATCCCTTTAACGTTTTGGGGGAGTTTTGGGATAATTTCCATGAATCCCCATGAAAACTGGTGAAGTCTAATATGTTACTGCTAGCTTATTATTATTATTTATTAAATATCCATTACATATTGATGCAGGTGAGTAAAAATTACAGTTGGTTTAAAGTAGAAAAAAAAACGATTATTTATCTCTAGCACTGATATATCACATGCAGTCATGTAGATGACTCTTTTTTACCGTCAGTGAGGGCGGGACTCCTCCAACATATAAAGGCCCAGCGAGACGAGTCCTGTCTCCTCCGGGGATCCTCTTAGACTGAGCGCTGATACCGTCCACTATAAGGCTGATCTTCTCGCCTTCGCGTTTTATAAACACCTGAGGTGACAAAGACAAAGCAGGTGAGATATTCAGGGGAATCAGACACAGGCGATATGATGCAACACTGACAGACAGAGAAAACACATTTTATTCCATGATTATGGAATAGAAAAGACAAAATATTGTCAAATAGATTCAGTCAATTTCACTTCCTGGGTAGAAGCAGTCACATGACCCTGCCTGTAACCTCACCGTGTGCCATTGGTTGTCGATGTACTTCTTGTGGCTACGCATGCTGACCTTCCTCTTTCCTCCGTCCAACAAGAGCAACAGGTGGCCGTCTGACACGCTGAGTGACATCACGGCTGCACTGCGCTGCCCGCCAGCCGCGTACAGCACCAAACCATCAGAGGAGTTGATCCTCACCGCCATGGAGATGTGAGGCCTGCCGAGAGAGAGAGGGAGAGAGAGAAAGAGGGAGAGAGAGGGAGAGAGAGAGGGAGCGAGAGAATATTAACATTGTTGTAAGTCTTGTGTTTAGTGTCCAGCTTTGTATTCACTTGATGAATGCATGTCCAATAATGACTCCTTTTAGCTCGGGTTTGGGCTCCACCATATTCAGAGAAAAATATGTAGTTCTTTATCTGCTAAATGTTCCAAATTATTCACCAGCTAGTTGCTAACTGTGTCTTTTGTTTGGCAGTGTACATTCAGGTGCCTCAAAACTAAAAGTAATAAAAGAGACTAAAACACCCTGGAGATGTGATAATTCTCTGTATGTTCGACTCCTTGCTGTAAGAGGATCACCAACGTGATTACAACTCGCCCAGACGGGGATGTGTGCACCACATTTCATGAACTCGAGGGATGAGTTTTCCCAATTGGGTGGACACTTAATTAATCGACAGCGTGTTCCCACTCACAGTGAGCTGAGTGAGCTGAGTGAGCTGGGCAGAGAGTCGTATCTCTGGTAGCTGTGTGTGGAGCCGCTGAAGTGCGTCGCTCCGGCCTCCTGGCCTGACAGCTCCCCCTGACAGGACTCCCTGGTGTTACGGCTGCGAGACCCGGATGGCTTCTTGTGCTTTCCCTGGATGAGAAATTTTACGTTCAGTTTGTGTTTATTACTGGGCACAGAGGTTCAGTTAGTGTCTGATGTTTATTTGCGGTAAAAGCAGAATTGTGTGTGTGTGTGTGTGTACCTTGGGTTTGTTGCTGTGTTTGGGCTGGGCAGCAACGATCTGCTGAGGTTTTTTGGTAGCAGGGCATTTGAGAGGAACGTTGATGTTTTCTTCCACTTTCAGCAGGTTCAACACCTTCTGAGAACCCTTTACACTGCAGACAATAGATACAAGCACACATTTTAGACAAAGCTGAATTACAATATATGTATGTATAGTAAAAATGTATAACGAAAGACACACAACATGTTAGCAATTACAATTAATGGAAAGTTATTTGCTAGAATTGAAGAAAATTAAAATTGCAAACATATATTCAAATCAAGTCCAAATATGGTGAATATTATGTTACAGCAGTCATCAAGGAGTCAAAGGTTGTTAGTTGAAGAGTTGAGAACAGGTAAAACAAACCGATGTGTCTGTAAAACATGAATATAATCTAAATATGGAGATTTCTATCAATACTTTGTATGAAGGAATGCAGCTGGCGTTAAAAGATTAAAAACATAATGTTCAGGGATAAAACTAAAGTTAGAAGCAGATGATTTCAGCCTGTTTGACGACATGATATCAACGTTTTGGACTGAGCTGTGTTGCTCATCCTGCCATCACTTCTCACCTCTTGATGAAAACGTTGCTGATGCATCCGGTGAGATTAGCGAGGCCATGGTTGGGCATTCCTCCCAGGAAGGTGCTTCCCTCCGTGGTCGTCATACCGCTCCCTCTGCTGTTCAGCCGGATGCCCTCGTTGGCTTTCTCCAGCACGTCATCCATGTACAGACGCATCCTGGATCAGGGTGAGCAATCAACAGTGTCAACAATGCACGCTTTAATGTAGATTTGTACCAAAGTTTGATGGCTTCATGTTGCCATTTGGAACAAAGAGACCGCTGAGAGCTTGATGTGGAGCTTTACAGGATTACACAGTCAGCCTACCCGTTGATGTTGTTGTAGACAGCAATGTAGTGGCTGTTGTCATCGTTGTACGTCTTCTGCGTCTTAATCTCACTGTTGCCAGCTCTCACCACAACATGGCCTTCATGCAAAAACACCTGGAACACTCCGTCCTGTACACATACAACAGCCATAGGTCAGAACTCAACATGCTAGTAGATGACACTTACAACTCCAAGAGACCAATGCAGGAGAAAGACAAACATCATGGAAGATACTTGGAAAAAAATTATTGTATTAGCTGTAAATATGAGAAAAGACAGAGGGGGGCGGGGGGGGGGTCACTCATCCGACCTGATCATGGTGGTGGAACATGAGTCCCTCTTTCTGCTCGGTCCTGAAGCCGAAGCTCGAGTAGAAGTTATCTCTGAGGGTGGGAATGTTGGTCAGAGCCAAGTCCAGGTAGCTCTGACCAGAGAAATGAGCCTCCCGAGCCACCTACATGAACACACACACACACGCACACACGCACACACGCACACACGCACACACGCACAAAACAGGTTCAATAAATGAGCATGTGCCTCAAGAGCAAAGATAATAACTAATATTTGAGCGTGTGTACACCTGAAGCTCTAAATATAAAATGTAACGCCATAGAAATGTACTCCTCTTTCGACGAGCTGCGTATTCTTACCAGCAGGTCACTTTCGCAGCCGAAACTGACTCCGGAGATCTTCATCCTCTTCAGGTCGATGTGGGAGTTCTGGGCCTTCACGTTCCTGAAACAGCCCTTCAGAGAGCCCTGCCGGCGAAACAGAGTCTTCAACCTGAAAAGAGACAGAGACGTCCTGTAACAGCCTGACGGAGGCAGAGGTCTTAAACAAACTAACGTCTAAAGCCATATCTTTAGGAAATTTAGGGGCAGAATTACTTCTCAACAAGCTGAACAACTCCCCTCTGTGAACCTGCATGATAGCAAACCTCCACATACATGTATGTTCATATTTGCATCCACCTGATGAATGGAAGTCAAGGCAAGTCCATGTTGTTTGCAAAGCCCACTATAATAAATCAGAAATGTGCCTTAAGGGGCTTTTTTTCATTAAGGGAAAAATAAAATTCCATTCAAGTGGGAATTTCATTTTTCGAGGGAATCTATGGCAATCCATCCACTAATAATGTGTGTATACTCACTTCACTGGCATCATCTGCTCTGGTACTCCTCCCAGGTAGTAGCTGCCACTGAACTGGGGGATGCTCTCTGTGAACTGGTGTGTGTAGAGGCCAACGCGGTTGTTCCTCACCACGATGCGGTTCGTGCTTGAACGCAGGATGATGATCTCCAGCTGTACAAATAAAAACAACCCGCCACACATCAACAAAGATGAGAAGACTTGAGTGCTCAGTGGAAATGAACACTAAGACTAAAACGTTGCATTTTGAGAGTAGTAACAATGTGTTATTCACATTAGAAAGACAAAGACGGACAGGAAGAGAGACATGGCAGACTTACAGCTTTGGGGTCGGCATCGCTGATCATCAGGAATTCAGTTGAAGGTTCTTTGGGCTCGAGCTCCACCAGATCGCCATTGAAGTTATAGAAAACCTTCAGTCTGCCCTGAAGTACGGCCAGACACAGGAACTGATCCTGAAGGAGGAGAGACACGGAGAGAACATTGAGCCATATAGCCAGTATAGTAATGAACCTGACCAATCCTAGGCCTTTGAATCCCATACTCACTGATGTTGATATTCAAGAGTTAAAAAAATTGGATAACTATTAGCCAACATATCTTTATAAGGATCCCTTCAATATTTAAACTATATAAGGGAGCCACTGTTTTTAAACAGATATTGTGTATTTCTGTACTGCATATTTTTTAACTTATTGGCTGATATTTACAGCGATAATGACACATCTTTATTTTGTTTAATCTGAATTAAATTCAGGCAGTGTCTTGTATCTGTGATATATTAATATCAGCCGACCAATTTAGGTTCTGATAAAAACAATGGCAATGAATGCTAAACAATAAAGACATCAATACTAACTGATTATTCCATCGATAAATCAGATCTATGCTCTATTATGGGGCAATAGTAAATTTCCGAAAGAGAAAGTATGATTGGTTCTTATTGGCTGCCTGAAGAGAACAATAAATGAATGGATGACGTCTTTACCTCCTTGTGCAGCAGCAGCAGTATTCCGTTGTGTGAGATCAGTTTGACTTCCTGCTCAAAGCGCTGTATGCGAGCAGATTCATCAGTAAAGGTGATCTCAGCAAAGCCGGTCCCGTCAAAGAACGCCGCGTCATTCACCCAGGCCTGAGTCAGCACCGGCTTGGACCTGTTTTAATCCATTATGAACCATAATTATTATGAGTGAGTTTAGTTAAAAGTAAAGAAAATATATAGAGAAAAGACAAGATGAAAGATATTGTCTTATCAACATTAACTGGAGGTTATTTACCCACCATGTTTTTAGTTGTATTAATTGAATGACAACTTGTACACTGACCTGCCGTAAGGTTTCTCTGCGGTGGTGTTGAGTTTGAAGATGTTTTCAAAGTTATACAGACTGAGGACTTCCTCGTTGAGCGTATCTAACTCGATACAGCCCTTAAAGTTAGGCAGAGCGAGCGGGGATGGGGGCTAGAAAACAAGAAGAGAATAAGATGAAAAAAATATATACTAATATATATAATAAAAAATACAAAAAATGAGTCATGAACTTCTATCTATAACATCGGAGCGTTTTCTGATTTGACTTAAGTTTATGTTCATTGAATTTTCTTTTTTCCTGTCTTTATCTCTTTTAAATGTCTCTTTCCTTTATCTTACAATTCGAATTATTTAGAATAACAGCTTAGTTGCAGTACTTTGTATTATTAATATTACGTTTTGTTAGTAACTACATGAGAAAACATCCAGTTTTCAAACATGGAAATAAAAATGTGGATGCTCTCATAGGCCACGACTGCAATGCAATGGTGAAGCAGCTCTCATACGAAGGCTTTCCACCGTGTACTCACTTTAAAAGTACTTGGGTATCCTCCCACATAAAAGACGGTGTCGTCGGTCAGGAGGTTGAGCAGCCCCTGATCCCCTTGAGCCTCCACGGAGGCTTTGGTGACCATTTGTTCCCCCTCAGAGGCTTCAGAAGACATGGACATCTGACCGTACTGTAGGATCCTGCATTCAATCCCAAAAACTAAATATCAACCTTCTGTACAGTGATAAAAGCAGTTAAAGGAATAGATATTCTATTTTTTTAATTTATACTCTATACTTAATTAGTTGGTGTTATTGTGGGACTTTGGTGCTTTAAAGGGTTAGTTTAGATTCACCAAAGTCACACAATAACACAAACTAACTAATCGATCAAAGCAGCAGTAAACCTGCAACTCCTGTGCTCTGCAAGGTGAAATTATTGCTATTGTTAATGGAATCTTGTGTCTTTGAAGAAAGGATAGATAATGGCTTCAGTTGCTTGTTGGAAAGGGCTGTCTGACAGCATGGTCAAACATGGAAAATGTTATAAATATAGCCGACACTTAAACAATATAGATTTTTTTAAGGTGGCTAAAATATGTTTTGCTGCTGTCCCATCCACAGCAGAACATTACTTTGATCCAGTCTGGTCCTCCCTTACCACTTTAATGCGACTTGTTTACAATATCTATGTATAAGACACCAATTTGTTACATTTATTTGTATATTTCAATGAGTATACTCTACAAAGTTGGAATAAAAAATAAAAAAAATGTTTCACCTCAATATGTGAACATCTTCTCAAGTAAAAATCCACCATGTCATCATGTATGTTTATAGTGTGTCTTACCTCTCCAGCACTACGCTATTGAAGTTTCCATTCGCCTTGACTTCTTCTACCATCAGCACCTCAGCAGTTTCTCCTCCAACATTGAAGTACCAGCGCAGTCTCTTTCCCTCCAACACCATGCCCAGGTACTCCTTACTCGACTACAAATACAAAATAGACAGTAATGAACTACAAAAACCCAGACTGTCCATGCAAAGGTCTCCTTACTGCACTACAACTACTAGAAACACTCTAAATAATCACTAGACAAAGAATAAATGTATTAAAAGATGCCATACTGCTAGTGTGCCAATCAAATGAATGAAACATAATGTTCAGAGTGGTAGAGGGATCATTTTAGAGATAGCTCACCCCAAAATCTAAAACACACATTTCTTCTCTTAGCTGTAGTGCTATTCATCAATCTATATAGTTTTGTGTTGAATTTCATGCAGGAACTATTTTCTTTCAACCAAACTACAGTCGCCAGCCGTATCACTGTGAAGGGGGAAGCGTTTATTTACTCATGGACGAGAGGTTGTGACAGGGAGAGGATAGATACTCGCATCCTCCTCGGCTGAGCTGTAATGTTCGGTTGCTCAGGGGTGCGAGGTTAGCTCGCAGTATGGAGTGTAGATGCACAGGTGTAGTGCGGTAGAGAGATAATCCTTCCTATATGAAACTGCTTACAACACAATCTGAGTAATTGGGTAATGATCTCTGGAGGAGACATTGCGTTTTATTAAATGTATTTTCTTGGCGCTTTGAGCACCACAAGCCAAATGCCACCTAGTCAAATCATAGTAAAGTGAAAGGCAGGCAACTTTACGGCTGATATCGCCAACAAAAATAAAGAATAAAACAACAATAAAAATGACATCTAAAATAATAAACAAAAAAAAACACAACGCATAATGATGAGTTGATGATAGTGAGTTGCCGGGGTGCTTACATCCTTGTTGCCGAGGTAGAAGACGAATTGTTGGTCGCTGTTGTCCTGCCGCCGGGCTCGGGCTGCCTCCGGCAGAGTGATGAAGAACTTCAGGGAGGTGTAGGCCGCCAGGTCGGCCACGTTACGAGGAGTACGGACCTGAACTCCGGACTCCCCGTTAAACTTCACCGACACGCTCACCTGGACGGAGGAAAGACGAGGAGACAATTACAGGCTTTTCAATTTCAAGTGAGAGAGAGAGAGAGTGTGTGTGTGTGTGTTTGTGTGTGAGAGTGTGTGTGCGTACCCTGCTGGCAGCGTTGCGCGCCTGCTGTATGAGCTGTCGGATGCGGCTGATGTTCTCAGAGATGTTTGGCATCTGTACGGAGTGATTCTGCAGTTCATCCAGCTTCTTCATGATCAGAGGAATAGTCTCACCCAGTGCGTGCACTTTAGAGAGAGAGATTGGCAGAAAGAAACTTAGTCCGGTTTGCAACAACAAGGATTCATTTTTAAACCCAATTAAATCATAGTTCAATTTTCAATCATGTAGCAACTAACTTAAAAAACTATTTTGCCTCTTTAAACGTCAGTTTAGTTTTTACTCTGGATTAAATTCAATTCTGTGTATAATTTTATTACAACATATGATAAGTTAAAGCTCTTGATATCAAGTTACTTTTAACAGAAACTAAATATATACAGTACTGTGCAAAAGTTTTAGGCAGGTGTGAAAAAATGCTGTAAACTAAGAATGCTTTCAAAAATAGAAGTGCTAACAGTTTATTTTCATCAATTAACAAAATACAAAGTGAGCAAACAAAAGAAAAATCTAAATCAATTGATGAAATTAAACTGTTATTTTTGAAAGCATTCTTAGTTTACAGCATTTTTTCACACCTGCCTAAAACTTTTGCACAGTACTGTATATATATACACATATATATTATATATAACCAGTTCCTGAAATATCTTTTTTCTTCAGGATGCTTCTCTGGCGATATCTTCATCCTACCGGTCTTGTTGGCCTCAATCAGGGCGTTGTTGATGTCATCATTGGTGGCGTTGGCGTCTCCGTATGTCTGCTGCCATTTGTCCAGCTGCTCTTTAATAGGGCGCAGGGCATCGTTGACTTGTGTGGCCGTGCTGTTCGCGAGACTCGCTGCTTGCTTCGCCTTGTCGATCTCTTGACTCACATCTGTTCATCACAGAGAAAGAAGGATGGAGATGTATTTAAAAAAAAATAATCATAGAGATGGATAAGGTGAGTTTAGTAGATCGGTCAATGTGCTCATATGATCCTTGCACTTATTGAAAGTCAATTTGGATGTCATGTAATGTGCGTACTTGAGGTGGAGTTGAGGTTGTTCTGAATCTCCACCAGGTCCTTCATCACATCAGCCTGCTTGGTTTTGGCATCGTCCAGCCGCCTCCGAGCGTCTTCCAGCTGCGGCTTCAGGTCTGTGCAGCAGGAAACAAAAAAATAAATTAAAAACATATTCAAACGGAATTCCACAAATCTTTTTTTTTTTTTGACAAATGTTTTTATTGTCTTTTCCACAATACACAAACACAAGACAGAACAACGCACATTAAAAAGTACATATAGGCACTTTGCATATTTCAAATGCATGTTTTGTTTTTTGGCATTACTGACTGTTTCTCAACAGAAATAATAATAAACATACAGTAGAGTAGAAGGTGACATCTGTTCATGCACAGATAGGTACACATTATACCCCACAAATCTCTACTTTTACTCGATTTCATGTCATCCTTTGTAAGACTCTCTTATATGACTATGCTGGATGTGTGTGTTTACCGTTGTTGAGTTCATCGTTTAGCTTCACGACTTCGTCCTTCAGCTCCACACTGTGGTTCCTCAGAGAATCGGCGACCTGCCCGAGGTTCTGGTCTTTTATGTTCTAAACACACACACACACACACACACACACACACACACATTACACATATTACAAGCCTGACACAGACAAATACATAATTTGAAGCAAGTTGTTTGATTAGTTTCAATCTGTGCACATACATCTTTAATACAGGTAAAAACATAAACGTGTGTTTTGTACCTCCATTGTGTCGTTAGCAGCCTTGTTGGCCATCTTGGCGGCCTCTTCTGCCTCTTTGACACTGTTGATGATCTTGTTGTAGGCTTGTGTCACATCCACTAATCCGTCCTTCTTGGTTTCCATTACCACACTGCAGACAAACAAGATTATTAACATCTTCTCTTTACTTACTTATCATGGCAACTTGTGCATGGCCCAGGCACTAATTATGCCATAATTCAATGGCAGTTTGTCCAAACATCACCAAACTTCCTGGATATTTCCAATTTAAGCGGTTTGAAACATGTCTCCAAATGTTAAAACATATGACTGGCAGGAAATTGAGTTTGCAATTACTGAAAGGTAGCATAAATTGTTGCGATGAAACAAGTGTGTGAATGGTCCGGCTTCTTTTTTAGACAGAATTAAACCAGCTGAAGTGACTTTGCTCAGCTTTGTGAAGTCCAAAACCTGCTTGCTGCTGCCTGAAGCTTTGATTTTGAAGATTGAACGACTACCACTTGTTGAGAGAATTTTTCCTTGTGAATTCTTGTGAATACAGCAAACGATCTTAATACACGGTTGTATGAGCAGCTAACTACTCTCTTACCTGGACAGGTTCATGGCTAAAGTGTTCAGCAGCTCAGCGTGCTTCTCTGCTTCTTCCACTAGAGGAATTTTTGACTCGGCCGAAGCAAAGTTCTGCACTTTCTTTGCCAACGGTGTTCTGGCGCCGTCCAGCTGGGCCGCCAAGCGCTCATATTCCTGAGAAAGGAATTAAAGTGTTAACGTGATGAATACCATACAACTGCAACATCTGAATTTTGATTCAGTATCTCTACGGCACCATTAAAATAAGCAAAAAGCCCAAAGAAATTACTTAAAAAAAACTGTACTTAATTGTAAAAGAAAAGGCAGATATATTGTATTCATTATATACCTGTGAAACACTGAGGTAATGACTGAATCTGGCTTTTTTTCTGACAATGAAGCATATACAAAATATTTTCTTGTACTAACCTCAACAAATGATACTTAACCTTAAACCTATAAAGCAGAACGGAAACTTCAAAAATCTGAACTGAAATGCGAACATAGCCGAGTTTCTTTTGTCTCCCCAAAAGGTAGTTGTAAAGCTGCTCAGCATATTTATATTATCAGGGTTTGAACACCAGGTGTGGTGCAGGTAGGACCTACAGATGTTGGCAGAATATTATGTTAAAATCAGTATGTATTTGTTATTTTTCTAACCTCTTTGGAGTCGTGCAGCGTGGACAACACATCGTTGACCTGCGCTACGTCATCTTCAGCCATGGACAACTGGTCGTTCACCTCCTTCTGCTTGGACAGCAGGTCTTCTATGCTCCTCTGAGAGAGAGCGAGAGAGAGAGAGAGAGTCAACATCTCTTTTCATCACTGCCCTCACTCTACCGGTGTTGGTGATCACGCAGCTCACCTGGTTGTCCTCCAGGGTTTTCTCGTTGACGTTGTTGATCTCTGCGGCTCTGGCGGTGTTGTTCACAGCTTCGTTCAGGGCGTCTCGAAGATCCATCATTTCTGAGTGGAAGCGGGCCAGGCGCTCTCTAATAGCAGTGGCCAAGTCGCTGTTTTCTACCTGACGACCCGCCAACTCCTTGTTAACGCGGTCCAACACTAGCAGAGGACACAGAGGCGGAGTTTGAAGCGGTGATCACGTCTGCAATTTGTTTTGGGGTCTTTGGGGACTTTTATTCCTTTTGCATTGGATTACTTTAGTTCTGCATTATAGACATGGTTTCAACCTTTAAGCACCAACTGGTAAGTGTTTCAGGGGAATATATGTGTACTCACATTTCTGCGCCGCGATCTTCTCTTTGCCCGCCAGCTTCCTTGGTCCCACATCACTCCTGTACCTCATCTCCCTCAGCATGGCCTGCACCTCCCTCAGCTTCTTCTCCCTTTCCCCATCGTCCTGCTCGGCCTCGGAGACATTCAGCGACGTCTGGTTCGTCATCATCAGGATGTCTATGGAAAGCACCAGAAAAAAAACATCAATCAAATAAAAGGTCCCAACTCTGAATGACACGGTCCTTCAAAATGTGAGTATGTGTGGACTGACAGTATCTGAAACTTCTTTTTCTTTAATGAAAGATGAAAACCAAAAGGTTTCTCCAACGGCTACTAATTACCATTTATATGCAACCTTTACATGTTTATTATGTATTGTTAGTATGATTTTACCACATGATTACAAATTTCTACATTAATGGAAAAAGATCACTGAGTAGAGAAGCCCATTTCTGCCAGTATAAAAATATAATATGATGAAAACCTTTAGGATTCTAAGTAATTTTAACAACTTAAAAAAGCATTACTTAGTAAAGCAAAATATTGAGAAACCTATCACACAATAATGAGTTAGGTGGTTCTTAAAATAATGACTTAGTATCTCGAAATATGGACATAATATCTCAAAATAATGAGAAACCTTCTCATATTTTGACTTGTCATTAATTCTAGTTTATTTTTTAGTCCACATTGGCAGGAGAGGGCTTCCATACTCTGGAATCTACTCAAGCATCTCACGCAGCCACTGGAGCACTGATTGACTTCAACGAACAGCTCGTATCATGTTGCACAAATATTTTGATTAATTTCTGATGGACTCATTGTCCCCGTCATACCATTTATACCCATGGTCATGTTGTTGATGAAGGACAGCAGGTCTTGCGCTCTCTGGTGTGTGCTAGTGGTACTGTCCCGCATGTCACCAACCCTGTTGGTCATCGCTGTCGCCTGAAAACACCGCCACAATATAACACTCTCAGTTCTACATACTAGCAAACATTAATTTATTTATTTAATATTAGATTTGTGAAGATTTGAAACTGTTATTTTTAAAACCAGGGGAAATTACAATGTTGCTCTTTTACGTTCAAGTCAATAAACTACAGGAACAAAAAGATTAAAGTTTCTTCACAGATATAATACATTTAATTATTGAAATCAAAATAAATATGTTATGCACAATGCATTTAAAGTGATTATTTTTTCTTTCTGTCAAGGCTTTAACGTTTTTATGTAATTAGAAAGTAGTGGTGAGCGGTGTGAATAAAAAATGAATACCCCAATAATGGTCTTATTATCACAATATTTACAGTAATATTCAAAACACAGTAAAAATATTGCATTGTGTTGTATTTTAGAAGTTTCAATGATAACTGAACTTCCCCCTGAGCAAGGCATAGAGGTCTTGTGATGTTTGACATAATCACACTGTGTGTGTATGTGTGTGCGTGAGTGTGTGTCATAAGTAACCACACCTTGCGTTGTAGTTCATCAATGTCGTCATTAATATTCAGGATCTCAGCATCCAGCACGTCGGCCCGAGTCCTGCTGTCATCCAGCGTACTGTTGTAGTTCTCTATGGCCCGCTAGAGTCATGGAAATATATGGGTTATAAGCAATATAATATGTATTTGTGTGTGTGTGTGTGTGTGTGTTTGCGCATGTGCACTCACAGCGACGTCCTCCACAGACTTGTTGAGACTGTGCAGCTGAGCCCAGGCCATGGAGCTGGCGTTGAGACTGCTCAGCTGACCGGCTACTGAGTGGAAGTCGTCGTTCATTTTGTCAAGATCCTCCAACAAGACGGTGACGCAGCTGTCACACGCTGCGAGGACACACACACACACACGCACACACACACACACACGCTCACACTTCATTTCACTCAAGGGTAATAATAACACTTTCTAAGAACGGTTTTGTTTTCTGGTACTTTTTCCTCTATTAAGCATATTTTAAAAGTATCACGTATATAAATATCAATTGCGGTCAGCACTAATGCGCGGGTGTGTATTTCACTTACGTTCACAGTGCATGCCATCATGGTGCTCTACAGGCACGCTGTATTTTTGCTTGCAGGCGTCGCACTGTTTTCCTGTCATCCCGTCAGGACAGCGGCACTCCCCTGTGCGAGGGTCACAGCGACCTCCTCTGCAGCTGCACTCTGGAGAGAGGGAGGTTTTCATATGACTGCTACTAATGCTAATAATGCGACTGTGGCTCAGTGGTTAGCAAGTCGGTCTTTCAATCAGAAGGTCGGTGGTTCGAGCCCCGGCTCCGGCAGTCTGCGTCGTTGTGTCCTTGAGCAAGACACTTAACCCTCATTGCTCACCGTTGCTGTGTCTACGGTCTACTGTATATCATGTAAGTCGCTTTGGATAAAAGCGTCAGCTAAATGAAATGTAATGTAATGCTAATGCTACCATTTCTAATTCTACTTCTGCCTTTACAGCTTTAAAAGGCCTTTCTGCCGAGCTGTAAGCGCTCACACTACCCTTGTTCCAGCTGCGTTTGAATATAAATTGAGTACACTCAAAGATGCTGTGCAACAACTGTGGTCTGGTTATATTTACAAAAACTAAATACTAAATGTTTAATAAACTCAAGTGAAAAGATCATGTTAATTCAATTTAAAAAAAGAAGAAAAAAAGATCAGCATGCATTATAAAATAGATTACTCTGACAGTGACAAAAGTACAGTATGCTGTTCAGTGTGACACGCATGCACTCACTCCTGCATCCGTTGGGTCCGTAGTCCCAGAATCCCGGAGCGCACTGTTTGCAGTTCGGCCCGTTGACTCCGGGCTGGCAGCTGCACTGACCGCTCTGAGGGTCACACGGCTGCACCAGAGCGGCGGAGGCGTCGCAGTCGCACTGACGGCAGCCGGAGCACGACTCAAAGCCAAACGAGCCGTTCTGAGAGGAGAAACAGATTGAGGCAAAGGCACGAGGTGAAGCTAGGAAGTTACTCCCCGTTACATCTCATTTCTTTTTAATGTGATTTGTAAATAAATGGTTGCAGATTATATGTTGGATCCACAATTCACATATAAAGAACAATGAACAAAAGAAAAACAAGGGCAGCACTTACCTCACAGCTGTCACAGTGCGGTCCGGTGACTCCAGCTTTACAGCGACACTGTCCAGTTTGAAGGTCACATGACTCGGTGCCGCATGGAGAGCAGTTACATTCTGCGTGAAGAAAACAGAACTTGATCCATCACACTGTTGACTAAACTAAAACCCATTGTTAGGAGTCAAAAGGGGGGAAACTAGGACACTCAATCAGTGTCGTAGTTTCTGATTCCATGTTCACTTAACCCGTGTCATGATATGTTGGAAAACAGGAAAGTAGCACGTGTGTCGAAGCCGAACTCACTGGTGCAGTTTTTGGCAGTGACGGCGTCTCCGTAGTAACCGGGGGCGCAGATGTCACAGTGCGGTCCGCCCGTGTCGTGCATGCAGCTGAGGCACTCGCCCGTCAGCGGGTGACAGTCGGTGAACAGCATGTTGGGGTCCGTGTTGCCGTGGCAATGGCACCTCTGGCACCTGCTGCCCAGCACCATGGGGTTGCCGTAGTAACCGGGTGCGCACCTGTATTGAGAGACCCATTTTTTTTTATGAACTTACTTATATATAATTAGGATAAGGTATAATTAGTAAAGGTTTAGTGACATAATGAGCCAAAATGATAATCATGAGTTATCAATTAAGGCTGCAGCAATTAGTCTTGGTTGACAGAAAAGTAATTGGCAACTATTTTGATAATTGATTCATTGTTTCACAAACACCGTGGACTTTGAGAAACTGGGATGGACAGTGGATGGATTTTTATAAACCAACGATTGATCAATTCATCTGAAATATAATTGGCAGATTAATTGTTATTTCCATCCCTTTACATGACAGAGGTAACATTTGCAGTCACTGCAAAAAAAACGTGATATGTTAGAATAAAATGAGTACATTATAAAACTACCTTCGATAACAAATAAGATAAAACATTATTGATCCACAGATGCAAACTAGATAAAAAAGTCAACTCAAAAACTAGGTTTTGACAAACTATGCAAAGTGGTCGCGTGTATCCAAATCTGTTTCAAACAGGTGTTGCACACTATAGCTTGCTTTAGTACAATTGTTTGCACATCCACACGTGGTGTATCGAGCCACCGGCTGCCACTTTGTTGAGGAGGAAGTTTACCTTTCACAGTGTGGGCCAGCGTAACCCGGCATACACAAACACTGCATCCTGTCGGTTTTCTGCACGCAACCTTCTGCAAAGCTACACAGAGATAAAAAAATGAGTGATTATAATATACGATTAAATGGGAAAGTAACAAGAAGAGGACTTCAAAGAAGACAGTGAAGTGTTCTCACTTGTTGGATGGGACCCTCAGTGGGCAGGGACAACTGGAGCACGACACCGCCTGTCCGTCAAGGCTGTTGTTGCCGAGAAAACCGCCCGGGCAGCTGTCACAGTGGTCACCGGCTGTGTTGTGCTGGCAGTTCTGATGGAGGGGGAGACAAGCGAATGATAAAAATGGATGACTTACCTATAAGTAATGCTGGAGGGGAGTGATGTGTGTTGACTGATTTATCATAACAAATCCTCACCAAACAGATTCCAGATCCGTCCAGACATCGGTCAGAGTGTCCGTTACAGTTACAGGGAACACATTTACCGAGAAACAGGCCGATAGTGTCCCTGAAGTAACCCGGAGCACATTTCTATAGAGCAGAGAGGAACATGGATGTAACGGCTGGGAAGATCATTTACAGAAAACAACTGACCCAACCTTCCAACTGTTTTATTGTATTATCATTATCATTATGTATCATCACCCGGTAGTGAAGTTCTTATTTTATTTTGTTAAATTATCTATACACCTTAAAGATACAGATGGAGAAATGGGAAAAACACTCATTAAAAGTGTGAATAGGAATGAGTAAGTTGCTGAAACTGAAATAATAATTCGGGGGACTACTGAGAAATAGGAGGAGATACATTGTAATGATGCAAAGATTCATTGAATTGTAGAATTTCCGACTTTTAGTATTAATCAAAATGAATGAATTGTATGAATGTTTCATCAAAGTCTTCAAATGCTTTTGGGAAACACGGTCTCGGTTCCCCACCTGACACGAGTCTCCCAGGTAATTGGCAGGACACATGCAGATCTCCACATTGTTGGCGTGGAGGCCGGCGGGCAGCCTCTCGGCGACCTCCAGCACGGCGCCACGTAGCGACACCGAGTGGGCGGACTGGGAGTGGAGCGCTCGGATCTGCAGCGAATCCAGACCCACCAGAACCATCATCAGCTCCTCCCGAGACACAGAGTTACCGGTCTGAGCGTGACGGAAACTTCCCTGTGAGGAGAGGAAGGTGAACGGAGGTGAGGTCAGGTTTGTGCTTTTGACTTTTCTTAGTTCCACGATGACCCTCAGGGAGGTACAGGGACACACAGGTGAGTGGACAGCGACACCTGTTGGCCAGCAAATGGCTAATACAATACAATAAGGAAGACAATAGTACATGAATTAAAAAATAAGCAAACAAACAACACTCATCCTGAATTCTTAATCTCCTCTAAAACATGAAGCATACAGTCTTGGCAGAAATTGTCATGTAAATATCTGAAATAATATTAATAATAATATTGGGCCTGCATATACATTTAAATACCATCAATAGGATTGGCTTAAATTTAGTGGTTATGACAAGACCTATTTTTGTGTTGTTTTTTTGTGTTGTTTATTAAGTTTTCATCAGGTTTTCTTAGATAACAGCTTCAGTTGCCTGTCTGAGGTAAAGATGTTCAAATATATTAAATATAGAGCACACTTAAACGGCCTCGGCCGCAGCAGTACATGCTTTGCTCTTGTTCTGGTACTCCTGTCTCCTAACTGGGAGCGTACGACCGCAATGGATAAGTATCTCGTACTGAAACACTTCAAACACACAAACTATCCATTAAATATCTGTTCGGCTTCTGTGGGTCCAGAAAGAGACAAAAGGTGACAGAAAGTAAATAAAGTGTTCAGAGGACGAGAATAAAATGGTGGCATATTGCAGTCAACTTGGGGTCTTGCATATTATTCAAAGCTGTACTGGTACTATATTCATTATTATTGCACATCAACAGCTCTAGATGGCAGCGGGAGACAAGATTATATAACCCAAGGTCACCATCTCAGCAAAAAAGGACTTGCCTAGGGTTATCAACACTAAAAAGTATGGAAAAAATATTTTGGAAAAAGGACAAACCCGAAATGTTGCTGCCGGCCTGCGCTTGTTGTGTTGTTAGATACAGCTTCTCACATAAATCTCCCGGCTTACGGATATTTAAATGACCCACGACGACCTGTGGAAGTGACTTTACCTCGACCATGTGAACGATTCCCAGGTGAGGCTCTTCAGGTGAGGAGTACTCTCTCTCCATGAACACCAGGGTCATCTGGTTACCCTGAAGGAGCAAACGCATCGTGTGAAAAGGGTGTGTGCAGTAGTTTAACAGAGAGTGTGTGTGTGTTGGGTTTTAGCATTTGGCAGCTAAAAGCATTTGTTTAAAAAAAGTAAATACTCTCTTTGTGTGTACATTCATGTTGAGTGTCATGTTTCTGATATGTGAACTTCGGTTACACAGATATTTGTGTGCACCTTGAGAATGATGTCAGGCCTGGAGGCTTCTGCAGGCAGAGACAACACGTCGCCTCTCATGGTCTGAGTGTGGAGACGGTACCTCAGATAACCTCCATAGGATGAGACCTGGGGAAACAGGCAGTAGTTTCAGGAGATATTAACATGGAAAACATTAAAACGATAAAAGGAGATGAACAGTCATGAGGCAGGAAGCAAAGAGTGAACTACAGACTGCATTTTAATCCATACTACAATGGATTACATTCAGACTGTACAGTCAAACCGAAACAAGATCCAGGGCCTTTATTTCCATGCAGGCTTTGTCAAAGCCGACACTTGAAGCAGGTTCATGCAGCGTAACGCGACTCAGTTTGGGGTTTAAATCAAAGCATCAGCCCGCACGCAGACTGATGCTGGTTGAAGCCCACATGAAAGCTGTCGATTCAAACGTCTAGACGAAAATGCTTATCTGCATCCAAACACCTCGTCTCAGCCTCTGGATCATGATGTGGGATCATTTTGTGTGTGTACTATAGGTGTGTGTGTGTGTGTCGTGACCAATGGCATTTAAATTACAGAGTTACGTCGTGGGGCTGAACCGAGTAGTTTTACGCTGACATTCAATTTCTAAAGCTACATTTTTAAAGCTGCACAGCTTGTTTTTCCTTTATGCATGGCGAATCATTGTGTTGAACCCCTGTGTTTCTGCACCGTTTCAGATAAAGATCAGGCTAGACTGATATTTCAAACACATTTATATCTCCTGAAAGATTCTGCTTCAATCCATATCTGTTGCTGTTTAGCATTTTCACTGCAGACAAAACAAGTTATTTTGCAGCTTCTTGTGTTTGGACAAAATGTGACATTTGAGAAGTTTGGCTTGCGTTGTTAAATTAATAGGTCGACGTTTTGGGAGTTAGGCTTATCTGCTTTCTTGCCAATATTTGGATGGAAAGATCATTACCACTTTCCTATCTGTCCTAAAATGTATGCTGGAGCTGAACTTAGCATAATCACTGGATAAAGACAATAGACCCTCATTCATAAGCTTTCTCTTTCTACATGTGAGACGCATATTGGCAACCACTTCCACATCTCCAGTTGTTTTAGAGCATTTTATGACTGCTAAGAGACACTTGAGGCATAAAGTTGTCATGGAACGACATTCCAACAAACCCAGTTTGCCTGGTCATGCCTAACTTGTTGCTACTATCACTGAAGCTGTTGATATGTATCTCACAAGTTGACTGTACTTTTGTAACAGTATATTTAAAAGCAAAAAACACACTATAAGTCATTAATCTCTGAAGATCAAAAATCCTCCAATGATGCAGAAGAACAAAGTATTACATGCCTCAAATTGCCCCCTGAGGGATTAATAAAGTGTTTTGAATCAAAGCTACTACAAGGAACTTGATTTAGGCTCACAGTCCTTTTAAGAAGCCTCTCATTTTACAGCAGCAGGGCTTGACAAGTCCTGGTTCTGGTTTCCATTTGCCCAGCGAGGTGAAGCTCTGCTCCTGGCCTCTGGGGAACTTGAATGATTTCATCTGATATTGTGCAGAATCCGACCTCGTAGCACCCATCATAAGCATTAATAATACCTATATAGAAATAGCCAATCTTCTCGATGATGGTGTTTGTTTTTGTAGGTCTGATAGAGCCATCAGTATTAAATTGAGACCGTTTCATAACCCTAACCTTGCAGAATCTATTTCCTCTTTCCCCTCTTACCTTGCCTCCCAGGTAAGTCTTTGGTGCATGCCAGTGAAGGTCCTGGTAGACATCGGGCACGTCGCTGAGGTCGGCCTCAACAAGGTCCTGACCAGGATACACCGCGACAGGTACTTCCTGTCTGTCTGCTCCAAGCAACACCCAGCCCTCCATGTCCATCACCTACAGGACAGGGGAAAAGGTAGATGATAAAACAGCAGTGAATAAACAACAGAGACAACATCAACTCATAAGTTCACAACATGTTGAGCGATGTTTGTTACTGCAATAGTTAAAGGCAACATTTGAATGTGATTTATAAATGTGGTGGGAACGTTGATGATACTCAGCTATGATTCAAGAGAAGTTCAACAGCAAGAGTACGATATCAGAATAATCATCAACTATTTGGATGAAGTACTAAACTGTAAATGCTGTGTACGTTACACCCTAACCAGTTAGAATTTTTCTCTTTTGGCTGCAGAATTTACAAATTTGGATTTTAAGACGGTGGAGACAATGAAGAAACACGAGTACCTCGGTGCGTCTCTTGTCAGAGCTGCGACAGCGGTCGGTGGCTCCAAAGCAGAAGCAGCTGGTGCAGCCCTTCGGGTTGGTTGGGTCCAAGTGGAACGTACCAACTCTGCACTGGTCGCATCGAGAACCCTGCACGTTTTCCTGCAGGCGGAGGACGCACAGCAGGTCAGACCACACTGTTGAGTGCAGGAGGATGTGTGTGTGTGTTGGTGTGTGTGTGTTAGTGTTAGGGTTGCCCCACCTTGCACAGACACCGTCCTGTGAAGAAGTCACACACTTCCTCTTCGGTTCCAGCCTCGTTGCAGTCACATGGCCTGCAGTTGGGGTAACCGTAGAAACCGGGGGCACAGCGGTCACACTGACGGCCAACGACGTTGTCCTTACATCTGGAAAAAATAACATGCAATTGTTTTAGTTCATGTTTGAGAATCAATGGGCCTAGGTTTATTGATCAAATGTAAATCTCTATTTTTCTCTCTCTAAATAAAGCTACAACCTTTGACCTTTATGCGCATGAATGCATTTCAATCTTAAGATAAGATAAGATAATCCTTTATTAGTCCCGCAGAGATGAAAGGTTTATTGCTACCCATTCTCCAATCACGAATAACATCATCTGATCAAACATAAACATTTTGACATCCACACACAGCCATACACTCCTCCCCCTCCCCCAAACTCCATAATTATTTTCAAAATATATTGATTTGAGTTTGATGGTAAAATACGCCATCATATAATTTGTTCCCAAAGTTCTGACAATCCTTTGAACCTCCAGTGGTCACAGTGTCCCAGTTTCTCCAGTGGGTTAATATTCAAAGTTTCCGGTATATATTTTTCCAGTTAAAGCATCGGAGGCAAAGATAAGCACAGTGAGCTGCGTGTTCGTCCAATCAGGTGTATGAAGAGTTCATGTTGAGTGAAGAAGAGAACCGTCCTCATTAGGACCACAAGGGATGAATGTGAGCTGCCTTTAAAAATACTGTTGTAGTTGTGAACATAGAAGATGCTGACTGACGCGTGACAAATGGGGTCCATCATCATGTTATGAAGCATGGAGGAGGAATAACGGAGGCAGGAAGCCAGATAAAGACGAGGACAGACAGCTGCTGTGCTGTTGGCAGTCCTCAGAGAGCTAAGTTTAAAAACCTGCAGCTTCCACAGACAAGAGACAGTCTGGAACAGACAAGAGTTGGCAAGTGCAGCTGGCCAAAGAAACAGCAATCAACCCAGTGAGAGAGTCGGAGCCAAGATCCTGTCAGGAGACCAAACGGGCGAGAAATAACTGCCTTTTTAGGTATTTCCAAACGGAGGCCTGACATTTGAGAGTTGAACTTGCTGAACTCCAAATACATCACACACCACAGTGGTGGCAGTGTGGAGAGCCAATGATGATTCATGGCTTCTGAAGAAAATAAAAAGGAATGAGAAGAAACTGAATGTATTGTTTTAATTGTTTGCTTTTCAGAGAGGGAACGTTTGTCTGCATCTGATTACGGCCCCAGAGAAACGATGATGATGTCAGTCATCATGTCCTCTGTCTCGTCTCGTCGTACCTGCACTGTCCGCTGGAGGTGTCGCAGTTCACATCGGGGGAGACGATGCCCGGCCGAGAGCAGTTGCAGACCTCACACCCAACCAGTGGGTGGCAGCCGAACGTCTGGGGCTCACACTGGGTGCATTCTGGGAGCAGAGTCCTCGGAGGGCAGATACAGTCGCCGGTCACCGGTTCACATAACCTCGTACCACAGTTACAAGCTGGAGGGAAGAAGAGAGACAGAGGGATACAGTTAGTACCAGGGAGGAATGAATCCATCATAAGAAAAAATGAGTGGGACTACAGCGAATTATTTGACAGTCGATCAGACACTCACGTCTGCAGTTGGGGAATCCCCAGTAGCCCGTGGCACACATGGAGCAGTCCCGGCCGATCACGGCGGGCCTACAGCGGCACTGGCCGCCGAACTGCTCGCAGGTGTCGCTCTCGGCTCCGACCTCGTGGCAGTCGCAGGGCATCGCCCCGTTGTTGAAGAAGGCCGACAGAGACACCGCCGAGCTGAGGCAGAACTGAGAGGCGGTGGAAGGGCTGCAGGGAGGAGGAGAGAGGAAGAGTCTGTAGAAACACGCTGAGGTGGAGGATTTTCACTTTCACATCTTTGACAATAAGTAAATGAAAACATGGTATGACTACAAGTACTGTAGCATATAGTTGAACGATCACAATAAGGACTCTTTCAAAATATCTCTTGTGCTTATTCAGCTCAACAAGTAATCTGAAGTCACTTTATTTTATGTAGAAAACGTATAATAAAAACACTCGTCATTGTTCAGCTCTACTGCAAACTGTTGAGGTACTGACTTGATGTAAAAGCTGTTTTGTCCACAGTTGCTGATGAAATCGTATGATTTATCCAGAGGCTCCTCATTCAGGTAGCTGGAGCTGTAGCTCGTCTCAGGCACGACCAACACGTAGTCCTGTAGTGACAGCACAGGGAGGAGAAAGGTATGAGAGAGCGGGAGGGCGCTTCATCTGTTGCACTAAGATTGTAGAGGAGAGACCGTTGAAGAATATAAGCCATATAAAATCAAATGAGATGTAAATAGAAGAGGTGATCTTATAGAATTCAATATTAGAACAAACAAACTGAAATAAAAACAGATAACAGGGCAACATATGTAGAAGTGCATATACAATTACAAAAATTATGAAACTAAAACAAGCACAATTTAAATACGTAATGAGAATAAAGTTAAAATAATACACCATAGAATAGTAAGACATAGTGATGAGATAACGGAAAAAGAAAACTACTATTGTTAAGTGTCAGCCATCTTGTAAAAGTGAATTTTAAGGAGGCAGATCTCACACTGTTCCAAAGCCGAGGGACAGAAACAGAAAACGTAACAGAGATGTTGAGAGTTGTTGAGAGAACCTTAAAGGATCACAATCTTGTATTATGCACCTTTGATTCATGGCTGTAAATACCAATAGTACGTAAAGCGGTGCGTTTTTGTGGAATAATGATCTTAAAGATTTTAAGACTGTTAAATGCTTTGTTTAGAATTTAGAAACAACACCAACAATAGTAAAACTCAGCGCTTGACACAAAACAAAAGAGAGAAAGTCCAATATAAGTCAGACAAAGGGAGAAAAGTAAAAGCACAGTAACACTAACCAGCCACAGCGTCTTGCCAGCAGGTATCTGCACAGTGAGGAAGAGCTCGTGGTCCGTCACGTCCAGAATGATCTGGTTCTCAGACACCAGGACGTTACGGCAGCCGTAAGCGTGGGGACAGAAGGAGGCGTTGGCGTGGCCTGAAGGAGACACATGAGAACTGGGTCGGTCATGTTGTTTAGGACAGTTTGTACAGCCGTCAGTACTGTACGTGCTCTCACCTTGCCAGATCCGTCCACCATTAATGTACACCTGCACAGGGTAGTTGGGGTGGAGAGGCTGGTGATAGTGGAGAATGAAGACGTAACGTCCCAGGGCATGGACACGGGTGGAGTACACCGCTGCATTCTGGGTAAGGGGATGACAGAGAAAGAGATGGAAAAGAGAAAAGATGGTATTTTTTAGATTATTCTTTTTTGATTATTTTTTTGCCCTCAAACGTTCTTATTTTCAACGATTCATCTCACTCAGCCACTTCAACAGATACTTTCTTGAGGTCTCTACTTTCTTCCTGTAATATTTGCATCTATAGAGGAACTCGTGACTTTTAAAAAATGTAAAGAACAATTCTGTTGGTAGTAAAGTCGAAAACTTAAAGAGATAATAACAGTTACATAAAAATATATCAAAATAACTACTGTCCACCGACTCTATGAACCAAACAAAGGCAGTACAATATCTGTATCTCAATTAAAACGCTGCAAACACAACTACTATGAACATGATCCCTACAAGGGACTCAAATGAAAAGGTCTAACATCTTCAATGACTGCATCAGCCTCTGTACCTGCAGTGAATCCAGCCTGATGTGGTCGGCGTTATCTGCTCCGTGGGGAGGTCTGTCTCCTCCCGTCCAGGCCGGCACGTCACCCTGGTGGAAGGGCAGAGGAGGAACTGCTGCAGGGGAGGCCAGGATGGGCTCCTGCATGGAGGAGCTCTGGCCCTCCTTCAGGACCAGCGAGTCTGAGGGGGTCTGGAAGCGTGAGGGGACGCAGGAGGAACTGCAGAAACAGAGGGAGGTAGTAGAAGTTGTTAGGTATGTTCATGTTTATGAAGGAGTTACAGTACAGTTATTATGTGTTACTTTACCTGTCAGGTGAGAACTGTCCATGAGTGCTGATGCAGTGGACTTTAGGTTTGACATACTCCATGGTGAACTGGTCTTTAGGCACCAGGTACACTTTGTGCTGGAGTGAAGAAACACACAGATTTTTAATGTAACATGCACAAGATGGTCAATTAAGGCAACAATTTAGTATTAAAATGAGCATTTCTCAATATTTCTGATGGATACATTGTTAGGTGATTAATCACTCCAATTAACCAATTTATATACAAAATAAACAGTTACTATGTCTTATTGAATGCCTTGTAACAATCTATTCAGAATCTACATTTTATTGTATATTGTATTTAAGTATACTATCAATGAGGTCAAAATAAAAGAGAGAGAAACAGTAGAGAAAACAATGAATATTTTTGTATTAATTTCCTTTTCCCTGCAAAAGCACTGAGAGGACAGATAGTTTTATTTTTATGCTTATGACTTTAGAACAGGTAAAAGGTTTTGCTAGTTCCTTCAACAACAAAAAAAATCAGTGAAAAAGAAAAGGTTTTGGAAGGTGAAATTATTTTGTCAGGATAATGTTTCTAATAATAGGACCAAAAACATTCATATTTTCTTCCAGTTGAGTTTGGATTTACATAACTTACTTACACACAGTATATGTACCGTGTGTTTAGAGTGCATGTATAAATTAAACATGTATGCTTTTAGTACTACTAATACATAGGGTCGTGGTGCACTTTAGCCTCTTGTGGTCCAAATGAGTATTACAACACCAGACCTTAATAACAGAAATAAATAAATAAGAAACAGAATGAAAATCCTGGCAAAACACTTTTTCTCTTGTTGTTAAGCATAAGAAACCGTTAGAAAACGATTTAAATCAGACTTTTTTTCTCACTCGCCTCGCCAGCTTTTGAAGTCTTCTGTCAACATTTCTATATTTGATTCATATTATAAACATATGCTCGCTTTCCAAACATTAGCATCTTAAAAAACTCTTTTATACTCTAAACCATCTCAGGCCAGAGAACCCTTCCACGTGTATAACATATCTCCTGCATGCTCTCATAACCACGGATCTCGGGTCGATGCCGTGACGTGGCTGTCGCTCTCACCAGGAAGAAGCTGGCACGGTCGGAGATGAGCTGGATCTCGGCATCAGAGGGGAGAGAAAAGAAGGCCACTCTGTTCTGTCCATCAATGGCCACGACTCGACACAGGAAGCTACTCAAAACACACAGACACACACAGAGTGATTAAGAGCTGTTGACAGACTTTGTGAAGAACAGACAGTAACAGTAAACTGTGAACCAGCTGAGTCCACGCATTATGGTAAAAACACACAAACTTTCCACTTCAGCCAGAATAAATAGGAGCGCTGTGGTCTGCACTCCGCCATGTTAAGTAAGAATACAAGCCTGAGGGAGCAAACATGCTCAGTTCAAAGGGAACTGTGAAATGTGTCGGGAAGAACTGAACGACGGCTCTTGACTTTGCCGTAAGTTGACGAGCAAGATTACCCATCAGCCATCGCTCAGCCAACAGCTGAGTACAGCACTCATGCTGCAGTTGACATTGTGCTCTGGACACATCGCTGTTTGTGGAGTTTTGCAGAGTTTGCCACATTATTGATATCCAATCAAACTATTAATTCAGGGAGGGAGGAGACCACCATATATTTTTTAATATGAATACAATATTTGATTTAATTAGTGTTACATTTCCTCACAGGTATTGGAAGAGTTTAGGTTACCAGGATATTAACCCTCTCGAGATTTCTGCACTTATTCAAGAGACCTGGATCAAAGATCGATGTAATTTTAGTAAAAAATGATTTTGATGGAAGAAGTAAGTAGGGTAAAAGCACCGAATCTGAGGAAGGCTCTTCTTCGTACCTGTATTTGCAGTGCTGCAGGGTTATGCGGTGCTCGTGTGTTCGTGCTCCCGGCATGTTCACAGCGACAGACAGAGTTTGTGGCAGTTCTTCCTCACTGGAATATTCCACGACCAGAACGTAATCGCCTGGAGACGGCAGACGCCCTCGCAGCTGGACATTGATCTGAAGTGTAAATAATAATATAATAATTATTATTAAAGTGCCGTCTGGCCTCTGAGTCTTTGTGTTTCTATAAACCAACACACAAACTGCACAAACACTTTCCCCTCTCTTACATCGTAGCCACTGCAGACGGCCATGTCAGGGTGGCGTGGGGTGACCCTCTCAGTTGGGCAGGGGCGGGGCAGGTGGTTGTCGTTGCGACAGCTGGCATCGTTGCCGGAGATTGAGGGGAAGGAGTCCAGAGACAGATATTTGTACTGCAGACAGCTACATGGATAAAGAGAAACAACAGACCGTGAATTGATGTTTGCTTAATTTGTACAAGTGTAAAAACTACAAAACAAGGGTTGTATGCTGGACTATTTCTTGGAATTCAGGAAGTCTGCACGGCCAAGAAACAACTTGTTTTGCACTTCCACAGAGCCAGGCTAGCTGTTTCCCCCTGTTTCTAGTCTTTGTGTTAATTAAGCTAAGCTAACGGTCTGCCAGCCGTAGGCTCATATTCACTATATAACTCTCACAAAGGAAACAAAGAAACGTCTTTCCCAGCATGTCAAACTATTCCCTCAGGGTTTAAAAACTGTTTTTATAAGATGAGAAACAATTACCACACTCATTACATATTAAAAAACTTCCATGTGGAGCTGTCCTTGACTAAATAAGCTATAATTTAGCTATAGATAATGATGAAAAGATAATGTGCATATTTACTTCTGGCTGCCTTCGGGCACAGAGCTGTAGGAGCAGGGCTCAGTAACTCTGATCTGCAGGATGGGAGCTTCATAGTAGGCACTGGGCAGAAGGACCAGGTAATCCTGAAGGGCGAAACAGCATGAATACAGTGTGACTAGGTGAACAATGAATACAATCACTTTGTCAACTTGTGCTGACATTTGGTGGAATAAATATGAGTAATCCGTTTAATATCTCAACAAAACATGACAAAACATTTCTCCCTAGGCTTCCTGGGCTAATGGTGGCTTTGCATTACCAGGTTTAAGATGAGTTGTGTGTGTGTGTGTGTGTGTGTATGTGTCTCACCAGCAGGATTCCTTCAGCCTCTATAACAACAGTCCAGGTTCCCGGGTTCAGGACAAATGGCTCCACAAAGGTGTTCTGGGGAACGTTGACAAAAGTCGGCTCCACACTGGGAGCAAAGACAATCTGTTTGGACTGCTCTGAACCTGGAAAACACACACACACACACACACACAAAATGAAAATAAATGTACGTAGTTAGATAGTACAACTAAAATGCAATCAAAAGAGAGAATATAGTGGAATACTGTCAATGTATTTGAATAAGAGACATGTGAAAATTGGACGTCATAACATAAATTCACAACAATAAAACCATGTTTCAGAGACGTTACATTTAAATGTAAAAAAATAATAATATTGCAATTATATTATATGTATACACAATGCAATTGTAGTTAAATTAGGAACCAAAAACTATAACTTCTGTTTGATCAATACAACAAGACACTCACACATACATACATCTCATGTACTGCGTCACAAACACTCATACTGATACTCTCTTGTGCTTGGTGTACACCTACCTCTGCGGTTGACCTGATAGGCTGTTATTTTACCGTTGGACGTAGCGCCCTCAGAGTTTACATATCTGAGGATGAAGCGAGTCAGATAGACGTCTGCCTCGCTCACATAAACCTGAAGCTTCACTGCAGTCTACAGGGATGAAGTGTGAGGAGAGGAAGTGTGGAGGGGAGAAGATATGAATACTTAAGTCTTAAATCGCTGAACTCTGCACTGATCTGTGGCCCTAAAGGTGAGAAAAGGTGGAGAAAAGGCTGCCACCACCAAGCACCATACACTACCCTCCATCATTTGAAACCCAGCTGAAATCCAGAGGAAAGCATGGAAATGAATAGATAAGTGGTGACGTGGTGCAGCTCTCAAACGGACATTCACTGCACTGCGTCTGGAGAGAGGGATGGAGGAGAAGAGAGAAGACGCATTCCTGTCTCTTTTTGTTCTCACTCACAGTTACCACAGTAGTAGTTCCAGCTGTCGTCTATGACCGACACCCGGCCCCGAACACCCGAACCCCTCCTGTTGGCGTAGCGTAGCACCACGTGGAAGAGGTCTGGAGAGCTGACCGACACCGACACCAACACTTTGGACTGCCGAGGGACCAGTGAGCAAGGCAGCAGGCAGGGGGACAACAGTGGGGGGAGACGTTGAAAAGAAGAAAGAGGTATAGGGAAACATAAGAAAAGGAAGGAAAAATATAGATAGAGAATAGGGAGGAGAAGAGAAGAGTAAAAGGGGAAATGAAAAAATACATGAAGGAGGGAGAGATGAATAAAGGAAACACCAACAGAATAGAAAACCAAGCCAAAAGCTTTAATACCGTCACCCTCACCACCAAAACACTTTAATCACCCAAAACCACCTGGACTATTTCTCTCTGGATTTCCACTTCTCAGCACAAACATCCAAAGAATCTCAGAAGTAGTTAGCCACTAAAAATATATTTCCAGATTATTTACCTTTACTATCATTTAAAAACAGGCAAAATGAATAACAAATATACAATTGTAGATCCATAATGAGACAAGGGACACAGGTTTAACATCTGTCAACCTGCTTCATCAATAGAGGTGTAAGTAAAAGTTAAATTAAACTCTCAAGTGCTTTGGAGTAATATGTGCTGAGAGGTAATTATGCCAATGAGAAATATTGCTTTAAAGGCCCACATCACTTTCAACCATGGAGTTCATGTAGGCGGAGCATAAGAGACGGGCCACAGTCACACAAATATGTAATGCACGATATTAATCACATAATTTGGATAAAAACACATAGAAAATACATTTTATATATTTACTGTAGTATTGGAAAACAAATCAGTGAGATGCCAGGAAATACAATGATCTGGAGTATTGGATATCTCAACACCAGCAAATGTAGTATCAGTACTAACTTAAAGGGCCAGGGTGTAGGATTTTAGGGAAATATATGAACAGAATTGGAATATAATGCTCATGACTATATTCTCACCAGCGTACAATTCCCTGCAGTTAAGGATTGTCGTGTTTTCATTTGAGCCCTTCATATCTACACAGAGTGGGTCTTCTTCAGTGAAAAAAATATTTATCTGCAACACGTTTTAATACCCAACCAAATCCTGACTGTACGGTAAAGCCCGATGGTGGAGGTCGAATGTAACGTTCCTACCTGGACCGGGGACATCTGAGCATAGCCCCTCCAGCTGAAGTCCGGGAACTCCAGAGGGTTGTAGCCGAATCGCACCGGTCGGCCATCGAGCATGGTCCCCTCCTCAATCTCAAACTTCAGGTGATGGAGGTCTGGGAAGTAATAATCTGGACGAGGTCTGCAGACACAGTAGAGTGCATTTAAAGGGTGAAAGAGCGAATGTAGAAACGAGCACTTCTGGATTAACATTTTCATAAAGTTAGGTCTCCAGAAGGTTTTCTCATTTCCCTTTTTTCTTTATTCATGTGGGAAAATGTGGGTCTATTATAATAGACCCACATTTTTCCTTCAAATAAAGTTGGCAATATGGGGCAAGATATATCCTGCTCAGAAGCAAGCAACTGCAGTTAATGTCTTGCACTTTCTATTTGTAATTTGATGTCTTTAAATTCCTGTTTTACAGTATTTTATTGTAATTACTTTCTGTATCATTAACAACCAATTACCAGAGATGGAAGGGCGATAAAGTAACAACTTCCTTTCTGCATGTCTACTGTCTGGTCAACCTAAACATATTAAGGATTGAATAATATATGTATTTTATGATAGGGCAATTGGAAATATAGGAAATGCAGTCTTCATTTTAAGATTCACTACCAATGCATCTGGCCTGAAAATACGAAGGCCACTAATCATCCTGATCCTGAGTCTCATTGTTAGCTGCAATTAAACAAAATATCCTCATAATTAAATCAATACAAATACATTGATGTTTAAAGTACATCAACTACTATGTTAAATCCCTCTCAGGTCGGTGGTTTAACTCACAGATTACACTTTGGTCCCTCCACATTGGGTCTGCAGCGACACCGGCCGTTCCTCTCTCCACAAGACTGACCCACTGAGCCTCCAATGTCACACTGGCACCCTAAATACACGACACATACACACACAAATATAAATACAAGACGGCTGCATCGCAGCACTCAAAGCTTTGGTCTGAAGGGGGAAACAACATTTATAAATTGTTATGCAACCCAGCTGATGAGCACTTACCCTGGCAGCCGAAGTAGTTGTGCTCCTGCAGGTTGTAGTAGCCATCTTTACAGGTGGAGCAGGTTCCACTGCAAGCGTTGGGCTTACAGTGACACTGGCCAGTTTCCTTTCAAACAAGAAGAAGATTACTTAGAATGATAACAGGAAGCATGGATGCTGATCTTAAAGGGTTTCGATTAAATAAAAGGGCAGTACCGATCATTTTGCCGTTTGTTTAACCCTCATTAGGGATGCACCGATACCGATACCGGTATCGGGGCCGATACTGCGTTAAAATACTCGTACTCGTATCGGTTTCAATTGCCGATACCAAGAACCGATACCACTCAACAGTATTTCGCTACAACAAACTGGTCGCGCTTTGTGGAGAAAAAGATTTGTTGTCCTACCTGACTTCAACGTCTAGGGCAGGGGTCGGCAACCCGTGATCCAGAGCCGCATACGGCTCTTTCGTCGCTCTCTTGCAGCACTTGCAGCAAGGTGTGTAGAGTAATGTGCGTCGCATTCACACAGTAAAACATGACTGCCGTCCTCTCGGTTTGAATCAAACTGTTGCTGATCCACCAGAAGTAGCGCTGGCAGCGGCCTCATTAAGACGCTGTTGTGCGGCTACGGATGATATTATTGTAGCCGAGTGTCTGTAGTGTGTCTATATTTGTAATTATAATAAAATGAAAACACGCTGCAGGGTAACTTGAACCACTTTTTTATCTCCTTCACACACGTATATCCCACAATTCCACTCCTCTTTTCCTTTCCGTTTCTCCCTCCACAATAAAAGCACCGGAAACATAACTTGGAACACAGCTTCCTATATAATTGCTCGATCCCTAATATTATCGCTTACATTATGAACCCGGACACGGGGCGTTTTATGGTCCGACATTAGAGGGACTTCCACAAGAAGTTTAAAGCTTGGGATAGCCTTCTGTTAATTTTGTACTATAGGCTTGACATAATCTGCAGAGGATAAAATAAAATCTGCCTCCAAATTAATTGCACTTTCATGGAGACCAAATCTAAGAAGTATCGGTATCGGTACTCGGTATCGGCAAGTACACAAATAAAAATACTCGTACTCGTAACGGTTTGTAAAAAGTGGTATCGTTGCATCCCTAACCCTCATTACTCGTAACATCTTTTTGGATGCCTAATTTGTAATTTGCTAACCATTTTGGCTGTGTTATTGCATATGGCATATATTTTGTTCAGGATATCAGAGCAACATTTTTAAAGGGATACACAAGGATTATTAAAGGACAACAATGGAGACAAAATTATCAAAATTGGAACACCACATTTTCCATACAAACATCTGTTACACGACATTATATCAACTAATTATTGTTTTCTTTTTCACTTGCAGAAAAATTATAACCAATAATAACCAATTGTATAACAACCACAAAGTATTTCATCTTACAATTTCTGTCTTTAAGTGCAAACATTCATATGCTAAATGCATCATCTCTATCGTATAAATATCTAAATATAGAACTACAGTTACATTTGCTCACCTGTGCGCACTCTGCAACCCCACTGATGGTACCTGCAATGTTGCATTCACAGTCTGCAGGAGAAAGAAGACACTCAGACGTCAGTTCATTGAGGAGCTCCATTTACTGCATTCAAACTGGTGAAACATATGTGAGGTGTGTGTGTGTTTGTAGCATCTCTTACTGGTGCATCCATCAGGAGTGTCAGGTGAGAGGTTCCAGTACAGAGCTTTACATTTGTCACAAGCCGGACCCTCCACATGATGACGGCACTCACATTGGCCCTGAGAAGGTGATTGACAGGAAATAAATAAATAATAATAACATACAAACTTGAGAAACTCTCAAAATTAGTTAGATAACACATCTTGAGAAACGTTCTCTTAAGTCAATAAGTTGGGAAATGTTCTCATTATAATGGTGATGGGAGTAAAACTAGCCCCTTTTCTTTTGGCTCATCGGCTGAAATGGGCTTTCATAATTAACTCAGCTCTTTCAGTTTGAACTATTTCGTGTCACAGTTGACTTAAACAATAATTTGTTAAAAAAATCACAACATGAACATAAAACAAACCCATGAAACCTTGAAAACTCACCACTGGTGGCGGCACCACATACTGAACAGAGCCGGCAGGGTGGCAGGTACCAGCTAAAGGAAAACGAAAAAGTAAGAAAAAATAATATTGATACAACTGGTTGACAAAAATGCATAAATCAAGTCATAATATGAGATATGCTAGTTGGTGGTACCGGCCTTTATTCATCAATACTATATAGTTCCTGTTACTGCTCTCATTTGCATATAGGAGACAACATGAAGTAACTGTACAAGCACATAGACATCAATTATGATCAATATGGAAATAGTTTGTTCTGTCAGGTAACAACACGTTGTACTGCTTTACATATCTTTAATATAATACACAATAAGGCAGTTGGTGTGTACAAGATTTTAAAAACCCAAGACTGAAGCTCAGGGAAAAGAGGAAGTTAACACTGAGAAATCCTCCTCCTGCTAGCGTAACTGAGAGAACGCTAGATAGCCTGTGTTCCCTCGGTCAAAAGCTCCAAATGAGTCGTTGCTAAAGTCCACGCCGAGTTGGAAGTCTTTGTGGAGTCTAAAGTCATCACATTTTTGACTTGTGTCTTACTTGAGTTGGCGTGACTCAAGTCCACACCTCTGGGACATGGTGTTACCATGGAGCTAAAGCCAGCAGTGGAGGTAAACACCTGTATAATGTGAGAACAGGAGGTTTTCCTCATCGTGTGTGAATGCAGCATTGCAGGTGCTTCCAACGTTCTGCCCTGCAAAAATGCTTGTGATCTTACTCATGTTCTCTCTTACATATGTGTGTGTGTGTGTGTGTTTGTGTGTGTGTGTGTGATTAGCTATAGCTCACATTAACTGCAGCCGTCACACCTCACCTCCATTATGTTAAGCAGCCAAGAGAGTTTGCCTGTGTTTAACCTGCATGTGTGCGTGTTGTTTTTACCTCGGCAGATGGGGAAGCCGTAGGCGCCGTGTGCACAGCTGTCACACCTCAGCCCCACCACGTTGGGCAGGCACACAC
This sequence comes from Cottus gobio, assembly GCA_023566465.1. NCBI lineage: Eukaryota > Metazoa > Chordata > Actinopteri > Perciformes > Cottidae > Cottus > Cottus gobio. The sequence continues at coordinate 11,183,730 of CM042215.1, read as the reverse complement.
ACTGCCCCGTCACCTGGTCACAGCTGGTGTAGCGGGAGCCCTCTGCAGAACACTGGCAGGCTGGAACAAACACACCAACAACTCTAGTTAATCATCAATGATATTGATGTATTTAGCTGGAAAGGCGTTATATGGAAAGGTCGTCCATATAAAGCTTGATGACGTACGTGTGCAGCTCGGGTAAGCATAGTAACCAGGAGTGCACTGGTCACATGACGCTCCGCTGTAGTTGGGCTGGCAGTGGCAGTGACCTGACACAGTGCAGCTGGAGTCCAATGAGGTGTGAGGATCACAGGTGCACTCTGGGAAAACAATAGGTGAGACATAATAAACAAGGGAATTGTCTACATTTAGTTGAGAGAAGAAGGCATTGTTTTTCCCACCCAGTCCAGAGATTCAAACCAGCAACTCGGTCCCATATTTCAGAATGTTATCCTTTCCTTATAACTGTATTATTGTAGCTTTTTGTCCATTTGCCCATTTATTTTTTTTACACTGAAAAGGTGAAACTTAACCTAATTTCACAAGGCAATATAACACTTCATAAGAAGGTGCGTTAAGTTAAGTGTTTCCATGTGAGTCCATATGTGTTGAGTCCAACAGGATATTGTGTTCTCTCTTTTCAGTGCGGTACACAACAGGTGCATTTAATCACTTTCTTTTCACATTTCTGTGTGTGTGTGTGTGTGTGTGTGTGTGTGTGTGTGTGTGTGTGTGTGTACCTTTGCAGTTGGGGTACGAGTGGAACCCAGATCTGCACTGTTCACATCGAGGACCCTGAAACTCGGGTTTACACAGACAACGACCAGACGCATCGCACCCTTCAGGCAAGGAGCCGACTGTACTGCAGCCACACACTGGGGAGAGACGGGGAGAAGCTTTGTGATTTGGATGGAGCCAGGATTTAGAACACCGAACATAAACGCTGGACTTTAAAGGCACAATGAGTAGGAGATTCACACTAAAATAATACCTCCCAATCATCACGTATGACCCACTAGAAGTGTGTGTAGGTGTCTGATTGGGTGTTGGGGACGTTTCTGGGTGTCAACTTCATAGCAACCAGAGGTGTCAAAAGTATTCACATTCATTACTCAAGTAGAAGTATAGATACTAGGGTTTAAAAATACTTCTGTAAAAGTTGAAGTATCAACTCAAGCTTTTTACTTAAGTAAAAGTGTAAAAGTACTGGTTTCAAAACTACTTAAAAGTATAAAAGTAAAAGTAATGTAAGGGGAATTTTTTTCCCATTAAGGACAAACTCTTAAGCCGTGTCTCAGGGGCCTATAGTGCATTACCCCACCTCCCCCCCAAAAAATAAATTTTCTAAAGGCCATAATGACTATAATGTTGTATTAAAATGTTATGTTGAAAAATGTGGGATGCACTAGACTACCCGTTTCAGCTGCATATATGCCCATTGAAAATGATCACATTTTATTACAATGCAAATACATTAAAGTACCATATGTGTACTACTGAGCATTAACATGCGTTTCATGAAAGCCATTAGTTCGTGGTACTTGGGTGCGCAGAGCTTGCAGCGCATTCGAAATGAATTGTTTTTGCACCCAACCATCTCGAAAAATTCTTCCAGGTACGGCCAGGGATGTACAAGGGTTGGCTGGTCTTGTTGGCTATCAACCTCCTCGCTGATACTTGGTTGGGAGTGGGATATTTCGCTCGAGTTCTCTGACACAGACATCTTTGTAATAGGCTTTTCTGCTGTCCTTGCTGGAGAGTGACGTAATTTGTAACGGTTGATTTTAGGGCTGCAACTAACGATTATTTTAATAATCGATTAATCTGTCGATTATTGTTTTGATTAATCGATGAATCGGATAAAAAACTAAAAAGCATTACTTTCCAACCCTTTATTCAAAAACAGAACTGACAGTGCAATAATCTTCAGAAAGTGCACAAACAGGTTGCTCCTTGAACATCCCTGAGCTGTTAAAGTAATAATAATAATAAAAAAATAATGGACTAACACAAACATACACATGTATGCTTTATATCTGCCAAATATATAGGCTTTTATTAAATAAAGTGCACAAAACATTTTGCACAACATTTTGTTTAAAGGAACCTGAGCTGTCAGAACAATAAATAACTTATAAAAAATAAAGAAAAATACTAATCAGAAAACTTAACAGGATTTGTTTGAACGTCAGAACTGGTTCTCTACACTACATTCAGACGAAGTATTTGTACTTCGTTACTTGACACCTCTGATAGCAACCAGATGCCAGTGCAGAAAAAACATAAATATATCCTTGCAAACAAAGCTAGGTTGGAAATGTTTGTCCACCTGCCACTGTGACTTCAAAATGTGACCAGCCACCAACCAACTACCATTGCTTTTTTGGGCTGGTGAGTGAAGCAAATCTGGCAGCAACCTGCACATCTTACCAGCATTTTGCTGATGGCTGGAGCTCATTTCCAAGCCTGCAAAGCTCATTCCAAAATGAGAGTGGATCTGGTGTTACTGGTGAGCATCGTAACAACCCGTTGAGGAAAGAGGGGCCAACTTTGAATGTTGTGTTTACAAACCGAAAGCAACAAATCCGACTCATTGTGCCGTAAAAAACAAACAACATACTCATCTATTCCCTTTTTTAAATAAATACGATAACAAATATTGACCCGGTGGATGACTCACATTGGCAGAGAGGGTAGTTGGAGTAGCCCGGTGCACACTGGTCGCACTCGTAACCTTGGAAACCACTCCGGCACACGCTGTGACCGGTCACAAAGTCACATGACCCGTCCAGACAGCCGGGACCTGAACACTGACAAGCTGCAGACACACACAAACATTTTGATCAATTAAACAGCAGCAACACAGACTGATAAATAACACTTTTCATTCTATTTAGAGATGAATGTGTGTGTTTCACCATCTTCACTGACTTTAGAAGCAAGCTGTTTATTCAGGAGTGTGTGTGTGTGTGTGTGTGTGTGTGTGTGTGTGTGTGTGTGTGTGTGTGTTTGAGGCTGCTCCTGGGTGGTAAACTAACGCAGGGTAAATAAACAAGCCTATAAATAAAGCTTTTGTAATTCCTACCTCTGTTTGTGTGTTTGTATTTGTGTCTGTGAGCAGAACAAATGGGACCCAACCCGTTAAACTGTCAAAGTTTTGCAATCAAGAACCTCTGCCGCCTGGTGATTCAAACACACTAATTAAAGGCTTAGCCAATGTATTTGATGGCTTTGAGAAGAGTAGGGATCATCATCTGAAGGTTCATCCTTTATTAGCTCACAATTATGTGTGTTGACACGTGTGTGTGGACACAGCTGAGATCAGATCCGGGGCGTCTGATCACAAAAGACAAGTGTAACCACGGCCGATGATAATTTGCAGTGTTTTCTGATGTTTCATAGAGCAAAGGATTCATTTATTAAATCAAGAAAATATTGGGCAGATAAATCGATAATAAAAATAATAGATAGCGGCAGCCCTAATATATTTGTCTCTCCGTGTAAGCATCTCTCACCCTGACAGTTGGATCCATAGAAACCCGGAGCACAGGTGTCGCAGTGGTTACCAGTGAAACCTGGTTTACAGACGCAGGTCCGGGTTCGGGGATCCGGCCGGCAGGAATTATCCACAGTACCGGCTGCATTGCACTCACAGTCTGCAGAGAGAGGACATAAACATGTTGTTTTTGGCAGTAATGGTTCTCGTCAAAGTTATTGAACGAGGGAGAACAGGTGATTCGGAGAGATTTCATCAAAGATATCTATATGATGAGAATGTATCCCTGTTCAGCTTTCCAAGTTATGTTCCTCACAAACAAAACCCCCAAACACAAACAGGCTGATATGAGCAGAGTCACAGCAGGTGGAAGACTAACATTTATCTATGAGGTTGGACTGAACTGTGTTTTGTTTTTTCCAGCTTATCACATTCCACTGGCATTCCATTCACGCCACACTGATTTTCCCAAAACTCCCCCAAACATCTGACTTTCACCAAAATCCTCAACAGCTGAACAGATGAAGAAGAACATGGGTGAAACAGAAACAGTAAGGTCAGTCATGAGCATGTTTCTTAAATTTGTTCAGAATGTACTATTAACTTACATTATAAGCTATTTACTGATAACAATTGTTCTTAAATATGTTGTAATGGTTTAAATAAGCGAGTCAAAAACGTTATACTCAAATAGGACTGAGAGGCCACAACAAGACAACACACACACATTTGTTCAATTTAAACTTACTGATGATCTCTCCTGCAGGTTTAGCCTCGCCGTTGTTGTTGTTGGATGGATAGATGGGGATGGCTGAGAGAGGGAGATTAGAAAGCAGAGGTTTTTAGGCATGGTGGATATGGATGTGGAAATGGAAGTCCCTTTGATAATCAAATCCCAAAGTTCAGACAGTTTCTACGAGGGTTGTTTTTGTCTGGGACTTACGGTAACAATCTGGGAAGTTCATGAAGCCGCTGGCGCAGGAGTCACAGTTCTCTCCGGTGTAGTTTGGTTTGCAGAAACAGCGACCGGTCAGATCCTCACAGGTGCCATCTGTAAACCCTGACTGACAGTCACAGCCTGCAGAGAGGAAGAGGGAGGAAGAGGAGGGGGAGACATACAGGGGCAAACAGATGGCAATAAGACAAATATGATATAAATGATGGATATATCATATTTGCATTTGAATGTTTTATGTCCATTTGATCATGACAGACAGCTGTCACTCACGTGAGCAGGCCGATGGGGAGTCGATGGCGTGGTCAGGTGACCTGTAGTAGGTGGGGATGCAGTGCTCACAGTTGGCTCCAGTGGTGTGATGCTGAAAAGGATGGGTTTCCATTACAGTTATCAGTAACTCATAGAGATGAGACATATAGATGTTTATATTGTATATTAAGTACATTTTCAAGTATTTCTTGACTTAGCATTATCAAAACACATCATCACTTTAGTAAAACTGCACATTAGGGGCATTGTAGGTACAAATTACAGCGCTGTGTGAGGGGAGTAATGTTCCAAGAAAAAAGTTTAAATTGAACACATTAACGAGACCAAAACTCATGTCTGGATGTTTATTTTCTTCCAGAATAGGCCTGATTCACTCAAACCTCTCTTCAAAGTCTGAATTATTATGATACTACAGTAATTATGGGCTGAAATAAAAAGTGTTTGAAAAGTATATATTATTAAAGTCATCCACTGCAGTAATACACGGCAAGTGTCAGCGTGGAGTGTGAGCGATGCGATTTCTTGATTAACAGAAAAACAAAAAAACAAAGACAACACTATTTTTTTTCTCAGGAATTTTTGAATCAGACTCTGAATATCACCCCTGAAATTATTATTTATCTTTTACCTACAGGCAATATAACAGGATTCAATAATAAAATCCAACTACAAATTATTAAATGTATTACATTGACCAAGCTTTAAAGATAGCACAAGTGGAGATAACAGCCACTTACTGGGACCAGTAGAGGACCATTACCTGACAGTTGAGGCAGACTCCTCCTCCTCTGTTGTGTCCGTGGATGTCGATGCTGCCTCTCTTCTGATCGACCTCGGGGTCGTAGTAACAGTCAAACGAGTGGCGGTGACAGTTACACGCTGAAACACAAAACACATCACACATGAAATGCAGTTGTAGAGCAGGTAACGGACTACGACAGTTTAACAGTAAAATAACTCAATAATGAAACATCAGTCATCTTTTTTACCTGCAGTGTTATTTTAACCAAATAAAACAGACAAAACACTAATAATGATACAAATACAAAATTAAACAGATTAAGTTAATGTAAAAGTTGGTAATTATAGCGGCGCATGTTCACATTTTGTATTTAGTTTTTATTAAGCTGAAAAATACTCTCTATATATATATCACATACATTATGATTTTACAAGGTTTTCATAAAGAATGGAGTTTTTAAAGTATTTAAAGATGATAAATGATAAACTCTACAATATAAGTATTAGACAAAACATGGGAATTATAATGAATTACTATGACATCATTAACTTGGAGCTCATAGTTAGTTAACACATAGTTACTAATAAGCACAGTGGTAGATGTCTGTTTAATGTATGGACAGAAATCATTTCTCAGCTGTTCATAAGATCAACTAAATGATTCATCACTTCTTCAGTGACACGTTTATCTGAAACTCTCAGGCTGCTCTGTGAAGTCACTTCAAGAGTAGTTGTTGTTTTGGAACCGGTTTCCTCCGGCAGGTGTTCATTGAGCTGGATGGGAGATTATCACACACTCTGCTGAGGATCATATTTAGCTTGTGTCCAAACAAAAAAGCCGAGAAATGAGAGAAGCTATGTAATTAACGCCACACAAGCTTAATTATTTCCTGACATTTGATGAAAGTCAGTCATCAGGCTCTTTATAGTTTGAAGTAGAAATGAGAAGGTTGGGGATATTTTATGAATCATAAAAGGGTTATTTCATGTCTGATTACAGTCAGCGACCCGTAAATACAACACTACCCAAAGCTGGAATGGTTGAGTTTAACATCCTGTTTGTTAAAAATAGTCTCCCTGATGAAACTGATGAAGAAGAAGAAGAAGAAGAAGAAGAAGAAGAAGAAGAAGAAGAAGAAGAAGAAGAAGAAGAAGAAGAAGAAGAAGAAGAAGAAGAAGAAGAAGAAGAAGAAGAAGAAGAAGAAGAACTTGAGAAATTACAAAATCATTTGATTAAAGAGTAATGGAAGTCCACAGAGAAGATAGTTAACTATCAGGTCGGTATGCTTAGCATAGCATAAAGACTGGGACCAAAGAGTAACAGTTAGCCTGGCTATGAAACAAATAAATAATATCTGCCTAGGAGATTTATTAAAACATTTGTAGTTATTTTCTGCCGGATTATTTGCAGGACTATTTAATGGGCTTGCGACTGACTTCATAAAGTATTGAGACCACCATGAGCAGAGACCACAAGAAAAGGTGCTAGTGTAACCGAGTCCTTTCATCGTATGAATGAAGAGGAAGCGGAAGCCTAACGGCCAACCTTGACCTCATCATTGCACATGTAAACACAGCCAGAAGATTACATACATTCTTTAAGTTAATCTAAGATAAAGAAAGAGAACCACATGCTTCAGAGACACACGCATGAAATCCCGACCAACGTTTGCTCTTCACACAGAGTCGGGGAAACCCTGATAGGGAGCTTTTTGTTCTTATCTGACCCTCAGCGCCTGAGAGGTGCCGGCTGAATAAACCAGCGCTCCTTATCCCCCAGCTCTGATAGTGGGGAGTGTTTTTCTCAGACCTGAGTCACATTTGACATTTTTTCCTTCCTTAAAACCAACCAAAAAGATAAGAAAAATCTTTTTAAGGACGATTCAGTGCAGTGAGTCAGTCACTGAACTAGAAGACCAGAATCACTCATGAACAGAGGCAAACCCTCTGCTCTCAGCCAGATGATATATTCTGTCAGAAATGGATACTTTCATCAGTCTTTTAAAAAGACTGAAACATGATACATAGGTTTCCTGGAATGTTTTTATATTCATGTAGCCATACAAAAAAAGAAAAAATCATACGGTTTTGTGATCCTCGCGCTAGTTGAAAAAAGAGATATGTTTAATATCTGATACACATACTTCCAGCTGGCGTATGAACATAATCTGATTCACTATAGTCTCACTCCATCAGCAGTATATGCCTGCATCACCCTCTCCCTGTAGTTTCCTATCATGCTGCCCTTTGGCGACCCTTTTGCCATGGCTCGTGCTGTTCCTGTTAAATATAACTGCAGCTTTGATAACAGACGGCTCTCACATGTAAATACAACCAGAGCTTTGATAAATTAAGAATGCAGCAGGATGCAGTCACAGATTTGAACCTTTTGGCTGATAGTCTTCATTCAAGGCTTCAGATAACAGTTTGGGTCCTATAATGTGTTAAAATATGCTGAGCGTGTTATTTCAAAATCTGGAAAGAAAACTAAAAGAAAGAAGAAGAAAAAATCTTCAAATTGCAACTTTCCTTATAAAATGAAAAGTTCAGTAAAATAGCAAAAAATAGTGTTAATTATACAGGACAAAACTAATTCTGCCTGAAACTTTTATTTGTGATGCCATTATGAATTACAGTACCCACAATCCTATCGAGTAACAGATTGATGGAGCTCGCTGTTAAAAAAGACAAATTCAGTTTGGAACTGGACCTCAAGAAAGTTAACATGTGTCTGTTTAGCTTCATTAAATTAAGGCCAACTCGTTCTGTTGAACCAACACATGAAAGAAAATACATTCCTCTGCAGGGATCACTGGATGAACTGTGTGTGTGAGTGTGTGTGTGTGTGTGTGTGTGTGTGTGTGTGTGTGTGTGTGCATGAGTGAACAAAGTAACAGGACTCCTACTCACGTTCACACTCGTTGGCACTGTAGGTCGTGGCCGGTTTCCACGGTAACTGGTTGTATCCGGGGCAACACTGGTCACAGGACAGGCCACAGGTGTTGTGCTGACAGTCACATAGTAATCTGTAAACAACAACAAAAGCAACAGTATGAGTAAAGAAAACAACAGTTATAGTGAATAAAATGACTCACTCACTGCATACGTTTTCACACACACACACACACACACACACACACACACACACACACACACACACACACACAACTTGAACCAATATACCGATCTCAGCTCACTGTGCTTTGGGTAAAACATCATGTGAACTTTTCCCAAAAGTTCACATTCCTCTACCTCTCACCTTGCGACTGTCACTTCAAAGAAAGAGAGAAAGATTGAAAGAGAGGAAGAGAAAGAGTGTGACAGAGAGTAAATAGAAAAGTGGAAGTAGACCCCCCCACCCCAACAATGGAAGAGTTAATCTTCCTCCTTCATTGACCAGCGGCTGACTGCTTCACCTCAGCTTTAATCGGATTAGTCTGTAAACCTGCGGCCTGCCGAGTGTGGCCAAAACACAGCAGGGAGGGAGGAAAAAAGCCTCTTTACGCCATTCTCTCGTCTCTCTCATCCCTCTTAAGTCAAGGAGAGACAAACACAGAGGACAGGAGTCACAGGAGGAAGGAAATACATCCAAGAAACTGTTTACTGAAACAAATATCTAAATATGGAACCCAGTTGCCAGAATAAACCTTTGGCATTGTACCAAGAAACAAACAGCGAATCTGTTTCATATCAACGTTTCTTCATACATGTTCTTGAACATTATTGGATTTTAACTGCAAGTGGTGCTTGAAACTGCATTCTGAATTATGTTTAGGTTTTGGAAACAGATCTACTGGTTAGGTTTAGTAAAGGCTTGTGGTTGGAGTTAAATAAAGGGTTAATAATAAATAAAGGGTTCGTCCACCCCAACGCCACCTTATGCAGACTTCAAATAAACGTGTTAGTGTAACTTCAAAAACAAATTTAATCTGAGTGTAAAGACACAATGTTGTTTGGTTGTATGATAACGTCATTTTTAGGAGACCAGGATGAAATATGACACAAGCTGTAGTCAAAATATGCAATTCATTTATATATTTAAGAATATATAAGTAAGTATATGAAGTATATTCAAAATTTCAAAACTTGCAGTGCAGTTTACGAAATAAAATGCAGTAGTGAAATTGATTAATATCCTTGAATCCGGTTCAATTAAAGCCAACAGAAAAGAGTCTCAGCAGACCTGCAGCTTTATTGTCTCTCTGTGTTATGTTTATGTCTCTTTGTGATCATTATTTCTCGCATTCCATCCATCCATCCATTTTCCACCGCTTATCCGGGGTCGGGTCGCGGAGGCAGCAGGTCAAGCAGGCTGACCCAGACTTCTCTCTCACCCGCAACATCTACCAGCTCATTCTGGGGGATCCCGAGGCGTTCCCAGGCCAGCTGGGAGATATAATCCCTCCAGCGTGTCCTGGGTCTTCCCCGGGGCCTCCTACCAGTTGGATTTCTCGCATTTCTGTTTTCTAATTCCAAAAACCTGCAAAAACAAGCAGTATTTTGTTTCCAATCAGTAGTTTAGGTAGTTCTTCTCATGTTTCTGTAGACGTGAGTTAGTGTTGGCTGATGTCTCCATGCATTTTAAATATTGAATGGTCAAAAATTGTAACAGCACACGGTATAATGAGTTTCCGTTTGAAAGGTACTTTAAAATGCCTCTTTGGAGGGCTGCCCTGCTCTGGGAGGTTGTGTTATTCCACTCTGGTCCATGCTGATAACGTGTGCGTGTGTATTGTGTTTCAACAGGCTCATTGTGTTTCCAGCTTTCACCTTTACGATCAGATCCATTCATTCAGTCTCTCGCTCACAGTTTAATTCACACGCTCACTCATGCATCCCTCCTCTCTCTGGCTCTCCATCCTTCTTTCCTTTGCTCCCTGGTGATCCGCTCTGTTCAAGCGTTTTAGGAAATGACTTTCAATGGACTGTTTCCATCAAAATTCCCTACTTCCTGGTTTTGATCGTCAGCCGCGGACCAGCAGCTTCCTGAACGAAGCAAAGTGAACTTGTTCCTTACTCATAGGGCTATGAAGCTGAATTCCCCTGTTCAATTTACAGCTAAATTAGGATGTTGTATTTAGAGTTTCATTCTTTTTTGTAAGCTTTGTAATTTATTGTTTCTTGAACGGTCAATTTCTGAAAAAGTTAAACTACAGGAACTCTACATTGCTGCAACAACAAAGACAGTGGATGAAAATAGAAGAGATTCTTCAAACTGTTGAGTTCTCAGTCCTAATCATATCAGCAGTGCAGCTATAGGTCAAACTTTTTAAACACAGACCTCCAGTCAGCCGACCTTCTGTCGTCTCTCACACACCTGCTGGATATATAACGCTAAACAAAGTCCAGCATTGATGTAAGTCAGATCGGCATTCCTTCGCTCTGACACAAAGCAGTCAGAGCATCTCCAAGAGCTTGATGAGGAGGGATTTATTTTAATTCCTCACGCCGGGTTCCCATCAATCAACAACCGGCATGAAACAAGTCAAGACTCAAGAGATGGAGAATATTTGGAATGTGTTCGCTAAGTGTAAACCACATTGCAACAGAATATAAATCCACATCCCCGACTGTTTGGAATACCAGAATCTCCCTGAATCACATATTTATATCCACTGCAATATCACAAATATAATACTTTAAATGTCAGTTAGATTTAATTTAGTTTAAACAGTTTGACAGGGTCTCAGTGATTGCTCTTTCCATTAGGGTTGATTATTCTTTTATGTGTGAAATACCACTCACAAATGAAACACTATCACGGTCTATTATTTGATAAAAGACTAACAGCTGGATCTAAATGTGGAATTCTGTCTGGATTTTATCTGATTGTGAATAACACTCTCAAACTGGTCAATCGTTAACAACTTCTCTGCTTGACACTCACTTCTCCCTTCTAATCGCAACTGTGTGATACATCTAATAACCACTGCTTATGGCTCCATGTAGATCATCATATCACCTATAGTGGCTGTATAAGTGATGCTGATAAGAGGTATTCATGATTTCACATAATTCTGTGAGATCAATTTGCAATAGAATTGACGCCTTGTGTTTGAATGCCTCCACCAGTAAAACTAAGGTTTGCATCCATCTGTCCAAAATGTCATAATTCTATCCTATTAGACATTTGTTTGAAATGGTCATAATTAGCATGGTAATTCTTGAGTTATGGCGAATATCATGTGTTGTGATTTCATGGTGACCTTTGACACCAACCACGTGTCTGCCACCAGTTAGATTTATTTGTGGGAAAGTGATCAACTCTGAGCATCAAATAACACCAAATCTGACAGAGATTTGGTTTTGTCTCCAGTCTCTTAACACTCATTGTAATTCACTTCAATAGTATTTCTGTACTTACGTCACAAAGGAATTACAAAAAAGCAAAATAACCCAACTAATCTTCCTCCGCAGTTCCTTCCTCTTTATGCTTTGCTATTATCCCGACACCCAATGGAAAAGTCTGTTTTCTTTTTAACCACACACACAATCACTATACACACACACACACACACACACATAGGTTCAGACACAATTACACTTCATACACATACACACGGCACCAGCGGTGCTAATGATTAACCCAGATGCAGCCTCACCTCTCGGAGCGCTGAACCTGAACTGGAGGTGATGCAGCAAAGTGAAACCAAATGGTGCAGAACAGAACCAGCAAACATGTGCACATACAATATCTACCAAGCAGCCAGCTGGCAACAATATGATCCAACATGGTGTCTGCTGCACATACATGTGTACATAATTAGGCATTCAATATGCAGAAGTTTTCCATCAAATTTATTCCAACTTTATACTATATAACTATTATATTGAACCATGGAAACGTATCATGAGCTGATAATTATTATTACACACTTAACTTGTATTGTTTATTCACCTGTATCTAGATGTTTGCATCCAAATTAGTAAAATGATCATAAATGGATGATCATCAATTATGTTGTACACATATTTTGTACCTATGTTTTTATCCTGGGCTGCCACTGTGTAACCGCATATATCTGCAAAGTCCTTCATGAGACATGACACATTAGCTCTTACAGTGTTTTCAGGCCCTGCTAAGTGTCATTTAAAACCTCTGGTTACATTGTCAGTTAAACATCTGCATTATGAACATGACATACAATATAAACACACATTAACACACAGTACATCACACAATTCTGTACCCTCACAAGCATGTACAGTAAAATTCATCTTCAGTGGATTATAGTGGTGCCCATTTTATCCTCAGAAGATACGTATCAATGTGCTTTGTTACCATAATCTCGTGAAATCCCTCTAATGCGCTATAAAGGGAGTGAAGCCAGGACTTGCTCAGGTTGACTGTACATCAGTCTGCAGACGCCCTCTGTTAAACCGCCATAAATTATCATGGCAGTGTAAACACATCCTGTCGTGTAAATATATGCCTTGCATGCTAGAAAGAGATTAAAGCTTGCATACTGATTGAAACTATAAACTAGAGCCATTAAAAAAATGAATTGCACATATTTGTGTTGTGGAAGAAAACTTGTAAGTAGTGTGGTGGCATTAACATAAAACCAATAGTTTTTCAAATCCTGGGATGTTTAAATTAGTTTGAATTTTTAAAGAGCATATGAAGAAAGGAGAGAAAATAGGAATATTCTGTGCAAAAAATATTTTTCATAAAGTCCTCCTGCTTCAGCAGAGTAACGTCTGGGGGAGAAGATGTGCGTGCACGCAAGCAAATACATGAACGTATACACACGTCTTCTTCTAGTAACTATCGGGGGCCCACCAAAATATTACAAACACCCATCAAACACACACACGGTCCTCCACCTACATCTGTCGGCCTGAAACACCGACCGACACGCAGAGGACACGAGGCCACGTTGAATTTCACCAGCTTTTGTTCCAACACACACCTGCGATTGAGGCTGAACTCTGCTCAGTGTCGAGAAGACACACACTCAAACACAGATGTGACGTTTGGAGAATGTTTGCAGTCTGCTTACGGTGCAACGACAGATCGTAAAGTCTCCCTGGGGGATTCACCCAGACTGCATCTCAACACCAAGCACAACCCATTTTGGGCTAATGCTGTCAATCAGTATGCTATTCTGCTGCTTACTGCCACTCTTGTAATTCAACCTTAATCCAGGTTAGGGTTGCAAAGGCTCAAGTTTGGGAATTTGTTGTGATTTGATTATAACAATTGTATCTTATAATAGTGATCTTATTTGGTTGATTAACTAAAGACTTAGCATTGTCTGATAAACTTTTCTAGCTAGCTGTGACCACTTGAGATGTAGCTTGAGCATGCTAATTGAGTTTTATAATCATCCCTCATTGTAAAACAGTTATTTTATAAATGTGTTGTTCACTTTAAATCCAGGGTTTGCACACAGCAAAAAAAAAAAAAATCACTTCTATAAGACAAAAAGTCTGTTTCTATCTGCACATGTTAATACCTGAGCAGAAAACCCCTGTATTTACATTTAAGTCTCGCTATTCCCTGCTCATTCCTATTAATTCCTATGGAAAGTTGTATTAACGTAAGAATCTCTTCACGATGCTCTGTATCCCAGCGCTTTTTGCTGCACAGAAAGAAAGTTAAGTGGTATACAAGTCCCGATTATTTGGCTTTACAATTTAAACAAATATATGATCTGGGAAGTAGAGTATTATATTTTTTTTCAATCCTACATACTGTCATACACTAGATCAGGGGTCAGTAATAGGCGGACCGCACTAAATCATAGCGCCAATTAGAAATAATTGTGATACTCCAAACCTTTGCATGAGGAAATGATCCCTCATGTGACCTGGCGGAATTTTAATTGAATACCTCTGGACTAAATCGTTCACCCACAAACGCTGATTAACAGTAGAAAGGGGAAAAAAGAGCCACCTGTCTTTCTGTCTCTACTGTCAAACAAATCACAGCTTAAATATCTTCGGTGGGGTCACAGTGTGAATGCCTCCCAGCAGCAGTTTATTCTCCTTCGCTGTACAACAAAAAATCTGACAATTCCCAGCTCTCCCTCCCCCCGTCTCCCTGTCCTCCCTCTAAAATTCCCCCCAAATACCCAAATTAGTCACGTGCAACAACAAAGAAAGAGCTACATCACCGGCTTTACAAGAGACTGAGATAGAGAGCTAATATTTATAGGCAGATATGTGCTTGTTCATTCTTTTGTATGTGTGTGTGTGTGTGTGTCTCAAATCCCCCACAGCCTGCAGTTAGACACACACAAATAACCTACACATACACACACTAATGTAATCATGCAATACACACACCTATCATTAAATTAAACATATACGGCCCACTTCCACTTCTTATGAGACATCTACACTTATCTGGAAATTCACAGACTGTCTCTCACACACCGACACACACACACACACACACACACACACACACACACACACACACACACACACACACACACACACACACACACACAGTTCATCCACATGAATTAAAACAGGCTCTGTCTTGTTATTCTGCTCTAACAAAAAAAACTAAATATAGGACAGGAAGTTTATTTTATGGAAGTTGTAATCAGAAATATATGTCTTCCTCTCCAACTCCAGCTGTTTTGCTACCCTACCCTGAGAAAAACTCTGCTGAGAGAGGACGAGATGTTTTAATACATTTTAGGTGTTAAGTTGGCAGCCGACCCTTCATTTGTTCAGACAAACTGTTCAGAAGATTTGTTTTCTGCTTGAGATTTGACAATAATGAAAATATGATAATAAACTGAGTTTTGGTCAAATCAGTAGTAAAATAAGTGTATATATTTGAAAGACGTTACAGATTAGTGCTTCTTTGTTTCATGCTACATTTTTTCGTAATTCTTTTCCTTCATTATTAATCAGCCGACTCATGCGCTGTAATTTGCATCACAGCCCAGAATAATTGAAACACGTATGCATCAGATCAGAGCAGTAGCTCGAGGATATGAATTTGGTAATTTGCATTTTGCAGAGTTGAGTGTGTTTAAAAGTGTGGGAGTGTGTATGTGTGTACACTATGCATCTGTGTGTTGCAGCAGGTAGATGTGTCTGAGTCACCGTAATTATAACACAAATCATTTTTAGAACCTGCTGTATTCACCAAGAAACACACACACACACACACACACACACACACACACACACACACACACACACTACAAAATACAGTCAAAACAATGTTGGTTTGCCACAAGTCTGTGAGCCATGACAGTGCAGTCAGATTCCAGTCAGATTGTGTGTGTGTGTGTGTGTGTGATGCTCGATGACCCTTTGAAGTTCGGGTATCATATATTTGTGTCTTACTTGTAGGGGTTGTTGGGCTCATTGGCGTTGCAGGCCTCAGCATGTCCGTTACACACACAGCGTCCTCCGATACTGATGTCTTTGATACTGTAGTAATACTGTAAAATGAAAATAATACACAACATGAGTTATTATCATCCACATGTTGCTGTACAGCATGTTTTAGTTGAAGGAATATTTCTACATTTTGGGAAATACGATCCCAAATACACAGCACTCTAATGTGTGTACGGTAAATATGAGGCAACGCCTAGAGATGCTGAGCTTAACCTCTGAAGCTCACTGATTAAAATGTTATATCTCGTTTGTGAAACACTGGGAAGCAGAATTATTTTCAAACCTTTGAACAGATCCAGGTTAGCTGTTTCCCATTTAACACTTTCTATGACATCCATGTGTATAATGCTTCATAAAACATATGTACAATGCCTTATAATTGGCTTGTAGCACGGTTCGATTATAGTTATACGCTTTCATAAATATTTCTAATGCTTTATAACAATAATCATAACACACAAGCATGTTATAATGACTTAAGTATCATAAGACTTCCCAGTCACTCACTGACTTTGTTTTAACAAGGATCATAGTGTATTATAATTCCCATAGTTGTAATACATTATAAACTTGTCTAATGCATTATGATGACTGTAATAATGCATTTTAATGTGACTATAAGTGTTCATTGTTTGCTTTAAGTAAAGTTAAAATACATTTTCCATGTTCTTTTTTAAATTTTTATCAAAGAACCCAATTACCATCTAATTTATCGATGAATCTCTTTAACTCTACTAAACCCACTAAATAACGTCTAAGATGCATAAGTTGAGCTGAAAGTCTTGAACGACAAACTGTAATAAAAGTTGTATTCTCTTTCCGTCAGTTATTCTTTGGAAGAGTGCGACATCAAGTCCTTCCTAACTGGTTGCATTGCGTTACCCTGCGGGTGACGGTGGGGTCACGGAGCGCCTTGCCCATCAGGTGTCCCAGCAGCGTGTTGGTTCTCAGGAAACGGAGCCTGATGTTGGTGGCCTTGGTGAAGTCCCTCAGTACTGGAGAGTAGGAGAAGTTCAACGCTCCGGGCCGACCGTTCACCAAGGACACCACAATCTGGGAGAGGAGAACAGAGGCTGGTTATCAGCTGACCAACAGGTGCAGAAATATCAACATGACAGTCTGGGAAAGTCCTGTAATTATCAAAGGGATGATGTCCACCAAATCATATTCATGATTTGATATCATGGCATCAGCAAAATGTTTGTTTTTGATTCTGTATTGCATGACAATACTTCAGGATTGTTTTCCTGACTAGTACTTAATATGATTATAGGAATATGCCTTTTGTTTATTCTCTGTACCCTTGAGTCCTATTTCAGATCTTGTTTTGTTTATGTACATTTTGTTTAAATAAATGGAAAGACAATAGACTTGTGGCACATTTACAGTAAGGGCTGGGTGATAACTCAATAAGATGATGTATCATCTTTCAATGTAATGATTTTGGCCATATGTATTGAAGATATGAGGGAAAACAACTTTGGAGACTCGTTTGAATGGACACTTTGAAGATATTTAAGTCCCAATTCCACAAAATAATCTTGATAGCAGCTAAGCAGTGCTGCAACAAATACTATTCTTTTTTATTATAAATGAATCTACTGATATTTCTCCCAATCAATCTATTCATCTTTTAATCTTTAAAATGCAGAAAATAATGAAACAAAACTGACGATAATCAGTCATATAAGATAAAGAAAAGCAACAAATCAAATTTGAGCAGTTGGAATTAGGGAAGTTGGCCTACAAATTATCCAATTAACTAATAAATTAACTGATAAATGGTTTGAGCTCTACAGCTGTGGACGAAGACATTAAAGTACTTTCTACTCAAACACACACTCACCTCTCCATTCTCCAGCGGGACGATACGCGAGTACTCGGTGGTGCAGACGATGTCGTTATCATTGCTGATCCTCTCAATGGTCCTCTGTCCAAAACGCTCAATACAGTCTCTCTTGGAGGCTACACACACACACACACACACACACACACACACAGGAGAGAAAGGGGGGGGAGAAAAGAAAAGCGTCCAATCAATCACAAAACGTGTGAACATCCCCTCGTGTTAGACGTCAGGAGGCTGAACCATCGTGAGGCATTTTAATGATGCGTCTCAGTGTGATAATTAGAGGAGGGTCTCGGCTTGGTGGAGGTCTATATTTTAGTTATCCTTCAGTTCTCCTTAAATATACCTCAGCAGCCTTTCCAGGTCCACAACAGCTGGAATGCCATCATTAATCATCAGCTTCCACCGACAACACTAACTGTGTGACTCTCTAACCCACTGTAAACATTACTCTGATCGAAATCAATATAAATCCCAAGACTACAGATTTAACAATTAATTTTTATTAATCAATTCATCATACAGTATATAAATGTATGTAACCTATTTATCAACATATATGCATTGCAGCAAGGTATTATCTCTGATTATTAGGTCAGAAACTGTTATAACTGCTGTGCTTATCTCCAACACATTCTTTAACCTGATTCAATATTCATAACATCCATTATCCATTATATTAATATGCTTATACTTTATTTATACTTATTTATTTATTTATGACCTCTTTTTGACACAAAGGAACATTAATATACATACATACATAACATACTCTGCCCTGATAATGCAGGATGAAAATCGCCAAAACTGTCCAGTCAACAAATTACCTGTCAGTCTGAATAACTTCATGTTTACTCATCTTTTTTGTTTGTAAAAAGGTCAGTTTGCAACAATTTATCATATAATTTTCCCTCTGTGTGGACCAAATAAACCCCAAAACAAGTGGGAAATCACACAAAAAGGTTGGTTTATTCTCAATGATATACAATGTATGTTCATTGTATTTAATTTCATTGCATCATTTAAACTTAGCTGGGTGATTTGGCTTCTTCTGCCTTTACAGAATAATCAAACTGTAAACGTGTGTCTGACAGTTTGAGATTTCAGCTTGTTTAAGTCACATTGTTTCTTCATGAAGACACAGCTACATTCCTGGAATGGTTTCACTTTATCTCAGAAGTGACCTTGACACTGAGGAAGACTGAAATAGCACGAAAACAAGACAAAGAAGAGGAGGTAAGGCTGATTTTATAATGTCAAGGTGTCACATCCAACCGTACCTCCAACAGCACCAGCAGTTCAAACCCCACGACCCCAAAATCAACACAAATGAAAGTTCGTGGTAGATTTAAATGAAAATGTCCACAGCAGGTGGGAGGTGATCTCACACTTGGAGAGCATTAAACAGACAGACAAAGAGACCCTGTGAGTATACTAGTATAAAATATGCATGCAGCAATGTATTCACCAGCAATCAGACTATAAGCTTTGGTGGACTGCCAGCCTTCAAGTTTACCGACTTCATCTTCAAGCATTCCAGGGTAAAGATGGCTATCAAACTGCAGATTTAAATTATCTGGTATCTTGAGCACCTGGAGCAGCTTTCAGTAATCTAAATGAATGAGTAGACACACTCACTCACACACACACACACACACACACACACACACACACACACACACACACACACACACACTCTGCCTCTTTCTCTTCTACTCAGGTGAACATCAAGCTGTGACCTGTTGGCAGACATGCCTGGAATTCCCCTGGAGCCCACCTGGACTGACAGCTGCCACAGCCATTCAGCTAGCAGCTCTATGATGTAATGTTCCCCCTCCTCCTCCGACCTGACCGACAAACTAACCGACCAATCAGCTGCCTGCCCTTGGGGCTGCTGTTAAACTGTGAGATTAGAGGGAGAATTAAGTCTAACCCTGGGGGAGGTTATGAAAGCGTGAAGTGATGCTGATGGAATCTGACTCTGTTTGCTCCTAATGACCAAACATCTGGAATCACACACATGTATGTATATGCATTGTATAGGCGAATATATATGTGAAATACTCACAGGCAAAGTACTGCCAGGGTTGGTAGGTTTGACCAAAGTCAACGGATTTTTCCAGAACCCAAAGGTCCGGGCGGGGAGAGTTTGCGAACTTAATCAACACGTAGGCAACATGGAAGAGCTGCAGAGACATAGAGAAAAAGACATTCATATTATTCACACATTCAAACTTAGACTAAGAGGAAATATGAGAGGAAAAAAAACGGACACATTGCAAATGGCTCAAAGGTATATAAAAAAAAATGACAATACACCCATCAACAGTACAAATACATTTATACAACTTTTGATCTCTCATTGCTGGGCTGCAACTAACAAGTATGTTCCTTATTTACTGCAGAGTATCGCACCCAGCAGATTTGTTTTAAAACAAGGTTTAAAAAGGTTGATCAGTGAAAGTCTGACAGGGAAACATCTGTAACTGATTGAGCTGGTGGCATCGACAACAAGCATTAAGAATAACCATATAGAAATAGCCGATCTTCTCGCTGATGGTCTTGTTTACTTCTCTCGGTTACATCGGGTCATCAGTATTAAATTCAGACTGTTTCATAACCAGTGTCTCACAGAAACTTTAGGAAAAGGGTAAAGGTATAGAAAACCGAAAAGAATGGAAAATGGAAGGATAGGAATAAAAGTAAAAAGGATGGGAAAGGGAAGCAAGGAAAGGAAATTAAACAAAGGGAAGGGTGGATATGAAAGAAACGGATATGATAAGGAAATAAAAAGAAAGTAAGAAAACGGTATGACATGAAAAGTAAAGGACGGCCTCTAAAAAGAAATTAAAGAAAAAAACTGAAAAAAAAGATGGGATCGGATATTAATTGAAATTAAAGAGAATACAAAGGAAAAAAAGGGGCTAATAGAGAAGAAGACAAGACAAGACAATTCAACCGCCACAGTTAAAAGGAAAAACAAAACCAGTCGGAGGTCAACAGTTGACCTGTGAACGTTCTTCCCTCCAGAGAGTGCGTCTGGTTTGTTATGTCGTGTTACATGTTAGGTTCTGAGTTATTATCAAAAAACTGATTCCTGTCAGTAATGAGCAACAGGTGCTCTGCAATCACTCTCGCAGGCTCTCCGGCTGTCTGCAGCCTCTTCTCTTTCGCTTGTCATCCCTCACTCATTTCCTGAAAAGGCCCTGAAGCTGCTTCGGCGGCGATGACAAACTGCTCTCATGGGCAACGAGAAGTTCAGCTGCAGTGTTTAGTCTTTGAGACCTCGGACCAGAGCACACTGAAATAACAAGGTGACGCACATAGTAATATTACAAGTAATCATATTTAATCTTTACACATCCTCTGTGTGTGTGTGTGTGTGTGTGTGTGTGTGTGTGTGTGTGTGTGTGTGTGTGTGTGTGTGTGTGTGTGTGTGAAGAGCTCCTTTTTTAATGCAGCATATGACGATTTCAAATTTGCGAATAACTCAAATTTTATTGTAGATTTAAATAAAGTTGCTTCTTCTGGTTTGTTTCTGGCTAAAAACAAGCTTTGTAGTGACTCAAAAACTGATTTCCATAGAAAACTTTTGTCCCATTTTAAATCGGAGCATCAGCAGATTATGCCAGATATATTATGATCCTCTAAAGTTAGGCATGATAAGATGAATACATTTAAATTTGTATTATCTTTGCGGTTATTGTGATACTCTTTCTGTTGAAAAGGGTTTTGCCCTTCACAGAGAACATTGTACCTATCCTATGTTTATTCTTTTCAATGACTAAATGTTTTTGTGCCACCTTAAAAGTCCTTTTTATATAAACTGTTTAACATCAGATTTCACACTCATACTGTCCACACAGGGTGAGCTTGAGGACCAGAAATAGGCAAAATTTGACAGAAAATATAATTTGAGGTAAATCCATGGATGTAAAAACCAACTAACTTGTCTTTCTGTTTCAACAAGTCCGACACTGAGCTGGCCTTTGTCCCACCATCGGAGCACAAACACACACTTTCGGCCTTTGAGTTCGGCCTTTGATCTCAATACTTCCTCCTTCTGACAGGCAGCTCTGTCAGCGGTGAAGACAACACACATGACAACACAAACACAGCACGCAAAGACATTGACGCACTTACAGAGAAAGACCTGCAAGAACTAGTAGCATCACTATGGAATGCCAGAAGTGCTTGTTTCAAGCTGCTGAATGAGAGTGGAGAACGATGGATGGATGGAGGGATAGAGGACATTCATGTTCATCCATCCATCTCCGTCTGTCCAACCATTCATACTCGGTTACGGCACTTTGTCAGTATCATATTACAACGCTGCAAATTTCAAAACTGTAATTTCCTGCATGATTCATATCATTTTCACTCAGCTCACGTGTTTTTATTTATTTGGTATCCAGAAATACTGTATGTGGCAACATGTATAGGCAGAAAGAAGTCATAAGAAGACAGTTAGAGAAAGGTGTGTGTGTGTGTGTGTGTGTGTGTGTGTCTGAAGGAGATCTAAAAAGACAGGAAATAGAAAGCGAGGCCTCCGCACGTCCCTCGGGGCCGAAGACATTGGAGGATGAATCCAGGAGCATTCCTCTGATTCCAGGGTTAAAGTTTGACCAGCTCAGGGAGCGACCTAAAGTTCAGAGCAGATCCTTTGAACCAAAGAATTCATTTCTAACTGGAAACACACAACTAAACATGCAGAGATCAGGTGATCTGTTCTGAACCTCTGACTATATTGTGTTTTTACATTGTATTGAAAGCTGAATGAAAATTCACACTTATTCTGAAGTCAACACTTTATTTGCACTTGCAGGTCTTGTCACCAAAGTTGTCCCTACATCAAAGATTTCTGACCACGCATCATATAAGAAAAAGACCTTTTGGATTTCCATGCAAAAAAGCCCCACATATAATAATAATAAATGAATAAATGAACTAAAATGAACTAAAATGATTAATTTCACAGTGAGTAATTTATCCATGATAAAAGAGGATCAGTTGTATTAATAAATAATGAAAATAATAATTATTTGCAGCTCTAATGGGAAATGTAGTGATGAGTTTTTAAATCACAGACTGGAGTAAACCCACTTGTGTAAAATAGAGGTGACTAAAAGTGCTCTCTCTCTCTCTCTCTCTCTCTCTCTCTGTCTCTCTCAGTAGGAGTCAGTCTGTTGCCTGGTAAAACACACACACATTTACAACAAAAGGTTTTGCTGACCCCTTTTTCCCCCAACACACACACACACCCCTCGACAGGATTTATGGATTAGTGGCGGGCTCCCAGGTCAGCCTCCCTGAATTGCCTGTCAATCCCATCAATTACACTTCTGTTACTGTAGCAACAGGCAGCTAGAAGCAGGTCAAACTAGGGCGGGAGAAACTGATGGAGAGAATAAGAAATATCTTGGAAGAAATATGTAGAGAAAAGAAAACAAAACAAAAAACATTTATGGAAATGTTTTTGTTTTTGGATACCAATTTAAAAAACGCTCCACTTTTTCTCGTACAAATAGGCGGACGACACGGTTCTAAAAGGGCTCTTAGTAAACAAAAACAAGACACCATCATTACTCCATCATGGCACCTTGCAGGAACAAGGCTCTACACATCTGTGCTTAGTCCTTAACCCTAGAACACTAACGTTGGGTGATTTTCACCCGAGTCATCGTGGTTATTTTATTTTCATTGTGTTGCTTTTGTCTGAGTTGCGTGGGTCCTTGTGTAGCTTCATGCTGCTCACAGACGTTATTGAAGGTGGGCGTGTCTTTATTGAAGGTGGGCGTGTCTCTCTGCTCCGATCCCTTTATTCTGAACAGGCACGTGTTCGGGTAAAATATACCCGATGTTAGTGATGGAGGGTAAAACATTTCGGATGGATGTTACCATTGAAGAGATACTTTTCCTTCACAAGACAAGGCTCACGTGTCCCAGGAACATGTGGACCTAAGAACAAGTTCATAGCTCCATTATTTATGTTTTTATTTGACGATTCCCTAATTTCTGACCCGATTTTGAGCCTTTTTTTAGGGTCCTATGATACCTGTTTTTCTTTTTATGAGAAGTTCTATAGGGTAAAATAAAAGAAGAGTATTTCAATTAGCCTTGTATTGTTGGTGTTGTATTGTACTATTTGTAACGTTAGTGTTCTAGGGTTAACCCTCTGGGGTCAGAGGTCATTTAACTACTAAAAGTACTAAAACGTTCAGTTATACAGGGATACCTGATATAAGTGGCCTAGTACTACTATACTACTACTACTACTACTACTACTACTACTACTACATTTTACCTGACACACCTCTACTAAAATATATGTTTTGATTGTTTTGAAATGTCAAAATGTAAATAAGAAATATAAACTCCCATAAAAGATGCCGTCTGAATGCATAAGTATACTATGTCGAAGGAATGTAGGTGTGTGTCTGTAGGTGCGTGTGTGTGTGTGTGTTTGTGTGTGTGTGTGTGTGTGTGTGTGTCCGGCCCCTGGCTGGTTTAATAATTGTACACATTCCTTTGTGGCACCACATTCCTGGTGTAATGTAACCATGGAGATAAGACGAGAGACACACAATAAAAGGACAGAGGGCAGGATTGGGGGATGATGGATGGAGGGGTGAAGGTTGGAGCAATGAAAGATGGAGGGATGAAGGAGCCGCTACAACATGTAGAAACACTGCAGCGATAAGAGCGGACACATCAAGTGTAAATGTCACCTGTCGTGAAGCTTATATGAGATAATGCTGTGGCTGAATCCATCAGGTGCACAACCTTTTGTACAGATATTTACTTTACATATTATTATCTACAGATCAAGTTATGATTGATTGATTGATTCATTTAATTTTATAAGCAAAAATATAAAAAATGCCTTGGTTTCCACTCATTAAAGGCATATGAAGACCTCTGCTCTGGCTGTGGGAACATTTTGATCGATCAATTAATTGAAAAAATCATCATCAAAATATGCAAATTATAAAATACTTAATACAAAGATTAAAGATTATTCCCTGACAAAAACAAAAGCCCCGAGATACTGCTGAATAGTTCTCTGATTTACTATTACACACAAATGCATAATTTTTATTAAATATCAAGTTAAATTGATTTCTTCCAAAAACCAAAATGTCTCCATTTCAATGGACTTCAATGGAAAGAGATTACATCGATCTGACAGATGTGAGTCCCACATCTGGGGCACGGTCAAAATCGAATCGACTGGCCTCTGTTCTGTTCGGTGGCTGCAGTAATCAAAATGAAATCAGAAAGTAATCTTTTATGGAGGACAAAACACCTACAGGATAGGTCACCGTGTGTGTATGTGTGTGTGTGTGTGTGTGTGTGTGTGTGTGTGTGTGTGTGTGTGTGTGTGTGTGTGTGTGTGTGTGTGTGTGTGTGTGTGTGTGTGTGTGTGTGTGTGAGAGAGAGACTGGACAGCATAACTGTGATGGACAGAAGATAGGAGGGTTGGACAGCTGCTCAATGTTCCCGTCAGAAAACCACAGTAGCAAAACACAGAGCTGCCAATCAATTCATGACATAAGAGACAACACTGAGTGTGTGTGTATGTGTATGTGTGTGTGTGTGTGTGTGTGGGTGTGTGTGTGGGTGTGTGTGGGTGTGTGTATGTGTGTGAGAGCAAAACTCGGCCTAAACTTTCCTTAACCTCTTGAGTCCATTAATGAGATTCAAGCAAATATTCCTATTTTACATAATTACTTATCAAAATTGACGGTTTCATGTTATACTGACCAATATAGAATTCTAAGATTCTCAGAGGAGGTTTGCACAAACTAGATGGTTAATAGTTTGATTTGTCCATGACAGATTATTCTTGGTCTCTGAAACACATCTCTGTTATATTCAACTTAGCCTTCACTCACTAGCTTTCTTTACAAAGCAATCATCTGTATTACTGTGCCGTCATCGAGTGTGAGTGAACTTTAGAATATTTTATTATAAAAGTAATTTTGTGTGATTAAGTGTCAAAGCTATTTACAGATTATTATGGCATCTTCCTGGAGCCCAAACTCAAAAGTAGTCCTGGATTTGAGGAGCAAAAACCAGCAAAAGTTTAATATTTCAATGTGTTGGAAAAAAAATGACAGATAGTCAAAATTGCCGGATACATTTTCAGTCCTTAAAATGTAAGAACTAATTCAAACTGCAATTAATCCACACTTGGCTTTCAAAGTTTCCGTCCTGGGAGAAAAGGCTCTTTATTCTGAGCTCAGACGACGCTACAGTGACACCAACTACATGATCTGATATCACAGAGCACCAACAGATGTTCATGTGTGTGTGTGTGTGTGTGTGTGTGTGTGTGTGTGTCGGGACGCGTGTGAGATATTTCTTTACAGTAAGCCTAGCGGATCTGGAAAAAGGTTGCAAGTCTGGTTGCAAGTCTGCTGAAAGGAAGAGCCGATTGATTGAATGACCCCGTCCTTATGAAACATTAATCCTTCCATTCATTCTGTTTCCACCGTCTCTTCTTGTTATCTGTCAATGTGTAATCTGTTTCACTCCGTCTCTGCAAACAGATCCAGTGGTGCCAGACTGAGGAGCAGCTGTTGTAATTGCACACACACGCACACACACACACACACACACACACACACACACACACACACACACAAAATCTATCTCTAGTCACGTCTTTTACAGTCTGTCAGTGTATCTGTCTGAGTGGACAGACAGCAACTGCTCTCTGTGTGCGTGTGCGTGTGTGTGCGTGTGTGTGTGTGTGTGTGCGTTAGAAAGAGAGTTTCCCTGAAAGCAAAAGTTATTCCTCACATTCAAGACTATCTCAGTATCTCTCTTGAACCTCTCTTTCCTTCCTAATCCTCCCTGAACATGTATTCATTCATTTATCTATCCCTCCCTCCCTCTCTCTCCCTCTCTCCAGGGGTTCGGGAATGGCCATCTACTCTTCCTTCAGGATCTCAGAGCAGAATTCCTAACAGATTCCTGAGGGAAGACTCTCTCTTAGATTTCAGTGAGAACATTTTCTGACGGTTTCAGGTTTCGCAGTTTAAAACAAGACGCCTCTTGTGGAATTATAAGGACTGAAAATGATACTGTGTCTATCAAAGCAGACAGAGACTTTGACTTTTCCACTGTGGAGTGATTTATCCTCCAACACAAGAAGGGCCTTGGCGGGAAGGAGCTCAGCATGCTTTAAACGGACTAGCTGGCACGAAGTGTCATCTGAAGGTTTATCACCATCTGGAAGCTCAAAGATGAGGGAAAAGCCTGCTATGCTACAT
The DNA here is from genome assembly GCA_023566465.1 of Cottus gobio. Taxonomy (NCBI): domain Eukaryota; kingdom Metazoa; phylum Chordata; class Actinopteri; order Perciformes; family Cottidae; genus Cottus; species Cottus gobio. Next base: position 11,156,785 of record CM042215.1, on the reverse strand, counting down.
CATGAACCATACAAATGGGTATATCATAATATTACAGTGTATAAACAATCTCTTAAAGGTATGCACTCGCTTGGTAAAGTAAGGGATCCCACTGTTGGTTTTGGAAAACTGTCACAAATTGTGAGAAGCACTTCATTTCACAACACTACTACCAAGCTTTGACAGTTGTTGGTTGTTGCAATTGTTGTTGAGTTCAAGTTGTTGTTTTTGTAAATCACCAGTTTGAATTGGGTCTAGGGTCATAGGATGGTACGAGTACACCATCCGTGGCATATGACGCAGATCAAAACAACCAGCTTTCTTCATCATTCATCCACAATCCATGAAAGCTGACGTTTTTTCCCATTTGTCTATTACTGTAGTCATCACTGAGGACTTAAAGTCCTGGCAGAGATAAATGCACAAATGTAACCTTTAAAAGACACTGATGAGCCTGGTTGGAAGTGAGGTGTAGTTAGCCCCAGGCGGAGGGATATCTCACATTTAGAGCTGCAATATTCAAATTTAGCTCAGAGCGAACTGACCTGTAAAATCGTCTTTTTCAGAGAGAAAAATGTGTCACCTTCAAACACATAATATCTACACGGCTGTAAATCAACGGTAGAGAAAACCCAACCAACACTTTCAGTAGCTAATAACAGCCTGCATGGTCCCAATAACCACTTCCATATTCCAACTGCACAGTTCTCCAGGTGGTGTTTTGCTGCCCAGTGGCTAAAGATGAGCATTGACACTGCACTGTGGCACCTTTAATGCCTATACATTCATGCAGCTGGCCCATACATGCTCAGCAAGGGTCTCAGGGTTTCTAAAACACTCGATAAATGTTAAGATTACACACACAGTCTTTATCGTTCCATCTTCACGTTGGTTTGCTCAGTGCTAAAAACGTCCGCACAATACACATACCCAAGTCTCTGACATGTCAGAGCAAGAAATAAAAGCTTGGTTAAGACTCATGATGAGTTGCATTCAAGGGATGTCACAAACGTTGAAATACTGACTTCCCGCTGGAAAAAAAATGGAATGGCGTGACCAATCAAGATATGATTTATTGTTGGAAATTAGAGCATTTTAGTCAAATCCTACTGTTTCATTTTAGGCCTTGTATTATGTTAAATACTACAGAAATGTGTCAGTTAGAAAAGACAAACTGGACTTTTCTTGTAACTTTCATATCTCATAACTGTAACTTTTGAGTTCCTTAACTCAACACAATGTTACAAGGTATTAAAAACGTAAAAACTTGAGAAAAATAGCCACTGGCTCAAAAGAAAAGTTGCCAATATAGTAGTCAATATAGTGAGAAAAGAAAAGCAGACGTATAGGAGGAGAAGAACGGGAGGAGAGATAAGAGATACGAGAGATGGACTCCCTTCATGGAAATACTGAGTGAAGCTTTTTCTCAGACAACATCTATCAGTGCAGACGAGGAAGAAGGAGGAAGGGAGGGTGAAGGGAAGGAAAGGAGGGGAGGAAAAGAAGGATAAAAGTGAGGAAGAACGATGACACCTCTACTGCTACTGTTTTAGTTGTAAGCATTTAGTTGTGACTGAATTGTGCATTTATTGGACAGAGTTCTGGCACTTGAGGTCAAAACAAGATCATTTTCAAGTTTGCCATCTTCATATACGGTCTATTGCTTAAAAAACATAAACTAAAAGTTAATTGACATGTTCAGTGTTGCACACCACATTTTGTTGCATTGCTTTCCAAGCGTACAGCCTTGCATTTTAAGGTCATTTTAACTACATTTGGAACAAACAATGCCATTATGACTGCACATGGCTGAGGAATAAAAGCATTTGCATGCATCTTGGTGACATTTTTGTTATTTTCATCTTGAAGCAACCAAAGTAAAGATGCCAACGCTCAGATAAACAGAGAGAAGCTAAAATTATAAGAAAAAAAGAGGAAGATGATGGAAGAGCAGTGAAGAGAAGTAGCGGAATAAAAGTGTTGAGGAGGGAGGTGAAACAGGCAGAAGAGGCCCTGGGGGGACAGTTTATCCTCAGGTTTCTTCTACAGATTGAAGGCTTGTTCCTCCACTCTGTCTGACAGTTCAACATCCCCCCAGGATGTGGAAACTCCTGCACAGGGTGTGTGTGTGTGTGTGTGTGTGTGTGTGTGTGTGTGTGTGTTGTACTTCTATTGTTGTGTGTTTTAGACCTTGAGAGTGAGGACATTGCCTCACAGACAAAATTCCTTGTATGCCTAAACAGACATGGCTAATAACAGATGATTTTAAGTCTTCAAATGGTTGTTTGAGGGTTAAAACATGGTTGCATGGTTTACATGATATAGGCCTGTAATACAAAGCCAGTTCATTCTAGAAAATAACTAGTTAGTACGACATGTTTTGAAGCTGGTCCAGGACTAAAGGACTTTGGGTCTGAAGGTGGCTGAGGTGAGAAATACAGGATTTAGACATTCCAGGAAGAATCACCCTCATCATGTCCTTAACTATTAGCATCACCCCCTCTCTCCTTCTCCAACAACACTGTTCACACTTTCCTAATCACAAAGTCTGCCTCACTACAACCGGCAGACTGGTATTCAGACTCTAAATCAGTTATTCTTGCTGAGTATAAACTGAATAAACTCAGCAAAAAGGGCCAGTAAGAGCAGAAACAGCTGATCGGTTTAATGCATCACTCGGCCAAGTTTGGTCAATCGATGAGCTGCATTTTGAGATATTACATCTGACACGATGTAGCATTTCGTTTTGGTCTCATCGATGTAATCCGGAAAAACTGTAAATCATTCACTAACATCGCGTAACAATGAATTACAGCAATTATTAAACGGAAAGAGACACACTTGTTCCCAATTTGAGTGTAAAGTTGTCTGGTTATTTTTTTATCTGGCGAGGTTCAGATGCTTCCTAACTCCCTCACAGACAAAGTCAGCTGACATGTTGCAGCCTGACAGATGAAATACGCATGACATTCTCCTGGGAAAACTGCTGAAAATGTTCCAAATGTGTCAAAACTCAAAGAGGAGAGCAGAGGAACTGTTGAATATAAAAAAAGGAATGATGATAAAACGGACCCAGAAAGTGAGGTCAGACAGAGAAGGAAGGGAGGCTTCCCCTCCTATAACCTTGACTTTCTCTACTCCTTTCATATGTTTCCTCCATGCTTTATTGTAACTGATAGCTGGGGAAAATTCCATAATTAGTGAAGATGGAGATGATGGAGGAGGAGGAGGAGGGGGAGGAGGGATAAGGGAGACAGAAGAGAGGAGTGCAGGCTGTCTTAATGAAAAGAGAGGGGGAGGAGGAAGAGGAGGAGTAAAAAGTGAGAGAGAACAGGGGAGTACAGGTTGTCTTAATTAAAAGAGAGGAGGAGGAGGAAGTGGAGGATAGAGGGGGGAAAGGGGGAGTTTGTGGAAACTCTCCAAATAAAAATGCTGATGGGTTACATTCAGGCAACATAATAGTTATCTGTTTAATATCAAATACAGGGTTGGATATCAATGTAAACCTTAAATGTCTTTGTTCCTTTTAATTTGTGATCTTAAAGACAAACTGATTATATCTAATAATCAAAATCAGAGGTTTGCACAAAAGTAATTTTGTCTCATTATCGCTTTAGTTAACAGCCGACAGGCTAAACAATAGACACGCATTAAATACATGGAATTTGTGTGGTATTTTGTTTGACATGGTGCTTCTTTTTGCAGCTTGCCAGGTATAATACGTTAATTAACATTTCCAAAAATCTAACATTTTGTTTCATACAAAACATTTTTGCTGTTGGAATTAGTTGTATACAAACCCATAGAGTAGGAGGCAGGGTTTCAATTAATTCGTTTTGAAGTCAAGCTGAGAGACAACTGTGCGTGCCCCACCCACTCCCCATCTGCAAAGAGGTCAAAGGTCAGTGTCTGGGGCTAGCCAGGGATCAGGAGCTGTGTTTGATTAAATATGCCATTTGCAGCAGGCTATTCACACGGAAGTAAATATGTTGTCTCTGCATCATATGACAACATTGCCAGTTGAATCTAATTGACTACGTAGCTCAGCTTTATAGATATTAGCGAGACATCTTCTTTGTCGCATACGGTGTCCATCAAGCAGACAAGCCGACAGACAGAAATGTGCTCTAGCACGCCAACTATTCCCAGCATGTGTTACAGTGTCAGGCTGAATGTTAATGGTAACTGGGAGTGCTGAGGCTGCCCAGCTGTTGGCTTTTAATGGAACCAGTCACAGTTGCTGCTGCAGCGATCGGCTTGTTTCCCTTAGTAGCTAATAAACACCTTGCTCTCTCCGTCTGAAGTCTTTCTGCTTTGACGGCGTAATCACAGGGTCTCAAACAGCTGACTGACTCCCATTAATGTGTCCACACCACATGATGGTGCTTTTCACAGAGAAATGTGACGAGGAACGAGTGTATAGAGGCACACTCATAATGTCTGCTTCTCTATCACAACAACACACTTCTATTTCTTTCAGGTCTTTCTCAGTGAGGCGGTTTTAAATGTGGACTTTGCCCTGTGGAGCGCATCGCGGTCAGTCACGGTCTCTAAACTCTGACTGAGCTTCATTAAGACACTGATAGCTGCTAGCTGAGCTGGACACACACACAAACACACACATTTAGACAATTATAGCTAATTACTGTTGACTTCTTTCAAGAAATGTAAGGATTTTAGTAATTTTACTAATAGATTTGTTAGTAAAAATCGACAGAAATGTAAATCTTGTGTTTACTCGAGATGTGCTCAGCATAAAAAGGCTTTTGAAAATAAGTCTGTTCGACAGAAGAAATCTTCATCGACTAAGACCAAAAACACCAACTAGTTGACTAATTAACTACGAGGGCAGGACTAGTTATCAGTTTGGTGACAATGTGTCAAAAAACAGTGAAGGTACAACATGTTGTACGTGATACAAGTGTTTTAACACGGTTTCTGAAACACTATCTACTCAGTTTATCCTTTAGAGCTTTTAAAGTCAACACAATCCAATTCAAAACCAGTGAACTATTATAAAGCTCAGTGTGCTACCAGTCCAATTATACAGACACACACACACACACACACACTGCCTTACCCTCCTCCTACTCTGTGAGTGTGTGTGTGTGTGTGTAGGGGGTGGGGGAGTGTCAAACAGATTGACCCCCAAAAACACACCGCCGTTCCACTCCCATTCACCATTTTATGACTTAACTATGGGAAAACACTCCCTTCTGTTTGCTGCCCTCCTGTTCTCTCTCTATGGACTCGTCCCTCCATTGCCCACTCTCCACTCCTCTGTTTGTAGAAGGAGGAAGACATTCTTGCACCTACACAACTCTCAGGCCACATTCAGAACAGCAGTGCTAACACAACTTGTCCCTTATCCCATAGCGTGTATACGTATTTAATTAGTGAATACTTCTTGTATAGTTTCTACTCTTCACTAGTTGTATGTTCCTGATATATATATATATATATGATATATAGTTTTAATCCTCTATTTATACCATACATATTTCTGTCTTTGTGCTGTCACAACACCTGAATTTCTCCTCTGGGGATCCATAATGGTTGATCTTATCTTATCTGAACTTATACTCTGAAGGACCTTTGTATTGCAAATACATCCTATACCAAACAAGGAAACAGATAAAAGGATGTATGTCACCCTTTGATATCAGCTTAAAATAGAAAAACACACCACTACACCAGTAGGTCCATTAAAAAAATCCAATAGCTAACCAAAGTCACAAATTATGAGATCTTGAGCAGAAACTTGCTCTGGATCAAATAAATCCCTGAAAATATGAGAATTAGATATGAACGCCTGGATAAAAGATGAATGATTGTGTTTTTTCTTCACTGTTGTCGTGTTTAACATGCACACCAGCGACCTTACACTTGTGTTCATCATTAGAAATGTAAAGTAAGATTAACTTTAACTCAGTGACCTATATTTCCTCTGCACCCCCCTCCTCACCAGCAAAGAAACTCAAACAATCTGCTGGAGTTGAGCAGGTAAAAACCAATATTTACTGTTGAATTAACAGGGACAAACCTCTCTCTTTGTCACTGTCATTTCTTCATCTCTACCTCACACAATCTTGCTTTTATACCCTGTTTCTTCGGCTGTCTTTCTTCTTCTGTTCACAAAAAAAACCAATGACACGTTAAATGAAAATATAAACATTTGACATTTGTGTGAAATGGTCATAATTAGTAACTCTTGAATTATGGCCAAAAATAGTTTTGTGAGGTCACAGTGACCTTTGACAACCAAATTCTAATAAGGTTATCCTTGAGTCCAAGTGGGGATTTGTGCCAAATCTTAAGAAATTCTCTCGAGGTTCCTGAGATACTGGCGTTCACGAGTGTGGACAGACAGACAACTCGAAAACAAAATGTCATGACTGTTGCCGGCGCAGAGGCACAAAATAACACTTGCTTAGCTTAATTTACATAGAATATTTTGTTGAACGAAAGATCTCAATTACAATAAAATGTCACTGAAAATGTAGCTTTCTATTGCAGTTTTGTAATTTCAACTGGAAACAACTTGAAAAGTGTGTGAAAGTTAACTACTAATAAATACGGATACGTACCTCATTAAACCCTACTTCAAAACATCCAAACTTTCCCTTTAAGTTTGAATCAATGCCGCAAAGACAGACTATAATATAATAATAATAATACCTTCTGGTTTATTCATTTTTGACATTGGTTTCAAAATCCACCAGACCCATAATAAAAATAAAAACAACCACGCTCTGTTTCTCTTTTAAGTTGGTAAGTTGTCAAATCCAGTTCTTCTTCCACACTAAATGAGCTCATTGTGTGATAGGGGGCAGACATTAGCATTATGCTATTCTGAGTCTGGCTTGGCAGAGCAGGATGAAAACCGCTCAAAGTCCCCGGTGTCCTTCAGGGAAGACGAGCCTGGCACAGAAAGTGTTTTTCTGTCTGGGTTTTGTCTGGGGAGGAAGCTGCACACACTCCTCGCACTCCGCCGCTGGACATGAGCAGAAATCTGATCACTCAATATTTAGGCTACATGTTTGACTAGTTAGATGAGAATAATTGATATTAGAGATTGTCTTTGTTGTGGGTTAAGTATAGAGACGTGTTTAGCCTAGCTTAGCACAAAGGCTGGAAGCAGGGGAAACTACTAGCATAGCTCCATCAACACTTCCAAAAACCGTCTTATTTACACATTGTATACGTAGCTACATGTGCATTTAACACATTTTTGGTTTCATCAAATTAACTTCCATATTTATTAACATCAGCAGCATTTCAGGATACCTGTCCTCACACTTAAGTTGCCTACTTAGTTCACTTTGCTAACAAAAAACTTTGCTAACAAAAAACAAAACTGTTAATTCATAAGTGCAATGGTGACTAGCCTGCTAGCTAACAGCTACCCCTCTAATGTTAGTTTCCACTTTTCGGGACGGCATCAATCTACGGTCATTATATGCATAGTGTTCTTTCAAGATAAAGCTCGGTCTTCACCGGAGGGTTTACGATGGGATTAGTTGAAGCCCGTTGCGACGCAAACTGCCGCTGAAGGGGGCCTCCGTCCATCGGTTTCTGGTACCGAGGGGTCCTGACCAATGTTGGTATTTGACGAGTTGGGAGTGAGAACGGGTTGACTGAGAATGTGTCAACAGCTCACACAGACCTTGAAAATGCAAAACATCCTTTGAAATACACTGAATGTCTGACATGTCAATCTGTGTATTGCCTGAAAGCATCTGCGTTGCTGTAAATGGAAAGATCATGTGTCCTTAAAAAGAAAGAAAATTAGTTCTCTGTTAGTATAGGAGTTTCTTTTGAATGCAGATTGATGATCTGAATTCATGGAGAATAAATATAGCCTCTTCAAACGAATGAAGTGTATGCAGTTTTGCCTGATTGACTGAGTAACTAACTTAATCTCCTTTAATTAAATTCCCATTGAATCTGCATTTCCTCTGTGAGGAAATGAGATAGAGAAGTATTCTGAATGCTAAGTCATTGGGAGAGCTCAGGACCACCGCGGCATCAAAAGCAGGGTTGTGAGGGGCGAGCAAACACTGCAAGACAATGGGACTGAGCCGACGCTGAATGGACGTTCTGGGTTGCTCGGCCTGGAAGAGAGAGACAACGTGTCTGAACCAGATCACCGAGCAGTTATTTAAAACCATGTTTCTATATTGCCTATCACGAAGGTCCTGTTGAGCATTCAAATGAGTCTTGTCGGACCAAATCATAAGTCGACAACTCTGAAATTGATGTGTATGAGCTGGAAAGTATTGAAGAAGCACTGAGGTGCAAACACTTAAGTCACTTTTGGAGACGTCAGGAACACGTACGACTTGGACCAGGGCAGCATCGAACAGCTACTTTGAGCTGCCACTCCAACAGAGCTACCATGGAGCCCACACTGGCACTACAACTTTGTTTATACTCACACTTGGCACTTGGCACTGTAGCACAAGCCTCCGCAGACGGTGTGCAAGCTCCGAGTATGTACAGAGGTGATTAAACTATATGTGCTTCTTAGAGGGCGTACAAACAAAATAGCAAAAGCCTTAAAGAGCAAAAGCAGCATGTGTGTACATTAAGTATAGTAACTAGCATGTGCTTATGCTGATTAAGTTTGCTCTATAGGTTTTTACGTAAAAACGTAATGTTGTAGAAGCATTTTCTTCTAAGTATCACTATTACAGAATTTTAGCCATGACAGCTCGAAATCCACATAAGCAGTCTGCAATTGAAGGGAATCTGAAAGGATTGCATGAGAGTCTATGGAGCAGAGCTGGATAGCTGGCGGACCCCGATCCAATGCTGCGCTATGATTGACCAATCTGGCCTGTCTTAGGAAGGGTCAACTGTCTTTCTTTATTTTCCTAGTTTTCCTGTTGATGGTCCTTCTAGAAGCCACATCTTTTACGGCTTTTTAAACATTCACATCATCTGACTTCCTATGTGTATTTTCATTGAGTTAGAGCCAATGTTCTACCTCCTTCCATTACTGCCATTCACTTGTCCATGTGTGTGCATCCATCTTAGTAAGTCATTCTCTTAGTTTATCTGTCTTACGCCCTTTACCCGCCAGAAGCCAGACAGGAGAAAACTCTGTGGTAACACAGAGCTTCAAGGACAGAAACAGGCTGACAGACACTACAGGAGGAGATGGATGGGCGGCAGAAGCAGAAGATAAAGACAAGTAAGGATAGGTGGATGTAAAATCTGAGTGGGCAGGTACAGGGGTGAGAGGTAGAAAGAGGAAGCCCCAGAGAGAAGATTTAGTGAGAGACAAGGTGATAAAGGTTAACAGATCTTTTCTGTGTTGACAAGGTGAACAGAGCAACCAACGGGCAAGAAAGACTGATAGGAAGCAGGTACATTTAACAGTGAACAGGTGTGTGTGTGTGTGTGTGTGTGTGTGTGTGTGTGTGTGTGTGTGTGTGTGTGTGTGTGTGTGTGTGTGTGTGTGTGTCTAAATTGGGGCCGGTCAGGGAGTTCACAGCAGCAGGGAGGTAAGAACTGATCATGACCTTTGACCTGTGACAGAAGGTTGGAACAGACATTCTGCATGACGTTTGTGACACAAACGCAGCATCAAAGTTACTACTTTGTCGAGTCATGGGTCAGGATATAATGAATCAATTAGAGCAGAACTAGACATCACACTAAAGAGAAAGCATTATGACAAACACACAACTATGAACACACACAAATACACACCAAAACCAAACCACTGCAGGGCAAGAGTGGGAGGCAAACAGAACATTTGACATTTCAATCAAAGAATGACTTCTTTTTCTATCATCCCCAGCTGGAGTCCTTCTCTACTTCCTTCTCCCCTTCCTGTTCTCCTCCTCCTCCTCCTCCTCCTCCTCCTCCTCCTCCTCCTCCTCCTCCTCCTCCTCCTCCTATTTTTCTCTTGATCACTCTCGCCTCACCTCTAATCACTTCTATGGTTTTTGTTTTAAGTTCTTCACTCAACAAATTGTGTTCTCCAATCTGTCATACACTTGAAAATGTAAATTCATTTAAAATACAACTTAACCCAGAATAATACACTTTAACAAGGCAGAGACAGATATATCCAAAGGAATGAGAAAACCTAGAAGAAACTATGATGCTGCATTCATCCAAATATGTCAAAAATACCAAACTGAAGCTAAAACTGAGGGTGTGTTAACCTTCCACCGTCAACGCACTCTCATATCAGCTACAATAACAAACAGGAGCAGACAACTAAAAATGACCTATGAAAAATCAGCCAACTATTTCGGACTACTGCCCCTCCCCCTGCATCCATCATCCATCCATCCTCCTTTATTCTGGTTCAAATGTGACATCAACTTTATCCCTTTTGCCTCAATCTATCTTCACTCAAAGCTGAATCACTCCTATTAAGGTCAGATTTGTGTTTCTCTCTCTCTCTCTCTCTCTCTCACCACCTCTCTTTCTCCCCCTCTTTGCTCATTTTCCTCGCCAGTACACATAATGAATGACTGAAAAATGTGCACTGTGTGTGTCAGCTCTTGTCTGTGTGAGAGGACAGTTTCAGGGGCAACGTTTAACCCTGAACAAGAGGGACAGACGGGAAAACAGGAAGATGAAGGCCATTGATTAGATGGTGACATAAATAAGAGTCACTGAGGAAGACAGAGGAGTGGAGGGAGTCATGAATGACTCCAACTGTTGATCCTCCAAATCACAGCCAAGGAGCTAAAGAGGGCAAAAGGATTTATATCAAGAAATAGAAAGAGGGTGACTAGTAATGGATGTGGCTGAACCGTGTGGTTGACTGAGTAATGAGTGAGAGTAATTGTGGACAGTAAGAAAAAGAAAGAAAAGAATGAAGAGGAAAATTGCACACAGAAATAAATCACTTGTTTGAAGACTTAATGATGACAACGTACAACTCGCACAGTAAAACGGAAAAAAAGTACTGCAATGGTGCATTGGTTCTGACGAGGGGCCGGAAAACACAATAAAGTAGCATGAAGTAAAATATTATTTTATTATCAATGGATAAAGTGCTAACACTGCCGATCCCGCTGTGAATCTACTCATGTGGTTCTTTGCCGATTTCAGTTTTAGTTTGCTTGACTGACAAAACCATCACAGTGCTGCTTTATATAAAACCATGGGCACATGATATTACACAAGCTAACTGTAATATGCTACATATTCAGTGGAATATTTTTTTATAATCCTTGGAGAAAACAAAACCGAAAAAGACTAAATCATGACAGAAAAACTACTAATGTTGAAGTTCACGTTTGTCTGTTTCTGTCGAATATGTAACTATTTGCTAACACATTATCTACAATAACTTGATAAACATAATACTAATTGTCGTTTTAGTCATCAGTCAGCGGCGGAATATAACTGTGTGGACTGTAAACAAGAAGCAATTAGAAGAGTGACACAGAGGAATAGGAGAAGGATATTTGATGTCCATCATATCTATCTTGGTCCACTCTTTTTCTTTATTTCCATCAGTCATCCACTTTACAGAGGAGTCTTTGTGGCTGGAGAGAGTCAGAGAAAATGAATAGAGGGATTGCGATGCAATGGAGAAAAATAGAGTGAAACAAAAAGTAAAGGGAGACATTGCGGCGAATACGAGATGATATCTTGAAATGTCTCACATACACTTTCAAAGAGCGGCCTACTTGACTTGTTGTACAGCCGGTCACACACACACACACACACACACACACACACACACACACACACACACACACACACAAAGTGTCAAGCCTGAAGAGTGTGTAAAATAATAAATAAAACAATAGACAGAGCGTGGTTCCCATGCTCGTCACTCGTAAAAAGCAGAATTGGCAGAGGACACACCGATTGTAATCAGTAAGCCACACACACACACACACACACACACACACACACACAGAAGTGAGCTCAGCCTACTAATACCCATAAGGCCCTTCTGTTTGGGGGTCATTGGGGTTGGCTTTGATTTTGCTTTATCACACCACAGTCAATTTGCAGGCATCCATGAGTTCATGAGTCTGTTGCTGTTTTGACTGTGGTTGGCATCAAAATATTGGCGATATTGGACTTCTGACTAATGGAGGATTACATAGTCTCTATTATACAGATACTGGACTTATTATGAGCAGATGATTGGACTTTGTATTAATTCTCCATCTGTCTCCTCTGCCACCCAAGCTGTCAAAAAATGTGATCTGTCTTGGAATTGTGTCTTTTTCCATTTGTCTTTAGTGCTAATACTCTTTTTTAGGACCGATGCAACCCAAAATGATCTCACCGACTGATACAAGTGTTTGCATTGCCTGCAATCTGTTGGTAAGTTGCACTAGAACACCACAAACACTACAGCTGATGGCCAGCTGCCCAGCAACATGCGCACACTTTCTTTGGCTTTGCATGTGAGGCTCAGTATTAACAATAACAAAAATGTTTTTCAAAAAAGCTATAGTTTCAACAAAGAAGCTACTATATTTGTCTAGTTTCTTTGTATTTCCTTTGGAACCTTTATAAAAGTGTATATCTGTTCAAACAGTTCAAAGCTCAGAATACAGTTTTCATGACGCTGCCTATCCGTCTATACGGTTTGCTCAAGCTTAAAATACAAATTGAGCAAGTTTGATAAAAAGTTGCACCTGGCTCTATAAAGTTGCTTCGACTGGCATTACAGTATCAATAGCACATTATGCCGGTTGAGGAAGAAAATAAGAGGCTGAGATGAAAAAAACAAATCAGCTCTGTGTGTCGCACCCTTTAGAAACTCGGGCTGGAAAAGGAACTCTTGAGGGCCTGTGCATGGAATAATAAGCTTCCCTTGACATCAAACTAATTACATTTTTGAAGTTAAACTGCTTTGAACATGTTTGCTGTGAACTCAGCTTTACCCCCAAAAAGCATGTCTTAACTGTCAGGAGTTTCCAAATATAAACCTCCACCCTGCTGCAGCTCAGCCGGCTGGCACGCTAAAGTTAACTCTGACGTTCAAACCACATCAATAGTAGGAAGCCTTCAATTGGGAGCAGTTGGCACGGCGCTCGCTCTTACGCACGGCAAACAATGGAGCTACCTCACCACTGCATGTGAGTGTGTGTACCTCTGTGTATGTGTCTTTCTTTGTCAGGCAGGGAAACCTGCCAACACACCAGAGTGTGGGGGCGTGGGACGGCGAGGAACACTTCAAGTCGAGCCGTCCAGCTCCAGTAAAGACCTCTTTAATATACTTTAAAAACGATTTATGTCGCCATGTTTGACACATTTCACATTTGTGGGGTTGGTCCACTTTGAAGGCTGTTTAAAGAGTCCGTTCAAATTTTATTACAAGAAAAACATGTTTTCTCTTTTACCTTTGTTTTTGCCCTGCTGATAGTTTGGGTTTCATTTCTTCTAATTTTGAGATATCTCTGAGATTTTAACGGGCTATCCTGACCCTAACTACTTAAAATCAGTGCCTAACCTTAACCAATGGTCTCTGCCTCAACCAGCTATGGAGGGCAGGTATAGTGTTGGAGTCACTTACTGATCCTTAACCATTGTTTTTCCAACTGCAGCAATAAAGCTTGACTACGCTTAAGCTTCAGAATGCTTAAAAAAAAATGTAGCTCGAGTAGACGCGACCTCACTGCTTGATCATTAAAAAAAGCAAAGCTACTGACAAGCTATCTGCTATTTGATTCAGAAATCAACACTACTGAGAAATGTAGTTCGTAATGCCGCTACTTGAAGCGCAGGTGGGAGGATTATGGAATAAGGAAGACCTCACCTGAAGAAAATGAACGTGCACATACACCAAGACACATTCCCAACTGAAGCCTATATTGTGCTCTAATAATAGGCTGCTGAAACAGACACATCCCCTGTTCTGTCATCTCCTCCTCTTCTTCTTTCCATGCCCTCACCCTCCTTCCTCTTCTTCACCTCAGTTTTCTTCCCCACTTAAAACCTCCTTCCTGTCTTCCTCTTTTCCATGTTCTAGCCACCCCATTCCTCTCCTCCCCTCTTGCTGGGAATTTTGTTTCACCTGGCCTTCAACATAGATTTGGTCTCCTTGTTTTTTCCATCTTTAATCCCCTCCCCCTCTTCATCTCCTCCTCCTACTTCACCTGTTATTACAGAATCTTTCCACTGTCCCATACCTGAGGAATGCAACTGCTTAGATCACACAGCCTACATACAAGACAACAGTGAATTGTGCTGAACTAGATGTGACCTCATGGATGATATATATTCTTCCGACAGTTTATCAGGTATCTGTCATTCCTCTCCACCTCTTTCCCTCCAGCTTCCCTGGCTGCCTTCTACAGTATAGAGTTAAGATTTATAGACTACAGATATGGAAAATAACGGAGTGAAGTGAAGCTCCAATTAAACCTGAAGTCATTGGATCCTTTAGTGTAGTAACATACTGTAAAATGATGTCGCTTCAAATTTCCTATTGAATGCTCAAAAATGCCTCTATTCACCTGTCTTGTTTTTGCAGCTGTAATATCTTCATGAGGGGAAGTAAATAAGAAAACTGACACATTGGGATATTTTCAAATACGAAAAGATGTCAAAATTGAATATGAGAAAAAGGAGATCAAAGTAGAAAGAGAAATAAAACTGCAGAAGAGAAAATAGCAAAGTGGGTTCTCTTACTTGTGAAGAAAAGGACTAAGAGGAGAATAGGGAGAAGAGGTAAAGAAAAAGAGGCTGACTGGAGAGGAGCGAGAGCAGGCGACAGCAGGAGAAAGACGACAGGAAGGTAGAGGAGATAGAAACGTCTATACTGGGCTTTGTGTTATCCTTAAAGATAGGCTGGTGGTGTAGATATAGAAAGACTGGAGGACAGGAAGAGTTGTGTCAGAATTTATCATGGACAAGAATTAGGGGATCTATTGTTGACTCATCTAAGAACCCCAAATCATCAGCAAACACACTTTAACTTCATTCATAGAATTTAGGGTGAATAGTTATTATAAGAAGACCATGTATGAAGAACTGAAATAAATGAAATTTTATATATAATGGAATCACAATGTCACTCTTTGACATGTAATATATGGGCTACTGCTGGAGTAATAATAATGAGTAAAATAATCACAAAATGTAAAAGTCTGACATATGGTAGAAGATGAGGAGGATTAAATATTAGAGAGAATGATAAACATGATGAGATTCCAGCGTAAAATGTTTTCTAGACTGAGTGATGGGTGGATACCGGCTGTGCTTGGTACACACCTGCTGCAGTAACGCTCTGATACACTGATACTGATGGTACGGTGTGTTTACTGCCAACAGAATTCCACACCATGAGAATTAAAAAAATAAATGGTTCAGCTGCTTCACCTTCCAAATCGCATTTACCTGACCACACCTCAGAGTAATGTACAAACTGGTGTGCTTTAGATGCCCTAGAGCACCCCAACAATCTTAGAATCAAAATACTGTTGTGTATTACGCTAGAATTTTGTACTTCCGTGAACAAGACTTACAGTGTGATTTTTTAGCATTGGGTTGATCATCTTGAGAAACCAAGAGTGCGCTAAATTTAGAAATATTATCCAAACAAAAAATCGTTGCCAACTCCAATGAAAGAAGCTTGCATTATTACTCCAGAAGTCATGAAATCTAGCAAGAAAGAGAATTTCAACAAATATAAAGAAGAATGATCTTGAATAAGACAACCAACTCTAGGTTTAAGTACAGAGAAATGAAGAAACTAAAAAATATAGTCTCATCCTGAAGATGTGATATCTTTACATAGAAGCATACACTGATCGGCCCAACACGGTCCTTAACAGGCAAACCGTGTCTCGGCCATGACGTGACCGATATACATTCAAGAGAGAGAGAGAGGGCATTTAACAAGCCTTCCCCAAAGCAGGTTGAGGCAGGTTAACAGGCATTCCAATATCTCCCTCCTCTCCTTCTCTTTCCTCTTTCATTCAGCCAGGGGGGGGGGGGGGGCAACGCACTCTCTGAGCCCTGTCACTGTCACACACACACACACACACTCGTAAACCCTGGCTTTAGCCTACCTACATTCTGTCAAAACAAAACTGCAACCTGGTAACCAGAGACTCTCTCTCTCTTTTTCTCCCCCTCCCTCCCTTTACCTCTCCCTCTCTATCTCCCTCTTTCTCCCTCTCTCCCTCTCACTTTCTCTCTCCCTCTCTATCTCCCTCTCTCTCTCCATTTCTCCATATCGCTCTCCCTCTCTATCTCCCTCTCTCTCTCCATTTCTCCATATCGCTCTCCCTCTCTCTCTCTCCTCCGACCTCCTTCTAAAAGCTATCTTCTCAGCGTTGATGCCACTCAGAAAACAGTTTGTTGCGATGTAGGTTGTAAACGTTTTGATATATACATATTTATATATTGATCTGGATTGAAACGCTGTCAGATGTCCTGTTTTGTCCAAGCAACAGTCTAAACCCAAAGATATCCTAATGTAGAAATATATAAAACAAAGCAAATAAGAAAATCTTCATGTTTTGGCAGGTGAAAACAGACCATATTGGTGTTTTTGGTTAAAGGGAGTTAACATTGAACTTCCATAATGTAGTGACGTAGAGACATCAGGATTACATTGAGATTGTTTAATAACCAGTTAAAGGTTCCTCCCAGTAATAAAGTCCAGATCCCATAAAATACTGCCTGCATAATGCTAACATGATTGTTCAAATCTTTTAATTCATTTTTGTACTACTTTCACAAGGTAAACATGCTTATAAAAGCTTAAACACACATTGGCAACAACAGCTCCCCGCTTCTCTATTAAGACCTCTCTTGACGAGAGGAGCAGAGGAAGCGAATCAAGTGAAGAGAGAGGAGAAAGGGGAAGATGGACGGAAGAGGGATGGGAAACTGAATGCCAATACAGAAAACACTCGTCAAGGACTCAAGTGCACCGACACACTGGACACGCAGCGCTGCTGAATGCGGGCACTCGAGCAGGAGAGCCGGGCACAAAAGAGTCACATTCAGAAACAGAAACGCTTGTTCAAGAGCGACGTTCAAAAACTCAGAAAGGTTAACTTGGAGCACAGGAAGAGAGTGAAGCTTTTCTGTATGCTGAGTGTGTCCCTGTGTGTGCGCTATACATCTATACGTGAGTGTGTGTGTCATTCTGATAGAGTCACTGCAACACCAGCTGGAAGCTCCCGCCAATAACAACGTCTCTCAAATCAACTGAAGAGTTAACTGTTTGGTTTGTTCTTTTTCTTCTTTTGGGTCCTTTGAGCTTCAAGAGGCTGATTTATCACTGAGCTACTAAACCAGTTAATGGGCTCAGATAAATTTCACATTTATTATGGGGTGACTGTGGCTCAGTGGTTAGCAAGTCGGTCTTTCAATCAGAAGGTCGGTGGTTCGATCCCAGGATCCGGCAGTCCATGTCGTTGTGTCCTTGAGCAAGACACTTAACCCTCATTGCTCACCGTTGCTGTGTCTACTGTATACTGTATATCATGTAAGTCGCTTTGGATAAAAGCGTCAGCTAAATGTAATGTAATTATCAGGGAGGACCAGGCAGAGCTGTTTATTGCTATCAAGTACCAGCAGCTCACAAATGTCTGTGACTTCACTACAAGTGGCTTTGGCTGAAATCCAATCAGCCTCATTTCCAGTTAAATAAAACATCTGAGATTAATGGATGTGTATCAGTTGTAAAGGCTGCAACTAAAATATGTTCACGTTTCCAGCACAAGTGGCAAGTCAATGAGAACCAAGAACAGAATTTCAGGTGAATAAATGTACTCTAATTGTACTACATTTCCAATAAACACGCTGATCCTGAATCATCCTGTCAAGCTGGAATACTAGAAAACACTAACTAGAAAAGCATTAACACCGTTAAGTTCTCAAAGACTATTTTTTACTGTTCTGAAATCCTAGAGCATACAACACATCGAACAGGTCTAGAGAGACAGCAGTAAAACGTGCCACGTTTTGTGGCACGTTTGACCCATCAAAAATCATGATTGGGCAAAACATCTTGGAACCACAAACCACAACACTTCAAATGTTATGTTGCTGTTATGTTTTAGTGCTGGGCGATATGGAGAAAACCAAATATGATGATATTTTTCACCAAATACTTCAATATCGACATCAGGGCGATAATGTGATCTGAATGAGGGAACGCGCTGGCAGTGGAGTATAAGAGGTCCGTTATGGTTTTCATGGAATCTCAACCCCTTTTTAATGTTTTTAATTGTTTTTTTCTTAGTAAGAGTAGGCTTGACTATTGGTGCGTACACAAATGTTTACAAAATGACATTTTGAGAGGTAGAGACGCCCAATTAGGAGACAGAAAGTGTATACTGTTAAAAACATTGGCAGAGCTTGTGTGCTGGTCAACCACAGATTGACCAACAAAAAAACCTAAATGGACACCATGAGTAGGTGTGTTTCAGTATACAAAGTTAAATGAGTCCTACCTGTCCGAGGTCCAGGGTGACGTTGACCTCGTTGTACTCGGTGCTGCGGGACAGGGGCGGGCTCTGCCACCAGCGCTCCGTTCCGTCGATGGCGTTGGTGATGGGGTGAGCACGGTCGCTCTCGCCCTGGCTGCAGATGTCACAGTATTGTCCCTGAGAAGACAGAGATGTATAACATTTTAATCTTTAGTTGAGCTCACATGGTTACTGTCATAAAGCTTTTAACTGAAACTGAATCTAACAGGCCGTATTTGAGACCTCGGTGTTCACTTTACAGCTGTTTCCGCCACACTGTCCCCACAGCGGTATGCACCGCCCTCACAGTTAATCTTGGGGATGTAAGTCAAAGCACCATGTCTAAGATGCATGTCTAAGATTGTCACCAATATCCTTGCATTTTGTGGTCTATGAGTTGATCTTTAGATATTTTTGATTAAGTTTGACTCCAATTAGTTGATACACCAGGTGTGTCCACTGAGTAGCTTCAACATGAGAGGAGGAACTAATCAAAGAGATGCTTGCTGTAGTCTTTGGTTGGATTATCTCATTATTTCTTATTGAAAATAAATCCCTTTTACATTTTGTTTTTGCTCTTAATTACAGAGACTGAACTTCTTGCTCAGAGAAGCCATGGCAGGATGTAAGTAGTGATGAGCCCACACTGGCTATTGTGGGATTTGACCCCTCAGACTTTAAGTTACAGCAATATCTAACCACCCAAACCAGTGTTTCAGAGTCACAGTAAACATTATGAAAAAGAACTGTTTGTCCCCAAAGCTACCCGGGTCAAGTTACTTATATTCCAGCGGCGAGGCGACTCCACTCAGGTTTCTGTAACAGTGAGGCCATAGCTTCTATTGTGTGTCTGCTAGTAGGTTCAAATGTATCATAAATGTTGTCTCTGTTGTAGTCTGTGTTTTGTGCTGTCTGCTTTGACATCATAGTGTACTATATGCAAAATGGAAAATCATTAATATTAGTAATTCCATAGCCTTAGTGAAAACATAATACACTCTTGATACTATGAGGAGCGTAATCTATCAAGTAGAGTACGGTACGCTAGTATCTCACTCAGAGAACGTTCCACAAAGTCAAAATTTCAATAATTTGTAGTCACACTTGTAGTCACTTCTTCACAACAGTTATTTCCAAAGAACACACTTTTAAAGGCTGGAACAACCTATAAAAGAACAAGGTTAAGCAATAACCTCAAAAGTGGCCAATCGCAGCAGAAATCAGGCCTCACTGTCTGGTATTTGTTTTTGGAAAGTAAAAAGAATTCAGGCTGGCTGTCTAAACGTCTGAAAGGAGCTTTTCAGCAAATCCACACAATCTTAGATACGTCTCCACACACACACGGGTATTTCTGTAAAGCCCTGTTTTAAAATACTCTCTGTCCAGTGGAAAACACAAAAAACAAAATCAACATTGGGCCGGCTCCTCCTTAGAGTCTTGGGCCGATCCTGGATGGGAAGTTCAGTTGTGGAACGCTCCCCTCTGATGGGTCTGTCAATGGTCTATCGTGACAAAATGAATGTTTCATTTTATGAGGCTGCCCTGCCCTTCCCCCCTCCTCTCTGGCATGCTGGCCAGGGGCCTCCCACAAAACAAACAAAGACACAAACATGTTTTAATTAAAATCCACATCTTCATTGTTATTAATGATCATTATTAGCATTTATTTTTCTCCCTTCAGTACTTTATCTTCTTCCCTCTTTTAATGGTCATTACGTAGCCATCCTCGTTATAAACATACCTCACATTCTTACTAGTCATGTCACAAACTTAACCTCTCAGTTTAATATTAACTGAACACGCTCTGACGTTACAAGGTAACAACTCGGTCTACACCAAGCCCACAGCAGGAGCGATTTCAAGCATATTTGACATAGTGGCCAAACCATGGAATTACAACGTCCGGGTCTGCCATGTGATGCCATTGGGCTCAAGTCCACTTGAAGCGCCCACGCCACCTCTTTGGTTTCTAAAGCTTCTCTATCATTCTTGGCTAATCCAGTTTGTTTGTCAGAGCATTTAAACCCGACCACTCGTGGCTATGTAAGCGTTAGCATAAACTAAACAAGTGTGGACCTGAACAAAAGCCTGAGTTAGGAGATGTTATCACGGAGGTCAAAGGTCACTGCTTACTATCTGACTCTAACCCCCTCCACCCCACCCCCAAACACCCTCTCCTGTCCCCTGACTTCTTTCTTTTCACGTTTGTGTAAATCCTGTTGAGCCTAAAATTAGTCTGTGTACTGAAAATTACAAATCATTCTCTTCAACTTGGGTCCATGTTACTATTACCTTCATCACTCTCGCCACTGACCACTTGGATTGAATTCACTTTTATTTTCATCCCTAACCAAGCTATGAGCCTCTACTACAAATCATGGCTGTTAAAGAAACATAGCTGGCCTGAACAAGAGATTAGTGAGGTGAAAAGTAAGCTCTTATGAGAGCAAGATTAAGTAAATCGAGGACACATTGTTCATTGAGTGAATGAATAAGTATGAATGACTCATTTGAGGTTCACAATTTATCAAATATGACCCCCAGTGACACATATTGGGCTCTGTAGATGTATTTCAGTGATAAAACAGACATTTGTCTCTTTGAAATTGTTGCAGTTTCTTACTTTTTTATTGCTTTAAAAATAAGTCCACTTATATTCTCCCCCTTATAGTTATCTAAATATATCCTTTAATACTAATTTCTCATGTTGTCTGTTAAATCTGAGACCACAAAGCGGTTCACAACGACGTGAAGACACTAAAGAAGGCAGGAATCACCTCCATTCAGCAGCTGAACGCAGGCAAATGAAGGTGCTTCTCAGGATGTGAGCTTTGAAACAGCTAACAATGACCCAGCTGATTTCCTACCCAGGTTTGTGACACCTTAAAAGAACACCACACAGTGAGATGTCAGGGAGTCTGCTTCTTTATTTCTGCCTGGCTG
Organism: Cottus gobio; assembly: GCA_023566465.1. Classification (NCBI taxonomy): domain Eukaryota; kingdom Metazoa; phylum Chordata; class Actinopteri; order Perciformes; family Cottidae; genus Cottus; species Cottus gobio. Next base: position 11,135,435 of record CM042215.1, on the reverse strand, counting down.
TCAAACACCGTTTCACGCTAGTTTGCTCTCTTTTTATCAGTTTTCTTACATAGCACACGCTCATTCCTCTCTTGTCAACAAAAAGGCCACCTGGAAATGAACATTTCAAACTCTCTCTCAACCGTATTTCACCTCCATTCCTACTTCTTTCCTTCCCTCCACGGTTAGGTGAATGAGCAGAACTCTCCAGCAGCATTGCCCCAAGGCCCTGGATTCCTCACTCAGAGGGAGACAAATTGTTGCTCCGTCAACACTTGCCACTTTATGTAATCAATCTTTTTTTCCTCTCTTAACATAATGCAAGCTTTTCTCATACTTCCTCAAACTCTTTCTAGATCACATGTATTTCTGTGTTCTGCTTCCATCTTTCATGGCATCATTCATACTTCACCAGAATGAAAAAGGTGCATGTACTTGTTTTTACAGCCTAAATTCCCAGTGACACCTATCATGAGTAACTGGTACAATTCCTGGTGCAACGTATCTTCATTCAACGGATGTAGTTATGTAGTTGTGTGTGTTTTCCTACAGATGTCCAGCAATATGAGAGGGATCAGTGCACCTGTGCATCTCCTGCGATGTTCAGGCAACAAAACTACTTGGATCTACTTCGGAAAAGATTTGGTTGTGTGACGAATTCTGGTTTCACACGGGACACGGGCAGCACTGGGTAAAAGTCCTTTGCTTTCAGCCACACCACACACACTACAGTCCTCCTGCGGTTTTTAATTAATAAAAACACTCTGCGGCTTGCTGTCAAATCAAAACAGGATTAACCTCAACACATAAAAGTGAGTGTGCTTTCTGGTAATGTGTGTGTGTGTGTGTGTGTGTGTGTGTGTGTGTGTGTGTGTGTGTGTGTGTGTGTGTGTGTGTGTGTGTGTGTGTGTGTGTGTGTGTTGTTCAGGGGGTGCAGTATCCCAACAAGAGGGCCGAGCCACAATAGCCCAGCAAAGTGGGTTAAACCTCTTGCATAATGCGCCATTCCTCGAGCTAATGACCAGATTTCTTGGGTCCATTTTGAGATTTCCTGAGCTAACTATGCACCAACGTCCCCACTTCAACTAAACTGCCCTGAGCAGGCAGATCAGAGAAAGGCTGAAAGAAAACTCTAATGAGAGAACATTTGGTTATAATTCTCAGTGTGGAGACGCCAAATTACCAGCTGAATTAAAAATACTTACTCAGTAAAATGAATTACTTTGTAAAAAAATGTTGTCTTTACATTCAAACAACACTTTAAACTCCCCTCTATTCATTCTAACATGTATCTCAACAACACATCTTTATCTGATTTCTTTTCAATTCAGTTCACAAGGTACTTGTTAGCATGCATGTCCCTTGTTTTCCAAACATCAGCGAAGGATTTATAAGTGAGCGAATCCCTCTGTTCCCTCCTGACTTATGAACCACCACCACAGTAAGTGCCGTTCACTCTGGGTGTCATAATCTTGCAGATAAACTTGATCTGATTTGAAGACATACGTCAGTCACTGTGAGGAAAGGTAACAACAGGTGAGCGAGGGAGAAGGCAATAAGCCTGCATGTGATTGCCCAGACAGTTGCTATCAATGGTTAACCCAGGAAACTGCAATACGCCTTTGGGCTAACTGGTGCTACCTTTAGGCTCAAACATCAGACACACAATGGTTTTTACAAGCTCATCAACACATTAAACACTCATCTATAAACACGTAACGCATGATGTGGTAGCGGAATCTCTGTGGAGTCCCATCCAAGTGAAACGTTGCCTGTCCTTATATAAGTGGCCTGTGTTACGTGTTGCCAAGTCCTACAAAGGAAGCAGTGCATGAAATAATGACTTGGCAGAGCAGTTGGAGATGCATGCACACTGCTGACCCCCTCTGTTCAACTCTCTACTCTGAGCACAGTGGAGTGTGCAGGTTGGCATTCCCAGAAAGTCTAACATAGAAAAACTGGATCAAAACATGCAGTGAGTGCTAGTACATTTCAAAAGTATACCAGAATACGTTAAGATCATAGTGTCATCATATATCCTAAATCTGAGACAATTAAGTCCTGAAAGTAGACTGATGAAGCAACAGTATGCTACAAAGGCAACACAATAGGATAAGATCCCTATAGGTCAACACATATTAAAGGAATGAGTGTTTAAAAGGGTTAATGGTGCCATACAGACATACTACAGGAACACCAGTCACTGTGAGGCAACTATTGAGCACCACAGACCCACTTGGAGCCTGGAGGAATATCATAAAAATAATTTAACAGTGACAAACGCGAATATCACTATAAAACTCACAATTGAGCATGCACCAACGTATGAAGGACAACTGAAATGAACAATAACTATAAGGAACATTATGTAAAACAAAACTCCATTGGCTCCAATCAAGTTTCCGACTCAGCATTGAGCAGTTATAGTTATGTAACTATATGTTTATAACGTGTGGTCCTGCTCACCTGGATGGTCTGGCTCGGGTCTCCGGACACCGGGCCTCCGACCAGCTTGCAGTACAGGTCCTGCAGGGATCTGCCGGTGTCGTCCTCCCCGCAGGTCGCCGTGGCAGTGATTTTGGTGCCCTCGGCCAGGTTAAAGTAGGGTGGGTGCAGGCTGTATCCGTTCACCCCGTTGGTCGGAAGCTCCTGAGCCGACACAAAGTAGCAGCAGGTCGCCAACAGCGGCCACAGCAGCAGCGCGACCCGCGTCTGGGAGCGTAGAGCCGGCAGCCGCGCCGGTCCGCTCGCCATCATCTCCACCTGTTCGCTCGAGCCCGGTCCGAGGAGGGGGAAAAGTTAGAGGAATGAGTCTCAGAGTTTCAGGAGAAGTGAGCCGTTAACGCGCGTAGGAGAGAGGCATTTGTGGGGGGAAAGTGAGAGATATGTTGCAAAAAAGAGAGGAATGGGAGGGTTTTTTTGTCCCGGAGAGCGGTGCGTGGAGGTTTCAGTCCTCTTTCTCTCCGTGTCGCTCCACCAGGCACCTTTACCAATCTGCTGCTCCCTCCCTCCCCCTTCCTCTCGCTTGGCCCGTCCCCAGTGGCTGGAGGAGGGCACAGCTTCTAGCAATGCTTCGTGTTTGAGTCACTTTCTTGAAAGCAATCATCACGGTTCATTAATTGGTTCGAATAAAGCCATCATACATGGATGCATCGGTTAATCTGATATATGTTTTGGGCAATTCATTACTCACTTCTCATTATTTCCTCGCTCACTTCTTTCCTCCCTATTTGCTTTAGACTTTTATTTCTCTCTGTACTTCTTCCTCTTTTTTCTCATTCCTCTTTTTTCTTTTCCCAGCGTCCTTCATTCTCTAGTCGGTTTTCTTTATACCTTCTTTATACCTTCTGCTATCCCATTTCCCTTTTTCCTCCCCATCACTCCATCTTATAAGTGTAAAATAAAGTATCTTTGTTTCTTTACTGGGTCATTAATGTTGACATTCCTGCATCATTACACTAACCCAGTAGCAAAACAACAAATGGGAAATAAAACCACACAAACAGAATGGGCATCCAGAATACCCCTCAAACACACACACACACACACACGAATAAACACAGACAGTCAGACAGACAGACAGACAGACAGGTGTTCTCCACAAACACACAAACGGCCACACACTCAGGTCCTGTAAGCACACAGAGAAAAGGGAATAGAGGGTTTGAATTGAGAATATGCAATGATTTGTAGTATTGATTCCTTATTTTTATTGCATAGCTTTTATTATTTGGTGTCCTTCTTGCTTGTACATGTTGAATATCCAGAATGAATTTCACAGCATTTAAGAATTTTATTCAAATATAATGTGGATATGTGTGTTTCATGTGTGAAATATAAAATATTGTACCGTTTGAATTACATCCATGTAATAAAGTGAAACCATAACGTTCCAATTGAGACACAAATTATTTGCTGTGACAAACATTTTAGTGATTTTTGCTTGGATCGTTCCAGAGCTTGCAAACACATTTCACATCTTTATCAGAAAATGGAGTTGACTAAATTATTGTTACATGACTAAATTAGATTCTTTGTCAGAAGCAAAATGCTGTTCATTTCAGAGAAGGTTTTCACATTCACAATCTGCTTATTGGTGCATAACAATTAACAGAGTAGAAAAACACAACATAAAAGTGCACTACACTACAAAAGTCAAAAAATATAGATATAGAATAGAAGAATGCACAATACAAATATGATAAAAGACTATACAAATATGTACAATCTATTTGTTTTTAAATTAAGGTTTTAGAAGTCTTAGTTTTGTGCAGAAATGTGGAAAATATTGTCAGGTGATGTGCAAAAGTTCACACTATGAAGTATAAATATTATGTACAAGGTCGGAGAAAATAATCCAAAAGGTGTGTGCTAACGCAACGACACAGATGTTAAGACGGAAATGTAACTTAGAGGAGGGGACAACCACCTGTTATTATGTCACTCAAGTTAAATAGTTGGCAGGTCACATGATGACCCCATGACAACTGAGCAAACTACATTTGCTGATGAAGACTGTGAAATGTGGTTGAAAGCTCTCAGAAAGCTAGAAAATGGACCTTGAGTTAAGTTTATTTTGTCGTATAAACATTATGTTGTGAAAAGGGATTTATGTTGGTTGGGGAAAAACTGCATGTATTACACTTTCAATATCTTGTTAAGGTTATTGCTGGTTATGCTCAGACTTTGAAACAGTTAGCACCACAGCTACACAGTAAAATCAGTTTTGGAGATTGTGTATACAAATGTGTGTTTGTCTGCTTAAACTCCAGGACTCAGCAGGTGGCCTGTCATCCTTCTGTGCTTATCATCCGTCCTCCTCTCTCTCTTTCTCTGTCACGTCAGACCATCCCATACAGACCTCTGTCCTGCTGTCGGTCGGTGTGTGAGAGAGAGACAGTGTGTCCACTCAGTATTCCATCTCAACGCACACACACTTTCTTCAACTCTAAATGGCTCATGTCAGAGACGAAAAGACACCAGAATGATCTCCTGTTTGAAACCACCGGAAGCTGCTGTCGGCCCTCAGAATAAGTTGCTCTGTCTAAATGTATTTTTCTGTTTGAATAGCTGCAGAAGTGTGAGGGCAGCCTCTGAGTCACCCAGGTAACTATAACTGGCATTTCAAAAACTGTTGTTTGTGATTGAGTTGTTTTAAGTTCATTTTCGTGTTTGGTGTTCATTTCTTCTTCCAGTCGAGAACTGGCCGAGCATCAAGGATGGATTAAAAGGTGAAGACAGAGTCTTCAGTTGCTTGTGAGCAGCCAAATGAAACAACTAAATCACAGGCGTACATGTTTCTAGCTTTATATATGAAAGTAAGGAAAGACATATTTCACAGGTTTCGATTCCCATATCTGAACAGAAACTTCTTATAGAACTAAAGTGCATTCTCAAGTACGTTGAGAGGGATACATATTTTGTCCTAGATTGCAGTCGCATGGTTAATGTTGAAACCCCCCCATAAATTGGTTAGGTTTGTAAAATCCTCATGGCTTTGCTTAGAATAAGTACGTTTGTTACGTTGTGTAAAATAAATTAACATTTACTTTTGTTTCACACATGACACAAGTCTCCTGGGTGAAAGTCCTGTGTTTGTTTGATCCATCCGTCCAACCCAACCTGACCATAATTAGAAATAATAATAGTAATCTGCAAGAAAATTAATTTCCCTCGGAACATAATTGATAATACACTTTTGCTGTATTGGATTGTAGTTTTTGGGAGACTGAAGGTAGCTGAATTACAAAAAGTCATCACAAGGCACCTTTCTATTCATCATAAAATGTCTGAGGAGATTTGAGGATTGAGCTTTTTTTTACACTGATTACAAAGGTTGTATGGACATGTGTATTGTATCACTTGTGTGAATATACATGTATCATCATTGTGTGAATAATATACATGTATCATATATCATGTATCATTTCAACAAGTTGAAGAATTGTACAGATAGAGCAGATGAGACTTTGTGACAAAAGTTATAGTTTAGAGCACCAGAGATCGCTACATAATTGAATTTTTTGAAAATAAAATCTGCTAAAAAATGTCCCGCTGCATACACAGACTCTATTGGGCTGAAGCTTATACACCTCTAGGGAACACCTGAGCAGCTGTGTGTGTCCGTGTGTGTGTTTTCCCATGGACTCTGGAGCACCGCCATCTAATCAAGCTACAGGAACTACTTTAGAAGATGAAAGGGTTTCTCTTACACACACACACACACACACACACGTTTAGATAACAGATGCTCAGGTGAGTCAAAGTAGTATTTATAGACCCTTTGGCTTGAAAGGATGTTTATGTGTAAAAAAAAAATCTTTTGTGGTGAACCTGCAGAGAAAAAAAGAAAGAAGAAGATACCTAAGGCAGGTGAACTTACTGCCATGTTTGTGCACAGTCTAGTCCAGAGTCCAGAAACCTCACACATCTACTTCTTCCATCGTCTGTCAAACACATGCTGAACTCTGACCTGTGGACTGCTGTCTGCCTCTCGCTCTCCCTCTCACACACACACACACACACACGCACACGCACACGCACACGCACACGCACACACACACACACACACACACACACACACACACACACACACACACACACACACGCACACACACACACACACACACACACACAGGGGTCAGTGACCTCCTGTAGTTTAAAGGACTCTAGAGGCAGTGTGTTAATGCAGCAGAGCTTCATTCACTGACACACTAGAACATTCCACAGGCTGCTTGGAGGCTCACGGGTCACACTGGACACACTTGTGGGGTTCGTGTGCTCCAGTTTACACCAATGTTCATTATCAATTAACCCATGCGTTATTTCATTTAATTTACAAAATGTCCGAAAATGATCCAAACGTAAACCTTAAACACAGCAGCAGAAGAGAAATACATGGAGAAGATTGATGTTGAAACAGGAAGTAAAAGCATCCTCCGTCAACTGAATCAACATCAACATCAATAGCATCCCTTTAGATGTTTAGTTAGTCACTGCACATACTTATTGAACTCCATATAATCAATTAGGAATGGAGATCTTTTGGACAACAGAGTCAAGAGAAGACCTGGGGATGAGAAAAGAGCATGAGAATAAAGAGACAAATAAAGAGGAAGAAAGAGGGCTTGTCGTTTCACCCCACTAATCCACTCGTTCTCTCGATCTTTCTTAAACTCTATAACTAATCTACTTTCTGGAAACCAAGGAAACCAAAGGAGAAATGAAGGATAGGGCACATGTTGTCACGGCAACTGCTAACTGCTCCATCAATTGAACCACTTACCCCCTGCTGGTCCCTACACACACACACACACACACACACACACACACACACACACACACACACACCTTTGCAGGCCTCAGTATCCAATGGGTTTGAGAACAAAACTTTCCACACAAAAGATTTAAGAGCAGGGGATTGACATTTAAATAAAACAATGTTTGCATTGCAAGTCAAATTAATTTGTGATAAAAAATGTATTCATGCAGATCCAAAACTGTTGGGCAATCCAAAGGTTGTGTTTGCTGTGGAGCTGAATCCAGTGGGCTGTGAGGCTGTAAGACCTCTGTATTGTCCTGGCTTGATCCTCGATCGGGCTGGCAGCTTGCCAACATCCTCTCCATATCTAGAGCCGATCCGGTAAGGATAATACTATGAGACAGGGTTTTTATCACAGTGACAAATATTTGATATTAAAACAGTAGCCATACTGCGTTCACATTATTTATTGGCAACTTGTGTGAGTTTTGCCAGAGTTTGAATAGAATTAAATCCGACAGGTAAACAATTTGCTTCACATTAGTGCAGGTGTAAGTTATAGGAGCAGCTCCGCAAACTTCCTGTTCTCACCGTTTAGTGAAGACCAGACGCTTTTATCTAAATCCATCTGTTAAGTCTGTCTTCAGTCAAAACGTAATGCTCTTATCATCACATGCTACACACAAACACACATACGTGCACATAATTCATTTTTTGTCTTCTCCTTTGCAGCCATAACTTCAGTATATTTAGGCGATAACAGTATTGAAGGAATACTGTGAGTCTATTCCCAGCATTCCTCAAGTGTGCCGCCTCCCATTCTGGAGATAGGACTTCCAGACACACACACACACACACACACACACACACACACATACACACACACAAATGTCACACACAGTGCTGAGGGCGGATATGTTTGATGTCCTGTGGGCCGGGGAGGGGATGTTTGGGGTTGACAGCGGAGTAAAATGTGTGTGTGTGTGTGAGGCAGGTACCTACATGTCCTTCTCTTTGTCTTCTCCATCAAGACACTTAAAACCACACACACTCCTGGTGGGCCCTCTCTCTCTCTCTCTCTCTCTCTCTCTCTATCTCTCTCTCTACCCCATATGCATTCTGCTTTTACTGCCCGTAAGAAGAGATCAGAGCTTGATGTCAACGATGCCTGTGGGTCAGGCGGTCCAACCATCCATACAACAGTTTAGACCGGAGAAAGATATGTGGTGACCCCCTGACCTTTCCTCAAGTACCATTATCAGGCCAAAAGGTTCACTTAAATAAAATAAAATTTGAATGGGAAGATTACATTGGGGTTTATTAAGTATGTTAAGAATTGCATTGCTATTAGTTTTGCTAATACCATTACTGCTTTTATTATCATTATTATTCTACAATATCCACTGTAACGTTTTCATCACGCCTACTCTCATTATATGAATCATTTCATATACATTGAATTATGTTGTTCATTATGTACACATGACATCTATTGTACTTCTGTCCACCCAGCAGAGGTATCCTCCTCTGTTGTTCTCCCAAAGGTTTCATCCCTTTTTTTATTCCAGATCTGATGTGAGGTCCCGGGACAGAGCATGTCGTATGTGTACAGATTGTAAGTCAAATTTGTAATTTTGGCCGATAATAAATAAATTGAATTGAATTGAATTGAATGTCAGCAGGACTCGCCTGCCCACATACTTGTGCCAATATATATCGGCTATCAATGGTTTATTTTAAATTTTAACATACAGCCAGCAACTGATTAGCTTAGTTTAGCACAACCCCTGGAATACAGTTAGCATTGTTGGCGCCATGGGGAAGCTTTAAGAGACGAAAGGCCCTCAAGGGCGTCCATAAACGTCACAGCCGGGGAAAAAACAGTTTCTTCTAAAAAGAGCAAAAAGAAATGTTATGAGTGATATTATCTTTGTTAATCTTACTTTCATAAAATGTTTGCAAGTTGAAGAATATTGATGATAATTATGTTTTTGTGTAGTTGCAATGCTACGAAGTCACCACAGGTATTAAATGAGGATTAATTGGACTTTAGACTGCAAACTTTTTCCCTCTCTTTGACCAGCTCACTCTCTCTTTACTTCTCTCTCTCTCTCTCTCTCTCTCTCACCAGTGTCTCTTTCACCTCCTTTCCCTTCATAGATCTCGCCTACTTTGAAGTCCGCTGGCATCCGAAAGAGGACAAAGAGACACAAAGAGACGAGTCAGGCTGCTTTCTGAAGACGGACAAAAGGATGAACGAGGGAGATGGAAAGATAAAAAGGGAAAGAGACGCACAACAAAAGAAAGGAAGTTAGAAATAGTTAAGAAGGAAAATAAGAGATATGGTAGAAGGTAAAAAGGGAGGGATAGACATCAGGCTGTACATTAAGAAAGCTGGACAAGTTGTGATTTACAATCACGGTTTTCTTTTGTTAATTTTGAAGTACCACAAGTTAGGAGTTGAGTTCACTTGAATGTAGTCTGAGTTTTGTTTTAGCTGACACCTAGTGGCCTTCAAAGGAACTGCAGGCTGAACTGGCGGCGGTACAGGTTGATGCTTCCTACACTGCGTGTGCAGCTAAAAAGAAAAACGGCTCCTGGATCAGTGCTGTGATGCAACAAACGGTGACATTATCTTCTATTTAGATGAAAATGCATTTGACCTTCAGTCAGTAAACCAAGTTGCTTCACTGACTGACTGTAAATGCTGATATAAAGTCCAACTATATATCAGCACAAATGCAATAAAAGTATAAATATGAAGACACATTTTACATGGATGTTCTGCTGAAGGACCAAATCAGCTTCCTGTCCCTTGTTTCAAAGCTGAAACAGAGTTCTTTGTCTGTGTGTGTGTGTCAAAGGTATGCAGGGGGCCAGGTGAGGGGTTTGGGCGGAGTATAGGGGCCTCCATCCCTACACGTTAAGATCATTGCATGGCAAGCTTAGACTCGCCTTGCGCGCCCTGCCACAGGCAATGTTCAGCATTTAATTCAGATTACGAGTTTGGCTCCAAAAGAAGGCACACTAAGAGTGTGTGTGTGTGTGTGTGTGTGTGTGTGATACAGATACATAAAGAGTGAAAAAGAAGAAGAAGAAAAAACCTTAGCATTAGCGTCCCACGTGTGTGGCAGTTGACATTTAGTGTTGTTACATATCATTCTCGCATACTTCAACTTCAATATATTAGCCTTGGTTTTAAAACTAAATGCTTCTTCCTCTCCAAGCACACACACTCGTGCATCTTGCCATGTGTTTTTCTCAAGCCAGACAGGTTTAAGGCAGCTAACAGTTAGTAATTTACCCATAAACAGGAAGTAATGCAATTAAAAGGCTGAACAGCAGAGCCCACTTACTGTCGTCTGTAATTTCACCCGAGAAAGAACAGAGAAAGAGAGACTCTTAATGAGGTGAGAGCTGGTTACGTATTACCTATTGTTGCAAGCATAAATAATAATCTACATGATGCTATAGAATGGCAACATGTTTACTGCATACACACTAGAGAAATCCAACTTTGATTCTCTTTCATTGAGCAACACTTTCTTTTGGCTGGACGTGCAGATCTAAAAGCCACATTTTAGTATATGTGAACTCGAGATGTTTAGAGCGCTTCACAACACGTGACCTGAGGGTGGTTTTTAATTGGCACAAATGGGTTGCGAAGCAAATATTTCTCCCATACATTGGTCCACAGTCCAACCAGGCCTTCTGGGAAAAAGAGAGAGAGAGAGAGACAAAGAGAGGGGAGTTGATGAAGATGATGATGACAAACTAGTCCTCAGCGCAATTACTCACCTGTAGGAAAGGAAAGAGAGAGAAAATGTGTGGGAACAAAGCAGTAAAGCAGCAGTTGATGACAACTATCACTGAGGCTGTGTGAGGCTAAAGACACCCTAAAACCGCTCTCACACCACTGGACCATCACACTGTATTTAGGCTGAATGACCACTGTGACCTCCCCATGCCTTGCCCTGTTATTCACACATTGACCTCTATTTCATCTGCTCTCTCATTCTTTGAAAGCCAGATGAAGGAGAGTCAGACAGGAGGTCACGTGGCCCTATAGCAAAAATCTATACTGACATAAACATTGTTAAAATAAAGTTTCTAGCACATCAGTCACAGCTTGGAGTTCAGTGTTGTTGAGCAAAGAGGATGCAACATGTTTTATTTTGCAAAGGCTGCATTCATTTTTAATGGAAAGTCAGATTAAATCAGATGTTTTGTTACTGTAATCCTGCCTGACATCTCCTGTCTTCTCTCTGAATCACCTTCAACATTTTTTGGAGACACCAGAGGCTAAAACATTGTTCCATGACGTGTCTTCTTTCACATAAGTGGAAAGAGAACATCCAAAACATACATTAGGTGTCTACTTTACTACACGTTGTCTATTTGCATCATTTACATATTTAAATATGAAATTTCAGAAACCTTATAATAGAAAAATATATTTTCTTATTAACTGGGGAAGTTTCATGGGACGATATATACTAGTTATTATTTTACACCTGTAGTGTCTTCCCTTAATGTGAAAAGGGAATGCAACTGATATGGTTGGACTTATAGTCCTATTATGTCAGTATGGAGTAATATTCAATAAGTACTATCCAATACATTAGTATTAGTATTGTTAAATAACAATCAGCTAAATGTACTGAAAGTATCTCAACTAAAAGAATAAAAAAATGGCCCATGTGACTGCTAAAATATACCCAAAAATAGTACTGCATCTGGTCAGGGTGGAGCTATCTTTATCTACTTTAGGTAGAGTTCATTTTGGGGGAATGACAGATGGCTTGTTCATATTTTGACAATGCTGTTTCTTGGAAAAGTATATAATATTTCTTTTCAGGGGAGAGAAAAACATTGCTTTGTGTTCGCCACAATAAATAGTCTATACAGGAAACGATCGCTGGGGCTTTGCAGGAAGGTTCACGACGAGGAGGACATGTTGGTGTAGCGTGGACTGACTATGGCCTGATCATGAATTGTTTTTTAATTGTTTTTTTGTTTGACAAATTGTCAAATGTACTTATTTATTTGTTAGTATTTGTTAGTCTCCACCACATTAATGAATTAATGAATTAATTTCAATCATGAAATGAATAAAATCATGTTGACTTAAAATTCAATCATGAGTCATCTTATTACATTTAACATCCAAGAAATAAATATTACACCTGTGGTTTCACTTTAGTAAGTGGTGTGCCCTCTACCACCACTAGAGGTCCCCCATGTATTGATAAAACATTGTTATTAAATATTTTTCTTTCCCTTCATACTGCAGAATGGTGGAGCAAAAAAGAGGAGTTTGAAGATTTGGTTTTGGGGATTCTGAACATTAAAGTATTGAATCTTTGTCGTTTCTCTGTAAAATCATAAATAAACATTTTTTCGCCCTCAAATCAAAGCCGGGCTTTATAATATATTATAATACTCATCAATATGCTCTTCCAACAACACACTTTTTCATATAAATGCAGGATATGTAAATGTACTTACATGTATACAAGATATACATATATGCACTAGACTTGTACCATTTATCAAATCATCATTTTAAGTAGTCAGATAAGGTTTCCAGCAATTACATTTTTAGTTTTTATTTTAGTTCTGACTTTTCAATTTCTGTTTAGTATTAGTTAGTCTTCTAATTGTTCATTTTACTTTTGCTTCAGTTTCTTAGAAGCGCTTATTTTATATATATTTAGCTTGTTTTTGTTAGAGTCAGGTAAGATGTCTTACTCGTACTGAAATAAATTTAGTCAACATTTCCCACATCAGATATGTTTTAAAGATCTCAAATAGGTGGCCATGGTTCTTCTCAGGCAACTCAAGAATAAAGCACAAATCACACCGTAAACTAGTAAATGTGAGAACTGCAGATGTAATTTCAAATGTTGGTGAGGTGCACAAACATCTGTAGAACACCACTGCCCCCATGTGACTAAAGGGGGTGGAGCAACATCAAGTCTTGCTTTTGAGTACAATCAATTTAGTGACGTCAATAGGTTATGTTATGGTAAAGGTTTAGCAGTGGCTTAGAATATAGTGTTAGTAGAGTAACTGTTCCAATAACACCTTTACACACAAGTTTAATAGGATAATATATGAGACGTCTAAGATGACAACATGCTTTTGGCAACTGCAGAAATGAAATAATAATCTGCACTGCTTCATTAAAAAAAAAAAAACTGTCCAACAGTTCTTCTGTCCTGTGGACGGGGTGTATGAAAGACATTAAACATTGGTGCAGTTACTGAACACAATTTATTTTGCAGTACAGATCAGTTTAAAACTCTCCATCATCCTCCTCCTCATCCCCGGCACTATCAGCTCCAACCTCCTCATAATCCTTCTCCAGAGCTGCCATGTCCTCTCTGGCCTCAGAGAACTCTCCCTCCTCCATACCCTCACCCACATACCAGTGAACAAAGGCCCGCTTGGCGTACATCAGATCAAACTTGTGGTCGAGTCGAGCCCAGGCCTCTGCAATAGCAGTGGTGTTGCTCAGCATGCACACAGCCCTCTGGACCTTGGCCAGGTCTCCACCGGGGACTACAGTGGGCGGCTGGTAGTTGATGCCGACCTTGAAACCAGTGGGGCACCAGTCCACAAACTGGATGGAGCGCTTGGTCTTGATGGCGGCGATGGCAACATTCACATCTTTGGGCACCACGTCACCACGGTACAACAGGCAGCAGGCCATGTATTTACCATGGCGAGGGTCACATTTCACCAGCTGATTGGCTGGCTCAAAGCAGGCGTTGGTGATTTCGGACACCGTTAGCTGCTCATGGTACGCTTTCTCAGCGGAGATGACGGGGGCATAGGTGGCCAGAGGGAAGTGGATACGGGGATAAGGCACCAAGTTGGTCTGGAACTCCGTCAGATCAACATTGAGGGCGCCATCGAACCGAAGGGAAGCAGTAATGGAGGACACAATCTGACTGATCAACCGGTTCAGGTTGGTGTAAGAGGGGCGCTCGATATCGAGGTTCCTGCGACAGATATCGTAGATGGCCTCGTTATCGACCATGAAGGCACAGTCAGAGTGCTCCAGGGTGGTGTGGGTGGTCAGGATGGCGTTGTAGGGCTCCACCACAGCGGTGGACACCTGGGGAGCTGGGTAGATGGAGAACTCCAGCTTGGACTTCTTGCCGTAGTCGACAGACAGACGCTCCATCAGCAGGGAGGTGAAGCCGGAGCCGGTGCCACCTCCGAAGCTGTGGAACACCAGGAAGCCCTGAAGGCCAACGCACCTTTCAGCCTGAGGGCAGAGGAGATCACACTGGTCACATATATGAGATGCAGAAAAATTACTACGTTTGAAATAGATTTATTGTTTATTTTAACACAGAAAGACAAATTTGAAATACCATGATTTGTGCATTAGAAAAAAAAGTATCCATTTTGCTCAGGCACGCAACACGCAACCAAAACTAAACATGCGTGTCGGCGATAAAGAACTTTTACACAAGATGTGTCCAAATTCAAGGGCTGCAGCCTTCAAAGGATGCAGCCGCTCAATTGGGACACAGCTTAAGGGTGTGAGACAGATGATAGCCGGAGGACAGACAGTTACATTAGTGAGCGGCGAGCAGAACAGTCCTGCTTGGTTAAATATTGGCACTGACAGCAAACATTAATGGAGGTTGCATTGAGTTGAATTATGATGCATTCAGCTCTTTTCATAAAAAAATATTATTGGGTGATGGTATATTATAACATTGGCATTAAGAGTTAAAATGCAATCTTGTGGAACTTTGTTTTTGGCGAGAAACTTCAATAGATGCAGATGTTTGAAGGAGATGTTTTCACAGCAATACAAAATACATGTTAGAGAGGGCATTAGTTCAATACAATTTGTCTTATTTAAGTATTGAGTTGAACTGTCGTCTTTAAAGCAGAGTACAAGTACACGCTGTGTTCCAGCCGGATTAGCAAGGAACCTCCCCTGCTCTGAATTTACCCACCAGTTTGCGGGTCCTGTCCAGCACCAGCTCAATGATCTCTTTGCCGACGGTGTAGTGCCCACGGGCGTAGTTGTTGGCAGCATCCTCCTTGCCAGTGATCAGCTGCTCGGGGTGGAACAGCTGGCGGTACGTCCCACTGCGCACCTCATCTGAACAGACCCATTCAAATCAGAAATCACTTGAAGGTTTGATTTGATGAAATAAAAGAGGGATCTGTATGTAATGAGTTTACCGATGACCGTGGGCTCCAGGTCCACAAAGACAGCTCTGGGCACGTGCTTTCCAGCTCCAGTCTCACTGAAGAAGGTGTTAAAGGAATCGTCTGATCCTCCCGTGGTCTTGACGGTGGGCATCAATCCGTCCGGCTGGATGCCGTGTTCCAGGCAGTAAAGCTCCCAGCAGGCATTGCCAATCTGGACACCGGCCTGACCGACGTGCACCGAGATACACTCACGCTGGGAGGGAAACGAGCGATTGGTAACATTTACCATGAAATACTGCCGGACATCTCTTTGTTTTAACCATGTCTAATTAGAAGCTTCAGGTCATCACACATGTTGAATACAGCCGGGGTCCAGAGGGAGGAAGAAATAAAAGGTCCCTTTGTAGAGTACCAGATACCACAACATCATGACCAAGTCACCTGATACATGCTGCCCATCTATTTATAGCCTTAAAATGAATCAGTTCATTCAGATGAACAGAATAGAATCATATTGAGAGCAAAACAAATATTATATAAATATAATCTACATAAACAATCTCTGGAGGGACAAACTTTTAGTGTAACAAAACCAGACAGAGCTGTGGTCATTGTTCGTAGGTACGCAGTTTTCAGAGCCAATAGTACAAGAAAAGATTACAAATTAAGTGTTTCATTCTTTAATTGTATTAGGAAAACCCTTCTTAAAGAGGTGGTCAAAATAAAAAAAAAAGACAAAGACTAGGAGAGATAAATGTAAAATCAATAAAAAACACACTATTAAGAACATAACGTTACTAAAATACACTACAAATATATTAGTACTAAAATATGAAATAAAAACAGAGGATGAAACGGACTAAGTTAATTATATGTTACCCCAACTGGGTTTATAGGCTCTACTTTTGCCATTAGAAAGACAACTTACAAATCACAAATAAAACGTGACGTCATAACATTGTTTTTACTGTTGTTCACATTAGACTTCCTTCAAGGCAACATTAGCTCCAGCTGATTAACTAATGCTAATCAATTTGTAATACGTGTGCTGTGAGCCTGATTGAATAAAACATTAAAAAAAACTTCCCATTGTTCCACACTCACCATGTTTCCTGAAGCTGTGTTTGAAGGGGAGAAAAAAGGGATGACTAGACGGATTTTCCTCTCACAGCTGCGCTTCAAGGAGTGCTGTGTGAGACGCCAACACCCAGCCTCGCTGAGGGAGGGTCTTTATAGTGGCGATGGAGGGGGAAGCAAAAGAATCCTATTGGTCGGGTCACGAGAGCTTATTTTCTATTGGTTAAACCAAAGCACTGCACCCCATCATAAGTCTTACTGCACATGACTGTGAGAGTCGTCGTCCACGTTGAACTCTCAAGTTTATACAAGCAATAAGAGAAGCAGAACATACCAGATACATAGAAAAAAGTTTTAAAAGTGAAAAAAAAAAAAAATAATCAGTTATTTTCCATACAATTGATAAAAGTATAATTATAAATGTAAAAGTATGCAATAAAAGAAAGTGAGACTGTATCTTCATTTAGTTGAAGTCAAAATCGGACTAAAAGTATCAGCATTAGAATATAATTAATGGACACAATGTAAAAGTACTCATTCAGAATGGCATATTTCAGAATGTGTCATATTATTGAATTAGAATAATGTATGCATTAACATTACTTGAGTAAATGTACTCTTTCCACCACTTGTGCCATTTTGGCAACAGAAAGGGAGTATCAGTTATTTATCTGTTTCAAACCAGTGAGGACGGGGTTCTGGTTCCTGACTGTATATCACCCTTAAGTACCTGTAAGGATCTGTTCTGAGAGGAAACATTACCTCAGACCTCACCAGCTATTTAAATTATTTAGAGGACTGAAGCCAACACCCCAAACAAAGGCCAAGTTGCATGCTAACATTGATACTGATTTATTTTGTGTGATTCCAATCAAATTAATAAATGTGTAATAAGTGTCACTCACATTCTCATCATTGAGCTGGAATATATAATGTACATAGTTACAATAAAAGCCAACCGTAAATACTTGCTGTTTGGGGTATGTGCTTTTAGGTAATAACAAGCTTTAAGTTTAAACAGTAGACTGTAATGTTTAAAAATGTTGATTCACAAGACAACTTCGACTTCGTATCGACTCGCTTTGTCAACTTTTCACTTTTATCGGTGTGACAAACTATGACGACGTCTCTGCTCTATAGGTCGCTGTCGGTCCACAAAAATGTTCGTGGCCACACCCCTGACCTCTTGAGTGCCAACAACTGATGTTAATGTTGCATACCACCAACTCAAGCGTCGACCTTTTTAGACTTCCTGGAAACTTAAATTCACTCAACTTGACCAATGAACATATGACTTAATAAACCATTGACTATGTTGCATTGCCGTCATTGACTTCGTCTACACCCAATTATTTGAAACGTGTATTTGTATGCACTTTCTGAAGTTTCAGTGCTCAGTGACCGACATGCTCGAAACAAAGTTGACAACTCGTTACACTCTCAGGAGACTCCAACTCTTCAAAGGTCCGGACCCAGGCAAGATGTAGACTCACACTAAAGATTATTTTTGCTATGACAACTTTATCCAAGATTTATCATTTTTAAACCAAACTTGACCAATCTAAAGCCACGTTTCAACCAATTTAGGGTAGACGTTGAGTCTCAAGTCTCATCATTAATGTTAGAAATTGACTAAAATACAGAAAAGGACAGTAGCCTGAAAAACACATAACCGGTTTACATCTTTCATTCATTTTTGAGAAATTACTACAACGGCAACAAAAGCAGTTTTTTTTTCCCCCCATTTTATTTTTTACAAAGTCTCCACTGGTGCAGCGTCACACTTAGAGGTTCCTGTGAAACAAGAGGAAAGTAATTGTTAGTTGTTTAATTAAAATTACCAAACAAAACAGACGTTAACTGACAAACTTCCTGTCTGGATTTGTCCCAAGACATGAAGATGCACACTTTTGCAAATAACCATTAACGGCTAAAATTTGGGAGCATTACATCTACACAACAGTTTATTTCTAATATTTTCTCAAATCAAATGGTATGGTGCCTGCTGGCCCACTGTTATGTCTTACTCAGACCCTTTTACAGACAACAGTATTTTATTCATGAGTGACGCAAGTTTCTGCTGCGAAAACAGCTTATACATACATTTCCTTGTTTCCAAAAGAATTAGAATTAGTTTCACTTTCCTGTACAAGACTGTTTCAACAATTACTGAAGTACAAGATGTATTCTCCTCCTACAAAGAGGAACAACTTCTGCTTTGAGAGAATCTAGCATTAGCAAACATAAATAATGCATGATTTTAGTACAGCTTCACAGAAACAACGCTCTGTGTTATGAACTATTCCTTTCTGGAACAAGTAACACAAGTTACAGTGATTCAAACTACAGATAATCACAACTGTGCTTGTCATTCTTATTCATGCATGCAGAATTATTTTCATATCTATGAAAAACAGTCAAATTTATGCCACTTGAGAACAAGTTCTTACTTTGCTACAACAGAGTCATTCTTTGCCAGCCTCAGGATGGAGTCGTCAGACTCGCCCTGTAAGACGAAAAAGCATTTATAAGAAGATGTCCGGCAGAGGCAGGTTTCAACTATCTACTAACTACTAACACATTAAAATAAAACTCCCTGTTGTCTAATTATTAATGAAGGTTGAAAGAAAACAATCCCACAAATAATGATGTCCTATAAACCGCCCAGCAGCTGAAATTACTAAAATGTAAATCTGTGTTCAGTGCTTCCTACAGGCTTTTGTTAGACTGTGGTGGGTGGATATTTGACCCTTTAGGGAGGTCACGGGTCATGTGACCCAAAATTCTGTACATTTCAAAAAAATAATTACTTCAATCTGATGGACTTTGAGAGCAAACTTGAGAAGCTATAGCTACGAGGAACTATGCAATGCTCTCTTGTTTTAACAGTGGTGCAATGTAACCAAGTACATTTAGGCTACGCAAATCTGTACTAGGGTACAATCAAGATACTTGTATGTAACTTGAGAACTTCCATTTTATTTAACTTTATACTTCAACTTCACAGGAAAATGGTGTTATACTTCACTAGATTTATTTGACAATTAGTTAGTCTGCTTGCTACTTATTCTGCATATTCTGTTTCTTAATACAGAACATAAATTGACTAATAAGCTATGATGAATTACATTTTAGAAAGTAATCTAAAGGAGCTCCACCTTTACCAGCTGCAATGTTAGAGTGATGAACACATGAATGGGTTGTCTTGGTAATTAATGGGAACAACTGGTGTTGAACTTTGTCAATTAAAAAAAAACAACCTATGATGTACAGAAGTAGCAACAGTCTAACAGTAAAAAATAAAAAAAAATAATTGATAGCAAGAAAATCGCATTGTACAATGTGACTAACAAATTAGCTTAATCCTCTACTCAAACTCTAACTGATGACTGACAGCGGGGAAAGTACAAAGCAGCAGCTCAGCTGAAACGTACCATTCTGCGGATGGCGCCACAGATAGCGTAGGTCTTGAACTGACCATTGAAGCGGCCGGTCACTTTGTCGACCTGCAGAAGACAGAACGTTGGATCAGAACAGTTGAAGTCCAAATCAGCCACTGCACATGGTAACGTTTGCTGTTCTGCAAATTTAATGTTTTTCCTTTCGTCACATAATGATATTAGATAAATGGAAGTTACATTATTGCGGCATGGTATTTGTGTACTTCTCAAAACAATTCAAAAGGCAGTTCAGACTATGTCACAACCCAACAGATGTAATGTATGTAGAAATTATCTTGATCTTTACGGTTATGGAATAAATGTGAAGCAAGTTTCAAACGTCTGCTAATTGACTTTGATATCACATAAATATTTAAAAAATCAAGTCATCTGTAAAGATAGACTCAAACCCAGGCCCCTCTTGCACGGTTGCTCCACCCATTATAATTGCACGTGACGTGTAAGAAACTGTTGCAACAAGCAACGCTGACTGATTGCATCAGTAAGCGCATTAGTCTGATGACTCACTGCACACGCTTAAGTGTCAGCGAGAATGATGATTATCTTTTAATTGCTGCCAAAACTTTCCCAGTTTTCCTTCCCCGGACCTTGTTTATAAATTCAATTTTCCTGCTTCACACTGTTGCAGCAGCAGTTTTTCCCTTACCCATGGAACCGTAAACCCATCATGGAGCTGTGGTTTACTCATGAGGCTAACTTCATGCAAATAATTACCACCAACACCGAGCCCAGTATTTAAATGTACTTTGTGTGTATTTGTAAGAGACAGTACAGCACGTGTCACAAAGCCCGTGGACTACCTAAATGAGTAGCCAGTTGATAAAATTCACAAATAATCTGACTTAATTAAGGTTAAAGCATACAAATGTTATCTATGTAGACATTTGGCCTTATGCCAGAACCACCAGATCAAACAGTTGTTCTGGCTCGTACAAGTCATTTAGGAGAACATGGTGCATTCACCAATTGTCTACGATTGTTTATTTTCTCTTACGAAGAACACAAATTACAAGCGGTCTAGACCTGTACTGGGAGTTTACAACCCCCCTTATCCAAGTGTAATATATATTCTAAGAGTTATTAAATACAACTGCTATTAACCATAAACACAGCAAGTCCAATAGTGGCTCAATCAGGACACTCATCTAGTTTAATGCTTTCTATTACATACGACAGGATAAACTTCACCACTTACCTCAGCAATGTTCATCTGGATGGAGGCATGGTCCTTGGCTCCAATGATTCGGTTGCTAGCAGAGCTGCAATACACACATGCAATATTTAAATTTATTGTTCACCTAAATCAAATCTCACAATCATTCACAACAAAGCTTTCAATTGAGGCTAGTATTTTCTCCACTGTCACCAAGGCCAGTCCCCAGAAGTATTAAATTGTGTTATTCTCCAATTACCCCATGACAGTGGTGAATGTAACAGGCATTTATCCAAATATGGTTAATACTTAACTTGTACTTGTATTCCTCCCAGTTTATGCTACTTTATACAATAAACTGATGAATTATATGTTTCTTCAAGGGTTGATAAGTATCCTACTAGTATTTTTCAGCTAATAAACTGCTTTCAGTTAAAAATACTAAATCGCAAAGCAGTTTTTATAGCTCATGATTAGTTGACTTGTGCTTCTCGCGCGACAGTGACATTACAAACGTGGTGATCTTATAGAATAGACATTGATGAAAATTAAACTACCCAACATCACATTAATCCAGGAGGTTAATAGGGGGAAAACTTTCTGAACAGTCAACACTGTACAATCAATGCATTTTAAAGATAGTAATGCTAAACATGAAATACTTTCAGTGGAGTATTAGTACTTTAACGTAAATACAGGATGTAATACTTTGCACACAGCAACAAGACACTCACCATTTACGTGGGACGTAAAGGTCCACAAATTCACCAGAGTCGTTCTGCATGTTTACAGGTTATTCGGGTGGTCGCCGACAAATCTGAAAGAAATGTGACCCAAAAAACTCACAAATTAAAAACAACATGACGTATATTTCGTGCGCTAACTAACTAGCTCACGTTACATTCACTCCGCTTATACTCCAGGAGACGCTTCGTGTTTTTAAGGTCGCTTGTTTACGTGAATATATATTTATGTATATCACCGGATAAAAAACAATGAGTGCATTTAATTTAATGCGAGTCTTCAGAGAAACCAACAATTACAGCTAGCACAGTTAGCTCATCGCGGCCGCATGTGGCTGCTCACACACTCGGGAAAACGACTGACGTTCACACACAATTTCCACCGTAAACGCCTCAAAAGGCCTTCTACATACACACAGCCACGTTAACTTTGACACATCTCACCGAAAAATGCGGCTATGTAAGGAAAGAAAACGTATTTTAATCGTTTTGAAGACGAGAGCTCGACAGACACCCACCGTATACGACAAATGGCCGACAGGAAAGGAAGAGCTGTTGATCCGGAAGAAGACATATTTCTCTCTCGCCACCTGCTGGCTCGATGTTGGTACTGCACACGGGCTGCATCAAGTGGCCAAAAGTATGTAGACACCCTGCAAGCTATGTGGCAAATGTTTGGGGAAGGCCATGCAAAAATGTAGGTCCATAAATGTTTTTTTCGCAAGTATTTTTAAAGCAAGGCACATTTACGTTGATGCTGGTAAAAGTTGTAAATATTTAATTTAATATTTAAAGATTGCTTCCTTGTCTGGATGCCTGGGGTAAAATATTTTGTTACCATTGTGTGCACGCATATTTTTAAATGATCTGGCTATAAAAATGTCAATACTAGCCTCTACTTGTTTTAAGCTTTCCAACAGACGTTGAACCAGGCAGCAGAGATTTGATCTCAATATTATATTATCCAAAGCCCTTAACACTGTAGATGCTCCACTTTGTTTGATTGTGATCAACTTACGAATGAACAAATAAGTATAAAGACATCGCTGAAGCACACACAAGGCAGGCAGGAGTGTAAGGGAGGTGGGTGGGTGCAACAAACGGCAAACTTTCAACCAGGAGACCACTGTTTGTTCCCCATGTGAAATAAGAAGTCAAATTTGATTTCTTAAGTAAATGCACTTTCTCAGTTATTTTAAACCAAACGAGGAGGAAGACGAACCTAACCAAGTTATTATGTTGCCGAAACCTAACTATGTTGTTTTCTGTGAAGAAAAGGCTGTATGCATGTAACAAACCTAAATTGACACATGTTGCTGGCTTTTGAAGGAAAACACACGAAACATGAGGTGTGACTTTTCATAGGCTCCAGGTCCACAAAGGTCCAACACTGGCATTGGCTGATGAGATCTGGCTCACAGTCAACATTTCAGTTCATCCCAAAGGTGTTGGATGGTGAGGTCTCTGTGCAGGCCAGTCAAGGTCTTCCACAGAAAATGGGGAAGACCTTTATGGAGCTGGTTTTGTGCATCAGAATATTGAAACGTATTTAAGCCTACCCAAATTGTTCCCACAAAGCTAGGAACACATTATTTTCTAAAATCATTGTATGCTGGAGCAGGATTTCTCTTCTTTAGAAAGAAAGAGGCAGAGCCAACCAATGGAAAGTAGCCACAAACAAACATGACCACATATGCTGAGCTACTGTATACAGTGTCTGTGTAAGTGAATGATACAACAAGTCCACATTTTGCTTATACTTGAATTTCAGTATGTTTATTTAGGGTACAGTCACCTCAATCATGGTAACATTATGTAATTCACATTATGTAAAAGAATAGTTTTCACATTTGTATTGAACACAAATATTCTGAAAGTATCAAGTTTTCATTATTGCACATTACATGATACGTAATAAAAGTGTGATAAAACGTATGTTACACACGTACCACATCTTACAAAGCATGTTGGGTTTTTTCTCCACAAAATTGGATTCCCCATGATAACATTTATGACACCGCCAACATTACAGGTGTTTAATCTCATAAGATTTCAGCAATGACTGTTTCAACAAAAACATTTTATTCATTCTATCATAAAGAATGGACTTTTATATATTATTATAATCTATACTCTATTCAACCTATGAATATCTAAAACAATTATGCATTTGCACAACTAATACAAAGTCTGTGCAATGAGGGTTAAGTGTCTTGCTCAAGAACACAATGACGCGGACTAGCGGAGCCAGGGATTGAACCACCGATCCTCTGATTTGAAAGTCAGACCTGCTAACCACTGACCCACAGTGACCAATCAAATATATTAAAAAAAATAAAATAAAATAAAAAAATTTATATTTGAACAGTTATACTTGTTCAAATAGTATTACTAAGTACTACACATGCAACAATTGCAATACATCCAGGACTAGGCTGTGTTCTGATGTCTGACACATGTACACCCCACGGCTAGATTGAAGGGACACTTGCACCATGCGGGAACGTTGCCGTTGCGTATCCGGTGGTAGACTGAAACCTGGAGGAAGATCGGTTTGGCGATCATGTTCTTCTCAGTGCAATTCTTGCAATTAGCATAGGGGATCAACGAGGGCTCTCTGCCTGCTATCGAATCAACACTGAAAAAAGAGGGGGAAATAAGCATAAGTAAGTGAATACATAAATTAATACATACATTTAATAATAAATACATTTATCTTATTTTTTTCTGATAAATTACAAGATAAGAGCAAAAATAAATAAACACATTTAAAAGTTAATTCAAATAAAGGCATGAATAAAAACTATTGAATACAAGAGTGGATATATAGGGTAATATGTAAAAAAAAAAAAAAAAAAAAATGTTTTGCCTACATTTGTTTAAAAAAAAGTTTGATACACAATCCCATTTTTGACGCAAATTATATTTTTTCTTTTTATGTCTTATTTCTTTATTTATGGTAATTACTTTTACTCCAATTATCTTTTAAAAGAGCTATTATTAATGTATGGAGATTCTCTGCACTATCCTGTCCAACAGAAAGGAAACTCACCTCATAGTCCAGGGCGCAACTGAAGAGTCTTGGAGGTCCGACACGTGTTTGAAATCCGGGGTGTGATACTCAGTGACACGTTTACAGTTTGGGTCACATACAGGGCCGCTCCACACCTTCCCTATCAGTCCCATTGACACCTGGAAACACAAGTAAGATATATGTATAGGCATGTTAGAGTCACATTATCAACATATTCCCTCACGAGAAGTACAAATAAAAGCTAATATGCAAAAAAAAAACACACAACAACACTTCAATAATCATAATTATTGTCATCCTGTTGGAAAATAGATTCTTACATCACCTGCTTCTGTGAATAAAGTTGCGTTTAAAGCTTTGAATCATTTTGCAGTCAAAATTATTCCTTGCAGGTAATGTCATGTACAATAATATTTGTATTAATCCAGTGGGGCAAAATCCCTCCAACTAGCAGGACCTTTTTTGGTAGCAGAAAGCTTAAAGTCTAATATTTCTGCACTGCATGTAAAAAGCAATAACATTTTAAGTACATACATGAATAACCTTGAAAGCGCATTAAGTTCATTTTATTTTGACTAATCACTTATATGTATCAATCTATCAATATATGAGAAGTTATTGAGGTCTGAAACCCCAATCATTAACAGTACTCACCAAAAGAGAAAGGAAGTTCATGTTTAGGCTGATAAGCAAAAGAAAATTACTTGAAAACAGAGTGAAGTGAACGTGATCACTCTCCTGTTGTCTGAGCTGGAGTCCTCTTTCACAGAGCTTTGCACTCTCTCTGAGCTGTATTTATGTGAATTTGCATTCATCGGATGAATCACCGGCAGCATCATGGACTATTGTCAAGATGACCCTGTCATCTGTGATATCTGTTTAAGGGAAATAAGGAGAGATGGAGAGAGAGATGGGGAAAGAAAGAGAGAGACAGGCAAATGTGTGTATGTTATAATTATAATTGTATTATTTATAATTAAATAATTAAATAATGCGATAACCTAAATGCAGGACCTAATACACAGAGACCAATTATGGCTTAATCCATTTTCCTGTTCAAGTAGATAATTTTATAGTATATAAGTATATTTATATATTATACACATATTTATAAGTATATATTTTACATATTTTCAGACACATTTATATTTGAATAATATATTGTTTGACAATGTAGAATGAGTAATATGTGTAAAACATCAAAGAAAAAGACCAAATCAAATAAATCATTATATCAGCACACCGTTGTGTCATCCTGCTTCTTTTACATTTCTTCTCCTGATTCCATGAGCCAAACCACAACAACTCCATGGACGAGTGAAAGGGATAACTCCTGGATGAGTGCCAGGGATTCCACAACATCCTCAAGCCAAGGCTTGCACCGAATTTGCTTAGAAAAGCCTACACAAACGCCCACACAGGAGGATATCCCCATGACGCCAGCAACAGGCGCACGACAACAAGTATCATCTAGA
Organism: Cottus gobio; assembly: GCA_023566465.1. Taxonomy (NCBI): domain Eukaryota; kingdom Metazoa; phylum Chordata; class Actinopteri; order Perciformes; family Cottidae; genus Cottus; species Cottus gobio. The sequence goes on along the minus strand of CM042215.1, from coordinate 11,109,068 downwards.
CACACAATCCCTGCTCGCTCCTTTGCTTTTGGTGAACTCTGATGCTTCAATTGGGACAAAACTACGAAATAAGTATAAAATGTATTACTGGTAATTACTGGCATGCAGTGGGAGAGCCAAATAGTTTTTGAGTTCACAAGACAATGTGTGTCACTCGATTTGAGCAAACAAATGGGCTATGGTCAAAGCTGCTCACTCTATTTGGGCGTTTTTACAAACATGTTAACTATAACACACGTTAATGACACAAAATAGTAGTACTACTTTCTATGAAGAATTTTCCCCTTAAAAAGGTTAAGAGCATATTGAATTAACAACCAACAATAAAATGAATGCACAAACATCTCTTAGTTACATATTCAACAAACACATACATGTAGCATTCACTTGAAAGTTGTATTTTTGGTAGGGATGCACCGATACCGGTGGTCGATACTGCGTTAAATACTCGTACTCGCATCGGTTTCAATGGCCGATACCAAGAACCGATACTCACTCAACAGTATTTCACTACAACAAACTGGTCGCGCTTTGTGGAGAAGCAACCCCGTGGCGGAGCCGGAGACACTCTTCTCTGTCTCAACTGTCTCAACAGTCTCAACTTCTGAGCAGCCAATCACGCTATCCAAGTTGTTTTGCCGTCCAATCAGATGGCCAGTTTGTCTCAACAGCAGAATCTGGAGCCGCCATCTTGGATCCTCGCTACGCAGCGCTCACTTCTTTCAATAGACAGGAGAAAAGTGAGACGTGAGTACAATACAAGACTTTATCGATATTGTGCTTATTAACCGGTGTTGCATACGTGTGTATGACATATTAGTGCTCATATTAGTGCTCTTGTTAGTGGCTGACAGCCCCGGAGTTACTTGTAATCAGTCCGTCCCAACGCGACGCAAATGTTTTGCGCGACCAGATTACATGTAAAGTCTATGCACAGACGCGTGTGGTTGCGACAGACGCAAATTTACGCCGGCGGCACGTTAGACGCGAGAGTTGAAATTTTCCATATTTAATACATCTATAATTGAGAAGCTCTGCGCGTCATCACCGCCGTCCTGCGGGTTTGAATCAAACGGCTGCTGATCCACCTGAAGTAGCGCTGGCAGCGGCCTCATTCAGACGCTGTTGTGCGGCTACGGATGATATTATTGTAGCCGAGTGTCTGTTGTGTGTCTATATTTGTAATTCTAATAAAATGAAAACACGCTGCAGGGTAACTTGAACCACTTTTTTATCTCCTTCACACGTATATCCCACAATTCCACTCTTTTCCTTTCCGTTTCTCCCTCCACAATAAAAGCACCGGAAACATAACTTGGAACACAGCTTCCTATATAATTGCTCGATACCTAATATTATCGCTTACATTATGAACCCGGACACGGGGCGTTTTATGGTCCGACATTAGAGGGACTTCCACAAGAAGTTTAAAGCTTGGGATAGCCTTCTGTTAATTTTGTACTATAGGCTTGACATAATCTGCAGAGGATAAAATAAAATCTGCCTCCAAATTAATTGCACTTTCATGGAGACCAAATCTAAGAAGTATCGGTACTCGGTATCGGCAAGTACACAAATAAAAATATCGGTATCGTATCGGTTTGTAAAAAATGGTATCGTTGCATCCCTAACACACGTATATCCCACAATTCCACTCTTTTCCTTTCCGTTTCTCCCTCCACAATAAAAGCACCGGAAACATAACTTGGAACACAGCTTCCTATATAATTGCTCGATACCTAATATTATCGCTTACATTATGAACCCGGACACGGGGCGTTTTATGGTCCGACATTAGAGGGACTTCCACAAGAAGTTTAAAGCTTGGGATAGCCTTCTGTTCATTTTGTACTATAGGCTTGACATAATCTGCAGAGGATAAAATAAAATCTGCCTCCAAATTAATTGCACTTTCATGGAGACCAAATCTAAGAAGTATCGGTATCGGTACTCGGTATCGGCAAGTACACAACTGTGGCGACTGTGGCTCAGTGGTAGCAAGTCAGTCTTTCAACCAGAGGACCGGGGTTCAAACCCCGCCTCAGCCAGTCCACGTCGTTGTGTCCCTGAGCAAGACACTTAACCCCCAGTTGCTCCCCGGGCGCTTCACGAGGCTGCCCACTGCTCCTTAAAAGGATGGGTCAAATGCAGAGGATAAATTTCCCCACTGTGGGACTAAGTGTGGGACTAATAAAGGGGTTTCTTCTTCTTCTTCTTCTTAAAAATAAAAATATTGGTATCTTATCGGTTTGTAAAAAATGGTATCGTTGCATCCCTAATTTTTGGTCATTTGAGGAATGTAAATTGGATTTACATTCCTCTATTATATTATCCAAAGCTCTTAACACTGTAGATGCTCCACTTTGTTTGATTGTGATCAACTTACGAATGAACAAATAAGTATAAAGACATCGCTGAAGCACACACAAGGCAGGCAGGAGTGTAAGGGAGGTGGGTGGGTGCAACAAACGGCAAACTTTCAACCAGGAGACCACTGTTTGTTCCCCATGTGAAATAAGAAGTCAAATTTGATTTCTTAAGTAAATGCACTTTCTCAGTTATTTTAAACCAAACGAGGAGGAAGACGAACCTAACCAAGTTATTATGTTGCCGAAACCTACCTATGTTGTTTTCTGTGAAGAAAAGGCTGTATGCATGTAACATACCTAAATTGACACATGTTGCTGGCTTTTGAAGGAAAACACACGAAACATGAGGTGTGACTTTTCATAAGACATCATACGAACCATTGTATGAGGATATGTTGTAATAGTAGTAACAACTGATTACGGCCATTTGTTATTTGTACGTCCCTCATACATTTTATAACCTTTTTTGCTGTTTTTCATTCAGACTCTGAAGTCAGTTTGGACTGATATGCTTTCATTTTTTGGGCACTCCGCTCTTAATGCCATTAGATAGTAAACATCTGGGACCATAAGGGCTGGATATATATTTTTTAAATAAAATATTCTACCCAACAAGGACATACTTCCTGTGTTGGCACTGTTTGTTTGCATTGGATGTAAATCTTGAGGCGCAGAATTGTCCAATATGGGTGTAATTCTCTGGATACACAGGGTGATCGCCCACGAGCATATTTGCATCTTGACCACCAACACATTGACAACCAGGTCAGCTAACAGCAACACTGATTAGTGACAAATCAACAATGATGAAGTCATGTTACATTATCGAGGATACATTTACATACTCCCTCGCCTCAGCCCCGTTGTATTGTATTGATTTATAACTTGGCCTTATACTGAAAGTTTGTGACATTTCTCAGAGAGCAGTGAGTCACTTTGTATGCTTTGTTGGCCGGTTAAAACACATGTACAATAACATTAGTCAATACAGAAGAATTTTTAGAAATCAAAAAATTTGACAAAGTGTTAAAAGGAGCGGTCATGACTTTGCTGCTATCACAATATTCACAAGGCGGCCATTTCACTTTGCAGTGGCAGTGTTACAATACACTATTTTGTCAGAGGAGACATCTCCAGCCTGTTGGCCTATCAGTTTTATATATTAATGTGACCAGACATCCCAGTTTCAAGGGTGTCCTGAGTCTCGGCAAATATCAGTAAAACTCTAAAGTGTCCTGGTTTTCAACATTCACTACAAAATTGTCCCATTTAAAAAAGAAAGTTGCCAGAGAATGTGTCATAGTTGGCCATTGAGCCAGCAGCCTGTGTATCCCTTGGGTTTTGTCTCTCAGAAACATAATTCCCCATCAAAACATAATCTTTCATCTGCTGAAGCGCTATCTATGGTGTTTGAAAAGTGTGCTTTGTAGGTGAAACCACCAATGATCTGTGCAGAAGAGTGTGTGCACAAACCTGTGGTACACTGAAGGGTCACAGTTGGCTAACAAACACCTGCTAGCTAAAGTTTTCTCTCTGTCGTACTACTAATCAGGCTGGTGGTCCACCGCTGGTCTTTCATTCAACATTGTAACCTTGAATCCAGCTACACCCTTTGTTGGGATTATTTTGGGGATCTTTGCAGACTTACTTGTCCATGTTTGGACAGTTTCAACACTCAGCTGGGGTAGCTACATGTGGTCGGACCACTTCACCATAGCTATTTAGCTGTCTGACAAAATGGCCGCCATGTAAACATAGTGAATAAAACCACATTTTGGCGTGTTATCAAGGCTTTGTTGTATTTTTGTTCTTGTAAGACTGTTACCAAAACCTTGTTATCTTCCCGTGGAAGACCTTGGATGCTTTGTTGATTTAGGGTAAATTAAGCAAACAGGTTGGTTGATGGAGGAAGTCCAAGAAAACAGGAGAGCAGGAACAAAAGATGGTCACACAGAGAATGCAAATTGTTGATGTTGTTGGTGTTGTTGTGGGGTTGGGGTTTCTAGCCATTTGAGTAGTATTCCTAATTTTCATGTTTGATTACAGGGACTCCCTCGACACACTCCCACACACATGGAAAGCATGCCACAACACTTTAACGCTGTTTGATCTATGAGTCACAGGCTGCACGTCTAGCTAAACTTTGACTGCAGGATATCCCCGACTAAAATATGATCATTTAAATATCAATTTGGACGACATGGCATGACAACATTGATAACAACAGAGAGGGCGACACATGACAACAGAAAGTGTAACAAGATGACAGAAGTACAGTTTAACGTTGACATGGACAAATGAATGGTTTGTGTGTGTGTATTGCTATCTCTTTGATTAAAATGAAGTAAGTAAAAATCTATTTTGCTTTAAAAAAAAAATACTGTCTATTAAACTAAACACAATCAAACTTTTAAATGTAACAATATTTTACAGCTTCAAAATGTTACAAATATGGGTTTGCATTAACAAAAATATTAAACATACTTGGTGATAGTATACCTGCATTTTAGTGTTGATATATCTAGAAAGTCATAAAGTCATAAAATAACCATCGCATGTCATCACCACAGAAACTGGGGCATTGGAAATTCATTTTTATTTGATTGTGCAAGACAAAGCAGAAACTGAGAGTTTGAAAACCTTGTGAATAGTTTGCGGGAAGGCTTTGATTAATTCTGGTGAGTGGATCAAACTGTGGTCTTAAAATAGCCAACACAAGAAGTAGCACGTTATCAAAACCAGTCAAACAAGTTGATTCTCCAGTTCTCTCCAGTTGTATCTCCAACTCTGTTCAAGTTTGTGTGTGTCTCAGCATGCCCAGCGATGATCTATTCAGTCTCTTTTTCGAAATCTCAATCCAGTCAGTGATGTGTGACAGTATGTACAAATCAGTTCCCAAAAATGATGCAATATCTATCTGGGTGTGATGTCATTAAATGTGGCAATGCTGATGAAGACAAAAAAGGGAAAATACGTTGTAACAATTTTAATTACCTGTTGAGCACAGGAGAGACAGAAAAAGAGCACAATGTTAGAGACGATGGATGGCATCTGTTTTCACCTCCATGTCACAGATGGGAAAAACAAAAACAGAAAAAAACCTGTGGTTCAACGTTTATCATCGTGATAAAAGCTACAAAAACCTAACAATGTTCAAATCCTTTTGAAACAATACAGAACCAAGACACTACAATACTCTCATCTCCCCCTCCTTCCCCTATGAGTTACTCCTAAAGCTGAGGACAGTATGGTCATAGATTAACAAATATGGAGGACAGTGCACAGACACGACTCATCTGCCTTCTTTATCTGGTGCAAAATTTTGTCTTTGAGTTATGTATTTGTCCCTTTTCTACTTCTGTGATATTTCAGGTGAATGCCAATACGAATAAATTAATATTGTGTTTTTAATTGTCATTTTTTCAGAGAAGAAAAATAACAACTTCTCTGTTTGTCAGCTTCTCTGACGAAACACAAAAAATAATTTTCATAGAGCAGTTACACTTTAAGTCAGATAGCAGACTGGGGCTTGAAGTAGATTTCACTTCTCTCCGTTTTCTGATGTCTGACTATTTAAAAGGCTGTGTGTGTGTGGTATGTCTTCCTTGTGCATTTGAGAGATCTGTGGTAGTGTTAAAGCAAAGGTGTGCTGGAATGTAATTCATGAAAATGTGTGTGCAAGCATCCAACATTCTCAAAACATACACTGCCTTTACTATGAGACAGAGAGACTTTATTCATAACTTCCCATTTAAAAAGTTCATGTAGTCTTCCTGTTTTCTGATCTACTCAGATTTGTCTTGATAATTACTTTTGCAGCTGTTTGCTGTAAACACAAACTCGAGTGTGTGTGTGTGTGTGTGTAGGGTGCGGGTATAACATCAGCAACAGAGGCTGCAAGGTGTATTTTAAAAGGGGGAATCTTACATTATATTGTTAAATCATTTAAACTAAATTCAACTCAATTTGAGACTCTTTATCATTTGTTTAAAACTTGAAATGAACCAATAACATTTTTCCTTCCTGATCACAATACCTGAATTTGTGAATCCGCCGATACAGAGTACCGATCGGATACCAGTGTGTATAAAAACACAAAATTGATTCATTTAAATATTTGCTTTGATTGGTATGTTCAGTTCCTGAGAGCTAGTGTCAATACGTTAGAGGTTATTATTCCCTCTCAAATATCTATTTTGTCTTGCTACGTTATATTATGTTGTTAGAACTATGTGCACATGTGCAGTGCTGATCAGGAACAACGATTGGGTAAATGGGCTGATAAATGATGTCATGGGTGCATAGACTGATGTAATGGCTGATACCCGTTAATGCATTGAAGGCATTTCCAATATTGTATCGGTATTGGAACAACCCTACCGTATTTTCTACAAATTGATACTGTATATCAAATTGTAGTCATTTTGCAACAGTTATTAGTTAGTTTATATTTTCATTTTAAAACATATCCGGGTTTTAAATGTTCAGGAATCCAATATACATATATATGTAGATAAGCTCACTGAGCAGTAGTATAAATCCTTCTAGAGGAGGGTGTTCTCATTTTTGAGGAATGTTGGTTTCTGGTCCGCTGACAGAATTAGGCTCATTTGGGTTAGATGTCTGTGTCAACTCAACTTTGTTTTATTTTGAGCAAGTTTTTTTTTTTCAAGACATTTTTTCACCTACATTTTATCTGGGAAAAACAATCTCAGGTAAAAGTCTATTTGGCATATTTACAAACGTTTCATCTCTACAACACGAGAAACAGAAACATTACATATCAGTATAAACAGCATTTTTCCGATATAAAGAATACACTTGTGACAACAATATATTCCTGCAATGAGACTGACCGGTCAGCATATGTGGAGGTGATGTTTCCCTAGTGAGCACTATGAGATGCAGCACATCAATGACAAACAATAATACAAAGCAGTAGTCAAATGATTTCCATAAACTCTGACTAAATTAGCTTGGTTTTACATTGGTGTATGAAAGAGCAGACAAGGTGATTGATAGAGTTCTATTTGCAGCTTTAAAAAAATATCACATATTCCATTACATACAGTTATAGCTGCTTCAGTGTTCACACAGTATATACTGGCCTTTTTTTTGACAAATACTTTGTGTAGCTGTAGGTTTGGAGGCGTGTTCTTTTTTCCCACATTCCTCTGAGGTGGTCACACAACTGCAAGAGGTCAGAGGTCAATGTACTCCGATGTCAAAGCCCTTTTAAAATGGTGTAAAAACATAAATACAAAATAAATAAAAATCCCATTTCCACCTTTCTGTTTACGCCACTGGGAATGTTCTGACTGTAAAGACAGAGAGCAGTTTAAAAATGTCTGAAGAGGAGGCAGTCATGTCTGCGTGTGTTTGGAGAACAGGTAACATTAGGATTTCTTCTCTCCGCCGGCTGGATGGTGACTCCAACTGGGGTTCAGTCTCACCCCCGCCTGCTCTAGGTAGTCTGCAGGGAAGATAGGGAAAACATAGAGGATTTTACAGAGAGAAAACATAGCACACCTCTTTATCTAATTTTGCAGAAAGGTATTCTTTCTCTAAACAGTCCAAGCGGCTGAAAGGTTGCGACTCCTCATTTTCCTGCACGCTTCCTTTTACAGCTTCGGTCACCCACATGCTCCAACAATTGTTCTGCATCGTGTCCTGAATCCAAACACCTGTTTTGTATTTTTATTTTGGGGACGGCAACTTCATGACCAGGTGAAATTTACATAGATGACTCTGACAGTCTCCATTTATTGTGTGGTTACTTTGTCATAATATTTGTTGTCATGCAAACTTTCACTGCTATTTTGTGGATAGATTTACTAATTATTATTTGTATTCATGTCAAATTTCTTATTAATAGTATAAAGGGTAACACAGATCAGCACCTACACCTGAATTATTTTCTTTGTAAAAACACATATACACAACTACAAAATATTTAGTAAAAAAAAAAAATCTCAATATACAAAAGCTTTCTGCTCTCCACCATAACATAAAACATAAGGAAATGGCCAAACTGTATTTTCATTTAATATAGTGTCATATGTCATGATACAATGTATTGGGTACTATAATGAGCAGTAGTCTGACCTTTGCACTCTGCCGCTGCATCTTGTGCGCAGAGCAGGACGCCGGGTCTCTCTCGCACGACCCTTCTCGTTCCGACTCGCGCTCCCGCTTTCCTGTGATGCTGCTTCTGCCGTGCCAGAGGAGTCCTGAACGTCCAGAAGAAAAACATCATCATTATCAGAAACACTCTACGAGGTGGATGTGTGAGTAATTTCCTTCCACTGGAAGAACCTGATTGTAACAAGGTAGTGATGGGACGAGCGACACTGGTGCGTCAGCACTGTGCCGAGAGCTCAAGAGTGAAACCCCGTATTGGTGCGTGTATTGCTTTAAGACAGAATCACGTGACCGATACAGGAAGTGTATCGTTTGGATGTGCCGCGCCAAAGTGTGTTTATAAGGAAGCAAACTGTATCAACATGTCGTGGGTTTGTTGGATGGAGTTTTGCTTTTGCGTAATTATGGATCGTTCTAAGAAGTTTTCCCCTGTGTGGAATAATTTTGATCTGGTGATGCCAAACAAGGTAAATGTTTTTCTCCTTTGAGCATTGCTTACGGTTCGTTTTTCAAATATATACTATGTTTTTAACAGGTTCGGGGATCTCAGGATAGCCTCTCTGCTGTTTGCAGATGATGTGGTCCTGTTTGCCTCCTCGGACCATGACCTCCAGCATTCACTTGGGCGTTTTGCAGCCGAGTGTGAAGCGGCAGGGATGAGAGTCAGCACCACGAAATCTGAGGCCATGGTGCTCTGCCGGAAACCGGTGGATTGCTCCCTCCGGGTGGGGACAGAGTGCCTACCACAAGCGAAGGAGTTCAAGTATCTCGGGGTCTTGTTCACGAGTGAGGGTAAAATGGAGCGGGAGATCGACAGGCGTATCGGTGCGGCTGCAGCAGTAAAACAGGCGTTGCACCGGGCCGTCTTGGTGAAGAAGGAGCTGAGCCGGAAGGCGAAGCTCTCAATTTACTGGTCGGTCTACGTCCCAACCCTCACCTATGGTCACGAGCTTTGGATCGTGTCCGAAAGAACGAGGTCGCGGATACAAGCGGCCGAAATGAGTTTCCTCCGTAGAGTGGCCGGGCTCAGCCTTAGAGATAGGGTAAGGAGCTCGGACATCAGGAGGGAGCTTGAAGTCGAGCCGCTACTCCTTCGTGTCGAAAGGAGTCAGCTGAGGTGGTTCGGGCATCTAATTAGGATGCCTCCAGGACGCCTCCCTTTAGAGGTTTTCCAGGCACGTCCATCTGGTAGGAGGCCCCGGGGAAGACCCAGGACACGCTGGAGGGATTATATCTCCCAGCTGGCCTGGGAACGCCTCGGGATCCCCCAGAATGAGCTGGTAGATGTTGCGGGTGAGAGAGAAGTCTGGGTCAGCCTGCTTGACCTGCTGCCTCCGCGACCCGACCCCGGATAAGCGGTGGAAAATGGATGGATGTTTTTAACAGTGGCGCATTGCATTTACTTTATCAAGTGAATGCAACGTGACCTGTGATACAGCCGATAGTCAGTGAAAGAGCCTTACAGCTGCATTGTACATTTTATCTCGTGATTATGAGATCCTGATCTCTAGATCATGAGATAGGGTTTTTTCTTGTAACAAGTTAATGCAATGGGCCACCTTAGTTTTTACTCTGGTAAGAGGTTTGAATTGTTTACAGATAAATTAAGTTTTTATAATTTTGTAGGTGAAGTGTCGGCTCTGCTCTACAGAGCTATCTTACATCAATAAGAGCACTTCATAAATGCTGAGGCATTATAGAGCTCGGCTTGGCAATGGAGAATTGGCAGATACTCGTGAGAGTACCCCAGGTATGTTTCAATTCTCTACAAAATTGTGATTCAAAAATAGTTTATTACACCCAAAATGCTTTGTGTGAGTCTTTAATATTGTTTGTAAAAAATTACAGTCCTTTAATAAGCTTTTAACAAAATATTTCCTTTTGGCTTACAGTACCTAACAAGCAAGCAGTGGATGAGGCAGTGGTCAACATGATCAAAGACTGTCAGCCACTCAGCTTTGTTGAAAATGAGGGTTTCAGGGAGCTCCTGAAGCTTATTATACCCTCGTATGTTCTACCAAGCAGGAAGGTATGTGTAAGAAATGTTATTATATTTTTGTACTATATAACTATATTCATTGGGGTAACAGTATTTGTATGGTTATTTTCAGACCATCAAGGACTTGGTTAGCCAGAAGTACGAGGAGGAAAAGGAGAAAACAAAAAAAGGACCTCCAGAGCGCCGTTGCTGTTAGTTTAACAGCTGATATGTGGACATCTATTAATATGGAAGCATATCTAGCTGTTACTTGCCACTACGTGGACAAAGAAAGCCATGAACTCCATTCGTCAGTCTTGAGAGTGCAGCATTTTCCTCAGAAACACACTGCAGAAAACATGGCCACGGTTAAAAGGAGCCTCATGGAGGAGTGGGGCATAGCGGGAAAGGTGAGGTGTCTAGTCACTGATGCTGCAGCAAACATGATTTCATGTGCTAAAATGCTGCAAATACGGCATACCATTTGTATAGCCCATGCCATGAATTTAATTGTGAGGAAATCATGTGATCAAATCCCAACACTTACAGAAATACGCAACAAAACACGACAAATTGTGACATATTTTCGATCAAGCACGACTGCCAAAGAGAAGCTAACTCAAATACAGCAACAGCTGGGAACACCGGTCCACAAATTAATAAACGAGGTGCCGACACGATGGAACAGTACCTACCACATGTTTGAAAGAATGATTGAGCAGAAGGAGACAGTCTGGGTGTCACTGGCCTCATTAAAAACTGACATCACTCCACTGACTCCTGAGGATTGTGAAATCATTGAAGAGATGCTCAGGGTGCTTGCTCCTTTTGACCAAGCCACAACAGAACTGTCTGAGGAAAAAAGAGTCTCTGGGTCAAAGGTTATTCCATTGATGCGAATGATCCACATAGAGCTTCGACGTCAAGCCTCAACAGTGACAACAGCTGCTCAACAGCTGGCAGAAAATCTAAGAAAGCGGCTGACTGACTATCGGCAACATGGAATCACTCAGTGTGATGACACTGGCAACACTGTTGGATCCCAGGTTCAAAACAGCTGGATTTGTTAGTCAACTAAAGGCAAATGAAGCTGTCAAGAGACTGAAGTTTGAGTGTGCAGATCAAATGAGCCAAGAGCCTGACCCAGCAGAAGAAGAGCCTAGCTCTTCACATGGATCACAACCCAGTTCAGGTATGAAAACAAATTTCTTTTTGTTTTTGTATATTTCGGTGGCACTTTGTCATGTGATAATAAACTAATGATTAACTATTTTTTAGGGCACAATCTGGAGAACTTTTGACATGGAGGTTAAGGAGAACAAGAAGACCTCTAATACGACAGCCGATTCCATAATAGAAGTCCAACGCTACCTGGCAGAAAGCAACACACCCAGACAAGACCCATTACAATATTGGAAAAATAACCAGAAAACATATCCACACCTTTATCAACTCGCACTTCAATTTCTATGCTCACCTTCTTCATCTGTGCCCTGTGAAAGAGTCTTTTCTAAGGCAGGGGAACTGGTGTCTAAGAGGAGAACTCTCGGCACTGTCGACTCTGCTGCCGTTCTCCTCTCTCCCGCTGCCGCTACTGCCAGGGTTTAAAAACCCTCACACACACACATACACCCATCAGCTGCAGGTGCGGCTCATTTCTGCCAATTGCCCGCACCTGTTCCCTGAGCCGCCCTTCGCTCTCCCTCCTCCGCAGCCGCGCTAAACCACGCCCCTGCCCCACACTGATGTTGGTGATGGGGAAGAATAGAGTCGCCCTTGTGTGGTAGCAACACTAGATGAGGAAAGCTACGTATCATTTCTATCAAATACAGGTCCTGAGGATCCAGTAGCACAAGAGAGATAGTGGCACTAGAAACCTTTGGGTTTCCTACCTGGCTGTTGAGGCACAGCAAACTCGTGGTAGACTTGGCTGCTGGTGATGGTTTTGGTGGCTTCTGGCACTGAGTTGTATCCTGCAACAGACACGTCAAACTTTTAACTTGGTGGTTTTTAAGCTGGCTCAAAGGTTAAGTATCATGTACTGATTTCCCCACCAATTGTTTTTAAAATAGCATGTACATAGTTTATTTGAAAGCAGATAAATGTGCAATTGTTAGCAATTGTTAAAAGACGATTTTCAATGCTTTTAATATTGGCCGTGACAGTACATAAAAATGGAGTAAATTGTAAAATATACTTTAGGTTTGGAACATTTTATCTTATTATTGAATGTGTTTTTTAGGGCTGAGCCATGGTAAAAAGTAATTCAAAGTAATTTTAATTTAAAGAGTTAATTCTCTGGGAAAATTAATCTCAATGTCAATCTGTCCCTCATATGTTCTAAAATGTATTTAAAAATTGTGGCGCTATGCATAAAAGCTAGACTGAATGTAAAAAGCTAGAAATGCAGACAGAAAACACTTGTGTTAGGGGATGCCCTACCATGCTGTTGCAAGTGCGGTTGCGGTCGTCTGCTGCTAGGCTCCATGGGTTCGTCATTGTGAAAATTTAGTAGGATGATCTTGCTGCTGTTACCTGATGCAACGGAGCTCCCCGACACTCCAGGCACTGGAAAACGAACAACACAGATGAAAACATGTGACCGATTGCCATGAGGGGAATTCCCACACCATTTCTATGAAGGCACCGACCATAATGACAAGACATGTTTGACACACCTTTATTTATTTTATAATTGACTTACAATGTGAGTTGCTGTTGGCCCCTGGCTGCTGCTCTCCAGAAGAGTAAGCCATCATTCCTCCGTTTCCATTCCCATTGGTGGATGGCACTGAGGCCAGCAGGCCTGAAAGACACAAACACATATTTACTTTTCTATTTCGAGAAGATAATTCCATAAAGGTACAAGTCTGTAATTGTTTGCATTTCAGAATAAGAATCCAAAATGGTTTATTGCCAAGTATTTCGCACATACAAGGAATTTGGCTTGGCGATTGGTGCATGACAAGAAACACAGTGAAATAGTAAAAGACATATTTAGAAATGAAAATATGAACATTTACAATCAAATACAAACAATATAATAGGATTTCTGTTTGGGAATTTATCAGGGCCTGATGGCATGCTTGGAAACCTGTTTTTCGAGTTATCTGCGCAAGTCTTTTCCTGTTTAAACACTGTCATTCTTTATGTACAGGCACTACTAAAATTAAAGTTATTATACTGTTTTTGACAGCAGGGTATTGCAATAACTTTCTGGCAACTGGAAAGGCTCTGCAGTTTTGTAAATGAATTGATCTCTTACTCAGTCCCCTGTATCGGCTGAGTTGCTGGTAGATCTGCTTCATCCTCTCGATGTTAAGTCGGCTCGCCTCCGCGTGGTGCACCATGGGCTTCGGGTAATGGACGCCTATTATGCACTTGGCGGCTGCCTGCACGGACTCCGGAGCGTTCCATGGGTCATAGATGAATTTAGCAGGGAAACCTCGGAGGACAGGCAAGTATCGTCTGGAAGAAGAGGGAGACATTAGATGTGCAGGCTTGGAAGGTTACAGAGTAAATCAGGGCTGATGCAGGGCTGCAATGATTTCTAAAGGTTAGGAAAAAAGTGTTCAATATCTTCTAGTAGTTGAAAACAATCTTAAATAGCTACAACTGGGTTTTTCAATTAAAAAAATATATCAAGTATAATTGTGAAATATTGTAATATCCTGTCACATATGTACATGCAATAATATTGTATTGTGCATTGTCTGGGTTTCTTTCTGCCAGTGTGTTTCTCTGTCAGCATGTAGTCCAGAGAGACAGAGGGAGCAAGGGTGCCATGCACATGGGAGGCCAGCAGGTGCCAGGAAAGGTACCCACCTAATGAAGTCCCCGTTGGGGTCGGTGCGTCGGCCGAAGCCCACGGGGCAGTAGCAGTGGAAAAACTGCTGGAAAAATGAACTGCAGGACAGCCACATCCAACTCCCTGCGTTCACGCTCCAGTCTGCATCTAGAAGCAACTCCTCAAAGACCTGCCACACAAAAACAAACCAGATGTTTGTTTTACACTTCATGCAGAGGTTTCTTTAAGTGTCATCGTGATAGAGAACTTTCAGGGGACACAAACACGGATAGATATACTGGAGGTCACAATTCGTCTGGACTCTTAATGCAACAATGGGAAATGATGTGTCTTTGATTTATGTGGTATTTAAAAATGAAACTGACTGGCCTAAATATGGAACAGCATCTTTGGGCTATTGTAGGTAAAACCATAATAATAAGGAGCCTGAGGTGAGGCAATATTCTCCTGTGATGATGGCATCATCAGCTGTAACATCCCCATGTGATCACTGCAGCACAGCGGCTGAGAGCTCAACAGTGCGGGACACTCACATGCACTAAAAGCCCTCAAGGCTTTGTAAACAAGCAAGGAGAAGCTTGGTTAACAAAACAGACTTCATTATTCATGCCTATCATTTAAATATTTAAGTTATTGTTAAAAAGAAAGAAAGCTTGTCCTGAGTTCAGTCAGCTATTGTAATGTTCAGAATGTTAAATGCAGCTCCTTTACACCTACATTTGCCCTAATATGCAGTTACATGAAATGGGCTGCTGATCAGTCATTATTGCCATATCTCATATCCTGCACTGAACATTCCTGCCTCCTCACCTTCATCCCTTCCTCCCAACTGATCCACAAGTCGCCTCTGGTGAGGAAGCAAGCCACTGCATGCCTGGCCAGGTGATGGATCCAGCCCTCCTGCCTCAGCTGCGTCATGATGGCGTCTATCCAGGGGAATCCCGTCTTAGCCTCCGCCCACTTGGCAAGTGCTTCTGAATTTTTGTCCCACGGGATGCGTACGCAGATGGGGTTCCCCTCCATCTTGTCGAAGCGTGGGTTGTTGGTTGCGGTGGTGTAGAAGAACTCCCGCCACAGCAACTGGCCATACAGGGAGAGTGGGGGGGAGCTGTTCTTTTTCACCTGGGTTAAAATAAGCCCAGTAAGAATAGAACATATTAGGCCAAATAGATACTGTGAGAAGTACAGAATGTTAGGCTGCTAAAATAATCCTATAATTCAAGTACAAAGTTGGTGAACAAGCTTGCTGAGCTGTAATGAAGCAGCACTTACTTTAGCAACTGGAGACGTTAGTCTGTTTGAGGATTTAGTCTCTCTATTTCAAACTTAATCATTTTACAGAAGCCCTGATAGGCAAGTAAGGACACAATAGAGTCACAATGTAGGAGAAGAAAATGTTGCTGCTTTTTTGGCAGGGGATTTTTTATTTATTTTTGTTTTGTTGTACTTTTCAGCCACCAGAGGTTAAAGGGCACCACTACCCCATGTTCTAAATAGGACTAAAATAATTAATGTTTTCTTTCTTCCAGGTAACATTTAATTTCTACATGCACACAACACTGAAAGTATACAGTATATATTATGTGTTAGCAAGTTTTGTAAAATAACTCACTGTGATGTGACACACAAATATAATAATACCTGGAAGACTTGGAAAGTTCTCAATTGTCACAAGGTATTTTCCACACTTCCATAGGAGCCAATTGAAAACAACTTCACCCACAGTGAGCGAAAATGGATGAGTTGTAAACTGACCTTGCGGTAGAGGTCAGTGAGCTTGAAGTAGAAAAGGCGACAGGAGAGGCACCCGAAGCGCAGGTAAGGGCTGAGGCCCGTTGGGCTGGCCAGCAATGAGTTGGCATTCATTCTGGGACGCTCGAAATTAGCCACCCACGCCTGGAAAAAGAGAAATACAAGTGGACAGGGAGGGAGGAATAAAATGGATGAGAAATGCTAGATTCAGAACACAATTATAATAAATAGGCTAGTATTTTAAAGAATATGATAAAAAAGAAAAGCATGTCGTGATATACTAGTATTTATGATAACAGGGATATTAAATAAAATATTGATATACTGTTAATAATATACATATGATTATATTGTGTATACTATATTTTAAAGCTATCATGAATATTTTCTGATTAACAAGCATGCCGATGCCTAAAAACAGGAGGTGCAGTACTGACCTTTCTCTCCAGATGGCGCTCTATCCTGGTCAGAGCCTCAGTCTCTCCTCCCGGCCACACTGCTGTAGGCAGGCCCTCCGTGTCGAAGCCTAAAAACAATCATCTCAATCAGTGTTACGAGTGCAACAGTGTTGCACTCGTATGTTTGATGAATCGGCAATCCTTCAGTAATGTCAAGTACACTCAAATAACAACAGGATGTAGTTTCATCCAGGCTATCAGCATGTTTCCACCAGAGAATAACTCCAACCAGAGTACATTGCTTTGCTCCCTTGCAGGTACTCCTGTCTGTTTATAATCCACTGACTATAGATAAGTACCTCATACAATCCCACTTAAAAGAATCCGAACTATCCCTTTAATAATTCAAGGCTAGCAAGCGTCTTCTTATCTGTTTATAACTAGTCTTTTACAGTTAGTCAGGCCGGGTCATTAGAGTATCCAGTTTAACTGAACCTCTTTTAATGTGTTTTACTGCCACAGAAAAAAGAAATCCCAGACGAGTAAAAACAAACCAGAAATGTCTTTACTGCACAAACATACTGAGGATCAAATTATCAGTGTATCTTCACCACTGCATTGTTGAGGGTTAGCCATATTTCTAATGTTTCTGCAGAGGTTGGTTTGAGGGGTTCTACTCCTGCTGCGTACATCAGGTCTATACTTGTCCAAGTGCAGGGGTGTGCGTTTGTTTTCTCACCCAGCTCCTCCAGGGACGGGACCCCGTACTTGTCTGCGTGGTCCTCAGAGATGGGGGTGACGCAGCAACCCATCAGGGTGTCTGACAGTGTCTCCACAGGCATCTCAGGAGGATCCAGGCGACTGATCAGAGTCTGGAAACGCTTGTAGGTGAGAGGAGGCTGTCCTCCATTCAGCTCTATGATCCTGGGGAAGAAAGGAGACAGGTCACATTTCTTAATCATATTTAGAGTTTAACAAAGGAAAAAAAAAAAAGAGACACAACGCTGACACTGAAAGTTAAAATTTCCCTCACAAAAGGTGGTTAATTTAACAGATACAATGATACATTAACATACATACAGCAAAGGAACAAATAGAAAGTCATATTTAAAAAATAACATGCAAGAAGTAAAGTGGACAGTTCAAGCACAAGCTTTCTGTTTTTTTTACTACTACATACATACATATATACACACACACGTCTGAATTTTGCTTACTTGTCCAGGTCATACAGGGTGTGCGATGTCTTGACGATGACCTCCACCCCCGCCTCCATGGCCAGCTTCTTAATTGCAGCGTCTCTCTCCTTCCCAAAAGGCTCAGAGTCGTACTCAAAGGTCAGGCGAGAGATCTTCCACTCCTGAGAAAGAGAGAGAGACAGATGACAGTCTGACTTCTTTAAAGGCTGCTTTTAACAACATATTTAACAATATAACATTTGCAATGCTATACAAACAGCAAAAAAGCTACAAATCCTCACGCTTGAGGAGCTGGAAAGAGTTTAATAAAAGGACTTTGTTCAAATGAGATTATCAGAGCTGGTGCCAATGTTCTGCGGATGCTGACCTTAAAGAGCCGCGGGAACACGTTGGCTGGTTGGCCCCTGATGACAAAAAGGCGAGAGTTGAGCTTCCGAAGGTTGGCGTCCAGATCCTCCAAACACTGGAGGAGAAACCTGAAGAGGGAAGACCGATATCTATTACTGATCTATTGATTATATTCTATATTATTTGACTCTTGCTACATCATTATAAAACGTGCCTTTAGAATTCTGCCATTTTAAGTAACTTAACGCGGTAAAAATAATTACACATTTTGTTTTTCCACCACAATACTATAGCTTGAAAAGGGGGTAAAGGCTGATTGTACAATTTAAACCGATTAGGATTATTTTACCAAGCTAATAATGACTTCCATCACTACAAAACCTGCACATTCGGCCTGCTAACATGCATCACTTTATTACCAGAGGGCAAACTATTAAGTACCACCCATCTAGGGTGCGTTGGGCCTGACCGGCGACATGAATGAGCCTAAACGTGAATAATGACTGTGTGATTAATTCGAGCTTCCACATTTGTGAGCCTCTGACTGTTCACCTGTGTTTTTCTGTGTACTTTGCTGAGTCGGCCACTTCCTCTTGGTGTTTCCGCCTGCCTGCCTGCCTTGTTGTGTGTGTGTGTTGGCTTGCTGGTCATACAATACAGTCCTTATACAGCTGCTCTGGCCTACATCTGGTAGAACACACACACACTCAGCATGGACTGCTGCACCACAACACAATCCCTAAGCTGTGTAACCTCATTTCTGGCTGTGGAGGGCACAATCAGAAGGAGCACAGAGAGAACAATAACTGTGTGTGAATGAAAAGCAGTAAAACCCTAAGAAAAAGAAAATATGTTTTTACATGTGAAAATCTTCTTAAGTGGTCTGTCGCTTTTTATTGGAATTGTGCTTTTGCTTCAACTTCCATAACTCACCAAAGCTTTTTATCAGAAGGGAAGTAAAAAACGTATGTTTGTTTTTTGCTCGCAAAGAGAATTGTCAGGAGGAGAGGAAAACGATCGCTACATCAAATGTGCATACACTCAACATTAAAAGACAACTAGAACATCTAACGGGTCAAATGGACTCATCATTTAGAGATGGAGAGATTAAAACTCTGGACCTCACCCTTCCCGAGGCCACAGTATGAAATTGTATTTTTCATAAGGATAGTTGGTAACGTTGGTCACATGGAAGAGAAAAAGCTGATGGCGTGTGTAAAGCTCAGATCTTTGAGAAGATAATGAATTACGACCAGTTTTCTTTTCAAGCTAATGTATGTCACCTACAGGCCTAAGCCTCCCTTTAAGTAGGTCACCATCACATAACCACTCACAAGACACACTGACCTACATCTCTAGGACAGACTATTCTCACATTTTCCTCTGGATAGAAAAACAATTGATCATCCTCATTTGTATTGGCTTTTGCCTTCGCTCTCTTTATTTGTATGTTATACATCACTATGGTGGGGTCACGGAGTATTCGTTAGTCTGTTGACTGTTCACTGTGGCTCTTCGTCATTAAAGCTACGTTCAATGCCTGATGATAATGTGATTAAATAAAAAATATGTGCAATGCCAAAATTAAATCTCTGTGAATAAAACCTTTTGTTTTAAGAAGGCCTTCTGTACTGTTTTCAGTTCCATGGGATCTTATAACTATATCAAAAGATGGCAGAGGTCGGGTCTCCTAAAATAAATAAACTGACTTGGTATAGCATTTGAGCCCACAGAAGCATTTGTATGGGGATGTTGTTTACATGGACATGGACTGGACATTATTTACACGTTATTATTGTAAAATATGTCAGCAATTCCAATAACCAAAAGGGTCAGTGAACAACAGTCAATCTATGAGCAAGAGTAAACGATAATAGACTTGCTGACTGTTACAGTCGGCAAAATATTGCCAACAGCATATCCCGCTGCAGTTTGGGGTTACTTTTTAAATCCCAGAACAACAGACCGTCGATACCTTTTAAGTACCAGTTGAAGTTAAAAATAACACTTCTAATTGGATGATGGTCTGCCATACACAGACCTGCAGGTGTTTCTGTCTGAGCCTGTGTTGGCTACGAGGGACTCATCAAATAACGTGGTGGAAACCTGACCAGTGAGGCAGCTAACTTGGTCATCTTGAGACCAGCGAGGCAGCTTTTTAGCTTTTGTAGATACAAAGGGTTGTTGTAGCCTTGAGTCATGAAAGCAGTGTGTACGTCAGTGCTTCACCCCAGATAAGTGGTGCACAGTCAGCAATGTCCTGCTCCTTTCAGTTGATAATGAGAAGTAGAAGATGCCTTCTTTTCATCTAAGATGGGACAATGATCAGACTCGAGAGCTTTCCCACTGTGAACGACACACATTCCCGAACAAAATGCAATCTTTTGCAGCACAATGAATACGAATCATGTCAGCTTTTGCCTCCTAAGAGCTACTGAATCCCTAAAGCGCCTGAGACTGGAATAAGACCTAACCTAAGAACATGTGAACGTATTGCTTAGTAATTGCTTGCATGTAGAAAAAGTTATTTATGGATTTCATTAGGGGTGACTGTGGCTCAGTGGGTAGCAGGTCTGACTTTCAATCAGAGGATTGGTGGTTCAAACCCCGGCTCAGCCAGTCCGTGTTGTTGTGTCCTTGAGCAAGACACTTAACCCTAATTGCTCACCGTTGCTGTGTCTACTGTATATCATGTAAGTCGCTTTGGATAAAAGCGCCACCTAAATGTAATTGTTTTTGCTTGTTCAGCGGACCTGCTGTTTTCTAGGCTTATCAACTTAATAGGGCATCTGTTCTACCTACGAGTAATCCAAAAATATAAAGATCTTTCCAGGATTTATTCTAGAAAGATCTAAGGAAAATATGGACATATAAAATGGAGCGTTACCAAAGTTTTCAATTCTTCATCCTAGTGATGTGCGTCACTGATGTGATTTTCCTGCCAGCGATCTGTTTCCATTTTCAGTATAATGATCAGCTGGATATCAGTAGGTCAGTGACTTTAATTTAATATTGACTACTCCAGTGTGGTATACACAACCAGCACCTCAGAGTACAACGGGCCAGCGAGCAATGGATGCTGGAGTGATATAGACTCTCGTCCCCTGCAGAGCAGATATGATGGTTTACAAGCAGACTCCACTCTCACATGAACGCACATGCATTTCCTCAACACACACACACACACACACACACACACACACACACACACACACACACACACACACACACACACACACACACACACACACACACACACACACACACACACACACACACACACACACACACACACACACACCATTTTATCCCTGGTCCAGTCACCCAATCCTATATATACCTGCTGACCTGACCTCTATGTATAATGGGGATTATGTGAGCAAAGACTAAAACAAAAAGGGCTTCCTGTGGCTGTGAAGCCAGCTGAGCAGATGCGTCTTTGTGTCTAAACCCACTTAAGTGAAGGTGTCTTTTTAAAGAAAGAAAATTCTCATCTGTGGTGCATTTACAAATACAACCAAAAGAAGTCTTTACAAGTCTTAATACGGAGCAGAAGACAAGACCAACAATTTAGACAATGAGCAAAAGACTCCAGCCAACTAGTCAAAATCGTAAAGCCTTAGACAACAAATAATGCTTCAAAAGCAGATAAATGCTGACACCATGTTGTGTGTTGAAGCACTGCAGCTCTGTGGTGCTCTAGTTTCTCCTCAGCATCCAGCAGTTCTGCTGTAACTAAGAAATTCACATTCCTAATTTGACAGACTGTAAACATAATTTGGTCTCCCCACCCTTATTGCAATACACATGGTGGGATGTGGTGAATGTCACATTACTATGGAAGCAAACTATTCTTTAAACATATCAATACCAGATTTTATTTGTGTCCACTTAGGGACAGTGGAAACAAGCACATCTTCACCTTCTAAGTTGATATGGTGAATTTATTTCTTCATCCAACTGTTATAAAGCAATATAAACATTCATTAGGTGTTTGTGTCCACCTGATTTAGTCCAAAATTCTCTTTCTTCTAGCTCTGTTTTTGTCCTCTACCACCTCCTGAGTGAAATATCCGTCTCTTTAACTGCTAAATGCTCCACTATATTTACCATCTAGTCTCCTTCTGTGTTTGCTATTGAGCTGGTGGACAGTGGCTTTTTACAGCTGTGCATTTACTTTGGTTATTGGAATAATTAAAAATGATCAAGGCATCTAGACAAAAAGAAAACAAAGTTTTGATGTAAGTGCAAAACTATGAACATAATTCTTCATAATTCTAACCCAAATATGTTTCTTTTCTCTCCTTTCCTTTCCTCTTAAATCATCGCTATACCCATGAGATTTAACGTGTGACCCACAGGGTTGGGAACCACAAACTTAAGACAAAATAAATGCCTCAATGGTACCGTGATCAGATGATACATCACAATAGCACTTCAGGTGGTTGGAATCTCTAAAAAAACTATTACACAAAGACACAGACATTCAAAGCTCTATTAGAAGACTATATATAGAATTTAAATGTAAAAAAAAAAAGTAAAGAAATGCCCCCACAAAAAAATAAAATTCTTAAAATGGGCGAATAAAAACAATAGAACATTTGAATCATCTTACCTCCACCTGTTGACCCCGACGTTGGATGAGCCTGCAAACCAAGGGTCCAGGAAGTAAACACAGCGCACTGTGCCCGCCCCTTGGACCGCCTGCAGTATCGCTGGGTTGTCGTGAAGACGGAGGCCCTTCCGGAACCAGTGGATGGAATTTGGGGCCATTTTATTCTGAGAAAGGAAGAAAAAAAAGAGTCAGAGCGGGTTGAAGAAAACTGTGAAGAGATGCTTTGGGAGCTGCATGTACAGAACAGAACGTAATGTTGCTTTTTTACAGTCCAGCACAAAACTCAACGGCATTCTGCAGGACAGATAATTGATGCATTCAAGTTGTAACAGTTGCCAACAGTGTGGGATGTGCCAAGAATAGAATAATGTGGTCACTATCATATCCAGATGGCCAAATTGTAGGCAGATACATTTTTTGGCATGTAGAGCTTGTTGAAATAGACCCGACAGTAAAATAAAACTCACCTTTTAGTGAGTCAAAACAAGCTCTATGATATGCAATTTCTAGATATGCTATTTCTTTAGCCTTTTATTAATTGTAAAAAATATTTAGTTTTTGATCGTTAAGTTGATTTGTCCAATAACAATATTTTCTATCAGATGCTCCATGCGTAAAGACGCACCATTGTTCATATGCATTGTTCAATCAATCAATATAAGCAATATTAAATGAGAATAACTTTATACTTGTTTTTAGCAGATTTAAATTAAGCACACAGCAGAAAGATGTCGTTGAAGAGAGGAACTATGCAAAGGGGATGAGGGAAGTGTTTCTGAAGAGAATACAGTCTTTACCTGCCTGCAAGAATATTGCTTCAATTTTCATTGAATGTGTTCTTGTGCTGTGTGACACTGAGCCACTGGATGACTAATTTGATTGGCTCATGGTCAGAGGAAGCATTTAGGGATTTTGCTTTACTGAAAACATTCAGTGTTGAGAAAAGCCTACTCATGTCTCGTCTGCAATTTAGGAAGAAACCACTCCAATTTACAAATACCCTGAAAAAGATAAAATCAACACAAATAGTAGGAAGGAAGGGAACAGGAGTTTGATATGACACCCGCTGAGTGTGTGTGGACATTTGTTAATCAGATTTTAAACAATTTGCAAATATATACATCTTAATAATATAATATAATTTGGGAATGTTTAAAAAAACAACAACAAAAAAACAATGACCTTAAAGAAATGTTGTACTAAAGGAAATGCATGCCAGCCAACTCCACTGTAAACATAAGTATTGTGTGAACAAGAGAATAAAGAAAAAAGCTAATGATTCTGATTTTTATATCAGTAATTCATCGGTGCACTTGACAATAAAATAAAAAGCAGGAATACTTTAAAAAGGGCGTTTGATGGATCCTATTATAAGTGACTTGGAAATTAGGTCACACTGTTTCTTCTGAATGGAGGCGGTCATTACATTCACTTCATGAACACCCAGGATACATACTGGGATAACAGTGGCGCTGTTTATGAAGTATAGCTAAAACTAAACCCTTTAAAATGATAAAGGGAGACGTCTTACCTCGTGCTGACTTCTAAAGGGTGATATTTATGTCCAGCACAGGGAAATAAACATTTCTTCTCCTTCCTTTTTGGTGATGCAGCCGGTAGTATGTCTCTAGTTAAAGCCTGAGAATCACTCTCAGTTAACCTGCTGCACTAGTTTGTTTCATAAGAGTTGGGCTGACTGCGCATGCTCCATACACTGATCCCACTCCAATGCTGCCTTCCGGGACAACGGTTCAATAAAAAAAGAGTGCCCACTTACGGAAAGCGTCCACCAAAATTGACAATTGTGCAGTGTACTTTATGTTATCATTGGGCAATACCAGGAAACACAATAACATACCTGCGTGTAAATATGTTTTAGGATGATATGTGATGAAAACATTGTGTCCGTGTGAACATTTCGTTTTTATTCAAGAAAATAACGCATTTTTCTTTTTCTTTTGTATGTATATATTTACGATGACACTGATAACAGAATCAGAGGATTAAAAGAGCATCAAACAGAAGCTCGAATAGTTGGATTTTCCGCCTGAGAATCTATGTGAATCGTAAAATATGTTAGAAAGATTGGATGGTCTTATTTACCGATGTACCAGAACGGTGCACTCGTCTTGTCAAACATGAACAGTGACGTGCGTCCAATCCGAAGTTCCTATTGGCCACTTTGCCTCCACGTGTAGGCGACGATGCCAGCTCATGTTTGAGAGGCATGAAAATCAAGGAAGCGAAACAAGCTTTTCTTATTTCATGATATATTCCACCAGTGGAAATACTGAGGTTCCCCTCCACAGCACCAAATAGCAGCCGCGGCTGTGATGAACAGTCAGCGAAAGATAATGTCAATAGAAACTAGTCTGTATTCTCTTTATACCTCAAAATTGAACTAAAAATCCTCCTCAGACTTTTTCTTTACTTAATCTATTTCTTGTCCTATAGGTGTGTGTGTGGGTGTGTGTTTAATGTGATTCAGTATTACTTTCTGGACACCGCAACAGTAAACTTGTTGTTTAAACTGATTATCACTTATTATAACAATACTCTTCCTGTTGACCAGAATAACAACTGTAACTTTGAATAGGGGTTAGATACACCTGATATATTCTGTTCATGCTTATTTTTCCATGACAAAACGCAAAGCATATCAGTGTTTAGGTTATTCATTTTGTGTTAAAATACAGTCCCATTTTTCATCTTTGGTATTTTAAGATTGTTCATTAAGCATCAGACCACACAGACAATTTTCAACTGTTATTTATTCAAAGAAGTTTCACCAGCAGCGTCAAGAAAATGTTATCCCCAAATGGCCAGGTACAACAGCACCAATTTTGAAATCTTCAGCCGCCAGAAAAACAAAAATGTGTTTAAATGTGTTCTCCTTATTGCTTAATGAGGATAGATGTGATGAGAGGTAAGGCACAATGTATCTTTACAGCACTTTTCAAGATCAAACATCTGAGGTAGTGCATAGAAATAGCAAGACATAAAAATATAGACAAATTTCAAAGACAAACTGAACAATTGGCCATACCAGTAGGTCTTGAGCTGCTTTTAAAGCTCCACTGTGTCCTTATTGGACTACATTTTAGACCAATGAGCCAAAAGCGTGATTGTTTAAAGCCTAACCAATAGTGTTACAATCACAGCTCCCCAGTGACATCAGGACAGCAGGAAGTCTCTACATCTTCCGTCGCAAACTAAAAACACATCTTTTTCGACTATACCTGGAATAAAGGAAGTAGCACTTTAGTAGCACTGGAATGGCTCTTACTGATAGTACTTTGTAGTTGATATTTATCGATGAAATTGTACCTTGATGTACTTGATTCTTGTTGTTCTGATTCTTGTTTGTACTCACGTTTGAATGCACTTATTGTAAGTCGCTTTGGATAAAAGCGTCAGCTAAATGAAATGTAATGTAATAATGTAACAGCACAGGGCAAACAATTTCTCTCTTTTGTGTGGACTTGAAATTCAACCATCAGGACATTAAAAAATCTGGTAAATCAGAGTTAATGACTGATTGCATCAATGTGCTACCATACGCTGTGACAAGAGTCTGTGGATGGAGCATTAAGTAGTTGTTAAATTCTTCTAATTTAGCAGCTGGTTAGTTGCTAATTTCCCCATCCTTTCATGTGAAAGTCACAGAACATAAAACGCACCACATGAACTGCTGGGCTTGATCTATGTTACTTTAACATTGAACCAGACTTTTTTTAATGTTTGTTCATGATAGCCTTTATTCTTTTAATTATCTTATGCTAAATGCTACGACTAATCTCTAATGCCAATCACTAGCATGCTAACTACATTTTTATGATTAACGTTAGGCTAATTGAAAGGCTCCTCTTCACTAATACCAAAGAGTATAGAAGCAAAGAGCTTTTAAAGCTGTCTTATTCTATTTAAACCTTTTTTATATTTTATATTCTCTAGTATTTTTTATGTTTTTAAATTGGATTTCAATTTTCTTTCATGATGCACTTCTTTTGCACTTTGTCTTTTGACTTCTGATGTTTTGTGTAAAGCATTTTGATGGTGCTCTGAACTTGCCTTGCTTTAAAAACAGAAGGGATTTACCCACAATTCTCTGCTATCACAGGCTCATGTTGACAGATGAAAAGCAAAATGTCGACAGCATGTATGTGAGCTTTTGACGTTCCCAGAGCACATGCACATCCATGTGCCTTTGTATCACACACACGCTAACACTGCAGCACCAACACACCATTTGCCTTTCACCATACACGCACACACACACACACACACACACACACACACACACACACACACGCATACACACACACGCACACACATAGCCCTCGTTAGCACAGGAACACCAACGCTGCGGTCAAAATTGCATACTCTTTGTTTTTACTTTTATGGCAAACTGCAGTTGCACTAACAAACTACTATTGCATGCAATATACAATCGATAGGGACATATTATTATCTCATAACACGGCACCTCCAACTTGGATTCTCTTGCTCATATATCTGCTGCACAGAGGATTCTGAGTCAGAAAAGCATAATTCTAATAATTCTTGCATAATGTAAACTTGGAGGGATTGCATTTTACTTGCATTGGGACACAGTAAATCTTTTTTTGGCATACAAAATAGTATATTAGTATGGGCAACACATTGCACACCATGTGTCTCCACCTAATGGAGGCGGTGACCTGGCGGCTGCACTGAACACGCTACACACCTTATTCTCACACTTTCCCTCTGCTCCTGTTTCTTCATGCCTCTATCTCCTCTTTGCCCTTCCCTCAAAGTGGTGATCACTGTTTTTTATGGAGTAATACTAACCAAAATGAACTCAAATTGAAAGAATATGAAAATTACAATACATTTTGTGAATATGTTTTTTAGATTTGTGTGTTTATTCAGTACTTGTTGAGCCATTTTAGATCCATGCAGACCCACACATGAAAAACAAGTATCTGCTCAGCAGCATAACCAATCTACACCTCCATACATCTACATCCATCAACATCTGGATGCCTCCACTGTCACCCTCCTTGTGCTTCTTCGTTTGAGGGTAAAGTGCTGTGCTCAGTGGCGCCTCAGACAACTTGAGGATCTAAAATAATGAGCAGGTCCTGACTGTGTTTGCTTGTCGCTGTGACATCAGCAGCAGCCTGCTCCTCTGTTGCACTCTGAGTCCAGCTGAGGGTAAACGCTGTCTTGAAGTCCAGGTTGCAGCGGGTCCAGACGGGAATGAACCGACAAAATCTCCCGCACCAATCTCCTAAAACACAACAGATATATTGACTTTTATGATTTCAATGAATCATCAAAATATATTTCACATTGAATCCATTTATCCAGCCACTTAAATTACAGGCGTTTGTCTCAGTGTTATTGGGGTTCGATACACTGACAAACATGTCAACGACAATACTTACTAACATACAGTGGAGACAGGATCCTGAGCATCCTCTTGTTTCCATGCTGCCATCCACTCACTGAAAATGACTCATCTAGATTAACTAAAATGTGCCCACAAAACCAAATCCTAATTTCCTGACTTTTTCTCAGGCTTTCAACATTTAATGCGATGCTTTGAAGCAACAGATGTGAAGCCATTTTCTCGGAAAAGAGGAAATTTAACAAATATGGGAAGCAATTGCTAAATGCCGTGACATTTGCAGAGGCCCTCACTAAACACCACAGCAATGGATGGACTTAGACAAGGGAAAAAATTACCAAATTATTTTAAGCCAAACCATGTTTTACTAAACCTAACCAAGTCATTTTGTTGCCATTTTGTTTTGTTGCATTTCAAATTACAACATTAACCACATTAATTGTCAAAAATGATAACCATAATCCAGGAGAAAAAACGTTCCCCTTAAAATGTAATGGTCTTTGAGCATGTGGTCTACAGATCAAAGTATTACAATATTTATATGTTTGCAGGATAATGAATACAAATTCTGTTAGTAGTTCTTTACCATCGTATACATCCAAACAATTCTGTTTTAAAAAAAGTGATAATTTCAGTTTACAAATAGCTATGACATCACTGCGTTACACAAGAAATAGTATAACCAATTTGATTGGGATAACATTTTAACTATGCTACTCTTACTAATTGGGCTATATAAAATGGCTAAATTCAACTGCAGCCTAAATCTAGCACATCTAATATATAGAACTTAAAAATCAGTAAGGATTTAAAGAAGAGACACCCAAAGCCTATTTTCAAGGTCATACTTTGGATTTCTCCTAGAACAAGTTATCATGCTTAAATGTTCAAAGAACAGTTAATTTTTCTCATACTGTCTGAATATACCTGATTATGTCTGAAACACAGCTTTTAGTGCCTGTCTCTTTAAGCCCCTCTTCCTTTAAGCCTATGTTTGCATTCATCAGGTGGACCTGCAAGGTTCCCAGTTAGTGATGCCACCATGTTGCTTCTTTTTGGAGGACTTCCAGGCGGACCAACTGGGAGGAGACTATTCAGGACAAGGAGCTGAGTAAAGGGACTCTCAGCTCTCCTTGTTGCTTCTGTGATCAATATGAATACCAAGATGAATAAATGGGTGCAGGGCTTTTGGTATCATTCACTAAAGACTCCATATTTACGAGTAGGATTTATTGTTGGTCAATACTGTACTCAGTGTTTTAATGTCTCCTGGAGTTATTACCTCATCGCCTCCCCAATGTTCTTGTTCTCTTTGACCGAAACCTCCATCCAAGTAACAAAGCCGTTGGCCTTACTGAAGCTGTCGATGCTGTCTGCGGACACAACCCGCTGAGCTAGGTCACACTGCAGACAGAAAGAGAGGCATGAGTACATTGTGTTGTAATAAGGGGCTCAGAATCTTGCATCAAACCTAATCATCCATTATTTACAGATTCCAATGTTTTCATTGAATGTAAAAATGTCAGTCTGTAACAAAAGTGGAAATAGGACTATTATCTCTTAATAATTAATACAAAATGAATTGTATGCAAACCACACACACACACATGCACACACACACACACACACGCACACGCACATGCACGTGCACGCGCACACAAACACGCACACTCACAGTCAGACTTACAGTTGAATTTGTGGAACCAAAAAAGAATAGACGACCTGAGACATTGTTTGATTTTGAATTGATTTGATATAATTTTCCATTCTGATCTCTTTCATTCTTTCCGTCTTTCTTCTATTCACTTATCGCCTTGTCACGCTTCTCTGGCGAACAATGAATATATTTGAATAATTAAGTTGATTCATAGAAACCCCGAGTGACAAAAATATCAACCTTTAACACCATACTCATATCACCTCTTGTTTGCAATGTTTTTATAATGCAACACTTCTCTGTATGCAAGAGAGCTGAAAGCCTAAAGTGTTAATCCATCAAGCAACAGCACATTGCTCATTTATTAATACTGAGACCAAAGGGTTTCAAGAGACATCATTCATTATTCAAATGCGTTGAATCACCTTGTTGGCCAGCAGGATGCAGGGGATCGAGTCTCCGTTGGGGAGCATGGCTTTATTGTCCAGGTCCCGTTTCCAATGGCAACAGCTGAGGAAGCTGGTTGAGCTGGTGACGTCAAACATCACGACACAGCCGAGTGCGCCTCTATAATAGATCCTGTTCATGGATATGAAACGTTCCTGGCCTGGGGGGAGGACACAGAGTTCACTTTATCCATTCATTCATCCATTTTTCATCTGTCTATCCATCCAACCATCCAGCCATTTTGTACCTGCAATGTCCCACAGTTGTAGTCTGACTTTTTCTTTATCCGACCAGAGCAGCAGCTTCAAAGAATAATCCACTAGAGAATAAATAGGAAAAAGAGAAGTATAAGAAGTGAAAGAAAATAAGTGAGAAGTGAGACAACTGAAACAGAAGTGAAGACAGATAAACTTTCATTTATTGCTCAAAATAGGAAAAAAGAAAATTTCCCAATATGTAATTCTGAATTCCAGATTTTCATTCTAAAGGCCTTTACACTTAGGGGCATAAACTTCATACAAATGCTAAATACTCACATTAAAAATGTAAAGGCCATTGGAGGAAATTGTAAAGACCTCTACCCAGAACCAATGCACTTAAGAAAACAGTAATGTACAGAGCTATTGCATACTGGAATGTGCTCCCCTCATATTTGACTCTAACAAGAAATAAATGTGATTTCAAAAGGAAACTTAAGGCTGAAATAATCAGAAAGGAAATTAGAGTAGATTAGGTTATTATTTTAGGTATTTTCGGACAAATCTTGTGGTTTGTTATTTTATTTCTTGCTGTAAATGTTGTTCTCTAAGTCTGTGTTTTTTTTGTTCACCAATATTGATCATGCTGTAATGCATTTTATGATTTGTATTGTAATGTTTTTTTTTTTTGCCCGGACCCCATGAAGAATAGTCTACACTACGGTGTAGACTAATGGGGATCCTTAATAAACATAAACATAAACCAAGGATGAGGCTGGTGTGATCACATTGCAAAAACATTTTTTATGTAACAAACAGGCGAACTTACAAAATAATTAGAAATAATGTCTCATGAAATATACAACTCGTTGTATGAGGATATGTTGCAGCATGCTGTCATGCTCACAATGGCAATGCTGACAAAAAAAGTCAAGATTTCTGTTTCTGTACAGCATATTAATTTGTTTCCACATAATGTCAAATATAAAGTGACACTGTAAACCCACACACACACACACACACACACACACACACACACACACACACACACACACACACACACACACACACACACACACACACACACACACACACACAGGTACTGTACAGTTACGTTCTACTACAGAACACAGAGAAAAAAAAGCAGCCGCACCTCCCATTGTCATCTTGTACGTCTTGTTGAATAGTCCGTGGACGTAGCGATGCACAAAGGAGGATTTTCCAACATTTCCATCGCCAACAATCAGTATTTTCAGCAGGTGCTCGTTCATCGCTCCCCTCTGTCAAACAACATCATGTGCCAACAGCTCAAAGTTCAAACATCATGTCAGAAAATTAGTTATTTTTCTGCACCTGAACAAATCATCAAGCATAACCCACCTGGAATTTGCTTTACCTGAGCCTTTCTTTGCAGTGTTTGACCGGAAACATTATTATTCTCTTTAGTCCTTCTTCCCTGCCTCTAAACCCCCAAATGTATTACAATGAATCCATTTCTCTTTACTGTGCCAACGCTATACCTAGAATACGTTTTCCTAACCATAAACAGCGGACTGTCCTTTTCTCTGTGAAGCATGGTGCTCAGGTCTACTAGTTATACTTTCAGTAAAGGAAGTTGTCAAATGTCAAAAATAGATCAGCGTCATAAAACACGCCTTCATGAAACAGGAAACTAGAACAGTTTCTCTTCCACATTGTTTATTGCACCTCATTGTTGGAAATATTACATTTTACTTTAATAAGTGCATTCAACCGCAAGAGTACAAACTCAGAACAACAAGAATCAAGAAAGTACAATCTCTTAAAGAAATATGACACAAATATGACAATAGTGGAGTAGGAGCTATGGATGGTAAATGGACTTGTACGGTGCTTTTATAGTCTTCCGACCACTCAAAGTGCTTTAACACTACATGTCATCATTCACCCATTCCCACCCGTTCACATAAAATAAGATAAGATAAGACAATCCTTTATTAGTCCTGCAGTGGGGAAATTACAGGAATATAGCAGCGGTGCACACCAGAGACACATAGTAAAATAAAAAAACAAGTAATAAAAACAGTAAAGAAGAAACAAGAATCCACAATAGCAATATTATACATGCAGACATAATAAAATAAGTATTTAAAATGTATTCATATTGCACCAGTTAAAGTGATTACAGTGACCAAAGGGATTGATGTGTTATTAAGTGTTTTTGTGGTCTACTGCGAGCTCAGCTGGTTGTGCAGCCTGACAGCAGCAGGGAGGAAGGATGTGATGGCTGCCATGCAAAGTGCCACCTGCCCATCAGGACTAACTAACATTTACACAGGCACATCTACCGGAGCGACTTGGGGTTAAGCGTCTTGCTCAAGGACACATCGACATGGACTAGCTCTGATTAAAGGACGATCTTGCTCCTCCACTGAGCCACAGTCGGCCCTGGATCGCTATGGATTGGTAGATGTCTTTTCATCCGTCATACACAATGTCCTCCATGCTCCTAAGATATTTTCTTGGGACATATTAATGTCATTATTCTGCCTAAGACTTGAGGAGTTTGTATGACATTTTGTTAGTAAAGTCATGGGTTGCTCTTTATGCCACTTCCTACACCAGCTTCGGTTAGGGAAGGATGGTGAACACAATTAATCACAAGGCAATTCATTAAATTTGAACTGAATTTGAACTCCGGATCCCAGGCATGAAAGTCAGACACGCTATATGCCGATCCACATACTTACACTTTGCTGCAGAAAGGACACACTGCTTCCTGCATTGGCACTGAACATTGGCATTGGACGTAACCCGTGTCTAATATGGGCGTATATAGTTCCTATAGTGAGCCGACCTGCCTCTCCTCATCCTCCTCTTTATTCTTGTTCTCATACGACATCTCTTGATGTGGTGTTGACCACATTCTGAGTTGTACTTGTCTGCCAACTAGGCCACTGTAACTGGGTACCGAACACGAGTCATGAGTCATGAGTCATCTTCTGGATGCTGTTTGAGTGCGTTTTTCCTGTTTGTGTGTTTTGTGTCTTGGTCCTTTTCCCAGTATCAGTTACTGTACCGCTCAGGGTTTAAAAATAACTCTTATTGACAGACCCAACCTATTGATAATATGCTAAATAACACCAACATTTCGTCAATACAAGATTCCTGATTCTGAGTTCCATGTTACAGAATCAGGTTGTGTTTATGCCTCACCTCTGCAGTGGTGTTCAGTTCTCTCAATGTGTTTTCTGCTTTCAGACTTTCACTCACAAATTCATGACTCAATGAATTTCATGTTTTCTGATTCACCGTCGAGTTAAAAATAGTAGACCACTGTCGTGTGTGTAGGTCTGATCAACATTCATTGGAAAGACTTTTTCCTTTTGTGATCGGAATAATAATGTAATCAGGGAGAAGAGTCAGATGTCTTTCACCTCAACAGTCACACGTGGAAAATCCCAATGCGTCAATCAGTTTAATCAAAGCTTAATATGAGATATTTATATGATGTCCATTTCCCTAAGCCATTTTAAATAACTTTAAAAACGATAATGCATTTGTCATAATTGTGCCAGTGTGGGTTCTCCGGATTCCTCCCACAGTCCAAAGATGTAGTTTATATTTCTCATATCTATATTAGTCATATTTCTTGAAGAAATTGTACTTTCTTGATTATTGTTGTTCTGAATCTGTACTCTGACCCTATTCCAGCACTTTGTAACTGAACACTGTTCAAAAAGCGTCTCAATGAATTTATAATGTATTCAATTTTGACAAAGAATTACAAGATATAGTAGAACTTTACAAATATTTATATTTCATCATTTAAACCCGCAGAAGGAGGAAACCTGCTGCCCGGAACTCTGGCTGTCACAACACAATATTCAGTTCAAAAATAAATTTAATAACAAGAACCAGCAGATGCCACAGTTTGGATCAATCATTTTGTTTTTCACTCTTTGACTTCAGTTTTACAAAGAAGGTGAGCTAACTTTGAGGACAGCGCCAACTGGACCTTTGAACTCCGAGGCAGCCAACTATAATTCAAGGTACAGTATGCTGTGCAGAGCCTGTTTTGGACTGATTTTCTCACAGCTGTCAGCTCCAGTTTGAACATATCATATGTTAGGTTTCATTGAGTCACTTACTACAGTGCCAGTCAATAGTTTGGACACACCTGGTATGTTGATTCCTTCAATGATGACTATTTTTTTAAATTTGCATAAATGACCCAAGCTCATTTTTGAAACACAATGGTGCGTTTGGGCTCTACATATTTTGGGCCCTCTGCAGTCTACTCAGTGGTGGGATTGAATAGTTTTACACTGTGATTTGTTTGTCCATAGTTTGTCCATATGATATTAATTGATCCAATTCCAATACTGCTAACCCTATACTAACCTATTTCTATTGTGATCTTTTAGGAATAGCTGTTAATATAAACACACCTGTTGATATTCCATCTTTTTACAGGCATGTTTGTGCACTTGCCACATTAACAGGAACTTATTCCTTTTAAAATCTGCACTTTCTGATGCTAAGCTTCCAATTAATTTTACCAATGAATGGTGATTCCTTCTATTCTTATTCAACTGTTGCTCAGAGGGATCTTTCTCTCTTTCTGCTCTTTCAATTGTCAGTCTGGTCTAACCGTACAGCGTTTTGTTCTGCATGTACAAAACACAACTTTCTTTACAAACCCTTTCATACAAAATAACATATATTTGTGAAGAGGATTTTCTACAACCTAAAAGTGTGACAAATACAGACAAATACAGAAAACAATACAGAGCAGTCCTCTCAACCATCCAGCATCTTTTTCATCATAGTCATCATTCTTCTTCTTCTTAATAACAGATTGAATGGAAAAACTAAATATATTTTTATTTCCCACAGATTTACTATCAAAAAGCAAAATGCAACAAGAGACTGGCAGGTTTCACCTCCGCCTCCTCCTCCTCCTCCTCCTCCTCCTCCTCCATCGCCTGACTTCCTTTGCCCTGGAGGAGGTGGAAAGCATGCCGGTGGAGGTCATTGTTGACAGCTCTCCCTGCAGCGCCACCTGTGGGCTGGGCATTAAAACGCAAACCCTTTGTTTATTGAAAGATGGCGAGACAGCCAAGGAAGAAGTGACAAGTAAAGATGGAACAGAGGTACGACAGAGATGTCTTAAACATCTAACTAACACAAAGGTTGGGATGCAATAACAGGGATTCATGTTTAAACCAAAATCTAAATGTAAACCTCTCTTTATACTTTGAGGAACTTTTACCTGGTTATGAAACAGCCTCAATGTATTACTGGTGTCTCTGTATGACCTTCATAAGTAAAGGAGACCATCAACCAAAAGACTGATGATTGCTTGTCAACGTGCCACCGGGTTGCATGAGAATACAGTAAATCAGGCATGTTCACCAGCAGCTCCTTCAGCTCAGACAGTGACCGGCCAGACAGACTGTTGGATTTAATAAACAGAGATTAGTTTTTAATTGTGCAGAGCTCTGCTTCATTTCTTTAAATCTGGATTTACTCATTTTAAACCTAGTTTGGCTTAACTCTGATTCAAACTAATTGTATATTTAATGATCTAATTGTTGGGATTCATGGCAGGTGTCGGAGGTTTGCCATGTCCGTAAGGTAAAGTGTCTGGAGTCGTGGCAGTGTGGACTCAGGACCATGACTGTGGCTTCAGGACAGAGATTAGAGATTGACTGTCTGGGAGAAGTAATGGAGGCGATGGGCAGGTTCTCCTGGAGGTAAGGATGGAGATTTAGTAGTGATTTGTGTCCTTTTGATGACAAACAAATACACTGAGATTGCGGCAATGTTGGATTACGAACTGGCCAAAATAGGGGACTGTCCCGGGGGACCAATACCTTCAAGTTTTGCCTTGGTCAAATTCATACTTTAATAGTCCAACAAGGCTACAAACACAGGACATTACCTTTATTTACAATTTGTTAAAAAATTGCATTCTACCATTTAAAGCTGGCATCTTAATTCAATGATCCATTGTTTTTCTCAAGTTAGAGTGGTTCATCTTTATTATTAAGAGGCAGAACAACCTGTAACAGCTGTTTGATGCAGAGCAGTGCTTAGTGTGATGTTTTCCTTCATCGCTCAGGGTGTCGTGGCGTTACGCCCGAGGAATAATTTCCTCTGATGACTCTCTGTTTATTCGCTGGGATGCTCCTCTGCTGGATCAAGTGATTCTGGACCCTATCAGGGAGGAGGACGCAGGTAAACACACATGCTGAAGTTCAGAACTCCTTTTCCTGGTGAGCTTGGGTCGGGCCAGTAGGTAGGTCAACTTCTTTCTTTTCTCTCTTGATCTGTGGCTCAGTGGTTAGCATGTCTGTCTGTCAATCAGCGGATCGGTGGTTCAATCCCCGGCTCCGTTAGTCCATGTTGATGTGTTCTTGAGCAAGACACTTAACCCTAATTACTCAATGTTGCCGTGTCTACGGTCTACTGTATATCATGTAAGTTGCTTTGGATAAAAGCGTCAGCTAAATGTAATGATTTGTGTACTTTTTTTCTCAACATGAGTCTTCCTTTTGAATTATAACATTTGCCACATAATTTGAAATGCCCATTTTTTCACAACACCATTAAGTTATTGTGAGAAAAATGGATAAATAATATTGCTTTTATGTGCCAATGATAACCTGCAATAAGATACGATAAGATAAGATAATCCTTTATTAGTCCCGCAGTGGGGAAATTGCAGGATTATAGTTGCAGTGCACACATAGTAAAATTAAAAAAAAGTAATATAAATAAACAGTAAACACAGTAATAAAAACAGTAAAGAAGTAAAAGCAATATTATATATACAGATGGAATAAACAGTATTTAAATGTAAAAAAATAAAACAATTAACATCTTCACAATGACATTGTAGGAGCAGCGCTGCTACACAGACAAACACACAGAAAGCAATGAGTGCACTTTCAAACTCTCCTTATACAATGATGTGCCACTAATTATGTCATTTTCAGGTACTTATTGCTGTGTCGTGCAGGATGTCACCTTACGCAGGGTGAAAAAGGCTTATTGGGGGATCCGGGTTTTGCCTGTCGGGTTTCTCAATCTGGACTACGAAAGCTCTCTGGCCCAGTGGGATGTCACTGGAAACCAGCAGAATAAGACTGTGTCAAACCAGCATTACTACAAGGCGGATCTTCTTACCACAGTACTGTTTGATTACTTGCTTAACAGTTTAGTCCTCTAAACGTAAATAGTGACATATTGTTGCGTAAATGGCTGTTAAAAAACATTTTATGTAGCCACCAGATTAAAAACTAAAATAATTGATGTTAATGTCACAGATGATGCCACCACATTGATCCCTCTCACCAGCAGTCCTTTTGTTCTGCCTGAACACACAGATACTGATCAGTTTGAGCCTGTCAGGCGTCAGCGCTGGATTGACGCTGTTTGTCGTCTACTGGAAAGTGAGGAGGAGCCAGCTCAAGCTTTTGAACAGATGTTAGTTTTTAATTTGTTCAATAAAACGTCTGCTTCACATGGATGATATCTCTGAAATGATCCCCTCAAAAATAAGACAATGAAAAAATATGATGATGTTGGTTTTCAACTGGAAAGAGAAAATAAAATGAAGCCACTTTGTAAAGCAGCTAAACTATAAGCTATACAAGGCTATAATCAATATTTTAATTAATATAGTATTAATGATAATAACAATATATCAAATAACACTTGTATAGTGATAAACCTCCAGAGAAGTATTGGCTGAATCTGCAGCTCCCTTCTGCTTTATGTGGCACTCAAGGAGTTTCAACTCATTATTTAGCTGTCATCTTCACTTCGAAAATGACATCACTTCATGGTGTCATTTTATTTGGCCGCAGCAGGCAGTTGTTATCAACAACAAAAGGACTATTTGACTGCTGAGTTACTGAACAGTGTTCATACACTGCGGCCAAGACTCCCATAAAACCGAGATTTGGAATCTCAATATCAATGTTACCTTCTCATATTTCTGGTTAAATAAAGGTAACAAAAAACAATTCTACTAAGAAGGCTATAATTGGAAGTTGCTCCACCATAACTGGTGCGCCACAGCTGAGAAGAGGGAGGAGACCCACAGAGTCCTGAGGTCACATCAAATCAAGCAAAATGAAGCACCTGTGGATGTGGACTATGGCTGATAAAGGGTATGAACCATAAAACTACAGAGTAAGATAAACTGAAAACATTTGAACTCTGGGCTTGACAGGAGTGGAGATTGTGCATCAGGTGGTTGTTTACCTCTCTGCCAGCAGGTGGCAGTGTTGGTTCATTAAAAGGTTCTGACAGACAGTATGACGTTAAGCACGAGCGTGTTCATTCAACTTCTCCACCGTGACCAGGCTGCGTGATGGGACTGAGCTGCCACAGTGGAACGAATCCGATGAAGAGGGGGGAAGACAAAAGGATCCTCTCAACAAAAATGCTCATTACAAGTCAGGAACAAAACTGTTGGATGGATGAAAAATGTTGAGACGGTTGTGTTGTTTTTTCCTCAGCACTTAATTGAAAAACCAACAATGAGACAATGTTTGTTTGAGCTGTGGGGTTATTAATAATCCTTGTGGCTGATATTTGTGGGTTTTTACAATTATAGAGAATAGTCAATGTACATATTAGTAACCCATCAAGTCTTTGAGTCATAAATGTCAATGATTTGTTAATGAACAGACTCTGGTCAAAATACTTTGCAGGTCTTTTCAGAGGGTAAGTGATCCATGTCCACCTGATGAACTACACCTTTAAAAAATATTGTGAATTGTCCTTCTGGTGGAGGATGCACACAAACTACAGAGATGTATCACAACCTGGCAACCTAAATGCCATTATGTAAATTAGCTTTGAAGCATTAGTTATTAACATTCATAAAGCCATTCATTTCAACTATTTTCAAAGTGTGATGTACGAGAGAGTGGTGACAAGTACCACCAAAGCGGTAATATTTAGCCAAATCAAAAGGCTGTAGTTGCAGCACACCAGTTTGACAGGTGCGTAGGAGAATACCTTGGGTAGACAAAACTCACACTGTCTTCTTCACTTGCACTTAGAGATAGTTGACCAAGTAAGTAAAGAAGATAACTCCAATGTAGCCTAAACACTTTCTTATCGTCATCACACAAAAATAACAGTAGCTTCAGAATATTTTATTAGGTTGAAAAATGAATAGATGCAGTTGAAAGGATGTGACACACCAGAAAAAAACGAACAAATATCTACTCATTGCCTGGCAATAGGAAAGGAGTCTGTTGCAAATTAGTTTAGCAGGTTTTCAGTGTTAAAAAACAACATATACCGGCTAATTTTGGTGGAAAAAGGTAACAAAGACAGATTTGGGGGATTTAATAAGAGCTTAAAGTGCTGCACCACCCCTGTCCTGTTTATAATCCATTTATACAATGACCCAACATTGAATAAAATGGCGTATTAACTCCACCTCATGCACCAGTAACACTCTTCTGCATAATAAGGGGGCTATTTCTGCTGATACTTCTGTACATTATGCTGATAGTGCATCTGTGCATCTGTGCTTATTTAAATAAAACCTTTGAGTGCGAGACCTTAACATCTAAGAGTATTTTCACACTGTATTGCTGATATATAAATACTCTGAATATCTAGGCCAGTTCTAGGACAAGTCACAATAACAACATATATTGACTTCTTCAAAGTGCTGACACACTGAGGCACAGAGAGAAAGGTGATGAGGACAGATGTCTTTGCTTGTCCGTGATGAGCGTCTTTATTGGTGTGTTTTGGGAGGAGCAGAGGCAAACGAGGGGCTCAGGGGAAATAACACAAATGCAATTATGATGATATGCTTACTGTAATTCATTCATTTCCTCGTGGAACTTGCCCCATTGGAACACGAAGAACGTCATTTCCCTCCATGTGCTTATTTACAACATCCGTCTCTGAGATGTAACTGTTTTCCCAGCGCTCACTGCACAAACAATTTAATTACTGCTGCACTGAACCATCATAGAACACATTATACTCTGCTATTGAATCAATACATGGATGATGTCTCAGTGACCAGCGCCTCCAAAAAAGATTCTGAATGACAATGAGAGCAAAGAACTGAGATGATGGATGTTTATTATAACCATGTTGAGCACCCAAAATCATGATCAACCAAAACTCCCGTTTTTCTCAGTCTTCTGGAATGAAAATGTAACGCAAACTAAATGTCAGACTGAGTTCTATGTGACCTTTAGATGTTTGCCTTCTTCAAAAAGGTGTTCTTACTTTCCTAACTTATATTTTTTGCTGCCCCTCTTGAGCCATATTCTAGAAAGCAGTGGAAAGTACCAAAGTACATTTACTCATTTACTGTACTTAAGTACAATTTTGAGATACTTATATTCCCACCTTTTACTACAGTAGGCCCTGATCAGACACAGTGTGCTTCAGTACAAATTGAGGAAAAAAGGAGCAAATTGGACAAAACGTTATGTCTGCATGTGTGTGCATCTTTGCTCCGAATTTGTCTGGCAGTGTGTTTACACAGGACAGGTGATAGATTGAAGTATACTCAAACCAGGAAGAATGCTACATACTACATCAACAGCAAAAAGAAATAGAAAGAGCTTCTCACAGCTGGAAGCAAATACAAATATAGTGTCCAGGAATATCTTAAGAAAGAAATGTAGCTTTCTGATTCTGAAGTTTAACTCGCAGTGATGTTCCAAAGATGTTCATATTGTATAACTTCCTCTAAGTACAAAGCCATCAATATATATATTGACTTAGTGAAGGTCTTACGTGGAAACTCAAAAGCCCCTTTCCCACTGGACAAGAAACCAACTGGCTTTTGTCTTCAGTGCTGAAGGTTATAGGCATTAATTCCTGGGACTAATGCCTCTGCAGTAGGCATATGTATTTATGCTCTCCAGCTCTGATTGGCACTGATGGAAATTTATTTTTATGTAATCAGCCACAAATTCCATCTGTCTTCATCCACGCCGCCAAAACATCATTCCGGATTTGTCGGAATCGAGTTTGAAGAGAGACTGATTACTAATAATAGACGGATTATTATGAACTATGTAAAATGTAAACAATAGCTACAAAAAGTACGGAACTTTTAAATAACTCAACAAAACTTTGAAACACAAAAACTGGTCTCCTGGTTGAAATCCCCACATCGTTCAGCCGACCCATTGTGTGAGGATTCTGTCTTTATACTACGTCATCACACTACCGGAGCACTTTCTCTGAATGTCTTATAATGACGCGACAGGGTTTATATTCGAGGAAGTTGAAAGCTCGGGGCTTCTCATACAGATGCCGAAGGATATGTGCATCAGTATCAGATGCCGAGGAGTGTGACAAAGAGTCAGTATTTGACGCCTCGGGTTTGAGAACGGGCTGAAATATGGAATAAATCCCTATACATAGAGAAAACTCAGAATAACGTCTCCAGATTGAATTGTTGACATGATGGTACAGCTGATTAATATCGCAGTTTACATGCATTAAATATGGTTGCAGCCTGGCTTGGTGACACTGTTCCAGACTATTAAAGCAAAAAATAAATGTTCTCTCAAATGCAAATTAATATGAATATTATGTCAATATCAAGCATGTGTACTGCAGTTCAGAATAAAGCCGCCAGCATGTTCTGAAACTCCTGCAGATTTTTATTATATGGGTCTCATTTATGGACGGTAAATGGTTTCCGAGTTAAGAACCTGAGAGGAAAAAAAACTGCAGATGGCTTTAATCAAGTTCAGCTGCTTAGATGATCCATTTATTCAAACCTGGGGCATAGAGTGGTTTGAGATAAGCGACTTCTTGATCTCTTTTCCTGTCCTCTGTGGATTCAAACAGTGCCTCAAAGTGTGTTCCGATGACTGCAAAACTATACAATCAGCTCACAGTTTGCATGTGCAGAATACAGTGCACAAAATATGTGGTATGTCAAGTGAACAACCACTAATGGTAGAGGACACAAAATTACTGAGAACAAGATATATAATTATTATACAATCTTTCATCGGAAGGTGACAATGACAATATCCCAGACACTCACTTTACAGCTCTAACGTTACTGCAGACCTTTTAGCATTAGACCAGCTGCACAGAGATGAAGTACAAAGCCATTGTTTTTGAAACAAAGCCAACAGTCAAAGTCTCATTTCTTCTATTTTTCTTCTATCTTTATTCGTCTGTCTGTCATCCACAAATGTTAAAAACTCTGTAAAAGTTTCAGAGTTTTGAACAGACGGCAACCTGCGGTTCTGAAAAGTGAAGCCAATGCGTAAGAGTCTTAAAATAGAAAGGCTCTTTCTAACGGCCACCTTGGGGGCGACTCCTCTTTTTGCAAACTAAAGTGTGATTGTATAGACGTCTACGAGAAAATTACCCTACTTCACACAATATGTATTACCTTAGTAAACACTGTAACACATTTGTATGGTCTCAATTGCTAGTTCCAAGTCTTCTTTAAATACATAATAAAGTAACGTAATAGTACTGTGGGGTGAGGGGCGTGGTTAGCGCACCTGCAGCAGGGAGAGAGAGAGGCGATCATGGGGATCAGCTGTGCAGC
Organism: Cottus gobio; assembly: GCA_023566465.1. Classification (NCBI taxonomy): domain Eukaryota; kingdom Metazoa; phylum Chordata; class Actinopteri; order Perciformes; family Cottidae; genus Cottus; species Cottus gobio. The sequence goes on along the minus strand of CM042215.1, from coordinate 11,066,199 downwards.
GCGTGAGGCGGCACAGCTGATCCACATGATCGTGGGATTGCGTGGGCAGGAGGGAGCTATAAGAGCTCCCAGAGCCACGCAAAAGGGAGCTAGGCAAGGCATGTGAAGTGTATACTGTGAGCAAAGATGCCGAATAAAGCACGTAAGAGGAGAAACCTGGTGTTGTCCTTATGTTCCGAGCTCCTGGAGACCCCCGGTAAGAACGGACCTTGTTACAGTGGCGCCCAACGGGGATTGCCGGTGGGGAAGGAGCTGCCGGAACGGCCGGACGAGGATGGGAACGCGGCGATCGAGGCGTTGTACGCCGCCATGTCTGGCGGCGGGGTGCCGGGGGCACCAGAGGTCCGGGAGGTGGCGCCAGCAGTGCGGGTCCCGGCGGCGCCAGCGAAGCCGCTTCCATACCGCACGTTCGAGGAATGGGGCGCGTACCTGGAGCGGCGGGCGGCGGAGCGCAGGGGACCGCATGACGGCCAGGTGGCGGAGGTCCGGGACGCGGCCGAGGCGGGTCGGGTCCCGGCGGCGCCGGAGGACGAGGCGCGTCTGAAGCGGCCCGACGGCGCCCGGCTGCGGGAGCTGGAGGAGGAAAGGGACCAGTTCCAGGCGCAGGTCCGGGAGTACGCCAAAGCGGTGGAGACGCTGGCGAGCCAGCTGGAGGAGCAGACGCGGAGGGAGGCGCTCCTCGTGCAGGCGCTGGAGCGGGTGGCGGGCCGAGAGACGGCGAAGGCCGCGACCCAGACCGACGCAAGGCGCCAGAGGGTCGGGGAGACCCAGACAGACGGCAGACGCCTGAAGACCCGGGCAACGCAGACGGCGGTGACGGCTCGGGCGGCGGCGGAAGCGGCGCCGCGGACGGCGGCGGGCGCTCCGGCGACGACGGAGGCAGCGGCGCAGACGGCGGCGGGCGCTCCGGCGACGACGGAGGCAGCGGCGCAGACGGCGGCGGGCGCTCCGGCGACGACGGAGGCGGCGGCGCAGACGTCGGCGGGCGCGACAGCGACGACGGCGTAAGCGGCGGCGCAGACGTCGGCGGGCGCGACAGCGACGACGGCGGGGGCGCCGTCGCGGACGTCGGCGGGCGCGACGGCTCGTACGACGACGGAGACGGCGGCGCAGACGGCGACGGCTCGGACGACGACGGAGACGGCGGCGCAGATGGCGGCGGCCGCGGCGACGACGGAGACGGCGGCGCAGACGTCGGCGGGCGCTCCGGCGACGTCGGAGACGGCGGCGCAGACGTCGGCCGCGGCGACGACGGAGACGGCGGCGCAGACGGAGACGGCGGCGCAGACGTTGGCGGGCGCTCCGGCGACGTCGGAGACGGCGGCGCAGACGTCGGCGGCCGAGGTGACTCCGGCGACGGCGGGCCCGACGGCAGCGACCGGGGACCCAGACTCCGGCCAGGGGGAGGAGAGGCGGACGCGACGCCGACGGAGACGGCCGGCACCGGAGGAGCCAGACCAGGGCCCGGCGGAGAGAGCGACGGGGCCAGGAATTGGCGGATGGGGCCGGCCGGCGCGTTGGACACCGCCGAAGCCACCGGAGCGGAGGTGCTGGGGGTGCGGCAGAAGCGGGCATCAACAGAGACAGTGCCTCACGCGGTGTTGGACCTGTGGACGGAGGGGCCACATTCAGTGGGGCTGTAGGGGGCGGGCGGAGGCCCTGAACCCGGAGGAGGCGCCCTGGATGACACCACCATACCCGCCGACCGGGTGGAAGGTCGGGGCACGGTGGGGGCCCCAAGGCCAAGGACAGCCGTCAAGGCAGCAGAGGCCCATGAGTCAGCCGGGGCTCAGCATCCGCCGGGAGGAGGAGGAGGAGGACCGGTTGCGCCGGGAGATCCGCACGCTCCGGGGACGGCTTCGGACGGCGGTGGAGGACCGGCGGACCGAACAGGGAGACAGGATCTGGGGGGCCCAGAGACGGGGGGACGAGCCCGCGGCTCGGGCCCGCGGATGGGGCCAGTGGCCCGGGGAACAATGGGGACCGGTGTGGGTCCCGCTTCCCTAAACTTTCTCTCTCTTGTGTTGCAGGTTGCTGCGGCGGGCTGAGGGTGAGAGCCAGTTTGGCCCCGGGAGGGGGCCGGCGGAGAGCGCAAGGAACCTGCCTCCCGGGGCGCTCGGTCGCCCTCTGTCCGGGCCATGTCCCGCGCCCGGACCCCCACGGATGGAGGATGCCAACGCCCGGACCACCCGGTGGCATCGGGCGGAAACGCAAGTTGATTCCATGGTGGTCCATAGGTCGGGGGGCAGATGGTCGGGACTGACTCCCGCTCCCGCTCCCAGTGGGAGGGAGGGAGGGGGGGAGTTGGTTAGACCGGTGGCTCCCCGGCCTAAGTCGGGCGGTGGGGGTATGTGGGGTGAGGGGCGTGGTTAGCGCACCTGCAGCAGGGAGAGAGAGAGGCGATCATGGGGATCAGCTGTGCAGCGCGTGAGGCGGCACAGCTGATCCACATGATCGTGGGATTGCGTGGGCAGGAGGGAGCTATAAGAGCTCCCAGAGCCACGCAAAAGGGAGCTAGGCAAGGCATGTGAAGTGTATACTGTGAGCAAAGATGCCGAATAAAGCACGTAAGAGGAGAAACCTGGTGTTGTCCTTATGTTCCGAGCTCCTGGAGACCCCCGGTAAGAACGGACCTTGTTACAAGTACATTATGGTCCCATTTATGTTAAAATAGATAATAAAGCAGGGTATGCTTTAGGGCGTGGCTACCTTGTGATGATGATGATAAGTACTTTATTGATCCCCTAAGGGAAATTCAAGATTGTGATTGAGTTGTAATGGAGATGTCCGGTTTTCGTATTAGAACTTGAAGCCTTTAACACTGTGTTTTAGTTATTAACATTCTGGTCACATAGAGATGTCTTATTCGGTGATCGGTTGTAGTTAGCTTCACCTTATCTTATATGTCACTTCTTCTAAATAACCAAGATGGCAACAGCCAAAGACTTGGATGGTGACGGCCAAAATGCTGAACTTGAGGCTTCAAGACCGTCCACAAACCATCTGATGACATCACGTTGACTACATCCATTTCTTATACAGAGCTAAGGGCCAAACAACGCCCACTAACGCAGCACTTTGTGAGCAACTGTTTGAATATATTTTGGACAGAGTATAGCTTATTTTACAATAATGTATTAATTTTACTTTACATATTGGTCTTGAGGCGCGTCGTTTGAAACGTTCAACCATCAGCAAATATCATCTGAATATTCTTTGGAGCTGCACATGAGCATGCACAGGCAATGAACCAAATAGTTTTAACACAAAACTATGGTGTCGAATTTCTGGAGAGGACACTATCTCTAGAACAATTTTATTCAAACACACATTTTATAAATAAATCCAGATTCTAGCAGATTCTATGAGCGCACACTTTTCAATATAATACCTGAAAATGTCATTTTAACTTTTCAAAAGAAAATCCATCACATATTTGTTCGTAGTCTCTTAACCTTTTCCGTTGCATCCATTGTTTGTTTTGCTGCTGCCCTCTTCTCTGCAGTTCCCAATGCCAAAGTGGCATTGACCTTTCTGTGAAACACTCTTGCTCTTTTGTGTGTGAGTGCACCATATTTTTTAATGTCACTGTGGTGTCCAAATGTGCTCTCCACCAGAATAGGAAACTACGAGAGGATGACAGACCTTGATCCAGAGATGATAGCTGAACATTAAACCAGCATTTGTATGGAGCTTCCAGGTATCAGGGGCTTTTAATAATACAATGTCTACAGAGGAGATTAGGGAGGAGATAAACCCAGCAGCTCCATAACACCTACAGCTGACACAGCTATCCACAACAGTTTAACTTCAAACTGCTACAGTAATGCAGCTATTGGTTTTGAGACGTCTGTGTATTGTGTTGCATAGATATCTACTGAAATTAGCACGCTATCAAGCGAGCCCCGGTCATGTAATACTAGTTGTACCTCGAGAGACATTAGTGAGTCACTTTAGGATCCAGTCTGCCCTCAGTCCAACATGAGAGGATGAAGGAATAGAGTGCCACGAGGCGCTGTGGATTGAGCTGCTGCATGCTCTTTTCCCGGCAAAGTGGTCTCATGGTGGCGGGAAAAACCAAACGAAGATATACGTAAGTCATTTTCTCGTTTCTGCCACTTAAAACTGATTTAATTCAGTTAACAAACTATCAAAAGATCCATGGACCACACAGACACTGGAGGTTCTTTGTAAGGAACTTTTATCTCCATCCCAATCATTTAGTATATTTCATTTAGTGTATTCTTTCCCTGCTCTTAGTCAGTTAGTAGTTGGCTTTTCAATAACTCCTCACTGTAAATAATTGCATGGGCTGAGTAGTAGCAGTAAAATGCTGCCCTCTTTTTGTAATATGGAGTTTTCTCTCACACAAAACCAAAAAAGCACTCTTTAAAAAGACTTCTGAAACATAAAACCCATGAAACTCAGTACTGCTTCTGTGTGTCTCATTTATACTTCTGTGGCTGTTTGCCGATGCGTTCTGTGCCGGCACCTCTCCTGTGTGCCAGGCATACATAGTGCTGCAGCGGAGGGCGTGTAGCATCTCATTTCTTTTTTCATTTCCTTTCACAGATTGTTTGTCTGGCAGTCATTGATACATTTGTCAGGCGTGATTCAATAGTTTCATGTAGTTTTGACCCAACACAACACACGAAAAAACACAAAACAAAGAGTCAGATGATGAGGAGGCCTACACTTGCCTAGAATTGATAAGGAGAAAAAGAGAGAACCGAATGAGGTGGAGGTATGTGTGGTGTCATTATACAACCCCGCCAGTGGAGGGAGAGTACAGCCTGAAATGAGGAGATGCACTTCAGGTATTTCTGGATGTCTGGATTTGGTGCATCACTCACACACATTTCTGAATCAAAAATACATTCACAGGGCTCCAGTGGGTTTCGTTGAAAGGTTGGCTGTCACCCTCTGGGTCCTCGCCTCAGGTCCTCGCCTCAGGTGCTTCCCAACAGAGCTTTGCAGCTCGCTAAAGACTGGGATCCACCACTGTGTCCTGCAGAGTCTCTGATGTCTGCCATGCATTGTGGTCGGCCCCAGAGAAGGATTTTATCTCTCCCCCAACATCATCAAAGTGGGCTGACATTGCCCAAGACTCCTAAAAGATTGAGAACTTTGTTGTGTCAGAAGCGTGGATGGAAAGCAGGGAGCTATAACGCCTCTATTAAGATCTGGCAGCAATTACTGAACTATTGTTCAGAATATCAGAGGAGGAAGACTCAACTGAAATCTTGTTAAAAATAACAAAATATATCACATGATTTGCCATTTGTCAATCAGATTAATTTATCAAATATTTCATCATATGTTTTAGCAATTCAATTAAAGTGTTACATATTTTAATATATTTTGGCTCAGAATGTGTAGTTCAAGAAAAAATGACATACATTTTAACAGATTTGAAGCTTATAGATTTAACAAACTTTGCATGCGGCTGATGGAGAATTGTTCACATACAATGCAAACTAAATTGATACATAACTTAAGTTTAAAATGTATGTTAAAAATATGTACACAAACTACACACACCCTGAGCATGTGTGTGTGTGTGTGTGTGTGTGTGTGTGTGTGTGTGTGTGTGTGTGTTTGTGTACACATAAAGGAGAATGAGTGAAACTACTCAGTGCTTGTTACAGCATGTATCCGTCCTTCTGGCTCTCTGCTGTTTTGCAGGGCTCTGCTCAATCTCAAAGAGGATTTGGTGGATTTTAAATTTGGCCACCGATTTCTCCTTTCTGGGAAACTTTTTCAAGCTGTCAGCGACAATCCGTCTCTATCTTGTGTCCTCATCACCAACACCAAGCTGAGCATCGCTCTAGCAGTGTCATCAAGGCAAAGAAGGATTCCACTCTGGTCTGGATGGTGGTAACCATCAGGGCCCTGAGGCTTGAAGAGGCAGATGATGGACACATGGGTGTAATGTTAGCCCCATGGAGGGGGTGTAATGCTGGTCTGCTCTTCATCCAATATATTGGCGAGGTAGCCTGAAACAGATTACTGAGAATTGCTAGGCAACTGGGGTGATTTATCCGGCTATCTCAGTGGGCTGAATGGATCCTCTTCGTCAAGCTGAAATGACATTGTGACATAAAGTTAAGGAAGATAGTATTATTCTGCATCGCATTAAAGTTACTGTGAGGACATTTTAACACATAGTCTCAATTTAATAAGGATGCCTCTATATGAAGTGAACAAGACCTTCATCGAGAAAATTGGCTGCTTGTCATCTGTGCCACCAGGGCAGATTCCAGTGCAAAATTAGATGAAATCATGCATGTTCCCCAGGAAGTCCTTCAGCTCAGACTCCAGGGGGTTGCCAGTCCGCTGCACACAGACCCTGATCCAACATTTTTTTTTTTTAATGCATTTTTGTCTGTGCTCTTCACAGATCCAATTCAATACTGTTGAATTCACGCAATGTGAAAATTGAGCAGATTCCGTTATATTTTCCTTTAAGATTTCCACTCTATACAGTAATAACTCACTGAAGAAGAAGAATGAAGAAATAGGCTGGAAATAAATATTCTATAACTGAAGGTTATTTAAGAGCATGGCATTCCTCCAAAGAGCCCTGACTTATTTCTTATTTTCACAAATTTAGAAGCTTACATTTGTACATTTGTTTCATCCTCCAATATCACTCTCCAGCTCTTCAGTAATATCCTTCTAGGAATTTCGACTAACATTAATAGTTGTATAGTCATTAGACGATGCATCAGCTGACTTGTTCAGCAAGCCTTTCTTCAACCTGGTCCACTGTGCTTCTTGTCGCTGTGTCAGATGTGAGGTAAGTGTCTGGATATGCCGTCTCCCGGCTCTGATGTTCAATCAAAATTCCTGCATAGTCACACTTGTCAGGAGGTGCTTGACACATCTCCGGGGCTCTTTGCCGGCTCTGTGAACCATTTCCGGAGCTTTTGTGGGAGCTCTGCAAGCTTTACAGCACAAGTGCGAATCAGAATAAGGCATTAATTTACACGTTTCCAGGATCACATTTTTCCTAACCCCCCCCCCCCCCTTCTTTTGCTTTTCCTGTCTTTCCTTAAATCCATCCCGCTGTTTTGGCATGACTCGCTGCTCTGTCATGCTGTCTGTGTGTTTTGTGGGATGGCTCTGTGTTCAGCTCTGTGAGTTGTTTTCAGTGCACAGACAAAGATATTTACGTATGTCAGGAAATGTCAAAACAATTGAGTAACAGGATTTAAAAATAAAACATCGAACCATCACTGGCGATCTGAGTCACTGTGAATGATCTTAAAATGATTTGATAATAACGACTGCACAGTTACTGGACAAACACTGTGAGATCATTTATTTCAAGTGCCAGGAATAGACAACGAAAACAGCTGAATGTCGACTTGGTGGTATTGTACTCATATCATGTGAGACCAGAGACTCCTAATGATCTAGTCTAAAGTCAGTGATCAAGAGTCAGCAGGATGATGTAAGGCATACTGTCAGTGTGCAATATACCCTCTTTGCCAAATTGTGTAGAGCGGGAAAATATACAAAGCAAAAAGCTGTAGGTGTTTAAAAGAGCGTTACTTCATCTGGTTAACTCAGAATTCACAGCGCCCGTGCACCCCATGCACTAATCAGTGACATCATCCACTGATGCTACTCATCACCAATGTTTTCTGATGAAATCACACAAAATACTTATTACCTGAATTAATCATTAATTGCAGTATTAAAACACATGTATAAAGCACATGTTAAAATAGTCCCTAATCATTTGTGCATATCTAAATCATTATATGTATCAATAAATTCATACATAATATTTACTTTAAAAATGATTTACTAACACTTTATACATGATCTTATTCATCTTATTAATCATATATTAATATACATATATATATATAAAATATATATAAATATATATATATATAATATATATTAAGTCCATAATACTTAATTTACAAATGGGGAATCCATCATTTATAAAGTAGAAAAAACAATCATGAAACACATAATAATCAAGCTTATTAATCAAGAACGTAACATTTATAACTGTGTTTATGAATTGCATACTAATGAGTTACTAATAGTGTTCATATTAAGTGTTTACTCATACTTAACTAACGCTAAATAGTGTGCATTATAAAGTGTTACCTACATTCTTTGTACAAAATATAATTTAACTTGCCAACTACCAAACCACACTTTAAGTTCATGACAGATGTCAAAATATCCAGATATATTTTCAGTTGAGATTCTGACACAAAACTGGCATATTCAGAGTTTTTTCTTTTTTCAGAACAAACTTGTGGTCTGTGGAGAAGTGCATTATGCAGCAGAAGAGGTTTGAAGTTTCTATTAGTACTTTGTCTGCACTCGGTGTTGTCATTGTTAACGGTAACTTTTCAAACTAACTACAGCTGCCTTATTACAAGTTAATTTCATCAAGAATATATCAAAAGGTAAGTCTGGCACCATCTTCCTCCCACACTTGAGTTCCTCTCCTGAGCGAGAGGAGCACAGCTGTCTGAGTAGTGTTTAGTTACTGCTGAGGAAAACACAATATTTCCTAACTATGCTGCTTCAAAATCCAGCTTTTAAATAACAAAAAGTGCTTTGGTATGAATATTTTATAGGGAGATGTGTTTATCGCAGAATTAGCGGAGCTTTGTGAGCAGCTATTCTTCAATAAATCAAGACTACAGCAAGGACGCTAAAATGACAAAGACCTTTGATTGTGAAGACTTTCAGGGTAATGACCAGCATTTCAGCTGCTTCTTTGAGCACAACATCAGAGCCCTACCAGATCAGGCATGTCACATTGACGTATCAAGTGTCGACACATGGACGAGGCTGAGTTCAGATCTGACGCATCAGATCGTAGAAGTCGCATGAAAGATGGACATTTGTCCCTATTTTCTGACATTTTTCAGACTTAAATAATGGTGGTTGCAGCCATAGCTCTGAGAATACAAAGGAGAGTGATACCAAAAAGAGATTTAGGAGTATCCATTTATTGACCACTGGGGCAGAAATGGACATATTGGATGTGATGCGCATGAGCACGTTATCCAAATAACAAACCAAGCCGCTGAATAACTATAGAGGTAAATTAAAAAGAAACACGACAGAAGATTGGTGATGACATTGAAGGCTAGGCGTTGACACAACCCCTCCCCCCCCCCACACACACACACACATCCACACACACACACGATGGATGACCTTTTCTAGAAGACCTGCCCAAGTGCACCTACTCAGTAATTGGAGACAGTCACAGAGGGAGTCTTTGTATGTGTGTGTGTGTGTGTGTGTGTGTGTGTGGGTTTGTGTGTGTGCGTGTGTGTGTGTCCAGTGACAACAGAGCACATTACATTTCAATGACATTTATATATTGGAGGTACTTGTAAGAGCTGAGCGTTTGTGTCTCCTGCAGTAACAATAAGGCACATTACACCAGTGTCCCTTTAGGTCTGACATCTATTAGTTTATTATTTGTTTGATTATATCTCTCTCTCTCTTTTTCTAACTCTCTCTCCCTCCCGCCCCCGCCCCAGTGAGTTGGTTTCATTCTCCCATCCATGTGATAAATGTCCATCAGTCATGCTTTTTGTGTTTGTTATATGAGGCTTTATACATAAGATTGACTTGACTGACCTTTGCAGTAATTATTCTCTATTATTCATGTTTTCATTTGTTTTAATTACTTTGTCTTAATTGCCTTTTCCACTGTTAGGCGTATACTGAGTTGTCCTCACTTCCAGAGGGTCACATTTATTATAAATTGGGCATAACCACGTCAAGCATACAACTTCCTGTGGCTTCGGAACATAAATCAAACTGATCTCTGGATTAAAATCTATAAAAACTGATTAACTAGCATTGTCATAGACACATATTACCCCACAGAATCTTATTCCACTTCGTTCCACACGTTCGTTCTCTGATCTCTCCATAGTTCGCATGTCGTCTTTGAGACACTGAACCCCCACTTGCTCCACGGGCGCTTCACATCAGCCCACTGCTCCTAAATGGCTGAGGATGGGTTAAATGCAGAGACCAAATTCCATATATGTAGTAAAAATATGTAATATGACGAACTAAATAAAGTTTAAGTAGCAAATTATGTTTTTCCATCGCCCTCCAAAGCCATGCCCCCCCACACACACACACACCTTGTCTTAATTTTCTGATTAATCCCCCCTATCAGCTTAACAGTAATGTTTGGTTTTTAATCTGCCACCTTTAGGCAATTAAAGCAACTTGTTATTATACCACATCATTTTCAAGAACGATCTCTCAATATACTTCATTATTTGCGTATTGTACCTCACACTACTTCACCCCTGACCGAATGCTAAAACAATGGAAATCAACTCCAACAGGGGAGATACTCTGCAGAATCACAGACCCTATTTAAAGCCGCAAAGGTTGTTTGTCCTCATAAAGAAAAACGTAACTTAATGAAACACTTTCATCATTTAAATAATTGCGTTCTCCGAGCTGTCATATGACCTCATTTACTATTAACCCTACTATAAACCCTTTGAAAAAATAGTTTTAAGTGAAAATACGTAAAATTAATATGCAGTATTTGCACCATTAGTTTATTGCTTGAAAGTGTAGTCTGAGGTGAAACTATTTAATGATTATTATGTTGTGCAATAACTGCTTTAATGCATACAAACTTAGCACGAAATGGCTTTCATAATAACGCAGCATCAGCTCTGGGACTCTCCACTTTATTCATCTTATGTCTACCTCTTTTGTTCTCCTCATTTAATTGGTCCCCTTCCTGTTTTCCTGCTCTTTATCTTCCTCTGTCTTTCCCTCTCTCTCTCTCTCTCTCATTCAGTCCCTGTCTTTATCTTTCAAAGGGTAATTAAGAGAGAGCTGTACAGGGAGTATGTCACAAGCATTCTGTGTCATGATTTATTTGCATAATTTCTTTCAATAGCAAGGCTTTTGTCTCGTCTTCTTGATCACAGTATATCTTTTGATGTGATGTTCAAGAGTGACTGTCATAATATCCACTTAATCCATACAGGCCTCTGCTGCTGAGTGAGAGTGAGTACCACACATTAAATCAATGTTTTCAACTGGCACATCATCATACAGGCTGCATTGTTAGGACTTGTATTACTTGGGTTTTCCTGCAGAATATATTTTTTTCCATATTCTGATCACGAATACACTTCCATGAACATTGTAATATATATTATTTGGGATACTAGGACGCGTAAAGCCTCATTTCAGCCTGCTTCAATGTTGTTAGGTGGGACAAGCCCGAAAAAAAGAAAAACCCCTGTCACATTTCACTGGTACCGCAGTGAGTATTCAATAGTTTCTGGGCAGAAAGCGACACAGCTTAAAGAAGCCGGCAGCAAGGAGCTCCAGCGGTCGCCACTGGGAGCCAACACCGACACCACGCCGCTGGAGACCCGGGCCGTGAATTGGCCTGGTCAGCCAGGCAGTAAATTGAAAGGTTCACCAATAGCAATCCGTTGGTTGGAAACTACCACTTCTGTCCACAGAGGCCATCATAATCCACACAAACGGAAAGTTCCTTGTAGTGACTGTGGCTATAATGAAATATAAGATGCCTGTAAGGATTGCGACAGCGATGTAATGTAACTTACACAGAAATGTAACCAAGCTGGCTCAATTCTTAAAACACTGATCAGAAAAGCTCAACTGGACGCTGATGACTCCCACCCCATGCGTCCACTATGACCTGTTTGTTCCCATTTTGTCTTCCGTCCTGTCCATCACTTCCTCTCCAGGTTTGCCTTCCTTTCTTCCCCATGCCAGCTGTCACAGAAAGTGTTTGACAGACAGCAACATGCAGATATTCTCAAATGTAAAACTGAACTGGCAAGATAATCGACACCTGGAGATTTAAGTAAGAGCTGTAAATAAAAAAAAAAAGTTTTCTCATTTTTGTTTCTCTGCTCACATGATTTACAAGTTGTCATCCTGGATTACTCCACAGCAGCTGTGTTGCTCCATCATTTTCCTTTTTGACTTTCACAACATTGAGCTGTGTGTTCCCTGGGGAGCACTTTGCAGTTTCTCCTCATTTATTCTGAAACACATGAACTGCTTTGGGTTCCCTAGATGGGTGAGAGTGAAAGAACATTATTAACAAACTGCATTTTTCTATTGTGATTGTGGATCCGTGGAGGAGCAGGGCTGTCCTTCAATCAGAGGATCGACACTTCGATCCCCGGCTCCACTATTCAATGGCGATGCATCCTTGGGGAAAACACTTAACCCCAAGTTTCAAGTATGAATGTTAGTTAGTCCTGATGGGACGATGGCCAGCATGGTAGCCCCAGCCATCAGTGTGTGAATGGGTGAATGATGAGATGTATTGTTAAAGTGCTTTGAGTGGTCGGAAGACTAGAAAAGCGCTGTGCAAGTACAGTCCAATTATTTATCACTTGCTTTAACCTTTTAGGAGCCACCAATTTTTCAGCCAAAATTGCGGATGCTTATTATCTCCTCATTCACAAGGTCTATTTGAAAAATTGAAAAAGCTATAATATACAGAAAACCCTTGTGAAGATAGATAAGGCCATATATGTGTTAGTGGTATATTGGTTTATGATAGAACGCATTAAAAATACGTAACTTCACTCAATCAAAGCCAAACTTCACACAGATACTCTTACAAAAAGAAGGGTTCATCTATATGTGTAAGGTAATACAAATTAACTTTTAACATTTTTTTTCAAAAAATACATTTTCTTTTAATTGTATTTTTTAATAAGCCTCAGGGATGAATTATGTAGCTACAGGCCAACTTTGAAGGTGCTACATTGGCAATGTAGACCATATTGAATGCCTCCACATGGCTCTTAACATGGAGAAGGTAGGCAGAGTTAACAGTATTTAGCTGAGGGGGGAACCGGAGGGTACGCTGTCGTTTAGAGAACCTTTAAAGTTAAAGTATGGTGAGCAGTTAGTTCTCCAGATGAAAACCTGGAAAGTGCAAATGTTTGACCATAAGCTAAAAATGTCCAACTGCTGGGATGGGGAAATGTTTTGTTTTAAAATTGTGATCATACAAGAAACACAATATTTCTTAAATTGTTGTTGTTAGGATTTCTAGAACCACAGCAGAAATACACAACCAAATCTAGCCAAAAGTGAAACACTACTTGGCCTCGTTGGTTTTGAGAAAGTAGTCATTTTATCTATACATTCTAATTTATGGATATAAACAATGTCATAGAAAGAGCTCACAGATAAAAGATAGAAGGCAGTTGTAATAAATAAAGGACCTGAAACAAGGATGTCACGGTTTGATAGTATACCATTCTAGGTACATGCATATGCTCCAGAGCAGTCCAATCTTTGTGAGCAGTTTAGCTCTTTAGACTTTAAGGTGGTGACTGTGGCTCAGTGGTTAGCAGGTCTGTCTTTCAACCAAAGCATCGGTGGTTTGATCCCCGCCTCCGCTAGTCCATGTCGTTGTGTCCTTGAGCAAGACACTTAATCCTAATTGCTCACCATGGCTGTGTCTACGGTCTACTGTATAGAATGTAAGTCGGGGAAAGAGGTAACATTTCTGTTTCAAATTAGCTCTGGTTGCAAAAGGTTATGCATTTTTGTAACACTAGGTGTGACAATCAAGTTCCAACTGACAAGGTCCTGTTGGTTGTCAGTAATTACATGCAGAATATTTATTATGTAAATGTATGTAATCGTACTCTGGAAATGTTTATCTGTAAATGTTTACTGGCATCTACAATTATCTCTACAAATAAATCAGTTATAAAATGTACAGTTTATTTCACAACCTCATTTACTCAATACTCTACTTATTTCCATCTGCCTGTCTCTGTCAGAGTTCCAGTACTTTAAGAGCCTGTGTGTGTGTGTGTGTGTGTGTGTGTGTGTGTGTGTGTGTGTGTCAGTGGAGTATTTGATCATCGTGATCAGTGCAGACTCAACTGTAGGGCCTCTACCTCTTCAGCCTTTGAATATCAAGGGGGCTTATGAACACAACAGCCTTTGATGGATGTTAGCGTGAGTGTGTTTTAAAGCTTGCATAACAGTGGCGGGTCGTGCATTTTGTACCTGGGCCTTCTGATGTTGTTTACATAAATAAGCGCATCACGGGACGCTGCGTCATTAACACTTTCTTAATGGACAATGCATGCAGTTCACTTCAAGAACCAGTCACATTTAGTTATAGCAAAACATGACAAAACAATCCAACAAAACTGTAAAACACCGCACACTCAAGCGCACGTGCCACAATATCAGTATGTGTTGTTCGTGTCTGCACAACACTTTTAAAGCATCATGACGTAAAAAAATAAAAATAAAAAAAATAAAACGACAACACAAACGCTGAAGGAAAGCAGCCGGACAGCGAGGGAGAGAGATACTCGTGAAGTTGTGTAGTAACCTCTGTAAAAAACAATAAAACATAAAATCTGGCGACCAGTCCCCGGCTCGAAGCGGGCAGAAGCAGCAACAGTGGCTAAATACGACGGCAGATGTAAAAACACAAACAGCAGTTCACTCACCAGATGCTGTTCACTTGATAAAGAAAAAGTCCATCCGCCTCTTTGTAAACAAACGCGCCAGTACCAGGTCCTTCTGGTCCTCTGACCAATCACAGCGCATGTTAATGGTCACGCTGGCCATGGGCCACCTCGATGGCGGCCCTGGACGTGTCAAAGAATACAACCAGCATGTCAAACTAAAGATCTGATTTGTTGAAGTCCGTGACAATCAACGATTTCGTCGTCTTCCATAGAGACATAGAGGTGAACTCTGATTGGATGAGAGCTCTCCTTAACAGAAACTGGAAGCAGCGCGACTGCAAGCAGAGCAACAGACGAAGACAGGAGCTGTGCAGAGAAAATAAGCTAATAAGGGAAACATTATAATACATGTAGTGTATTTGTGAAAAACAATTACATTTTAAAATACTATAACTTTGTGATTCTGTTAAGGCCAGCAGAGAAGACTTAGCTGGCCCTGACGGCCCACCACTGCTGCATATACAGTATACACTTGAAAATGTCACTCATGTGCTTCCGTCCAACAAATGCTTGTCATGTGAGCTCCAAGCGAAAAAACATACTTGTTTTTGGAACGTTATTACTTGCTCCTTAAGACTCCCAAGAGGTTGCAGCCGCTGTCTGAGATACAGTGATATTGTGGCTATGAAGTGTGTTACAGGGGGGTTTAGGGAAGATGGGCAGACTGTGTGACCACCGCTCCGCTGACGAGGATCAATGAGGAGCTACAGTTAGGACTGCTTTGTGTCTCCACTGACAGGACGGGGAGTCTGCTGAAGCTTTGATATTTAATAGTCCCCAGAAACACATGTCTGGCCCTTTGAGAGTCACTGTGTGTGTAACTGCGTTGAAGCCACAACCCAGTTTCCAGGAAGGTTTTGTTTGCATATAGTCTGCAGACAATGGATAAGTGGAATGTGGACATTATATATATCACAAATCAAGATCTTTTTCAAGATCTTTTTTCTAACCTTAACTACTTTACTGAGTACTTTTGCTGCCTAAACCTTCATGGATGAATGCACTTATTGTAAGTCGCTTTGAATAAAAGCGTCAGCTAAATGAAATGTAAACCTAACCTATCATTTTACAATGTTAACCACGTGGCATTGTAGCGGATACAAGGCGGATTTGGAACGTGTTTATGAAACCTATTCTTGTTTCAGAAATGGCAACATTCAACCTCCCCCGTGGATTTAAAAAAAAAAAAACATACAATAGGAAATAAAATTCTGGTATGTCCATATTGGATTCTTTGTTATTCTGGACACACAGAATATTGGATGTCCATCAGTGGAGAGGGAGCCTTCTTCCATTGCTCTTCCTCATGTTTCTTCAAATTTTTACTTTTCTTATATGAGGGTCAACATCTGTAATATTCTGTTCAGATTGTAAAGCCCCTTGAGGCAAATTTGTAATTTTTCATATTGGACTATATAACTAAACTTATATCCATTATGAACATTATTTTTGTTGTATCTCTTTATTTTTTAAAACCCTGTCTTTAGAGCAGAAGTTCAGTCTTTCTGCAGATGGTTTGTGTCACACAAGTTGAAATACATTATTTACCATCCTTGCTCAGCAGGGCGCCCTTAAAGTCATTAAAACTTCTCGCAGCATGATATAACTGAACTTCTGATAGATCTGTGCTGAGCTCTTTGAAGAGACAGTGTACAGTTTCACATTAATTCTTCACGCATTGACGGAAGATGTGGCAATTTCCCGTCAGCTGTCATCTTTGATAAGGTTAAGACAGTCTGTCAAAAGGATAGAGGACGTCCTCTGCCGTTTGCAAAGAACTCTGGGCTAAAAGGACTTCGGAAGTATCGATACTTCCAATTCTTACCCACATTTCGTTTCAGACGAAGAAAAAAAAGAACTTGAATTAAATGTTACGATTGTTGAAACTGTCATAATTGTGATTATTAAAACACAGAAGCAGGGAAAGTTGGTCCTTTGCAGTTCTTTTATTGTCTTACAAATTTACAGATGCAATTTTTTAAACACAAAAATGTTATAAATAATCTAATACTTCTTCTATTTAGGTTTGTGCAATATGAAGATACAAGACCGCCTTTACAGAGAGATTGTTTGTATTGTGCTATAGTACACATTCTATCAGTTCATTTTTATGGCTCCAGTGTTTCACCTGCATTTCCCAAAGGAAATTAACTCGCTACCTTTAAGCTGCTAAAGTCTGTGACAAGCAAGGATTATAGAGCTAAAACCCCAGACTGCTCGTTTAGCAGTCTGTTGTTGGTCATTTAGAAGCTCATGTTCAAAATCTAATTCATCTTAAACAGGCTTGGTGGAGAACAACAAGCTAACATGCTGATGGATTCTGTGTTTTTGTGTTTCTATCTGAGCTTGACCAGAGCCTATTCATTTCAACAGATCGGTGATGCTGTTTTGCTCTTATTGTTCTTTGAGAATGTGGCTTGTGATTCAATGCAACTCAGATGTGTTTTATGTAGAGTGAGCACTGGGCCATATATCGTTAAAACATTATCTTGTTGATTGACCTCAATTGTCATGAACTGGTCATATTGTAACTCCAGAGGCAATTTTGCTTTTTGTGTTTTGATCAATATGGAAACAGACCAGTCAAAATGTTGTTGAGTGAAAAGACCTTCTATTCTATTTATCAGTGCTTCGGAAGAAGGAAATAACGGTAATAACAGGCAAACCAGGGTGAAGTGAAGTATTATCTTTTTAAATAAGCACTGTCTAATTTATGCCAATATGAAGAGTGGTTTGTGTGGATTTAGAAAAGCAACAGGTAAATATTTAGGAAAGTAACTGAAACATATTGAAATAAACTTAAAACTGTTAAATATGAGAGCAGCGTTTTGCCACCTTGTAAGACTTTCTTTTTTAATATGGAAATGAGTTTGGTTGTACTGTTCTGTAAATTAAAAAATAACTTTCACAACTAACATGAAAAATAATGGTGATAAGATCGTGGATCGTGATATGATATGTTTGCCATATTGCCACTTACACTTCACTTTATCGGTGGGTATATCTTGCAGGATTTTGACACGTAAGATACGATTCGCTTACATTGAATTAGACATGCAATTTATTTCTGTCCCTGTACCTTCTATTATGAGTGTCATGGATACTTGGAGTTGTTTCTTTCAGCGGGAAAAAAAGTCAAGAACCTGTGATATTCATCGGCCCCAGGCCTCAAACGTCCCCAGAAATCTGCTGTTTGAAGTCTGTTATGTGACATGTTTCAATTACAGCTCCGGGGTCCTTTGATGATGTCCCACTGGGATGAGTTTGGGTCGGGTTTGTGACTTTCACTGCAGTGCATGTCGCCTCCCTTCCCTTCTATACTCAGTCAGTCTCCACTGCCGCTTTAAAGAAATGATGCAACAGAGTAGAAGGGAAGAAAAAAAATGGCACCTATTTAGTCTGAAGAAAAGATTTTACTTTCATTCCTGACTCAAGGAAGTTTACAACGAAATCAAGTAGATTCAGACATTTGGCACATAATTTGCATTTGTTTTGACAATAGAGATAACAGATATGAGAGAGTATTGTTATGTCAGACAATTATGACGCTTTACTACTGGTCCTTTATGAGTAAGAATAATACAAATAGTAGAACTATATTTATACAGCACAAAATTGTCTACATGACCAAACGTGTTTTACAAGAACACAAAGTTCTTCAAAGATCTAGCTTCTTAACTTTGCTCTCAAAGTGCACCAGATTGATGCATCTAACTTTATTCATAGTCCCCAGAGGAAGAATCCTAATGGCTCGGTGACACCATAAGACTAACATTTTAGATTTTTAGTAAAACGTCTCAACAACATTCTTGACTTTTCACACAGCACCCCCATCAGGCACAGATTACACTTATCTAATCATCTATCTTCCTCTACAGAGACCTCCAAACATAACATGGTGTTCACCGTACGGTGAGCTATTTGTAAATGCCAAGCTTTAAACCAGATCAACTAAAGATCAGGTCAGTTAATGGTTCTTGGTTGACAAACACTGGTTGAACACTGGTTTTATTATGAATACTTTCCCATCTCTAGTCCACTCTAACACCCATGATTTGGGTTTGATAGTTTGACAATCTGTACATTCTGAATTTTCAGATTTTCCATTTGTTGGAATGCAACATGGCATACAACATCTGGGCTGGAGGGCAAACTGCATCACTAAAAGGCTTCAGCAGAATAATGTCTATGATTTCTGGAATGAAGTTAAGGTTGCCAATAATATTAAGATACTATATTTTTAACAGTGATGAATTTAATGTTGGTGATGTTCTTAATGATGATGGTGTCTTTAATAGACCTGATAAAGTGTAATATGCCAATGAGAAATTGGCAGTGAACAAAGAGAGATAAGATAATCCTTTATTAGTCCCGCAGTGGGAAAATTTGCAGGATTACAGCAGCAGACGGGTAAAGTGCGGGTAAAAGAGATGTAGTAAAAATCAAAAAACAAGTCATATAAATAAACAGTAATAAAAAAACAGTAAGAATCTACAATAACAATATTATACATACAGACAGAATACATCTATTTGTATTGCACCAGTTGAAGTGATTAAAGTGTCAGGGCCCAGCCGTGCCTCCTACCTGTACTGTGTGTGTGGTGGGGGCGTGGCTCCAGACTGATCTCCTCCCGGCTCCCTGATTACACTCACCTCACCTGCTCAAGCAACCCAGCTGCCTTCAATCCACTAAGCACCCTGCAGTATATTTATCTACCCCGGCTCCTCGTCCATTTGTCGCCAGATTGTTGTCTCAACTAAACTGGTAGTGACTGCTCTGTTGACAAGATACTTCAGAGATTGAACACAATTGTTTTCCCCTTGCCTCTGTCCCTGTCTTTTGTTCTCAGTCATCCATCCTCCCGGTTCCCCAGTCCGTCTGCCGTTCACTACCTGGATTTGCTGGATTCGGCTGGATTTTCCTGCCGTTCCCCAACTGTTCCTCCATAGCAGTTTTCCTGGCAATAAACTATTTCCTCCTTCTACTCCCTGGTCTGTCTTTGGGTCCGCCACCATATATCGTAACAAAGTGTGTTTTAAAGCATGTGAACTTGACCAAATAACAGCAGTACATCTGAAGAATGCTAGCCATAGAATTACAGCGTTAATTGCTTTGTGTTTTTCTGGATTGTTAATGCATGGCGACTGTGGGTCAGTGGTTAGCAGGTCTGACTTTCAATTAGAGGGTCGGTGGTTCAAACCCCGGCTCGGCCAGTCCGTGTTGTTGTGTAAGACACTCCTTGAGCAAGACACTTAATCCTAATTGCTCACCGTTACTGTATCTACGGTCAACTGTATATCATGGAAGTCGCTTTGGATAAAAGCGTCAGCTAAATGTAATGTAA
The DNA here is from genome assembly GCA_023566465.1 of Cottus gobio. Lineage (NCBI taxonomy): Eukaryota > Metazoa > Chordata > Actinopteri > Perciformes > Cottidae > Cottus > Cottus gobio. The sequence goes on along the minus strand of CM042215.1, from coordinate 11,046,315 downwards.
ATGGCGTACTTCCTGAGTCTATGCTTAGTGCCAGTAATCAAAGTTTAAACCGGTAAAATATCCAGCATTGACAATTACAGACCAATTGCTCTGGCTAGCGTACTTTCAGTATTAGAACAAATTATCTTAGGCTTCAAAATAATCACTCAATCAATTTGGTTTAAAAAAATTAACATGGCACATATTTATGTATATGCATTGAAGTAAGTTGCTAGTAAGTATAGGAGACATAACACTACAATATGTATGTGTTTCCTGGCTGCATTAAAAGCTTTTGTCCAAATGAATAATGGTGAATTGTTTGTCAAACTACAAAAGCGAGGGGTCCGTCCATATTTGATAAGGATTTTGAACCTTTGGTATTTGCATAACACCATGCAAGCTATATGGGGTAAGAGTGTACCGGCACCCTGACGAATGGGGTGTGACAAGGTGGAATACTGTCACTGTCTTATCAATCTATATGGAGGATCTCTCTTGAAAGTGAAAAGAGTGTAAAACATCTGATGTACGCTGATGACTTTGTGGTCCTGTCTTCTTATTGGTGATCGTTCTGAAACGAGTTAGCTGGTTCGATCCCTGGTCCCCCCCATAGTTTGCATGTTGAAGTGTTCTTGAGCAAGACACTAAATCCCCAGTTGCTCTCCGGGCGCCTCACAGCAGCACACTGCTCCTTAATTACTAAGGATGGGTTGAATGCAGAGACTAATTTCCCCAAGGGGATTAATAAAGGCTCATTTCTTTCTTATAGCGCTGGTTTACAGCAACCCCTCAGAGTCTGCTCACGGTATGGCCTGCAGTATGACTTTAATTTTAACTCTAGAAAGAGTGTTATCATGATAGCTAAAACCAAGGAGGATCGGAAGCTACATTTTTTCTTCGTTCTTTATGGCAGGCCAAGAGCTAAATGTGGTTAACAAAGTGAGATATTTGGGTCACATCATCAGGAATGACCAGTGATGATGACAATGTGCAGCTCCAATGTTGCAAAATATGCACAAGCCGATATGCTGGCATGAACATTTTCCATGTGTACAGATGTTAAAACAGCAATCTTTAGAGCCTCCTGTACTCCACTCTATACAGCCCACTTATGGTGCAGTTATAGTAGTACTGAACTGAACACAAATTGATACAAGGCATTCTTGTTTTTGCATTGATTATACTTGTGTCTAATTTCCTCGTATTGTATTTATTTTTTGTTGCATTCGTTTTTGTTGTTTTTTTGGTTCTCTTCTTTCTCTTTTTTATATGGACTTTAGAAATAAAGTTGAATATATCTTCCCGCTGGCTATTCTTTTGTCTGTATGCTTTACCAACCATTACACACTCAGGGCATCATTGTCTCTCACTGAGACAGGATTGCATTTGGCAGCTGTAATTATGCCTTAGCCCTGGGTTGAGGACTGGAGATTTCAGGCTGTGGTTTCAGTTCGTGATAGCACCTCTGAAAGCGATAATTACTGAATTGAAATGAAGTCTGTCTTGCAGCTGCAGTTTATATCCATTTTACTTTCCATGCTTTAATTTTCAAACTATTGTGTGAAACATCAACGATGGCAGGGTTTGGATGCAGCGGTCCCCATTTAGCTTTAATTGTATCGTGAGTATCGTCTGTGTGTAGAGAGTCCTCTCTGACAGATGCCCTGAATGGTTGTGCAAATGACAGATGTGTTTTCGAGTTGTCATCCTTTGAGCCTGTTCAACCAAGGATCATCCAAGCTGCTGCATTTATGCAACACTTGTAGGGGGGGTTACAATTTTGGGGGGTACTAGGTGTTAATCATTTTGAACTTTATTTTTACTGTGGCATGTCAAATTCCGAAGGCCAGGCAAACGTGATGAATGCCACCTGTGTGTAAATAATGATTGTGAATTGGCATCAATAATTATTATCAATCCCATGATGTTATATCATAATTGTATACCTTTTTTTTTAGCAGCAGCAGAATTAAGAGACCTGCTGAAGCCAAGAAATGTGTAAAAAATAAAGAGCAGTGCCAATGCTGTGTTACCCGAGGCTCATATTGATTCAAATGATGAAGGAATGGTTCACAATGATGAACGTTTTGCCACAGCAAGGTGATCGATGACTGCAGAAGGAACATTTTCGCAATATAAGGTGGAGCCGAGAGGGTGTGCATTAAAGCTAGAAAAGCCCTGCAGACAAGATATAATACAGATATGCTCACATGGTTAGTGTTAAAAAACAACAACACACATGCCACCTAGAACACATCACACCACATTATGAAAAAATAATAACTGTCATTAATCATGCTCTATCGGAAAGTATGAATGCATATGCACAGACATACATAACGAGAATAAATAACTGCATCCTCTTTTTATGTAAAGTATGGAAGTACATATGCACTGACATATTTACAATTGAATTGTGGAATGGTTTCAAACTATGTTGGGCTGATGCTTCACATGATCAACACAAGTCAGAAATGTCAGGTGCAAACAACATTCCAAAAGTGTGCAAACATATATATATATATACACATGGATAGGCAGAGCCAAGAGCAAAGGAAACTAATACAATCATGTTCATCAGGTTGATTGGATGCAGGGGCGTCGTTAGGCCTGTTTTAGGGGGGCTGAAGCCCCCCTAAAATGTTCTTCAGCCCCCCCAAATAGTTATTGGGATTTTTCTTTTTTTTTTTTTTTTTTAAATTAAACTATTGTTTTACACATTTGTTCACCCGTGTGAACAAACATGTGTTATTTATAACTCTAACATGCTACATATGTGAGTGCGTTTCTGGTTTGTATGCTTTCTCCCCCTTCAAATTGCAATCCAATAGCCTCTCATCATACTTAACAATAAAAGCCCGGGCACTAGGACCTTGGGGAGTCTGCATCGCTGCTGCGCTGGCTTTCTCACTCTGCCAAGTAACGTCTCTCATCAAGACAGCAGGATTACAGCCGAGGAGTTTAGCTCATAGTAAATGATGCACGGAGTGACATTGTAAGTACAGGTAGTTACAGAATGTGGCTATCTGTAGTTGTTAATGATTGTTACCTGCTTAAATTTAGGTTTACTTGAGGCAAATGAAAGGGAATATTGTAATGAGCTATGTTAACATTAAGCTAGCTAGCTAGCTATTTTGTTAGAAAATGTCTCCAGTGAGCAAGAGTGTGAACGAGCAAATTTGAAATGTAAGAAATAACTATCGACAGCTCTCTATTCTTTGCATTAATATATATCTCTAGTATTTTAAAACAATAATGTCAGTGCCTATAGAATGTTGTTGTTTATAATCAGTTAATGCTAGTGAAAACTAAATGTCATAGTGTCCCTCATAACGCTATTGTACCGGTATATCATCCAATTCATTGACCAGATGGATATAAGAAGATTCTTTAGCAGAGGTGACAGCTCCGCCCAGTCAGATGAGAGAGAGAAGGAGGAGAATGACTGGGCTGAAGCAGCCGGTGTGATGGAGGTTAGTGGTCTACAGGTCTAGAAGGAAACGAGTGGAGTTTTTTTATTTTCTTCTACAGTGGTAGAAATGTATAGGCATTTGTTGTCAGGCCCAGGCTACTCCAAGGGATAGCCTAAACTAGATTATTTCATGAAATTTTCATGTCATACAATTGGCTTCAGGATTTCGATCAATTAATGTTTCAATGTTTGAACTTTTCTTAAAGGTTCATGCAGAAGGAGAGGATGAGGCAGAAAAGGGAAGCTGTTCAAGTCAGAGACAGGAAGAGACAGACCAAGCAGCTGCATCAACAACTAATGATTTAGGTGAAAAAGACACAGGGCCCAGACAGGTTAAGCTGAAGAGCTACCCACAGGACAGCTTTGGTGCTCAGAACAGGTCATTTCACCACAGCTGGTTTGAGAAGCACAGTTGGTTGGAATATTCAGTCAACCGTAATGCAGCTTTCTGCTTTGCATGTAGATTTTTTGGCAAAAACATCAAACATGATGCTTTGGTCAGTAGTGGTTGTAAGAACTGGAAGAAAGCATTGTTTATCTTTGGCAAGCACGAGATGGCACAAACACATAGGGACAGTGTTGTTGCATGGCAAAGCTACCAGGCAACTAGCCGACAGGGAAACGTTGCACAGATGATAGCATCTGCACATGCAAGTGAGATACTAGAGAGAAGGGAGTATCTCAGGCGAATTGTTGCAGTCACCTCCATGTTAGGGCGACAGGGACTCCCTTTTCGTGGCAGTGATGAAGGCCAAGACAGCACAAACAGAGGCCACTTTCTTGCTTGCATGGAACTTTTGAAGGAGTTTGATCCTTTCCTTCAAAAATATAACCCTCCCTCAAATGCTACCTATAGCTCGCCAACATCTCAGAATGAGATGATTGAGTGTTGTGCTCAAGAAGTTACCAGTGTCATTGTATCTGAGATGACAAAGTCCAAAATGTATGCCATTATGGCAGATGAGGCAAGGGATGCACGGTCAGAGCAGCTGGCTGTTTGTGTTAGGTACGTGTCAGAGGGGGCAGTGAAGGAACGTTTTCTAGCACTTACAGAGATAATGTCATTCGATGCCCAGTCCATTGCAAACAAGCTGCAGCAGCAGATCCAGAACAATGGTCTTGCAAAGCTTAAGTGTGTAGCACAGACATATGATGGTGCAGCTGTTATGAGTGGGTCCACTGGAGGTGTGCAAGTACATTTTAGAAGGCTCCATCCTGAAGTTATATATGTGCATTGTTATGCTCATGAGCTAAACCTAGTGTTGTGCCATACTTGCAGGGCTGTTTCAGAGGCTGTGGAACTTTTCAACTTGTTGGAGTGTGTGTATTCTTTTTTCAGCACCTCCCTAGTCAATCATCACAAGTTCCAAGAGGCTCAGTCCAAGCTTGGCTTGACAGCAGTTGAGCTTGTACAACTTTCAAACACTCGCTGGGCATGCCAGCTGCGATCAATCAATGCCTCCTAGATTCAGACATGTTTCCCTCTCTGAAGGCAATCATTCAAGTTGCCTTAACAGTGCCTGTGAGCAGCTGCTCTTGTGAAAGATCCTTTAGTGCACTGCGTCGGCTGCACTCCTGGCTGCGGAAAACAATGGGGCAGAAAAGGCTTCACAGTCTTGCAGCCATGTCAATAGAAAGTGACATACTAGGTGGACTGAGTCACAACAGACTGATAGACCGATTTGCCACACTTAAAAACAGAAGGCATTCTTTGACGCTTCCTCCCACTAAATATAGTCATTAACCTGTGCTTCCAAACCACCCCCGTCCCTGTCAATGTCCCGATGACCTCACTTCCTCAGAACGGGAATGGAATGCACTGAACATTCATGTTTTCTCAATGGTATGACTATGGCCATGGAAACATGATTACATTTTCTAAAATCTCCTGTGCATTGGATTCTATTTTTGAAATAAGTTGAATGTATTTTTGTGTATTGTGTATCTTATTCCCTTCTGCTCATAATACAACAAATAAACAACTCAGAAGTTGACACCGGCAGGTCCATTCTCCATCCATTGTGTGTGGTCCCTTTAAGAATTAGGATTTGGGAGTGACGCGGATATGAAAACTAGTATATCCGTCTTTCCTTTACAAGCAGGAAAATTATTTCTCTCTATTTGAGAAAAGTTCATATTTGTGTTGTCAAATTTCACAATGACCCTGAAATTCTGTCTCTTCTGTTATCTTATACTGAATGAATGCAAGCAAAGATAAAGAGAAAAATCACACTCTTTCTGATTGAACCAATCTATGAACTGTCTGAAACAATGGATATCCGCAGCCCCAAATGAGGCCAAAAAAAATTGCATTCAGCAACCTTGGGGGCTAAGCCCCCCATTTCTTTCAATCCTAGAGACGCCCCTGATTGGATGATTAAAAAACCTACTTCTGTTGATTAAATACCAAGATAATGTGTGAATCTAATTTGGACTGGTAAAATTTGATTGACCATCTACTATATTAGCAATTACTAACTCTAAATAGCCTTAAGGTCAGTGGATGGATTTGTTTTGTTCCAACCTGATCTCACAGAAATACGTGAAATGAACACGTTCCCTTAACCCCAATATGCGTGGTGTCGGCACGTAATGTGTTGAAATTACGTGTGGGTACCACGTAAACGACACCCATACAAAGTCAATGAGGCTCATTTACGTGGTGGACACACGTATTCCCTGATTCAAATAAACGTCCTCCTTTTATAATGTATTAGGTTCAACAACGTCACGCAGTGGGCGGTGGTAAATGTTGTTTTGTAGTTTACGAAACGTCCTCCTTTTATCATTTATTATAGTGAGTTAGTTGCCATTTTTCTTGTCTAAATAACAGTACATTGTTTGAAATAGATTGTTTCCTTTACGTTATTAAACCCTCTACGATATTTTATTATTCTCAAATGTATTTTCTGTCACCGCAGCGAATATTATTAGGCCTATTAATAATTATACTTATGAATCAGAAGACTTTCAGTGGTTACCACGACAACGATACGTCACGTTACGCTGGGCGCATTCAAAGCAGGTATCCGATATCCCACAATGCAACGCGGTCATTCATTCAGAGACTCTGACAGCGATCAGCGGGTCTTTAACGCCATTATCGCTTCAATGTTCATATATATATAATCTGTGGTTTTATCACCAGCAACAACACGTTGCTCAGTTTTCTTCAGTAAGTTATGCACCGTAATAACATTTTAAAAAAACAGCTGAAGACTCAGGAAGTGACGTAATAATTACTGCTCCGAGTCTGTGAAAGATTGCTGCACGTTGTACGTGAGAATTTATACAATAAAAATACCAATAATGAAAAACAGTGTTTTATGCTAAGCACGTTGATTTGCCTTGTATATACTATATAACCAACCTAGAGTTAAGTGTTAGAAATACTGCCTGATGGCCTGTTTGACTACTTAACATTTGTTTTGACTTGTTGATAAACTAGTTAGGCCTACAAAGAGAAGCTTTTTTATTTCATTTTCCATGCATCATTATTTAAAAATGCAATTTTCTAATTTTGTAGTTGATGAATGTTAATAGCAAAGACTGAAGGGGGAAAAAGCATGAGCATATTTATGTGTGGGACTTTGTAAGCATTGCACTGCATTAGTTTTAAACAAATTACTTTTTAGAATTTTTTTTTTAATTTAAATTGATGGCAGGCCTAACATATTAATTATTATATTCATAAGATTATCCTCATATCAATCACCATGGCTACAGCTTATAACCATAACCTTTGCCTTTACTGAGAGATTTTTTCAAAATGAAGAAGGGACTAGTTTTAGGAAGCATTTTCAGGAAATTAAAAGGATAAGCAGATTGTTGCCGAGGTTTTTGCTCACAAAGTAAGATGTATATATCTTTGTTTGGGTATCTCTGCATATACAACATGTGTTTTGGCATTTTTGGCACACTTCTACCTCAGCCTACTGCACACAGACAAACGTACGTTTTGCATATTCTGCTGAAATAGAGACCTGTCAGTTTTTTTTCAGTTTTTAGTTGTTTTTTTTCAGTTTTCAGTTTTTCAGTTTGTTTTCACCTGTGAATCAGAGGGTTTATGTTATATATGACTGTCATGAAGGATGTGGAGAGGAATAGAAACCAGTCTCTCCAGGCAAGCACAGAGAATATGACCTGATCTATCTTTATTCTCCATGCAAAGTATAAGTTCTTATACTCTAGCAGAAGATATAGGTTACTCCAATGTAAACTTAACATTTCTAAACTATAGGCCTAGTCGGACCTCAATTACAACTTTAAATAATATTGCTTGAGGCTGCAGGAGGTTTGCAATACCTTCATGATATGATGCATAGGGTTGTGTGTAGGTTGCTCTTGTCACTGTGTGTGAAAGATGAGCAATAGATTGTGGCTGTGTGATGTGCTTCAGTCTGGCTACATATCACTTTGTTTATTGTAAGTATATGTCAGCTGTATGATAAAACAATATGTCAAGTGTTATGTGTGAAGAATTTGAACTCAAGGCAGATATCACTACGGGGATAATAAAGTATCGCCTGCAAATTGGTCTCTCCATGATATGTGAAAATTAAAACATTGTCGTAGGACTATATCAAACATATTGTTGGAAAGGTCTCAACCTCCACAGTAACATATGTCAGTCTGAAGAGGATCCATTACTCCTACTCTGAGATCTTGACCTCTGAACATTGAACCTAGTCCATGTTTGAAGGCTTGTCATTTATCAACAGAAGGTGCTACAGACATAGGATCAGCTGTTATAGAAAGCTCTGGACCTCAGCTGTCATGTAGATATGGTCACCAATGTTTAACCACTGTAAGCACTGTATAATATGGTAATAAGCTATTTTCACCTATTTAACGATTCAATTTTTAAAATCTGATGACACCAGTGTGTTCCCCATCCCAAAAAAAGCCCAGGGGGCATCCACAATGATACACTTTTAACTTCTAATTATGAGAAATATACCAATATATTTAGAAACTACAACTCCCATTATATATGCGGCCCAGAACCTGTTACAAGCGTGCGTATCTGTAGTTTTTCCGGGGTGGGCAGCTGCCGTGTTCGATTCCTGTGTTTCTGCCGTCTGCCGTGAATGGGCTTCATTCCATTTCAGATTGCCGCCGCCGGCCGACCGAGCAGACAGTACATGAGACAAATACATGAAACTGTTTTTTATTACTATTATTATCTTCATTGTTTAAATCCTCAAATACAATGTTAGACAAAAACATCAATATTACGAATATTATGTATTTTTGTATCTTATCTGCCGAGCGGCACGTACTACGACACTTCCTGAGTCTTCAGCTGTTTTTTTAAAATGTTATTACGGTGCATAACTTACTGAAGAAAACTGAGCAACGTGTTGTTGCTGGTGATAAAACCACAGATTATATATATATGAACATTGAAGCGATAATGGCGTTAAAGACCCGCTGATCGCTGTCAGAGTCTCTGAATGAATGACCGCGTTGCATTGTGGGATATGGGATACCTGCTTTGAATGCGCCCAGCGTAACGTGACGTATCGTTGTCGTGGTAACCACTGAAAGTCTTCTGATTCATAAGTATAATTATTAATAGGCCTAATAATATTCGCTGCGGTGACAGAAAATACATTTGAGAATAATAAAATATCGTAGAGGGTTTAATAACGTAAAGGAAACAATCTATTTCAAACAATGTACTGTTATTTAGACAAGAAAAATGGCAACTAACTCACTATAATAAATGATAAAAGGAGGACGTTTCGTAAACTACAAAACAACATTTACCACCGCCCACTGCGTGACGTTGTTGAACCTAATACATTATAAAATGAGGACGTTTATTTGAATCAGGGAATACGTGTGTCCACCACGTAAATGAGCCTCATTGACTTTGTATGGGTGTCGTTTACGTGGTACCCACACGTAATTTCAACACATTACGTGCCGACACCACGCATATTGGGGTTAAGGGAACGTGTTCATTTCACGTATTTCTGTGAGATCAGGTTGTTTTGTTCATACCAATCTGCCAGCCCACTCTGTGTACAAATGACACGTCCATTTGTATGTCATTTAGTGTGCAATAACGTTATTTTTGTGTTATTTAATGTGACATTTATACACATTTGTGTGAATATGCTACGCTCAGAGCACATTTTTGTATTATTAATTTAATTTCTCTTGCATTGTTGTTGTATGGTGGGCTCGGTCGAGTGAGCTCATGTTAGATTGGGCAAACAGTCCTAAATTCAGATGACTGTGTCCATGACCACTGTGAACATGTGAGCACAATCTGGAGGTAGGTCTCCATCATCTCGCCCCATATGGGAGATTGTAAAATAATTGTTGATAAAAACCCAACATTTCCTGATAAAAACTGTTAAATAAAATAATGGGGGACTTTTGTTGAAAATGTGTTTGTCACTCAATTAGTTGAGCTTTGTCAGCAGTTATTCTTCAATAAAACAAGGCTACTAATACTGCAGGGAGGGAGCGTAAATCCGGGACATTCATTGTGAAGAATCTAAAGGAAATGCTGAAATTTAGGTTGCCTTAAAAAGTGTAACCACGGCCTTAGTCATGCCCAACTTTTGTGTTATCAAATAAAATTAAAGATTATCCATTATGTGTTCTACTTATTGCCACACCCCAAACAATTATTGTGTTTGCAGAACTTTAACAGGTGGTACTGCACTGCTGTCCCAGATTAAGACCTTTAATCATTAAGGGCATTTATGACAAAACATGTTTTATCTGTAAAATATATAGAAGTATGATGTTCACACGAAAAAGCAGCTTGGATTATAAATAGTTGTCATCGAGCTGCCGGCTCATCTACACTTCAGTGCCTCCACTGTAAAAGATTAAGAGTTTAGGTAGATTGTATCTTGTATACAGACTTATTTATACAGGCAGAGCCTATCAATTAATGGACACACATTTTCTTTCCTTGAGTGTACATTTTTGTTGTTGGAGTTTGGTGAATTATTAATTTTCCTTCCGTCTGAAAGCTATGAATAAAGATTTCATCCAAACAGTCTTTACAGTTTCTTACTGGTCACACAGCCCTGTGTGTTGTGATTTATCAGGAGCTGCAACATGTTAATCACGAGCATTGATCGCGCGGGCCTCCTTGTGTGGGAGGGGAAATAATTGAATGCCTTGATCTTTATTTACAACAGAGGACCTTTAGTGAACAGGTCTGCAGCAGTTGTGGCGCTTAATTGTCCTTGTACATAAATACTAACACACGATTAGACATGATTTATGCATTACAGGATTAGGGGGACACCTGTGGTAAGTCAAGCCCATGAAGGCAGACAACTGAATGCCTCCACATGCACAGACACAGACACACACACACACACACACACACACACACACATAGGCAGACACAAGTGATTAAAAGGTGGAAGAAAAAGCTGTGTTTACTTATTATCTTGAGTTGAGCTGGAAGCCAAATTAATCAAGTTTCTCAAATTTATCCAACTCCACCTCGACATAATCTACTGTTTGTTTAATATATTAATTAAAGGTCACATGTTTCGTGTCAGTGATTCATATTCAGATGTATGTCTAACAAGGAAAGTCATAATCTCAGTCAACGGTTGCTAAATAGAGAGAAGGGGGAGTCTGGTGCCTTTTAAAAGAGCAATACAATGGAGAGGGATGTCTTGAAGCAAGGTGAACATATTCTAAATATAACGTATTCTTTCCAATATATTTTCTTGGTGGGCTGTCGTTAAGGTGGCTTGAATTAGTTTTTTGCTTTTCCCGCCCACAGACACTTCAGAAATCCACTCCAAAAAAATCGGAACGTCTTTCAGTAATTTCTTTATTTAAAAAGGAAAAGAACGCAGATGGAATCAATCGTTGTGCACTTAACATTTCACTTCACTGCAAAGCTTATTGTTATAATGAAATCACAAAGAGGCACTTTGAATAAGATGCAGGCACAAGACAATTTATTTTTTAAAGCTGAGGGCGTAATTACTTCTTGTTTACAGAAATGGTTCAGCTCTGTTTAATTTGAATAACATTTTATCACAAAACACAAAGCACTGAACACCTGAAGGACAATGAGAGATGCATTTTTACTCTTTTCCATTGCTATTTGACATAACTCTTATTTCTCCTCAACAGCACTCACTCTGCAATGTATTATTCATTTGTGTATTGTGCTATTGAGTGGCAGCATATTGAGTTCAGACAGCTTATTCAAAAGAGAGGCTGACTTTTGCTCACAGCTGGAGCCCATTAGTCAACAGGATATTGATCACAGCGCCAAGCAATGTGACGTGTACCATCAGTGTCAGCGCAGAGTGATCTAGGTGGTAGACATGTTCCTGGATCGTAACCAGACAAGAAGAATAAAGAGCAGAATTCATTAAATAATGGGAGGTTCTTGCTTACACTTTACAGAGCCGTCCAATAATCTGCCTTGCCTTGAAATAACGTTGGTCACAATAACAGGAGAAACTTTAGCTACTTTAGCTTTAACTTTAGACGGGTTCTCCTCGGAAGTACAGTTTGGTTATGGCAAGGGGTGGTGCCTGGGTAGAGCGTGCAGGAGGCGGGACATGACAGATTATTGCTGTCACATATCTCGCCATTCCTTGAAATTGTCCGACTATTGTGGCATCAGCCCTTTCTAACAGAAGTTTCAGAATATTGTCTTCACTCCATTGGACATTAGACAATAAAATCAATAAAACAGCAAAATGTATGTCGCTAGCCATTATATTAGATTTAAAAGTAGACTTTGAGTATCAGAACTATATGAACATTCAGGCCGATGTGGCTCAAAGGTGTACTGCAGATATACATGTTAAATAAAAGATTATGACAAAAACTTGATGACACACAAAAACATCAATTTGGCGACACATGCAGAGTATTTAGAAAGACATCTGTTCCAATTTGAGGATACATGCTCGGCATTTACAAGCACAAGACAGAAATCCGCATGAAATGCATTTGTATGCCCATAAAAAACTAACTTACTCAGATTAAAAGCCAGGCAGCCGAGTTCTGTAGGCAGTTTAAAGTGTTTCTATTTAGACATGTACAAAACAGTTATCCAGGCATGAGATCAAGGCATGTAAAATGGTTTCTATATTTTTATAAGATGATACATCTGTGCTTCTGTGTCATTAAAAAAAACACAATATTTTCAAAGTTCTTCATCTCTTATTATTCATCACAAAGTTTTGAAACCGTGAAAAACCTTGAGACATTCATAGGAAGTTGTATTGAGATCATTTTTAAGGTCTTCCTCCTTTATTATTTAAGAATAGTGAGAGTGAAATGAAATTGAGTGCAGAGGGTGGAGGGTACTTTTTCTTCCAAAAGCTCTTTGTGTCCTTTTATCAGCTGGGAGCAGAATCCAATTACTTAAAATATTGCTTTTTTTTAAAAGTAGAAAGAAAAGTGAAGGGGAATTAAGCACTGCCATTTTATTCTGTTATCAGTTGCAGACATGCAGAGAAGGAGCCCTCATAAATGTGTTCTAACCTTTTTTACTTTAAGGTGGAAGTTGTTGCATTATGCGTAGGCTGGGCCTTCTGTGATGAACCCACCAGCATCATAACCTAAATGGGGCTGATAATCACCCTGACTTGAAAAGTTGTAACCGGTGTGTTACATTTAGCATCTTGCTAAAGGGACCTCTAGACAATTTTGTCAGTCAAATGTGTTGGTATGCCAACTCTAACGCTATTCCATCATCATACACAATCTAGCTATTTCTGAGTCAATATCAGCCCGATATCCATGTATCCCAAACTGTGTACAGCAAAAAAAACAGCCTTACGCCTCCTTATAGCATTTCTCATTCTTGTAATTTTAGAAACTTTACTGTGATTTCCTAATAGCGTTTCTTTCTAACTATTTCCTCGATAGTAAACAACACAGACCCATGGCCCCTCCACACCCCTACCAGGGTAAAGAAACCTTTTGATTGAACCTTCTGCAGCACAGAGTATATTAATTATTAATGTTCAGTGGGAAGTCTCTGAACTTTAGAAGAGTTGACTTTTTTAATAAAACACAATAAAAAAGTTTGAAAGACAACCTTCTCCCACTTGAGGCCTCAACGGCTGACATGCTGTTTACTAAACAGGAGCGCTGCATATATTTATTTTCTAATGTGCAACAACTTGTTTTGGGATTAATAATTTAATTCAATAATTTAACATTGATGAGCGCCAGAAGGTATCGTTTCTGACCAAGAAAGTAAATGTAACAGCTCTGTGTTGTACACGCAACAGAGGGAGCTAAGGAGGGCAACCCACAGACTTTGTTTCAAACTGAATGTATGTAAGCATTCTCCCATTATTAAATGGATGCTGATATACATGATACCGAAATAATGATAATAATAATAAGTCTGTGACCATGTGTGCTGTTCTTACAAGCCGTGAAAGGGTTGTAAGAAGTAAAATAACTATTCACTAATTTGTATAAATGATGGTAACCTAAAGGCATTACCAGGTGAACACATGAAGTACAATGTTTTTTTCTGTAGAATCCACTCCAAGAAATGCAGGCGATGTTGTCTGCAAAAAGACAATAAGCAGCTTTATTGGCCCGGTATAAACACATACCAGGCGTTTTACTGGTTATTTTGTAGAAATACAGCTAAAGACAAGGACAGAAAAGTTAAACAAGAGTTAAAATGTATCTTGTATAGCCTACATACCAGTAGGTGAACGTTGATGAATATACAGTATTTAAAAAGTATATTTAACAACATACAGTGTCAACTGTTGGTCAATGAAAACAATATCAGCATTGCAAGCTTAGTTACCACAGGAACTTCAAAATGATGTGAAAAGTGCCAACTTTTAATGAATGTAGAATCTAGAAGATAAAATACCAGATAAGATAAGATAATCCTTTATTAGTCCCGCAGTGGGGAAATTTACAGGATTACAGCAGCAGAGAGTAAAGTGTAAAGAAGAGACATGGTAAACAATCAAAAACAAGTATTATAAATAAGCAATAAAAAACAGTACTAATACAGATCCTACTGGGAGCTGAGCTGGTTGCACAGCCATTAATAACTGCCATGACAATAATATAAGTTAAGCTTTATACTGATAAACCACATCTTTATTTGATTTACTCATTACTAGATAGTCCCCCCTATATTGTATAAGGGTTTTCTGATTCTGGTTGCTTTTGAAACTACGCTTTAATTCTTTAATTACTTTATTGATGTAGGTTTTGAGGCGTTTGCGCGGGTGGTTCATACGTCTCTCACCATGTCCATCCCCTTATGTCTTGACATTTTGTTTTGGCTGACTGATTATTGTGTGTGTGTGGATTTAAGTCCCTGTGGTTTGGTTACTGGGCAGAGTAATCAGCCGTGTGGTTTGTCTCCTGAGTGGACTCGTGTTGTCTCTAAGTACAGCTGACAGGTACAGATTGGCTGCATGCCCTCATCAAGGAGCCCAGGAGGCAGGACAAAAAGAGTGAAAGCAAAGAGAATCAGGACAGGACGTTATTACTGCTAGCACAGTAGGTTAGGTGTTCCTGCTATTTTCCATCACTTATTTTATCATTCCAACTGCTTCTTTCTTTACACCTTTTCTACACAGACACATGCTTCCTGTTATTTCTCATATTTCTTTCTAACCTTTTACCGGCTTCACCCTTTTCCATTCTCTCCCGTTTTGTCTCTGTTATGAAATCAAGTCAACGCTGTGTTTTTAAATAGACTTGTCAGAATATATATATATTCTGACAAGTCTATTTAAAAACATATATAAAGAGAATCAGGACAGGACGTTGTATGTATGTATGTATGTATGTATGTATGTATGTATGTATGTATGTATGTATGTATGTATGTATGTATGTATGTATACACATATTCCTTTATTTATGCTCACAACCTTTTTACTTTTCAAAATGAAAAAATCAATAATTATTTATTTTTAAAATATTCAAAATGTAATGAGTTAAATACGTTTTGATATGGGATTTAAAAGTGTGGTTTCATGAGTCCTGACACCTAAAGCACCATCCCTTGTGGTCTTAAATCTGATTGCTGTAACAGCCATGAATTTATCATCTGAAGAGCTCAGGCTGTAATGGGAATGTAATGGGAGTCAGTGATATGTAGCTTTTTTATTTTGCTTTACCAACATGTGTTATTATTATTATTACAGAGTGAGTGACTGTATAATAATGTCTATTAGGAGTGGACACACAGAGGGTCCTAGTTTAATACAATAATGTGTATGTGTCTGCATTTGATTGTATGGCATATAGTTGTTTCATGCCACAGTGTTTGTGCATTCAAGCAGGCAGGCACTGTCCCTCACTCTGTGTGTGTGTGTGTGTGTGTGTGTGTAAGTGCTTATGTGAGCACACGCCGCCTCCTTGAGGAAGATAAGGTAGCGCCAGCCTGCTAGCATTCACTGGCAACAAAAGGAAAATGTCATGTTCTGCTGTACGCCCTCTCTCGTCCTTTCTGTAGCGTTAACTCTTAAAAGGAAAGGAAATGAATCCTGCACACATCTACTGACAAAGGAAAGATAAACACAGCCGTCTAATTACAAAATGTAACCACTGATTCTTTGTCATGTTTAAACACACAGGGTATTGAGATGGAACAAGAAAAGAAAACCCCTCTCCGTTCTGACCCGGACTCTCCTGTTAGTGACCTCCTTCATCGGTTTGGTCTCAAGAACCAAATTCAAGCCGAACTGCAGGTAGTGAGACACTCTGGCTTGGTGATAAATACAATGTGTTGGTTGTGATATAAAGCCACTTTTAATGAATAAACACTTTCTTTATTATACATAAGAATTCATGATTTTCCAGTTTTAACATATACATGAGGCCATTCAAGAAGGAAATTAAACCTATATATAGAACAACAAATTACAAAGGAATGAAGGATTGATGATTTGGACTAAAAGAGGTTCCAGCAGCGTTGCAGCATCATCCATCACCCAAGCGCCCTCATAAAGCAATCCTGCAACTACTCCACGTCACCCCAAGTAGGAATTACTTAAAATTAAATGGCAACAATCATCGGTTAGTGGTTGTGCTATAGAGAGAAAAATACTCCCCATCATGCACAGATTTCAACCTGGCAGACTTGAAGCTACGGGCAAAATCCAGTTATACGTGTACATTTTATACAGTTCTGTCAAATTAAACGTTCATCTTTACAGGATACAACTCTCTTAGGTTTAGGCAACACAACTACTTGGTTAGGTTTAGTTGTCTTGAGAAATATTTGGTTCATGCATACATTTGTTGTTTATAAATGGCACAATTTAAATATTTCTATCTATTGTTCTATACATCTATATTGTACAGATTGTAGAGATCTGAAACATTTGAGGATACTTCAGAAAAAATAAGACATAAAAGTAATACTAGTATAAGTTACATTACAATAAGCAAATATACCAATCTAGGTACCATCAGTCAATTTCTAATGCAGAGTTCAAAACCAAATCTGGTTCACAAAGATTAAATTAATGATAAAAGCCCATAGTCACCATTATCAGAGCACAATATGGCATTGGCATATACCTGCCAGACTATCTGATAACTTTTAGGTGTAATAGCTGCCGTAGTTAAACACAGTATTTAGTCTTTGGCGAGGCTTGACCTTTTGAGAGCATGTGTGCAGAAGCTAATGGGTTTGCCACTGAAGCTGCTGGGCAGGAGAACAAACAGGTAGGTGGTAACCACAGTTCCTAAGGTTACCAAGGACATGGCATGTAGCAAGGGCTCAACGGTTTCCTTGATGACTGCTAACAGTCGGTCATTCATCCGTGAAACAGGCTTATATTAAATGGAAAGCTTGATCATTCGAGGCTTTCAAAGAGTAGACTACTGGTCCACTTGTCAATTAAATGATGAATTGATTTGGAGTGATTACAATGTCTAAAGTTGAAAAGAAATAAATGTCTCATTATTTTAAAATGCATCATTTGACCAAACCTCCTTTCCACTTTCAACTGTTCTGTCTTGGGACTTCAACATCTGGCTGAAACAAAGTAAGAAGCCTGCACGCAAAGTGAAAAGTCTGAACTGGGTTGAACCGCGCCAACCCCCGTCTGGCGTTGAACTCTCACCTGGGTAAGAGATTTGGTTGAAACCAACAATGGTTCCTCATTGGACGAGCGCCACAGGAACCCCAGGGAGCCCCTGTGACACAGACATGATGTCACCAAGGTTATAGAGACCGGCACATTATGACCTCGTCCCGTGCTCTCCAACTTTAACCTGCAGAAGAAGAAGAATTCCCAGATTCTTCCATATTGACATACTGATGGATTTTAGGTAAAAAATAATTGGAGGTTTTATTGATTGAAATCAGCAGCTATGATAACAATACCATGAGGTTGTTTTGTCAGATGTTTGCTTATAACCTTGTACAATTTCATTGGTGCATTTAAAAACAATTGCATTTGGTAGAATGCAATTGGCAGCAAGAGAAATTTGGTGAATTCTCTGGTCAGATAATATGGCTGCTATCTTAACCTAAACAATTCAACATCGAGGCAACTTTGTCCATCAACTTTGACATTTCAGCACCACGCATCATTGATAAATCTAAAGGGTCCGGCTTCAATCTTCCTACCAGAGATAGGCATGGTATTTAGTCTATTTATCTACTGCAATAGCTTGATCCAGGATGATATCATTAAGACAGGTTTCTGTAAAGATGTGCACAACAGTCTTTGATTTAACAATGCAAGAAGGACAAACAAATGACAATCTTAAAGATCTCTCAACATCAAATAGCCTGCTCATAAACAAACAACAAAAGGTGCATCTATCAACTGTTGAGCAACTTTATCCATGTAACATTGCACACACAATTCAAAAGTTTGTTTTGAAGAATGGCTGAACTGCCCTTAAAACATGGTTGAGCATCAAAGTGGTTCCTTAGCCTGGAGTCTTCCTTGCACAGTCTCAAATACGCATCTAAAAATGACAGGGTTTAACAAGCTGGCATGTCATGTCCAAGAACGGCAATTTCACACGAGCTGTAATTCTGCAAAGATCATACCTTTTTTTCTGCAGTCTGACGGTTGTATTGTTCAATGCCATGTCTGCACCCTCCGTCAATCTGAGAGCCAGCGTTCGTTAAGTAAGTCTAACTTGATGGCATTATCCACATGTGATGCACGACTCTTGTGTCTTTTCTGAAATATGTCTTGAAATGCACAGGCTGCAGACCCATGGAAAGCAGAACATGGCATTCATTCAAATATGCCAGCAGTTAACCAAGTTTTCCATTTGAAACACTTATGGTTGAATTTTCTTTCAGAGCTAGTGCAGGAGGTAACCTACCAAGCAGCATCAGGCACAACGACTAATTTAGACACACTTCAAGATATTCTTTTCAGAATATGATGAATTGCAAAACAAAATCTCTAAACAAAGTTAAGTTATTGTGTCTGAAAATTGAGAAAAACCTCTCTGGCCCTCTGGTGGTGCCACGTGGGCCCCTAATGCAAATATTATACATGTCTTCTCCCTCTCTTCATGAGCACACCGCTTTCAGCAGGTCTGGCTGAGTGGTTGGACGATTTAGTAGGCAGTATTCGTCTCAAGATCCGCTTCACTTAATCCAATCCTCATACTTTTTTTTTGTGAATCTGCATGCACTTTTTGCTACTACCATTAAATGCATTATTGGATTCTGAATCTAATCTGGAGAGGTTTCTCACCCAGACAATTAGCTGGACCAACGCTACAGGATCAAGAAACTTACTGTTGTGTGTGTGTGGTGTTCGGTCTGTGGGACTCGTTTTCATTTTTTATCAAAAGAAAAATTATACGATTCATTATTTTTTCAAACTCAGACTCATTGGCCTTGGCTCATCTCTGTGAAGAACATAAATCAGAACACATTTTCAATGACCACACCCTGTACACCTCCCTACACATTTATATTACATACAGGATGTTCCAGGCTACTGGACCCAGGGATAATACAAGTTTTGAAATTGTAGGTGCTGTGTACCTTCACTCTGTCCTCCTGTCTGGGCCTGCTTATAGAGAGTGTGTGTGTGTGTGTGTGTGTGTGTGTGTGTGTGTGATGTTTTTATGCGTCTGCCGTTCCCGCACAAGGTTGCAATATTGTTGATAAATTCAAGCACCTGTCAGCTCTCACATTTCCGCTCATTGTATCCTCTGTCTTGCAGGAACCAATCTGTATTCACTCATACTCTATCCCATTTGCAAATTGGAGGAGGGACACAATAAATATAATTTTGGCCGTGAGGTTCCTTATCACAACTGATCAAGGTGGCCAAAAGATTCTCTGCTCAGAGGGCCTTGCAATTGATTTTGGAAGAGAGAGAGAAACACGTTTGATGATGATGTAGAAGAAGAGGTTCCAGAATGTGACGATCACATTTATGAAAATTCAGAGTCTGACTTTGAAGAAGAGGATGAGATTGAGCATCAGCTAGTTCCAAAAATGAAGACGAGCACCAGGACCAGCCTGATCCCAGGGTTCTGTGATCCCAGAGTTCTACGCTCTGACTTCAGGGTTCTATGCTCTGACCTCAGGGTTTTATGCTCTGATCACAGGGTCCCATGCTCTGATTTCAGGGTTCTCTGATCCCAGGGTGTTATGCTCTGATCACAGGGTTCTATGCCCTCAGGGTGCTCTGACCTCAAGGTTATATGCTCTGATTTCAGGGTTCTCTGATCCCAGGGTGTTTTGCTCTGACCTCAGGATTATATTGTCGGATCTCAGGATTCTATGCTCTGACCTCAGGGTTCTATGCTCTGACCTCAGGATTCTATGCTCTGACCTCAGGGTTCTATGCTCTGACCTCAGGATTCTATGCTCTGACCTCAGGATTCTATGCTCTGACCTCAGGGTTCTATGCTCTGACCTCAGGATTCTATGCTCTGACCTCAGGGTTCTATGCTCTGACCTCAGGATTCTATGCTCTGACCTCAGGGTTCTATGCTCTGACCTCAGGGTTCTATGCTCTGACCTCAGCTAGTTCCAAAATGAAGACCAGCCCGTCAGCAGCCAGCAAGTGAAGAAATATGGATATACTTTTTTTTGTAATTGAATGGTCTTCTTAAAGAAAGATCTGGGCGGCCAGTGATGCCACTTCCTCAAGTATTTTAATTTAACATAAAATTGTTATTGTGTTGAATTAAAAAACCCAAAATGGCTGAATAAGAAAAATATGAACATCACACAAAGGTTAATAAAAATGGCTAAATCCCCTAAAAACAGGAAGTGCTAAGCAAACATGTGTAGAGAGGTTTAATATACTTCAGTTTTAATAGACCAAGAGGTTTGAGTCGCATTACGACTGATTTTCTATATTTGAAAACTGTCTGTGCCGTCTGAAACCCACGCGCGCACACACACACACACACACACACACACACACACACACACACACACACACACACACACACACACACACACACACACAGCTGTCAGGTTAACTTCATGTTTCATCCTGACTGACTGTGGCAGACAGGCTGTGCCATCTGCCAATCTGCGACCTTGAGACTAATGTGAATGAGTGCTTGTGTGTGTGTGTGTGTGTGTGTGTGTGTACTTATGTGAGTGGGACAAAGTGTGTGACTTGTGTGTTTGAATAAGTGGAAAAGCTACAAGGTGGGAAGAACAAGGTGACATGATAGGGAAAAAACACACAGCAGAACTTCCTAACCTCACACTCACGCTTTCCCTCCTTCCCAACCGTTCTTCCATCTTTTCTTTCATCTTTTTCCTAGTTCTCTCTTTTTTACCAACTTTTATTTTTCTTCTTTCAAATATTTTATTTTTGTCCTCTTGCCTTCTAATCTTTTTTCTTTCCTCATTTCTTCCAAACCTTCTTTCTTTCACACGTATTTCTTTTTTCCTCTCTTCCAATATTCACCCTTCCATTTCTTTCTCTTTGTTTCCCCTTGTCCCCAAAACATGTTCTGTCTTTTAGGTTTTGTATTTCATACCCCCATCCAACCTCTCGACCCCTTTCTCATATCTGTCCTCTATCCTTCTCTTTCTATATGTCTTTGCCCTCATTTTGTCTTTCTTCTTTTCTTTTTACAGTTGTCATGGTCAGAATATATATTTGTTATTATGTCCAGAATTAATTTGGATTTTGTTGTTGAAGAGCCTTACTCTTAATTACACCATTTGAACAAGTTGTTCAGAGCCGGTATAATTGCCACCCAATCTCTGTGGTAGTTTTTGAATAATGCTACAAAAAGGATCTTTCTTTCAAGATGCAAATCAAATATCCATCAGCATTATTTAAGTGAACTTAAACGAACATAATAATAATTATGAAATAAAAACTCAAATCGAACTGAATATTATATATTGTGGCTAAAATATATTACTTCCGAGAAAATGAGACAATAGGAATGTCTATCAACTCTCGGGACGTTTACCCACAGATATTGAGCGGACTTTATTCCGGGAGATGGATTCACTGCTTCACTGCTTTCTTATTTCATGTGTAATTTGTAATTTTTAAGGATAATGCATAGCCTTTGTTACATATTACATACGTAGAGGGATGAGACTACAATACTCACATAACACATGCAGACATGATATCAGGGACACCATGAAACACCTCGACACATGTGAGTGGATGCAGGAGGACAGCAGCTCTGCAGGGTACGACACACATCCACACATTTTCTTAGCAGAGTTCAAATCAGATAACGATTTTAATAATCTTTATCCACGCTCCAATTGTGCGTGTGTGGTGTGTGTGTGTCTTTTAAATGCTCGGGTAATTTGTGTTTACAGAAACTTGCCAAAGGTGAAGGCTTTTGGGAGAAACAGAGAGGCTTATAGTGGAATGGAGCCATAGGCGCTGTTGTTACTTTCATTTTCTCGCCTCTCCGCCTCCTCTTTTGACACAGATGGCAGCGCTGGTGAAGTTAGATATGTCTGTGATGTGTGTTTGTGTGAATTGGTAGGGCTGGCTGTGGAGGCTTGTGTACTTGCAAGAGTTGCAAGCACAGTGCTCAACATTTATGCACTGGAAGACCAAAAAATTGAGCTACAAACTAAAGCCAATATTTTAATTGACTATTTTTCATCATTAATGTTTGTCAGACGCAGGTAGTACTCTGTTCAAGTCTTGGTCTTTCTCCTACTACAACAATCTAGTTACGTTGTGCAGAAATGAAAAACAGTGTGTGTGTGTGTACATTCATGCACAACATTTCTTTAGGGTAAATTCCTGTGTATGTTTCAAACAACGTTCTTGTCAGCATGAATTTATCTCATGCTTTCTTTCTTCATTCTGTGTGCACAAATTAGCAACACTATGAATGCTTTCATGGAGAGAATGACCCATTTTTACATGTTGTAGCACCTCGCCTCCCTCTGCAAAGGCAGGCTGTTTCGATCCACCATCAAGTGTGGTCATTTGGAACAGTTCTAAACACGTTTGATGTGGTCAGGTGAGACCGCATACAATGCATTCGTTTGAAGGGTACTGAGATGTCAAGCTCCCCAGGGAACGAGCACGGGTCAATACGATGCTTGCACATGCCATTTGTGTGTGCGGGAGTGAATGACAAAATAATGACAAAAGGGCCTGCACTCCTGAAGAGGCTGTTTGTTTTCATAGGTGTATTCATGGGAGATGTGTGTGTGTGTGTGTGTGCGTGTGTGTGTGTGTGTGTGTGTGTATTTTTGGGTCTCTGTCTGAGCATGAGTGTTGATGTGTCACAAAAAAAAGTTTACATAATATTCTTAAAACTTAAAACTAGTGCACCAATGTGTCTTATACAATCATTTAAATATCTTATAAAACGGATGGCTCAAATCGAGCTGGTTCTAGCTGTGATATAATACCCACATACCTAGGCTATGACTCATAATTCCTTTTCACGCAGTGTTTGAGAAATACTACAAAATGATGGTTAGTTACAACTACCGTGTTCCCATTCATATTATCATATTAAAGTTGCAGTTTTAAACACATGGTTAATGTTTTCAATTTAAACAAAACTAAATGGCAACAAAATGACTTGGTTATATTTAAGCATTCACAACTACTTGGGTGGTTTCAAGTTGATGATGTGGACGTGAATTAAAATAAATCAATGTGGACTTTTGGTTTCTCACCGGACACAAACGGTGATCTCCTGGGTGAAAGTATTTTGATTGGTTGACCCACCCTGACCTCCTCCCTACGTCAACTTTTGCAAACTAGATTAGAAAGTTTCCCTCAAAGCAATTAACAATACAGTTCAGTTGTTGAAACTACTTTTTTGGAGACCAGGCTGCATCGGGATTGGATTCAATTAAGTTCATGTGAACTGTGTCTCCGATGCTGGTTTTGGTCAATTACTTGCCAATTTAAATCGTTGCCCTCTTCGTTCTGGTTTAAAAATAATGAAATAACCCAAATATGCTATCTGACTCATCCTCTTCATTTAGCAAAAAGCTATTAGATTGGTGAGCATATTTTAATTTCCCTTTTTAAGTAAATGTTCCTGGAACTATAAAACCAGAAATTCAACAAAGAGCTAAAAAGCCCTTTTGTGTCGCCTGCCTTCCATCGCATCTGAAGAACCGGAAATATTTGTCAAATTAGACTAATGGAAAAAACATCTGCATTTGAAACAACATTCATTCACAGGAAGACAACGCAGACTTCTCATGCTGTTCTGGTTTTCACCCTGCGGTTACTCATGTTTGATGGTTATTACTTCCTACTTTATCACATAACCACAATGAAACCATTAGAAACTAAAAATGTATTTCTTATGTTCACCCTTGTGCCAAAATTCAATGTGAATGGAGAATAAATAAATATCTGCTGCTTTTCCTTATTAACATATTAGTCATAAGCAGTCTGTCTTTATTTTGTGAACGACGCAGTACAGGAATCGTACATTTTCAGAACAAACATCTGAGCACTGCATGAAGCCAAAATAAAATATTAGATGCTTTTATAGTGTCTATTTTTGTCACTATCAGTAAGTACTGTCAACAGCCATACTAAAGAAAATGTTGTTTTTCCACCAGTTTTCAGTTGAAATTAACCCACTACACGTACATATATGGGTGTGACATCACAATCTTTTAATCTCACATTAAATTACAACCTTTAATGCCTGCACACATTTGACTAATTTAAGGATGAAAAGTTGCTTAGTAACTTAAAAATTGGACAGAGACTTGAGACTTCTAAAATTATAACGTGTCCATACCGCTGTTGCTGTTTTCATAAAATATTTTTATTCCCATTCACTTGGTAGGTAACGTCCAAGTCATTTTCAACAAATCGCTCTCCACAGCAGGTGCTGGTACGCACGGCCTTGCTGTCGGCATGCGTGTTTCAAAGCCTGACACAGTCGAACATTTTGATATTTTTAACAAGCCACCCCGCTAGGTTCCTGGTAGTGTCAACAGCTTGTCCTTTGCTGCCTTTACTTAAGCAGAAACAAAGCAGAGGAAAGAGGTCAAATTAGAGAATTAATCCTTCCTTCGTGTGTAAGAAACAGCCAGCTTTTTTTCTTGCTTTTTCTATGTTAAATAACTTCCCAGGTAAGACATTTGTGCCCACAAGAAAAGTCAGAACATTTGCCAAATTCCTGGTTTCTGTTTTGCTGATCAAGAATTAAAGTTGAAGCACTGACACAACAATTTATATGACTGAAGCACATTTAAAAAGAGACTCCCCGTAGAGTAATTGAAAGCACTAATTACAATTAGTGAGGGGTCATGTATTTATTCATGGCTCTACTGTACTTTAAAAGGTTGGGTTAGGGTTTGCAAATGGAAGGTCATTCAAGTTTTCAAGTTCATCACAAAAAGAAACAACGCTCCTTAATCCCTCCAGTCAGTAATCAGGTGATAGTGAGCAGGTGTGCAGGCAGCTCAGATGGCTCTCTAATGAGGGGATTAGTTACAGGTGTGAGGAACACTGAGGACCTGCATGGAGCTTCAAAATATAATGAAGCACTTTAAGTGTTCAGGGTTATTTCTCAAATATTGCTTGTGTATAAACTTGATAAAATTAGGAATTATTATTCTACTTTATTAATTATACTTCTATTCCACAACGTTTGAGGGAAATATTGTACTTTTGAACCCATTGCATATAATTTACATAGATTATGTCATATCTGCATTGGAGATTGTGATTTAACATCTTTAAATCAAGATGTATTCAGTTATCCAACAGTTTAAAGGTAGTTAAATGATAAGGCTGGTAAATCAGCCTTATCTGTGAATCTTCTGTATTTTATCATTTTTTAATAAAGCGTGGTATCGCTCATTCCTCTGAGAGCTCTATTGTTGTTCAAAATATTTTGACTTAATCCTACATACAGAAATACTCACTAAGGTTACTCACTTCTTCTGGGTCTGTCCACGGAGGGCTGGTCGCTGCTGCAGTGAGTCTGTAGCTTGAGCTGATGGAATATCTGGGGAACCTGTTCGGTACATTTTCTTCGTATTCGTAAGAATAAGAACTATATAGCCAACCGGTGAAATGATCCAACGTTGACTGTCTGAAGAAAAACCTTAAATGTACAGTTAGATAAACCCTGTGTTGTTGTCCTATACATCCACCCCAACCTCTTTCCTCGGTGGAATGTGTTGATCCATACAACGGTTCCTCAAACAACAGTTTATATGATATCTTACGCCTCAGTTTTTTGTGAAGCCAGCAACACATGTCAATCTTCACTTTTTACATGTACTTCTGCATTCTCAGAAAACAACTTGATTAGGTTTATGAAGATTGTAATTTGGATTTAAATAACTACAGAAGGGCTGTAACCACATTACTCAAGTTATGCGACAAATAAAACATTTAGTCTTGTTTCACAAAGGGAACAAACAGCGGCCTTCTGGGAAAGATATTTAGCTGCTATGCGTTGGCGAGCCGTGAAGTGCCGAGCTAACGGCAATCTTCCTCTAAACGGAGGCTTTTGTTGGGAGGCTCTCTTCAACATGGCTGTGTAGGTGTGTATGTGAATGTGTTTGTGTGGAGGAGCTGAGCCTCGCCCTCAGTCAACAAAAAGAGCTGTGGAGACAAGTAGCCTGAAACCAAAATGTTTTTATTCTGTTCCTTTGGCTTAGGTGCTGTTAAAATAAATGGTTATGGTTATTCATGAATTGCATCCACATTTTGGCCGTTTACATGTGGTTCCTTTTTTCAAATCATTGAGCTTTAAGAAAGATCCTCAACTTACTGTCGTTAACATTGTAACTGGTTCTCCTACCACCATGAAAAAGTTAGTAAGCATGTTTTTTTATTGAAGATTTAGATCTTCAATAAAAAACGCTGGATTTGGAGCTGGATGGTTCCATCAGAAAATATTAAGGGATGGACAGTAAGAAAAATACAGAAAAAAGTTTTTCCCCCACCTTTTCATAAAAGATCTGAAAACATCCTCCAGTCATCAGCCCGTCTAGTTTTCTCTTTTTCATAGAATCTTTTTTTACCCCTTTCTCTTCACTCTGCTCGGTCATCCTCGGGTATACTTCTTCTGTCTGACCTAGCACAGCCCTTTTTTCTTCCATCTCGGCAGAACTCCCTTGCCCTCCCCTTACACTCTCTGTCTGTCTCATCTTTGTTTGTGCTCTTATTCCGCCCACACTCCCTTCATCAACGTATTCCTTTATCCTTCCCTCATCTTCCCACATGCTCCCCTCTCCATCTCCCTACCCTCATTTCTATTTTCTGTCACCACCTGTCCCTCAAATGAAACATTTGATTCATGACTGACATATTTTGGGGGTTTTATCACCTACAGTTTGAGTGCCAACCTCAATAAATCTAAAATCAAGAACTTTTGTACTTTTTTTTCCTTCATATTTCCCTATTATATATTCCTCTAATAATTAAAATTTCTTAATTATATTTTTTAAACCTAGTATTGTTAAACATTCTCTTGCTGTCGTCTCAATGGTCTGATCATATTTCAATTACATTGTGTTCTGTGTGCATTTACACCTCCTGGAATGACGACTGACAGCAGAGAACCGAACAGTTTTAGGTTGGCAGCAATGATTGATTAGCTTTGTGACATTGCAACAAAATCTTTCTGGTTTAACGTTGAGTGACACTCTTAGTCAGTTGCAAAGAGCTGTAAAGACAGTCTTTTGGAAATGTGGCATAAACCCAGTTCAAGATAATCTTTTTGTTAAATAGCACTTTTATTTTTTGTCTTAATGTGAAAACCGGCAGAGAATATAAAGATACAGACGGGCTTCTCATAATTGAAAGCAGCATGTTTTTCTCAAATCTACCATCGTGTGTGCTTTACTCTGGAGATGTACTTTACTCTCCTGCTGCTTACTCCACCTCAAAACCTCTTGATGCAGTTTACCACTGCAGGATATAAATGTCATACCATTATACATTATGATTTTTGTTTCTGAATGTCTTCTACTAAAGGAGTATCCCTTTGCTTCTAAAATGTTAAAGGTCTCTCAATTTATTTATGTACCTTTTTTGCTCACTTACTTTCTACAATTCTCTCCAGGTTTGTTGAGCTTAATTATAATGTCTGTATTTTATTGGTTTGAATGTGTATCCGTTTTTATCTTTGGATTTAAAGGGTTGGGAGACTGGAGATAATATGAACCTTGTATTTGCTCTTGTTCTCAATTCAAAAGTATATTGATGTCTTGTTTTTATTAATGGAAAATCATTTTTAAATGACATCTGGATTTATTTTTTTACAAGCCCAATTTGATTTAAAAAAATGCGTAGGATCTAACACTGGAGTACTCTGCATACCGCATTACTAAATCTCCAAATGTTACATTACTCGTGAGATCGCAACATGAACACGTTAAATTTGTTTTGGTGAAGAGTCTGAACTTAAGACATGCATGATGCAGCTTGTCTCCTGCTTCAAACAGCAATCCAGCATTCCTCTCTCCACCTCTCAGCACTGCTTCTATAATCTGATCACTGTGCTCCTGCACACCAAAAGACTTTTCATTAAACAAGCCTTGGCATTGCGTCCAGATATCCTCGTCTGCTTCCTAATGAAAAGAGACATAATGAATATGAAAATGGGGTTTCATGGCTTCAACACAGTCTGATGATATTATATCAGACAGATCATTTGTGTGTGTACTATTGTGACTTCAGTTGTTCGTCAGGGAGTGTATACTTTGCTGTTTATGCAGGATGGTGTGTGAGTTTATGCAGCTCTCTGTATGAATGGATGCATCTTGGTGTGTGTGTGTGTGTGTGTGTGTTAATACTGGCTTCAATGTCTGTACAAAGAGTTTGCCTCCAGCATTGTGTATGCATCAGCAAAACAATGCATACACAATTCACAGTCACTGTTCAATAAGAAAGCCACTGTGTGTCCCTGTAATATTCTCACATCCACCTTACTTTTCAAAAACTGCTAAATTCTCTCTTGCAAAGATTTCGACCATAAGTTCATACCACAGCAATTCCCTAAAGGACAGTGAAGGTTTTTACATGTGTTGTGCTAAACATCCTTCTAGGGAAATATCTCAGCAAAGCACAGCAGCAGAAGATAAGTGGACATAGTCTGCGTGGGCAATAGTTGCCACCAAGAGATAACAGTCGGACATGAAGTGTAAAAAAAAAAACGTTTTAGGCTGTTTCAAATCTCATCCTTTGCTGGACTTGGAAGATCCTGACAAATCCCCAATGAATGCGTTTCCTGTAAACGTTGCTGCAGCAGCAGCAGCTCCTAGGACCTGTCTTCACCAGGCTGACTGGCAGTACACCTTTTTTAAACCAAACTAGTTTTCATGTCTGCTCCATGGCAAGAAATCAAGTGTTTTTATGTATTGATTCGTTGATTTTATTCCCCTGCACACCCTGGCAATTGAGGGGCATCTGCATAGTAAAACAGGCAAGCGCACATACGGACTAGGAGTCATGATCAGTCAATGTAATTTAATAGGGAATTACTTTTAGAGCTACAAATGAGATGCAAACAACAGAATATAACATCCATGGTTGAAAACCAGGTAATAAAGTGTACTGAGTGGATTTTTGGACTCAGAGACGCAGCTGCGGTCGATAGTGATTCTAATTGTCTCTTACACCAAGAGGCTAAAACTGGCAGACAAAATCAAAACAAGCTGAAAAAAACATGTTTTTTTTAAGAGCATGCCGATAAAACAGAAGAGGATAAAGACATAACAAAGACCGTGACAGAGATTATTTATTTAAACCAGACAAAAAATACCCTCAGTACTGCTAATGTTTGCTTTACTTTATTTAAAAAGACAGACTGTGAAAATAAACTGCTGAGATTTAGCTACAATGTAATATTCTGTCACGCTTGTACTTTAATGAGCACTGTGTCTTATTTGATTGTACAGGATTTGTCATAGTACCAGTCAAAAATCCCCAATGGCTGTTTATTTACCCCTCAGCAAGTACATAGTGAAAGAAATACATTCACAAACACCTGTCGACACCTGTTTTCTTTGATAAACACTGCCCAGAGCAAAGATCCTAAATCCACCTGATTCTGCACACGTCCTCTCACTAAGTTCTACAGGTGCTGAGGCAGAAATATCCATTTACTTCTGGTCAATTAAAGGTAATACTGTCCACCATAAATGGCATAACCAGCTGTGCAAAGCAAAAATGTCTTCACGTCAGTTTGTAGCTGTAATTGGATTCCCTTTGAACAAACACATTTGTGTTAGTGTCTTCGTCAGAACCTGGTATAAAGCAGGACTTTGTCTCTCCTTCTAGCAGAGGTCCGTGTGTAGCATGGGCGAGGGGAATGTGCTGTGTGCGTATGTTTACTCTCTCTCTCTCACCGCATACAGAGTGGAAAGGCAAATGATTTCATTGAATCTTTGGGCAGGGTTTGAACTCAGAACAATGAATGGTCATGTTGTTTATCATCCAAGTTCCTATGCTAATGTAATTCTATTCGAAAAAGCAAGGCTCCCTTTAGCCAAAGAGCCACTTCAACTGTATGAAGCTATATAAGCTGTATCAATTGCTTTATCTCTCTTGGCAATTTTTCCTTTTACAATTTGCATAAATTGGTTATGACGGAAAACTGAGACTCTTGTGAATGCAATGTATTCATGTGTGTTGCTATTAGTCCCCATAGCAGCCATGTCATTGTAGTGAGGCTACTTATTGAAACTTGACCTCTCTGTATAAAATTACCTGTTGTTCCCTATAGAATAATCCCAGCCTCATGAAACCATGAAACCACAAAGTAGAGACCTAGGGCATATACATATGTATTGTTTTAGGTATATTAACATTAAGGGGGTTTCTGAGCAGTTTCCAGAACAGATGTGGTCACCATCCAATCCCCAAATCACAGCATGGATTTATGGTGTTCCTCAACATCTTGGTGTCTCAATGTGGTTGTCAGGAGGTGAGAGGAGCCAAATGCCTAAAGAATATTTATTGCTCCAATGAAAAACACAAGGTAAGGCTTTAGCAGACAATACAAGGGGAAGGTGATTGGACACAGCGGGTAACAAACAACAGACAAGGCAGACAATCAACAGACAATCACAGGGACGGGAAGTGCAGGGAACACAGAGGACACATGAGGGCTTCAAACTAAAACAGGAAACAAGAAAACCTCCAGATCATGACAGTGGTATTTTGAAGGGATCCCCCCCCCCCCCCCTAAATCAACCATTTTTATCAATTCTCAGTTTTGGCCCCTTATCTGTGTGATACATGGTAGCACCCCCAAAACATTGCTGCAACAATTAATGAGACATTAGTCAGCAGGGGATTTGCCATTTAATACTTCTTTCTATCTCAGCCGTTATACTTGACTACAACACTGACTTGAACAGGCACACAGTGCTGAGCTGCATTTCAAAATAATTTTCAGGTTCCCAGCTTTCCATAACTTAAGCTCTCTGTTCATTCACCATTTGATGTGAACAAGAAAACTGCTATTCACACATTCAAAGCTGAAAGCCTGCAAAAAAGCTTTAGATAGGCATAGAGTCTGTTTGACAAACAGCACGTAAAGGCTGTGATCTCCTTGAACTTGTGTATTACTGTTTTTGAAGTTCGCTTGTCAGAGGTTCACTGTCACATGCTGCTGTCAGAAAAGTGCCAACAGCTCAGAACTATTTTCAAGCGCATGTGAGCGTTAAAGTTGGACTACAGGAAGAAGACAGTGACTGAACAAATGGAAACACTTAAATGCAGTTAAGAAAAAAAAGGAATTTGATGATTATATCATTAATAACATAGCGTAAAGGACCGTATAATTGTTGTTGTTTATATATATTTACAGGAAATAAAAATCACACACATGGTATCTTAGAAATACTAAGGCAAGCAAACAAAGAATCCTTGGAAAGATTGCAACCACTGTGAAGTTCATAATTAATTAATTAGTAATATTTGAAAACTTTCTGCTTTGTCTGAAGAAATTTACTAATTTACAGACAGAAAGAGGTTGCCAACCCAATTTAATTTACTATAAATTCACATATAAAATATAAAGCAATGTCATATAGTGCTTCCCACCACCTCTTGGTTCCATCCTGTCTTTGTTACATTTGTCGCAAAACAACACAATCGCTCATGATTGCTCAATTCATACTACTTTCTGTTTTGCATGACGATCTTGACATCTATGAGCACAGAAAAGGAAACAGTTATGTTTTTTCCCTGATAACACTTTTACGAGTCTTTTTATCTCCTCCACTAAAGAGCCATTACCACCATTACTTCTATCTGCTGGGTTAAATCCCAGAGTGGGAACCAATTTCAGTTTGTTGAAAATAACTGCATCTTCTCTGACAGATAACAGCTCGCTTATGTGGCTCAGTTATCTCCACTAACTCAGCAAAACAGCTGGCTGTTAAATGCCAAATTAAACTGTCCTCTGCTCTTTTTCCCCCTGAAGAGAGGAGAGCAGCTTGCCTCACACCACACACCCTGCTGCCGGAAAGAATGCTTCCTTGTTTGTGAGATAATAGTTTTAACTGCAGCGATTGTCTTTTGACCAAACAGCCGCAGAATAACAATCTCATCAGCTGATGCCTTGTTGGTGATGTCCACATGGAAAGTATATGTGTGTGTGTTTGTGGGGTCCGCTACGATAGGGTGACAATGAGCCATTTGAGTGATCAAAAGTGTGTGTATGTGTGTGTTGGTGTGTTAAAACATTAACAGGGTGAGTTACAAAGGTTCCGGGTAACAATGGGCAAAGGGTAGCTCTGTGTGTGTGTGTGTGTGTGTGTGTCCAGACTTAAACACTATTTAGCCCCATTAGAGGCAATACTTTACTCATCAAACTTTCTCTCCCTCTGCTTTTTTATTTGTCTTTCTGCTGTCACTTTCTTCATTTTTTTTTTTGGGTGTAGGGACACGTCACACTAATAAATATTACTGTAAATGTGTGCGTGTTAACCAAAATGCGTAGAAGACCTTTGAGAGTGATGTTATGGATTAGGTAAGATAGTTAGGATGGCTGAAGGACAGACTCAGGCTACTGCTTAATAGTTTAGAGAAGAAGACTGTGGGGCAGGGGCGTGGTTAAGCGCAGCTGCAGAGGGGGAGAGAGAGGGGCGGCTCAGGGAACAGGTGCGGGCAATGAGGGCAACGAGCCGCACCTGGGCTGAGGGGTGTGTGTGGTTGTGTGTGTCTGTGTGTTTGTGTGCAGGCGGGGCTGGAGGAAAGCCCATAAAAGGACGCCGGAGAGGGCGGAAGGAGGAGAGAGGACCGGAACCGGAAGTGAGAGCGAACGGCCGGCGAGAAAGTGATTGTTGCACGGGAGGGTGAGGGACGGAATAAAAGCCCTTGTAAGCATCCACAGCGTCTGTGATCCTTGGGGGAAGCGGGCACGAGATAGAACCCTGTTACAAAGACGTTTAACGATAGTTAAATATGGATGAACCCTTGTTGGACGGGTGTCTGCAAAGGTCCCGAACTTCTGAATTGAGAAACGAGAAAGCGTTGACATGAGCTGCATATAGAACGTGCTGTGTGTAATAGGCTGTCAGGTTAGGCAGAGTGTGTACTACATGATGAATGGGTGTTGCAGCGTCCTATGATGACTATGTAAACGAATGCAAGGTTTTCAAAAGTAAAGAGATTGACTTAGTGGACTAATCATGTCCCTACGGAATGACTGCAGCTGTAACGTCAAGACCTTCTGGGTAGTTTAGTTGTCACAGTCTCATTCTGTTGTGTTTTCTGTCCCTCACCTTGACTCTCGTTGCATACCTCTGCCTGTTTGACTGTTCTTCCCTGTACCGAACCTCGCTTGAGTAAAGACCTTGTTTTTGCACCCTACTACCAAGTCTTGAGTAGATTTCATAGAGCAAAGAGGAAATAACTTGGCATTCACTTACGAGCTCCGGGAGCTGATCCACTGCGAACTATCTTCCATCATGGAGACTCTCAAAACCAACGACGAGAGCGGTTGATCATTTTAGGAGACTAATCCCATTCCTGTTCATGAGACGTTTGAGCCAAAGATGGAGTTCAGCGTGGCACAGATGAGCGGATTGAGACACAGATGAGTGTCGTTGAGACAGCTTGGTAGCAAGGCTTGATGAACAAGACTGAATGTTTCTCACAAATGTTTGATATTTGTCCAAGGATAACCACAAATTGCTGGAATCACAGCACTAAGTAGGTTGTATGTATACACGTCAGTGCCACACAGGTTTATAACACTAATGACGTTGATGCTGGCAAAATAACCCTGCCAAGTCAGACCCGTACGCCTACGCCTGAGTGCCTTGGCTGTGATCCAAATATTCATAATTATAATCAAACAATTATAATAATTATTATATATTTATAAAACCATCCTTTTACAGTGCATGCTTTTTTGTGTTTACATTTGAAGTGCAATTAAAACATTTCAACAGATGAATACAAACAATTAATAAATACAAATACAAGTGTTTTAATACATAAAAGATCTTTTGAAAGACAGATGTGGGATTCTGTGGAACGCACATAAAGTGCGGTTAAAAAAAGGCTCATCGAAGTAGATATGCTTTTAAAATGATCATGTTTGGGGTAGGCTGTTCCACAGTTTCCACAGTTTGTTAGTGAGGCGCTACAACATCTGGCTGTTAACCAGATAACTAACAGAGAGCACATTGAGTAATTCTTCATTGAAAGTAGAGCAAAGGAAAAGCACTGATGGATTTTCTCAAAGGACAAGATGTTTTTCTCTTTTAACTCGCTTCAGTAGAGTTTGGTTAAGATGGTTCTTCTAATCACCTGCCACATATCTCGTAAAACTGACGGCCCATTTCCAAACAGTTTTGATGATGGCTTCTCCCATGGTTCTGTGTTATAAACCATTTAGCGGGTCGGGTAAATAAATACACGAGCCAAAACTCAAGGACACAATTATTGCAACCTGCTGCATTAAAATGCAATTAAATCTGTTTTTGCTGTGGCCAACTGAACTACACTTCTTTTCTTAACTTTGTTTTACTTTAGGTGCTCAAAGACACATCCAAGAACACTAGACTTACAGGCTGGCGCCCACTGTTCATCCTCACACTCAGTAAGCAGCTATCCAATCACAGCAAAATAAATGTGTCAGTATCGATCTGACACATGAGTTCTAAGTGGCTCATTGACACCCTCAACTCTGCTGTATCTAGGGTGCTGGAAAAAAAAATTCTAGTTAAACTTGTGTTTATAAAGCATGAAATTGACTTGTGAGTATTTAGATTTGCATGTTTTTATCCATAGTTTTCATACATGTATATATATATCAAATGATACCCTGGAATTTGTTCTCATATATAAATGCATCATGACAGTTGAGCCAATTATAGACATGCCATGTTTATATGCTTGATGAAGATTAAAAAAACTCTTTATTGGATCAAATGTATTTGTTGCATTTTTTTGGCATTAATTAAAGCCATATATCTTCTAATGATATTTCCAGCAAAGCAGCTTTGGCACACTACTATAGAAATGTTGCATCTTTTCATTTGGGATTATCTTAGCCTCACATTGACTCAAGCTGAGGCTCTCCCTGTCATCTTCCCTCACACACCCACACACACACCTTTAAGGTTACACGCTTTGTGTAATGTCAGTAATTGATGTCCATAATTATGTCACTACAAACAGTTTTTTCAGTATTTCTTTCCTTTTGATTACAACTAATTAACTTCTTCTCAGAAGCCAAATAATGTGTGTGGGCGGTTTGTTTTGCTTGTTTTTGAAGAGTATCAGAAGAAGGAAGGCTCATCAGTCCAGTAGGACACCTTTAAAAGTCTTTGTTCATATTGCATTGAGTATATATGAAAGTGTTAAACAGACCAAAAGCAATTAATCTAAGTGACAGTGTGAGCATTACTCTGCTGACCAGAGTGAACCGTCAACCATGGAACATGACATTTTAATGAGAAAGGGACTCAAATGTAACAATTTAGTATTTCATTTTAAGGTCCACCAAAGGGTTCACTGTATGGCTGGTGACATTTGTTGAAATACAACTTGTTGTTGTATTTATAGTTTGAGATGTATTAGAAAATAAGGTTCTTCTGAAGATGTGCCAGAGTGTGCATTTCCTATCATTAAAGGAATTTACAGAAAGCAGAAATTAAGTAAACAATCACTTGCATATTTATTGAGATCTGGTGGCATGGTTTCATGATAAAACACATTTTTACGAGTCCATCGAAGCTGCGGCCCTCAGTTTCTCAACACATTCCCAAATAATTAAACCTTATATTTTTTAGTGAAAATGAAAGTGAACAAACCTGACTTATCCATTTGTTATTATCACACTGACTAATTTAATGGTGAACCGAGAGGAACGATACACAAAAGTATCTTCTGTTACACTGTTCCTTTAAGAATTGATTTTGAAACAAGTTTTTTTTCATTTGACATTACAGAGTTGACCTCCATCCTCACTATAGCAACCTCTCTAATTCATCTTTTATCTGTTTGTTGTCTTAATTGCCCTCTCCTCACCTACGTCATAGATTGACTCCTACCCTCTGTGTTAGTTATTCTTTCTCTCTCAATAGCCATGATACATGAGCATTTGGAAGGAGGGTCTATTGATCTGCTCCTGATTGATATATTTATTTTACAGTGAACTGGTGTAATTTATTATTAGATTTGTCTCAAAAATTATTCTTCTGATAAAATGTTCTTTCATGAAAATGAAGCACCCTGTATACATTTCCATAACTTATTCAATTTCTTGGAATAATTCTTGAAAAGGCGTTCATCAGAGCTGGCAGTGCCGTTTGCTTTGGAAAAAAGTGTGCACATAATCAAATGAAATACCAGTATAACATGAATAATATATAGTGTCATGTGATTGATGGACAACATAAATATTTGCCAACTAAACCTCAAAGCAAGATCCTCAGAGATGAAAAAAGATGGAATGTTGTCAACACTAAAGTAAGAAAATCAAATTGATGTCAGGGATGTTGCATCTCACATTTTAACATCCGTGTATTTGTTTGAGTTCCAGTTTATGGTTGAGTATTTAGGAGTTTTGTGTTCAATTACCACGCCCCCGGTGTAAACCTGATCAGTAACATTATAGTCAAAGGTGAAGAATGAAAGAAAGACAACAGACAAGCTGACTGCCAATGTAATGAAGCATTATCGTGATCAGTAACTGTTATGTAATATCTTAATTCCAAATCATAACCCTTAACACTAATCGTTACTGAGAAAGTATTTCCATTAAAGCAAAGTGTTACTTAGTAATGTGTGAATGCTCAACACGTCCTGTACAGATTTTTATTTATTGTTCTTAACTCATTCAGCTGACTGAGAGCATTCACCCTTGTCACGGCAGGCAATCTCTTTTCGTCTTGACCTCTGAGAGACAAATCATGTAGTGTGTCAGAATAAAAGCAGAGTTCCTTTCAACCCTGTGGTCAGCTGCTATTTCAGAGTATGCCTTCACTTCCACTTCCAGTTTTCATCAGAACCAGCCCAGTGTGTTTTTGCGCTTTGGTTTCATTCAATTAATTCATCAAGTGTCTTGATCCAGGTCTCACCCATCTAGATTTGAAAGACGGATTGTTGTCCAGACCGACACTACGGTCAGCCTTCATCAGGAAATTCCAATGCCGCTCATGGTGTAACCACACCGATGGAAAATAATGATTTCCCAATTAAGTCTAATGGCCAATGCTTCTTTTATTTAATCGCCATAACTCATACACATTTAACAAACTACATGCTCTACTTTCAGTTAGTCTTTTTGATTTACTGCTTATTTGATCACTGCTGTTGAAAGAAAGGTATATGTAACATAGTGCTTTTAATAAAAGTTGTCAGCCAGTTTAAGTTTAATAATTAAGTTTTGACTTGTAGTCAAATTAACTACAGTCCAAATAATTCAGCCCATTTAAATCTGTTAGGGCCTTTTTTTAAGGGCATGGAACTCACAGTCAAGCTAAAATCTAATTCTCTTGTCCTCTGGAGCACACTCAACATAACACTAATTCAAAGAGAAATGCACCGATTTCAATTCATTTCTTGTTTTCCATTGTCTCATTATGGTGCACACACAGCAGTAGGTCAATAATATATTTTTGTACATCAATGTCTTTGCGAGGAAGAAATAACACAACACACACACACACCATTTTATTCTTGGTTATTCTATGTAGACATTGTCTTTTTTCAGGGACTTGCACAGACGTTTTGAGGGGCTGTTGCTCTAACCTGTAAAATGGCGGCAAAGTGTTGAAGGTCAAAGTCACCTTTTAATTTTTGTATTAATCTCTTCCGGCCATTGAGGAAATCCAGAGGAAACGCTGTCTGCGTCGAGCTCGCAGCATTCTCAAGGACGCCTCCCACCCTGCACACAGACTGTTTTCCCTCCTGCCCTCAGGCAGACGGTTCAGATGCTTCCGGACAAGGACCAGCAGACTGAGGAACAGTTTCTTCCCCAGAGCTGTTTCCTTATTGAACTCTGCCCCATGCTGACACCCCCCCTACTCCCCAACCACCTCCACCCACAAACCCATCTCCTCGTCATCTCCCCCCACTGACCAAAGACTTTACACCTGCACTCCAACACTTTTGAACTGTCTGCACTAAAAACTGAACATTGCACTAGTCTAGTAACGTTAGGCAGCTACTGTTTATTATTATTATGCACTATTTAACGTTCACTCAATCTGTATTACTTAACTTATCATATGCCCATTTGCCTTTTGTAAATTATGTTTATAGTTCCTGCTTATAGTCTACCTACATTTAATGCACAAATCAACCTGTATAACATGTACATATTACCGCAATCAATCTGTATATCCCGTACCTATATCACTAACTTATTATCTGTAAAATACTTATTATTATCTGTATATTGGTATTTACTGCTATTGCACTTCTGGTTGGATGCTAAACTGCATTTCGTTGCTCTGTACTTGTACATGTGTAATGACAATAAAGTTGAATCTAATCTAATCTAATCTTATGCTATCAAATTTAAAACAATAAATAAATATAATAATACAAAATAAAAGGTAAAAAAAGTAGCAGCAACTAATCACTTTTTTACTTTAGTTGAAAAGCACAGCTTATTTCAAAAATAAAAACCCAGTTTTAACCTCAACTTTTTCACCAGGTACTGAACATGTGGTGAGGGAGTCATCAATCAAAATATCCAAATATTTTTTATTATACCCAGATTATTATTTAAGAGTCAACAACCTCTATTTCACTTATATTCCACGTGCTGCATACATTTTTGCACGCCATACCGCCTTTCGGTTTTAAATGTCATTGCAGCCTGCATTCAGTGCAGACTCTGTTGCTGGCACGTGATGAGAACTGCTCCTTCCTACCACTCAAGTCCATTTCACACATGCAGTCATCCCTGAAATGTTTTCCACCTCAAGACTCGTAACATTTCAAGGAAAATGGTATGCCTTTGCTGTGAATGAAAGCATTAACATTGCAACGGACAAGCATGTAGAGGAAAACATCCATCTCACAAAAGACACATTTACATGAAGCAAGCAAATTAATCACAAGACTGGCGCGGCGCGTTTGACGCGAAATTCGCGTGAGTTGAAATTTTCCAACTCGGGCGAAAATTCGCGTCGCGAAAGCCAATCAGCGTTGAGAAGCTCTGCGCGTCATCACCGCCGTCCTGCCGGTTTGAATCAAACAGTTGCTGATCCACCAGAAGTAGCGCTGGCAGCGGCCGTCATTCAGACGCTGTTGTGCGGCTACGGATGATATTATGAACCCGGACACGGGGGTGTTTGATGGTCCGACATTAGAGGGACTTCCACAAGAAGGTTAAAGCAGAACTAGTGGTTAGTTTAATGGTGGATGGGGGAAACGGTACTGTTTTTACGGAGATAAGCCACGGAGATAAGCCCCGCCCGCGTTAAAGCGAATTTGCGTTGACGGAAATTAACCACATAAAGTCGAGCGAGTAAACTCACGCGAGTAAACTCACTCGAGTAACTTTCGCGTCGCGTTCGGTGTGAACACACCAATAAAGTCGAGCGAGTAAACTCACGCGAGTAACGCAACGCGAAATTTCGCGTCGCGTTCGGTGTGAACACACCATGAGTCTTGTATACAGTTTAGCATTTATGTCAATGCTTTTGTAAACTTGTGCAGTATTTTAAAATGCTGAACTAACGGTGCCTGCAAGATTATCCCAGTAATTTACCAGCAGCTAAGTGTGAAAAGGGCTTTAGTGACATGGTCAAGCCTGGTGCTCTGTCAGGACAGCAGTAATCACCTATCTTCCACTAAAAGTTTAAAATATTCATTTTTTCT
The DNA here is from genome assembly GCA_023566465.1 of Cottus gobio. Classification (NCBI taxonomy): domain Eukaryota; kingdom Metazoa; phylum Chordata; class Actinopteri; order Perciformes; family Cottidae; genus Cottus; species Cottus gobio. The sequence continues at coordinate 11,006,139 of CM042215.1, read as the reverse complement.
GAAAAAAAAGCACTGTACGCTTGTTTACTTGATTTTGTGTGTAGGTCTGGGAAAACATTAGAGCAACCACTAAAAACAGTCAATAGCACAGTTTTATTGCAGTATTCTCACACATATTGTTATTAGGAGGAAACACAGCATCATAACAGACTTGTTATAAAAAAGATGCTTATGTTTATTTAAATATTAGATTTAAAATGCAATGTCAGAATTTGGGTCAACAGAAGAAACAGAGAAAGTTTGGACATCACGATAACATGAGATAAATCTAGCCTTTGTTCCTATAGAGTTTGAATACACTTAATTATGTAAGTTGCTTGTTGCACAAACTTTCAGCCAAAATAAATGTAAATGTAATGCAGCAGAAAGACTGACACATGAATGACAACGAACATATCCACCCTGCTAATTCTTGACAGCCTGCTGTTGGTAGGGCTGGGCGGTATACCGTTTCAACCGGTATACCAGTGTCAAATTTACGTACGGTATGACTTTTTCACATACCGGCACACCGGTGCCCAGCCGTAGTCACTGGCGAAGCGGTGGGAGCTACGTGTGTTACGTGCATTGAGTCATGGTTTTAATTTTATAACAACAATTAATAACCCGCAACTAACGCGCTTTAACAGGGCACAACACCACAAAACAACAGTTTGTGACACATAAACAATTTGTAACACTAATAATTGTACATTTTTTAAATTTACTCCGCCGAACTGCATGCTGGGTACAGCCCGCACACTATCACAGAAAGAAGAAACTCCGTCGCTACATTAAAAAACGTAAAAGAGCGATGCAGGAGGAACAAGAGAGAGCAGAGACGCACCAACACAACGTGTTGCCCAGAGAGGAGCTGTGTCTGCTGGCTGGAGGGTTTGAAAAGTCCGACGTAGTTTAGAAAACGATGTATTGCAAAGAAGCTGAACCTGGAGGGACTTAGGACCCAGGGGAATGCAGGTGAAAAAAACCCGGAAGAGACAGACCGGAAGTCATGCCACACAAACGGCTGTTCACAGCTTGCTGGGCAGTTGCGAGGGAGTTGGACAGCCAGCGGTGAACAACGAGCGGTGAACAGCTGTTCAGGTGGCCGCAGGTCCTTTTCGGCGTCAATAAATTAATGTTAATACCGTGATATACCGTGAAACCGCCAGAATCTTACAAAATACCGTGATATGAATTGTTGGCCATACCGCCCAGCCCTAGCTGTTGGTTCAAATGACTGTATGAATAAATAGTAATAATTTACATCTAATGTAAGGATGCCTCATTTAATGTTGAAAAGATATGTCTTTGGAATCTCAATGAGGAAGAGATGGAGAGAAAAAAACATGTGGGCAACAGCTCTAATTCTGTCCTGTGATGCATTTCTCTTCAGAAAAAAAAATGTTGTTGACCATTTCTGGAGATGTTTGTGAGGGTTTGTTAAAAGGCTACTGCATTAATATTCAGTCACAGCTCAATATGCCTCTCTTCATTATGTCAGTTTCCACTTAAAACTGTATCTGTCCCTTACAGATTTTCAAATGTGAAAACATCAATTTTTGTTTTGTTTTTGTAGCCCGGTGCCAGAATACAAGTTGTTTGTAAACCACCTCCCTCTCAATATAGCTGAAATGTATCTATACAGAATAGTGTTTCTATAAAACTAAGTTCAGAAACAAGGACCACACCCCGGGCGCAGCTCATTTCCCGTGCACCGGGGTACTTAAACATAACTAACCCATTAACTTCCACCTCGACTCAGTCTCCACAGAACGCGCGTCATGATCAACAATCCACGTTCCCCGCAACTCCCGCCTTAGACCCGCAAACAACTCAGTATCCCTCCCCCTTCTGCCTCTCACTCTTCCTACCTTCCTAAAACAGCCCCTCCCCAAACGGTCCAAGGAGCTCACAACAACCGAATTCGCGTACGCATTCTCCCTGTACCGCGACGTCATCTGCTCTGCCTTCCCCGACCGCAGGCCCGAGCTAGACGATTACCTCACCTTATTCCTCGACCTAGCCGTGCGTTTCGGCAGCAGCGGTTTCTACACTTACCACGTCCTGTTCGCCTCCGAAGCCGACGGTCGAGTGTAACAGTTCAATCAGGGCACAAACTGGGGCGCACCCGACCCAGAGCTATGGTGGTATGTGGTCTGCAACAACTTTAACGTCATCAGGTGCAACGTCTCCAGCTGCCGTTTCCTCCACACCTTCTCCTTTTTGCGGTGGGGCCCACGCCAGACCAACCATGTACAGCAAAACCTCTAAGTTCAGGCAATTAGCACCAGCCTCGGACCCACCGTTTTCAGCAGCAATCTTCATATAAACCCGCAACTGGAACAGTTAGCCTCCGCCTCCCGAGACGCCATCCTCAATAGCGTCGCTCCTCGAACACCCACATAATACTTCACCGGATGGAACAGCTTTAAATAAATCCTTCCATACCTCTTTTAGACTGCCATTCCCATCACTCGACGTCCTCACCCTCACGCACTTCATCACTCACGCCCATTCCCTTCTCAGAATAAAGTCCTCCACTATAAGGGTCTATATAAGCGGCATCAACTTCTTCATAAAACTGTCCTCAAGGGCCCTGTGTCTGACTGCGTCCCATTCACACGTAGCCATGCTACTCAAAGGCCTCACTGCATCCCGCACCTAATCACCTGCCCCTCACTGCAGACCCCCTCGCCCGCTTCATCCACACGCTCTGCTTGGGCTACCTGTCTCCCTTCACAGACAAAATGTAACAGTTAAACATATACTTTGTTATTTTCAATGTATTTTATTTTTGTTTATTATTCAACAATCCTGTTGAGTGTGTGTGAATTTTATTTTAATGAGTTATTTTTATGTAATGTTATTTCAAAAAATCTGTTTCCTGCGGAAATTGAGTTTTGCCTCTTCTGCGCCTCCTAAGCTTCCGTAGTCTCGTTTTCCCTCACAATAGTTCTGTATCGCTGTGCGAAGCGGATGTGCAGAGAGAGAGAGCGAGACCAGAAGACAATGTTTGTGTGTTATTGTCTTCTGCAGGAGTAAATTAATGCTGGAAAAATCAACCGAGTCGACTTCTTCCCTGCCCTATTCACATCTGTTACAAAAACCTAACAATATCAGGGACGCTCACCGGCACTTATCTTCATGAAGCTGTCTCTTGGGAACTCACCTCCAGAGCTGCCGAAGAGACCGCTATCACACAGTCCCCCTCATCCAACGTCCCTAACCCCCTCATCCCTTCTCGACCCCTTCTCCACTCTAAGAACCTAACAGTTTCCATAATAAACCATTCAGAACCCAAATCTCTACTAGCGTGGTCCTTGTTAGTGAAAATATATTCCATATCACATTTACATGTATGTGTATATTGTTAGTGTTAATTATTTTAGTTCAGACGTTTCGAGAACACATGTCAACTCCGCTCAAGTTAGAAAGTTCCCACACTCCTCGGCGGTCCCTGAATGGGCCTCGTTTCACTGCAGCAGGGTGCTCCGTGGCCTTAACTGTGAGGAGGTAGCAGGAAAGCCTGGAATATTCATATTTCAGCCATAAGTAAGTCAATTTTCAAATTATTTCCTGGACACAAATGACAATGACAATCTTTTGCGTATCTTTGCGATGCTTTGTGTGAGAATAGAATGGTTGGTATTGGCGAACTCTGTAGGTTCTAAGGATTCCAAAACAGTTGAGTTAGCCTTCCAGCTAGTTCCAAACCTTTTTAAATCAGCATTTTTTTCAAAACTCAGGGTGCATTTTGAGTCAATTTGGGGGTAATTTTGAGTCATTCTTAATGTTTATGTTGATATTTATTGTGTAATAGTGTTATAAATATGTCACAATTAACTTAGCTATATATTGACTTGTGAGGCCAGGATTTGACATTTTTGTCAGAATTTTTTTTTCTTCTTATATTTTTTGATATGCTTAGTCCCAGAGACTGAACCCCAAGTGCCTCAAAACATTTTGGGTTAAAATAAGTATGTTCCTTTTGAGTTTTACAGCACACGAACACCGGTGTGTTTGTGTTGTGTTTGACCCAACAAGCAATACAATCTCCCTCCCTTTGCAGACTTACATGGCATTTGATTATAATTATATATTATTGCTACTTAAAAAGCAATTTAATTTGGGATACAATACCAAGGAACAACTTGTGGGTCTGACAAATTAATCCATCACAGTTATCCCAAATTCTGTAGTTCTTTGAAATGGCTACTTTCTCCTGGCTACAAAAGAGTCCACCCCCATGTTAAAATTACCAACTTTACAGCAGAAATATACATGTTTATAGCCTTGTATCAAGCTCTATAGCAAATATCCCCAGAACTGTCCGAGGGGGGCCAATTGTTATAAGAATCAGCGGTTTAAATTATATTAAGGCTTGAGGTTAGACATGATTGAGGACTTGGCTGCTTTGAATTACACTTCAAGCTCCAAATAGCAAATCAGAAAACAATGGGAGACATATTGGAGATATTTTATACAGTTTTGTATTTTTTTAGGAGTCCATAGGTGTTTTTGATTGACCCAAATTTAAACAAATTCAGATGATGTTTTCTGTTATAGCACACTTATGCAAACTATAGTATATCAAATAAATGTGACACTAATTATAGTTGTAAAATGTTATTTAGTTGTGTTTCATTTTTTTTAAAGTTATATAAAAATGTGATATATTTTACTGAAACTATGAACAAAATTGCATATTCTAAAACAGTATTATTAGTATCAAAAATAAACCACTGAATTTGGTTGCAAATCCACAATATTCTCATGTAAATATAAACATTTGTAACAATGTTATAATTTACATTTCAGCATCGCCTTGAAAACGTTAATGATCACAGTATTCATTATTCAATGACGCATATTTCATGCAAACATCATTAAGTATTTACAATAACCTAGATAGGGCTGCTCTCACTGCTCTCTTTCACTGATAAAATGTGTTTAAACATGAGCTTCTTCATCTCCCTGAACACTTCTGTTTCAAGAAAGACATTGAAAGTTGAGCTTCTTTTATTTAGGTTTATTGAAATGAAATGAAATGTAATGTAATTGAAATAGCTGTTGTCGATCACTAAAACACATTTTTACATTATACTGGTTTACCAAAAGTATTCTGCAGGTGCCAATCTCAACGTTTCTCAGTGTCTGCAAATGTTTTGAGATGGACAGATGATTGTAGAGGTAGTTCAGCACTTGTTATATTTTCTTTGTCTCTCATACAGAAATTAATTTCTAATGAATGAAAGTAATAGAATGCTCTTTGTCATTTCACTAATACCATTATCTTTTAAATGGGAAAACTAACAGAAAGCAGAGAGCAGAAAGCAAACTAGGGAAGTGAAATGTTGAAAAGTAGAAAAAAGTGAACAAGGATTAGTTTTTGAAGAAAGGTGAAGGCGAGGGTTTCAAATATATCTTAAGGTTCAGGCACTTCTAAAGAATGGCAGTTCTTTAATAACACTTCTAGGGATCATTCTGAGAGAAAGGCCAAGTTGCCTCATGGCTTTTCAATTTAAAAAAACATTCTATAGGGATCATTGTGAGCGTGACAAAGTTGCCTCATGGCTACTTTTCAATTTAAAAAGCATTCTTTCATCTGTTTAATTCATTACATAGTTTGAGAAACAGTGTTACATTTGACATTTGGTCTGGCGTTACCTTGTAGTGTGACCCCAGAGATTTTCAGTGACTACACATATTCTGTAGTGCTCCATCAGTTCAGGGATTAATTAATAGCTGTTTTCTTTTGGTTCCAATTATACATTTTCAACAAGGGACCGAATTTAAACATGAGAATATAATGAATCTAACCATTAAATAGAACAAATTGTAGCAACTAACAGCTAACAGCTGGAATGTGCCATCTGGTGTTCCCCAGGAACCAGTCTCATAACTGTCAACAGTGCCTCTGATACATGGGTGGTCGAGGATTACATTTCTCCCACTCTTCATTATTTCTTTTGGCTGTGATCCAAAACCAATTGGTTGGATTTGGGATTGGCCTCGGAACATTTTGGATTCCTATAAGAGGAGCTGGAGAATTAAGTCTGGGCTACCTTGCTTAGCTTTCTACTGCCAACCTGGACCTCAATAAGCAACTAAAAAGAGAGATGGATGGGATTACTTTATTGGTCCAAACATGTAAATACTGCTGTTCTTTCAGAGAAAATGGTGATAGAGTTTGCGACTAAACCTAAGTTGGAAGTCTATTTTGAAAATATACTTTATGCATGTAACGAGCGGAAACTTTTTGTTCCCAGTTTACACCGAAAAGAAACTGCATTTAACAAGCAGAAATGTACCAGCAGCTCAAATGGTATCTAGACAGCATGGGCTACTGACCAAGCGGCAGTATTTGATGAGTTGGGAGTGACATGTTATGTATGGTGATTACATACTTTACATAGAGGCTTTTCAGAAATATATTTTAATAAATTTAATTGGCAATTTTGTTAAAATACAATACATACAGTAGCAATGTGAAATCATGATATGACAGGGTCATATAATTAAGTATATCCATAAGCAGATGTGCAAAAGGTTACAATGAACTAACATCTGGGAAAAAGGTTGACAGAAGAATAGACAGGAGAAGAGTGTTTGAGCAGAAGATGATGCGACTGCATGAGGAAGTGATTGGTGAAGTGAAACAGAATTGGAGAGAAACATGAACATAGAAACTGAAAGAAATAATGGTGAGAAGGTTTATAGCAAACATTAATATGTAGAGGGATATAGAGCCGTACAGAATTGAAGTGAGAGGTGAGAAGAAAGAAACACAAATAGAAGAAGAAGAGAGGCTGGTGTTGATGAAGGATGATGGTGGGAGGGAAGGAGGATATTCTTCAGACCTGCAGACACGAGAACATAGACATTGTTTTATAATTAATAAGATGAATAAGCTAATATGTATATGTAAATTATGGCTCTAAGGATGGCAGTGGTGGTTGGTCAATCATTCCAGCAATTTGGCAAAGACACTTATGGTCCAGAGAGGACAATTTAGGTTAGGTAGCAATACATACAAAAGGTGCAGTTGTTAATTAAATGACTCAAATTATTATTATTTATTTATTATTATTTTGCAAGGTAATATAGTTATGTTATTATTTTACTGCAAACCGTGATCTTTTTTTCTAGTCAATTTTCAAAGTAGTTTGGTTATCTTAATCTAACCAATCATTTCACAACATTAACCTTGTGTCATTATATGTTTCGGCATGCATTATGTGAGGCTGATATGAGTTTTAAACTGAATGTTGTGTACAATGCAAACATTGATAATGAATACTAATAATTTTATCTAATGCCATCATCAGCTCAAAATTACACAAATAACAATAACTGCTTAACAAATGAGCCTTATTGTATTTTGTGTTTAGCAAATGTAAGCATGCTAACAACTAACGTTGTGAAATTGAGACTTTACCGACACATACCGACAGCATGTTACGGTTTGCTATATTATCAAAAGCTTATTCTCGACAATAATACTTCACATATTTGAAAATGTTTGATGAGAAAGTGGAGCAATACATTTATATGCAAACAAGAAACCAGGTTACTTGTGAGAACTCATGCTGGAACAAGTAAATCAGAAAATGTGTAAACATGCAGATCATAGTAAACCAGTGAAATCGTTTGTGTATAGAGTCTGACTATTTCAGATCAGCACTGCACACATAAATACATTCTGGTGCTGAGTTTCTGTTCTGCCGAATCCAATAAAAGGAAATGATAAACAACTGGGGAACAAGGAGGCAGGAAGGGAAAGAGCGTGAAATTAATATGATGTGAGTTTCTTGGACGTACACAGAATTCCACAGAAGCAATGTGTGTCAAAAGAATGGCGTGTAAACTGTGAGGAATGGGAAAGACAAGGAAAAGGAAAGGAGGAGGGAGGGATACTCGGACAGGGCTATCAGAAACTAAAACACAAGATTGGTGCAGGATGATGAACAAAATTGATGCAAACACATGAAAGGAGACTGAACGGAGAAAGTGTTAAAGGAAAGACAGATAAAAGTTGCGGGTGACGGAAAAGGTAAGAGATGCATGGAGTATTCAGGGCTGAAGGTAGTGATTAAAAGGATGGGACCAGAGACTGATGAAAGGGAAATAGGAAAGCAGGATGGGTGGAAGCAAGGAAGGATGAAAGATATGTGGTCTTTGAGACATAGTAGCAGTGAAGAAAGTAAGAGGTTCAATTCAATTCAATTCAGTTTATTTTGTATAGCCCAAAATCACAAATACAAATTTGCCTCTAAGGGCTTCACAATCTGTACACATACGACATCCCTGTCCCGGAACCTCACATCGGATCAGGAAAAACTCCCTCTAGAAAACAAGGGGAAGAAACCTGAGGGAGAGCAACAGAGGAGGATCCCTCTCCCCGGATGGACAGATGCAATAGATGTCATGTGTACAGAATCAGCATAACAGAGTTACAGCACATTCAATGGATGTCACAGAAATTATTCATGAGTAGTAGGCATGGCCACGACCCAGATGACTGTGATCCATGACAGCAGACGAAGGTAAAGATGAAGGGCATCAGCAGGGCCGCCATGGAAGGGAACAGGACCCGCTTCAGACAGCCACGATCCATGGACGCTTGAGGAGAGGAAGCACAGAGGCTCCCGAGAGGAAGTAGAGTTAGTAATGAGCATTAAAGAGACATTCATTAATTTATCTAGAAGTATAGAGAGGAGAAAAATGAGAGCGAGAAGAAGATATAAATCCCTCGGTGTTTCCCCAAGGCGCTCCCCGGAAACACAAGTCCATAGGAGCACCCCAGGAGCACCTGAGGAAGGGAAGAGGAGGAGAGAGAGAGGCCAGGAGAGAGGAGCTCATTGTATCCTAAAATGTTCCCCAGCAGTCTAAGCCTATGGCAGCATATCTAGGGGCTGGACCCTAGGTCCGCTGAGCCAGCCCTAACCATACGTACTGTCAAAGAGAAAAGTCTTAAGTCTTCTCTTAAATGAGTTGACTGTGTCTGCTCCCCGAACCGAAAGCGGAAGCTGGTTCCACAGAAAGGGAGCTTGATAACTGAAGGCTCTGGCCCCCATCCTACTTTTTAAGACTCTAGGAACCACAAGTAGCCCCGCATTCATTGAGCGCAGCTCTCTGGTGGGACAATATGGTGCTATAAGCTCCCTAAGATATGATGGTGCATTACCAATTAAGGCTTTATATGTAAGAAGAAGGACTTTAAATGCAATTCTCTGTCTTACAGGAAGCCAGTGGAGATCAACCAATACAGGAGTAATGTGATCTCTCCTCTTAACTCTCGCTAGCACACGGGCTGCAGCATTCTGTATCAACTGTAGAGACCTGAGAGACCCAGCAGAGCAGCCCGATAATACAGAGTTACAGTAGTCCAGTCTTGAGGTAACAAATGCGTGGATCAATGTTTCTGCATCCCTTCGAGACAGGATGTGCCGGATCTTTGCGATGTTGCGTAGGTGGAAAAAGGCAGTCCTTGAGATCTGTTTCACGTGGGAACCGAAGGACAAGTCTTGGTCAAAGACAACTCCCAGGTTCCTCACGGTGGTGGTTGACGCCAGTGCAATGCCATCAAGAGAAACAATATCATTAGATAATTGATTTCTCAGTGGCTCTGGGCCAAGCAAAATAACCTCAGTCTTGTCCGAGTTCAGCATCAGGAAGTTGCAGGTCATCCAGGTTTGTATGTCTTTAAGACATGCTTGAAGTTTAGCCACCTGGCTGGTTTCATCTGGCTTGATCGATATATATAGCTGGGTATCATCGGCGTAGAAATGAAATTTTATTGAGTGTTTCCTGATAATATTGCCTAACGGAAGCATATAAAGGGTGAACAAAATTGGACCAAGGACGGAGCCCTGTGGTACCCCATTTTTAACACCCGTGCTCACCGAGGCCACATCATTTACATATACAAACTGAGATCGATCTGATAGATACGATCCAAACCAGCTTAGTGCTGTACCCCTAATACCAATCAACTGTTCTAGCCTTTCTAATAAAATGTCATGGTCAATGGTGTCGAATGCAGCACTAAGGTCTAACAGAACTAAAACGGTTACAAGTCCCCTATCTGATGCAACTAAAAGGTCGTTCGTAATTGTCACTAAAGCTGTCTCTGTGCTATGGTGCTTTCTAAATCCGGACTGAAAGTCCTCAAATAAACTATTGCTATCTAAAAAGTCACATAACTGATTTGTAACTACTTTCTCCAGAATTTTAGACAGGAAGGGCAGGTTAGAGATAGGTCTATAGTTGGCCAACACCTCTGGATCGAGAGTTGGCTTCTTGAGTAGAGGTTTAATTACAGCCATTTTGAACGACTGTGGCACATAACCAGTTAGTAAAGAACCGTTAATAATATCCAGCAAAGAGGTGCCAACCAAGGGCAACACCTCCTTCAGCAATGTCGTTGGGATGGGGTCCAGGAGACAGGTAGACGATTTGGAAGCCGAAACGGTTGAAGACAGTTGGTCCAGGCTTATGGGGAGAAAGCCATCCAAACACACATCAGGGCCCACAGCCGCCGCCGCCGAGGCCAGTCCACTTGAGGATAAACAGCCAGTAGCTGGGGGCAGGAGATCGCCAATCCTGCCTCTGATGGCCAGAATCTTGTCATTGAAGAAGGTCATGAAGTCATCACTGCTGAGGTCCGTAGGAATGCACGGCTTCACAGAGCTGTGACTCTCCGTTAGCCTGGCCACAGTACTGAACAGAAACCTGGGGTTGTTCTTGTTCCTCTCTATTACTGATGAATAGTAGGCTCCTCTGGCATTACGGAGGGCCTTCTTGTAGGTGGTCAGACTGTCCCGCCAGACTAACCAGGATTCCTCTAGCTTGTTGGAACGCCATAAACCTTCCAGCTTCCGTGATGCTTGCTTCAGTATGCGGGTCTGAGGGCTATACCATGGAGCGAGCCTTCTTTGTTTGATGATCCTCTTCTTTAGAGGGGCTATCGAGTCCAGTGTCGTTTTCAGTGAGCTTGTAGCACTATCAACTAAATGATCAATCTGGGATGGACTGCAGTTAGCAACATAGTTATTTATTATATTGAGGCATGGTAATGAATTAAATACAAAAGGAATCACTTTCTTATATTCATCAATAACAACATCAGTTATACCTCTGGTGTAAAAACTTCTGTCAGAGAGCACACACACCGGCAGCACAAACTCAAAAGTTATAAGACAATGGTCCGACAAAACAGGGTTCTGCGGAAAAACCACCAAATGCTCTACATCAACACCATATGTAAGAACAAGGTCGAGGGTGTGGCTAAAGCAGTGAGTCGGTTTATGTACTCTTTGACAGAAGCCAATCGAATCCAACAGTGACATAAATACAATACTAAGGCTATCATTGCTAACATCCACATGAATATTAAAGTCACCTACAATAATAACTTTGTCAGTCTTAAGGACCAAACTTGTCAAAAACTCAGAAAAGTCAGATAGAAACTGTGAATACGGACCAGGTGCCCGGTATACTACAGCAAACAGAGTTGGCTGCGCCGTTTTACAGCTCGGATGTGAAAGGCTCAAAACAAGGCTCTCAAACGAGCTGCAGTTCAAACCAGGCTTAGGGCCTATTAACAGGCCCGAGTCAAATATGGCAGCTACTCCACCACCTCGACCGGTGCCTCGAGGAATGTGAGTATTTAAATGACCTTGAGGAGTTGATTCATTCAGGCTAACATATTCCCCAGGTCTCAGCCAGGTCTCAGTCAGACAGAATACGTCAATGTGACCGTCTGATATTAACTCATTTACTAAAACAGCTTTTGAAGACAGAGACCTAACATTCAGGAGTCCACATTTAATCCTCCTACCATGTTGCACTGTTGCAATGGTGGTGTTAACCTTTATAAGGTTATGTTCTATAACACCCCTATTAGTTACTTTTACATTAAAAAGTGGTCGTGGAACAGACACAGTCTCTATAGAGTTTAAGGTGGGCAACTGCCCTAAAGGAAATGCAGAGAAGGGTGTAAGACTACAACTCTGCATCCTTGTCTGAATTCTAAATAGTCATGGACAAAGTTGACCAATAAACTTGGCCATATTTGCCGAAAGGAGACGTGCTCCATCCAGAGTGGGATGAATGCCGTCTCTCCTGATCAGACCAGGGTTCTCCCAGAATGTCTGCCAGTTATCCACGAAGCCCACATCGTTTGCCGGGCACCACCTTGACAACCAACGGTGGAGTGATGACATGCGGCTATACATCTCATCAGTGACCGCATTTGGGAGAGGGCCAGAGAAAACTACGGAGTCAGAGATTGTTTTGGCGTAAGCACACACCGATTCCACATTGATTTGAGGTGGAAAAGGAAGGGAGAAATAAGACTAAAAGAGACACCAATAATGCATAAGTTGTGTCACATTGGAAAGGTCCTAACAGCAACTTGACTGACACAAGCTCTGTAATCTGAGCTAGTTCAGTTCTGTTTGGACTCATTTAGTTGTAGCCTGGGTTAATCACTAAACCTCAATCAACCAAATTTGATTTAAAATGAAAACTGGCATGAGTCTTTTCAAAAATGCAATAACTGAAGTTATTCATATCCGATGCATTCACTATTATTTTTGATATCATAATTATAGCTTACATAAAGCAAAATCTTTGTCATTGTTTTAACATTGTTGTAACATTGCAGGTGCATCACATCGCCAATGGGTAAAGACAAAGGCAAAGACAAAGAACAAGACAAAGAAAAATGACAAGAACAAAGTAGTGACAAATGTTACATCCGCCAAATTAAACATGCATCCAATTGTCTTCACAAAGAAAGGCAATTCAAAGGAAATAAATGGGAATATAGGGTCAAATACAAACAAACAGTTATTTTGCCACCTGAAAGGGGATTTGAGGCGTCATCATTTGTGTTCAATTGGTGTCACATTAATGTACAACCATCAGCAACAACTACACAAAAGGCTGAACACACAACGTTTTTTTCAGTAAAGCCAAAGCCCTTTCAACTCAGTCCACTACTTGCACTCAATCTTACTGCTTTCCACTGCTAATTGCTTCTTACATCCTTCAGTCTTTTTCTTTATTTGAAAGTGTTGACGCAAAGTACTTAATCTACAAGCTATTCAAATAAGACTTCAGTGCCTATTGTTCCTTCAATTGAAAAGGTAGTCAGTACAATGGAGAAAGATCACAAGATGCAACTATTCTCAGATCGGCATTCATCAAATATGACAGTGTCAGTTACAAAGCATTTAGTGAAAGTTCTTCACTTGTGATCACTGTGTTGACAGAAAATACACAACACTGAAGATGAGACAGACCCTTTTTTAAAACCCTTTTTTTTATAGCGAATGGGTAGACATTAAGATAAAATAATAAGAAGAAAAGAGTGTAAGGGAGGCCGTGATTTAATTTTGCAAAGAGCAAGAAAACACCCAAGGTAACCTAAGATGAAAGCAAAAATAAAGTTGACAGAAGTCATGATGTTTTCAGTATGGGGTAAAAGTCATATTTAGTCCAACACCCAGAAAGGGGCTCATTAAAACAGAGTATCTAAGGTATCTTTCCCTCAGAGTGAAGCTCATTAAACTTACTGGCACTTCCCAGCGGCCGGTACGATAGCAAACGCCAACACCCACTGGCAGACAGAGATACGAGGAGAGCATGTGGTTAAGATAGAAGGTTTCCTGTTCTGCAGAGAGAAGAGATGCCGGCAGGAGACCACAGACTGAAAGGCAGAGAGAACAAATATGATTTGCAGCCTCATACTTTAGTGTGTAAATAAAAAGGGCAAGGTAGATGGAAATAAAAGGTAATTCATGAAGAGAAATCACCATCCAATCCTATCAGGAGAACCTTTCAGTTAGCCAGTCAATATTTCATTAAAAGGATCCATTTGACTGCTCTTCCACCGGTCTGGGGAATCAGACCTGTGTACCCTTATCCCTATGTTCCCTCAGCATCATCCTTATGCTGCGTTCACACCAAAAGAGTTGCAACGCTTTACTCACGTGAGTTTACTCCCTTGACTTTATGTGGTTAATTAATAATTTGCTTCATTCGAGCTGGAAAGGGGGCGTGGCTTATCTCCTTGGCTTATCTCCGTAAAAACAGTTAGTATTTCTGCCATCCACCATTGAAATAACCACTTGTTCTGTGTGATACTTGTTGTGGGAATTCCACATACGTCGGAACATCAAATGCCCATTACACTTATCTAATCTTCTAATCTATCTAATCTTGTGTGTAAATCTTATTTGCTGGACTATTTATTGTTTGGATGCAGTGAAACTGTGAGTTGCTGTAAAATGCTATACTAATCTTTTAAATCCAAAGACAATTTTCTGGTCAAAAATGTTATATGTGAGGATCAAACTGGTTTTTAATTATTTTTAACTCAAATTTGATACAACAAAAATGATGGGCCTTATTTATCAAATGTTGTTTGATCTTTCAATAATGGATCACTCTGAAGTACAAACTGTTTGCAGATTGTAACAGCTACAATTGTTAGTTTTAACAATTTTATCATAAACGTTTTCCTCCATAATGTGTACATTAGGCAAATCTTATGTGAAAGAAGAACGTCTGATCCTACTGGGTTTCTCAAGTGTCAAAGAGAGTTTTAAATGACAGAGTGCTGCATTGCTAAGTAAGTTAAGTTTATTTATATTGCACTTTTCACAAAGGGTCAAAAAGTGCTGTACAGGAGTCAATTAAACCACATTGACAATAACAGGGGCCACAACAATTCAACAGTTAAAAGAGAAAAGTAAAGTAGTCAACAACACAATGCAAAGCCCCCACAACAAAGACCAATTTAATTTGTATTGGATTGAAATGCAACTGACACAATATGATTAAATGTCAAAACCTAAAGGTCTTATTTTGGACATCAAAGTCATGCTTTTGAGTTTAACAAACATCCACAACAAACGGCAGTCCTTTATTTTGACAGATGGATTATCGCAATTTATGCCCCCGTCAGTGTTTGAAGAGCAAGGTCAGGGTTTCAGTTTACCATGCGGAGCTGTATGTGTTGTTTCTGATGACTTCTTGCTTACAGTCTCCAATGCTCCTCATCCTCATAAGTGGGCTTTTTTTTAATCCAGTAATTTGTATAATGTCCCGAGCTGCAGAAGGGTCTGAAATTAGTGATTACAGCTTTGGTAAAGTCATAATGAATAAAGCACACACTGGAACATTAAAGCAATACAGCCTTTTCTTCCAGTAATTGTATTACATTGCAATACAAATTATGGTATCAGTTTCGAATGAACTCTTTGGTTAATACAAAAAATAAAGACATATATTTCTTTATCAATTCCCAGTGTGGAGTGGGACAAAGCATAGCAAATAAGGCATAATGCAATTGCACACAGACATTGGGCCATAAGAGCCACGCACAAATAAACAACAGACACAGTGAAATGAACAGCTCTGTAACAGAGATGAACCCGAGCAGGTAGGTAAACAAACACAAGAAAGCACTCAGCGTGTATGTCTCTGCTGAGGGCACACAATGCTTATTTGTTTTCAGCACTTTCAGCATTAGCACTAATCCACCAAAACTGGCATTGTGGTGCCTAAAGCAGTTTTCTAAATCTGTTCCTAATTATGAGAGTTTCTCATGTCTGTTGCTAGTTTGCAATGATTATGTCATCTTGCATCTTGGATGTCAGAACTCTTTGGGAAATTACATTGTTATGACATCAAAGTTCTTGAATATACTACAGTAGTAATACAGATGATGTGCTATGTGTTTCTAAAATGGGTTGGACGATGATTTATGTGGTTGTGCCTACAAAGAAATATGGATAAAATAAGGGAAGTCAGGGGATGTAGTATAATGAGCAACAAAGTCCTTGTAGGGAGCAGGTCAGGGTGGATGGATGGGTCAAACACAAGGACTTTCACCCAGGATACTGTTGTTCCAGCCCTCATGTTGACTTAGTTAATACATATAATGACCTTTCAAAACATAACTTGGTATGTAACGTCAACCACCTGTAGACTACCATGCATGTTGAAAACAATGCTTAAGGGGTACCCAGTGTATTAACTGATGCCAAGGGCTTCTGAGCAAGTGTCTATTTGTGCCAAGTAAAGTGTGAGAATGTGTTGGTCAAAGATAAAGATACAACTTTAATCCACTCTTCTGTAAGTATTTATTCCTGAATGTCTGCACATACCTTGCATGGATTACCAATGTGAATGAGTCTGCAGTTTCAGATGAAAATGCATCGTTAAGTATGTTAATAGCATCTCTGTAGCGCTGTACATTTACTGAAAGGCAAATAGTTTACTACACATATGTAATAACTTTAGTTCCTTTATTTTTTTTTGCACTGGGCAGGATATTATATCACAAGTTGCCTCAATAATATGGATCTTAATTGGGAAAAACAAATTGGTGCACAAAATGCACATGGTGGGACTGATCAGCAAACCAGGTTCTCATTCTTGACTTCTGAAAGGCTGGCATGCAGGAGTTAGAGGGACATCAGGCAGCCCTATTATGGAATTGCATTAGGATGCCAGGAAACAGACTTGAAAAATAATTGTAGAAGGAAAAATGTGATTAGCGCTTATCTCTGCCGTCATAATTAATCTTGTGTTTATCCCTTGTCTGAAACGCAGCTGTTTGAGTGAGTGAAACAAGGATGCAAAGCAGCGGTACGGAAAGAGATGAGAGGCAACGGACAGATATACACAAACACACACCAGTTCAACCCTTCCCATTATCCACCTACGCCTTGGTAGAAATAAGTCCTGTAATAATTCTTTCATTAGCCATCTAACAGCCTTGCATTAGTTCCCATTATTGTCTCGTGAGGGAACGAATGAGTTGGTCAACACTAATCAACAATGAATTACAAGTCATCACCTTCCTTCTATGAACTCAACCAATGAAATCATCTACATAACAACAATTATATTATTTATATGAGCTCAGTGTGCAAGGTAATAATGTTTCTGTCTTTCAGCACACCCTAACATTTGACAAGCATTAGATATGACATGTTTCTGGGAATCTTAGAGCTGGTCATTAAATGTCTGGAGATCTCTCAAGTGAGTGGGCGTGTTGATGACGTTTCCATGCGACTGGTGCAAAACCAGAATGTACAAACATTCAAGGGTGAATAAGAGGGGTCATTTACAAGAAGATGCCAACAGAAATTTTAAGGACTTCTGTCCTCTAATCTTTAAATTATAGGAATGGCAAGAGACTCTGTTTATAAAAAAAGTATGAACCAGCAACGTGTGTGTTTTTGCGTCATGTCTGCACCTCTAACCACGAACCAATAGATGAATATGTGTCTGATACGTTGAATTTCCTTTTCCATTTCAAAAATACTGAAGTCAAGCATGAGCTGGCAGCCTTTGACCAGTTCATCATACAGTTTATTATAATGCAGGCAGCGAGGATCTAGCCAAGCGTATAAAATGCGGATCTGCAGGTGCTCATTAGACCCGCATTGGACCCACATGAGACTGTCTGCACTGTAGTTTATACACCACCCTGACACTCTCACTCAGTAGTAGATTCAATGATGTTTAGCAATTGAGGGATTTATCTGCCATACCGCCGAATTTCAGACCTATTTTATAGAGCTATAACCAAATCAGTGTACATTATGTACTCTGACTGGATTGATCTCTCTCCAGGGCTGTCTGTCTGACAGGATGCTCAGTGCCTTGAGATCTGTGGTTACTTTGATACATTTGAAAACTTTCCAAGTCACTTGTGTGTTAACAGGCAGTAGAACAGCCATAGCTGCTGTGAGTCACATCATTGGAAGAAAGGTGTAGATACTTGATAACTCCAAAATGTGTTCTACCCTCGTGTAAATGTGAGGCTTCACCTGACAAATCAATACCTCCCTGTGACGATCACTTCACTACTATTTATTTTGTGTAGTTCCATGTTGAATTGGTTAGCAGGACAGATGTCACAACTTTGAGTAAATCTGATTGGAAGGACTGCTCGATGAAGGGCACCACTTTTTTTGCTAAAACTTTGCAGCTAAGAGGGATGCACCACTATGCAACCTTTTCTGTTTACTGGATGTTTACTGGAACGGTATTTGTCCCTATATGTGTTGAGGCAGCCAAATATGGACATTTTGAAATAAAAGTTTGAAATAGGTGTAACAATCTTTTTTTGATAAACTTCTGATTTTAGGATTTTAAAGTGTTAGAATAATTATGAACACTATCCCTAATTATTACCAAAGACTGGGATTGTATTAGGCAGTGATGGGACTGGGTGTGAATGAATGAATAACATGTTAAAGCACTTTGAGTGGTTGGAAGACTAAAAAGGCGCTACACAAGTATAACAACTTTCTTGTTATATGCAGTTGGTCTGACTCTTGTGGGGTCCAAACTAGAAAAGTGATTGTGTGTGTGCATGTATTGACAGTATGTTTCCACAACAAAGCTGGAGTGACCCCATTTTGGAATCTGCTTTTCTGATCTCACATTCTCTCAGAACTTGACAAGGAACCAGTAGAGAAGAACGTTGCATTGGGTCACATGTTCAAAAGGTTTTCTCTGTCTGTGATGGAGAAATTAGATTATGAACACATTCCAACTGGGAATTACAGAACATAGAATACAAATATGTAATCTAAAAAGTTTTAGAGTGGAAAATGCAAACTGTATCAGTTTGCATTTTAGTTTAATAGTATAACCAGCAGAGCAAGACAGCAAGTGTTTCTCCAGTCCTTCACACATCAGAGAACACAGTTTTAGTATTTCAGATTTACAGAGTTGTTCTATATGACCAAACATACTTTAAGAATTAGGGATTCAAGATTGTAACCTCCGGTTAACCTTGTCGAACTGCCATGGATTATGTTGTGGAAGCACTGTTCAATCCCACAAAACTCAATTTGAAATGCTCCTTAAGATGCAAAGACACAAAATATATGAGTCTGGATTTTGAATACATGTTTAAAACAATGCACAAGACATTGAACTTTAAGTCCTCAGCTAACTCTGTGAAGTTGTTCTTTGACACTGTGCTTTATTGCCAGTGTGATGTCATAAGACTATAATAAGTGGACATAGTCACCGTGACTATTGATACTATAAACTCATTTTTACAATGTTTAATGACGAAATAAATCAAGTGAGAATTAGGGTAATTTTCATTTTTCTAATAGACTCCTATACAATCTGCCTTAATCTCGAAACCATGAGAGTCGCCACATCATGGCCATTCAAAATTAATTCAAGTTTAAGCATATCTGTGGTGATTATGATTTTCTACCTCCATTGATTTATTTATTTGATCCTGGGTGCTGGCTGGTTTTCTTGCTTTGTTTTCAGGCTGGGCTGGACGGCTGGGAGGAGCGCTCTCTCACCATTCGCACCTGTGGCTCATTATCAATCTGGCACCAGTTAAAGCCTGCTCTCGCCTGGGCTCCTGTGTCGGATGATTGTCTCTCGTCGACGTGACATGTATGCCAGCACTCTCGCTCAGCCTGAGACCAGTGTCCTGCCCAGCCTGAGACCAGTGTCCTGCCCAGCCTTCCACCGAACCAGCCAGCAGCAGCCCACCCCCGGGCCTCGCCTCACGAGCCTCTGCACGGGATCACCTGGACACGAGACCCCCTCTCCTCGGATCCCGCACCCGGACACGGAGCCCCTGTTCTCGCTTCCTGGTATTCCACCTTCCCTTTGACTCCTAAACCATCTGTCTCTTGTTCGCTTTTGGATCCGGTCCTCATCTGCCCTAACAATATCTGCATTATCTTTCTTTTAAAGACCCAGAGGATGCCTGTTTGCCCTCCGAGAGAGACTAACTTGCTGATGTTAAGTTTGAAATGTGTTGACAAGTCACATTCCCAGTGTTAAAGGCACATTCTGTAATCTGGATAACTAATACAGGAGCAACATCAAAGTTTTAAGATTTGTGTTAATATAGTGTACTTTAAATTATCCAAAGATGAATGGCTGCAGTTACAGAAGCTTTCAGACTAGAATCTGAATATATTGCTAAAAAACATTCAAGATGAATCTTGTTCATACATATCTTTGAAAAACTTTGGTTTTATCCAGTTTGGACAACAATAATTAGACACATGAAATCAAATTAAAACCATTCTGTTTTAATTTCCCTGGTGTATCTCACCAGATGTTACCTTGTGAAATCTGTTATGTATAAATTAACTGTCATTCACTTTAGAGCTCTCTTTAATTGTGGCAAAACTAATCATGCTTACAAATGTTAAATCTGGTCCTCTCTAAACACATGCTGACACTGTTAAAGAGCCATCTGTAATTCCTGCTAAACATGCAGTGAATACAAAGATGACATGTATATGTATACATATATGTACGTGTGTGTATGTATGTGTGTGTGTGTATATATATATATATATATATATATATATATATATATATATATATACACACACACACACAATGTATCTCATCTAGAACATCCTAAACCTGAGAGTCTGATTGAGGTTGTTTGAGAAGAAAATAGGTGTTCCCAAAGGGATCTAAAAAGCTTCCATCTTATGATCCCCTATGAATAGGAAAGTATTCCTCATAACCTTGCTGTGCAAATGAAAGCCTCACAACATGAGTTGTGTAATCCTAAAATGGTCCTCCTTTCCCTTTTTTTTTTTTTTTTTTTTTTTTTTTTACTACTGCTTAGTGTTTATTTATACTGCTTGATTTTTAAAAAAAAATCTTGAATTACTATGTGTCTCTTGTGTGCACCTGCTGTAATCCTGTAATTTCCCCACTGAGAGACTAATACAGGATTATATCTTATTTTATGTCAAGGACTAGAGGGGTCAGAATATTTGCAGTGCCAAAGCAGTGGTGTTGTTCCTGAAATACACAAATGTAACATTTTTTAAGTACAAAGAAGAGAAGAATTCCAGTCACATCGGTTCTCACAATACAGATTAGAACCTGAGTGTTTGTGGTGTAGGAAAGCTCGGTATTTCATCCATGTTTGAGATCACAGCAAGAATGATGTCATCACCAAAGATTCTGATAGTTCACAGACATGAAAGGGTTAAAGCATTGCGTCATTCAGCATCAGAAGTAACCAGAAATGTGACTGACTCACAGACATATTATACAATCTTGATTGACCACAGCAGGTGTACAGTGAATGCTGCTGTAATGCATGTTAATCAACGAACGGCAGGTGAACTCACCTCCAGAATCAGAAGCTTTTCTTGTGAGTAGGTTGGATAACCACAACACTTTGATTAGGGGCCCAAAAATCCTCCTTCAGGTTCACAAAGCACTTGCTGCAGGGCAGGAACTTTTGTTTGCAAGGCAAGTTTATTTGTATAGCACACTTCATCAAGGCGATTCAAAGTGCTTCACATAAAACCATTAAAAGCATAAAAACATAATGCAGAAGAAAACAAGATTTTAAAACAATTAAGAGCATTCATAAAAACATTAAGAAAACAGTCAGAAAGCAAAGAAATACATAATTGAATAAAAGTAGAAGATGCTCCTTCCCAAAATTTGACAAACGACCACGGAGAGTAACTTTTAATCATATTATAATGCATTAAAACAACGATTATGATTGCATTATGAAAATATTACTATATATACTACTATAATATAACAACCATGGGAATTATAATACACTGAAAAAGAATGTCAGTGAGTGACCAGCCGATTATAGATACTTTACAAACTACTAAGAAATAAAAATAAGAGGAAAAACAGTGCGAGAGGAGAGAGATGTGACTGACACTGAAGGCAAAATGATGATGAAAAAGTAAGAACCGAGGTGTACTCTAGTAATAAGAGGGGTCGGTTATGAATGATGTGAGAATATGTGATAGAAAAGAACCAAGAACATGAGAGAAAAGAGGGATATTTTAGACTCAAGTCCATAAAGCAACAAACACAACAACAATATATACAATACGAGGAGGACACAGGTATAATCATTGCAGTTAAAAACTCACTCGTGGTTAAAAACATACAAACACCTGAAACCTTTTCATTTTTGCTTTACTATAACTGCACCACAGGTGGGCTGTATAGAGGAATACAGTAGACTCTTAAGAGAGCATCTTCTGTATGAATCTTACATGCCAGCATATTGGCTTGTGCTTGAAGTTTGCAACACTGCCGCTGCACATCGTCATCATCACTTAGGTCATTCCTGATCTAAATGTGTGCACTACATTTAGCTCCTGGTAAAAATGTAGCTTCTGATCCTCCTTGGTTTTAGCTATCATTACAACACACTTTTTAATGTTGAATTGTATATCATAGTGCACACATACCTTGAGCAGACTCAAGACTCAATTGCTGTAAACCGGCTATAAGGAGACAGGACCACTATGTCATCAGCGTAGATCAGGTGGTTAATCAGACTTTCCCCCACCATACATCCTGTCTTACGCTCTTTTAACTTTTTAGAAAGGTCATCCATGTATAGATTGAAAAGAGCAGGTGACAGCATTCCACCTTGTCGGATGCCATTGGTCACTAGGAAGGCTGCATGGTTTGACATGAATACCAAAAGTGCAAAATCCTAATTAAATATGGAGGGACCCCTCGTTCTTGCAATTTGACAAACAATTTAGAATGATTATGTAACGTTCCTCCGCTACCCCTGTGAGTCTTGGGCAGCACAAAGAAGGCAGCACGTGAGGGTTCATGGTTTCTTAACAGGCTTTATTTTTGATACTAAGTCAGGCATACAGGTGGTGGCCGCCTCAAATTGCCCCCCAGCCGAGGGCGATTAGACCTTATCCCGGCACCTGTTCCCTGAGCCGTTGCTCCACTCTCCCTCTGCAGGTGAGCCTAACCACAGATTAATTTGATCAAAAGCTTTAGATCCATCCAGGAAACACATTTAATGAGCGTGTATTTACACATCCAGAGCTAACGCTAGAGGGGATCGCAGAGCGCCGTAGTTTGAAACTTTGGAGTAGTATTTGACTCATCGCGGTGAGAGTGTTGTATTCAGTGTTGTCCTTTCTGGGTGTTGTCTGTGTTTTCGTCTTCAAACTTTTACACTTTAACATGTTTTCAGGACAGGAAACTTAGTTGTAACATTTGTTGCGGACAGCTGTGGCTCAGAGGTGGAGAGGGTTGTCCTCTAATCAGGAGGTCAGAGGATCTATGCCTCCTCCAGTCCACATGTCAAAGTGTCCTTGGGAAAGATACTGAACCCCAAATTGCTTTCGGTTTGAGTGGTGAGAAGACTAAAAACACCCTACATTTACCATTTATCATTATGGTGGCCTAAAAATATATATTTTTAGCATTCGATTGTACTTGGCTACACCCTCTCTGGTCACTTTCAACTAGATCATGTCCATCAAAATCATGCTGATTTAGGTATTTAATTCAAAACGCTGAATGTGTAAGTACAGCCTCACAGAGCCCTGAGCATGGCTGTAAACCTCCAGCCTACCAGGGCGGTAAGCCACTCAACAAAGACTACTCTTACTTTACTCACTCCTGTTATGTGCAATGGAAAGGATTTATGTCTGAACTACACAAGGCTCAAGTCTGGGCACTCAAAAGGTTAAGCTTTTGACACGGTGCCTCCACAGAGACATCTAAGCAGATTTATGGTACATTGTAATGGTAATTGGACTCGTACCTATATAGAGCCTTTCTGGTTTTCCATCCACTCAAAGCACTTTAACACTATATGTTGTTCACATCCGTTCATACATTGATGGCAGGCCATGGAAGGTGCCACTATCCATCAGGGCTAGGTAATCATTCACACCGATGGCAGAGCCTTCGGCAGCAGTTGGGGTTAAGTGACTGGATAAGCTGGGGACCGAACAGCCGATCTTCTGATTGAAGTACGCTTTACTTTTCAGCGCCCCAAGGATGCATTGACATTAATTTACAGTGGAAAGTGTATGTCACACATAATCTAAAAATAGATATGTTCTGCCTGTGTGATCAGTTATGACTTCAAGAAGGAATGAGAGTTTTGACAAATTATGGCAGTCGGGTTTGAGCATCATTAATGCCTCCGTCAGCTGTGCGTCAACTTCAACCTCTCCCACACACCCTGGGGAGGCGGGTCTTACCTTTTGAAATCCTCTGCATTAGATGGTGATTGAAGTCTGCTGTGTCAAACATGAATCACTGATTTATGTCTACAGCAGATGTTTAGAACAACGTAATTGGTGTATATGTAAAAGTGTGTGTGTTTAGAGTACAATCATTATTTTTTCCTGCTCTGTTCAGTTTTCTGGCTTCAGAAAATCATTTACAAATATTCTTTACAACACTTGTAAAACGCATGAGTAGGATGGCGAGCGGAGAACACCACAAGATGCTGTAAGACAATCGGAAAGGGTGTCACAAATAATTTCTGATGAACATGTCTCTGATAGACCGCTTTTATGGACGATTCCCAGATTTGACAACAGCTGTACTCATTACATAACTTATCACATTTTGGGGCAGCCTTCATCAAAAGAAAAGAAAAAAAAACGTCTTTCAAGAAGAAGCAAGAACATGAGAAAACATTACCCTCCCCTTTCATTCTACCTGTGCTATTGAATCAATATGCTCAGGCACACAACCAAACTCATTAAAAGTAGTTTGGCGTACATTCTCACTTTAGACCTAAAGGATTACATGCCAACTTTAACACATTTTATTTGGTGAACAATGAAACACCTGTGGACAAGATAAATGAGAAAATAAAATAAAAAAAGTTCTGTCTTTCACATTTGCTGCTATTTCGACTTTGGGGCTGTAGATGCCCTGTGCACAGCGATGCACCTCTCAGGAGCTAATAAAACCTCGAATAATTGGTTTACGAAGATGGAAGTGTCCTGCAGCATTCCGAGAGGTTTCGGCTCCATTTATTTTTCTCGTACAGTATATGCAATGCTTTTTGAGAGTGCTGTTTCCCGCACTTACATCAGGTCCGGACTGCAGTTCTTGATGTGCCATTTAGAATTACTGCTCATAAAGCATTATTTTTTATCATTCATATCTTTCTTGGGATGCAGTTTGTTTATTGTGTTATACATATACACTGGGAAACACATGAAGAGCAAAGATGTCAAGACTCCTGTGATTTCAAGACTGTGTATAATAACGCCATATCTTCAGAATAGCTTCAATCACTTTTACTGAGTGAACATTATTTTTCTTTTAGGCCATATTTCCATTGTTTTATTGTCCTGTTTAAAAAATATGCAATGTGTACAATCAGGGTTGAGAAATGTAATCTATGTTTACACACATATATATATATATGCGTGTACAAGGAGGGCTGCATGAACGATACATTTGTAATTGGATGATATGGAATAAAAAAACCTTAATTATACGATGCCATTGTTTGATTAGGATTATCAGTAAATTACTATATTATACTTATATTAGTCTGATTATGAGTGTAAATGTACTAACATTTGACTGATCTTGTCTCTGAAGATACAGCGTACGAGACTGTTGACTTTTTTAGGCTGGCATTGATGAGGAAATCTCTGTGTTCATTCTGACAGCTTTGAAAAGTGTGCTGTGCTATGGGGGATTTCAGTTCTCGCGCTGTTTTTCTTTGTGTGAGAGAGAGAGAGAGAGAGAGAGGATTAGAGATAAAGATGCTGTGGGTTGGTAAGGAAGACAGATATTCTTTAGAAAGGAGGGAGGTTCAGTTTAATTTATATAGCCTTAGTTTTTGTTAGTACACGTGCTGCAGCATTCTGGATCAACTGGAGATATTTAAGATATGTATTAGAGCAGCCTGGTAATAAGGCATTGCAGTAATCTAGTCCAGAAGTAACAAATGCATGAACTCATTTTTATCCATCACTTTGAGATGAGATGTGCCTGGTGACTAGCAACTTGCTTACACAATACTAATAGAAGCTATTGCAAGAATCATTGTAAATGATGTTAACATAATTACTCTTTCTCTTCCATATAAGCTTGCACAATAAATCACTGTTTAATAAAATATATTGTCTGTATATTATAGTTTATACATTTGTTTTATGAGAAACCTATAAAGATTTAAGAAAATTCACGAGCCATGAAAGTCATTATATCATGGTCTTGGTGACAACTGCAGGGCGTCATTAATTCCTGATAATGAACACTTACTGTGTGGTTCCAGGTATACTGTTTTATTTATTGTTCTAGGCTGTAGCTGAAATAAGTAACCGTAGCACCGGGCACAGTCATAGCAACACATGAACAAGCTAGACTATCATAACAATTTGGATATCGATTGGAAGACATGGCAGGATAGCTAGCTTGTTGTTAAACATACCGTCAAGTCATATTTTGGCAATCTTGAAGATTTTCATCCGAATAATTGTTAATCATCATTATCCGTCGCTGAAAGAGGCAACATCTATGTGGTGGCGGGGGTGTGGTTAGGCTCAGCTGCAGAGAGAGAGTGGAGGAACGGCTCAGGGTCTAAGCGCCCTCAGCTGGGGGGGCAATTGGTGTTTTGTGTCTCTCCCCTTTAAAGACAGCAGGAGCGACGGAGAAAGGGAAGAACGGAAGCAGAGGCGATGCAGCCGGAACGGCCAACACCTGTATGCCTGACTTAGTATCAAAAGAAAGCGTGAATCCTCGCATGTTGCCCTCATTGTGCTGCCCGAGACTCGCAGGGCTAGCGGAGGAACGTTACAACCATGTAAGTAGGTATTGCAATATATATATATTTGCAATATTATAAACTTGCTGTCTGTGGCAACATTCCCCAAAACAGTGTTGTATCAGTAATTCTTGTCTTTGAGACAAGTGATGTGACAACTCTAATGAGTCTTATTTTGTGGGCGCTTCAAAGACTGACAAGACTATAAAGTAAACCAACATTAATTTTGCAAATGACAATTATGTTACACATAGATCCAATTAGTCTAAATGTGCTATAAAAAGGCTCTGTCATATCAAGCTATCACTATGTTTTCATTACTTTCAATATTGCTATTATTTGTCCAGACAACATTGAGCAAAATCAGACACAACGATAAACAGCTATGAAATCAAACAATCCTTACGATTTCAGTTCTGGTTGATTAAGCATGTCTATTTAAGTAAAAAGAAATGAATTGATCTTAGAGTTTAGCAGTCTGGGCCCTCTATGAAAAATATCCCAATTGTTTGTCCGATCTTAACCCAACTTTCAAAGATAGGAAAAGTCCTTTCTTCCAGTAAGCTATTCCAGTCATGGCTGTGTCCTATTCTATCTCAGACTTCCTATTGTATCTTAAATCAAGAAATCATGGTTAGCAGGTCCGACTTTCAATCAGAGGATCGGTGGTTCGACCCTCGGCTTGGCTAGTCCATGTCGATGTGTGCTTGAGCAAGACACTTAACCCTAATTGCTCACCGTTGTAACGGGTGGGTGGTGGACCCAGGTGCAGGACGGAGGACTCGGGAGACAGAGAGCTGCGGTTCAATACTTTAATTAAGCTCAGACAGACAGGTGGACAGCTCAGGAGCCGGCAAGCAGGAATCAAGGGGCAGGCAAGCAGGGAGTCAGGAACAAGCGAGGTCGGGTCCGGGAAGACAGGCAGGCGGGTCGGAGACTCGGGTGGCAGGCGAGACGAAGAATCGGGAACAGGCGCGGTCGGGTCCGGGAAGGCAGGCAGGTCTGTACAGGAGAGGTGAGCATAGTAGCGAACGATCTGGCAAGGAGTGAGTGTGAGGCTGGTGCTTAAATACTGGCCTGATTGCGTGTGATGCGAGACAGCTGGGTGCGCAGGTGAATGGAGTGAGCGGACGAGCTGGGTGTGACTGACAGGTGAGTGGAGCGGGGCTGAAGAGAGTCTGCAGGTAACGGGCTGATGAAACTGTGACAACCGTTGCTGTGTCTACGGTCTACTGTATATCATGTAAGTCGCTTTGGATAAAAGCGTCAGCTAAGTGAAATGTAATGCAATATAAAAAAGAAGCTTGATATAATAATACTTCCATGCATTTTTGACCAGTGGTATTACCAGTGGTTTCTTTACATAAGCAGCAGCTTCAGTCCTGCATGGGTGTCTACATACGTGTTCAGGTAACACCTGCATGTTGGCAGTGCCTAGAGCTTAACACACACAATTTAAGCATGTAAGAACAAGTGAAAAGAGTTATATTAGACCGAAAACTGCATACATAAGGCTTCCATTACTCATTCAAATTCATTACAATATATGACATTCTGACTTATTTATGTTAGAATATGCTATTCTTTTCTGCAAGAATCCAGCAAATATAGGCCACAAACACATTACATTCCATCTAAATCACTGCTGAAGATAAAAATCCAAATGTTCTGTAATTTTCAAGACAAACAGCCTTTGGACATTCATCACTTACTAGTGGGAGCATTGCAAAGCCTCGAAGACACACTGCTGCATTCACTTTACAAAAACATTGAATGCATTACTGAGAAAAATCACACTCAAAATCACATTTGCTATTTAATATGGAAGTCTACAGCCCACATATGGCATCATACCAGGGTTCTGGGAAACATGGTGACATGGAGACACACACACACACACACACACACACACACACACACACACACACACTCTCTCTCTCTTATGGGAAACCCTGGAGTTAGACTTATTGAGAACGCTAATGCCACATACTGTAGCTACACAGAAATGTAAGTATGATTGGCAGCTCAATGAATAGGAATATGCGGTGATATACTTTATTTCAGTCTGATGAAGAATTAGGCTGAAAAAACATTAAAGCTAATCATGTTAAAATGAAACATGATTAGCATAGTTTCCCTGTTAATTTTTCTTAGGATTTTAATATAAATACAAAATAAATCCAATTCCTATCCTAATGATCACAGAATGTTCATATAAAATAAAAAAGAACCATATTTCCTTTATTGTCAATAAGTCCTCATGAAAAGACCAAAACCAGCAATGTGTTATTCCATCTCTGTAAACTTGTAATATTCCCCATTCTGGCTGTTCTTTACAGTCCTAACCCCATTTGTTCCAACTAGAGACACATATCTAAAAAAAACATATTACAATTTTGTTTTAAAACAAGCCTCAGTCATTCCCTAAAACAGCTGGACAAAGTAGTTCTAAGAAAACATGAATTAAACTGGAAAATAGCCGATGCTATGGCGCTGTCCATGGTGCTGACAAGCTTATAGGGAATTTTCTCACTGGTTTTACCAAATATATTAATGTAATTTGATGTGCTATCAGAATGCCGTTCTTGCTTTTTGCATGTTATTTCATGCTATTTAGTCTGTACTGACAGTAATGTAAACCCATCCGCATGTATATGCTTCGCTCAGAGTTTGTGACATAGGATATTGCTGGCAGGCTCATTCTACAACTAAACTAATTCAAGTTAGCAAACTAAAATACCTACAGGTAGGAATGAAGTTAAAAATACACTTGCAGCATAATATGGCATGTGTCAACAGTCACCCCCACACTGTTGAAGGAAAGGTGTGCAGCCATGTGGGTGAGCAAGCTGTGATTGCTCCACTGTTCTATTTCCAAACACCCAATTCCAGAGGAGCATGGGTCTTCTTTTGTCAGGATCGCTCCGCTGCTTGGCACCCTAGCTGCTGTATTTCCCTTGACAGCAACTCTTGCTCTGTGGTAATGTATCGCTCACAGTGGATGAAGAGAAAATCCTTGTTGGATTATGAAAATATCCCTTATAAAAAATTATAAAATCCTGCTGAGCCATAAGCAATGTATGTCATCATGCATTTTTAAGTATAACATTAGAAAAAAAATACATCTTCCTCAATAGCACAAATAAAGTTTTTGGTTTTTGCCCGTGTCGAAAATTGTTGATGTGCTATATGAATTATATCAATTCTGACATAGATAAGCTGTTTCTGCTGTCCCAATCCTTCCAGGCATGTTATTTGTCTCTGCACAGCATAATAGCTGACATAAAAAATGATTCGTGATTTGCAATTCGTCCAACTGAGACAAATACCTGAAGACCTTTCTAAAAAATGTTCTCTCGCACATGTTCGATGGCTAAGGCAACCATCAACTGCATACAATGCACCAGTCTTTCAGCTAACCTCTATGTAAACCCTCCTGCAGTAGTGGATGGTGAGTACAAAGTAGAATAAACTTTAGTCTTTCAATCAGGAGGTTACTGTTTGTTGCCCGTATAAAACTTAAAGTAGAATTTGACTTATTTTCGTCACTTGACTCGTGAGCTTGTGTGTGACTTGTTAGTCTAGGTAGTCCCGTGAGTCATATGATTTGCGAGTCATGTGATTCGCTAGTTGTGTGAGTCATTAGTCAGTGACGTTTCCTATACCCAACCAAGTGGTTGGGTTAATTAAACCTGACTTCCACTTTAGAGTCGAGGGTACCCATTCAGGAGTACTCACATTCTAATTTATACATGTCTATATGTGAACAATCAATAATCCACAACAAATATAGTAATGCCTGATACCAAATTAAACAGCCAAGCCTTGGGGACAAGACTTAAGCCAATTCTACATGCTTCAAACAACTCAACAGCCAACGATAGACATAACCATAAGCATGGAAACAAGATGGTGAAAATACAATCACTCCACAGCAGCACTAGAAATAACTTCAAGGTTCAAGGTTTTTTATTTGCCATTTGTGCATAGACCAACAGTCCAGACATATTGGAATTATTGTGCAGGGCTCTGTCAGAGTCAGTTTAGGATATAAAAACACACTATAATAAGAAAAAATATAAAATATGAAAACACTATACAGAAGCTGGTAACATGTACAGAAAGGTGGTAATATGTACACTTTTAGATACAGTTTTAAAAACAGGTTCTCAACAAATGAGAGGGCAAATGTTAAATAACAGTAATAAAATGAATATGTTTTATTATTCTTTACAAGCTGTGTCACCTTGTTGAGACCTGTCAGCTCCCTGGTGTGTTTCACAGATGTCACATAATGTTCTGTCTTCTAAGACTCAGAAGGACCATGTGTGTACCACAGTATAAAACGCTATTCAGAAATGAACAGAATGGAGATACTGCCGTACATACAGTACATATCCCATTGAAAGTGCAGGCTCTTTCTATAAAGGTCATTGACAAAGAATTAATCTCAATTTTTCTTCCATGTTGCTGCCTCTGCTTTGGCCTCCTGCTAAGTACTGTACTTACCCTTCACAGCAGGAGGCCTTTGAACCAGTTAACAGCTTCTCCAGAAGTGTGGAGCAGTAAAAGGATCATGTTTGTTTGATGTCAGGCCTGGAAAGACATCTGGTAAATTCAGCAAAATGTGATAATATGGTTCTAAAGGAGTGATACCACTGACAGTGACGCAACCTCAATATAAAGGCCTTCCAACAAAGAGGCTGGATGGAGATGTAGACACACATTTACGTAGGACCTTCTTCATTCATTATGTTCCCTTATACTTGGTTATAAATAACCTGACGTGGTGAAAGGATGAAAGACAGATTTTTTTAAAGTAAAAAATTGATAGTGTTACCAGATATGATTTGATTGCAATCCATATTTAATGACCCAGGCAGCATGTTAGCTCAACATGTTAACAGCTTTGACATGTTCAACATGTTTTTAAAGTTGTCATTGGCGAGTATGTTGACAGCTCATGGTGTTTTGGTGATGAAACTGCATGTCGCAGATCAGTTCTTTATTTGGCTGAGGCCATGTCCACACTACGACATTTCCATTTTAAAACTCAGATATTTTGCACCCGATACGTCTGGAATGCCTCGAGCAAATTTGGCATAAACTTCCACCAGGACCAGTTCTCCAATGCGAACTGATTCAATTTTGGTGGTCAAAGTTTTCCAAATAAAAACCTATCTATTGTCACAATCCATCACACCAGGTAAAGGCCAGGATTTTAGATCTATAATCCTGCCATCTCTGTACACTTGGTTTAAACCGTCAGCCTCAGGGCCTCAGAGAAAGAAAAAAAACATGACAGCCATAAGTGGCTCAGCTGTAAACCTCTTCAACAACACACATTTGAGGCTTTGCCAAGAGTCTGAATGTTTTCCTCAAGCATCCCTCTTTGTCCTATCACCAAGCCCTGCGGCGCTGGCAATGTAAGCAGGAAACAAATGTTCTTTTCTTCTTTGAGTCTCTTTGGAGGGGTAGTACGCGTCACGATACAAACACCTTAAGATGCATGCTAAAAAAGCAACAAAGTCTATTTCTTTTTTCTCCTTTTGAGTCTTTTGTGCTTCTCTCTGCTTTGGTTCCAGTCTCCCATGCCTTTTATGATTTGTTTACCTATGGGACTACTTTCCCCTCACTTAAGCCTCCTAGAAAACAAGTGTCGATGGATGTCGGACATCTGAACTCTCAAGACTGAAGGCCAAACAAACTAAAGCCAATGATCTCTTTAATGTGGTTAATATCCTACATACAGCCAGAAAAATCTATTGGGCAAACATTTGTCTTTTCAAAGTGATTTTCACATTTTGAGTCCAGTGAAGAACATATATGAACCATGACAATAAGATAAAGATATTAGCTCCTACTCGTCACTATGTGTTATAAAGTGCATCTTGTGTGTATTAACACATAGATCGGGAAACATAAAAAAGTTTTTGTCTTATCACTTTTTATTTGGCATTAGCAGCCTTCTGGATGACTTTGTCAGTACAATACAACGATCATCAAAGTTCTTATTCTTGAACTGATTACTTGCCTGGGCCCGATGGGCTCTATGCATTATCATTAGAGGGAGATGCAAATCCATATTTAGAACTTTGAAGCCAAGACACTTCAGGAGATGTACTGTTGAAATAATACAAATCAAAGTGGATCGGATGGAGTGTCGCAATAAGTTTTTCTTTCAAGGTTGAGTTCTTCTCAACAAGGACTGCAAACTTCAGAGGGGAAAAAAGACTAGAGGCTGCATAGCAATCAGTGTGCTATAGTCTTTTATTTATATATATATATATATATATATATATATATATATATATATATATATATACATAAGATTTCAAAATAGGACAGCCTCGGTACGCTATTAAAACAAATGATATCTTGAGGAAAGTGAAGTCAATGTTTTTGAAACTTAAGAATTTGCCTGAAAGGGCTTTACGATATACAGCTTGTAACACTCTATTGTAAGTTCCTTGATTTATGTTTTATATATTTACACTTCCACCCCTACTGCTGTTTATACACATTACATTTCATCTTATAAAGCACAGTACATAAGGTATACTAGCTGGACTCTGTATTGTTGCGAGTATGGTCATGTCTAATGTTTTAGCTCTAGCATTCAGCTCTCCTCCACATGTCTCCCGAGTGTTCTGCTCAAGTGCATCTAGACTATCGAACTGCACTAATGAACATTTACCTCTCTGAGGCTCTTCCGTAATAGACATGCGGCATCATTAATCTTTAGCTCTACACATTGATCTCATCAGGGGATTTGAGGGTGCTATTAATTGCATGTGGGTGTGCAGAGAAAGACATAAAATGTTTCCGCCTCCGTACCTTATTTCAAATGTCAATTAACACATTTGCAGGACATTTTAAAAGTTCAAGGACCCAATTAGATATTGAATAAATTACCCCTTTTATTAACCCATTTAACATTTGCTGATCAGGTGCAGAATGTCAAATATTTGGCTTACAGATAACTGTGTCTATAGTATAAGTAGTAGTTTAATACCGTTAAATCAAATGAAAACAATATACAATAATTAATTTATCAATATTTTAAGTGGATTCTTATTAGAATGTTCCCCAAAAACTTTAGAGGAACGGACGTCTCATGTCTCTTAGATCACATTTCCTTGTTTCCTCTCTCCTTGCATGGTTTCCTTGAGTCTCTCCAAGCATCCCTGGTGGGAGGGACTAAGACTCAAGGAAAAGAGACAAGTGAGGGAAACAGGGATGTAATTAAGAGACTTGGGATGCACCCACTGAGACAGGGGAACACAGGGTAGACGTAAAGGTAATAGACACAGGTGGGATCAATCAGGGTAGGGCAGACAATCACAATGGCTGGAAAACACACAAAGGCAGAAGTGAAGTGACCTTAAACGAGTGGAGAGGTAAGTAACACAAAATAAAGCAGGAAACACTGACAAATTATTTAAAAAAAGAAAAACTCAACTTGGGAGACAGGAGGAGACATGACAAAAGGATTTTAAATCTGCTTTATTTTTTTTGCATGTTCTGTGTTCTCCTATTTCTGAAATGATGTTCACAGTTTAATTCAGAGGCATAAGATCAGGTGATAATTGGTAAGAAGTACCATCTTGAATGAGTTATTAGATCATTTTTCATGGAGCTGTGTGAACTACTTTGATTTAAAAGCAGCTCTAGATGGATCTGAACCCTTTTATATACCTGACCTCCTCTGTCCTTTTTCCAACACTTTTTCCTTGGATCCTCTGACCAATTATTTTCACGCTCCCAGTTTAAGATGCAGCGGTGATTAATTCTCCATAGTTTTTGTGCTTCGACAGACAAAAGATCGATCTTTGTATCTCTGCTTTTGAGTCTACACATGTAGCCCAATTCACTGACACACGCACTGTTGCTGGGTATTTTTGCTTTTTCTTGTTAAACCTGTTCCTTCCATGCCAGGACAACATTAATGTATGGTTTATTTCATATGCATTTAGAGTAGTTAATGTAATACAATATTTCCACAGAGGGTAACATCTTGAAATAATGGACTAGTCCCAGTGATTATCCCAAAAAATAAAAATGCCCATCCTTACTAAATTCTAAATTCAGAACATGTCTAGTGCCTTCACAGATATCTCAACATGGCAACAGCTGAGACATCCATGGATGTATAGAGGGAGAACTGAATACAGCAATCTTCCACATCCATAAAAGCAAGTGCACTAGCGCCTCCAATTCCTTTGTCCAGCCTAGTTCTAGGCTCAATTACATTATTTTAATTAGGGCATTTTACAACATTTAGGACCTAATTATTTAAATACAGCTTTTTTGTTCAGGAGAGACTTCATTAGAACGACTAATCATATATTAAACATATAAGATAATGAATATTGACAAGTCTTTGGTAATTGGACTCTATTATGAAGTAGTATAATAGAGGTGAGTGATGCTGAGGACCTTCAACCTTTCTCTGTGGTTAAAGATGAGGCAAGGCAAGGCAAGTTTATTTGTATAGCACATTTCAACACAAGGCGATTCAAAGTGCTTCACATACAACCATTAAAAGCATAAAAACACAATGCAAAATAAAAGATTTGAAAACAATTAAGAACATTCATTAAAACATTAAAGAAACTGTTAAAAAGCAAAAAATAAATAGATACAGAATTGAATAAAAGGTGCAGTGCAGTTTAAGATATAAAATGCAGTAGTAAGATGCAGAATCTGGTTTAATTAAAGGCAACAGCAAACAGAAAGGTCTTCAGTCTGGATTTAAAGAGGCTGAGGGTCTCTGCAGACCTGCAGCTTTCAGGGACCTTTTTCCAGATGCGTGGAGCCGAAAAACTGAACGCTGCCTCTCCGTGATTAGTTCTGACTCTTGGAACAGAAAGTAGACCCGTCCCAGACGACCTGAGGGGTCGGGATGGTTCGTAAGGCAGCAGCAGATCACTAATGTATTTAGGCCCTAAGCCATTCAGTGCTTTATAAACCAGCAGCAGGATTTTAATGTCAATTCTTTGTTGGACAGGAAGCCAGTGCAAAGACCTCAGAACCGGAGTGATGTGATCCACTTTCCTGGTCTTAGTGAGGACTCGATCTGCAGCATTCTGAATCAGCTGCAGCTTTCTGATTGACTTTTTACTGAGACCTGTGAACACACCGTTACAGTAGTCAAGTCTACTGAAGATAAATGCATGGACAAGTTTCTCCAAATCCTGTTGAGACATAAGTCCTCTAACCCTTGATATATTCTTCAGGTGATAGTAGGCTGATTTTGTAACTGTCTTGATATGGCTGTTCAGGTTGAGGTCTGAATCCATAACTACACCTAGATTTCTGGCTTGGTTTGAGGTTTTTAACGTCAGTGATTGTAGCTCAGCGCTCACTTTCAATCGTTCGTCCTTGGAACCAAAAACAAGTACTTCTGTTTTATCTTTATTTAATTGAAGAAAATTCTGGCACATCCAGTTGTTGATTTCTTCAATACATTTAGCCAGCACTGGTATGGGATTATAGTCCCCTGGTGATATAGTTATGTAGATTTGTGTGTCGTCTGCATAGTTATGATAACACACTTTGTTGTTTTTCATAATCTGAGCCAGTGGAAGCATGTAGATATTGAACAGAAGAGGCCCCAGTATTGAACCTTGGGGAACACCACATGTCATACCAGTCAGCTCTGATGTGTAATTAGCTACCGACACAAAGTATTGTCGGTCCTTCAAATAAGAGTCAAACCAGTTAAGTGCTGCGCCAGAGAGCCCTACCCAGACTTTCAGTCTGTCTAGTAGTATGTTGTGATCGACCGTGTCGAATGCAGCACTGAGATCCAATAATACTAAGACTGAAATTCTGCCACTGTCTGTGTTTAAGTGGATGTCGTTGAAAACCTTAACAAGAGCAGTTTCAGTACTGTGATACTAACGAAAGCCAGACTGGAAGACATCAAAACAGTTATTTTCGGCCAAGAAGCTATTTAGCTGTTGATAAACCACTTTTTCCATTATTTTACTTAAAAACGGGAGGTTTGATATTGGCCTATAATTTTTCATTATTTCGGGGTCTAAACTAGCCTTCTTTAGGAGTGGTTTAATAACTGCAGTTTTTAGGGCTTGTGGGAAGACACTTGAGAGAAGGGATGTGTTTACAATTTGTAAAAGGTCAGTGATCATGCAGTGTGAAATATTTTTGAAAAAGTGTGTTGGTAGAATATCTAAGCAGCATGAGGATGTTTTCAGATGTTGTATAATATCTTTTAAGCTTCTTTGGTTAATTGAATGAAATTGTGTCATGATATTTGGATGGATGTTATGTAAAGATGGGGACAACACACATCCTGTGGTTGGTGTGGAGCCACCAACTACTTGTCTAATTTTCTGAATTTTGTCAGCAAAAAAGGAGGCAAGAGATTATAGACAGCAGTTCAGTAAACTCATCGAAGAAGGATGCACAGTATTTAGGTGGTCTGTAAATGTTAAGGAATAAAACTCGAGTGGAATTCAGAGCCACATATTCAAAAGAAGTAAAATGACCAAAAGACATCTGCTTGCATTGCAAAGACTCATTAAATAAAATAGCAACTCCACCTCCTTTCTTATGCGCTCTTGTTTCACTCATGAAACTGAAGTTGGGAGGTGTTGATTCAATAAGAACAGCTGCACTGTTATCTTGGTCTAACCAAGTTTCAGTTAAAATCAAAAAATCCAGCTTGTGCCTAACAATGAAATCATTGATTAAAAATGTTTTTCCTGACAGAGACCTGACATTTAATAAAGCTAATTTTAATGTGTTTAAAGCTCTATTTGTCCTATGTATCTGGACAGGCTGACGAGGAATGATCGTTAAGTTTGATAAATTTGCAGATTTACTAATGTTTCTTCGCAGCCTCACCTTTCCTTTTCTATGAGTCAGGACAGGAATTGAGAACGCTAGCTGCATACAGGGCCCCGACTGTTCCTGGAGATAATCAGTAGTGTCATTAGCCTTGTAGTCCGGACCCAGAAGATATCAATTAAAGTCTTTATCAGGTAGGGGAGATTGAGGATAGTGGTGGAGCTGTTGTGGGGCACGACGCTTTAACTTCACTGTTTGTGTCAAAGGACTTAGAGCCAGTGGTGGAGGTCGAGCTGGATTGATTTTATCAGGGAAAATGAGGGACGTATACATTTTATCAAGACACCAAAGGGGTTGGATTCCAAAAGTTTAATGGCAGGGAGAGAAGCAGCAATGTATGAGAGAGTGCTCAAAAGTGAAGAAATATCTTAACTGTGCAAGCCGTGTTGTACTTTCAGACGTGGACAGTGGACATGTGGATCAGACATGTGGACAACAAGAGCCACAGATGATTATTTAACTGTCTCGTGCCATGTTATTGTTGAACAGGCAAATTCAAGCATATATAGAAACCTGTTTTTTTGCAGGACATCATTAAGCTGACAAAATGTTGCCTCAGAATTCAAATGTTTAGGCTGTCGTCACAGATAATGCATATTACCAAGACATAGTTACACTCACCTGCATCTCAACATAATTTACAGGAACAATCAAAGTCAACAGCACAATAACTAGAAATATATCCACCTGTATCTCAACAACACAGTGCAGATCTTCCTGACCAGCTGCATTTCAACAGCTGCAGGCTGAAGATACGCCGGTACACCAAGAGTGATCAAATTCAATTAATGGTGTTAGAATTATGATTTACAGAGACAGGGGGTGACGTGTATTAACCGGGCAGGTATTTTGACCTTTTCCTCCGAATTTACTCTGTCTGTCAAAACCATTTCAGAGAGCGAAGTTGAGTGGCGTTGAAGAGCATCAGTGTAAATGTGCATTCATGTGTGGATGTTATTCAACAGAAAGCAGGTTTGGTGGAAATGCAATGTACACATTTTGATTCAATCGTTTTTCCTGCCAATGGCAATTGGAATGCACACTGACGAATAACACTGTAGCCATCAGATCAGTTTTTGTTTGTTAATATCTTACAGTTATCGTCATCTTCTGCTTAATTTATGCATGCAAATACTGTAATTATACATTACATTACATTTCATTTAGCTGACGCTTTTATCCAAAGCGACTTACATGATATACAATATACAGTAGACCGTAGACACAGCAACGGTGAGCAATTAGGGTTAAGTGTCTTGCTCAAGGACACAACGACATGGACTGGCTGGGCCGGGGTTTGAACCACCGACCCTCTGATTGAAAGACTGACTTGCTAACCACTGCGCCACAGTATACATGTCTGCTATAAACACTGACACGCTAACCTCTCAGCTACAGAAACCTCTCCATGACCTTTATTTCCACATCAGTTATTGAGAACAATGCGGGCATGGTGTTGATTTGGGTGTATGATGCAAAAATCTATGTTCACCCTAAAGACATAAACACACTAGAAATGTTGTGTCAGAATAAGCACATCTGCTCTGATGTTTATTTATCTGTAGCTCTGTGCAGCCTTAGATGCACCTCAGCCATTTCAAGTAAAAATGAGTGGAATGGTAACAATGAATAATAGTAATAGTAAAAACATTGTGCTTTAAGTACGTTACAACACAATAATACAATTATAGAATGAACATTGAAAGAAAAAAGTCTGACGTCATTGATGCTAACTTTTTACATTAAACTAGTGCAGCCGTCCTCTTTTTAGAAAGTAGAAGTTGTACTGGGGGGCTGCATGGTGGTGTGTGACTAGCATGGTCTGAGTTCGATCCCCGATCCCGAGCAGTCTTTCTGTGTGGAGTTTGCATGTTCTCCCCGTGGCAGCGTGGGTTCCCTCCGGCTTTCTCCCAAAGTTCAAAGGCATGCAGCTCAGGTTAATTGGCTAAATTGCCCGT
This sequence comes from Cottus gobio, assembly GCA_023566465.1. Lineage (NCBI taxonomy): Eukaryota > Metazoa > Chordata > Actinopteri > Perciformes > Cottidae > Cottus > Cottus gobio. Next base: position 10,966,734 of record CM042215.1, on the reverse strand, counting down.
AGATGTGAATGTGACGATAAACTGGCGACGTGTCCAAGGGTCACCCATAGTCAGCTGAGATTGGCTCCAGCAACCCTGAATTGGATAAGTGGCTGGGATAATGAAACGGAATGTAAAGTTGTAGTGATCATTTAATTTTTTTTTCTGAGTACGTTGTAAACATTTTATTTACAATTTGCACCTCAATATAGATTTGCACAAACATAGCAACAGCCAGATTTAAAATAATGCTGCATCAGAGCTGATTATACTCTGAATAAGTTATTTATTTATGTTTATAAAACAGATACATAAATATATCTGTAAATACATTTCAACTATGTGCTGTCTGTAAGTTGGTTTCTATCTGGCTCACCATTTCAGGGAGTTTTACAAAATATGAAAAAACACCAGCTGCATGTGGTCTTACCTCTAACTAAATTTCTGTTACCACGATGATCTTGTAAATGTTGTTGTACCATAATCAGTCCATTATTTAATTCGTATACAAAATCCTGCTGAGATCCATTAACAGAAACACTCAAATCATTAATTTATGAGCAAATTCCCAGCCCTTCAATCAGTCATTGTGCATGTTATGAAAAAAAAAGAAAGCCACGTTTGGATCAACTGTAAAGAAGGACATTAAATTGGCTCAAAATTAAACACTGCAAAGGACTGCATGTGTACCCTCATTCTTCATTGTTTCGGCGTGTTTGCAACATCAAGAAACTTGCAACAAGCAGGAGGCTGTTGAATTATTACAGAGGCAGGACGCAGTTCAGCCCGCAGCATCGAGCACTGCAGTGGCTGAGCCGCATGGCTCCTCCGTTTGGTATGCAGGCTTCTTCTCTCCCAGGCAGAAGTCCCACACAGGAGAGGTTGCATCCTGAGTAAATAAAACATGGGGAAAAAGCAGAAGGGAAAAGGCGTCAGAAAGAGATCCAAGAAGGCTGCCTGCCTTCATTTGGGGAAAAAACGAGTTGGCTTTCAACCTGATGATATGCGTTTTCTTAACTCTTTGACACAGTTCAGAAAGAGTTTTTAAAAGTGAAATGGCGCTCTAGGACTGAATCGTATTAAAGTAATGCAAGAAGATAATCACAGGCCTGGGGTTTATTCTGGGTCCTTGTGCTGTTTAGAGATTAGCTTCCCTCAACAGGCTCAATATGTGTTCATCAATATGTGATTTTCATTATAACTTGATCGAAGCTTATTTACTGGCTTTTTATAACATATTTGAATGTGTACAATGCATGAAATAGCACATCATCGTATGTTTATGTTTATGAATGTCAGAAAATGAATTCCTAGGGAAAACTCTTTAGCTTCTGTATTGTGACATTTCACAGTGAAATTAAATATTTGAGCGGTGCAAAGTTACAAGAGAAAAATTTAAATAAAATGGTTCTCATTTGTTTTGTCAGTTTAAAAGTGGGCGGGTTTAGTGCAATATGGAGCTACAAAAGATCTATTGACTCACACACACACACACACACACGTAGTAGTGGGGGTGGACAGACCAGCTGCTGCAGGTGGAGGGCTGAAAAGCTACAAAACACATTTCTGTCAACAACCTTGAAGCAGAAATGATCCACATAAGACGTGAGAGATCAGCCTCATATGTGTAGAGGTTATGAACATGTCCTTAGCAATATAGAAGCAAACTCATTATCTTTGGAATGAGACATATTATATATATGTGTGTATATATATATATATATATATATATATATATGTGTGTGTGTATATATATATATATATATATATTAGTACATGAGTGGCTGAAATGGAGGGAGCTATCTGAAAGATGATGTAACATGTAAATATCCTTACTGAGACAGGGAAGAAGAGAAAGCTGATTTGATAGTTTGGACTGCAGTGTTGTGTCTTCCCCCTGAGTTGTAGCTCTTTGTCGCTTCTGAGAACCCCACACTTTGGTTTGGGACCATCTCTCTATTCCACGATACTTCCAAATGAAAAGCTTGGGGAAGCGGCTTTCTGCTGCACTTTACTGAATGTGGTCACATTTGTGTCGACAATAATCCATGCAATGGTGAGATTTATTTCTGATTAGAATGTTATATTAGTTAGTTTGGGTTTTCCACCGCCAATGAAGAGCCACTTCTCTAAACTCTGTTGTTCTAATTTTCTCCTTTATTCACGGAATATTACAATGTTTTTTTTCTTAAAATATTACGGCTATTTGTTCTATAAATAATTACAAAATTTGAATGTGAAGAAAGCTGTTCATGTAATGATACTGCCTATGCTGCAGTTGAAATATGTAAATTAATTTTCCCTTTCATCTTTCCTACACTTTCTTCTGATCTAACATCGTGTGTGTGTGTGTGTGTGTGTGTGTGTGTGTGTGTGTGTGTGTGTGTGTGTGTGTGTGTGTGTGTGTGTGTGTGTGTGTGTGTGTGTGTGTGTGTGTGTGTGTGTGTGTGTGTGTGTGTGTGTGTGTGTGTGTGTGTGTGTGTGTGTGTGTGTGTGTGTGTGTGTCATAGGCAGGTGGCAAGATAATGTCAGCGATGGCTGTCTGTGTGTGCTCACATGTCAAGGAAGAAGAGAAAAATGTTTTTTGAAAAGGGCATCTTTTAATGGCCAAAAGTACAGTCTCAACATCTCCACTCTTCCTGTCAAGTCAAGTTGACTCACAAAAAACACACGCAGAGAGGATGAGATCATATAGATGGAAGCAGCAACATGTATACGTATGAAAGTAATTCAAACCACTTCAGGAGAAATCTCATTTTTAAATCAGAAACATCATTCACACACAAAAGCCTTGTCTAATTGAGTATGTGGTGGACACAGACTTGTTAGGCCGTCATGCTGAAGCTTATCATTTGCAGGTGAAAAGAAACAAATGCCTCGTAGTTAGCAGAGATTTCAAGTTGAGAGAAAAAAACAAAGTGAAACCTTACAAAATAATAATAAATCAAATCCTTTATACTTTGCCAGGAATATAGTCATTGTGGCTTGGTAATAATCGCTTGTTCCTTATGTGTTCCTTAGCTAGTTTGGGCAGCAAATCCGACATGTGATGACCATTGAGTATCCCTCTGCCAATCACATAAAAAAGACAATGCTTCTCATCTTGTAAACATACATTTTTCTTCAGATTTAAAGATAAAAAAGTAACTTTCGGGCTAAACATATACTTTAGTTTGTAGAAAATCCACACACAGAGAAGTTATACCTCCTGCAGTTCCATCTGAAGTTACATAAAGGGGCCGTGCTGTTTGTGCTCACTGTGTGTTCAGCCGGGGCATCCAACTATACACACACACACACACACACACACACACACACACACCTTCACAACTGCTCCGTTTTGTGTGAACTCTTCTTTAAGTTTAGATATTGCCTGTTCCACGTTCTCTTTTTAAAAGTTAAATCTGCTGTAGCAGCATTTACGAACCCACCCTGCAGTTTGCGCTTTCAAAAAACTGCCTCTGCATCATCTAATTTAAATACAAATCTTTGGAAGACCGAAGTTCTCACAAAATCTGCAGACCTCTCCAGTATTTTTGATGTGGTTTATAACTGAAATTGGGCAGAATACAAAACACAGAGCTTCACAATAATACTATCTTACAGTGTTGTGATGCTGCGTCCATTGTTGTATTGTAATGCGCCATCTGTAAAGTATCACAGATGAGTATTTGCATTGTGATGTGCCCATGCATATAATATCTGTTTGTATTAATATTTAAAGTGTCTCTGTGTGTGCAAGTAGAAATTGGAGATGGAAGAACTATTTACTGCCAACAAATATCATCCTGATTTCACTCCACATTTCCACTGTGCATGTTGTCTTTGTGATCCGCTGTTTATTAAAGTTTCCCCTGCAGTCAAATCCAGTGCAGAAAATAAATACTGAAAAAAAGGCTGAGTTTACCAGTGAAACTCAAGTGTGATGATCCTATTCTTGTTTCAGTCACTGTTGCTTCAAAAAAGAATGGGAGTCTGGGGGCCTTGATTTTTAAGCACCAATTTATTTTGGAAATGTCTTTCTGTATGTTAAGGAAAACATAACATTCTGGCTGCAGGCTACAACTCTTTATTGCTTTTAACCCTAGAACACTAACGTTGAAAATAGTCACACTAACACTAACGTCGGGTGATTTTCACCGGACATAAAATACCTGATAAACAATACTTCTGATCAAAATATGTTAAAATACAACTATACAAGGTAAATTGAAGTCCTCTTCTATTATTTTAACCTATATAATTTCTGATAAAATGAAAAACAGATATCATGGTGGGACCGTGAAAAAAGGCTCAGAATCGGGTGAAAAATGAGGAAATCGTCAACAAAACACGATTAAAAACATAAATAATGGAGCTATGAACTTGTTCTTTGGTCCACATGTTCCTGGGACATGTGAGCCTTGTTCTGTGAAGGAAAAGTCATATGTCAATGTAAAAACCCATCAGAAATTTGTTTAACCCTCTAACACTAACGTCGGGTGAAAATCACCCGAACACCTCCCTGTTGAAAAAAACAGGGATCGGAGCTGAGAGACACGCCCACTTTCAGTAACGTCAGTGATAAGCAGGAAGCTACACAAGGACCCGCGCAACTCGGAAAAAAGCAACACAATGAAAATAACGTAAATATAATCGCTCGGGTGAAAATCACCCGACGTTAGTGTTCTAGGGTTAAATATTTGTTTTCCCTGCTTAGTCAACACACATTTAGGGGTGATGTACTCTTCCCTTTATAAACGCCTGTATTTTAATAGGATTGTCTTTCAGCAAGATTTTTGTTGTATACAATGTACTGCACATTCTAAATGTTTGTCAGAAATCTGTGTTTTCTGATAAATCAAGTTCTATATTGTGATATTTTGAGAACAGACTAAGTTCTAGTATAATGAGAATAAGGTCATTATTTATCATGACAGAAATCAATCTGCTCTTTTGTCACAGTGTTTCAAAAAGAGGGGATGGACCCAAATGCAGATACACATGGGGAACAGAGGGATGATACAGTGTGAATTTTAATAAAATGTCCAATGGGGGAAAAAAAAAATACAGGAGCAGGGGAGTCCAACAAAATTAGCAATCAAAAAAACAAACAGGCAAAATGACAATTTAACCATGGAAAATCCTAAAAAAGTGATACATACAGGAAGCGGGATAGCAGGGAACAAAGCAGGAAACAAAGCAGGGAACAATGCAGGGAACAGGCAAACCAACACAGAGACAGGGGAGCACAGGGTTTAAATACACTAAACCTGTATAGGAGGATTCCACACAGGAGGATTCAATCAGGGGCGAGGCCGACGATCACAAAATTAGACAGGGATACTCTGGCTCGGACAGTGCAGGATCGCACTGTCCGAGCCAGAGTATCCCTGTCTAATTTTGTCTTGCGATGTCCAGCTTTTCTTGAAATGTCCTTCTTGAGAAAGACGTTCTCAGTGAATCCGTTTCTCCTCCTCCTTCAGCCATCGAGTGTTTCATAAAAAACAAAGCTAGGTAAAAAAACAAAATCTTCATTCACCAAAAAAAAACACAAAACTGAATTTGATGAGTGTACTGTATTTATGTACTGTATGTATGTATATGGTCACATATACATACAGGAATTTGGAATTTTACCTCTGCATTTAACAGATCTAAAGCATTTAAGAGCAGTGGGCTGATGTGAAGCACCTTGGGAGCTAATTGGGGTCAGTGTCAAATAGGAGAAGCAGGGATCGAATCGCAAACCGTTGTACCCCCTGAGCCACTCTACTCTAATGGAACCCTTTTCAAAATATATTAGAGATGCTGGGATAACATCACGAGGACACGTTTTGTCTCTTTACTCTTTTTATTTGTACCCCAGGCGTAAATGGAAAGCTTTGTTGCTTTCATCTGCCTGCTGCAGAATGTAAGATCATATATATGCTGCCGTTGTGCACACATAAACACATTTATACTCGCATTTCAATAAATACTTTAAATAAAATGCCTTTTTCTATCCATTTCCCTCACCTTTGCGTGAACTTAACCCTCAAACAACCCCACATATGCAAACAAGAAGAAACACATTTTCAAGCTGTTTCATCTCATTGAGAATCATAAAACAAGTGGCACTTTGGTTTGTTTGTGGACTGGGACACACTTTTGTACGAAATGCCTGACTTGAAGGTTATGGTAAAAATGTAATTATTTAGTTTGGAGCTGAAGGAATAAGGCTAATTTAATAACTACAATACGGCACAGTTCCCTCTTCCTCCAGTTCAAAAACACTCTGGTTTGAACAAGTGATTACATGCTATAGGGGTGTGTGTAGAAACAATAGGCAGTCCAAAGATTTTTGGATTTGATTCAAAATCTCGAGAGAATTTCTGAGAATATAGTTATAATGTGTAGAAAGGTTGGGGTTGGGATTTTATTTCAACACAGTGGGGACACAGCAGACTAGTCATCACCAGGGAACCCCATTGCCAGAAAGTGAAAGCCCAGTAATGATACCTAATACAGGAAGGACGAGGCCACCAATTTTATTAAAAGTTTTGGGTTTTTGGAAATCGTAAATCCAAGGTAGATCGCAAACATTTCAAGAATGCAGACTCAGATTATCCATCAAAAACATAGATTCACTTTTATCAAAGTTAATTGTTTATCCTGAGAGTCTACTAAATTATTCAGTGTGGTTCAGCAGGTTGGGAAATGAAACGACTGGGTCAGCTCAACAAATCAATACATTGTCAGCATATAAATGTACAAGGCTTTCAACATCATCAAATTGCCTACTATGGATTCCTGGTGACTCCTAATTCCTATTGCAAGGGGAGAAAGATGGTTGCTCTGCCTCTTCAAAAGATTGGGATTGTTCTGTATTAGAATAGAAGATAGTACTAAATAAATAATGTTGACCCACTCTAAAAAACATTTTAAAAAGCAAATCTAAAGCATTTCAGTGTTTAACATAACGCCATTTAAGGGTGTTGAGAGATAAGATGGCAGCTTGTGTGTCTATGATTATATATTTTAAGAGAAATTGAAAATGGTTCTTTTTAAAGTCTCCTGCATGAGCCTCTAATTGCTTCATTTTAAAGGGAATAAACCATGAAACATTTTTTCAGTTGTGCACATACTTTATGGATAAGGAGTGCCTGACAACCCACACACTGTGATATAAGATAGAAACAGTATAGTACTTCATTTTTGTTAAATTCATTATTATAATAAAGTATTATTAAGTCCCACTGTTATTATACTACTTATTTGTGTTTCTGTAAGTAATATCAACTCTTCCTCATTGCTTAACTCCAGTGAAAGTAACTTTGACGTGATATACAGCAAATGTTCACTGTTTTTATAATAAACAGGCAGATTAACCATAATCATTTTTTCCGTTAATTTCTTTTTTTTTTAAATTGCATTTTGCCAAAGAATACATTTTAATTCCTTCAAAGATAAGCATTGTTTCAATCAGATCAGAAACAACAGTCTTGAAAATAAATTGAAGTACATTTCAGTCGAGACTGCTGAGAACTGCTGTGCATTTGGTATGTGTGGATGCATTTCTTATAGCAGGCCGCCTGGTGAAGGCATTTGTCCTGACAGCTGTAATGAAGGTCAGAGTTGTTATTAAATGGACAGATGGATGCTGGAGGCACTGATGTGCTGTTGAGGTATTACTTCTGATGTGAAGTTAATTATTATCTTTTTTGGTATAAGCTACAATGAAGTACATGGGATGCTACCTGCTCTGTGAATCCAGTCCACGGAAGATGTAGGTCGGTTGCTTTGCAGCGATGGATACCCCAGTGCATACAGACGTCTGTAGGAATATCTTGCCCTGTGATCTACCCTATGTTTTTATGAAAAGCACACCTTTCCTTACAGGAGAATACAACTTCACCTTCTTCTGAACCTTCCATTTTTTTCTGTTTTTACAGTTGTATTGCACCGCCCCACCCTAGCCTGCCCTAGGAACCTCTCTGTTTGCATTGAAGAAACTCATCAAAATCAGCCACTTGTATTTGTTTAGTAGAGTTGACCTGCAGAACATAAGCATTTCACCAGTGTTTTATCGCCTTTCCGGATCGTGTGGGAATCCGATTTTACAGGTAATTTATACTCTGCTCCATTCAGCCTGTATGCTCTGAGTGCATCCACCTCTCTCTCGCTACTCTTAAATGCCTCAAAGTGTTTCAACATCCAACGACTGCAAGATTTGGAAACGTTTGAAAGATGCATCCCGAACAATATACATTTTATAGGCTTTGCGTTTGTAATGAGGAAGTGAATCAGCAGATTAGCGACGTTAGAGCAGTGTAGCGCCTATTCATTTTGAATAAGAAACGGTCGATGGGGAAATGTTATCACTCATTTTGACAAATGGTGTACTTTCATCACTCAGCAATTGTATCACTCAGTGATTCACCAATTTGCTGTGGTCGAACCAGAAAGAGCCTTGAGGCCAGGTCATACCACCTAGCCCTTGTGAGGAGTGGAAATTCCCCAATTAAATATTTATTTACAAATAAACCATAATGCATATTCAATACTTTGCAGGCATCAAAAACTATCAGCCTTATTCTTTGTGCATAAAATAAAGCCATGCGTAAAAAATTACGAAGGTAATGTTAAGGCAAACTAAAATGGTTAAGAAATGATCCCTTTGCAGGACAGCAGTTATGATAATAATTAGAAAACAAGGTGACACGTCTGACTCTATCTTTCCAAATTTTCAATATTTAACACATATTCCCTCTCTTTCTCTGCTCCCACAGCTCACTTTTTGTACGAATCCCTTCTCATTTCCCTGTTTTATTCCCACCCGCTCTGCGTCTCTCTCCATCCCTTTAGGCATGTTGCAGAGCTGCCGTCAGATGTTATCCTCGAATGCCTGGCTGCTTTTTCATCCCTCTGTATGTTTGATCACAAATGCTCTGTCGCTTTCTCTTTGTTTCCCTTTCTCTCACTCCTTTTCTGTCATCCTTTTATCAGTTTTCTCTACATTGATGTCAATCTTTCTTAATCCCTCCCCAGCTCTTCTCACATTTATGCGCTCCATCTTTCTTTTTCTCTGACTTTTCTTGCATATTGATGACAGGAGGAGATTTTTCTCTTTTTATTCTTAATTTTTTTTTCTTGATTTTTCTTATTAATCTTCTTTTTTTTTGCTTTTTTGTGTCTTAGTTCTTTTCAGTTTAGATATGAAGAAGAAATGTGAGTAAAGGATGATCAAACAAATTATAATTTGTAATCATCTTCTGAAACATCAATCCCTGGAGTTGGCTGCACAGCTGGACCACCGGTGCTTTTGCTTTAACAGCTCTGGAGTTTCTTTTGCAGTCTTGGATACTGTCACGTATTGTCTAAACAAAACAGTGCAGAGCTCAACAATGTCTTGCAACACGTGCCAGTGTTCAGTGAACATTTCCAATAGTCTGTATTATTGAAATGTCTTTTAATGAAATCGTTTCTGCCCGTATAGTTCAATATGAAAGCAGTGATTATTAAACCAAGGAAGCCATGGGGCCTCTGTTCAGTTCTCCCACCTCTGCCAGGTTCCTGACCATTTGTGGCTTCCTGCATAGCAGTTTAGTCATCAGCTTCCCACTATAAATAGAAGGCCATTGCCCCACCTTTTGCCTGATTTGTTATTGTTGCTATGTATCCGTTGCGGTCCTGCTTTCTCTGCCTGCTTGTCTCTTCCAGTTTGTAAAAGTCCCATCGGTTCTCAGTAAGCTGCTCCATAAATGTTCCTTCTCAGGCTGCATTCCATTCAATGTCAGCCATGTCACCATCAGTCTATTACTTTTATTGTGTATCTCTGAACAATTTCATCATTCACCCATTGACTTAAGGCTTGGTTCGACCTTCCTTTCCCGATAGACATCTGAGCTTCTTTGTGGTCTAATAGTTTTAACACTTAGCAATCTAAGTATCAAGCGAGGACTCTCTGCCTGTCCACCTGTGTGTCCATTACATATCTTTATAACCATTCATCTAATCTACTGAGTTGAGAATGCTGTCTGAAGCGTACCTATACTCTTGGACAAGCTACAGGCATGCTCTGAACAGGCAAGCGGACTGAAAGAGGATGCTCCTCAACAACACTGCAAGCTACAATACCAGCAGCCAAGTAATCGGCCAATTCAGCCAACGGGCATGCTAGCTGAATGGCCAAGCCATGAACGGGCACTGCACTAGTTAATATAAAGTGGGATGAAAGATAGAGTTAGGCAAACAGGATTACAAAAGTCCAGGTTTAGTCTGATGGGGACTTCCTCCAGGGTTGTATTTATACCACGCTCACGAAGATAGTCTGATTGGGTGACTCACTAAAGGAAATTCAATAACTTTATGAATGTAAATTTGTAGTGGCTCCAATGCCACACATTTATCATTTATATTGTTTTCCTCACTGAGTTTTGGGTAAAAGACTGTTTAGTCTGGGTAGATATAATCTTCAAAGGGTTGATGCTTCGTTATCTTATTATTTTTGTTTAATCCTGGTATTCACGACACTGAAACATGGAAAACACAAGTCACTAATTTTATAAAAAGGTATGATTTATTTTTTCTTTACCTAGCCATTGGCCTTGGCCATTGTATAAGGCCAAAAATGTACCAACTACTTGATTCTCCTGCTTCATAATAACATTTTTACTTACAGATTATATATTTAAAAAAAACAAGTCCTCAGGATGTGTGTGTGTGTGTGTGTGTGTGTGTGTGTGTGTGTGTGTGTGTGTGTGTGTGTGTGTGTGTGTGTGTGTGTGTGTGTGTGTGTGTGTGTGTGTGTGTGTGTGTGTGTGTGTGTGTGTGTGTGTGTGTGTGTTCATGTTCCACCACATTAGATCACCAGCAGAGAAGAAGAACAAACAACTGACACCCTGGTGGGTCCCACACCTGTGCACCCTCCAGACCTGGAGGAAGAGCAGTCGGCAACTTTGACGTCACCAAAGTGTGGACTTGGAGGAGGCGAGCAGAGCTGTAGAGACAGATCAGGAGGGTTGAACCTAAAAGGCGGTGACATTCTGTGAGCCAACACATCCCCACAAATTTGGGTCACCTATGGTAAATCCTTCCAAAAAAGATACAAAATATAGTATGACCTCATCTTTATTCCCTACCAAGTTTATTCAAGTCTGATTGGCTGGCTGGCCAGCTTTACACCAGCCATAATTATTGCCACTTAGAGCATCATAGTTTGACATGTAGGGCCACGCTGCAGTATTTGACAAGTTGGGAGTGAGAACAGGCTGTAATTACATGGTCAGCATTTTAAGCCCCCTGTCATGAGGCTATTTTATTCTAATTGGCTGTGGAATGTGCTTTCAGATCACTGTGAGGCTCGAAACGTACTACATTATTTTAATATACATTCGTAACTTAAACACTTTAACACACCTGATGTTTTTACTAACCTAACCAAGTCTTTTTTTTTTATTTAACTTGACCAGGTAACTTTGAGTTTTTCTTTTTGTTTGTTTAAATTTACAACATTACCGTACCCTCAGAATCTAATTGAGAGGGCAGTTTAGTGAGGTGCGTAGTTTTGGAGGAGACAGGGTTGCTGTATCTGCTTATCTATGAATGTTGAAGGAACATTCATTTGGGAGTTTTTATTCGTGGTATGCTGTAAATAATGTCTTGTCATGTAGTGAATCATAAATAAATATATTTGGGGATACATTTTCACATCAATGGGTATTTAGCAAGATGTTTCCCCTGTAATCTCTTTAGTCAGTTACATCCATCATCTGCCCTTTTCAATATGTATAATCATGATGTTCCATTTGTGACGACAATTGTATAATTTGTGCAGTGAAGCGGAATTAGGTTAACTTTTTTATTATATTTATTATATTTCACAGACATACATCAATATTATCCTCTCATTTCACAGATCGCCTGAAGCACATAAATGGACACACAAATAAGCAGCGCATCACTCATGGCAGATTGCCCTTCTGGTCATAAAGAGTGTGCAAGGGTGAAAGGGTCTTTGGTATTAAGGTGGTGGGAAGTGATGTTGAACCATCATTAGGGAAAAGGAAACTGACGTTGTCATGGGAGCCGAGACATCGTCGTTGTACAGCTTTGGTCTCGTGTCATATCACAGATACAATTATATGATGCCAGTGAAATAGTGGCACTTCAATATGTCTTCCTTCCTATGGTGGTTTTATATCTGTCATTTTAAAGCAGTGACTCAGAACCTCTTGTATTTTATAATATTTTAGCACTGTCCCTTTCCTCTTACACACACACACACACACACATATATATATATATATATACATATATACACACACACACATATATATACACATATATATACATATACATACAGTTAGGTCCATAAATATTTGGACATTGACACATTTTTCATTATTTTGGCTCTGTACACCACAACAATGGAGTTGAAATGAAAAAATCAAGATGTGCTTTAAGTGCAGACTTTCAGCTTTAATTTGAGGGTATTTACATCCAAATCAGGTGAACAGTGTAGGAATTACAACAAATTCAAATGTGGCCACCCTCTTTTTAAGGGACCAAAAGTAATTGGACAAATTAATATAATCATAAATCTAATTGTCACTTTTAATACTTTGTTGAAAATCCTTTGCAGTCAATGACAGCCTGAAGTCTGGATTCCATAGACATCACCAGACGCTGGGTTTCGTCCCTGGTGATGCTCTGCCAGGCCTCTACTGCAACCGTCTTCAGTTCCTGCTGGTTCTTGGGGCATTTTCCCTTCAGTTTTGTCTTCAGCAAGTGAAATGCATGCTCAATTGGATTCAGGTCAGGTGATTGACTTGGCCATTGCAGAACATTCCACTTCTTTGCCTTAAAAAACTCCTTGGTTGCTTTCGCAGTATGCTTCGGGTCATTGTCCATCTGCACTGTGAAGCGCCGTCCAATGAGTTCTGAAGCATTTGGCTGAATATGAGCAGATAATATTGCCCCAAACACTTCCGAATTCATCCTGCTACTTTTGTCAGCAGTCACATCATCAATAAATACGAGGGAACCAGTTCCATTGGCAGCCATACTTGCCCACGCCATAACACTACCTCCACCATGCTTCACTGATGAGGTGGTATGCTTTGGATCATGAGCAGTTCCTTTCCTTCTCCATACTCTTCTCTTCCCATCATTCTGGTACAAGTTTATCTTCGTCTCATCTGTCCATAGGATGTTCTTCCAGAACTGTACAGGCTCTTTTAGATGTCTTTTGGCAAACTAATCTGGTCTTCCTGTTTTTGAGGCTCACCAATGGTTTACATCTTGTGGTGAACCCTCTGTATTTACTCTGGTGAAGTCTTCACTTAATTTTCGACTTTGACACAGATACACCTACCTCCTGGAGAGTGTTCTTGATCTGGCCAACTGTTGTGAAGGGGTTTTTCTTCACCAGGGAAATGATTCTTCTGTCATCCACCACAGTTGTCTTCTGTGGTCTTCCAGGTCTTTTGGTGTTACTGAGCTCACCAGTGCGTTCTTTCTTCTTAAGAATGTACCAAACAGTTGATTTGGCCACACCTAATGTGTCTGCTATCTCTCTGATGGTTTTGTTTTGATTTTTCAGCCTAATGATGGCTTGCTTCACTGATAGTGACAGCTCTTTGGACTTCATATTGAAAGTTGACCGCAACAGATTCCAAACACAAATACCACACCTGAAATGAACCCAAGACCCTTTTATCTACTCCTTGTAAATGAAATATCGAGGGAATTACACACCTGACCTTGAAACAGCTGAACAGCCAATTGTCCAATTACTTTTGGTCCCTTAAAAAGAGGGTGGCCACATTTGAATTTGTTGTAATTCCTACACCGTTCACCTGATTTGGATGTAAATACCCTCAAATTAAAGCTGAAAGTCTGCACTTAAAGCACATCTTGATTTTTTCATTACAACTCCATTGTTGTGGTGTACAGAGCCAAAATAATGACACACACACACACACACACACACACACACACACACACACACACACACACACACACACACACACACACACACACACACACACACACACACACACACACACACACACACACACACACACACACACACACACACACACACACACACACACACACACACACACGCTGTGTTGACCCTGATAACAGGGCTGTAAACGGGCTACGGTGGAGTTGGACTTTACAACTGTTTCCTAATGTAAGAATAGAGCTCCATCCTGTCTGTTATCTCTTCTTTCGTCCCACCCAATATGTCTGGGCCTTTGGCTCCTTTAACCACTTTGATTGCATTGTGTTTGGAAATTATGCAAATTGTTTGAAATGGCCAAGAAACCCAATGTTTTTTTATGGTCTGCTGCTTTGGACTTTCCACACCTATACAGAAGTATTTGAATTCATTAAATTCAAGTTTGTGATTAACACCATCTCACATTGTAAAGTTGTCTTTGTAGTTATTTTTAGACGCAGGGTTTCAGTTAAACCTGGAGATTTACGAATCCTGATCCCTTCGAAAGCCTTCAGATAAACAGTTCAGCATGGCCGAATACATCACGACTTTATATTCAAAACATGAAAGGGGGCGGCCATAAAAGGGCTAGACGCAACTTAACTGCCAGACTCCCATCGTCCAAACAATGGCAAGCAATTTGGTCTGCTGTCGAGGAGAGTGAACAGGGAACAAATGGAGAGAAACATTCTCCGCTCCTCAGCAATATTACTCCCTCTTGACACAGTTTTGTCTGAAGACACTGAGGCTATCTGCTTAACACACAAACCCAAAACAACATACACTAAGAGTCATACCTCAGTGACTTGAAGACCAACTGTATTGTCTGTAATCATTTAACCATAACACATTTTTATGGTACAGCCTCTGTACTCCAATACTGCAAAGCTGGTGTTTTGGGGGAAGTATGCAAGTGGCTGTAACTTCATCAAGTGTCAATATGACTCGCTATTGGTGAACAGCACATATTTGTATGTCACCAAAGTTATACTCTACACAAAATCAAGACTAAACTTTGCCATCTTTAATATGTGTGTGACAAAGCCTTTTTATATATAATCTCTGGTGACCTCCGGCTTGGCCTCAGAGCAGAGGCTATACACTAGCAGCTAAAACCAGCATGGCCACAGGTGCATGTCTGTGTTTTGAAGGTGTAGAACAAATAGATTCTTTGTAAATCCTGTTTACAGTTTCCTCCTGTAACTCATATCTGTTTGACCAGGCACCTACACCTCACCCTTTTAGCTTTTGAATTATCATTTTACAAACATCACTTCTTAAAACAAGGACCGCTCTTTTTAACATTGTTGTGATTCTGTGCAGGCTGAACACACTTCCTGGATATTTCTGCATAATGTTATGCTGCTTTCTCTTTTGCTGTGTTTGGTTCTAATTAACTTCACCAACAGAGCTGAATAAGTTTGGTCTTCACACAAATGTGTGTGCCTCTGCTAATTGGCAGTCCACAGAAGTTGTTAGAGGAAAGGTTAACAATAATTGGTGGAAGTGCTTTTTTCCCCACACAGCCCTTATTTTGTTCTCACTAGACAATATATAATTTGGTAGGAAGCTCATGTCTGTGCAGAGAGAGGCGACAGAGGGGCGACTGTTGTTCAGTGGTTAGCAAGTCTGTCTTTCGATCAGAGGGTCGGTGGTTCGATCCCAGGCCATGTTGTTGTGTCCTTGAGCAAGACACTTAACCCTAATTGCTCACCGTTGCTGTGTCTACGGTCTACTGTATATCATGTAAGTTGCTTTGGATAAAAGCGTCAGCTAAATGTAATATAATGCAGAGATTTTTTATAAATGGCTCTAATTTATTAAATTAATAAAAATAATATAATAATAATAATTAATGAATTAATAATACATCTAAATAAATACAGGCTAAACATTAAGAATGTCTCTCCCTTTCTGTAGCTGAGATTATAGCAGCCAAGGCGCCTAATGACCTGGATTTTTCTGACTTCATATTAGGTTCCCTAATCTATCTATCCATCTATCTAAAACATAAGTAAAACTGTTTGTTCCCACAAAAGACCTAACACTGACATGACAAAAAAGTCAAACAGAAGGAAACAAAGGTTTATGGACAACCAGCTCTTTATGCAGAATAAACTCGGAGATCTACTTCAAATTACATTGCTGTGTGATGTTGATCTGGACAGGATGTAGTTTACAGGAGGATCAGCGAGTTTGCAAAACATCGGAAGGTAATCACAGCTGTATTATTACATTTAACAGTTGAAGGCCTTGAAGATACAGGTTGTTTCATCTTTGAAATTGCATATATTTATCCCAGATAAGATACGGTTTGTCATTACTTGTTTAAAAGCCACCATCTGTTCAACTGACGAAGGGCTCAGCCCTGTAGCTCGATGTTCTAATAAATAGTTGCGTTCAAACTCAACAAAGGCAGTTACCAGTGATACCGAGCCTTTTCAGTTTCCTATTGTGTGAAAAAAAGGATAGAGGGTCACTATGAACCTGGAAGAAGAATATGAGGGAAAGATGAGTGTTTTTTTCAGCCACAGTCTCAGTCAGGGAGTGAAGACAGATTCATAGTGAAAAAGAGAAAACTAATACATTTTTACGTGTCAGCGTGCAATCAATAATCGGCAGAAATTGGGATATAAAGTGAATCCCAAATTATAACACAAAGCCTATAAGCATTTGACATATAACATTTAAATGTTAAAACGTTTTGCCAATTTTTTTTAAAACAGCCGGTCTGGTTGATAAGCTGCCATATACTACTATTTCTATATAATCATATATATATTTTTTTTTTCTTCAATTTTGATACTACACTAGTACACTTATTTTTTTTAAATTTACAGAGTGAATTTGAGTTCCCTATGATAAATGGTTATTCAGCGTTTATGCGTGTGAAAGAAATGCTTATTTTTTTGTGAGCGGTAAGAACGAAAGGAGTGGCTCTGATATGCGTTGCCTTTGTCAAGGTTGAAAAGAGTCATACAGTTTGCCATCTTGGACTACCGAGCCTCTGTATTGTTGCACACTGTTGTGTCGATTCATGATTACAAGCTGGACTGAGCACTCAAAGCACTCCCAAACTGCAGGGGGCAACAATGCAACCCGAGCTGGTGAAACCAACTTCCAGGAAGTGCTCTTAGGACCATATTGACCTGTGCACCCACAGGCAGTGCATGTGCATGGCAGTGAAATGTTTGGTAAGAGCTTACTTGGCTCTCACCCATTCCTGAGAAGAGATGCTAATGACCACAGCTCCTGATCATCCAAAGACGCAACTGGTAGGACAGAATGTGTTGAATTCATTCTTCTATAGGACTTTGTTTGGGTGTAACATGCAGTTTAAATTAAATAGTGAAGACTTTATTATGTGAACATAGAACTTGACAGTAACGTTACTCTAAACATGTGTATTGTTGAATCATTAAATAAGTTTAATTCTGAGATTGATATGTTAATTATTAACTTGTAAAGATCCCAGGTTAACCTAAATGGCTAAGTAAAGATCCTAGGTGGATCTAAATGACTAAATGAATGTTGGGTTTGGTTTGAGGATTCAGTAACATTTATTTATGCTTATTTTGAGAGAATGACATTGAGATTTATTTGTAACTAATTCATGGGTTTTGTTTGGGTATTTTATAGGTTATCAACCTATTCTGTTCCACCCTTATGGAAATAAAGAATCATAAAGTGAACAGTTTTGAGTTGTCCTTTGCGTTCATCAAGGATAAAGCAGTTTTTCAAGTTTGGGCAGAGCTGTGGTTGGTAAAAAACACAACTTGACACACACTATAGTTTACATGTTGGATATGTGCATTCCACACAATGTGGAATAACTCAGAAAAATCAACTTATTTCTGAAAGAATATCACTTTTCTATTTTGCAGCATCATTTTGGCATTCTGTGTGAAAGTGTCCATGACTAAAACAGCAGTTAAAAAAAGAACTATCATGAGGTTATGGTTTTTTTTAAGGTTTGAACATTTCAATGACTTATGATAAATAGTTTCTAACTACACATTGAAATGTAGTCATTGAAGTGTTGTTGATGCAGCATTGTTTTAAGTCCAATACATTTAGAGAGAAATGGCAGTGAGCTGCAAAGCATCCTGACAGTCTGTTCACTCTGCTGGATAATCGAATTGGAAAGTCTCACCCTGTGACCAAACTACAAAAGTGAAGCCAGTGTTTCAAAGGTCCCCACAAGGCCACAAGCTTTCTGTGCATTTAATTGTTTTCTTCGACCAGTAATACATTCCGAAAAGGCCTCCCAAAAAGTAACCTTTTGGCATATATTGTTTTATTGGTTTGCTTTATATATCTTCATTGCATATTTAAAATTCCACAAAGGATGGTGATGGAACAGATAAGAGCAAAATGGCCTCTAAAAGCAATCTGTTACGTCCACTGTTTCGTCTAGGGGCTAAGGGAGGGGACGAACACGTGTCAGTCAACTACTAAGGGAAATAAAGTCAAAAGAAGTTGTAACGTGGATAAAAATAAGGTTTATTCAAACATCTGAGGCACACAAAACACAAAAGGTTCTCTACGGAGTGGGAGAGATTGGGACTGTTGTGGTCGTGCCAATTAAACAGAACCAAGGATAACAAAACTAAGCCTGACTGACAACCTCTGGAAAGTAAATAAACAAAATGGCTTCTCTAAAAAGTATTGATCAAAACAGACAGGGGTAGCATCGACCAATAACCTAGTGTATTAGACACCGAGTACCTACGTGCGTGCACCAATGTACAGGGTACCCCCAAACTTACCTACTGTCCTCAACCTCTCACCACAAACCGTTGTGAACTCCAGCCTCCACAGGTGCATAGCCAGACTGAAGGAAAAACACCCCCTGGTCTCTTCTGATTTCCTCTATTTAACATGGCCGCCGCTCAGCTGATTGGCCTTCGCAGGTGGTTACCAATCAGCTGATTGGGATCTGTGGGAAAACAAGGAGGGAAGGAATACACTCTACTCTGGCACGTAACACAATCCTATAAATGTCATCCTGGTTCCAAAAAGAGCCAGTGTTAACGACTTAAGCCTTGGATGTATTTAACCTTTTGTTAGCCTCAGATTTTGTAAATGTGATCGACTTGAATTGACTTGTAACATTTATAACATAACCAATAACATTTATATCATAAAAAACGTAATTAATGTCATGCATTGGGCACCAAAAAACGATTGGGAATGATAGTGTAGAAAATGTGTCCTCAAGCTAGAGACATAAGCTTTATTAAAAACAAGTTTAGTAATGTTTGTATAGAGTTACAGCCTCTAAAGAAGAGAGATGATCAATAAAATGGAAGACAAATAAAGTCCAACCCTGGTCAAAAGTATATCAATTATTGGATTAAAAACTTTAACAATATAAATATAGAGTGGGACAGTAATATGAAGGTACAATTCATTTGCCTTTCCTAAAGATACATCTATGAGTCAGGCTTGAGGAAGTTAAACCTTGAGGAAAGTTGTATTGCCCCAATCGATCCAAACTTAATTGCTGCCCGAACAAAAGTACTTTTGTTTTAACTTGCTCCTCTCCCACTGATATAAATCAAATCATAGGCCAACCAAAACCCCTACATGTTTCATATGACGAAGGCAAATAGATCAGGTTAGAGGACTGACTGAGGCTCCAAGACCTATAAAGCTACAAGGAGGCAGCATGCCGAAATGTCAAACTCTGAAAGGCAGACAGTTAGAAATCAATTTAAATTTTCCAGGTGGATAGACTACAATTTTTTTTTTTTTTTTTAAAGCAATCAGCAATTGGAATACAAGTAATACAATAAGATTAATTAGGAGTGTGGTCTGTATTTGTTAAGCACTCTAGCAGTAGTTTTACGTCAGCACTTGCGATATATGACAGCCATGCGCCAATAGATCTGCTCACATTTTTTCTTGAATGTTGAGCATCCTGCTGGACAACTAACATTCAGTGGCGTTAGTTGATGGGCTGCACTGGATTACCTCCGAGCCAGTAACAGTTATCAACTAACTAACTAAAGACAAACGAGAATAAATCAATTAGAAGATGGACAGAACATCAGGATAAAGGGCTACAGCAATGAAGACAGAGATTAAGCCGGCACAGACTAAAGAGTGAGGAGAAAATTCAACTACATTTACTGTATAAAGAATTCGCTCAGAGAGACAGGGGAAAACACATTTAAAAAGAGAAGAAGAAACAGCTAAAAAGCTAGAATCTCCTCATTTTATCTCCTGCACCCTCATTACTGACTTGGTTTGTATCCGGCAGCACTTTGACTCGTCAGTCCTCTGAATGAAAGTCTTATGACTCCTTTGAATAGGTTGAATAAAAAAAATCACAGAAACCAGATTTTTACTACATAATACTCAAATGTATTTGAGGACATCAAGTGGAAATGTCAACGAGGCATGTTGAAATGCATTTATAATAAACAAACTTGTGTTTTGGGATCAATAAGATCCAATAATCCAAACCAAACGTTGGACCTAATTGTATTATAGCTTCTGGTAGCACCAAACCTAAATAAGAGGAATATGCTTTAAATGTTGTATGAGAATTTAGGCAGATTTTTCATCATTCACTTTGGTTTCTGAAAACAGCAAAGCAGACTGCTGCGGCATACAAAGAGCATACTGGAAGCCAATATGAGGAGAGAGTTCCAATCAAGGAATAATTAACATAAATCCACCACAATGGACTTGTGCATTTGTTAAGTGCTTTTGATGCATTAGAAAGCCGGCTTAAGGTTTTGTAATGAACCAGACAGATAGAAGCTGAGGTGCATGAATGCATGACAAAAGACAGTGATGAAGGGAAAGCACTGTAATGGGACAGTTGGGCAAATGAAAAGACAATACTGAAACGCAGAGTTAGAAACTGTGTGTGTGTGTGTGTGTGTGTGTGTGTGTGTGTGTGTGTGTGTGTGTGTGTGTGTGTGTGTGTGTGTGTGTGTGTGTGTGTGTGTGTTCTGCTTGGTGTCAGCAGGCAGTAGCACAATGAATTCCCTCGACAGTCACCAGAGAGTTGTGAACAAATAATGAATCCCTTTGAAACATCACACGATTATAAGATCAATTTCAAGTTATGTTATTAAAGTGAATACAACTTATAACAATTTTAATATTTCATATGATACTATTATATTATATTTTCTATGATACTATCTGGAACTCAAGAATGACAAAAGAGAGAACAAATAAATAAAGTGAAATATATGAGGCAATTACTGAAGTGTTGATCAGCCACCAGGATGTCATCCATGCGGTTTTCATAGCATTGATCCTCTACAGTTAGATCTGAACTGATCTTCTGTGATGTGTTCTCTCACTCTGCAATCAGCAGATTCAGGGCAGGAATGCTGAATGGAAAGTAATTCATTTCTGTCCAAAAGAAATATGCTTAATTGGTAGCCAGAATAATTTATTTATATATATATATATATAAATATATATATTTGGTTTCAATTGGTTGAGGCTCAAGAATGAGAATGGGGCGGACTGTTTGAAGGAGATATTGGAAGATACACAGGGACTTGGTACGCAATACTTTATCTAAGCTTTTGCTCTATTTAATGGCAATCCTTCCAAAAAGTTTAAAAAATATTTAAGTAAGTCTGACCTGAAAGCAGAAGCATGCAAGACAAACCTTTTTTTTTTTTTAGCACTTTAGTGTGTGTGTGTGTGTGTGTATGTGTGTGTGTACTTTAAAAGTAATGAACATATTCTGAAAGTAGAATTACCTAAAGAATGGCCATTGATGACACAAATCAAAAAATGGTTGCTTTGCAGGAAGAATATGTATGAGCATGTCCTTGAATTGGACAAGCCAATATTACATTGACTACCATTTATCAATGCAGTTAACAGAACGTTTTGATAAATCTTGGCAAAGATTCTCAGAAGACAACTTCAAATGAATTTGATGAGATTGATCAGTCATGGAAACTTATGAAAGATATTTCACTATAAATGTCAATTAGTTGGTGCCGAGAAATTGGAACACATTTTTAATGTTGTGTGGAGCTATGAAGTCATGGTGCCATAATAAATAAAACATCTTCAAAAGAAGAAAATAAATGTGAGAAATATAAAGATAATTGAAACCTGTTACAATTTTTTAAAATCCTGCTGAGACATAAATCCTTTAATCCTTCTTATATTGTTCAGCTTGCACTTAACTGACTTTGTAATTGTCTTAATGTGGCTGTTAAATTCACAAATATTGTTACCAGATGTTAAACAGAAGAGGCCCTAGAACGGAGCCTTGGGGAACTTTGCATGTCATATTCGCCAATTCCGAAGTATAGTTATCTACAGACACAAAGTGTTTCCTGTTGTTTAAGTATGATTGCAACCAGTTTAGTACTGTGCCATAAAGTCCCCCCCCGTTTTTTGTCATTAAGATGTGGTCGACCATGTTAAATGCAGCACTGAGATCCAGTAATACCAAGACTGACATTCAAATACGTCTGGTGTGCTCTTTAACAACTAATAGCTAAGCAACTGTCAGCTGGTTGGATTCAGAGCTTTGTAGTCTTTAAGAACGGGTACGTCATCTTCCTAAAGAGAGCCTGTTACCTAGCAACATCCATGAGAAATTATCACAGAAAAAAAGGAGTGTGGATGACACTGATGCAGCTGTTCAAGTGCAGCATGTCCACTTACAGAAATAACAACTTTTACATTTGGTTGTTAACTTTTCCAAGAAACCAGAACAAGAATGTATCAGTTATTGGATATTATTTAGGGCAAAACAAGAGGTCAGCTGCTGCAGTGAATGGGAGGTAGAATGATACTATATGAGTTCTGGTGATGAATGAGTGTTTTTATGTGTGACTCTTGGTCAAACACATACAAGGATGGCAGATCTTACCTTTGATTCTAACTTCTCTGGAATTATTGTCTTTGGACACAACGATACTATGAACATATTTCTGTGGTTCAGAGTTGCAGCTAAATGCCTCAATTTGCATCTAAAATTACAATAAATGCGACAAAGGAATTTACTGAACCCGACAGCAATTTTACATACAAACACTTTCTTCTCTTTTCCTTGTTGACAACTGGATCAGAGTAGCAAAATTAGCTCACTGGCATTAGTCTGGTTGCCAGGCAATGGGAGAGACGAGGCTAATCACCCGGACAGGCAGGGAGGGTGTGGGAGGGGGAGAACAAGAATAAGCATGAGAGATCATCATACGAGGGTGAAAGGGACGAGAGGGGTGAAGTTGGTGAGGAGAGAATAAGACTAAATGGGACATGGGAGGAGAAGAGTCAGAGACGGAGTAAAAAGAGGATTAAAGGACAAAAAAATGTGTTTTTAACGGATTTTCCGAAAAGAAGAAAGGAAAGAAAACACATTCTGTGACTTCACCCATGTAGAACATACAGTAGATATCTGACAGTGGCTCATACATAACTCAGACTTTTTACTTGCAGAAGAAGTACATTTATAATGTACTTTATATTGAATGTAAATCCCCAAATCTCATCTGAAACAGGGTTTCTCAAATAAAAACTGACAGAAAGAGAGACAAGCAATCCGTTGTGTTTTAACTGTCTGCTGACCTGGATGAGAGAAGTGAAACAGGAACACACAGGTTACATGTGAATTGTTGAGCACCACCTCTGTCTTGATCTGCACATTGTTTACATTTGTATTTATATACACAAGTCACATAAAGCACCTATTTTCAACACAGTCTGGGTGCTGACAGACAGATTTGCAGACAGCCCTCTTCCCCCTTATTAAAATAATACATTTGAGCAATGATAGCAATATAATCATAGACTAGGAAGTAGAAATTGCCTTTGTGACCTCACCGATTGGTTTGTGGACTACACTTTTGAAGCCTCGAGGTTTGGCATTTGGTCATCACCATCTTGGTTTTTCGCAACCAGTAAACGGCAGTGATCATATTTGGACAGCGGATGAGTGACAGTGTGGTAGAGATTCAGTATGCGCGCTATACT
The DNA here is from genome assembly GCA_023566465.1 of Cottus gobio. Classification (NCBI taxonomy): domain Eukaryota; kingdom Metazoa; phylum Chordata; class Actinopteri; order Perciformes; family Cottidae; genus Cottus; species Cottus gobio. The sequence continues at coordinate 10,942,817 of CM042215.1, read as the reverse complement.
ATGGTAGCAATATGTCAATCACAAGGTGGCCACACCCCAAAACATACCCTGCTCTTATTTTCTATTTTACTCTAAATAGAACCATAATTTACTCCATGAACATCATTCCGTATTGATAAGCCTTGAAACTAACAAGGACTGAAACATCACTCTTGACAAGAGCTGAGGGAGAATAATATCAATTTCTGAGAAAATTGAATCTAAATTGTTTTCATAAAATCCCACTTATTTTCATCTTCTTTTCTCCTTTAATCATCTCTACATCACATATTTCTTTCAGCCTTTCACCTCAACGTTATTATATTTCCATCCTTCTCTCTATTCAGCTGCTGTACATATTCTCGCCGTTTTAACATCCCTATCTCCAGCCCTCTATCAAACTCTATCAGCTCCTTCTCCTATTGTTTGATTTGTTTTATTAATGCCTCACAGTGTTTCACCTTCATCCAAAGTATCAATTATTTATGATTTAGTGTGCTGTATTGGCTCAAATGTTGTAATGACCGTTTTCCCATTACGTTTGTCTGAAGCCAAATGAAAAGTAAAAAGTCCACATAACAAAAGAATAAATAAAAAAATACCCCCCTTCTTTAACCTCTGACCCTCTCAGCAGAAAATATATTACTTTTTGACTAAATTGCATTTGAAGCACAAATTACTCAAACAATGACAATTACCCTGGCAGCTTAAAAGTGTTTGTGGATGTGTGTGTGTGTGTGTGTATGTGTGAGAAGATGTGTGACACTGTGCACTTATTGCCTGAAACCGACCATGAGTAATGTTTCAGTCCTTGTTAGTTTCAAGGCTTATCAATACAGCATGAGAAATGTGAAATATAACTATTTGATAAACACACACACTCACATGCATTACACAGAACTCTTACAGACATGTACGGAGCAAAAAGGACTACGTGTGTCCAAGCTTAATTCCATACAGTATTTGAACTATGAGGTTAATTTTAACTGAATCTTTAACTCTAATTAGACCAACCTAAATGACTCTCTTATGTGTCTTATGTAGGGCCTTCTTCATTTGGTATAACATTACATTTCACTGACACTTTTATCCAAAGCGACTTATGCTATACAGTAGACCGTAGACACAGCAACGGTGAGCATTTAGGGTTAAGTGTCTTGCTCAAGGACACAACGACATGGACTAGCGGAGTCGGGGATCGAACCACCGATCCCCTGATTGAAAGACGGACCTGCTAACCACTGACCCACAGTTGCCCGTAGACTGAATAATTATGTATTTTATAACAAATAGTTTGTATTTGAGCTTGTGGATTACATAATGCTGCAACATACTGCTAAACATGCTTCTTTAAGTTTTAATTTTGCCCTTTGACTTAAGAGTTATCCCTGTCTGAGTGGATCTTCAGACTGGGTAAATCAACCTCATGAAGGCAAAAGAAAGTCCCAATTAACCGGAATGCGTATAGGAATGACATCACAACATGACAAAATGTGTAATTTCATATACTGCAGAGGTGGATCCCTGATTACAGGAAGGTCCTGGTTTGTCCGTGGTTGCATTTCAGGTGACCTGGAAATACAAATAACCTGAATGTTTCCATTTCTAGCTTTGTGACTGGTGAAATGATACTTCATGCCTCCTGTTCAATGCAAGATGGGATGGGTATCTAACTCTGCAACCCCAAACAGAACAATTGGATTAGACTGTGAACAAATGGACGAATGAGGTTCTTCCCTGCAATCAAGATGCAATTCCACTCCTTTAATTCCAAGTTCTTCTACGTGGACTGTCGACTGGTGAGGATGCTGACCAGCCACACGTGACCTGCAAGCTTGAGACTTCCATGCTTCTTTGAATTTCAAGACCAAGTAAGCACATCATCAATGTAGGCCAGCTGGAGATGTTCCTTCCAAACAATTCACACAGTTAATATTGATCGCTAACAAAGTACTGCTGATAGCAACAAACCACAACCACACCAAACACCAATGGTTGTCATTACTGCCAGGTCATAGCTCAGTGCAGCTATTTGTCAAGCCTTTAGGAGTCGGCAATCAATCCAAAATAATAATTAAAAAGCTTTGTTGGTACTTTGAAAACTAGAAAATCATTTAATCAACTTACCTGAAGTGATAGGTGATAAGGTTGTCAGAAACAATGATTTCAGACAAATTTGAACACACAAACCGCTTTATAATACACACAGAAACATTTCTCATTAAAAGGGCCCTAATAAGGGCTTTCTCAGACAGCTGACAAAAACATGCAGGCAGATACAGCGAGACAAAGGTACAACAGGCAGTCAGAACAGAAGGCTGGGAAGCCAACGCATTAGCAATAAGCACAATACACAGTCTGGCAAAGAGTGAATGGGAATGATCCGGTATACGTACACTACAGGACTTAAGGGGAAAGTGGGGACAGGTGTGGAAGAAAAGGTGGTGGAGGGCAGTAAATGTGTTACTGCAAGATGTTGCCCAAGATATTTAAACATAAAACTAGACATAAAAAAATGTGCTATTTATGCATTTCGATTTCTACCCTTGTCTAATACTGCAAACTGAAACTGTCAGTCACGGTCAAAAAACTGTCAACAAAGTCATGTGGAGGCTTCATAAATCACTCTCAAGTCCTGCTCTGAGGAGAAGCCTGATTCCAAATGTTTCTGAGAAGCTTGATAAACTGGGCCAAATCCTTATTATATCAGAAGAGGAATGCATCACTTATTACTGAGAATTGCATTATTATTGTAAACTCTATGTTTTTGCCGAGCTATAAATCAAAGGCTGACAGTAACTAAGCATGCAGGCCGTTCTCACATTGTTCGTAGCGAAACTTATTAAAAGTAATGCTTTTTTATTATTATTTTAGTTGTCATTATTGTATAATTACTAAGAAGACTTGTTAACTTTGAATGAGCCCTCCGTCAAAGGGAGCGGGTCCACTTCACGCAGTCTTTGTTGCTTTTGTCGCCACAAATCCCAGACACTGTCCCTTTAAGTAACGTGCCTCCGTATTTATTTTAACCTAAACCACCATCTCTTCCTAAACTTAACAAGTAGATTTGTTGTCTCAACTTAACCTAGTGTTGTAAATATAGTTATTATAAACCAAACCATGATCTTTTTCTCAACTTAACCAAGTTGTTTTCTGTGATGTTTATTTTTAAAAGGCCGTATGCATGTAACAAGCCAAAATGTATGCCATTCGTAAGAGAATGCACAATAAATAGATCAATTGGAAAACACTCACACTGGACTTTGTTAACAACAATTTTAACAAAGTCAAAGTTAATTTTGGTAAATTATTGTTGATATAACTACAGTCTATGTAACTTGGTGTACTCTTCTTCCCTGGTGGTCATGATCATGTGAACTCTGTCCAGTTATCATTCTGTTATTGGCTTTTCAAAGCACGGATGTTTTGAGAATATTAACGGTGGATTGTTTGGAAGGATCTCTGTGATTGTTTAGCAACCGTTTTGTTATCTGGGTTTTTATTATTGGTTTGGCTTCAATCAAATAATCAGCAGCTGTTTTATTGAGGTTTTACAGGGGATGAAGGCTTTTACTCAGAATTCACTGCTTTATTAGGCTTTTAGCTACCATTTATTGGCGTATTGGGCTTTTACTGGTCATATGAATTCATGAGTGTTTGGCTTTCTGAAGGGGGCTAAAGCTGTGATTGCGTCCACTGAGGCCAACGTAAGCATACTGGAGCCTCATATATCATAACTTGCCCACTTCTAGGTCTGTCAGGACGTTTATATTCTCTGGAGGTCTCCCTGCGTGCCTAAAGAGGGGGTAATATGGAAACCCGAATGGGGGTGTGGGTTGTCATCAGATATATTATGTACAGTAAGTGCTGCCTCAAGCTGTAACTGTAGCTGTCATGTTGAAGCTAAACAATTTGAATAATCCAACTTTCCCTATATAACTTTTCCAAGTTCATACATTTTTTATTTCAATATCCCTTTGATAGATAGCTGACCTGTCCAGGCCAGTGTCAGGGAACAATGGCCCTATTCAGACTGCCGGCTCAAATCCGGTTTTTGGGGATAACCAGATTGGGTCCAGATTGACTTTAGAAAGGACAGCATGAAATGCAATTTTTGCAAATCAGACCCATCAACCATATGTGTTTGAAATGCGATTGGAATCGCATTTCAAACACAAGTGTGTTTTTGCTCATCCACTAAAATTGGGTTTCAATATGTGGAAGTGCTGAGCAGAATGTATGCTGCCACTAGCATCCCGCTGTGGGACGACAGAGGAGAACAACAGGCCGTGGACAGGCGACAAAATAAAGATGTTGCTGTTTGTTGTTCTTGAGTAGGGTTTGGTTTGGTGGCATATATATATATATATATATATATATATATATATATATATATATTCCTCATCATTAGTGAAGTTCATGAATAAGTAACACCACTTCTGTGGCTACACCCCCCCCCCCCCCCCCACACACACACACACACACGTACCCGTACACACACACACACAGCAGGACCATGTATTATTTGACAGTTGAAGTGAAGTCCATCCATCAGCTGTTGTTGACAGGGCTTTTAAGACGGATACCAATACCGGTCAGTGTTTGAACTGTCGACACCTTCAGCACATAAAATATATTTCATTTAGGTCGAGCACTTTTACATGTAGCTTTTCTTCAGCAATCATAAATGCTCTGCCATAAATATTAGCTGCTCTACGGACCTGTGGTCACCACTTAGTCAACATACAATTTTTGCAATCAAATTAAGGCAAAAGCCTTCTGGAAACCAGATTCAGCAGGAAGGGTTCTTTCTGGGCAACATTTTCAGATTCTCCTTGTGTATGTATGTGTGCTATTCTTCCAGGTGCTGTGGTTCACGCCCACTCGAAGACATTCAGGTTAGATGAACTGGAAAGTCTCAATTAAAGTCTAAAGTGGGTGTGAAAGTGCGCTGCGTGCTTCCGTGGGCTTCAGCTCCTCTATGGTCCTGATCAGAAGTAGGGATATAAAATGGATGAATGGTTAATATTTGAGCCTAACCATAACATGAACTGTGTACCAACAAGGCAAAAACGGCCATATTACATGTTCGGATGAAAGATATTGTGAAGACATAATGGAGGCACATGCATATTGTTTATCATGAACTATAGTGAATTTATTTTATTTAATACATTTATGATTGACATAATCTCTACTCGCCTTTCGGTCCTTGTGAGATATATGTTTATTTTTATGAGAGATTTTTGTTTGAAATCTTATCTGATTGATCGATGTCCATCTGGATCCATACTCTTCATGTTTGCATGTTGTCTACCTTACATTCTTATCTTGATTTCACATTTTGTAATGTTATTACTTTTATCACAGTCTACTCTGTACACACAACGGCCATCTGTCCCGGAAAAAACATCCTCATATGTTGTTTTCTTATCTAAATCATTGGTCTAAGGATAGAGGGTGTCACATATCAGAGTTACTGTTGCTTTATTACTCATTTTATCTTTTCACATCCTCCTTCATATTTACGTGTGTGTGTGTGTGTGTGTGTGTGTGTGTGTGTGTGTGTGTGTGTGTGTGTGTGTGTGTGTGTGTGTGTGTGTGTGTGTGTGTGTGTGTGTGTGTGTGTGTGTGTGTGTGTGTGTGTGTGTGTGTGTGTGTGTGTGTGTGTGTGTGTGTGTGTGTGTGTGTGTAAATTACAGAGTTTTATTTCCAAGAAACCTTTAAGCAATGAGCCATATGAAAGCATAAAACATAGTGTCTCTTATATATCTTCCGTGTATCATCTTATTCACTCATTTATTCAATCCTGTCTTCATTGCTAGGTTAAGGCCACCACAACTACTTGGCTAAAGCAACAGGATGATTATATTTATTTTATTGAAGGTGGGATGGGGCTGCTTTTCTCTGAAAGTCTAGTTGTCAAAGAGAACAGAACAAATTGTGAAAGACAGGTCAGAGTAAAGAAAAATAGGAATTGCTGAGCTTAAAGCAGAGATGTTGTTGAAAGAAAAGTGTAACTGTCAAATATTGTGCTGAGGTGAGAGATCAAAGTGTGCATTACTGACGGCTTACAGGAGGTGAAGAGCGGGCAAAAATGGAAAGGGGAAGATTAAGAAAGAAGAGTTACTGTACACCAAGCGTGTGAAATGTTGTGGCTGACTTCCCTCTCCACGGATCCAGATGAAAGTGATGGCCCTCAGTTGATTTCAACCCATCCAATCCACTTTAGTGGCAAAGAGGAAAACAAGATTAAAAGGAGGAGGAAGGTTACTAGCAAGATTCTTAAATCCGAAGGCAACAGGGCCAAGATTATAGGGGAGTAAAATGTTTGCAATCATTTTTTTGCGCACATTATTTTGCAAACTACAAATAACTTTCAGGGTTTTACAAATTATTGTATCCATGATGATTTACTAATGAAGCTCTATCATAGGTGCATGCCTTGGCCTATCATCTTGCTGCCGTCTCTTTTTAAATATTATCGTCTCTCTACCTGCAGTTTATTCATGTTGTGCCCCTCCTCCGCCCAGTCTTCACATAGCCATCAGCTTCATCAACTCATCATTGTATCAGCCTCATCAGCCACCACCACCACCAGTGTCTGGGCTCCACGGGGAGATTTATCTGGCTGCTGCTCAGGGAAAACGCCCACATCATCTGTTGTATAATAAACAATTATCTTTTCTGCATCTCACTTGTCTCTCCTGATTGAAATTGAATTGATAAGCTAAATAACAGAGCCCGGTAGGTCGAGCAAGCAAACATGAACACGAGCAGTCCGACATATACAGACATTATGTCTGTCCATTAGACCATAAGGATGCATGACTAAAGCTGAGCAGTTTTAATAGGCATTTACAGTACCATTGACAATTCGGATAATATACATTTTCACAACCAACTTTTTTTTTTTTTATATGGTTCAAGCAGCCCACCAGGGATTACTTTGATAATGAGCCTCCATTCATGATTTATGTTCAATGCCAGTGTTATGAGTTGGGATCAGGATGACTTGTTGAACTGATCTGCTTCACAAGGAGAGAGAGAGAGAGAGAGAGAGAGAGAGAGAGAGAGAGAGAGAGAGAGAGAGAGAGAGAGAGAGAGAGAGAGAGAGAGAGAGAGAGAGAGAGAGAGAGAGAGAGAGAGAGAGGAGAGAGAGAGGAGAGAGAGAGAGAGAGAGAGAGAGAGGAGAGAGAGAGAGAGAGAGAGAGAGAGAGAGAGAGAGAGAGAGAGAGAGAGAGAGAGAGAGAGAGAGAGAGAGAGAGAGAGAGAGAGAGAGAGAGAGAGAGAGAGAGAGAGAGAGAGAGAGAGAGAGAGAGAGAGAGAGAGAGAGAGAGAGAGAGAGAAGGGCTGGAGAGCTGCGCTTCTCCTACAGAGTGAAGACCGGAGGAGAAAGACTTTACCAGGGACACAAATGAGGGTAAAACCAACTCACTTTCTGCACTTACATATCTATGATTACACAGCAAGCATCAGTTAATTCTAGATCATTAATTAATATGGTTACACAAGTATTTTATGGTTAAGAGATAAATATGTTTTACATTAAATGTGTATGCACTGTTTACGTGTTTTCTAACTTTACAACAGTATTGTACATGGATTTGGAAATACTTGACGGTAAACTAACTTTATGAAACTTAAATTATGATGCGAAGTGAAATCAGTTTTTTTTCGTGATTTGCATTCATGATACATGTCGTTTCGCACGCGCGGGGGGGGCACTTCTGCCTGTTCACTGGTCGTGGTATTTTTAAAGGGATGTTATGCCGTTAGCAGTAATGATGCACCCGTGGCATATGTAAGTACAGTGTGTCTCTCTCCAGCGATGTTTAAAACGTGTTCAAGGCTAATTAACGCCGTCTCTCTGTCATCCAGATTTGGATGTGCCACTCGTGCGGAAAGCCCTAGCACAGAGCGCACATGAAGCACCGCGAGTGATCACCACGACCCGACACCATCAATAACCTCCGTTAACCATATCGTGGACACGTTCAACTTTTACATTCTCATTTGAAAGATTGTGCAAGAGATTCAAAGGACGGCGAGGAAGGATATCTTGTGGGAGGTCAAACGCAACATCAGCAGACTGAATTTGATTTCCACGTCTTCTCCAGAAAGGAAAACTGAAGGAATGAACCCGAGTGGAGATAAACAAGTGCCAAACGTTTTTAAAGAACTGGATATGGAAACTCTACCCTGACATAAAATAAATATTGGACCGTTAATTTAGGAAGCATGAAGTGTTTTCTCATCAATGACAACAAACAGATCCACATTTTACCGGATACGAATGTGGGTAGTATTCACATCCGTAGTATCCGGATAAAATACATCTGACAAGATAATTATTTAAGCATATCTGTTTAGTAAATGTGTGCGTAGAGTGCATGGAAACAGTTTTCATAATTATTACTTCTCTATTTGTTCTCTTTTCTATTTGTGTAATATATCAGAACAGTGCAACTACTGGTCCTTAATTAATTAGTGGACCAGCTTTTGCCTTCTCAGTGACTTGCTGGTGGTCCCTGGACCTCAGATTGGGAACTGTTGCTCTAAAGACTTGTTTCTGTTGTCTTTAAGTGTTTCTGAGGCTAAACTCGTCTCTCGTGATGTAATGAGGCTAATCCCACTTTAACTTAACCTTTTTGTTTGTTGAACTGTGCATAACTATCTGATTAGGTCTATGACAAATGACTGATGCATCCTGTGATATATTATGTCCAAAAAGGAAGACAAAGACACTAAAGATTCTCTAAAAAAATATTTGGAATTTATTTAAAATTGGTGTATATTTGTCTCGCAATGCTCAGAGACTCGTAGTTCCTTCTCAAACATGGAGAATGTGTCCATCCCTGGCGGTCCACCGCCAGTCTGCAACGATTCTGTGGACTTCTACTCCCTCACATCAGAGAACGGCACTGACCTGAACTGCACTCCTCCCTCTGAGTTTAACTTCTACGCCGACCTTTACGTCATTTTACCGGTCATCTATTCTGTAATCTGCGCAGTTGGACTGACAGGAAACACGGCTGTCATCTATGTGATCCTCAAAGCCCCCAAGATGAAAACAGTAACCAATATGTTCATCCTGAACTTGGCCATCGCCGATGATTTGTTCACTTTAGTGCTGCCAATCAACATAGCCGAACACTTGCTGCACTATTGGCCTTTTGGTGAGATTTTGTGCAAAGTCATCCTGAGCATAGACCACTACAACATCTTCTCCAGTATCTATTTCCTTACAGTTATGAGCATTGACCGTTTCCTGGTCGTCTTGGCCACCGTGAGGTCCAAGCGCATGCCTTACCGCACCTACCGAGCAGCCAAAATCATCTCATTATGTGTCTGGATACTTGTTATCTTCATTGTCATGCCTTTCACTGTTTTTGCTGGTGTCTTTGTGAACCCAAATGATGGGAGGAAGAGCTGTGTGCTCAGCTTCCCGAGCCCCGAGAGTTTGTGGTTCAAAGCGAGCCGGATCTACACGCTCATCCTGGGCTTTGCCATTCCTGTCTCAACCATCTGTATCTTATACACCATGATGCTCTACAAGCTGAGGAACATGCGGCTCAACAGCAACGCCAAGGCGCTGGACAAGGCCAAGAAAAAAGTCACCATCATGGTGTTTATCGTCTTGGCTGTATGCTTGTTCTGCTGGACGCCGTTCCACCTCAGCACCATCGTGGCTCTGACGACGGACCTGAGGACCACGCCACTCCTGATCGGGATCTCCTATTTCATAACCAGCCTGAGCTACGCCAACTCCTGCCTCAACCCATTCCTCTACGCCTTCCTGGACGACAGCTTCAGGAAAGCCTTCAAGAAAATGTTGGAATGTAGGCCGGCCTGAACATACAACGTCACAGGAAACCGGTCGCAGAGGTCTCCAGAGACTCACTGGGGGAGGACAGACTGTGGTGGGAAAAAATAGGATGGATAAGATTTAGGTTCCAATCCGAATTGTCAATGTGATATGTGATACGTATTTGATTTGTTTGGTTTGTTACAGCTGCACTAGGCAACTTTACACATTGTTTGCACATGCTAGCACTAGTAGCTATTTTCGTTTATCTGTGATATATCAAAACAACTTTGAATAATACCTGTGGATGGCACAAATCCCATCTATAAAGAATTTATACTAAAGTAAACCAAAGGGATAAGAGAGGAAAAACATCATATTTGAGTCCATCTTTGTCAAAACAGAAAGCGATTCAAATTAATCACATCATGTGTGCGGATTTCTGAAGCCTCTGTGGACGGGATGCGTTTCTTTGTCACAGCTGGACTGTTTTATATTGTTCCATATTATTGCCTGTGCAGCCTCTACAAAAGTAATATTGTAAGTTGACAGAAATGGGCAATATTGCTTGCAATAGGGATCATACAGGACAATAATGGCTGACCACCCCCCATCGTAGAAAAAAAAAACACTTGTTATACTATCAGCGTCATTGATTTGCATGCTGTCAATTAAGAATTAAGAATTGAGAATGGTCAGGGTTGGACTGTGACAGCATGCATGCATGAGGATTACAGTTTTTCATGACACAAACGGGAGTGGAAAAGCATCCCTTTTAAACATCAAAACAAGGGGATGACTTGATAAATGTTCTGTGATCACGTATACGGACCCTTAATATGCCTTTAAATGATTCTGTATTATAAGCTGAATCATCTCAAAGGAACCACATGATACACTTTAGGGATTACTGTTAGAGTTTTTTTTGGGGGGGGTCAGGCTACAAAGTTTAATTTGCAAAGCATGACCTGAACATTTAAAAGGTTGACCCATGGATGGACTCTTTGAATGATGGCCATTGTTTGGATGAAAACGTTCTGGTATGTTATGTTTTTTTTTTCTTCCAGAATGTATATGTACCACTTAAGAAATAAAAAAGGAACCTTAGCAATCATGACATTAGAACTGTAGACCTGATATCAGACGGGCATGGGACAGGAGGGCTTTGTCAAATGAAATATGTGGTTCTCTTCACGTTGTCATCTTCTGTGACCTTTTGTCGCCCCCTGTTGTCAACATGAAAATGCAACCAGAGCCATTTGCAGACTGTGCGTAGACGCTGCTGAGGCGAGTTACACAGTTACACAGTCTCACACTGCTTGTGACAGTGAACGCATAAATATCATGGCCAATGTATACTTTCACTTCATGGACATTTATGAATAGCATCTTTTGGTATCTGACTTAAACCTCATGCTGGAGGTAATTCTCAGTGGTATTGCTTTGGGAGAATATATGCATCCCAATGAGATTCACAGTCAGACCGTGCGCACTTTGCCCTTATCTCCATCTTGTGTTCTTAATGACAAGTCAGAGTTTGTTTTGCTTTTAAAATCAGGAAGAAGTTGAAAACAGATTTTCTTCGGTTTCACTGTGGTAAAATATCAATCAAACGAGATACATGAAGGTAAACTGAAGAAAAAAAAACTTGTTTCATGTCTTGGATAACAATTGAAATATATTATGATTTAATAAGATATATCGGACACCTACATTTGGTGGCTTGCAAGAGATGGAGGGTTACAAAAATCATCCCAGAGGTAAATATGCTTCTGGTCAAGATGTGGAGCCTTTGACCAAGATGTATTTAAGATTTGACCTATTAAGTAATTAACTTGTTCCACCGTTGATCGGTATAGTAGAAGGCAAAGTTCAAAGCAATTTGTATGATTGATGCTAACTCTAATCAGCAGTAACAAACATACTTTAATTTTACCATACATTTAAATAAAATCCTAATAAAAACATTTTAACTTTTAGTTTCACACTTCACTGATTGTATGCAATTATGTTTTAAGGCTTTGCCATGCTATCTAAGATAAATACTCAGATATGTGTGAATGTGTGTTAAGTTAAAACACATTTCTTCAAAATAGTAGCCTATACATTTGGTTTCTATTCAATTTTAGATCTCTACTTGATTAAAAAAAAACATTCGGTTGCATGACTTAAGTGCAGAATATTTCAGTTTGACATCAGAGATTTTATTTATTTAAATGTTTTAGAATTGTACTGCTATGATCTGTTAATGTTGTAAAGCATGGCACACAATGCCCATGCAACTATGTCCACCCTCTGGTGGCGCTAACATGTGCAAGCAGCACTTCCAGCAGCTCAACAAGTGCGCGACAAATATCGACCTCTAAAAAGGCTTCGTTTGTACGGCTCTGACTGCAACGACAGGAACTATTTTATGTTGTGCTGTGAATTGTTCTTTTTTTGTCATAGCAGTGGTTGGTCAAACAGTCTTCATGATAAAAAAGTGTGTGACTCAAATGAAAAACAATATAACATTTTAATTGAATATTCAGAATCATTGTATTTTATGCAGCCTGTAATTAGGAAGTATGACATTGCCTTTCATTTATTTGTGTATGTTACAAATCTGTCAGTCTGGTAATGAATAAATAAATAAATATAGACTCTTGAACAGTTTGTAAATGCTGAGGTATGTAAGTTTGGCACTGGAAGTACAGCGGTGTGAGGTAGTTTGTCAAGCTGTGAAAGGCATGAACCACCAAAGATCGTGAGTGCAACCTAAACAAATTGACCGCACACATCCGTGTGTGCTATAAGTGAGTGGAACGTGGCTCATTAAGTGGCCAGTTGATGACATGTATTTAGTGGAGGAACCTAGCGTGTAACGTTACACCAGCCATACATTATGAGCATACATAGTCACTAGATGCTTACAACTATCAGTGGTCATATACAGACGTTCAAATAGAGTCTGAGTTTTGAGTTTTATTGAGTTTTATACTGGCCCCAACAAGCACAAGCATTTAGTAGCATTAAATGAATTATCATGGTACTGTAAAAGGATCAGTACGTTTATCAGTGTATTCTTTAACATTTTATGTTTTCTTGATATCTTTGCAAACACATTTTTACAGTGCTGGTGTACATACAAAAAATGAAAAATACAGATGAAGACTTATCATTGTTAATGTCAGTGTCATTAGTGGTTTGGGTCAGATTCTTCACGTGGGCAACAACATCAGCTATGCGTCAGCTGACACGCAGCAGGGTGGATAAGTGGTTCGAGCTTCTTGACAGCGAAAGGTCTCAGATTGTATCTCCACAACAGCCAGTTGTGTATGCGATGTACTGCAGTTTACAGTGAGATGGAATGCCTCAAAATGAAGAGTAGTATAACATTAATAAACCTAACAGCATCGCATCGCATTGCCATGACATGATTTTTTTTTTATTTAAAAAAAATGCACTTTTTGAAAAATGCACTTTTGAAAAATGCACTTGTGCACTGTTTTAGATAAGCCTGTAGTGGCTTTCTGCACAGATATTTCTCTCAGCTGTTGGTGGAGACAACATCAGAGATAAAAGGAGAGTTAAAGGATAATGCTGGTGATTTCTTATTCAACAACAAATTGATTACGTTAGTTACATCTGTGTTTTTCGGAGTTGGGTGAGTGCTAAGTGTCCTTCTCATGCATGTTAACCAGGTCTTTATTTAACTCAGCAAACAGTAAAAGTACGGCACTAAAAGTTACTGTGAGGAACTTTTAACTGGTTATGAATCAATTCACTACCAATGCGTCTTTATCAGTATAACAACAATATATATTTAAAAATAGCATCAATTTAAAAATAAATAATAATAAATATTCAATAAAATAAGTGTAAGTTCTTAAATTCAATCGTATATATTCTATATTAAATCAGACATTGATGGCACAGCGCTGTGTATTACATTTTTCAACCAAAAATGCTGGTTAGGGGGTTGGCTGAAAAAGAAATCCACAGGGGATACATCACAGAAAAAAAGGTGATCTGGCTTTACTGCAGCCGGAAGCTCCGGCGAGAGGAGGAGAGCCCAGCTGCAGCATCTCCTCCACCTGCGAGGAGCAGAGCTCAGCCTCTCTGCTCTGTCGGCAATCACCAACTCCATGCTGCTGGAGACCTCAAGGGAGGTGAGGGAGAACCAGGACCAGGACCGAGCAGACTGTCAGACCCCTGCTGCATTACATTGAGAGGTTTGTCAAAGGGACTCTTGCTCTCATTGGCACTACCACTTTCCCCCACAGGGAGCGCCAAAATCAACACAAAATTGTAATTCCTTGCAGTAACTTGAATCGGAAAATAATTGATACATACAGATATACAGTACTGTGCAAAAGTTTTAGGCAGGTGTGAAAAAATGCTGTAAACTAAGAATGCTTTCAAAAATAGAAGTGCTAACAGTTTATTTTCATCAATTAACAAAATGCAAAGTGAGCGAACAAAAGAAAAATCAATTGATGAAATTAAACTGTTAGCACTTCTATTTTTGAAAGCATTCTTAGTTTACAAAATTTTTTCACACCTGCCTAAAACTTTTGCACAGTACTGTATGTCCTCTTGAGTTGTACTCCACTTGGTCATGACACCGGAGTAAATGTTAATTTAATGTATCGTCCACACTGAATTATTTCAAATTAGAAAACAAAAGCATGTGAAAATCTAATTTATGTTTTGGTCGCACTGTACCCTGCGATACTATTATTGCATATAGGAAAATATTTCTGATTTCCGTCTGGTTATTCCATCATCTCACATCTTGTTGTCCTAAACACACACACTCAATCATGAACCGTTGCAGTCTGGACTGCTCATATGTGCCATCTAGTGGTGTGAACTGCGTGGACCGAGGACAGTCTGGAAGCTCCAGTAAGTCACGATCACCTCTCAATGAACACTATCACCTCTCAATCTATCACCAATCTATGAACACTATCACCTCTCAATGTATCACCTCTCAATGTACACGTGGTATCACAAGACAGGACGAGCTGGATAGCTTGTTTCAGTAGATAACTCAACAATGAAATACATAGATGTCTTTGACATAATCTCATCTCTGCAACCTCTTAAAATTATGTTGATAGTGAATGTTTTCAACTAATTAAAAAGTCCTTGGGTTTATGACTCCATGTCATGAGCAGTACAATTTGTATTCATGTATTCAGTTCATATCTGTTAAAATGTTCTCATTTTTGAAAATTGACCGATATAGAAACAACTTAACCTAATTTCATCAATGGAAAAAGAGTTTTACTGTATAAGAGTTGTTTTGCTCCTCCAGAAAACACTGCCAGAGTGAATAGCTCTCTCTTTCCTGTTGTCTAAATCATGTTTTCTGTCAAGTTGTTCACTTATTCACTTCATATTATTTTATGACAGTCAACTCTTTTCCACTTTAATGTTGAAATTAAAAGAGACCATAGTGTTTCAGGAGATCAGGCACGTTTGATCCGATTTCCTTTTTTGTGGCGCTGTTTGAATGAACATGTGTTCGAGAAATGTTATGGTAGAGATGTATCTGTTATATATCCTCACAGCCCCCTCTTAATGTACATTTAAGCACACTTGCATATATGTGTGGTGTGTGTATTTGCCTTAAACAGATACAGATGAGCGCCTCCATGTGGTCAATTTGACAAAGAGATATGCTCATTTCAGTGTTTGTGATAACCCATTATTGCCACTGGAAGGCAGTATTGGTCCATGTAGCTTATACCGTGTGTGTGTGTGTGTGTGTGTGTGTGTGTGTGTGTGTGTGTGTGTGTGTGTGTGTGTATTATTGTAAAAAAATTGAAACGTCCACACTGCGTATCACTAACGTGACATTTAGGTTCAGTGACCCCCTACGAGTGTTGTAACGATAACGCATGTACCAATCATTAAAACATCCAGATGTAGTTAAGTAGAGAACAGCAGTATAAGCAGTGTGTGGCTGTAGATGGGATGTGTCCATGGGTTCATGTGAAAGTGCTCTCATCATCATGTACACACACATGCACAATACACAACACAGATTGTCCATCTGTCTCAGGAAACATATTCATAAAAAACTGCAACTGTTAAATCACATGTTGGGGAAAACATGCCCCTGGTAAAGCCCCTGGTGTGTAAAGACCTTTAGCTGGGGTTCACATCATTTTTATCTCTGCACATGCAGTGGCGATTCTAGAAAATTTTACATGGGGTGGCAGAAGGGTGGCAAGTTGAAATGCAAGGGTGGCATGTTGAAATCCAAGGGTGGCATATCACACACACACACATGCCTGGTGTCTATATATATTTATTTATACAAATCCAGATAGTGAAAACAGACAAGAGCAATGGAATAGCTTAACAGTTAAGTTACATACGTAATGAAAATAAAAACTGAGAAAAAACTGCTATAACATTTTCTGTCAGTCCACCTTACTGTACTAAAGACGTTAGTAAGACGGTTAGCTAAGCTAACAGTGGTAACTTCAAGGCTAGCTAGCGCAACCAAGCTGTATAGCGAGCTAGCTACTGTATGCTACCGACTTTTGCAAGCTAGCAATTAAATAAACGATTGAAATTACAACGGAACTGTCTATCACATATGACCACCCATCACATTTTCTTGATTCACGATTCAGCAGTACTGTACCTTCTTTCATCACTGGAAGCCTACAGTAGGCTTGTCTCCAGTTAGTTGCGGGAGATGGGCAACCACGGTGACGAGAGCAAAGCGGACTCTTGGACTCAACCATTTTACGGGGGGGGGGGGGGAACTTAAAGATTTTAGAACAAGTTACCAAAGAGATCAACAGCTTAAGTAGCAAAAATATAATACCGTTATATAAATGTATAGTATATTATAGGAGACACTTCTGACAACCTGGGTGGCAAGTGGGGTGGCAAGCAATTCTTTTAGGGTGGCAGCTGCCACCCCTTGCCACCCCGGTGGTTTCGCCACTGTGCACATGTCTCGTTCATTTGAGTGAAGCAGGTTTGGCAACGCAGAAAGGTGCTCAGGCTGAATGGCAAAAAAGCCTAACCTGACCGCAAATGATGTCATTCAGCAAGGGGCTACGTGGATAGCCGAGTATGTGCAAGCACACGTACAGTTTATTGTCAAGTGATTGCCATATTTCTTACTGCTTTGCACCAAAAATACAATAATTTCCACTAAGACCACAATTTTTCACTCAGAAAAAATGGAATTTGTCAATTAACAGATGCAAATAAATGTTGAATGGGTTCAGACACTGACCGCCAGACAGACACATGCATATGTAATAAGCTCTAAAGGTAACATTAACGCATTGCATACATATTCGCACTTTGCAACATACACACAGATGGACACAATATTATCTGACCTGTCAATCTCTACCTTCTCTGAGCTGTTGGGAATCAGTCCAGCATTGATTGAGCCTAATTTCCCTTTCTCTGTTTCAACACACAAAGGCACTCTTGCATATAGACACAATGATTACATAAATTGCTGCCAAACATTGGCTTTAAAAACACTTTTGCTCACACATTGTTACAAAACATCTCTTGCCTGAAAAGATTTGTTTTTCCTTTTGGAAGAAGCCATCATTAAACAAGTGAAATGTCAAAACAGAAACTATACTTGCAACTGCTGAAGCTGGTGTTTGCATCTCATCAGGTCGCCTGCCAACAGTCGATCATCTTATTTCCGGAGGTATATTTGGAAAGAATAATTGTATTTTTGCAACAACAAAATTGTTTGCTTTTGTGGGCCACAAACAAAAACTTAAATTGATTTTAGTTTGCCTAAGTTTTGTCTCTTTTTTTTCCAAATAAAATAATAGTAGTGAAGTAGTGAGGAAAAATCCTTTATCACTATCTCTCTAGAGCTTAACATCTCTCTAATAAAGCTTCAGAACATCCAGTTCAGATAAAAGTGTATCTATACAAGACTGAATCCATTTTATGGTTTAAGTATTTTTTTCTCTCTCTGCAGCAGTGAGTGATGTTACAGAAGGACGGCTTAAACCTTCTATTTACTTTCTATACACAGTTGTGTAAGCATACTGTAAAAGCTATATTATTATCTTGCCCATTGATGTTGATGAAAAAATCTGGTTCTGACTTTAAATGTAGCTTCCTGAGGGCCTGGAAGACACAGTAAGAGTGTAACGCTCCATACTTGGTGATAACAATGTCTTTCTTTGAATGTAGTGTATATGCCTGTGACATATGCTAATTTTTCTCCTGGATATTTTTCTGTCAGACTGTGTTTTATGTTAGTGTCTGAGGGATTAGGTAAAGTAAATATTCCCTCTATAGTGGAGAGAGAGAGAGAGAGAGATGGAGAAAATATGATAAATTAAAATTGCAAGATTTATATCAAAACAGTTTTGATAAATATTGTGAACTGATATCAGAAGGTAATCTCAAAAAGACTGCTGCCAAAAAAACTCATTATGTTGCTTGTCAGTGCGCTCCAAAATTAAGCATATGACTGAGGATGGGAAATGACACGCAACAAAAGGTCACCTGGAGGTCGGAGCCTCGGCCACCACAGATTTGCATCCATCGCAATACTGCCACCTTTGCTTCTAAGAATACTTATTTACATGACTGCTATTTGTATAAATTATCTTCTCTCAGGATTCTCCTACTAGCTTGTTCCAGATCTTTCAACCACATCTCATTGACTTCACTAGAGAGGAGAGCTTGTGATAGCATCTGTTCCAATATGACCTCCTGTGTCATGGATTTACTTTCTCACACAAACCAATATTAAAGCTTTATTGCAGACAGCAGCTTGATGTCTGGAAGCATTAATTTAACGTTCATCTTATTCAGGCATGCAATTATACTGCATTCCATTGTTTTAAGCTTCTCGCAGGAGGAAATGGGGAGGAAGAATCAGAGACGACAGAGAGAGAGAACACGCCATCATCATTTTGCATGCTGTGCTGAAGCGCCCTCTATTTCAGACGCCCCCCTCATAAACCAGAGGTGAAGCTATTTGCCTCTCCCCTCCTCTGTCTGGCTGTTTTGGAGACCAATAAAACTCGACAGAGTACCTGTCTGAGCGATGCTGAGATCCAAATAATGATTTCAGGCAAATTACTTTGACCAAGGACTCTTCATCATCTGGAGAAGAATTGGCATCCATCTGTTGCTTTCTGCCTCTTTACCATAACAGACTTTCACAGATTAGGAATTGTTGACCAACATTCTATTTTTACAGAGCACTCTCCGGTTGTCCTTACCTTTCCTCAATTACAGTTTTAATAGCGTTATTATTTGCGGCTATCTAAAAGGTAGTACATATGACAGTCGTCAGCACTGGTCCTTAACGACAGCCGACAGTCACTCAATAAAAATACATACTGGTGTTATTTAACAGCCATGGAAGCTTTTCTGCAAGAAAAAACAGACAAACACAATGTGGCCTACAGAAACATTGCATGCTACTTTCACCTTCATTTCTCCTCGCTCTCTCTCTCTCTCTCTCTCTTTCTCTCTATCTAGCTCTAGTTCTCAAGGTGCATCCTCATCGCTGTAATTGTCTCAGTCTTTAGTCCAGGCGTTTTAGCCTTTTCATAAACAACATTTCACTGCTGCCAAAAAGCAGTTTGCTCTCCCACTTGCAGCAGCACACACAAAGGGAGGTAAGTACCTGTATTAACACGCTTCATTCAAAAACCTAAAGAGATTTAGAGTCGTGATTAGTTCACAGGTTTTTTTTTTTTTTTTGCCTTGTGCTGACAGCCAACTGTCTCAGCGCCTTGTTTCCTCATCCCTGTATGTGTGCAAGGGAAGAGTTATGGAACTTCAAATTATTTTTTGCTGGTCCTCTCCACATAAATGGCAGCGTTTTAAGGCTGATGATGTTTTTGCTCATTAGGCAAAAGCTCGGATGAACAATTAGTCTACAACTATGCACACTGCCTACTCGTGGTTTTGATAGTTATTATTCAGTGAAACCTCTAGTGTGTCCTGCACTCTCTTGGTCTAAGGTGGGATATTCCAAATACCATGAAGTTTGATCTATTCAGGTCTGGACCCGACTGCACTAAGGCAACACAACACCTGAATTTCCCGACACAATCTTACCATTTTCTTAGTGTCGCTCAGCTAAAAAACAATCTGAGTGGAAAGTAGGATCTTTTGTGGCGGACACAAACACACCTGGTAATGAAGATATTGGTGGTTTTTGAAATTTAAAGAAAAAGACGTATTTAATCATAAACAAGCCGTGGCAGATTATAAGCCACTGTTGCTGCTGCTGCTGCCTGCGTCCCCGCTGCCCGAGTCGGGCGTCGAGCCGGGGCAGGTCCCGCTAACCTCGGTGGTTGACGGGGAGCTAGCGCCGACAACACTTTTTGAGTGTGGTTTACTTGAGCTCAAACAGTGCTGCTAGCGGTAATTTCACTCATATGTCCTTATTTTTTATCCCGTTTCAGATTCAGAATAAATCACAATGAATTTAAAATGAAAAGTCCGTCTTGGATTAAAAATATATCCTCTCTTAATACATTCTAAGTTTGTCTCAGCTTCTGCTTTATTTTTCTTGGGGGTTGTAATTATTTCCACAGTGAAAACCTAGTATGTGTCTTATGAAATTATGACCCTGATGCAACAGCATTTCCCAAGTATTGCAACTCAAAGAAACTTCATTTTCTATGGTAACAACACAGACTAATATTGTTATTCCCTCCCAGTGCAGACTCGAAACATCAAAGGAAAAACACTCAATGTGAATTCACTAACATACCCACGCCATGTGTACGATTTCAAAGTAGTTTTAAATGGAATGGTTAGATTACTTGAGAAAAAATATGGTGTTAAGGGTTGTGTACAGAAGGAAAGGGAATGTAAGGCCACAAAACTCAATTTGGTTTTGGGAAAACATCATGGTTGGGCTTAAAATAACAACTTTAACTAAGCAAAATATATTAACTTAACATTAGTATGGATTACATGTTGGAAACAAAAATAAACTAACTTCACCATAACTCAAAACACTTTGGGACACAAATACCAGTCTTGAACACAAGTAAATAAAACATATTTGACTCAAAAAAACATTTGATTTATTTTCATATCTAAAGGAAATATTTATATTTTTAAATTTGGCGATTTGCAGAAATCACTCAAAATTAGCTTCTTTGGATGTATTATTGTTGTCAGCCTATCTTTCATAATTCATTAAACCGCAGAATCCTATTTCCAGAACATTAAATTGTGCAAGTTGTGTTGGGCAAAACCTAGAAAGTAAAGAAATACAAAACAATCTGTGATGGAAATAGACATAAAAATCCATGATAATCATAAGAAAGCGACGCATATGATTTGAGCTCAACATTGAACATTGAGTATTCAATAATAACAACAATCAATATGTTTGTCTCATCATATAGCAGAAATGTACAATCAAACATAGTCTAACTGATTAAAAAAGCATATGGGTAGTCCCCAGTGTTTCCTCTGTCATTCTTTTTTAGCAGTAGTGGCTGGGGGTAATTTGTGTTATTTGCTCCACATTCATCTTTGTTTGTTTTGTTTCAAGTGCTGTGAGTCGTAGTAGCACTAATATTGTTCATATTTTGTTTATTGACCATGATTAAAGGGTTACTTATACGCACTGGTCCTTAATCTAACATTTTCTTTTGTACATTTTATTTGAATTTGGTGCCAGTGTGGCCTCCTGGGATCTTGCAAACGTGGTAAATAGTTTCTGCAATTGCACAAACTGCACTTTTGTCTGT
Organism: Cottus gobio; assembly: GCA_023566465.1. Lineage (NCBI taxonomy): Eukaryota > Metazoa > Chordata > Actinopteri > Perciformes > Cottidae > Cottus > Cottus gobio. The sequence goes on along the minus strand of CM042215.1, from coordinate 10,921,298 downwards.
TTCGCTTCCCATTTTGTATTTCCCAACTAGCTGACAGATGATCACACTTATTAGGATTGTATCATACAATTTCCATTGAATGATACAAACCTTCAACTCATTGGCAGAAATGCAATCTTGGAACGCACCAACTATTGTCTGACAATGATTTTGATTGGTTTAAAATTAGGTAAACTGGCTACTTGTGAACAATCTCTGGCGATGTGAGCCATGGTGTGTTCCTGCTGCATGTGTATTTCTCCGTCTCTTTTAGCATACGAGTTACAGCTTTGGCCTTGTCTCTCATAATTGAAACCCCCAGAAGAGTGCAGCTCTGATGAATACCTGCATGAAAACCAGATGCAGGCTGTACTAAAAGTTCAGTGGTAAAAAGGCAGCATTGTTTGTTCTGATTATTACCCATATGGAGTAAAAGCCCTTTTCATTCAGCTGATCAAAAGAACTCCCACATGTTCATAGCAACAAGGTCAATCAGCTGGTCCGTGTAGTTTCTATCTATGAAATCAAATAAAAGGTTTATATGTTTCAGTCTGAATGTTTTCATTTTTTTAGAAGCTCCAAAGGGCTGAAAATAATTAAATAAATATCAACAAATGAAACTCAGCTGTGAGGATTACTGAAAGGGCTAAACATAATAGAAATTAAATTTACTTCAGAACCCTGAAATGGTTCAGGGACCTCATATATTCATAACACAAAATGGTCCCTTTTGGAGTGTCGAGAGTATTGATATATTTACCTGCTAGGTACTACAAATTACTTTCCTAAACTATTTGTGTTGTATGTATTGTGACGTCACGGGAGGCGACGCCACATTCAGCGGGGTTCTCAAGCAGTGCCAGGAGACCGTATTCGAACAAAACAAGGCTTTTATTAATAGTCCGGGGAAATTAATGCAAAACAACACAAAAGTCAGTTCTCTCGGGAGCTTTCAATGTTCACCGGTAAGTATAATCCCCAGGGAAGTATATTCCAAAAGCATAGTCGCGCCGCCGTCTGGTCTTCTCCAGCGTCCAGCTGCGTGACGGGGTTTCCTCCCCTGTCAACAACCCAAAACCAACACCCAACACCCAACACCACATGTGTCTCTTCCTTTTAAGCCTCCCGCTCATCAGCTCCTGACTCGCTTCAGCTGCGTGGGCAGCTGGCCCTGGAGGGGTGTAGTTCCCGACCCCGCCAGCAGATGGAGCCACAGCTGTCTGGGCTTGCCGCCACCTCAGGGGGATGCAACGTCCCTCCAGGACACAGCCCCCCCCCGTGACATCACATATCCCTCTCCTCGGGACCGACGTCCTCGTCGGGGACAACGCCGCGCAGACGGCGTCCCGCCGAGAGAGGGCATCCGCACTGCCGTGGTGCTGCCGGCCCTGTAGACAACAGAAAAGTTAAACGGTTGCAAGCTCCAACTACCTGGTCCCTAATGTCTCCCGGCCCCATTGGCCCCACACACGGGCCCGAGCCGCTGGCTCGGCCCCCTGTCTCCGGCCCCACCGGGTCCCGGCCCCCTGGCCCGTCAGCCGGTCCTGCTCGGCCCTCCGGAGCCGGCCCCGGAGCGTGTGGATCTCCCAGCGCAGCCAGTCCTCCTCCGCCTCCTCCCGGCGGATGATGAGCCCCGGCTGACCCGTGGGCCTCTGCCGCCTCGGCGGCTGGCCTTGGCCTTGGCCCCACCGTGCCCAGACCTTCCTCCCGGTTGGCGGGCATGGTGGCGTCCTCCAGGGCGCCTCCTCCGGGTTCAGGGCCTCCGCCCGCCCCCTACAGTACCGCTGGATGTGGCCCCTGAGTCCGCAGGTCCAACACCGTTTGAGGCACTGCCTCTGCCGATGTCCGCTTCGGCCGCACCCCCAGCACCTCCGCTCCGGTGCCTTCGGCGGTGTCCACCGCTCCGGCCGGCCCCATCCGTCGTTCCCTGGCTCCGTCGCTCTCTCCGCCGGGCCCTGGTCTGGCTCCTCCGGCGCCGACCGCCGCCGTCGCGTCCGCCCCTCCTCCACCTGCTCGGAGTCCGGGTCCGCCTTCGCTGCCGTCTGTGCCGCCGTCACCGGAGCCGCCGCCGTCTGTCTGCCGACCGTAGTCGGCCCCTGGCGGTCGCTCGGCAGCTCCGTCGTCCGCCCCCCTGTTGGGTGGGCCGCCGCCTCCGCCGTCATCGGAGCGGCCGCTCCCGCTGCCGTCTCCGTCGGCGCCGCCGCTGGAGCTGTCGTCGTCGTGCCCCACGACGTCTGCGCCGCCGCCTCTGCCGTCATCGTCGCTGCCGCGCCCGCTGACGTCTGCGCCGCCGCCTCTGCCGTCATCGTCGCTGCCGCGCCCGCTGACGTCTGCGCCGCCGCCTCTGCCGTCATCGTCGCTGCCGCGCCCGCTGACGTCTGCGCCGCCGCCTCTGCCGTCGTCGTCGCCGCGCCCGCTGACGTCTGCGCCGCCGCCTCTGCCGTCGTCGTCGCTGCCGCGCCCGCTGACGTCTGCGCCGCCGCCTCTGCCGTCGTCGTCGCTGCCGCGCCCGCTGACGTCTGCGCCGCCGCCTCTGCCGTCGTCGTAGCCGCCGCGCCCGCTGACGTCTGCACCGACGCCTCCACCGTCGCTGGAGTCCGCGTCGTCGGAGCCGTTGACGTCTGCGCCGCCCGGGTCTTCTGGCGGCGGGCGTCCGTCTGGGTCGCCCCGACCCTCTGGCGCCTCACGTCCGTCTGGGTCGCTGCTTCTGCCGATTCTGGAGCCGCCGCTTCCAGCTCACCAGACGCCTGCAGCCAGCTGTCCAGCGTCTCAAGGCGGAGCCGCTCCCTCGCTGCCTGCTCCTCCAGCTGCTTGACCAGCGTCTCCACCGTGCTGGCGTACCCCTCGATCTGCGCCTCCAGCTGGCCCCGCTCGTCCTCCAGCTGCCGCAGCCGTGCGCTGTCGGCCAGCTCCCGTCCCTCTGGTGCCGTCGGGACCCGCACCGCCTGTGCCTCCAGCCGTGCTTCCGGCGCCGCTCGCCGCACACCGTCGCCGGTCCACGCCGCGTACAGCGCCTCTAGCGCCGCACCCCCGGCATCTGGCTCCTCCAGCCGCTGCGTCTTCCCCACTGGCATCCCCCGTTGGGCGCCACTGTGGCCGGGTTCGATGTTGTGGGCCCCACGCAGCTCGTCGCAGAGGGCCTCCACGAAAGCGTAGCGTTTATGGCGCTTTGGCATCCTTTCCTCTCACGTAGAAGCCTATACCCACACCTATGCCTCTCCTCTTCCAGTTGGCGGGGAACTTACGGCCAACTTGGAACACTGGGTGCTCAAACCGCCGGTTTTCTCCTCCGTCATGCACTATTCACGCTTGTGCCCGCATTCTCCACCATCTGTGACGTCACGGGAGGCGACGCCACATTCAGCGGGGTTCTCAAGCAGTGCCAGGAGACCGTATTCGAACAAAACAAGGCTTTTATTAATAGTCCGGGGAAATTAATGCAAAACAACACAAAAGTCAGTTCTCTCGGGAGCTTTCAATGTTCACCGGTAAGTATAATCCCCAGGGAAGTATATTCCAAAAGCATAGTCGCGCCGCCGTCTGGTCTTCTCCAGCGTCCAGCTGCGTGACGGGGTTTCCTCCCCTGTCAACAACCCAAAACCAACACCCAACACCCAACACCACATGTGTCTCTTCCTTTTAAGCCTCCCGCTCATCAGCTCCTGACTCGCTTCAGCTGCGTGGGCAGCTGGCCCTGGAGGGGTGTAGTTCCCGACCCCGCCAGCAGATGGAGCCACAGCTGTCTGGGCTTGCCGCCACCTCAGGGGGATGCAACGTCCCTCCAGGACACAGCCCCCCCCCGTGACATCACAGTATCAATACACTTTACTATTCTCACTGAGTCTGCTTTTGCTCGTGAGGAAGCGGGGCTGAAGTAACCTGATGACCCAAAGATGCACTAAAATTCAAAGTCCCTTTGTTGGTCTTTTTCCTTCCAATTGCAACTGTCCGAGCATCCGTACTGTGATGTCATCCCTCTCTGGCTTCCTGTAAGTCAACCAATACCTTCTGTTTCCCAAGCTTACATTAGGTTTAAAGTATGAGTATGAGTTTCTTGGTTCATTCGTCACCCAAATAAGGATATTTAAACATTTAACCTTTAGATGTGTTGTTAGAATCTTTACGCTCAAATATGTATATTCAATCACATGGTGTTGTAGCAATGGTTATTGTGAAATTTTCTTCACCTATTTAGTCCAGTTTCAACATACAAATCAAGACATGATGTATTCTTTAATTTCCTAACAATAACAATTTTGATTTCTGCATAATATAAGATTGGATGTAATGTCACTGCAGGCTATCAAAACTAAAATATATAAAGCTTCGCTACAAACTTTGGTGTAACAAAAAAAAAGTATCAACTTTTTAAAAAAGAAAAAAAAATATTTCCAATTATTGAGTAAAAAAGGAGACAAGTACAAATCATTGATTCCTCCTTCACTCAGCTCTCTCTCTCAACCCCTCTTCCCTAGTCAATCTCCTGTATTGACTTACTGTCTGAAAGACAGAGAAAACATAATTAAAACGCATATCGTGGTGAAAAGAAGGAACATGATGTGTCCTCCTGAAAGACACGAGTGAGAGTGGCTGATCTTTGCTCCCACTTAGTCCTTGTTTCTGTTTCATTAAATCAAGGACTTCTCTCTGTTCCTGTGGTTATACGTGATGATAAATCTCCAAGAAGTCTGACTCAGATCAAAGAGAGGCAGCAGCTCCTGCTCCTCTTCAACATCAGCCTCTGCTTTTAAAGATGATTTTAAAGATGTTTCTTAACAGCCTTCATGACTCTTGGTTCAACCTACAGGAGGGAGAATCTCATTCTTCAGAGGAAGCGAAGGACGCGCTTTACGACCCGTTTCAGTCACCGCCAGTTGGGTTGGGAACTGTAACTTCATCAGCTAAAGACCAGTTAAAGACCAGTGAAGTGACAGTTGCTGTGTGTTACAGCGGCTGTGAGGATCGGCTATGCTTTGAGTGTTTTTCTTCGCCTTATTGTCTTGTGCCTGTAAGACTCCAACAATTACATATTGTCCAACATATTTGACAGTTGACAGTTTTTTAATCACCGGGGAAGATTGTGAAGTACCTATATATTATTTTCATTACTTTACTTTTACTTATCTTTATGTCAATCAAGGTTGCCCTCTATAGGAAAAGTTGGGATTTGTGAAATTTTGCTAAATAAATAATATTGACTTACCTTCTCTCTGTTCCTTTCCTCATCTATCTATCTTACCATTACTCTATATTGATCTATGTTCAGGCTACAGCCTTGAGGCATAGCAGCCATGTCCACTAAAGGGATTAATGATTTTCTATCACATGGCCCAGTAGAGTGAAGAGACACTTTTACTTGTAACATGCAGCGTGTTTTAAAAATAAACTTCACATTTTCACAGGATGGTTGAGGCAACAAAACCTCTTAGTTACGGTTAGGAAAAGGTTGTGCTTGGCGTTAACTTTACTGAGTGATGACTCACATTGCGAGGGACTAACCCAAAAGAAAAGCAAGTGCCTAAAGAGTCCTGTGACTCACATAACTATTGAATGACTAACGAATCAATTAAAGTATGTGAATAAATAAGTCAGTTTCCATGGGACCTGATCAGTGGGCTCCTGGATCCAGTGTCCACTTCTTCCACTCGACTATTGTGCACTTTAAACTACGTTAATTGCATCGTATTCTTTTTCTGTTGTCTGAATGGGGGCATAATAATTGCTAGATATATTTTGGCATCTGATAATTTGGCAAATGCCAGATATAATTTGGCATCTGAGACTTTCTGCTCATTGTCCTTTCATCCTTCCCCCTTTTCTCTCCTTTCCCTCGCCTTGTCTTTACTCACTTTTCCTATTTCTGGACTACCACTGTCCATTGCACCAACCTCAATCATTAATATTGTCTTGAATTTGCAATTTTAGCAACTAGAACAAATCGATAAGTGCATAATGGTTTTTATTCAATGGCCAATACAAAAAACAACTTCAATGCTAACATTATAATGCTAATAGATGACCTCATTGGCAACCTACTCATCTCTTAATGAACAGCTAAAAATCACACTTTGAAAGAAAACTATTATTTAGACTTCAGATCAATGTGAAACTAAATCAGCATTATTGAACAAATTAAATTCAATGAAACATCAGTTGTGAAGAAAAAGAGCTCTGAACTCCGTCCTGCTGCATGTTGTGTTTTCCTCTCTTTAACTCTCCTGCTCCGTGCCCTCTCTAATACATGCAATCCCATTTTACTAATCTCATAAACTAATGAATGCTCAGTACTCAAAGTGTGGGTGACTTTTTAATCAAATCACACAGCTATAAATCGTTATTGGTGTTTACGGAAATTGCTGAAAATGACATGTAACATTACAAGTATCGAACAAACAAGTGACACTACGGTGTGGAAAAATCAGATCTAAATCTACAGCAGATGCCCTGTCAAATGATAATATTTAAATAAATTTAATATCAGACTGGCAGCGAGTTTCCAACTCACTCTGGACAAGGAAATCACTTTCCAGAAAAGCACTACTGACTTCTGTCCTTTGCTGCTGCTCCAAAAAAGGAAAATTCAAACTGTTGATGACAAGGACAAACTAAATCATAGCACTTCCAAAAATAATATGGCTTCCTCCTGCTTACATCAACATCAACAGAGCTATTGCTGGCAGACTGAGCGTATTCAGTACACACTTAACAGCACAGTGTCTCCACCCATTTGCACTATTCATGTTATGCTCCATAATTATCTCTACAAGACAAGTTCACCCCTACAATTAAATAGCAGACAATAACTCAAATATGGAGCTAGTTAGGAACAATTAAAAAAAATGCTCTTCTCTTTGAAGGACCTTTCAGATAATCTAAGCAGCAACAATGATTTGCATGGAGTGTCAGGTGGTGGCTTCAGTGGGGACCCAGTCACTGGCAACGGAGTAAAGTTAATTTGTTTTTCCAAAAAAAGAAGACAGGTTTCCAACAGACCGGCTCCAAAAAAGGCAGCGGCACAAACAAGCATACACACAGTACAATCTGACACTGGGGCAGGCGACAAACAGGTTTTAAATATAAAAGGGTAGGTGCTGGTGATTGAACACAGCAGAAAACAATCAGACAATCACAGGGGCAGGAAGTGCAGGGACACGAAACAAGGATTTCAAAATAAAACAGGAAAGACTTAAAACCCAAACCATGACATGGAGACCAATACCCAATTTCTAATCCAAGTTGGCTGACCTTAAAGGTGATTTTGGCTGCAGAATGAGCCAGTTAACTTTGGGCTTTTTTGTGTTAATTGTGACTTATATGTCACAATGCTAAAAGGGAAAACAGTTCGAAAAGGCTGACTGAGGCTATCACAGGTTTCTACCACTGATCCACTGAGACTTGGTGATTGCCATTTGTCAGAGTATATTACTTATTGCGTATATTACTTTCTCCCATTGTTGTTATTACTTTTGTCTCAAATGTGATTTCTATGTAGTCCCTGGGTTAACTTGGAAGAATAGAGCATGCTTGTATTAGCTTTTATGTGGCTGTACAGATTCAGCTGTTATTGAATTTAGGTTATTATGAGTGAACACTGCAGGCTGCCATGTCCCCAAAATCAATAGACATTATATTCACAAACAATAAAAACCCACACTTGCAACATTACTTACAATGAGTTAAAGTACATTTTAAAAATGCAGTTCAACCCTCAATAACTCACTAACTCTCCTTAAGCAAGAACAGGTTTTGTCTGTACAACAGTGTCTGAACTGGAAAGTTTGTGTGTGTGTGTGAGTGTGTGTGTGTGTGTGTGTGTGTGTGTGTGTGTGTGTGTGTGTGTGTGTGTGTGTGTGTGTGTGTGTGTGTGTGTGTGTGTGTGTGTGTGTGTGTGTGTGTGTGTGTGTGCATGCATTAAGACATAACTCCTACTCTTCTTGTGTTGGTAAGGAGATGTGCTGTAATCTTTTCCAGCTAAATGAAGTTGACCCAGAACATCAGCGAGGCAGGAGGGCATCTCAGCCCCTTCTCTGCCTCCTCAAAAACACCCACCGATGCCACATGTTTGCCTTTTCATACTACTACTTTACATTGTTTTCATGGATACACAAAATATGCTTGAGATATGAATAGCTTCTATAACTGCTTTATTCCTCACTCAGAGGATCTAAAGCTTTTTCTCAGCGTTGAGTAGAATGGAGGAGGGCAGAGCTGACAGCTGTGCAGTATCTTACAGGGCTAACACCCGTGGTCAGTGGCATGAATATAAAGCAACTGCACTGGGGCCTGTGGCTTGAAAGAGCCCATGCTCGAGGCGTCACAGCACAGCTGATGCAGGCCCCTTCCCTCTGCAAAATAAATATGTAAATCAAGCCAAGGCAAGTAGAAGTAGTCACCTCATTTCAAACCAAAGCTGGTAGCATTTTATATAAATGTTATTTATTATTATTAAAATGTTTAACTGAAAAAGTCTGTGTGTGTAATAAAATGTAGATATCAGCAATTAAGCCTTTGTGCATGGTACATTTGGACTGGGAGACATGTTATAATTAGCAATAAAGTGAAGGACAAACACATGGAAATGCTGTTTATTCACCCCTTAAATATGTAATTGCATTTCCGGCCAAAGAGAGCTGCCTAAACACTGAGTTTAGGTTGTGCTAGTGAGAGGTATATGTACACAAGGACCACACCACCTGCAAAGCTGTTGTGACGCTGTCCATGCCGGGTCAGCTAGCGGCAGCTAACGAGGCAGGCTGCTTGCCGTCATGGAGGACCATGGGGGCGACTGTGGCTCAGTGGTTAGCAAGTCGGTCTTTCAATCAGAAGGTCGGTGGTTCGATCCCTGGCTCCGGCAGTCTGCGTCGTTGTGTCCTTGAGCAAGACACTTAACCCTCATTGCTCACTGTTGCTGTGTCTACGGTCTACTGTATAGCATGTAAGTCGCTTTGGATAAAAGCGTCAGCTAAATGAAATGTAATGTAATGTAAAGTGTGGAAGGTGGCGGGACGGCAGTTGGGTCGACCACTGACTTGCCGATGGATGAACTGGACGTGTCCAACAGCAACTATCCCGGACATTCGGGATGAGATCCGCTGTGACGGGCACAAGTCCGCTGGCTCAGCTCCCTCCACTTCACTGTCCTTTAGCTGACTTCTTACGGGCAACCTCAAGGTCTTTTTCTGCTTTCTGAGAGGTGAGACGTGAGATAAAACCCAAAAAGGTCAATGGAGGACAAAAATTGGAGGATGCAATTATAGTCTTTAATTGGCAAAGAAAACTGACAAAAGGGGAAACAGGGAAAAGCACTTGTTGACTGACCCGTTGATAACATTCAACTGTGGATAATTGCCAATCAATTAGATAGAATTGAAACAGCCATTACCTCTTGGAGAATTGCATGACATGCATCCATGGCAACACTGTAGAGCATCCATATCACATCTGATATGTGCTATTTTGCAGACATAGAGATCGGTATGGTGATATAACATGACTTGTACGTGTTATATTAATGCTGTATGACATATATGTTGGATGCAACAGCTTTCACACTTCAACAAATAAAATGAACTCTGGGGCAAAATTGCTTGAACTTTGGAGGAGCTCCTCAATGTCAGAATAAAGTGTTCATCTTTTTTATGTTATGTTTATCCTACTTAACAAAACATGTGCCTAGGTTTGCAAAATCATCCAATAGTGTTTCCTCCTGGGTTGCTGATTCCATTTCTGTAATTTTTATTAAGAGCATATTATAAACAACTTTAATTTGTATGACTGTTGAGGCCATTTACATTATGAGTGTGATCATAATGCTTTGTCTGATACCTATGACAGTCCGAGATCAGAGTGAAATATATTTAACTATCCCCTGTCTTCTCTCTCTCTCGGGTTTATGGCAGTAAACTAAATCTTAACAGGTTAACAAGGTATTCTTAAGCCAAACTTATATCCTTGTTGCAACCTGATTTAGCACGAAGCAGACTGACTTCAATAATTTTTGTTCCTGAAGATTTTCAAACTCATAACATCCAATCTGAGAGGATTTTCTTGTTGACACCCCCAGTCCACAATGATTTCCTGGGTCAGCCATCAAATCCTACCAGTTCTGTGTTTACCCTCCTATTCAGTCGGGATTTACTATTTTTCAGGCCTTACTCCTCCAAAACCAATAAGGTGGATATTCCCTATAAATATGCTTTATGACCAGGATTTATTTTAATGTTTGTCAGAAGAAGAGGAGTGAATGTGAATACCCAGTTGTGTGAATGCATTTTTCTAAGCTCCATGTCTATTTATCATGTATGCGCTGTAAACAACCCTTCCCCATTTGAAAAAGAACAAGTATCCTCCACTATCTATCTCAAGGGTAAATATGGATACACATTGTATGGTCATATCTGCACTTTTCCTTTTTGGACACAAAGGGGTTTCAGAAATGGCAGCAGCCATGGCAATAAAGGGTCGAAGAGGCTTTTGCAGGAGACCTGTAGGCAAAGTGGCCCGTTAGACCTTAAACAAGGCCACACAAGATACAACGTGGCCATGGTGAGGATAGAAATGATAAAAACACATTCACCTGCCAGCGTGGGCTCAGAGTGGCCACAGACTGCGTTTTCCACATACGGCAGTATGACACATCGCTACCATCAAGGAGGTAAGGGCCTCTTCTGGACATCAACTATCTTGTGGATTACCCTCGACCACCAAACTGGCCATAACATAGCATATTTTATATTTTCAAGACATTTTTGAAAATACTGTTTTTGGTTTACTTGTTTCCAGAGAAAAAGCGATTCAATGTAAATGGGGTCACTAGTTCCACATTTCATCAGCTCTGACTGGTTCTCATCCTGTGAAGACTTACATAAATAGGATGCCACTGTGAGTTTTTCAGTGATAAGTGTTAATGATCCAGCACTGTTAAAATGTTATTTAATTAACTTCAATTCAACATCTGACTTTTTTAATTTACTGGACAAAATATGATTCTGCTCCTGAGTATAACTGTGTTTTTAAGTTTTGGAACTAAACTTTTGAGATTGCTTTGATTCATGCAATTGAGTGCATTTAGTCAGAATAATTTTATTTGAAGATTTCAGACATTGAAAGATACTTTCATCAGCCTCTAATTGTCCCAATTATCTCCAGCTCCAATCAGACGAAATGCGTGAGATAGACCAATTTACTGCTACACATCTTGGTCTAGACATCTATGGTTATTAGTCTGAACACTTCCCTTTCTTCTCTCCAATACACTCTATTACATTGACTCAAGTTATTAGCACTTTTGTATTTTCTGACACATAACATCCACACACATGCATTCATGCACACAGATACATGTTTCATATCTAAGCCTTTTTATGCAGCTCTCTATCTCCATCTGTGTCTTTCTCACGCACACACACTCTCTCTTTCTCTCACACACACCCCTTGTGACGTTGAACACCCCGGGCAGTGTGAAGGGTCTTAATCCATCACGAAGGGATTAGTTATAGACCGATACGGGAGAGCAGACACAGGAATGGGGGGAGTGAGGAAGACCAAATAAGAAGAAGAGTATAGGAAGCATTCTAACGTGGAGTTAAAGAAGAGATAAGAAATTTGAATATTATGCATGTAAAAAATAGAGAGAGATGTATGGAAGAACAACAAGAAAAACAAAAAGTAGAGGGAGGAGGGGAAGATACTAGAGACAGGGAGACAAATAATGGGAACATTAAGACATGGATGGAGATAAAGAGTAGTCTACAAATTCAAAGAGAGAGTGTGTAAAAGTTTGGGAGAAGGAGAAAAGAATAGAAGAGACCAAGATAAAGATAAAAAAAGATGAGGAAAAGGTTTATGGGTACAAATAGACAGTTGTGACAGTGTCAAAAGATGTTGGTGGAGAATAATGCTGATAAGGGAAAGAGGATGGAGGGAAGGAAATAGTCAAAAGTGAAAGGGCAAGAAACAGAATGTGGCAAAATAAAAGGAGTTTAAAAATAATTTAGGTAAATAACAATATATTAAAATCATTTTATTGAGAAGGAATGGCAGATCTACTCAGTAGAAAGAGGTCGGGGAAAATAAAGCAAATATATAACACAGAGAAGCACAGATGAAAGATGGGGGAGGTAAAGATAGGAGAGAACAAATGAGGGAGGAAAAACAACAATATCCACAACAACGGTACCCTTCTGCATCATGCCTCCCCACAAATTGAATTGGCATAATGAATCAGTTGAAATTCAACTGAGAAAGAGCAAGAGGTACAGGGATGAGTGCAGGAGGAGGAAAGTCAGAGAAAGACAAATCATTATGAAACGGTAATTTATTCCGATCCACAAATAGGTCCGACCTTCGTTGTACTTCACCCTGGATTAATAGTCGTCTGTTGAAACAGTGGGTCTGTGGGTCTGTGTGTGTGTGTGTGTGCTCTCATGCATGTGTAAGTCACTAAATGTGTGTTCATGCATGACAATGTGTCTTCAGGTCAACATGTCGGCCTCCAAGCATCTATGGACACGGACATGTGGACAAAACTGTCAGTATGTGCGTGGAAATGCAAATGATATGTATACAGTTGTGCCTTTGAGCAGACAGGGTGTGGGTGTGTGTGTGTGTGTGTGTCCATCCATTCACGCCGAGAGAGTGCCGTATGTCGGCAGGGGTAATCAGCCAGCGTATTGGTGTGAGCTGTGACTCTGTGTTGACACGTTTAAATGCCAATCGCAATCCCAGTAGCCTGAGAATAGAATCATCAGCTGCAGATGTTTCCTGCTGCTAAATGTATTGTTTCTCCTTTCAATCAATGTCTCATTGCAGTGTTTTCAATCTCTCTCTATTATTGCTAATTCAAAATAAAAAAAATCATCTTACTGATGAATAACGGGACAAATATGGCTGAGTTTGTTATATTATGCATTGATATGATAAATATGTGTATAATAATTATGTATCAAATGACAGTATGTAAACAATTTGACAGTATGAAATAATTTGCTCGTAGTAATGAAGGTAAAGAGACTCAGCTTTATCTGTAGCTTCAGCTGTGAGCTGTGAAAAAAAAAAATATTATCACAAAAAGAAAAATAGACCATGGTGGCAGTGTACACAGAATACACATGCTGTTCAATTTACAGAAGTTCTAATATTGCTTAACATGTAATTGTTTGTATAGGCTCAGCTTTATGTTGTGTTATACAATGGTGACAACTGCTGAGTTTGTGTCATCGTCACTTTCAGCACCATGGATAGCGCCCAATAGGACTTTGAATGATTCTGTAATTCACCTATCCAACCCCACACATGGGCCTAATCTCAACCACCTAAAACCAACCTTTTCACTGTATGATAAAATAAGATACGATAATACTTCATTATTCCCTCAGTGGGGAAATTGCAGGATTACAGCAGCAAGAGACACATAGTAATATAATAAAAGTGTGCCCCAACAACTCAAAATATCCCAAGACGACACAAAAGCAGTCAGAGGACAGTCAGAGGAAGTTCATCTAAACCAGATCACAAAGCATTGCTTGTGATCCATTTAGTATAGCTTTAAGAGACAAGAGGAAATGTTTTTGGAGCCTGCACCAAATGCAAAGGAGCTTCATGCAAAATAATATTGGTCACTTTTGCTGATTCCTTCTATACAAATATGGAGAATAAGAGTTTCAACAAAACTATTCCTATGAGTTACAGTTGAATACCAGTTTGCAATCCCAAGACGTTACAATTAACCCACTCACTTTATAGTTTGTCCTTTATGTTGCATTTATTTAAGCTGCCTTACAATTACCCAAAGTGCTAGCTGATACAGACATTTAATAACAAGACATGGATGTAACTATAATGATTGCCTGTTTATTTTTTTCAATTAACATCTCTCCCTGTGCAAGCCAAGTGATTGGCAGGCAGCTGAGTGTAATAATTAAATCCTGTGCTAATATAAAAACACTCAACACACACACACACACACACACACACACACACACACACATATATATATATGTATATCTGTGTCAGTATTGTTTGGACTAACAATGGACTAAATGTACCAATTAACTGAAGATGTTTTAAATCAGTGAGTGCAGTTAAGGTTGCTTCACATTCAAAACACTTCCTTCACTTTTAAAAACACAGCTATTCCCATGCTTTCATCTCACTTTCCTTTCTGACGTTGTTTTATCTCTATTGTTTTCCATCCATTGGGTATTTTAGTTATTGTCTCTGAGAAGCCTCAAAACAGACCAAAAGCCTTTGATCCAGTGCTTAAACACTGCAGCACCACTGTGTCTCTCCAACACATTTATGTTTTCTTTAAACAGTTTTTCTTGGGAGCAGTAGTCTTAGACATATTGATACAGTGAGATACGTATAGAGTATAAAAGTATATAATTGTAACAAGATGCCACCACAATAATTATAAGAAATTATGATAGCAACATCAACATTTGCTTTTTCATTTTACAATTCAGCATAAATGCAGAAATATAATCTTAAGAAGAGATATATATATATATATATATATATATTTGACTTACTTTGAGTAGATGATTGGGTGTCATATTGAAGGAAATCAAGGTGGGTAATTGCGGTAATTGCAGTAATAGCTTTATTGTTTTTCTTCAGGATAAAAACCTACTCAAAATAGTTGTCAAAACAGAAGTTATTACGCTCAAACCTTCACTGTTAGAAATTCGGGCTCAGATTTGGCTTTTAGGATATGTTTAAAATGATTTATCTTCTTTGAATCATTGATTATGAGACTTACTGTGCAGCAGCAGTACAACATGAGTTACTTGTAGCCGGTGCTTTTTGAGCAAACCATAGATGATTAATGGAAGAGTGCCCTAAGCAATATATTTCTCATGAGTTCTCATGCTTTCTGTTTTAATTTGTGTTTTTTATGTTATGTCAGTTATTTCAAGGAGACAAACAGAGACTAAGATCTTTATATACTTTTCATTGAAAGACGAATAATATCAAAGTGTTGAAGTTTCAGTGACCGATGAATCCCAGAGGAAGTGGCGGTGGTATCAGTTCCTGCTCTGATGGCTTTCTGGTAGACCAGCAGTCACTGCAGTTACAAGATGCCATTCTGAGTTTAAACAGACCATCTAATTGACGAGAAAGTCTCTCTGCTTGGCTTTATTTGATCTGTATCACTTCACTGTCTACCTTCATGTGCACCAAGCAGCTGATTGATGCATCAAGCATCAGCTTGTTACAAAGGCACTCTGGGAAATGTACTGTTGGAAATAACCCAAGAGGCAAGGGAAACTGAGAAGCACTGTTTAGAGAAGCGCCATTACAGCCTTAGATACCAAAATAACTCCTGGGTTCTAGATTGTATTGGTGAGTACAGATGTGAAAGTGAGTAAGAATATCTGAGGGTGGGATTTTCTGCTCAAATCGTTAGTGGAAGTCACAAAAGATTTACTTTTTAAATGGATTTCCACCAGTGAAGCCGATAAGATTGAGCTTGTCTGCTGCTCTACTGTTTGCCCCTCATCCTTGTGGCGGAGATTTGTGTGTGTGTGTGTGCACGTCTGGACAACAAGCTCAAGATCTTACAGCAAAACTGTCAAGCAGTTTCTAAGTGTCGACCTGAGTGTGTTTGTGGAAATGCATGTGTTCTGTACCACAAGTTTATTTCTGTTGCAGTGAATTTGTGTTTGAATGTTTATGGTCAAGCAGATTGAAGACTATTGATCCAGTGGTGTTCTGCTCTGTTGGAACTAAACTGATCTAAACTACTGAAATCGAAAATCCACTCGACCCAATTGTGTTCCAATCCAATATGTGGACGTAATTGTCTGGAAACGTTTGTTAACAACCAGTTATCCATAATGTGAACAAGACTTAACAACTAAAGACAATTTAGGGACCACTTATGCTTCATTTCCACAGGCATAAGTAGGGCACGGCACGGCATGGCTCGACTTGACTTGCTATGCGGCATCAGGATCACAATCATCATTGGGATGATTGGAATGCATACGTAAGCATGCAACACAAAGCATGAGTTTATCTCATTTTGTTTGGGATTGATATAGCATTTGATTTGTTCTCATATGAGGAAACACATTTTCCCCTGAGATAATAAAGCCAACATTTGGTTTCCAACAAGCTTCCAGTTCAGTTTGATTTATTGTTGTGGTTCGCACAAAGCCAACAGGCCTCACATTAACCCCATCAGAGCAGCCTTGACCCCCTTGGATATAGTTGTTTGTGTTAACAACCACAATCTGAACAAGCCAATTAGTATCTAGTAAACAAAACTATTACTTCAATTGGATTTAATACAATCATTTAAAGTTATTTCACAACTGAATTATATTGGAATACAGATGACACATTGTGATCTATATTTTCCCCCATTTATCAACAATAATCCCCTATTCCCCCTCAATACTAACCTCCACCATGGTGGATTTGTTTGTGTCTAAACTCATTCACAACCTGTCCATTCAATTCTTATCACTCTCAATTCAGGATGTCTTAACAACCAATACGAGCACATGGAATAGAGAAGAACAAGAACAACCCCAGGTTTCTCTTCAGCACTGTGGCCAGGCTGACGGAGAGTCACAGCTCGGTGGAGTCGTGTATTCCTACGGACCTCAGCAGTGATGACTTCATGACCTTCTTCAATGACAAGATTCTGGCCATCAGAGGCAGGATTGGCGATCTCCTGCCCTCAACTACTGACTGTTTATCCTCAAGTGGACTGGCCGCGGAGGCGGCTGTGGGCCCTGATGGGGCGACTGTGGCTCAGTGGTTAGCAAGTCAGTCTTTCAATCAGAGGGTCGGTGGTTCAAACCCCAGCTCAGCCAGTCCGTTGTGTCCTTGAGCAAGACACTTAACCCTCATTGCTCACCGTTGCTGTGTCTACCGTATAGCATGTAAGTTGCTTTGGATAAAAGTGTCAGCTAAATGTAATGTGTGTTTGGATGGCTTTTTCCCCATAAGCCTGGACCAACTGTCTTCAACGGTTTCTGCATCCAAATCTTCTACCTGTCTCCTGGACCCCATTCCAACGAGGCTGCTGAAGGAGGTTTTGCCTTTGGTTGGCACCGCTCTGCTGGATATTATTAATGGTTCTCTACTAACTGGTTATGTGCCACAGTCGTTCAAAATGGCTGTAATTAAACCTCTACTCAAGAAGCCAACTCTCGATCCAGAGGTGTTGGCCAACTATAGACCTATCTCTAACCTGCCCTTCCTGTCTAACATTCTGGAGAAAGTAGTTGCAAATCAGTTATGTGACTTTTTAGATAGCAATAGTTTATTTGAGGACTTTCAGTCCGGATTTAGAAAGCATAATAGCACAGAGACAGCTTTAGTGACAATTATGAACGACCTTTTAGTTGCATCAGATAGGGGACTTATAACCATTCTAGTTCTGTTAGACCTTAGTGCTGCATTCGACACCATTGACCATGACATTTTAATAGAAAGACTAGAACAGTTGATTGGTATTAAAGGTACAGCACTAAGCTGGTTTAAATCATATTTATCAGATCGATCTCAGTTTGTATATGTAAATGATGTGGCCTCGGTGAGCACGGGTGTTCAAAATGGGGTGCCACAGGGCTCCATCCTTGGTCCAATTTTGTTCACCCTATATATGCTTCCGTTAGGCAATATTATCAGGAAACACTCAATAAAATGTAATTTCTACGGCGACGATAGCCAGCTATATATATTGATCAAGCCAGATGAAACCAGCCAGGTGGCTAAACTTCAAGCATGTCTTAAAGACATAAAAACCTGGATGACCTGCAACTTCCTGATGCTGAACTCGGACAAGACTGAGGTTATTTTGCTTGGCCCAGAGCAACTGATAAATCAATTATCGAATGATATTGTTTCTCTTGATGGAATTGCTCTGGCGTCAACCACCACCGTGAGGAACCTGGGAGTTGTCTTTGATCAAGACTTGTCCTTCGGTTCCCACATGAAACAGATCTCAAGGACTGCCTTCTTTCACCTACACAACATTTCAAAGATCAGGCACATCCTGTCTCGAAGGGATGCAGAAACATTGATCCACGCATGTATTACCTCAAGACTGGACTACTGTAACTCTGTATTATCAGGCTGCTCTACTGGGTCTCTCAGGTCTCTCCAGTTGATCCAGAATGCTGCAGCTTGTGTGCTAACGAGAGCTAAGAGGAGAGATCACATTACTCCTGTATTAGCTGATCTCCACTGGCTTCCTGTAAGACAGATAATTGTATTTAAAGTCCTTCTTCTTACCTACAAAGCCTTAATTGGTGATGCACCATCATATCTTAGGGAGCTTATAGCACCATATTGTCCCGCCAGAGAGCTGCGCTCAATGAATGCGGGCTACTTGTGGTTCCTAGAGTCTTAAAAAGTAGGATGGGGGCCAGAGCCTTCAGTTATCAAGCTCCTTTTCTGTGGAACCAGCTTCCGCTTTCAGTCCGGGGGGCAGACACAGTCACCTCGTTTAAGAGTAGACTTAAGACTTTTCTCTTTGACAGTACTTATGGTTAGGGCTGGCTCAGGTCGGCCCTGGTCCATCCCCTAGATATGCTGCCATAGGCCTAGACAGCTGGGGAACATTTTAGGATACAATGAGCTCCTCTCTCCTGTTCTCTCTCTCCTCCTCCCCCCCCCAAAAAAAAAAAAATTCCCCAAAAGAATTGCATGAGAGTCTATGGAGCAGCGTTGGTCGGAAAGCAGATCCTGTCCGGAGCTGACCGAAGCTACACCATGATTGGCCAGTCTGTGTTTGACTACACCAAGGGTCAAATTGTGGAACAGAAGCTCCTGTTTGTCTCACACACCATTTAATCCTTCAATTGACTTCATGCCTCAACCCCCCCCCCCCCCCCCCCCCAACTCTTTTACTCACCCTCGCTCTCTTTAGCTCACGTTTCAAGATAAGTAGAGAGGCAGGCATTTGTGTGTGTGTGTTTGTGTGTGTGTGTGGATGTAGTTTCAGCTGCCATGGCTTTTATTGCTAATTTAGGTGAGAGGTGATCCATCATATGAAAAGGCATGTGGTAAATCACATTCATGTACGCATGCTTGTGTGTGTGTGTGTGTGTGTGTGTGTGTCTGTGTTAGTGTGTGTATCTGTGTTATTGCCAGCCTTGAGATGCCAACAAACTCAATATTGTATACACACACACACACAAAGATTTAATGATGAGAGGAGCAAATGCATGTTTATCCTTTGGCTTCTGCTGTTCCGTAATTTATGTTGATGGATGAGTAATCATCTAAAGATAAGAGTGAGAGAGGAAGAGAGGCAGAAAGACACAGACACACACAGACACACACACACACACACACACACACACACACACACACACACACACACCACACAGACATACACACAGTGAGAATATGATATGATTGTAAGAAAGGACAAGAGGGACAGAGTGAGTGAGACAGAACCCGGCTGACAGTGATGTAGCGATCTTATAGATAGCAGCAGACCCTGAGTTTATTTAACAGAAGTCTTGGCTAGACATGACTCATCCAGGTTAACCTTGTTTCTTCTAATAGCAATATTGTAGCGTCCATCCCAACATCCCATGACTGCTGGGGCACCGGTTGTGAGTGTTCATGGCATGAAAAGAAGACCTTTTAAACTAGCATGTACATTTCTCATTTCATAAATGTCACAAATTCCAAAAATCTGAGAAAAAATCATTACAGAAGTAAAATAGAGTGTACAGCTTGTCATGTTATTATTAGACCCCACTAAGTAGAAAAAGTGCACAGGGCACATTTACAGTAGGATTGCTGTCAGTTGGAGGGGTTACTTCTTTTCACACAAACAGACAAGCGATTACGTGCCAATGTGTCAGTTCAAACTCCTTTGACACCTCTCTTTGCATCTGTCTAATGAGGCTTTTATCCTGGGTGATGTGAGAGCGAAAACCCTTCTTAAATTGCAAAATGACAAGCAACCACTGTTTAAAATGTCAGGTGTCAGAGCTTTAGTGCTCTGATAATTTTCTCGTTACCACAGAAAATGGCCTGACAGAGAGCTGGAGATACAACAGATAACGATCCTTTCGAAAAGGTTGAGGTGTTTTGGTTAGATCTCTTACTGTTCTTACTGATAGTTGACTGCAACAAGCACTTTTCTTAAGTTGTATTGTTAGCAAATCAAAGATGCACTCGGGTTCTCCATGAGATCCAACATGTTAACTGGAGGAGACATGAGATAAAGAACCAAAATCTAATCTAGACATAAAGCGCCAAAGATATTGAAATCAGAGCAAGGATTTTATACACAGTAGGCCCAACAGGACTCCCCGGGGGCCGTTAGTCGTAGGCCTTCTTCAAGTCGACAAAACACATGTAGACTGGATGGGAAAACTCCCATGAGCACAAACAGCCCTGTAAGGGCAAAGAGCTGGTCCAATGTTCCACATCCAGGATGGTAACAACATTGATTCCTCCTGGATCTGAAGTTTAATAAATCCATTAGAGCTTCCTTTTAAGAACTTTTGAATTGTCTAAATGTATCTTCTTCTTTTGATTAGGCCAGGGTGCAGTCAACTGCTGCATGTCAAAGACAGTTGAAGTTTTTACCATCAGCATTTACAGTGACATAATTAAACACTGTGCGAGAAAGTTAAACAACTCATCCTCCGCAATAACTTGTTGGTCTTTAAATCTGTTGTTTAAAAGAAAGGGACCTCGCCCAGGCAAATTGTCTAGACATCTAAAATAAAACACACCAGAAAGACATTCCTTTAAACCCCTAAGAAGATGTCCAATAGATGTCTAAAGTCAACATTCATAAAACATGAACTGTGTTCTGTTTTATTTACTCAGAGAAATGCAGCAGAAAAGATAAATCAGTGCACCCCGACCAGACAGACATACTCCCCTCCCCCTCAGCCCCTCAGCCCATCAGCCCATTAGGAATAAACATGTGGTGCCAAAGTGTGTTTACGTTGTTTAATGGAAGAGAGAGAGACAGAGGGATGCAAATGACCTTGAGCGGACACGTACTGTACGTCTGTCTGCTCTCTCTCTCACACACAGCCCACCCTGTCCGAAAGGTGACGGATGAAAGTTGCTGTTATCTTCACTTCCTTCCTCAATGTCCTCTCTCCCCCACCTGTCACCCCTCTTCTGTCTCCGCAGTCTCTCCTTTTTGCCTTTCCTCCCTCCATCCCTCTTCCTTTCTGTTGATCCTCCTCTCCTCGACTCCACATCTCCTCCACATGTTTGTTCTTCACTCTACTCTTTCCTTACCTCCTCTCTCCCTACCTATCATTTGTCATGCGCTATTCGCATGCAGATTGTGTTCTATGCAAGGTTGTGAGATTGGATTCATTACTGTTTCTTTTTAACAAAACAATTTGCTCTCCTTTTCTCCCCCCATCTCTCTTCTAACTGTTTTCTTACCCCCATGGGTCTCTTTACTCATTACAACAATGACAAGCAAATGTAATATTTCTGTTGCCATTATTATGTTGTTGTTGTACAAATGCAATGTTGAACCAAATACAGATTAATTAAATTATATGAAATCCTGACAATTAAGGGCCCCATTCTTGTTTTTTTATTTTCACTGGAAAGAAGTTGGAAGAAGAACTAGATGGAGACACCATGCAGCCACCATGCAGCCCTCATCCTGATAGGTTCCCCTTCTCTGCTCTCCTCTCCTCTCCTCTCCTCTCCTCTGTCTTATCACTCCTACCCTGATCTTTGTCTCCAATTGTTGCCATAGTGACACACTAGTCCCACGAGACACTGCCAGTTAGCAGCAAATTGACTCTCCACACACGCACACACACTATGTCACACACCGACAGCTCTGAGTCGACACACAGCGAAGCACCAGCTCGCTCACATGACCAATGTGTGTGAAAAATACAAATCTGTTGCATGTAATATTAATAATATGTTATTTATATAGCACTTTGCACGATACTCATATGCACTTTACATGGTAAAAACAAACAGTAGAAGCAACAATAATATAAAAAATATAGACACTACAGTAAGAAACAAAACTAAAACGTACTGAACTAGCATCACAGGTTAAAAGCAAAATTATATGAATTAGTTTTAAGTGCTGTTTTGAAAGTGGCGGCGAGTGATGGAAAACGTCTGAGGTGCTTAGGAGAGAGTTCAAGAGGGAGAAGCCCCTGATAATAAACAGTAATACAACTAATTTACTGTAATTCCTATATGAACCTTGGCGGAAACCTGCAGTTGAAAAGTGAAGACAACGCGGAATTGCCTTAAACTTGCATTCTCTCTACTGGCCATCGGAGGGCGACTCCTTCAGTTACTAAAGTAAATCTGTTTCTATAGAAGTCGATAAAATCAGTCTACTTCTCACTGGATTTAAACATTGTCTACACATTGTGAACATGAGTTTAATGTCTAAATCGCTAGTTTCAAGAATTCTTCAGTACAGCATGATATTCATTTGATACATTTTGGTCAATATAGAAGCATGGTATGGTATTCTAAAGAAGTCACGTGACGTAATATAACGAGTGACAAAGCATGCATAGGGGTCAGTGTGGATGGGTTAAACAGGCACAGGACTCACCCAGGAGAGATTGTGTGCTGTGTGCCATAGCAGTAGCCATAGCTATTCATTTGAATCGCTCTGTTTGAAAATTGGCACCCCAGTTTTGCAGTTTGGTTGATACTAACATTTAATTAATTTAGTTCTTTAAATCTAAAATAATTCATCTTGTAGCCACTTTGTGGACACAACAATGACATACCACCACCTTTTCAGTAAATATGACGATCTCTTTTGCAAAAGTTACCCTAAACCTTATGTTCTGTTAAAGTGAGTTTGTTTTGGAGCCTTACTTTCCCAGTGTAGCCAAAAATCAATTAATGCTGCTTTAGGAATTAGGACCACTCTGTTGCTTTGGTCACGGCAGCAACGCGTCCACGATCAATCAAAACTTGCCTTGAAAGGGACATCCTGTTCCTGGAGAAAATATCAACAGATTTCATCAGATGAAACTCTGGCAACGGGTCCCTTGGTTTAATCACTCATTCAAAAGACAATCTCAAATTATTTAGAATCTCTAATCTCAGCCAATCATAACCAAGGGATGCCTGCACATACTTGTAAAAGTCAATCCGTTCCGGTTGTTCAAGTTTATTTTGGTTTAATCTGGTTATTTTAATCATTTGAGATTTACAGGGGTATATAAATACAAATGATGAAGAGGTATTATTGTAAGAACCACAACGTGACCCTAAATATTTCTCCTGCATTAGATGGGTTTGCTCTCATCTGTTTTCACCTTACAACTTCAGCAGCCAATTTTGTGACGAAGTACTGTTTATGCTCTTAAACACCAGAACCACCTACTTCCATAAACATCCACAAGCTCTGTCATGTGCTGCCAAAAGCTCATAAACACTTGCACAGAGTGACTCACACAATATATATCAATAACTCCTCTATGTAAACACTTTATATGATGCATAGTTGTATCATGAGTTCATTTACACTTATAATTGACTATACTGTTATATATGTAAACATTATTTATATTAGTATTTAGCCACACACACACACACACACACACACACACACACACACACACACACACACACACACACACAAATATAGGCACGACAAGTGTATTTGTAAACACATTTCAACATCAAGGCAATTCAAAGTGCTTCACATAAACCCGTTAAAAGCATTGCAACATAATGCAAAATAAAAGAAGATTTAACAACGACATGTATTCTATTTTTAGTACTGTTTTCTTTTGCATTAAGCTCTGATGCTTTTAATAGTTTTATGTGAAGCACTTTAAATTGCATTGTTGTTGAAATGTGCTATACAAATAAACTTGCCTTGCCTTACAGTAGTGGGAAATATTGAGAGATAGATGAACACCTAGACATACACACAAACACACATACATAAAATGTGTTAAGCTCTTCTGCTGTCATTTTCATCTATGTATTGTCAATGTATTGAATGGGCTGTGTTGACACCTCATTCAGTGTTTAGTAGGTGACATGCTTGAAAACACTACACTACATTAGCACTACCATGAAATAACCAATGATTCAAACTGCCATAAAAAGGTTAGGGCAGCCCTGGATGTAAACATAAAATAATGCTGATGTGTTCGCTTGAAAATACTCATTTGTCTCCATTGCAAACAGTCCATTCAATAATACACTGAAAAGGTACCTGCATGACTTTAATCAGCTGTTTATAACCACTGGGGACCAAGGTCTGAAGGTCAACATAGCTGCCAGAGAGTACACTGTGTCAACTGGAGCCAAAGGACATGTTTTATAGTTGAAGTCAAAACAAGGGCCAGAGAATGGAAACTAAAGAGGAGCTTTGCTGCTGAGGATTTAAGTGGCCTTCTCTGTAATTACCCATCTGTAGTTCCCCCAAGCTTTAAAATATATTAAGCATGGACTGGTACTTGTCCTCTGAGACTTGATGCTCATTTGTTGGAGAGATTTGTGTTTCAGAAAATTAATTTAGAAAATGTCCAGTAGCAACAGAGAGTGACTTTTGAATACCTTTCAAAGTAAGCTAAACATTATCAGCACTTTCCTTTGCTTAACTTATCTGATGGGTTTTCAACTATTTCAAATTAATTTTTAATCTTCAGATTCAACGAATCAGATTAGATTGATTAAAAGATAGTGTCATTCAATTATTGTCCAAAGTTCAAGAGGTTGGCAATGCAAATGAAAGAGAGAGAAGGCCTGATGACACTTTCAAATCTCCACTCTGCCATAAAAGTGTTTGAAATTGAGGAGGAATCTAATGTAGAAAAAGAGGAAGATAAAGTCACATGACAGGAATTATGCAATGCCTTTTAAAGGCATGTTCCTGGACTCAAGGCCGCTTGTTGGAAGATTCAAATTAGTTATTGAATTAATAATAATATTTCAATTTTATATAGCGCTTTTCTAATTACTCAAACAGATCCAAACAAAAAATAGAAAGACAATGGAGCAAATAAAACAAACAAAGAGACCATTCCCGGCACAAAAGAAAACCAGAGAAGCCGTGCGGAACGAGTCCTGTAATGGAGGATGCAGGGGCTAGCAGGTGAAGGGCAGGGTGCAGGGTTTAGCAGGTGAAGGGTAGGGTGCAGGGTTTAGCAGGTGAAGGGTAGGGTGCAGGGTTTAGCAGGTGAAGGGTAGGGTGCAGGGTTTAGCAGGTGAAGGGTAGGGTGCAGGGGCTAGCAGGTGAAGGGTAGGGTGCAGGGGCCAGCAGGTGAAGGGTAGGGTGCAGGGTTTAGCAGGTGAAGGGTAGGGTGCAGGGTTTAGCAGGTGAAGGGTAGGGTGCAGGGTTTAGCAGGTGAAGGGTAGGGTGCAGGGGCTAGCAGGTGAAGGGCAGGGTGCAGGGTTTAGCAGGTGAAGGGTAGGGTGCAGGGGCCAGCAGGTGAAGGGTAGGGTGCAGGGTTTAGCAGGTGAAGGGTAGGGTGCAGGGTTTAGCAGGTGAAGGGTAGGGTGCAGGGGCTAGCAGGTGAAGGGCAGGTTGCAGGGTTTAGCAGGTGAAGGGCAGGGTGCAGGGTTTAGCAGGTGAAGGGCAGGGTGCAGGGGCCAGCAGGTGAAGGGTAGGGAGCAGGGTTTAGCAGGTGAAGGGTAGGGTGCAGGGGCCAGCAGGTGAAGGGTAGGGTGCAGGGGCCAGCAGGTGAAGGGTAGGGAGCAGGGGCCTGCAGGTGAAGGGTAGGTAGCAGGGGCCAGCAGGCAAAGACGAGCCCAAGAGAGTCTTTTCATCGTGTTGTTATCAAAGCGCCATGGTCGGATGGAGATCATTCATTTCCTCCTCATGTCTGAGTCCATGCTGCGCTGCTCTGGCAGCAGAGTATTTGATTAAGAGAATTGATTAAGTATATCCCCCTTCACCATCTCTTGGATCCAAAAGTTTCCAAGTTGGCATAGGGTCAATAGTCCATTCACTATTTCCCACAGTTCCTGTGTTCCATTTCCTTTCTAAAAAAATAGTTTACATTTAAAGATTAATCAAACCAAATAGGTGAGATTGGAACATGAACATAATTATATGTCTGTTGGTAGAATAATGATAAACGCTCTAGCTATAAATTACAGGAAATACTCGTTTGAAGCTTGTGGCTATGTTAAGTGACATGAATAATAGTACATAGCTTATTATTAGAAGAAAAAAAAAGAACAAAACACAGATTAATCAGACAAATGAAGAACACTCAAATTTAAAAGTAAAATGTAATTAATACATTTTCTTTTGCTTGTAGATAGACTTCATGGAGGCTGCTTTTGGGAGGTTAAATATTCATAAAAGGGCATACAGTGCTAAAAATTAAAAGACGAGAATGCTTTGAACCGATCGTTTCATCATATGTTAATAAAAAACTGCGTGAAGACTTTCAGAGTGCTTTAATGTGACAGTATAGTATCACGCAGTCAGTTTCATTAGGTCTGGTTGTAATTTCCTAAATGAGATGTCCAGTACTCCACTATATGAAGAGGCTGGCTCAGGCTATGGAAAGCTAATTGTTTCTGTTGTAAAAAGTCTCGCTTGACTTCAGTTACACCAAAAGTGATCGACTCATTCCGTGCTGGTATTACACGTACATTTAGGTGTATTGCAACGGACCTCTGTAACACACTTAATTGTCTCAACAATTGTCTCCAAATACATGGGAAACAATTGTACAATTTTCAAATGGTCATATTTACAGTATCTCTTGTAGTATTTATTCAAAATTCTTGACAACTGCTTATTAATACATGATGAAATAAATCCTGTTCCAACTATTGGCAGTAATATTGGCTGCTTCTGTTTGGTCTGCAAACACAAGCATCTGATTTCCCTGGTACGACAATCTGAAATGCCTTCCAAGAAAAGGATCTCAAGAATGTTTTCTTTGGTGGACTTCTATGTATATTGTCATAGCAGGAAAATCTGAACTGTCACTAAAAACATTGTGACATGCACCAATATTGGGAACCACACACTGGCACACTTTAATGCAATTAGTCCCCAGTATAATTCTAATTACCTCACACGTTCTCTGGCACCTCCGGTTTACATTCAGTGCGAGACATTTGGCATCTATTGTTTGAGGGCTTTTGTGTGAGTTCTTTCTCCACCTTTGTGTTCATTCTCATTCAGCATGCTTGTTCCCAACTCATTTGGAATCAGTTATTTTTGGAGGTATAACTTACAACATTGACACTGCAGTCGAGGATGTAATTGTCTTTCTGACTATTACTCTATTGTCAATATCAGAGTATTGTCCATGGAATCACTTCTCCTCCCACCATGTTTCTAAATCCTGGTAATTCAACAGTCACAGCTTCTATTCTTTGGAGAGTTGTTGTGAAATTGGGATACAACAGTGAGAATAGACAAGCATAGTTTGAATGGGATATGTAGTTTATTATTTGTCTTTCTTCTAAACAGCTCTCTTCTCTCTCCCCCATGTCTGCATCCTCTGCAACACAACATTGCCTCCAGGCCTTGCATATGAATGGCTGGTTGTGTCTATTTGCCGGAGTATTATGGACATGTGGGGATATGTCGCTGTTGTGTTTTAATAACCTTGCTTGTCAGCATCAATCCAAATCGTATCAGACCGAATAAAAAGTGACAGGGAGACATTTAGAACCGACAACTTGTTTACACCTGTCTGGTAGCTGTCCAAAACAATCCGCCAAACTGTCCTGGGTCAGCGTACACCTCATTGCTTCTCCTTCTCTCAGATGCATCTGTTTCTCCGTATGGAGATTGCTCGTATCATTTTTGCCAAATTGTGTCTGGCTTCATTTAATCTTTTCTTCTTAGATGTGCTGGAGGCAACAGCTAATTGAACAAATCAGAGGTTGTTTTGTTGTTTTGCTTAAAAGAAACCATCTTAGAAATGAAACAAATAAATGTGGACTACCTTAAAGCAACACACTGAACTGCAGGATACATGTCATGTTGCTTTTTCATAAGTAGATGGACTATTTTGCCTTACCTTTACAGGTAAGATATCATACACATTGTTGTAAATATTTTTCTATTATTGTGGCACTGAGAACAATGCCTATACTTTCAGAGTAGCTTCATTGTAACTTTACAAGGGACAGACTGAGTAGTTGTTACCGAATGGAGTAGTCACACACAGGAGGAGAATAGATTACGTATGCATTCACACCTCTTCAACATTTGGACCCAATGTGTTTCGCAGGATTTCAATCTGCCGAAGATGTGTGAAGTGAAGTGAAAAAAGGGGTCTTTTGGTTTTTATTGGTATAACAGCTACCAAAAAACATTTGTTTTTTTTCTCTTTGCTGTTTTTTCTTTTTGCAAAAGAATCCTATTCGGGTTTGCCAACATTAAACCCTTTTCTTTAACACTTTGATTCTTGGGAGCAGCAAAACACGCAAACCTCTCTCTCTGCTCTCAAATAAATCCACGATGCAATACAAATAATACATTCTGCTGTTGTCCTCTCTTTCTACCGTCCGCTTTCAGTAAAACACTACTGCTATCTGATTCCCTCTTCATTATCCACTCAGCAATACAATGGTCTATTTGTTTACTCTCTGTCTCTGACAAATAGTCTCTTGACCCATCTTTCACTGCAGCATTATGTTTTCTGAACAGCAGAAGCACCAAAACATTTGTTTCCAGTGTCCTTAACTTCACATATGGAAAGTCTTTTATTTCCCTTTATCTTTAATAATCTATTTTCTTGTTGAAGGACATCTTTCAAGTTAAATCACTTTACCAAGGTATCAACACGGCAAACTGATACAATTTTGCCATATGTGCATCTGTGCCCTAACATGGTAATCTGTTTTAATGTTGAGGCGTCCCAGACAAATGTAGCACCAACGCAGAAAAAAACAAGCTCCATCACCAAGGCTGCAGGCCGTCTGATAATCACTCTGCTCTTCCTTCTTTCTCTCTGATCCTGTCTCCACCCCCCTCATCTTTTGCTCCCATTTCATCTAGTCATTGCCTTTTCCCAGGGCCTGTTTCTAACCTTCAGACGTTATAATATTTTGTGTCTCTATATGTCCATCTTAATGCCTGATTTTATTACTGTCACTGTACGCAAACAAGATCATTATCCTACTGCATTCACACTATGAGCCACTGGCTGATAAATATGCTGGACTGCTTTCTGGTACATACGTGTAAATGGAACCAACACAGTTTCCTGCTATGACAGATGATGGAAGGAGTGAAAGGCTGAAGGTGAAATTAAATCAAATAAATATCTTTATGCAGGGTCTCCACATCATTTGCTGTCACTATAGTCCAAACCTTCTGGGTAGGCTTATTGTAATATGTCTCTGATCCACTGTATTAAGATGATGTTTAAAGCATTAGTTATGAATTGTAGAAGAGTGGGTTTACTACAGCTCACTAATCCAGGATGATGCAACAGGCAACAAACACTTCAGCTGTCTTCTAGCACATTTAACACTTCAAGAGTCAGGGAAGACTGATATTCATAATTAATAACCTATTAAATACAGGTGTGTTCACTTCTTCCCTTTGACAGAAGGATGACCAGCTGTAGCATTTTGCCTTCATTCATATATCATCTGAACTGCTTTCCTAGATCACTGCATCTTGGATCTTTGAACGTATTTGTATTGATTTTCTCCACTGTGCTTCTAGGTCCATTACCATCATTTTGCAATATAGTCTTTATCTTGAATTAACTTTATTTTATTATTGTTTATGTCTGGTAAATGTTTTCCTGCAAGACCGATTTAATGTGTATAGCCAGTGTGTACCATTTAGGGTGCTATATTAAAATAAATGGCGCTTTCGTTAATCTCTTCATATAAGGAGTGGGCTCTCCTCCCGAGGTCCGCCATATTGCACCGCCATGATTCTACAGTAGCCCACAACGGACAAACCAATCACAGGCTCTTGCAATAGCCTTTTTTGAGTTACCTGAAGGCCACTGTAGTTATCCAACACATGAGTGAAGTAACATGAGCCGCCGCAGTAACTCGGTTTGCACTCTGCTGCTCAAGTCACTGCAGTCTTGGAAAGGGAGCGGAGGGTAGTCAGTTGTTGGCAAATTGTAAACACGCCACTAGATATCACTAAATCCTACACACTGTCCATTTAACCTAAAACACCAAGGAGGCCGGCTGATGTCTACTAAAGGGATGGCCTATGTTAGAGATGCCAATGGTTACATTCAGTTAATGCAGAGTTCCCTTTTCTGAGACCAGAACTTGATCTCACGAATACAATCTGCTGTGACATAATAATATAAGTTAAGCACTAAAAACAATTCATAAAACCCTGATGTTCTGGCTTACCTGTCTAAGATGTGACAGGGAATACGAATATAGAGTTCAGTTTCTTGTTTTCTTCTTATCACCATGCATTATCACTCCTTTGACTACACTACCAAAATTATCAGATTTTAAAACAACACAATATTTTTCTACTAACCAGTTATCAGTATATCATTAGCCGCCTTCCCTTGTTCTTGGACTTTTTCCCCTCTCTCTGTCATAAATAATGTACGCAGTTATGCAATCACAAGTCACTACAATACATAAAGAAGGGAGTCGAGGCTAAAGTTGGTTCTTTCCAACAATGTACTGGAAGCTGAGTAAAGCTGAGTAAACTGTTACCCTGCCATTGAAGTCAATAATCATTGAGCTGATTGGTGAATAGCATTTGAATTAATTCACTCCACCTGCTGCCTGTGGCCTGCACGTTTTATTTGTATTGTATGGTTAATATTGATTTGCATATAGTACACCTTCAGTTGTCATATTTGTACTGTATGAATTGAGATAAATGCTGCTAGTTCTAGCATTTATATTTGCTCCACTATTGACAAATATACACAAACATGGTGTGACGGTTATGAAATGTGACATTTGTTCAGTAAATTCTCTTGACATTTTGCATCTTGTCAACCAGTGTCAAAAAAAGCAATTTTCTCCTTCCTTAGTCCCCTTGGTCCAGTTCCCCTCCCAACACGTGTCACTCATGTTGATCATACTCAGGTAACATGCATCTGTGAAGCCTCTGTGGGCGTTCAGAGAGCAGCTGATCTGCAGCCAAAAGCATATGGCCGTGATGTTTGTTTTGAATGTTTCTCTTTCTTTCCCTTGTGATTTATGTTTTGGTTAAGCTTCACCAAAATAAACGTTTATGTTGCCTTTAACCCAGAAAGAGGACCTGCTTCCTTTAGCAAAACACTGCATATTTATATGCATGTTAGAAATGCATATAAATGACTTCACCACGGAAGTTATGTGAAATGACTCATAACAAACAGCTTAATACCATGTTAATGGCCTTGAGGGGTTGCGGTGTTTATCACACATCACCGTATGATGTCAAACAGAATACACAACATGTATTTCCATATCATTCCACTGTTTTTCAGAGCATTGAGTGAATTGCAGTGTTTGTCCTGAAGGGCTGGGACTGGGTCCAAGTATGAATTATATTACATTACATTTCATTTAGCAACGTACATGCTATACAGTAGACACAGCAACGGTGAGCAATTAGGGTTAAGTGTCTTGGTCAAGGACACATTGACCGCCAATCCTCTGATTGAAAGACGGACCTGCTAACCAATGAACCACAGTGTCTTACTTTAGCTCTGTCTTCAGGAACATTTCTGGTGTGCAGATTTGACATTTGTAGTGTGGAACTGAGGTTAGTTCCCAAAAAGTCCTGCATTACAACAGCATGGGAGGACTGCATTATTGGGAGCGCATTAAGAAATGTAACACACAACAAATTTGCAAAACAAATGGAAAGATGTGGTGGAAAGATTTGGCTTGATGGTTTTCAACATAAGAGTCACAAACTTTCTCCCTTTCCAACAGTACAATAAAATATGTTTCTAAAAAAAATTAGGCTAGAAAGAGACAATGAAGTAAAAATAATCTTGATTAATATTTGATCAACCTAGTTGAGTTCCACACGTCTGATGCTATCTACATATATAATTTGCATAAATTTGAGGTTAAGTCATGACTAAGGGAATTCAGACTCGTATCATGTCACATGCCAGTCAACTCGCCAGATGGTGAGAACATGACAGTGGAAGTGAATATCAACTGGGAACCTCCTGCTGTGGTGTGGTCGCATTCTGAAGAGGATCTACCGGTTTCTCTCTTTTGGCACCTGAGGGTCATGGTTCCAACCATGGTGGAACTAGAAGAAAGGTTAGGGGTTCACCATTTCAGGAATATCCTTCTACAAATCATAGATGTCCAAAGAAAATCTCAAGTCCAGTCAAAAGCTTAGAGCTACATTGTCCAGAACCAAAGCATTGGAAAATATTTACTTGACTGTGGCCTGTCGCTACTTGGGTTGGAAAATAAATGATGAAAGAAGTTTATAGCTAATTACTTGGACATTTGGAAGGAAATGACAAAAATTACACATATTTTCCCTGGAATAGTTGCAGTGGGACTGCTGGTAAGAAGAAGAAATTTGCTGTGGCATGCAATAATCTTCTCAATTTGAGCAGCGCATGTTTTCTACCGCACTGGCCACTGAGACATTGATGTTGTCTTTTGGCACACTAAGTTGGTGAGTTATGTATTATTTTATCACCGCATTGCAATTTTCGAGGTTTATCATTTTCTGCATGAAATACATTTAGTCAGCAGTTTATTTTATGCAATTGAGTGAAGGTAAAGCTTAATTAATGAATGTATCTGCTTCATACGTGAAAGGTGGTTGTAAGGTATAAGCCAATATATTAAATATTGGATGTATTTACAATAAAATTTGGATTACAAGGCACACCTGTTTACAAGCAGCATCTACTAAATAAATAAAAAGTGCACAAGAGTCCGCAAATTCTTGTGGCAGCGGTACGGTATTTGTAATGTAGAACATGATTGATTCTAATGTCTTAACCTCCCATTTATGTCATGGTCCTTGTTACGCCACATCTCTTAACAGCTTATGTCATCTTTATCGATCATGTGTGACCCTTTTTAATCACGCTTGGTAAGTAAACATTATTTTGGGACTGTTATATTATTACTATTATATGAGACTGTGTTTTTTTTTTTTGGGGGGGGTGGATAATTTGTTGCTGCTGATCAGTGCAGATGCCACTCGATTACAAATCTCCCCGTAGGTCAAGCACCAAAGACTGTCAAG
Organism: Cottus gobio; assembly: GCA_023566465.1. Taxonomy (NCBI): domain Eukaryota; kingdom Metazoa; phylum Chordata; class Actinopteri; order Perciformes; family Cottidae; genus Cottus; species Cottus gobio. Next base: position 10,888,204 of record CM042215.1, on the reverse strand, counting down.
ACTTTATCATCACATATTATCTGTTAATAATAAACAATTATCTTTTCGTCATCTGATTTGTCTCTCCTGAATAATTGTGTACACAGCCTTAGAGATTTGAAACTTGCTCAACAAAGTGGATGCATCCTAATGACATACATGATATCCCATACATTCACACTTGCGTCACTTTGTAGTTAAACCAGTGTGAAAATGGTGTTCCTATAGCAGAGGTATTCAATTAAAACTCAGCAAGGTCCAGTTAGACCTTATTTCAATGTTCCAAACCCTGTCCACTTTTCTCTTCTAGGAGAACACCATGTGAAATAACTTCTCTGACTCACATATTTCTCTTACTGTTTGGTAAGTCTCCCCATCTCTCTCTCCTGTGTGTTTACATGTCACTGGAGTTGCGGGCTTATCGGAACACACATATCTGGTTGACTGAGTAGCATCACATGATAAGATTTACAACGCATGTAATTGGTCGGTGTGTTTCCTGGACTGCTGAATGAGTGTTGTAAAAGGCTATGAAGCAGAGCTGTTGGACCGTGGTCGCAGCTAGCCAAATGCTTATGACACTATATGATTGCGTTCAGGAGGAGGAACTTAGCGAAGGAACAATTTTTCTCAGCCAGAAAAACCTGCTTGTTTTTGTGAACTGAAGGACTCAAATGACTTAATCTGATGCCAGGAAGTGAACCCAGCACGGTGTCCTGCGATTACTGCTTGACCAGGCATCAAACTGACACAGTTACACAGTTAAGACTCTCTCTCACACACACACGCACACACAAACACACACTTAGGTATAAACACAATAGTTCATTATCAGCAATTTGGCAGATTGGGTCGAATCAGGTCACAAAAACAACATGACCATATGAGAAGTCCACTTTGAATCACTGTGACAGTGTTAAAATACTGCTGACCTCATCCCTCTCTCGTTTGGTTGTTTCTCTTTGTCCTGTGAGTAAGTGGTGACTAATAAAACATGTATTGGGTGCTAACTTATTTTCAGCCACCTTCATTAGAGTTTTATAGAGAGAACTCTAAAAAAAATGTTTTTTTTAGTGTTCCTTTGGTACAATACATTATATGAGTTAATATTTTTATCATGCCTACTTTATGTTGTGTGAAAGCCTTATTCTTTAAAATATTTTTTCTTGTTTTTTGGGATAAACCCCTTGAGGTGTATTATCCTATTTTCCAGAAGGTCCTGTAGGTCAGGCCTTGTGGTTTTCATGTCAAACATACAGCAGAATGCAACAAGTCAAGGCACATCCTCTTGAAGCGTAACTGCAATATAAATAGGGGATGTTTGAGGATATGTATATATATCTGTGGATTATTTACACTGATAACATAAGTCATTCATGTTTTCTGATGCTCTTGAAAGTTAGAAAAATAGTCAAAATATTCATGTGTTAGATTTAGCTGATCCTGTATTTAAAAGACCTGACATTCAGTTTGGAGTTTTCAACAGGTTTTAATCATGTGGTCGGTCAAGCATCCTTTATTGTCTTTCAGTATCGGGGAGATAACTCAGAGAAGGTAACCATTGCTCTCAGTCATAACTATACTTGTTGATGCAAATGGATTCAGCTGTTTCAAGCATGACATGATTAGTGTTGAGCAGTGAAACATGTCACAATGAATGCATGAGGAAATAGAGCAGCATATGATATGGGCCACTGAATGCACTTTATATTTGAGACTGATATTCTTATCTTTATGTAGTGGATGTTCAAAACACACACACACAGACAAAAAAAACAAACAATAGAAGTATTGTTGAATTCAGCCTCATCTGGTCTAGGAGAACAGTAATCTTTCCACACTCGTATACAGACAGTTGCAAGTTGTAAGACAGTTGTAAGTGATGAGTCCAGAGGCCTTTACGCATTGGGGCAATTTATTCGCACTTTAATCTAAAGTATTATGTCTTTCACCACTTTGCCTTGACCTCGACGGATCTCTCTGCCTTTTCATGATAGGCTGGTCCAGTGTGCCCTATGCTAATGGGGATAAGAGAAGAAGCACTGAAACACCTTTTTTAAAATTTTGAGCATCAGTTTTGGACGTGGCAGGGAAGGCATGCCAATATAAACTTGTTCCATGCATCTTTTCCAAATTAACAAGAAAAAATAAATGGAAGTCCCGTTTGTTGGGGTACCGAGTGACAGTATTTGACATGTTCAGAGTCAGAACTGGTTTCTCCAGAAGAATTGCAGGTCAGAGTAATATGAAGAAATGAATAATGCATTAATCTACACATGACTAGACTGCAAACTGCAGCATACAACTTGCTCACTGTTTTCATGACATCACAGATAACTAATGTGAAAGGTAATGTGATTACAGTAAGAGGTTGTAGGCTATTACTCTGATTATGTGTGCATGTGTTCCTCTTTGGGTTCCGCTTCAAACCGCAGGATCAAACAGTGTTATTACATACAAATGGTTGCACATGCTGGATGTATATAAGAATGTCAGAATGCACTCTCTCTCACACAGATGGGTTAATAGTGGAGAGATGGAGAAAAGAAAGGGGGTGTTGAGAAAGCCCTCATCGATCTGCCCAAAGGAAAGGGAGAGACAGAGGGGGGGATCAGTCAAGAAAAGAAGAAAGCAAAGCGCAGTGCCTGGCTGCATCTTCATCCCAGCAGACCCCTCCTCTCTCTCTCTCCCTCCCTCTTTCTCGCTGCCTCTCTCCCCCTCTCGATCTCTGTCTGCCTGCCAGCTGATGCTGACTGGAGGTGAAGCGGTTCCTCTCTCCCCTCGTCATCCCGGTGAAAACCAGGACGGATAGACGGAGATTTGGGATTTTGACACTGACTAGCCTACTGCTTAGTGACAGCGGGAGGAAACTGCGAATTTCAACAGACACAAACCCAAACCAAGAGAGAGAGAGAGAAAGAGAGAGAGAGAAAAAGAGAGAGGGCTGGATAAGACCGTGCCCAGTAACGCAGGGGGAAACAAACAACTTCCAAACGCGTGTGTCCTCTGGGCGGTCTGCAGGGAGCTCTGGAGCTGTTGCCACCAGAGAGGTAAGATAATGCACACCCCTCCACCAAGATGCAAGCACGTGCACGCAGCCTACATGCGCATATATGTACATATAGGCGTCTGTGCACTGGATCACAACAGTGCGCACTGCGTGCGAAAACGCGCCCGTGTCCATCTGCACTCCGTCACTGTGTTTATGTAGAGCTTAAAGGCTGCCATAACACACTATATAGATGGCGCTTGGCGCGGCGCGTGCGTGACGTACGTGTATTTCCGAAGTGTTGTGCGCATTCATGGTGCATTCATGCGTTCGCCGTGCGGGTGGTAGGTGTCTAGGTGTTCATACTTGTAGCAGCTCGTGTCATCTTGCGTCTTCTAGCAGGTTGCATTGCGAAGAAATGGGAAGTTTGTTGCATTCAAGCCTGTAAGATTCGAACACCTGCTCTGATTGAGATGCATGCTTGCGTGTGCGCGTACGTGCGTGCGTGTGGTGAGTGTCTGGGTCCGATGTGAGTGCAGACTTTATTCATGCATTTCTTGCAACCCTTTCTCATTGTGATGTTACTGTGCATATGCGTGTGTGTGTGTGTGTGTGTGTGTGTGTGTGTGTGTGTGTGTGTGTGTGTGTGTGTGTGTGTGTGTGTGTGTGTGTGTGTGTGTGTGTTTGTGAGTGATGTTACTACTGAGAGACGTGAGGAAGTGTTTTAATGACAAAAGTGAAGAAAACAAATCCAAGACAAGGTCTATGAGCACTCACACAGATCAGCGGTTGTGTTTTTAACACATATGGAGAACTTGAATACATGTTTGGGGGGTTTTCAGATGAGATCCCCTATCTAAGTATTCTACAGGTTTTAATTTATTTTACAGTTAACACATCCACTCAGAACAAATCACCTGACTTGCCTTAGAAGGTGGAGTCAAACAGAATGACAATTGATGTCAAACCCAGTAGCTTTTGCTGTCAGGTGAACTTTGCTTGTGAGGGACTTAAACGAAGAGCTAGCAAGTTTAATGTCATATAAGGAAGGGTTTTTCACACATATTTAGTGAAACAATTCATATTTGTTGTTTAATATATAACTTTGTCCTGACCTGTTCTCCAAATTACAAATGCAACCATAGTGCCTAATTTTGTTTTTGTGCTTTTTGCACAGCTTTTATCATCAGTTGACTTCCATAGATTTGTAGTATTCATTTTTCTTGGCCTAAAATAAGAAGTGTAGTAGGTCTGTCCTTGTGAAATCAAACAAAACAAACAAGTTTTCACAAGTTTTTGTCACTGAGTTTTACTAAAATTAAATATTAAAAGATATTTGACCAAATTATCTCAACACAACGTCTACTTCGACCTACCTGCTTGCACTAGGCCTGGCCGATATGGCCTAAACATAAAAACCATGTCCCCCCCTTTAAAACAAACTAGGCCTAGAAAAGACAAAGGCATTATTAACCTTCATCAAACTTGTGTCCATGAAAAAAAAAATGTTTTTGTAATAAATGCATGTTATTGTGCAAGCCATAATAACATGTATTTATCGCCCTGCTTAGCTTCCTCTGTACCACACGGTCTTTAATCATTGTCATGAACCTGTAGATAGTCAACTTTACATATTCCAGAGCTTCTCGTAAGTCCTTTACACATCAAGGGCATGATGAATAATCAAACCCAATATTATGAAATCCACACCAGCAAATAGCTCAGTTTGATTGTGTTGTTTCGTCTTTTCATATACTGGGGGAGGGGGTGCAAAAGTATGCAAAAGTCTAATTTATAAATAGATCACAATCATGGACTTTTGTTATAGTCTTTATTCTTTGCTTTAAGTCTGTATATATTACGTTTAAAGTGTACTGTTTACTTTGCTGTACCACAAATTTCCCCTTTAGGGATATTCAAGTTTTCTAAGTCTAAAGTCTCCAGTGTTGTTGTCTCTCTGCAGATAAATTAAGTCATGAAGCATAGTCTCTTGCTGCATTATAAAGATGAAAGCATATTTGTGAATAATACTGCCAAAGATGTGGCATTTTCCAGTAATGGCCAATGACTTGCTGCTAATCCCATAAAATTTGATCCTTACAAAAAGGCAGTCAACTGACTACTACTACCACTACAGATATGTTAGAAACAAGAATAACACGTTTAACATTAGAGAAGCCAGTGAATAAAACTGGTATATCCACATTAAACTGTACTATAAAAACCAAGGTTTGTACATCTGTCATCTAGGTGTATGGGTGTCTTCAATCGAGATGTTGGTCAGCCTGCAGGCCCAGACCTTTACAAGGCAGTAACCTGCTGCTTCCCTTAAGGGCAGAACGTTTGCTGATAAAGCCAGATAATCATTCAGTATCATTGCCAACTGAATGCGGCCTGTCTCAGTCAGGTGTGCCCTACAATATATTGTTATTTTCTACACCGATGTGTTGGGCAGCCACAGGGTTGTATCAGCTACACAGTATGAGAAGACGTTAATCCGTGCAACATGCAGAGTTAAAATCAGTGCAAAACGAGCTTCTTTTTGCCACAATACAAACAGAAGCAGTGTAGGGCATTTGTTATCAGTGTAGTCCAACCATTTGCTGCTACAGAGGAAAATTGGACCAGGACTGTGTCTTATTTATATAACTAACCATTGAGACAACCAAGAATAGGCTGAAGGCTGAAAACAAGCAGAGACTACATCTTCCTCCAAAGTTTACCTGAACTGAAGCTTATTAACAGCTGTTTATATTATAGGTTTCCTCTGAGGGGGTTGAAGAGCCTGCAGGTATTCATCACCAAGGATTGGGACTCTTGCGTGTGTGTTTATTAAGTAATATTTAATGATTGTAACAATTATTCCATCCTAACGGTCGCTCTCGGTGGACTTTCACAAGATATTTACAGTTTTGTGTTCCTACCGACCTCATTGTGGATATTCTTCCTCATCAAGTCTCATTGAGGTTCTTTGGCTACATTCAGATCACATTGGTTAAAAAGATGCAGCCTCCTCATTCATTTTCAGAGACCAGTATGGAAATAAATCATTAGTCATCCTGCAAAACAGTTAAACCCATGGCTCAAAATGTTGTGCTGTGGTGGGAAATCAAGCTGACTGGATAATCAGGACACTGCGGGGCAGTGATTAGGGGTATCAGTACCAGACATTTGTTAGGTGATACCAGTACCAGTGAATTAAAAAAATAAATCCCATGTACCATTTGCATACAGTGTTGCAAATGTACTATTAATAAATGATGATCCACCTCAAGTTTCTTGCCTAAAACTCAATTTCACAAGATTACATTGGAACACTTCATGATAATGTAATAATTTGATTTGCCCTATACAAATGTTTTTACTGAATAGACTATTGAGGTAGCACAATGTAACCTCTGTTGGCTAAGTTATTTCGCCAAGCAGGACTGTTAACGTTCTCGTCATACTTTCAATTTCAAGATGTATTTGTTTACAATGTAGCTTTATCAGGGAATCTTTCTATTGCTCCCTGAACAATAGTTTGTGGTTTGACTCACGCCCTAATCTCCGGTACCTACTGGGTACCTGTGGTACTGGAGACAAATGAGCATTGTGACACGTTGGTTCTCGTGTAATCCGTAGTCTAGATGTATTTTAGGGCTCTAAACCGTAGACTGCTAAATTACCAAGAAAAGATATTGCTGTTTGACAACTTGACAAAAAGCAGCTCTACAACAACGCCACCTGCTAGCTTACCGCCCCGGCAGCAGAGGCTTTATATTTTCCAGAAATCTTGCCTTCCATAACATGTCTTTCAAAGGAAAGAAAACATCCAGTATTCACATGTGTTTGTTGATTTCCCTTTTTAGATTTATCCTAAATTCACCAAAAGCTAGCACAAGATAATGTCTAATTTGTAAAAGTAAAAGTCATCTCACACTCCAGCACTTACATACACCAAACGTTCCACTAAATGGATTTGAATGGCTTTTGAGAGTATTTTCTGATTCATGGATCGATAAAGAATAATCCAACTTGACTTGACAAAATAACATGAGGATTTTGAAGCTTCATCCAATGTTCATATTCCTGTTCGAGAATTCTGTGCAAATAAGCACATCAAATTATATAATTGCAGATTGCATTATATTTATCTGAAGTAAAGTGCAGCAGGAAAGTTTCTATTTCTTGTTTTTTTACCCTTCATAACTCAACATTTGGATGGACAAATAATTGATCAAAGTACTTAATAACCATACGCTCCAAACTAGTAGCAGTTTACTGCACCTTGTGCGGTAACACAGCATCAGTCCCATTAGTGCTTCTTTGTCCACTCACACATGATAGAACTGGTACACTGGCCCACCCAAATTGCAACTGCAGCCTTACATGGGCACACACTTCAGGCTCAAGTTTAACTGCTTATTCATCAAAGCTTAGACAGCTAAAACTCACACACACACACACACACACACACACACACACACGCTGCTGCTGCTGCCGCAGAGATGACACCCGTAAAACAAAGCACACTGTGCCTTCGATGTGGAGGAAGGACGTGAGAAGGAAAGGAGGAAAGGAAAAAGAGTCCTCAACGGTGAGGGAGAGAAGGATGCAGAAGGAATGAAATAGATATTAGAACATCTTTAACCCATGTGTATTGAGCCTGGCAGTAACCCCAGGGAAATTTAGCCACACAGCAGAGTTACTTAGCTGTTTTGATTTGATGAATATTCATGATCATGCAGAGATAGAGGGAGGCAGCCTGGTTCATGGCAGCGTTTTGATGTGTTACTAGCTGACAGCTAACAAACGGAGGCTCCATTGAGTTGCATTATGATGTGTTCGTGCTCTATTCAGTAAAAATGAGTAGTGGGCAAAGGTAAATTACAACGTTGTCATGATGAGTTCAAATGCAATTTTTATTTGGCTGGAATCTAATAAACACAGTTGTTCAGAGGAGATTTTTATTAAAATCGTATGTAATAAAAAAACTGCAAAATAAACACTAAACACTACATCTAAGCAACTAACACTAAATATAAGCAACGTTTAATATAATTAATTAAAATGACCAATTATTTGCATCAACAAAAGCACAATCGTTTATTTCCTTATTAGTTACATTTTGTGTTATAGGCATATCTAGCGGTTATTTGCCTAAAAACTAAGTACAATGGTAACATTTAGACATTTTTACAATTTACACTGACTTTGGGATGGTTGGAAGGATTTTCCAGGACGGCCATGAACACAAATTGTCAGGAGACTTGTGTACCAGCTGCTATAACACATTTAATCTGTATTGGTTTATAGCGCACCGACGATCTGCAATCGATATCGGCTTAAAAAAACACGTTTGGGGCAACAAAGTTATATTTGTTCCCATTTTTCTGCTGATGCGTTCTGTGACTCAAAACTGTACGTTTTGTGATCAGTTGCAACCCTTCCAGACATTCTGAAGAGAAAGCTTTAGACATGTCAGTACGTAAGAGCTTAAACTTCAGGCTTTGCACCCTATTCCCTCAGCCAGTCCAGTCTTGTATCTGTGTCAACAAGACCCCAAGATACCCCAAACCCGTGCAGTGAAAACTGACTCACACGATGTGTTCCAGATCACAGGAATTGCCGCCCACATATTAGATTTGTTCGCCAATTTGAATAGATGTTGTGCCCATTGATGGATAACTCCCAATCACTCTGATTGGTTGGAATAGTCAACCATTCAGACCCTAATAGGTGTGAATCTCGTATCAAACCGTGTATACTACATTTGTTTGTCACCTGTTTTAGGAACCAACGGGCTTGTGGGCTCCACAGGCTCCACACAGAGGTCAGAAATCTGAATAGTGTTGTTGGTTGAGGTTATGTAAGAAACATGTGTAACACAGCCCTCTCCTTTAAATGCTGGCAGATCATCTTTTGTTCTGCTTTAGAATAATTGCTGATAAAAATCTCTCTCTCTCTTTCTCTTGCTCCCCCCCTGCTTTAACACCCATACATATTGATGTTAGCCCTCCTCTCTCTCCCTCATTCTTTCCTTAACTCTCTCTCTCTCATAGATATTTCCATTAACATATTCCTCAAGGGGCAGAGCATTAATAGCAAATTTGATGCTGCCAGCTCCTCTCCTCGTTTTTTGCTGTCATACTCTTTCTTTCAGTTTCTTAAATCTCTTTACTTACCATCTAGCATCTATTCAGTCTTTATCATCTCCTTTACTTTATTTCTGTGCTTTTCAAGCATATTCCTTCCTCCCGTCCTGTCTTTTGGTCCTCTATTCTTTGTGCTTTGTCCTTTGTATATTTCATACCATTTTTACCCTATCTTCTTTAATGTATTCTCTTTATCCTCTCCTCTCCTTTTTGTCTGTCTTTTTCCTTGTATTCATCCCCCCTACCACTGAATAAAGCAACCTTTATTTACATTTAGCAAAGCAGAAAGCAGTGTTAACATTGTTTACTCTAAACCATTAAGATGATCTTTCTATGACCTAAACCAATAAACCACAAACATATTACAAACAAATGGTAAAATCTTGGAGATTTAGCTTTATCAATAATTCTGGTTCATCATATAAATATCACTTTGATTCATGACATTGCAGCATGGCTCGTTAGTTTCCTCCACTGCATGTTTTTAAAGAGAGAAGCACTCTCAATGGTGATGTCACAGGGTCGTATAGCATACTGCGCATCACTGCAGAAAGGTTAGAAGTTCAAGCAACCATAACAATTGATCCTTAACTAAGCCCCGCCCCCAAGGTTACTGTCGTTAGGCCTGTCAAACCTTGACATGTTTTTATTGATACTACTCCTTTTATCGATACTCCTTATGGGTCTAATTATTTATCAATACTTGTATTGGTTCTTTTTCATTAGATAATAATTGCTTTTTAATATATAAAAAGTAAAATAATAATTGACAGCAGGATTATAATTTGTATAGCAAAATCACAGCAAAATCACTTCATAAAGTCTATAAAGAATTGCTCACTGGAATCATCTAAAATGTTAATACAATAATATACATTCCTGAGTGAACACAGACATCAACCAGTATCCTCATGTCTGTCAAGGCATCCAATTCAGGTGAGAAAGAGCTGGTGTGATGCGATTTTTTTTCCAGTTAAAAGTCTAGCACCTGCATTTGAACCAAGACTGTTTCGACCTCTGACCACACCCGGCATCACTTGCACACCTGTACACTACTGCTGCAATGTGAGAAGTTAAAACACTTCATATCATGGAGTGTTAAGTTACTCTTTAATTTGTAGCCACACTTAAATGCTGGTTCCAAGATGCAATACAAAGTGAGTCACTGTGGCCTCAATGTTTACAGTAGTTTTATTGTGAAATTGCATGTGACACCGCACTTCTTCCTTCCACCAGGTGGGTTTAAAACGTCCCGGTTCACGGTCAGAGATGGAGTTCCCGGAGGACTTCCTCCACCTGCAGCTCTACAACTACTCTCTCTTCCAGAACAACTTCAACGGTACCTACAATGAGACCGAATCCTTACTGCCAACAGGGGTGAAGGTCACCATTGTGGTCGTCTACATGATTGTCTGTGTCATCGGCCTGGTGGGAAACTTCCTGGTCATGTACGTCATCATAAGGTAAGAAGAACATTTATACATGCACAACAATGAAACCTGCTTCTGATCGAGATGCTTCAAGAGACGACCAAACTAACGCTAAGAAATGATCCCACAGTGCTTTTTTAGCCCACTCTAGTTGAACATGCTTCATGTGAGATTCTACGAGTTAAACACTTGAGACACCTCTACAATCCAGACTTCCAGTTTTGTGACAGCACATCTTTAGCCGTTCCTCTAAATGCAAGGCTTTGAAGTCAGGGATGATGATATGATCACTGTTGCTGTAGCAATCCATGCTGAAAAGAGGGGGGCACTAATGATAAACATCATCAGGCACTTACATGATTGCGAGCACAGGACCTTTGAACATGCACACTCACAAAAAAAAAGCCTTGCTTTGTTTTAAAGGGACAGTGTGTGGATTGAATGGCATCTATAGCGCTGTGGTTCCATATAGCAACCAACTGAATCACCCCCTTTCTTGTCTTTCTTTAAGTATTCTAATAAAAGCAATTAAAACCCTAAAAATATTATCTTAAAAAAAAAAAACTGCCGACCCAATCTTTGTAAATATGAAAGGCTCATTTTTAACTAACAAAAACACAACACTATTTTTGCACATATTCTCTTTGTATTTGATTTGAAACAAGTGTAGGTGAACATCTGGGTGTTGTATGAGTCAGTGTATTTGTGTGCAGTCTTGTTGGCCTGGTGGACAGCTACTGTCTGCTCATGTACATCATGTTAAACCAAAACGAAGCGCACACTGAATGTGTGTGTGTGTGTGTGTGTGTGTGTGTGACTTTGTTGTTGTTGGGATACTGTTGCTCTGTCATTAAGCTCAATATGTGTTTGTGTGAGACAGACAGCGGACAGCTTTGTCTTTGCTTCTTGTTTTCAAACTGGAGAATAATAGCGTTGCTATAGAAATGTTGTAAAATGTCTTCCTAAAAAAAGGTTAGCTTTTTATTTACCATCCAAATGTTTGTGTGTGCTTAAGAAGCAGTAGCAAAAACTGGGACCCGAAAGAGAAAATAATGATATGTTGGAAATTTGAGCGTGTCTGTGTGTGTGTGTTAGAATTCTGCCTCCATGTTATTTCAATCATTAATTACTAGAGTTAGACCTGTTCTCACTCGGACATCTGCGTGGAGTTCTTTAGATAGACAAATGAGTCACTCACATAATAGGAATCATTCCATCCGACTCACACACAACATTTCACTCACCAGGGTGACCTTAGAAGCGGCCGGGGTTCAATCCCAACCTGCAGCCCTTCTTCATCCCCTCCATCTCGCTCTCCATTTCTGTCATTTTCCAGCTGCTATTAAGGCAATAAAAGCCCTAAAAAATCATCTTCAAACCAGAACTAACAAAAACAAAATAAAATACAACCTTTTTATAAATGTAACATTGAAACACTTTTGGAAACTCACACGCTCTCACAGGTGTTAACTTAATCATGTAGTCAACTGGCTTTCCTGCTTTACAATATCCGCTCTCAGCCACTGCCCACAGTAAAGATGGCCGCCCTCGATAACTTGCCGTTATCAAGGGTGCCAGATGGCAGCAAACTCAGATATGTTGAATTTGTCACCAAATGAGGTCTCCCTCATTAGCCTCTTATCCTGAGCAAAGATCCAGTGAATTTATGTGATTGTGTTGGCTACCTTTACTCGAGGGTCCAATTAAAGCAGTTGGAGGCTAAAGAACAATATAACACTACGCTTTCTGTGCAAATTGTGCAAATCTAAATCTAAAATGTGAGTGACAAGAACAACTGAGCTGTTCAAACTGTGTCCAAGACGTTTTATATCCATATGCAAAGAAACATTTTTATTAAAAACAATTATGTGTATTGGCTAGCCAACACTTGATCATGAAGTTGATGAATGTTGTTTTTTTTTCTCCTTGTGAATTTGATTTCCTTATGCTAACATGTATTTATTTAAGATAATATAACACAATATAAATATGTAAGTCAATAAGTAAATCTGTGGATTGCTGATATCAAACGAGAGGAGTTTATATCAAGCTTTTAGCTCCATCCTTTTAGCTCCATCCATGCAGAAGACGTGTCACTGAAATAAATACATAAATAATGGTTTCTTCATCAAGGTCTAGTTTGTCATTTATGAAGGAGCTCAATCAGATGTACATTATGTATACATCCCTCCCCAGGTAAGTCATACTGGTTTTCAGAGCTTGGAGGCCTGAAATAATGATCCCAGAGCAGGTCTGAGCATCAACAGAGTGCTCTGAATTTAAAGTTATCCAATTATCACAGATACTAAAAGAATTGGACTCAATGAGTCTCTGCTAGATTGATTATTAAAGGTTGGTGGTTAAATACCTTGGATGGATTTGCATCTCTTCCAGGAGGGATGTCACAGGTTCAGGAGCCAAATAGTGGGCTTCCTCTCTTATTCATAGAGAGTCAGCAGAGAGAAAGATAAAGAGAATTCATGTACATTAAGTCTTCTTTCACTCCGCACCAGATGTGCCGTTCGGAGGCAGTTTGAAAAAAACAGAAATCAAAGTGAAGAAAAGTCTGAGTCATTCTTATGAGGCACTCATGCACACACACTCACAATCTACCGTGTTCAACATTTTTTTAATGTTATATAAATAGGCAAAACCATACACCTCTACAAGTTGCTGTCTCCTGCCCAGAGACCATTGAACAATATAGCAAGACGTCTTTCGCCTCTGAAGTCTTATTGAAGTATTAACCCTTTAATCCACCTTTTTGGGGGTAATCTACGGAAATAATATTCCCATTGCCCATTTTCTCATTATGGGATTCATGCTGGATGCCAGGCGCTATATGACTAACTGTAGCTAGCATGATCTGAACCATAAGTAGCAGGCCACAAGGCTGTTTAAACAACTCAGGGTTGGTGTGAAGCTAACTTTAGTTTAATGGATGCTATAGCACACAAGAAAAAAAGATGCAGAAAAAAACTAATTGGGCAACAAGAAGGCAGTGCAGTGCACCTTGCATTTTCCACCTGTTAAACATGCGGCGTCAGAATTTCCAGAAGAACTTTTGGTGGTTGAGTTTCATTGGGGATAATGAAGGCCCCAGGTTTTGACAAGGAACAGGAATGAGTGTTATAAAAATGTTTTGGACGGTTTTGGTGATTTCTCTGTGAGAGCTGATGTAGCTCAGAAAGTAATTAGTACCAGATGATGTAATACTACATGTTTTCCTACATTTCTTTGTGTATGTATTGGAAAGATTGATAATGAGTTCATATCTTCCAAACTCTCCGTTGTCCTTTACACTGCTGCCTCTGAAATCCCTCACAGAATCAGAATCAGAATCAGAATCAGAACCATTTATTGCCATGTATGTTTACACATACAAGGAATTTGTCCTGGCGGGAAGGTGCATACATTTAACATTTAACAATACACATTTAACAGTTAACGCAATGCAATAAATGAGGATGAATGGATGAATGAATATTTACATTGAAACAGTAGCATATCAAAATACCAAAAATAAGATAAAGTGCATGGAATGTGCATGAGTGTAAGTGTTGTGTGAAAGTGTCAAGTGTATTTAAGTATAAGGCTATGTGCAGGGGAGTGTCCGGTGGGAATTGTCTGGGGGTGACAGAGTCAGTAGAGTCAGTGGGGGACCCGGGCTCTGTTGATGAGCCCGACTGCAGACGGGAAAAAACTGTTTTTGTGGCGTGAGGTCTTGGTCCTGATGGACCGCAGCCTCCTGCCAGAGGGGAGGGACACGAACAGTTTGTGTCCAGGGTGAGAGGGATCAGCTACAATCTTCCTCGCCCGCTTCAGGGTCCTTGAAGCAAACAAGTCCTGGAGGGACGGCAGATTGCGGCCAATCACCCTCTCGGCAGAGCGAATGATGCGCTGCAGCCTGGCCTTGTCCTTGGCAGTGGCTGCAGCGTACCAGACGGTGATGGAGGAGCAGAGGATGGACTCGATGATGGCAGTGTAGAAGTGCACCATCATTGTCTTTGGCAGGTTGAGTTTCCTCAGCTGCCTCAGGAAGAACATCCTCTGCTACAGCTGAGACAACTTAGTCACTCTTTAAGCCAGATGGAATTATGTGACATTCAACCCACAAAACAAACTCACACTACATGATTAATTAATTACTGTGAAATGTCTCCCTCAGATGGAGGAGAGGACAAAAGACAACAACAGGCTTATGTTCACGTGTCAGGTGTGACAGAGGGAGGCCATCATTTTTTGAAAGAGACACGTAGGAACTCTGGGTGGTTCACTGTGATATGTGGCCCCAAACAGAGATGGAGAAGGATCAAAATGGGATTGCAACCGCTGAAGCTTAATGTTGAGCTTGTCTGAACGTTTGAATATATTTTGTGAATTTATTACCAATCTTTTACACTGTAGTAAACGAATAATAACAGCAGCCGATAACTCTCAAGGCACATTTGTCTTGTGGGTTAAACATCCATCTCTATTTCACCGAGGGATTCTAGCTCATCCATACAGCATTGTCAGCAGCTATTTTGCATTTTTTATAGATTTTTCTTCCCACTTTCTATCAGTGGGAATGGTATACGAGTTACATGAGAGGCTCTTGTTTACTGTAAAATGACCTGGACACCGTCCTCTGGCAGTAGCGCCTTTTTGACTCTTGGTAACACAGTGCAAATCAGGTCACCCATTATTATAAATAAAACAATCTGCAACAATTTAGCAACGGAACTCAGTAAAATATATATTTGCAACCAAGATATGCAGATGTAAATGTAGAGGCTCAAGTTTTTCTTCAGCAAAATACTTACGGTATATATATATATTAATACAAAGTTACGGTGACTTTTGAAAAGGAAGGGGAAGAAATAAAAAGTGCTACTTTTCATGGAGCAGCCACAAATCATTCTTTAAATAGCCGGGTTGGAGACAGATGGTAACCAATTGCGGCTGCAATCCAACTCTTACTTGTAAACAATAACGAGCGATAAAAGGCACGGAGGAAAAGCCGCTGAGCAGCATTAATTGAGCTTGCATGTCTGTCGGGAAACTCAGCGTCTTTTTCTGTTTCCCCAGACGTGCTCTAGTGCTTTTCCTGACAGCGCTGCAAGCTGAGCGTGTTTCCAGCTACGAGTGCTGTCAGAGGACAGTGGAGGAAGAAGAGTTTTAACTTGCAGCAGCAGAGCACTGCATTGCAGGCGCGTTTTTTTTTTGGGCGCGTAGCAACAACAAGAGCCAAGAGCAGGGATTTCTTAGTTCTTGCTTAGTTTTTCTTGCTTAGTGCTACAGGCCCCCCAAAAAAGAGCAGGTGGACCACAGGGAGAGATACACATCACGCTGAATCGAGCACAGAGCAGCCTGGAGACAGAGAGGAGAGAGTGGCAGGACGAAGCTGTTTTTACACGGAGCAAGAGAAAAACAAATGCCTGGAAGGATTTTTGTAAGGGTCTGTTTCCATAACAACAGAACAAATCCACGTCGTACATTTTAGGACACGCTAAGGCCTGATGATGTCATCATTCCTTGGAGCAAAAATAAATAAAATCAGGCAGTGAGAAAAAATGAACACAAAATTGTGAAATCTAAGGTGTCGTACAACTGAACCGACAGGCTCAGAGGACCCCTCTGGAGACGATGTGAGCTGAATGATAGTTGGAGCACTTTCAAGGCTTGGATGATCAAACACTTCCTGTTGAATCATCAGAACAAACTGTGAGGTCCTTTGATAAAAAGCCAAACTACAAGTCAAGTATAAACTAGTAAATAAAGCAACTACAAATCCCAAAGACTAGACACTGCACAGAATTATACATAGGCCCGGCTGACCTCAGTATTTAGCCTCTATTTACACACTAATTTAGCTTTTAATACACCTGGAATTAATTACATGTACTTTAAACTCCAATTTCAAATCTGATCCAGTGTTAAAGGACACTTTAGTGGGTTTGACTTTTAAAATGTGTGGCTGTGTGGTGAGAGGTGAGTGATGCAGAGTGACGGGGGTATGAAAGCTGATCTGTGAGGACTGAGCTGCATTCTCATTTTGAACAGCTCTGATCTGGCTTAGAAAACGGACCTGGCCTTAAACCTTCTTGATAGTATTGTTATATTGTCAAGGATACTTATTTAAATATTGCCTCCAAGCTGTGGAGGAGTGTTTTGACAAGCATGTTAGGTTTTTACAATAAAAAAGTGTCTAACTATGACAGTGCTCTGAATGGTGAAGTTTTGTGTGCATTATTTTTCGAGAGCTTTAATTAAGTGGGTGTGAGGACAACATACAAATCAGGGGGACACTGGATGTCAAAAAGGTATGTCATGTCCATCATGTCCATCAAACACATTGTGACACAACAAAATAAGAATGCCATGTAGCTTCTTGACTGATCCGAATTTGAATTTGGCGAAAAAGAGAACTAAGGTTTGGAGAAGAGGGGAAGAATGGAGCAGGGGTTGGAAAGAATCCACAGAAAAGAAAAGGGCAACAGAAAAGGGATGTCAAGTAAATGTGTACCGTCCCTGGAGAGCAATGTGCAGCACATCTAAGCAATTAAAGGATGGATGCTGATTGGCTAAGTTGTCAAAAACAAATCAGAATGTTGCTGGTTTTTTTTCCATTCGAATACCCAGAAAAGGAAGAAAATACAACTAAGTAGAATTTTCTACAAAGGAACTGAGCATACTGTAAACTGTATTCAGGAGAAGTGAGGGAGAGGATAAAGGAGATAAAGATGACAATGATTTATGGTACAACAGATTTTTCATTTTCATCCTGGTTTGCTCATTATCGGAACATATTATGAATTAAATCATGTTAATACATTGTTTATATGCATGTCACCAGGGCCTTTGGTGTGTGTGTGTGTGTGTACCGTAAATTCCGGACTATAGAGCGCACCTATATATAGGCCGCACCAGCTAATTTAAAAAAAAAGAAAGAAATTGTACATACATAAACCGCACTTGTCTATAAGCCGCAAGTGTCCGCGTTGAAACTAACGTGGCAAGACGTTACAGGAAAGTTTTTTTTTTACTTTTTATTAAATAAATGCCGGTAACATCCACAACAACATACATACCGCAAATGCTTTTTTTCAGAACAGTACTAAAGTTATCTTCTTCAGTATCGGAATCGAACAGCCTGTAATTACTACGTCACACATTTTCTCGGCGAAAATATAGGAACCTACCAGCAAAAGTCATTGATCGCTATCGCCATCGTCCTCCTGTGCACTAAAACCATTGAAGTCCTCTTCTTCAGTGTCGGAATTAAACAGCCTCAGAATTGCTTCGTTGCACTCGGTCTCTCTTTCGTTTGCGCTTTTGTCGTCTTTTTGCAACGAGTCAGTTCTTCATGCTGCCGTCTCCAGCGTCTCACCATCGATTCATTGATGTCGAGCGTACGTGCAGCAGCTCTATTTCCTTCTTCGACAGCCAGACGGATCGCTTTTAACTTGAAAGCTGCATCATATGCATTTCTTCGTTTCTTTTCCATGATTACGGTGCGCGCACGAAGCGCAAAATGGATTGTGTGAGTTAGTTTGCCGAAACAGTTTCATTGGTCCACTGTTACCTGTTCGGCAATTTCATTGGTCTGATATGATGAGTTTAAATGTGCTTCCCGCCGCCGGAAGCTAGTTAGCGGCTCGCCGCCGGAAGCTAGTTAGCTTCCCGCCGCCGGAAGCTAGTTAGCGTCCCGCCGCCAACACATTTATCCATCAATTAGCCGCATCGTTGTAAAAGCCTCAGTCTCAAAGTGTGTGAAAAAAAGTAGCGGCTTATATGGCGGAAATTACGGTATTTGTCGGTCAATAGTGTAAAGAAAATGTAGCTGTTGTATTTAAGATACTGGAAAAATGACCAGATTTCAGTAACAAAGTGGAGGTCAGTTTCTGTCAGATTTGAGTTTTTGGTACCACAGTTAGGTTGTGTGCGTGTTATCGGATCTTCAACCTTTGTTTCTTTTATATTGTTTTTGCTTTTTTGCCTTTATTTGAAAGTGCTAGTCAGGGAAGGGGGAGGGGTTGGATTTGAACATCAACCTCTGTGGTAATCGTACATTTCTAGAAAATCAACCATCATTTACTAAATCAACATCATTCTGTAATGAAGAAGACTTTAAACTAGAGTTTGAGACTATAACTGTTTACAGTGGGTGAGAGGTAGGGTCATTTTCTCATAAACTTCTATACAATTTAATCAATTTGTGCAACCAGATAATTTGCATTCTGCCGGAGAAATGCTGAAATAATATTTTTTTAAACTGCCGTCTGGGTATGACACAGTTGCAATGCAACTGTTGGAGGGTTAAAGCAGACGTTGTAGACATAAAGGGACTGAGTCTTCGCAGGTGCTCTTTGGGTAAGCCTAAATCAAAATTTTAAATTAGATTCATTTAATGACACAGTCTGCTTTCCTCTTATATTTAGTTTTTGTATAAAATATATTCTGACCCAAGGCCAATCGCAGACACCTCAATGAAACTAATCAATCCTCTTCAGTTCAGTTATCGTGCACCATCTGTTGAGCCTTTTGGCGAGTGCCGAGCAGGTTTTATTGCATGTGTTTAACCTAAAAATGATCTCATGCGATACAATGCAGTGAGTTCTCCTCCTCGTATAGCCTCCTTGATCACATGGTAACTGCTAGCAAGCTAAATCAAGCAGAAAGTCTCAGAAATTACGTACTTTCCTTCAGGCTCACTGCTGGTTAACTGAAATATAAAAACATATATTCACTCCAGTAATATGATTATTACAAAAGTTACCTTAATAAGAAAATTGACAATTTCGACAGTGCTGTAGTGTTAGCAGGTGTGGGTCGCACATGTGATGTGACATGCACTGTGCATGCAGAGGGCATCCTAGTAAATGTGATTCTACCAAATGATCTGTACATGTGATGGAAAAGTGTAATGCTGAATGTGGTGCATGTTTACAACTCACTTAAATGATCGTGCTTTTTAACAAACAAGACCTGGATTGAGTATTACCCCAAAAATAAGTTTACTGGTAAAAAGATCTAGTCTACATTTTGTTAAAAACCCTTTGCAACGCCACGTCAGCCTGTCGTAGCGAGCCACATCAAACATTCATACTTGGCTCAGAGACATGAAGCTCAATGAATAGCCAATTACTTACATATGGTGTTCGTGTATGGAATCACAAAAAAAGCAAACACATGCACAAACCTTTCACTCGTTATGTCTTCAGACTTCAAACCAATTACATTGTGTGTGTGTGTGTGTGTGTGTGTGTGTGTGTGTTTGTGTGTGTGTGTGTGTGTGTGTGGAGGTGACGGTCAAGCTTAGGGTTTTTTATGTCAAAATATAATGGTGCAGATGGGAGCAGAGGAATACATACAGAGGTCAATAAACAGAGAGAAGGCGAGACAAATAAAGGGCAAATATAAATAGATATGAAATAGAGTGGGTGCATCCAGTGTCACATTATCTGATATCCTCTCATATTTTGTATCTCTTCTGTAGTTTCAGAATGTGTGTGTGCGTGCATCTGTGTGTGTGTGTATAATCTGCATTCACTGAGAGCCATTATGATCTGTTTGTTTATTATTTTGTTCCTTCATTCGTTGCAGAGGTTTCTCTGCAACATCACTTATTTATTCTGATCAAATTGGTGAATGCTGCTTCTGAACATGTACACGTCACTGATTGGTGATAGATTTGCAGGTGTAGTTAAAAAAAATGACAAATAAAGTAAATAAGGTAAATTGTGTATTATTCATTGTGTGTTCTTGGGGGTGAAGGTAGAAGTTGAAGTTCTTGCTGGTACGACCACCATGACCGTTACCAGCTTCGCGCATCCCTGGACGCATCCCTTTTTAGAAGCCTGTATGGTGTAGAAATAAATAACACATCACACATCATTATTTATTTAAATGGTTTAAGTGTGACAGAATAATTTGCAAATATTGACAAAATGTTCCAAATAGTTTGTTTTAAATTAGAAGAAAATGACACCTAAATGTGTCGACATCAACAGTTTACAAGCGCTGAGTGTGTTTAGGGAAGTAAAGATACACAAGTGACCTGCTGTCTCTGTTGCTGGAATGAAACTCAATATCATGAAACACCATTATCTAATTGTATTATTTACTTGAGAGATTTTTTTTTTAGCAAGAAACTATTGCCAAGAACACCCAGCATTTGAGTCAGCTGCAGCAGAAGTGGATGTTTTTCCCGGCAGTAGGCTGACCAAATATTTTTGGAAAAGCAGCTTGCACTTAAAAACCTGCTGGTTTGTGCTCGGAACAACAATAAAGCAATTCGCACTAGGAGAGTGCAGACAATGGTGCATTCATGGCCACCTTGGATGGTGTCAATTCCCACGTTGGGAAGTCGTTCTTCCGTTCATGAGCTTTATTTTCATGACGTTTTCGTTGTTGGATGTGGGTTTCGACAAGCAGCTGCTGGCCCCTCGTCCCGGTACTGCATACCAACACAATGGCATAACAACACAATGGCATAACAACACAATCGCGAGACTTTCACATTGCAGCCTGTCAAACTGTGACGCTCCACCGTATCCCCAGTAAACACGAGGTTAACATTGTTGATTGATTTATTCAACATATCAGGTTACTGCGCACGTCATTTTCCATGATTCATATGGCCACTATTTATTTTATATTAATAGATTTTTTTTTTCTATGCTTTTGAAAGTTGTGTTATCACCGATGAGTAGTGTTGTTGGACATCCAGCCCACTTGTATTCAGGTCGCCTATTCTTCCCCCTTACTTTGCTGCAGGTCTATGTTCACTTTGGTTTTGTTGTATGCCTTGCTGTCAAACCAATTGCCCTTCGGGAACACACACACACACACACAAAAAAGGAAAGTAGCAAGATGGGTTTACATTAGAGTTAGGTGAGAGCCAGAGGCGTTGGATGAGGACTGCGGGCTTGTGCATGTCTGTGTGCATTCAGCGACTATGCAGCATGCGGCACTTCTTAGAGCTCTGATCTTATGGCCGGCTTCATCTCCATAGCAACAACGACTGGGACTGATTTATTCGGAAAAATGTCTAAATAATTCAAACCTGTGGCCATAGTATAAACGCTATTTTTAGTTTCGCTATACTACCTAAAACTCCAATGCAGCCAAATGTAATTATGTCCATATTTTACAATTGCGCAACGAATTATTTAAATCCGATGGCAACATTCAGGGCTAATGCAGGAGGTAGCGTGCCCTTTATGTAGCGATACACAAGGTAAGTGTCATTGCTGGATAGATTGTGCATGTGTGTTGGAAAGATATAACAAAAAGAAAGAAAAGCTGTCATCTCATCTGTATGGGGATCTTTGACAGAGAGCGAACCAGCAGAGAGAGATAGGGATGCCTATTATGTTGTATTATCTGCTAGCCCTTGATCCTATGACCTGAAAACTCTGCAGCTGGATTGATGCTATGTGTGTGTTTGTGTGTACTTGAATGTAGAACACATTTTTGTGAGAACCAATCAGACCTTGAGTGAGAACTTATTATGGAAAGTGATTCGAGGGTTTAATCTTGGTTTTAAGGTTCAGGTTAGAATTAGGTTTTGGTTAGGGTTACGGTTGATGTTGTCTTCACAAGTATTGGAGTACAGGGTTGGTTGTGTGTGTGTGTGTGCGCCATAGGCTAATGACTGTGCCTTCCTCCTTCATAATGACCACAGTGAATTATGAGGCCATTACTCTGCACTGCAAATTAATCCGTCGACTGTGTGTATGTGTGTGTGTGTGTGTGTGATAGACACCCCAATATAGCTAGTTGTCACATGATTTCTCTGTCTTTATGACACAGACACACTCTCATCTGCATATTGTGAGGGCATGCCCACTCTTTAGTCTTCCCTGTAGCTATTCCTTCTGTCTTTCTGTCTGTCTCCCTTTTAGCCCTCTCTCTTTATTCATATTTAATTTCAATCCACTTCATTGTAGTTCATGTTTAAATGAACATCAAAGTGCCTACAGACATAATATGGCCATTATATGTATACATTACATTTTTGACACTTTGATGACATTGTGCAGGGTAAATTATTAAACACACGACACAGCTCAGCATAAAGCCACGAACGAAACTTTAAAAAATAACAACAATTTATTGTGGTTGCAAATCCTGTTTGTTTGTCCCATCCATCGCCCCACTCGCCCAACACAAGCATTTTATACTACTGAAATTGTAGAGACAGTATCATAGTTACATGGATGCCTTTCCATATTAGTCAGTACAGACTAAATGGCGTCAAAATGACACACAAAAAGCAAGAAATACGGTCTTAATGCATGCAACATTGCTTTAAAATTGTCGTGTCATGTATATGCCATTTAGTGAGAGCGGGCTGTAAAAGTCCATTCTAAATACTGGTCTTAACACTGACTTGACAGTCAGAGCCGGGCTTAGAACAGTCGGTGCAAAAGAATACCCGCCCCTTCTAAAAGCATTGCATATTAAGGACAGCTCTCACACCTTCGAGGTTGGGCCCGACAATCACGCGACTGTGACTGAATCGGTGAATAGTGATGTAGCATTAAAGTGCTTTGAGTGGTCGGAAGACTAGCAAAGCACTTAACAAGTACAAGTACTATCAAGTACCATCTACCATTTAGCATGATAAACAGTGTCCTGCAGTCGGAAGTGAGGGGATGGGCCATGTGGCCAAAACTACCCTCAGAAACGATGTGAGACCATTCTTTCCAACGAGACTTGATTGAGTTGAATATAGTTTGTTCTTAAATGACTGACTAAATGGTTTTAGAGGGACAATGACTGGGTCTAGTTCCTGTTTAACCCTTTAGGGTCTTAGGCCTTTTTCCTTCGAGAAAGTTTTGGTAGTCTAGTAATAACATCTAAGCCAGGTGATACAGTCATAGATGGTTGAGTCTAAGCCCATGGCATCTGACATGTGGGACCATGTTCTAATCATAATAAACTGCTGTCTAATGGAAATAAAACCCAAGTGACCTGATGCAGGCGTCTTTACAGAGAAGGTATTGTAGATTTGGGCAAAGCAAGATAGCGCTCAATCAAAGTATAGAGTTTGGCATCTGAATCCGATTCTGTCCTGTGAGCTCTTGGAAGCACCAGGTAGGTAATGATTCTCTCATTTATCCTTAACCGTCACTTGATGATGAAAGATTCCAAAATGAGATAGACTTTTACCCCAATTGTAGCCAAAAAGTATCACTTCATGAGCAATGAAGATGACCGACAATTTGTCAACGTCTGCGTTGAAAACCAGCAGAGTCCATGACACTGGTGTCAATGAGAGAGTAAACCTGCCGGTAAGACCTCATCCTCATTCATATGTCACTCAGACGTTAAGGTTAATGAAACTATAACTTAACTTGTTGAGAGTAATGTTACGTCAGTAACTATTAGGTGTTATAAAACAATAGGCATTACAAATATAATGTTCATAATCCTATCCTAAATCTCTCTTACGGTTCTGTGACTAAATTAAACTCTCTTAACTACAAAAACATGAACAAATTAAAGGCAATTTTTGAAGTTTCAAAAAAGGTTTGTTTAACAAGAGTAAAAAGAAGAATATTCACAGTCTAGCTTCAAACCCTGTCGACAGAAATCAGCAGACAAAAAGATACAAAATTCACCAACATCTGGATGGACCCATGTATGGGAAAATATGTCTGTCAAAAAAACTGTCAACGTTGTGTCATCAGAGCAGTGCTGTCATGTGACACACATAAAGAGTGCATGCTCTGACATTGCTCTCTGAAGCAAAGCGACTGTTAAGGGAATGTATAAGACAAGATAATATTATAGCCCACAGCAGCAGATTACACTGTCACACTGTTACACTGTCAGCAACAGAGTACGATACAAGACAGAGACCTGCATAGACACACAGTGGCAGCCGAGGGAGAGACCACTGACCTGAAGCTGCTGCTGCTGCGGGAAATAAGTTACAAAAATACTCTTACACATTTCATTTTTTACTTTTGGCACAATATTTTAATTCTAAATCATTCAGATTAAGGCTTTATTACTCATTGGTCAAACAAGTGGCCGACTCTCTATATTGACTTATAAGAGAGGTGAGGACCCCACATGAATTGTATTTTGTACCTAAGAGAAAACTTTAAGTATGAAAAAATGATGACTACCATAAATTATTTTAAATCACTTTTACAGGGCTCATAGAGCAAGGGAGCTAGCATTTCCTATTACCTCGTCTTTTAAACGCTCTGGCTCATTCGCATGATAGGCTATTTTTGCATTTTAATAGGGGCTATTTAAATGTTTGTACTGATAAGTTGACTCATCTAAAATATACGTTGATTTACAGACTCTAAGTCTATGGAGGAAAATAAAAAATGTGCAGCCCAATGGCATCATGGGACGGACACAGCAGTTGTATTTCCACGGTTAGGCCGCAATGATCTTGGCTTGGTGTTCTTCCTGGGGTTAATATCGCTAACATTGCTTCACATTGACAATGTGAGCATGTTAGCACGCTGCTTCTTTCAGTACACCTATCTTTAAGTACACCTCCTCACTAAATATGGTGTTGTCTTGTCTTTTCCCAGCAATGTGTGGGTGTGTTTGTGAGTTTGGTTTTAAATGTCATCTTCCTGTATTGAAATGTCATAAAAGTAACAATTAAATAAAATTAAATACAATTAAAGACATTTGCTCATCCTCAGTGAGGGTGCAGTTAATGAGAATTAAACTATAACTGATACTAATGAGGAGCCAGCTGTGAGGAGAAGTACAGTAATGCTTTATATTCAACGTAAATTGCTTCTTTTTTTTCTCCGTCTCATTTTCCTCTTGTGCATTATAGTTAAGATGTATGATGAACATATGGTCAGAAATCCAGTCCTTTGATTTCATTCAAAGTGAAAACATTATCTTAAATGGCTTTTCTATCATTTATTCTGGAAATATATTTAATTTATATCTGTCCCATTTATCTGTCTTCTTGGTCTCTCTAACATGTCTTTAGTGGAAGGAGTAATTTGCCATCATTTCCAAATCTTTTTTTCTGTCCTTTATTCTTTGAGTCGACCCCTGACCCTCTCTCTGCCTCTCCTCTCTAACATTTAATGGTGTAATATGAGATTTTATCCATTACCTGAATCTGTCTTCAAGTGAATTTTGACTTTACATTTTATTTAAGTGGTTCTACACAGTCAGGCAGCATAAGAGATCACATTTTAACCCTAACCTGCCTATCCCCTAACCCATAACCATTAATAGCATTTCCCTTTAGCCATTTTACCATATTCAAATTTAAACAAAATTCTGAAAATATCAACAGTGTTGATGACAAATATCACAAGCTTGAACTAAAAATCATCATCAAATTCCCCAGTTGTCTACCCTTAAGCCACAGTCACTCAATAAACGAATATACACCTATGCCTCCACACAATGGGTGAAAAGAATACCTGCCACAGGTGGCGAAGTAAATCTGCAACCTCACTTCAGCTGCTAAACATTCAACGTGATTATCGACTCAACAGACAATGGTCACTCGCTTGCCTTCCTGTATATGTAACCGTAACATAGTCGGCAAAAACAATGTTTTATTGTATGTTTTTGCAAACCACCCAATATGTTCAATGTCTATGTTTCATAAATAGTTTTCATATCAGCCCTGTGTCGTGCTTACAGAAATACATTGTTGAAGGCAACGGATCATGGTTTGTGTTAAAACAATATAATAACTTTGTGAGGTTAATATTTTTTGTTCACACAGTTTTTAAGCACATTGCATGACTATCACAAACCTTTTGCAGTATTGAGACAAAAGGATTAAGTCTTTTATTCAATCTGTATACATTTCTGTTTTTCTTCGTATATGGTTGAGACTGGAGCTACAGACAAACTACAAAACAGTATTTGAAGAGAAAAGCTCAATTTAATACTTATTAAGTGAAAGTTTTAAGGAAAAGGATCAGCTTATTCCACATATTGTGAATTTACAAACACTGTGCATACACTGTTGCTTTAAATCCCAGAAAACGTGTGTCCTCTGCCCGTCTGTATTTGTATCCTATTCTCTCTGTGCAGCTGATTGCTTGTTAAGACCCGATCAGAGGACCTGTGACATATTAGAGTGGAGAGAAGATGAAGAAAAACATTGATCAGATAGATGGCAGATAGGAAAATGAGGAGAGGCTTCTTCAATCCCTCATTATCTCTTTTTATACTTTGATCTTCACTGTCTGTTCATCTTCATTTTCCATCTCCTGTTCTCCATCTCTTCTCTTTGTTCTCTCCTATTCTTTCTTTCACTGTCTGTCAATAACAACTATCGACTACGGACATCTGTAGGACAAAACAAGGGCTTTCTCCCAATACTTTACATGTAACCTTCATCACATAGTTAATGAATCTGTGTAATACGTATCAGCATGAATAAAAATCATTGACAAATGTTTTGAATGAGAAGATTAATTAGATTCAGAACCGATTACGGGGAAAAACAGCAGACGTCTGCATTTGGCCAGAAACAAGTGTTTCACCAGGTATATATGACAGAGCAACATTTTGGCAGAGACGTATCGTTTTCTTTAAAAGCTTGCACTCGGCTGGGAGGCTGATTTGTCACAGACACGCACACTAAGAACCCGGCCGTGGTAGGGTTACGTCTTGTGCAATCATCCCTGCTCCGGGCCTCTGTGAGCCATTTCCATTAATGAGGGCCTCACGTGGTGAAACAGAGCCAAACCTTGTAGCATCATCATGGCGCCACTTCTCCCCCTGATCGCGCCTTTCACCAGCAAGCTTCTGGAGACACCTTGATTTTCAACAGTGGACAGAAGTTTGATCTGTGATTTGTGGGATTGCTGCATTTTCCTGACAGTAGGGGGTTAGGGTGAATGAATGGAACTGAACGTAGAATGAAGGATTGGGCCGGTGTAAAGATGATTGTACAGGTTTGAGATAAAGCTCCCCCTCTCTCTCCGCCACACACTTGATAACATTATGGGCCGCCGGGGCTTGCAATACACTGGCTGGCAGAAACCCGTCTCATATCCTCATTAGTAAGCAAACACAACAGTGCACCATGCGCCTCTTCCCCCTCCCACTTCTACTGAAACGTGATCGGCAGGATGTTACGCATGGTCTGTCAGATACTTGTTTATAAACAAAAATTATAATATATTATGTGTATATTATAATATTTTGTTAAGCATTATTGACACATGACTTATTGCAAGGACTACTGATACCTTGGCTCCGATACCAGGCCGATACATAGTGCAGATCCAATATCAAGTTTAATTACCAAGCTATAGTGGGCATACAGCTGGGAACAAAGTTACGTGTGGATTTATTGTATGAGTGATGGTGGAGATCCACAAAATTCGGCCAACAAACGGAAAGACCAAAGTGCCCAACTTGCTCCATTATGTGGACGAGGCTTGGTCTAGCTTGACTATTTTCAATATGGCGGCCGGGTCACAAATGTTCTCAATTTACAGCTAAACAGTTGGTCTGTCAACACACCTTGTATCCGTCAAGCACTTCCTAGCTGGCTCTCTTGCTCTACAAAGAAAATTAAAACTATCTGTCAATTTGACTTACAGTCTGTCAACAGAGTTGGTGGATCTCCATTATATGGCAATATTAGGCTTTGTCAATAAAAATAAAATAAAAAAAACATTGATATAAATGTACTAAATTGTTAATTATTGAGCTACCAGATCGGCCTATTGTCACAGATACCTGATCCAACAATTTGAGTCAGTATTGGACAATTATCCAGTACTTATTATGAATGTTACACATGTAGGATTTAATGCGTTAATAGTGTCGGTACAGGTTGCCGACACTATTTTCTATGATGATGAGGATCATGTGAAAAATAAAGCTCAACAGTGATGACTGTCTACATAACTTGCATTACATACAGATACATCAATTAGACCTCTGAATTTAGGTGCAGTGAGCTGCTGTGAAGCAATCACATTTGTATGATCAATCTCTTGCTCACCAGAGGGTATGGAACTCACGACCTTGTGATTAAACAACAACCAGCTGTAGCTCCAGCTGACACAGGCACCCCAATTGTATTGTTAATTTCTCAACATTTTGGGACCCCCTGGGTAGCCAGTTGGTTACAGCACATGCCATACAACCGTGACAACTCCTATTAAATTAGGGAACTTTGTTGCATTTCATATCAATCTGTCCTATTTCTACAATGTCCTCCAATGTAAAAAAAAAAGTGAAAAAAAATAAAATAATATCATTTGGAATTATAATTACCATTATATAGAAAAGGAACATGAATAGATCATGTGTTGATGATCTTTAGAATATACAGGTTTGACTTTCAGAGATTTTTCCAAACCTCCTCACTGAGTCTTACATTTAGAATATTTGAAATCATTTAAATCTCATCAGTGGCGTACGAGTGGCTGCATGTCATTAAAGGGAGGACAAACAAACAAATGGTCCAATTTTATTCTGGAGGACACAAAGAAGGGACTGAAATGAGAAGCGTGATATTAAGAAAATGAAAGCTTGAAGGGAACATAAAGACAACACGGTTATGTAGAGGAGGCTCGTTCAAAGGAAAATGTGCATTAGGGCTGTAAGCTGTTTGCTACCGCTGCTGCTGCCAAATTTGGTTACCTTGGAATGACAAATTAAAGCAGTGGTTCTCAAACTTTTTCTGTCACAGCCCACTTTGGAGGAAGAAAAATGTTCATGCCCAACTGCCCGAACATAATTGTCACAAAATGGTCCATGCTGAATTTTTATTGCAATAACATAATTTTGTGACTCCATCTGTGCTTTTATAAATATGAGAAAAAAGAACAATTGCAATCAATTGCAAAAGAAAATTGCAATCACATTCAAGTAAACCAGATTGCTCCATCAGACAAAAACAAATAAAATGTGCAATCAATGTTAGAATAATGCAAATGAGGTTCTATCTGTGCAAAAAATTACTATTATTTGGCAAACTAAATTTTGGCTGCAATTAACCTGTTTTGCACTGAATATATTTTCAAGATAATAACAATAAAGTGCAACCTGTGAAAAACTAAAGAAAACAAGTAATATAACAAAAATATTTGGCAATAAAGAGTTTTACACTGCTATCTTTTCAAAACAACAATAACAAAATGTGTGAGCCATCAAGTTGTATCAGTATTAATGTCTGCAATGAGTCTGCTCTCCACTACATATCTTTTTAAAACAGGGTTGCATTCTTGATACGGCCACTCTCAATCCATGCTCAATGTTGAGTTTAGATCTGTATTTTGTAAAGCCTTCGCCTCACAATTTGAGAAATACTACATTAAAGAGATATGACAGATAATGATTGATACAATGGTCTTCAGTACAAATATTGAAGCAGTAAAAGTTGTAATTGAAGAAGCAGTTGTACGACTTAAAGTAGTAGCCAAGCAAGTTGGTGAACTCATTGGGTTCCCCAAGAAACCCCAACGACTGTTTTCTGGAGGGAAGATTTGTACAATCAATATGCGACTGACATAATGCTACTTTGCAACATACTTCTCTAGCAAGCTGAGACGAGAAAAAACATTTAGTGGCTACTTGTTTTTCTCCTCTATAAGCATTTATTAATAGGACTGCCAGGATTGTAGCACCCCCTAGAACCATTGCAAAAGTCTGCCAGACCTTGTAATTTAATTGTTTGTGTTCACGAGCACATCAAGAATGATGAAGTTACTAGAAATTATCAAAATACTCTAAAGTAATATTCACAACCTGTTGTTGTCTGATGCTAATTAACTGTGTATATGTTTTTTACAAGTTACATTTATTTACTGCTGCTGTACGTCTCCCATCTAAGCAGAGCAATATGCTTTCCAATGCTAAAATGTATTGTATTTATGTTGAATTTGATTCAAATACTTTATGTCACAACTCAACAGCTGTGTGGTGCACTGCAGTCCTTTTGAGACTCATTTTATATGGAAGAGACGGTTCCAGTTTCCAGCTTACATTGTTTGAATAAAATCAAACATGACTATTGCAAGATGAAAGATTACTAATAAAACATAATATAACAGATGGTTAAGACAATTATCTCACTTCCACCAGCACAATTTCAAAAGAAACCAGCTTAGAAAATAATATTTAGCACTCGTTGATGGATTAATTGACTTAATTGCTTTGACATATTTGCAGTGCAACTACATTTGACTTCATAAACATGTTTAATAGCTTGCTCAGCTCAGCCACAGCGATCCGCTAGAGCTGACACAACACAGATGAAGAAAAAAGTGTGTGTAGCTGAAAGTGAATGCGTGAGGTGAGAGGGTATTAATGGCTCCATATTCTATCCTGAAATAAAAAGGTTAGAGGTTTTTCTCCCTGCCTCTGCCGGGTCTCCATCAACAACTCTGATGAGGCCCTTTAGCTGCTCTGGGGTGACAAAAGCCTCGGCTGTGATGTTCACAGGAGTTGAAAGGTTTTGTGATAATGCACAATATTTGCCAGGAGACAGCCGTCGGCCATCATGAAGCCAGCATTCTAATGTTTTTGGCAGAGCTGTGAGCAAAGCTGGCCGGCTGGCAGCAGCAACGGAAGGCTGGGGCGACTGTGGCTCAGTGGTTAGCAAGTCAGTCTTTCAGTGGTCAGTGGTTCAAACCCCGGCTCAGCCAGTACATGTCGTTGTGTCCTTGAGCAAGACACTTAACTCTAATTGCTCACCGTTGCTGTGTCTACGGTCAACTGTATAGCATGTAAGTCGCTTTGGATAGAAGCGTCAGCTAAATGAAATGTAAAAGGCTGTCAAATGAGGATATGCCGGCTGACCAAGCATGCTCGGTGCTTCCACAACCCGGATCAGGATTCATAGAAAAATCATTAATTATTTACCAGTTGCTAAGGGCTGCCTTTGCCGCTTTATGCACGCTGCACCGATGCGTGGGAGGGAGGTGTTGCGTGATATTCACACATATGCAGATGCTGACAGTGGCAGAACATGTGGCTCTAATGAACATCTCATCCCAGGGTACAGTCTCCTTCTGCCTTTCACCTCCTCAGTTTGTGACTCTTTTTAAGTTAATAATAGCAGTTTTGTAACTTCTCTATGCATGACAGTGTGTGTGTGTGTGTGTGTGTGTGTGTGTGTGTGTGTGTGTGTGTGTGTGTGTGTAGGCATTCTTCATGGATCAGTCAGTGTAAAGGTCTTCACAGGCCCCCACAGTATCTAATAACTGAGGGCTCAATTTATAATCAGGTTGTGTGTTGCTGTATTTCATAGTTTAGTAAATCCAAATGAGCTAGCAGTTGTAATCATATTCTGATGTGGACTAAAATAAAAACCTGTTCACACAGTCACATCATGGGGACTCATGTCCCATGTGGGGACAAAATATCCGTTCCCTATGGGAAACCCTTTGTTTTTGTTGTGGTTTTAGTTTTTAGATTGATTTATAGGAATATGTGATATATAAGCGACTTTGAGTCCATGAAAAGCGCTATATAAATTCAATTTATTATTATTATTATATAGGCATGTTTCAGGTTTAGGGGTTGTGGTTTGGGCATGAAGTGGTGCTGGTTATGGAGTAATTTGATTAATTTACAGTCTTGCAATCTCCCACCATCCAAAACATTGGAGAGTGACGTTTGATTTATTGTTTTCAATGAATTCATATAATCAATTTGAGTACTCAAAAGCAATTTGCCTTTCAAGAAACAATTTCACTGTTACAGACCTCCCTGTGAAGTGTTTCTGCTGACGAAAAAGTGTTTCTATGCAATTTCAACACTCACAACATGTAAAGCTTATGATATTTTCTCATGTATTTGACACAGGCATTTGATGATGTACTATATGTATTTCTTAGATGAGAAACTGTTGAATTGAAGAGTAACTCAGATGGATAGTTGGTCCGTTGAGCCTTTCCTTTCTGCATTTTTCATTCAAAATGATTTATTTCCAAAAAATGAATGTGGACTTCACAAGATTGAATGTGCTTTTGTGTGATTCTTTGTAGCTAAAATCAGTTGTACAGATATGTCAATTTAATTAACTATTTGATTAGTCCACAAAACTATATAAGATTTTTAATTGACTAAGAATTGCTTTGGTCGTGGAGAGATCTAAAACACTTCCTCAACTGTCCTCAAAGTTGCTGAACATTGCAAAGGATCATAATTTCATTTACCGTGTAGCTCAGTGGAAACTCGCATTAAGGAGGCCTGCATTGTGGATGAAGGGCAGCAATGAAATTAAGTGCTGCCGCAATTCACAAAAGGACATTCATATGAGCATGGGATAAATTTAAATTCAAAATATGCCAAGCTTCTTTGAGCAAACGATTTGAAAAGATGTGTGGCTAATGTGTTGTTGAATTACTTGGCTAATGATTGCAGATCAACAACCTTTTCAAACAGGTTCATCCATTCTAATGTGTTACATTTCCATATTGAGGAAAGCACCTGTTCTCCATCATTGGCTTTGAAATGTCATACTCCTGAGTAAGTAAGGTCAGACAGCAAATTTAATACACGTTTCCAAGTAATATCCATTCACCATTATGAGCTGAACTGATGATTAGCTCCAACAGTTTGTGATTTCATTTGAAGGCTGAACATATTGAACAAACCCCTTTACGGTGGTTTAATCACTCTGTCATAAAACTAACTTCAGCTAAGAGGTTGCTTTACTGTGAAAAAGACTTTCAAAGCAGCTGTTCACATTTGGAGGCCAAATTCAATGACACAGCTGTAAAGCACACATTTATTGATTACCTTATTTATTGGTCATTTTGTCATTATGCACAGTTATAAATTAGCGACAGGACTCATTAGACAACAGTGAGATAGGGTCTGTGGTTTGAATAAATCGAGGCTGGTGACGTAATGCTGATATCATATATCACAATAAAATACATTTGAAATTGTCCAATGTTCCAGTCAGGTTTGTTTCTTTACGCTTGAAAACATTTTTTCTTCTCACGAAGTGTACAGTTAACATTTTGAAGTAATGAAAAACACTTTGTTCATATTTGCTGAAAGTGACTAACACTTGAGTTTCTGCCTTAGCTTCCTCCTCCTGTTCTACGGTTTAATCACATAGAAGATGATTTCCTAGCAAACACAGATAAAAATAGACAAGAGAGTGTTTGTGTTCGTGCTTTGAGACAAGAGAAAGGATGTAACAAAAGAGACAAATCTCACTCCCACTCCACTGCTCCACTCCCAACCACCGTTCAGCAAATTATTGTTGATGTGGGAATCAACGACACCGCCCTCCAACGATCTAAACTGACCAAGATTGATTTTAAAAATCTTCTACACGTCTTAAACATCTGTGGTCCAACACCCACACTCAGCCATGGATCGCAGCGGTTCAACAGAGTCCTCAGTCTCCACACTTTACCGCCAACACATAACAACCCCCCCCCCCCCCCACACACACACACACACACACACCAAAAAAAAAAAAAAACACAACCCACTTCCTCTCCGACTTTATGTGTGCTGGATTTTAAAATAACAACACGTGATGAACTGGTCATGATAAATCATTGTTGTGTTAATACCTCCAGGACCTATAGTTTTATATGACACCCTTCTCTGGCATAATTCCAGCTTTGCTCTGCAAACATATGGCTAGTATAACTCATACCAGTCATTTAATATCTTACTAATTATGAATATACTAGGCATATTTAAGATATGTATTTTGATGGATAACTAGCTGGTTATTACCTGACTTTTATGTAGCCTATTTCCAGATGTCTTAATTGCAGCCCATCTTTCTTATTTGCTAAGGGAATAAGCCCCTCCCCACAAACCCCACAACTCAATCTCAATAGTAATGTTGATCTGAAAGATCTGAGTCACTATATAAACTGTAGAAAGAGAAACTTTATAAAATCTAGGACAACTGTAAATCGATGTCAGTGTGTTTTCAATCTGCCAGTCTGTGATCTTTTACATCAAAGAAAGAAGAGTGGGAAAAGATCTAACACTGGTGAGTCCAGTCCGGTTGTCCTTCGATTTTCACCTTCTGCTTGGAGAGAAAATGTCCCATCTGCGCCCTTACCCGACATCAAAATAGTGTAGCCAGGAGGGCTAATCTTCCACATCTCAGTCTGTGAGGATGAGAGCAAGCTCCTCTCCTCACAGCCATCCTCGGTGATTGAAACAGATAAGATCAGAAGTGTTTCTTTGTGCAGCTATGGCTCTCTCTCTAGCGACGTTCACTTTAGAACAAAAGGCAAAAATTAAAGGCACCACGAATCAAGGTTTTAACCAGCTTGATTTTGTCGTATAAGGACTCCAAATGTTGGTGGCAAGGAATTAAGATAAGATAAGATAAGATAATCCTTTATTAGTCCCGCAGTGGGGAAATTACAGGATTACAGCAGCATTGCTCAGAACGAAAAGATAAGAGGAATCAAGTAATATAAATAAACAGTAATAAACATAATAAAATAAACAGTAAAGAAGAAATTGAATGTACAGTAGAATATTGAATATACAAATTACAAATTATTACAAAATATTGCACCAGAATGGATTAAAGTGACCAGAGTGATAAAAAAGTGTCCAAGTATTGAGAGTCCAGAATGTTTGTGGGCTACTGGGAGGTCAGCTTGTTGTGCAGCCTGACAGCAGCAGGGAGGAAGGACTTGCGGTACCTCTCCTTCACACACCGGGGGTGAATCAGCCGGTGGCTGAAGGAGCTGTGCAGAGCTGCCAGGGTGTCCTGCATGGGGTGGGAGGCGTGGTTCATCAGGGATGAGAGCTTGGCCATCCTCCGGTCTCCCGCCACCTCCACAGTATCCAGAGGACACCCCAGCACGCTGCTGGCCTTTATCAGTTTGTCCAGTCTCCTCCTGTCAGCTGCCGTGATACTGCTGCACCACAAGACCACTCCATAGAAGATGGCTGATGCCACCACAGAGTCAAAGAAGGTCTTCAGGAGTGCTCCCTGCACCCCAAAAGACCTCAGTCTCCTCAGCAGAAAGAGTCTGCTCTGTCCCTTTTTATAGAGTGCGTGTGCGTGGTCGGACCAGTCCAGTTTATTGTTCAAGTGAACACCCAGGTACTTGTAAGATGTCACCATCTCAATGTCCAGTCCCTGGATGCTCAATGGTAGCGGAGGAGAGCGTTTGCCCCGGCGGAAGTCCACCACCAGCTCCTTGGTCTTACTGGAGTTTATCTGGAGGCGGTTCCGCTGGCACCATCCTAAAAAGTCCTGGTTCAGTTCCCTGTACTCCCTGTCATCATCGGCAGAGATGAGGCCGACGATTGCAGAGTCGTCAGAGAACTTTTGCAGGTGGCAGTTGGCAGAGTTGTGTTTAAAGTCCGAGGTGTAAATGGAGAACAGGAATGGAGCCAGAACGGTTCCCTGTGGAGCCCCCGTGCTGCAGGACACCCGATCTGACTCACACTCCCGTATCCGCACATACTGTGGACGGTTGGTGAGGTAGTCCAGGCTAAAGCCGAGGTCGGTAGCAGAATCTACAGAGTGCAAACTGCTTTCAATGACTGTCTGCTCAGCTCAGAGCCTCCGAGGAGCTGCAGCCAAATCCATCAGTTTGAGAATGTCAACACAAATTTGAAGTTTCTGTTTTTCCAAGGCCAAAATCCAGGAAGAGTTCCAGTAAGACAAGAGCAAACAAACATAATCTGATATATTTTGGTAGATTCCATTGAGAGCATATTTTACTATAGTACTAGTAGGCATATTCCTTTCAGCTTGCTCTATTATCCGTGTGTGTGCATGTGACATTGCATGTGAATAGCAGTGAATGTTCACTATTCCGTGGCCCTGATTTCAATTATAATGTGAGATTGTATCAAAAACTCAGGAATGAAAAAGACACTCTTCAGTATTTTTAAAATGTCTTGCTTATTGTCCTGCAGTAGAAAGAACGAGTCTTCTTCCCTGCTCTCAAATCCTCTCTCACAGCCTTAGATAACAGCATCAGGGGAAATTACTTTCAGCAGCTGCTTTTATAGAATGTACTCGGAGAAAAATATGTCTCGCTCGCTGTCAGTTTATTATTACCAGTTACCAGTTGGCATGTTGATATTTAATGTCTCTGTGTATTAAAGAAAGAAGTACAAAGGAAATCAGTACCGTCCAACCTGACATTGTAGCATGGACTATTGGCAGAAATAATCATTTTGGATTTGTTTGTACAATCAAATGAGTCAATTGTCAGTCAAACAAAATGCAAATACAAAGACCTAAAACAAGCCAAAAAGCTACTGTATATTTGAGGAGAAACTTCTTCAGCAACAATATATACACAAATACAAAAAGTGTAACGCACACCAAAAGACATGTATCTGTGGTATGGATAAAACAAGTATGCATTAAAACCCCTGCACATTCTGTTGTGTTTTTGATGTGGCATTGATTTTTTTGTGATAATATATCAGGTACATATATTTGTTGATTCACCATGCCAGCCGACTGCAGCCCATACTGAGAGATCCTGGAGCTATCAGTGTGAGCAGCACAAACGCCAAATTTTGTAAGGTGAATGAAAGTAAAGTAATGCATGTGCAAACAAATGAACCGATAAACCAAGATATATATCTACGTCCAGTTTATCGGTTTATATATATATATATATATAAATATAAGATATATAAAAGTTAATTTTAGTAGAAATTGTAGGATTAGTAGGATAGTTGTATGGGAAGAGCAGAATTACAGTAAAAGTTAATTGCTAATACACATCCTAGTCCTTAAATAATTTGACGGTGAATTGATTCGTCAAGTGACAAAAACAATATCAACCTTGGTAATTGTACAAGTATAGAAGTGTCCAAATAATAAATTCAATCTGTGATCATCTCTGAAGATGAATTCCCTCGGTGTCATGGTGTTTGTGGTAATGTCTGCATCAGACTGCTTGTGTGTTTGTTGTGTCCACTCATGTGCTCATCAGTGCTTCTCAAGCATATGTTTTTTCCAGATTGAATTATTATTGTCTTAATGAAGTGGACTTTGAATTCTGCATCTGAATAAAAAGTGCATGTGTGTGTGTGTGTGTGTGTGTGTGTGTGTGTGTGTGTGTGTGTGTGTGTGTGTGTGTGTGTGTGTGTGTGTGTGTGTGTATGTTCATTTTCAGTGTGACTTGTGGAACTGCAGTGAGGTGGAAGAATAAGAGACCCGTAAGAGACCTGTGGGAGTTGACCCTCATTTTTAATGACCAAAACTTCACCGTTTTGGTCATTAAAAATACAGCTCAATGGTTTTCAGCCAGTTAGACCATTCAGAAATCAGCCTCATTGGGATTCAAAGTGGAAGGTAGATGGATGTTTGCATTGTCAAAGATAATTGGGGAAATGAAGCATTGTTATGGGGTTTGATTACATTGTAATATCCCTATGGTTGTTGCTGACATTTTATTGGCAGAAGATGGACAAATACAAAATACAAATGCATTAAAGCATCCATTCTGATTATGATTGGTACTTCCATTTTCCATTCCATGTCTCAGTGCGCTGGGAATAATGCACATAGTCCTTTGTTGTAAATCACTTTAAGTCATCTGCGTTCAGCATTTCAAATTAGTGCATTGGGGGTTTACGAGAATGTTTGATCACAATTCAAAAATGTATAAATGAACCTGCTACCACTGATGCCAGCTTAATATTTGTATTTGTTAATATTACATGTGTTCATATTATATTATACTAAAATAGCATATTAATAGAACTCCTGGCATGAATCAAATGTAAAGATATAAATTCACAAACACAACGCTTGAATCCTAATGTTTTTGGATGCACCTTGAAAACCTGAAATCAAAATGTAGCTCGCACTAAGGACATGATTGATATTCTGAAGGCTTTTCTTGATGTGGTCTTGCATCAGTGTTCAGTGAGCATATGAAAGCACCTCTCCTGTGGTAAGACATGCAGCACTGTAGTAAATGAGAGAGAGGGTAACGGTTTCCAAGCCCTTTTCACACACCAGGTCTTCTGAGTCTTTGTTTGGATTTCCAAAGTGCTTAACAGGCACTACAAGGCCCACCTGGATCAGTACTTGTAAGTATTATTTCAAGAGTGGATAGCTTGGAAAGCCTGAAGCCTCATCTCTCTGACATTCCACGGTTCAATATCAGCTCCCTCCACTTCTGCACTTGTCGGCAGATGAACAATAAATCGTTCTTTCCTCGCCTTTGGAATTCAGCTCTTATTTCATCGCCTCTTCATCGAGCATTTTGAAACTGCAAAGTCTAAGGGATATCTGTTGCCATTAATCGAAGGGTTTTGTTGTTTGTCAACGTCTTTTCAAGTATATACTTGTCATCCTGTAATACACTTGTACATCTGCAGATGGTTGCTCATGTTGATGGACGGGTATTCTTTTGTGCGGTGTGAAGGACTTAAGCCAAAATCTCCACTCGCTTGACACACAATAACAAAGGTCAGAAAGGTGAAGTTTACCAGGACTCCTCTGAACATTGTATCCTCAGAATATTGAATATGTATTGGTTGAAAAGAACCACCTTAGAAAAAGAGTGTGAGGGTCAATTCCATGAGACCCAATCAATTGATTTTTCACGTGAAATTGTACAAGGTTCAACATCAGAGATGCAGAGATTCAGTTATTAGGTGGGTTAGGTCATACAAATAATAGTACTGATTAATAGCGGATTGGTTGAAATAATATATCGTTAATGAGGGAAATATGAATTACGGGATATTCTCTAAAATGTGAACAAATCAGAGAGCAGGCTGCAGAACTACAGCTGAGAGAAGCTGTAACTGCATTGATTATTTCTAATGAATGACCATTCATTAAACATGATGTTTTGTCTCTCTCTTTTCAAACATATATGGTCATTGGAGGTTGTTTTTTTCAGCCGAGCTTGTTATCAACATGAAAACGGTTTCACGCTTCTCCATGCATGGTTACAATGCACGCCATCCATACCACACCGAGCGCACAGCGCTGACTGCACGAAGCATGAAACAGGTTTTATGCACGCAACTGTGCGACTGGAGTGCTTTAATGTGACAACAGGGATGCTTTATACGACATAGCGGCTCTGTAAGTATTCATGAATCAATTCCTAAAGTGTTTATACTGTAATCATTGTAATCCTCACAATACATGCCAACACCTGACTCTACTTTTAAACATCAGCATACATGTTTTCATAATCCCCCTTGCTGCGCACTTGAATAATCTCTCGCCCAGGCAGAGATAATCATACATTCGTTGGATTGCTTATAGAGACGTGTAGAGGCCTTGAAGAATAGAGCTGATGACGTCGCTGTGATAATAACACAGTTGCAGCAGCTGGCGGCAGGGCATTGGGTTGCGTGTCATCGAGAAAGGCTTTGCTCCAGGAGCTCTTCCCTCTGAAGACACGCTTATACTGAAGAAGGATAAAGATAAAAAAGTTCCTCATAAATCTGAGGGAGGCCGTGGACGAGACAAAGGAGAAAGAAACAAACTCTTAGTCAAAGAGCTGTTTATTTAGCACATTTGGCAGACGGCTCTGCTCTCTAATTCTGCTTTTGTGTTACCTGGTGCTTCTTCTTTAACTGCTCTTGGAGACGTTAAATAAAAGACCAGGAGAATTGTGATTGCCTCTCAACGGCTCACAACATGGTGACGGCAAACCGTCTAACAGCCCAAACAGTGGAAAGTCCAAGGTCTATTTACTACTTCTTACTAAATCTGATTCCCAAGTATGAATCATCCATACATACATAAGTTAATTCACTGCCCCAGAGTTTAAATAATACATCACAAACATGTACAGCTGTGTTTCCGTAATTCTAAAAGCTACTCCATCTATGAAGGGGAGTGTGGGCTAACTTCTTTCACTCTGATCACATTAAACTCATCTTTGTATCGCTATGTGTAAGGTCAGGTCCGCTACACATGACCAGCCTTCATGCTGTAAGTTGCAGCCTTAAGTGTTATTCCTGCTGTGAAGACTCATTCATCTGCAATGAAAAGCCTGAAAGACTCGGCATGAAGCGCTTAAGGGCATGTTCCATTTGTTTTACTTGTGTGTTCTTGTGTTGAGTAACACATTCATTTCAGAGTGACTCATTGTGATCCTTTGGTAGCAAAGGGTTACATACTTGCTGAGCTCAGACTAGATTTTTTTTGTTTTAACTTTGGAAACATTTGTGCAGTAAATGAAGACATTGAAACCTGGGGAGAGTTTTGGTCTAAGAGATACCGCACAATGGATGAACAATAAATACCCTTGCAGTGTTATGCAGTGAGCATTTCTTTAAGTTTCCGTCAGTGAAAAACAGTGGGTTTTTCCTTTTGATTTTTTTTTCTTCTGCCCAATGAGCCTTGACGGAAACCGAGAGTGCTAACCCTTGCCACCACCATTCAGAAGACACTTGAAGGTAGCACACTTCTCAAGCTCAGCTGGTTGTCCCTGGGAGGCCGTTCAAGATAATGTCTTTGTGCACACGGAAGGCATGTCTCTGTGATGCAAATAGGGACAAGCTCTTTTCCAGCTGCTCTTGAATTTAGCAGAATTGATCATGTGTATGTTGTATATGACTCATCTGCTGCTCAAGTGCACTTAATGTAAAACTTTTTTTTTCTTCTAATTTTGAAAATATATTAATCTATGGTTTAAAAGCCTTTGCACACCAATTCCATATTTTTCATCAGAAATGTCTAAAAATCAATGCATCCTCACGTTGTTTTCATCAGATCTACACAATGACTCCGAAGCTTTCATCCTTCATTACATTTTAGAAACAGGCCAGACTCCTCGCAAACGTCATTATTCTAAATGGCTTCTGATAAGCATACACTTAGTCTCCCAGCAAAAATTACAAAGATGCATGATTGTTATCTCCGCCAGGAGATTCATGTGATACTTGCATGTGTGTGTACGTCCGTGAGTGAGTGACTGACTGCCTCAACACCTTCGTGTATCGTCAACCCCAGTTTCTGCTCTGCGTCAGTGGGGAAAACACAGTGTGTTTGTCTAACAGCTAACAGAACTATAACCACACATACAGCTGGGGGGGATCTGTTTTGTCAGGCGTGGGAGTGTAAAACACGTCTGATACTCTTGAGGCCTTGACGGTGGGTTAGCCAGTTGCAGACACACCTGGTGGAAAGCTGTGCTCTCTCTGAGTACACCTTTCTATTTGAAGATAAGGTTTTGGCAGGTGATTGCAAAACAGTTTGGAATACGGGATGATTGGAAAACAAAGGATGTATGAAAGATTAGATCGCAGGGATTGTGCTCTAGGCCGGCTATTTTCCGCCACTGGGCTGGGGCCATGGTTTGATCTATTTAAAAGGAAATTGCTCGTTATTTTTCTATCTAAATGTGCTCAATAATTGACAAATAAAAACATTTTAATTAAAGAAAAAGCATAATTTCAGTTACTAGTTCCATCAGTTTTCAAATGTGTTTTGTCACTGGTAGGCAGCTAATCCAGTGGTAACGTTCTGGGTCAAGATATTCACCTAACTTATTGGAGACAAACCAAAAACGTAGCATACTTCTGTGGACCACAAGTGCTTAGAACATGAAATACAGAATAATTAAGGAACAGACTTTTTGTCATTGGGATAGAAAAATCCATATAGCACTTATTTCATTTCAAATGTCACGGATGATTACTTAATTGTGTACTTTGTACTGTGGTAGTTTGACATTGTC
This sequence comes from Cottus gobio, assembly GCA_023566465.1. Lineage (NCBI taxonomy): Eukaryota > Metazoa > Chordata > Actinopteri > Perciformes > Cottidae > Cottus > Cottus gobio. The sequence continues at coordinate 10,846,059 of CM042215.1, read as the reverse complement.
ATCCGCATGTTCCATTGCGCAATCTATTGAGTAGAATAAGGCACACACACACAACACACGCACACACACACACAAGTGCATATTCCATACCAAGTCAAGAACAGGTGCACGCGCGTGTGACAGCTCATTGAAGTCGACACAGTGCAGACTGGCAGTTTGTGAATAATTCAAAGTGATTATTAATATTTAAAAACGGAACAGCATGGCAGATGATGAGTCCGATGGACTCATTTCATTCTCCCTCCCTCTGTAGATGGAGAGAAGAAGCATGAGATACTCATGAAAAGAGATGAACAGGCAAAGAAGAGGTTGTGCTCAAGGACAGTGAAGATGGAACAGTAGCCTTGCATGGGACCCTTCTTTATAGTCAAAAGGACAACAGCATCTGCAAAGAATGATTGACACAAGTTCTATGTTGCCTTTATATGTTAAGTGCAATGTATTATCCATACAATCTCTGAAGATTGTACTCAGAAGGTAATATGTTGACAATCCATGAGCATCACAATGCAAAAACCTGAGTTTTGAGTAACACTGGATGGACACATGACATGTCTTTGTCAACAAGAAACTCTACAGGGAACCTTTAAAAGGAAACTCAAGTCTGAGCCAAAATCCAATAATACAAAAATAAATGGTTGAGAGGAAACCATGGCCACATGCGTATGATGAATGCCTCGACAAGCACGACAGCTACGGTAGCTCGAGAAAATAGCGTCGAGGCATGAGGAACGGAATCTGAGCCAATAATTCCTCCCTGCCTCCTCATTTCCTGCACTGGGAGACTACTTTGCCAGGAGGAGAGTGGGCTCCAGCGTCGGACACAGTCTGTGGTGGCTCTAGCAATTCAAGTTCACAAACCTTGTGCATTTGCCGTCCTCTCTTCGACCTGCTGTGGTCTCCAAGCGGTGGGAAGCAGGGACTCTTTAAATCAAGTGGTGTGTTTGGGGCTACAAGTCAACGACTGATCTGGAATTGAAGTGGTTTCCAACTAAAGTCCATCCCAAGCAATGACAGCATTGTAACTGATCGTTTTCAACCATATTTTTTTTCACTCAGCTTCTGATCCTTCTCGTATGTTCAATGTTCATCTCCTTCCTGAGATCAAAAATAGAATTACTGTTCGATTAATTGCACTGTTGACCTTATAGCTCTCAATTATTCATAATGCACCACCAAATTCAGCAAAATTCATTATCTGCTACAAATGGGTTTCCTGAAAGGTTCACAGGCGTAATCCATTAACCGCATATATTAATACAAAAATCATAGTTGCATGCAAATAAAGTTGAAAGATAGAATTGGAATCAAAGGTGACAGAGGAAAGAGAGCTGAGGCTCTGTAGCAAAAAACAGCTGCAAAAAAAGAGGGAAAATAGAATAAATTGGTTTAACTTTGACATCAAACAAAATATTAATATCGTGATCTGAGCAGAAAGCTAGCTGCTGTGTTATTGCTCGAGAGATGGAAAGGACGAATATAGCAAGGTGAGGAAGACACATGATTTTTAAGGTTTATTTTTATTCATATCTTTTTTGTTGTTTTCTAAGTAAAGACGTATACGTTTGTTTTACTGCACATGAGAGCTATACAATTCAAATCAGTCATTTTGGAAACAGAATTAGTGAAGTCAGCGTTTCTCTCTTTGGTTCGGTTTGTTTGACTGAGCGATCTGTCTCCGGTGGCTCCAGTGATGAACTCGATTTGCCAGGTAATGCGATTCTTGAGTTCCTTTGTTATTGTGTGAACAAAGAAATGTCATTAAAATGCAGGAAATGAGCCAAAACAAGGATTTGAATGTGAAGAGTCACATGCAGCAACATTTTAGAAAATGAAATAAAAATAAGAAACTAATCACGCTGGTATTGCCTTAAATGTGATCATTAATATTAATATTGCATGTTTGAGTGATGGCATGTGGGTTTATATGTGTGACAGCTTATTAGTAATAAGTAATGTGCTGTTCGGTGTTAGGTCCATAATATGCGCGCCCATTAATATAAGTGAGTGACCTTGTTCATGCTATATTATATAGACTTATATCGCCTTCTAAGAGTGGCCACTGTTGGGTTTATCACGATGTTCATGCAAGGCTGGACATGCTGACATTCAGATGTGTTAGGATGTGTGTGTCCCGCCCAGCTGTTGATTTAGATGTGGATATTATTCAATTTACCATGAGAACAAAACACATTCAAAGAAAAATCATAGAGAAGTATAATTAACATTTAGTTGGAATTAAATCAACTGGAATGCAAGTCAGTCTGTCGCAAGCAAAAGAGACAGTTTTAAGACCAAAAACTATTTCTGGTGTCATTTGTGGTACTTTTTCATTTTTGTATGAACTGATTGTGGAATTGTGTTTCTTTTCTCTTTATATAGAACAATTGTAAAAACAACTTAACAATTGGCTGAGATACATATAACTATTGCTTAGCTGTTGTTTCAGAATAATGGAGAGCGATGGACAGCTTGTTGTGGTAGAACTTTCCATTTAACCCAAATCAAATACTTCATCAAAGTAGTAAAGTAAAGTAATACTATAATATTAGAAAAATGTACAGAACAGAATTGTCCTGCATCTTTAAATTCTGTTCAATCAGGTGTGAAGTGATGTCACCCAAAAAAGCCACAATATTATATTCTCATCATCTAAAAAGAGGAATTTGTGTGCAGGGACTTTATTTGTTGTTATTAAAATCACTTGTAGCGTGGATTCTTCCTACGCCGGGATCCATGGCTCGAGACACACACACGACGGACACGTTGCTTGCGGGTTCACAGGTTTTATTATTTGCATAGACTGAGCTCATGCTCTCTGCCTTCTACCTGTAGCTCACCACCCCGGCTGCTAACCCTGCCGGGCTTAAATAGCCCCATGCTCCCGCACTCAGTGGTTTCAGCTGCAGCTCGATGACGAGCTGCAGCTGATCCCCGAGTGCCCTTCCCTCTCTCTCTCCTGCCGCAGGTGCGCTGGCCACGCCCCTGCCCCACACCACTCTTTTCAGCTTTATTTTCCTCCCTTTTAACATCATTGCAGGGCAGTGAATTAATGTGTTAGTATTCTGATCAAAATGGCCTTGTGGGTGTATTTTTCTGTGATTTTATTTCAGAAGTGAGTGGGTACATTTGTTTAAAAGATGTGTGCTTTGTCTCGTAGTGGCGCTTCACATCGCCGCTTTAAATAATCCTCACAGTCTATGAACATATGACACACTGGTTTTGAACTTCCTTAGGGAAGAATTAACATATACAAGTGTATTGTTGGTTAAAGGCTCTGGTTAAGCTTAACACCTTTCTCTTTTTGGAGAACCACACGAGAAATAACTTATCTGACTCAAGATATAATATATAAACAAATCTGTCAAAATGTTATAAACTCAATTATCTATCGGTTATAAGTCTGGGTCCAGATACAACGGTGTCTGAGTCCAGACCGCAGTCCGCCTATTAGTGACCCCTATTAGTGACCCTTGGTGTAAGCATTTCATGTCAGTTTGCTAGTGCCCAGATACCAGTACACCTGAACACTTTCAATGGTTATTTCATTCAGAAGTACAGGAACAGAGAGGAATTTCTCTTAAAATCAATAATAATGTATGTTGTGTTGGTATGTTTAAAACCAATGAGTTATCTGATCACCAGTTGTAGAAGCGGTTGATCCGAGCTCGTCATCATTGTACAATTGTCCTAATGGGTAACATAGTAATTGTATACAAAATGAACAGCTGAAGTGAACGGACACAACCTTGCATGATATTTGATCAGACCACATGCTCTTCTTGTAAAGTGACTTATATTCCAAAGACGTTTGTTGTGCATGAATAAGTAATCTATTACCTTTATATTTGAACACATCTTCTTCTTACTTCTTGAATAAACAAAACAGGACGTTCCTGTCATCAAAAGAATATCGGTGAAGCCACTTTTTAGAGTGTGAATTGCTGTAAGGTTGAAATACACGTCTTATACATCTGTGTTAATCTACACCCTGTATGTTACATAATCGCTTCTCTTTGCTCGGGGGCTCACCTCTCTGACCTTTCTTTCCTCGTCTCGTCTTTATTTAACTCTCTCTCTTCTCTGTTGCTGCCTCGGCTGCCAGGAGCCTTTTCACTCATAAGTGTAATGCAATTATATTTTTACTGGCTGACAGAGAGAGAGAGAGAGAGAGAGAGAAAGGATGGGAGAAAGAGAACATTAGATAGTGTCGGGAACAGGGCTGAGTATCAGGAGACAGCTAATGTTGAAATTAAAAAAAAGAGAATAGTTCTTGACCCAGAGAGACAGAAGGCTAGAAGACAAGTGAAACCTGGAGCGAGACAGAAGAAAAAATGTACTTGAGAAGAAAAACAGACATATATGGAGGGTTTGGCTTGATTTGGTCCCTGATGTGAAGAGGGGAGGAAAGCTGAACAGTCATGAAATATTCTCTCTGAAGACTCGCCTGCCAGCAAGTATTCAGTACGCAGAGAGAAGTAGGGGAGGAATGGAAGAAAGACACAATGTAAAGGAGGAGGACAAACAGGCAGAGAGAGAGAAGAGTAGGACCAGAGGTGACGAGGTGAGAAACAGACAGGATAAAGGAGAGAATAATGATGGTGATATAGGGAGAAAAAGGGGGTGGAAAGGGAGGTATGGGTGGAGGTTAAGGGGAAGAATGGCATGCAAGATGAACAGAGACACTGAAAGGAGGTGAAATGTATTCAAAGAGTGACGGAACAGATTCAAGGGTCTGGAAGACAGGATGGAAGATGCATATAAAAGAGGGAGACAAAGGGAGGAATGCAGAAAAGTGATAAAGACATTAAGAGACAATAGACTCAATCTAGAGACTCTAATAAAATATTTTCTCTGCAAGTTAATTTCAGAGTGAACTAAAAGCAATACACCTTTCGTGATTGGTCCATTACATTATGTTTAGCTGATCACAGCTTGACCCACATGCATGTCTACTGCCGAATACGTAGATATTAAGATGTATCTGGTTTAACGTTATGGAAAATGCTTTTGATTTGACAGCCCTATAGCAACTCATTTCCTTTTGTTTTCTATGCTGCCCATTTTGCAATGTTGATCCCTTGAGTACAATTTGCAGCTGTATTCTTTGTCCCTTTGTTTTGTTAATCAAATGAAGCTCCAATGGAGTTAAAAGGTTTTTGACCAGCGAATGTCAATAAACGTGTTTTGTCTATCACTAATCAAACGGCTGCTTCTGGCGTAGTAAGTGCATCGCATTACGTTAGCTGGCTAGCTACGCTAGTGTCCATAGCAAAGGAAACACAACGTCTGACTAACCGTGTCACTGTTTACTTTCAGCTCTACTGTGAGCGGCATTTTAGCCAAGAAGGACTGTGGGGGGACTGTGGCTCAGTGGTTAGCAAGTCTGTCTTTCAATCAGTGGGTCGGTAGTTCGATCCCCCTCTCCGGTAGTCTGTGTCGTTGTGTCCTTGAGCAAGATACTTAATCCTAATTGCTCACTGTTGCTGTATCTACAGTTTGCTGTATATCATGGAAGTCACTTTTGATAAAAGCGTCAGCTAAATGAAATGTAAAAGAAGGAGGTGGAGAATTTAGATTTAGTGACAAACTATTTTTAATACATTTCCTTGTTGAAATACTTTTACAAACCACTGACAGGGGTACAGAATGAGCAAAATTATTAACATATGGCAATATTATGAACATATGAAGATGCAACAGCGAACATATCAATTTTTAGGCTTACAGTATCATACAAGTATTGAGGATATCTTAAATTCAGCATCCTGGAACATGAGATGCAACAAAGGCCGATGCAGGAAGGATGGAAGGAACCAGAAAAGAGCCGAGGACTTGGAGATGGATTACAAGTGAAGAGGAGGAAAGATACAGAGAACTGAAAGTTAGAGGAAGGTAATGAGAAGGATGAAAGGCTAGAAGAGTGAAAGACACAGATGTTGAGATGCAAGGGAATAGATGAGTGAAAGATCTAAATAAAGAGTGGGGTGTTGTGTACAGCGAACGTTATCTAAAATTGGAAATGTTGGGGGGTGAGGTTATGAGGAGGAAGAAAATGAGGCAGAGGAGGCGGAGAGAAATATGAAAGAACGTAGATGTTTTGAGGAGAAAAGGAAAAGTGCAAAAGAGCTCGAGGCCAAACTGAATGAATGCGGGAGGGGAGGGGGAGAAAAACACAGTGACTGCAATGCGTTTTTGTAAAAGTTTTATCCAGGAGAGCAGAAGCAAAAATCAGCAGATTCACAGCAACAGACACATTCATAAAATGAGGGACTCATTTATTAATTTTTTTTTTTTTTGCAGTTGACTATGAATCAATTTTATATACTATTTTATAATTGTATACTATACTGTACGATCCACGTAAAATGTTATGAGGGTATTCATTGGCTTCAGAGACTGAATTCTGTTATGTTTCAATGATATTACATCTAATGATATTCTGTCTAATTCTCACCAGGATGTTGGTGATGGAAGGCAGAAAATAACCACTTTATACGTATTTATCTGTGTTGTGTGTGTGTGTGTGTGTGTGTGTGTGTGTGTGTGTGTGTGTGTTATCCCAAGACAAGTATCAACCAAAAAAAGAAAAGTTACGAAGCGAGACAAGCCCGCAAGATAACATTGAAAATAAGGCGAACCCTCAGGGCGCGACATACAGGGCAGGGCTCCCAGCAGTCTACATTACATTACATTTCATTTAGCTGACGCTTTTATCCAAAGCGACTTACATGATATAGAGTATACAGTAGACCGTAGACACAGCAACGGTGAGCAATGAGGGTTAAGTGTCTTGCTCAAGGACACAACGACTGGGCGACTGTGGCGCAGTGGTTAGCAAGTCAGTCTTTCAATCAGAGGGTCGGTGGTTCAAACCCCGGCTCAGCCAGTCCACGTCGTTGTGTCCTTGAGCAAGACACTTAACCCTAATTGCTCACCGTTGCTGTGTCTACGGTCTACTGTATATCATGGAAGTCGCTTTGGATAAAAGCGTCAGCTAAATGTAATGTAATGTAACACGAACTACAGTTTCACATCAGGCTGCTGAGTCCACACCTGAGCAAGACCCTCTCACCTCGGGGGAAGACTAACAAATACAAAAGCCACAAAGGGCTCGAAGGAGGACGATTATAGCTCAACCAGCATTGTCAAAATCATTCCAATATGTCGAGCTAACACACTCATCGTCTTTTTGAAGGCTACGGGGTTTATTTAGTCTCACAAACTGCACACATGAAAGTTGCAATTTTAGCAGCAAAGACAGTGTGCGATCTGTCTGTCAAGCAGGCAGGACTCGGCTGCAGACTCTTGATTAAGGTGTTAAATATGTGTGTGACCTACAGTGAAATGAGCTGCCCGGCTCAAGCTTCATTTGACTGAGCTTCTGTGTTGCTGTGCTTCCTCCCTCCTCAGATATACAAAGATGAAAACGGCCACTAACATCTACATCTTTAACCTGGCTCTGGCGGACTCTTTGTTCCTGGCTACTTTACCTTTCCAGGTATGACTACTACTGTTACACATAACACGCAAGGATTTAAAAGGATCGCCCTTGACTTTGTACACTGTTTTCTAAACTATTATTTTTTCGCCTCAACTTCAAATGACATTGAAAGCGAGGTCTGTAATTTTCCTGGATCGATTTTTCGAAATCTAAAGTCTAAATCAATTGATCTCATTTTTCATTGTGTCTTGCTCTCTTTCTCAAATCTCAAGAGGGAGTTATTCATCAGCTATGACATATAATACATTTTAGATAATACGAAGCTCCCTTAGTGTACTGCAGGACAACACACACTTCTTTCCAACTCAAGTGAGATCGGGTTAGCGTGCTGTACTCCTCTAAAATCTTCTATGTTTACATCATCATCATTTGAGGGATTCATTGCTTTTTGCCTTGTCATCCAGTGTCCCTGGCCAGTACATTGTCTGGTAATGTATCACTTTAGAGCATCAACATGTTCATAACACCCTCATATACTAGTCACGACAACTGTATTGTTTTAATCTTCTGAGTCATCATGGCAAAATGTGGTCGTGGAGACACCTACTATATGAGGAACTATTGTTTATATATATATATATATATATATATATATATATATATACACATACATCAAAAACTGCTGACTGTCCAAAGTCATAGGACAGAGGAGTTGTTCCAGATGTATTCATATGTATTCTTTGATATCCGGATATTTCCAGGGCACCGACGTGTTCCTGGGCTTCTGGCCATTCGGGAACGCTCTGTGCAAGGCGGTGATGTCTATCGACTACTACAACATGTTCACCAGCACCTTCACCCTGACAGTGATGAGTATGGACAGGTATGTGGCAGTCTGCCACCCTGTCAAAGCGCTGGACATGAGGACTCCTCACAAGGCCAAGGTAAAAGCGTTTCCATTTCAAAGTGCAATATTTAGCTTTATTGTCCGTGAAATGACCGCTGATGTCCAGTCAGATTTCCGTCACTTCAGCTCACCGTGTGTGCTGGTGTCATGATGGGAAACTGAAAAAAGATAAAAAGATACATGGTTTGTCAGTTGTTGTTTTTTTGGGATGTTTTCATATTCAGACATCACCAGTAAGCAGATGTATTACATAGCCTTGTCTAGTGCATCAAACAATTCATTAATTGCAGTAATTGCAGTAAATGAAGACTGTACATTTGGATTTGCACTGTGTTACATGACCCACAAGTTTGTGGTCTATTTATACATCTATATATTGCCATTCACACTCAGTGTGGATATCTCTGTATATGATGGCATAAAGACATAAAGAGTCAAATCTGATAAATCGCCCCAAGCGTTCCCTTTAAGCCACCTCACATGAATGGCAATTTATATCGGGAAATATAGCTATCGGTGCATTTTACAACTTTTAGTACCCAATGATTTAAATATTGGATATTTTAGTGTTTCATATTGGGAAGCTGATGATGGAAACATCTTTAACTTTACCAATGTATGTCTATGGGAAAAAAAGTATTTTGGGGCCTAAGGGCATGACGTGATTTCAATTAGGGCTGGAAAATAAACTGGAAGATAAATAAATATCTGGAAGTGTTGAGTTAAACAGAAGCTTACAATTACATTACATTTAGCTGACGCTTTTATCCAAAGCGACTTACATGCTATACAGTAGACCGTAGACACAGCAACGGTGAGCAATTAGGGTTAAGTGTCTTGCTCAAGGACACAACGACGCAGACTGCCGGAGCCGGGGATCAAACCACCGACCTTCTGATTGAAAGACCGACTTGCTAACCACAGACCTCCTCATCTCTACTACGCAGTCAGAGGCCCGGGGTAAATTGTGGAAAATGTAGGCCAGGTTGTTCTTGTTCATCAGGAGTCTGACACTGTCATAATTGTGTGTAATCAAACTAAAAAATAGCAGCACTCCATTTATCTTTACCAGTTAAAGGGTCATGGTATCGGGTATGCGGGCTAACTCTTCTGACTTGAAAATCTTAGTGAAACAGAGACATTGCTTTGACACTGAGCTTTTCCTGCTACGATAGTGTTGTGATGGCTAACTGATATGCATTTTAACAGTGATTTTAATTTCTCAGCAAAGCAAAAAAACAAAATAAAAAAGATACTACCTTTAAAATATTTAAGCTCATGTAAACAAAATGAGTTTTACCATTACCACCATGTTATCTTGTCCTAAGGTGGTGAATATCTGTGTGTGGGTGTTGGCTTCAGCCTTTGGCGTGCCGGCCATGGTCCTGGGAAATGTCGAGGAGGATGAAGAGCATAACAGTAAGTAATTCACAGTTACAAATAAAAATATTTCGGGAAGGTGTGAGTGAAGCCATTTACCAGTTTTTATAGCTTTTAATCACACAGTATCTGACTAACAGGCTCAACACACATTGTTGAGTGATCTTTTCCTCTTAATTTCCTATCAAACACGTATACAGAGATATCAAACCGTGTCTCTGCGATGTGACAAATGATACTCCACATGGTGCTTCCTGTTATGAACTTTCACACAGCAGGTGCACATTTACGTCTAAAAAAAACTAAAAAGAGATTTCCAGCTCTTGATCTCTTTCGTTGAAACGTTCAGCAGAGGTGACGTTGACATGCCAATGAGTGAACAGCATGAGTCACTCACTTTTGTGTTTTGATTATTTAAAGCTTGATGACTTCGAGTGCATCGGATTGGAGATAAAAATTTAGTGAAAGTAGAAAAACACGTGCAACTTGGTAACATCATTTACATCATATACATTATGCATGACTGAGATAAAGTGAATGAGGAAAATACAACTGGATTCAGAAATCAGCAGAAACCTAAAATTATCATGATTTGCACATGAATTATTATACCAATAAAGAAGAACCATAATACAATAAAGTGGGAATTTAGCTTGATACAGAGATGGTGTACACCTCTCTACAGAGTTGCAGATTTTTTGTTAGACCAAGATATTTTTTTTTACTAAACCAAACCAATTGATTTTGTTGCATTTTTGTTTTGTTTCATATTATGTCAATCATGTGTTATGCGCCCTGAATGCCCCCAGATGGGGGGCTCTGGGTTTGACCCTCTGAGACTAATTTACCACTAACACATATATGGCCTTATTATCTATCTTCACAATGGTTTTCTGTATATTATAACTTTTTAAATTTTTCAAATAGACCTTGTGAATGAGGAGATAATCAGGACTTCTTCTGCCATCTTAACACCAAACCCTCGTGGTAATGCCAAATCTCTCAATGCTTGACATGCTTTTGCTCATTTATCTGTTTCAATAGGAGCTGGTACCAACAGTTTATTAAGGAAACCAAGCTTACGACTCCATTTAATGACTGTGAAAAGCCGGTATGAAGTCTGCCTTTCATCGTTGGTTCAGCTTTCTTGTTCTGATTATTGAAGGGTGAAACACACGGCCTCAAAGCTGGCTTGAGAGCATGGCAATCTGTCCCCCATTTACATTTGATTTACTTCTATTTAACCTTCATTTCGCCAGAATAATCACATTGAGATATACGTACAATCTCTTTAACAAGGAGGTCCTGGCCAAGGAGGCAGCATAAAGGTTGCATACAAGCAAAACATAAAAACACAAAACAGCAAAAACATTCACAGAAAAGATAAGAGCTAAAAGAAAATACCATTAATCAAATAATAGTAGTTAAGTGTCAGTGTTCCATTTGCAAAATATATTGTTTAAAGCTTAGAGAGAACTGCAAATGCTATTCTGCATCCATATTCCACTCACTGTCCTCCCTCTGCACCAGGTGCCAACTATTCAATAATCATTGAGGCTCCTTCTATGAATGTCTTGCCATGTCTAAATAGAGGCACAATAAACATTTAGATATTGTAATTCAATACATATTTTTTTACAAAAAAAAAGCTACAACTGCCTTTAAACTTACTAAAAAGCTGCTACAATGTGCTGCTGCATTCTTAGCAAATACTTAAGTTTAAGTGAGTTTGTAACCATATTTGTTTTTTGGCATTGCATATTTCTGCAAACCATAGATGTGTTGAATGTGGATGTTTTTTCATTTGGTCAGAGCCAGCTGTTATGAAGGTATATGTGTGTCTTTATAAGGAGTAAAGTGCAGAACACGTGACTATTTTGAGGAAGCGTTATTGAAAGGTATGTGCTGCTGCTGTTGCTGTCCTGTGTGAGGTCAAAAGAAAACCTTGACTTCAAGCTTTCATCGTAATAGAAGAATATTTGGTAAGGGTGGTTGTTATTTACACTAGATACATTTGTATGGTTGTTACTTCTGGTTGTTGCATTATTATTTGAACACAAAACAAGTAGTTGTGTTGCCACAAGTGGCATTTTGTGTTTCTGCAAGCATGATATGGGACATATTTAAGAAATTATATTTATGGTTTGAATGTATAATGCCACAAAATGTTTTTTTTGTGTACCTCACTCTCTTTGATATACTAACATTTGATGGATAGCAGTAGTTTCATTCTCAGTTTGAGATAGACTTAAATAATTCCTCCTCTTATAGCTGCTTATCAGTTTCGGCTGAGTGGATCCAGCTGGGTCCTTCTTCTATTCACATGATATGCTGTGTCTCACTCTGTGTGTGTGTGTGTGTGTGTGTGTGTGTGTGTGTGTGTTTTAAAGCAGGGCATTTGCCTTATAGGGTTGTGTGAGAGTGATGATGAGCATTTGTGTGTGTGTGATCTGATCGTGCTGGCAGCCGTGGATATCATGACACTCTTGCTGTTGGAGTTTACAGCTCACAGATGGCAGCTCTTCTCCTAAAAAGGCCAAAGAATTCAAGTTATTCTTCTCAGTTTATATGGTAACAGGTGCACAAAGAACGTCATATGACCTCAAAGTGGCAATATATAGGGTTTTATAAAAAGCCAAAGCAGAAAGTGAACAAATATGTTGTCAACAGGGTTGTTAATTGATAGCTGCTAGCTTGACGTCTCTTCAGCAGCTGCTGAGATTTATTGCTTGTGAAACAACATTTATTGCCTCTATTCTGTTTTGGAACAAAGGAAATCCTGCCCACTGCAATTTTAACACACTGCCTGTTTAGCTTCGTTACTCATTTGTGTTATGACAGAGGACTTAACTGTTTACAACGTGTTTAGTTAAAGTTAGAATGGAGCAGATAAATATAATGTTGTAATTTATATTACTGTTGTTGTTATTCTTAGAACATCATAAAGCATTCTATTTTATTAATACAAATGTATTTTATGTTTTGCTTTCATTGGCCAAGGTCCTAATATGTATGACTTTTAATTTGAAGATCAAACACATCTATGTTGAAGTTTAAACTTCAATTTGACAGCTTTTTATAAATGACTGCGCATATACAACTGGTGTAGCCGGTACAGCTGCTAACTTCATGTCACGTATATAGTTCACCTAATATATTTAAAATGTATTAAGAAGTGGTCATTGAAAACTATTTTATAAAGACCTGAAACGAAAAAAAAAACTATCAGGCAGGTGATTGGATAAACCATCTGTCAATCAAACTCTCGAAGCGAATCAGGAAAAGAGCAATAAAAAAGCCTCCATGTGGTTCTTTGCTCTTCTTTTAATGAATACATATTTTACAGTTCTGATATAACTGATGCTATTGAAGCATCTAAACTAACCTTTTCGTCATTGTTGACAAACACTCGCCTCTCGGTCTCTTCTCGCACACACCTAAGCCACGCCCCTTTAGACACAATCGCATTACCTGAAGCCTGACAAGATAGATTTTCATGTGATATCTGATTACGTTACGGAATCTATATTGTTCTTAACTCCTGTCATGTGTTACTGAATTCAATGAGGTCATGTTTACAGTGTTAAGTGAGATAATAGATCAAGTGAAACCGAGGGACATTCTCTCATAGACGTCTATGCAGTCTGACATCTTGCAAACAGCCACCTCCTGCTGGCCATTAGGAAGAGTGCAAGTTTAAGGCACATCCACATTGGCTTCACTTTTCATAACAGGAGGTTGCTGCCTGTTTCTAATGGCAGCTGGTGCAGAAACGCTGATTTACAAAATGCTCCAAGAGAGGTCATCTTGGTTCTTCAAACCTTCCTTCCTGTCACTTTTTTGAATAGATCATGCACCTGTTTTCGAAAGGTTTGCATGGTCAGGGGATTGCTTGTACTTAAATGGGTTCCCTTCTGATCCTGAACCAGGCCTGAGAACCTCCAGCAGCAATTGCTGTTCCCCAGTTAGTGAGCTCCTTTAACACCATCCTTAAAAAGCCATTATCTTAAGAATGTTTCCTAATACCAATTTACATTTTCTGTTCAGCGTAATGTTAATGTTTCTTGATAATCATAACACATAAAAAGTAAATGCCGCCTGTTTGGCACAAAGAGGGGAAAACAACAATATTGCTATTAATATTTGTTATCACTAAACATAAAGTTATCACTAACTGAAACGGCAGTGATTTTCCACATGCCCACACATGGCACGCCTATAATCAGGACTATTTTGCAGTGAAATTGAGTAATATGCTGCAGCTAGCAGGGGAATGCAAGGCCTAGTGGTTAGATATTGATCCAGCATAAGCCTGCAGCTATACAGCCTAATCCTATAATCATTTTTATTAGTCTCCTCGACAGCTGAGCTACATCTCTGCTCTCCTGTTTACTTTATGCATCTCCTGTTGTGGCTCATTCATCTCTCATTTGTTCTTTTCATTGTTTTCCCTTCTCCTTATTTTAATTGACATCCTAATGTCATCAAATTCATGTCATTCTCATCTCATTCTGATCTCTGTGATCTTACGTCTGCCATTACCATCTCATTTTATGAATTTCCCTCATTTAATTCTCACCTCATCCAATTCAGTCTTGTCTGCTTCATTCCAAGCTCATCAAGTCAATTTTATTCATCCCTGGCATTTCTTTCTCGTTTCATTTTCATCTTATTCCATCCCCTAAATTATATTATCATGTCAGTCTCTCTCTTGTATCTCTTCTGTCACCATACTTTTATGTTATTCTCATAATCATCTCATATCTATGATTTCATTGTAATGAATTTGTCATTACATTATTTTAATTCACATCTCGTTCTCCTCTCCCTTGTTTTATTCTCTGTATCTCAGTTATACTCTTCTCTTTTCCACACCTCTCTTGCATACTCTCGCCATTCTTCTTATCCATGTATCACCAATATCATCTCATTTCTTTTTTCCTCCAACCTTTACTCTCCTCTGCTTCCTGTGTATATTACACATTGTGGATCTTGCCCTGAAGCTGTTTTTATTCATCTATATTGCTTTGTGACTGCTGCCTGTACAACATATTTGGGGGAAACATTCAGGGATAAGTAACGTTCACCCTCCTCCACTTCTAATCCTCTCTTCATCTCGCTGTCTCCTCTCAACAAAGCAAGCGGCTTCATAACCTGACGGCTGCAGGAAAAGTCACTGCTTGACTCTCTCAGTAATTGCGCCATCATCTGGATACCTGCCGAGTGTAAAGTTGATTGCGTCAATGGCTCTCGCTATATGAGAAGGCCATGCAGATCGACAGATATTCCTTGCTTTATCGTAGATATCCCATGGAGCATAGCGTGCAGCTTCTACTTGCTGATTGGCATCAGCTGTTTCATTCATGCTTCACAATCACAGGTTCATTCACCAGTTGTTTAACTATCAGATATTCAATTTTAATCATGAAAGTGTGCACTGTGGTCATTTCCAACATTGTTACTCTGCATACTCAACTGCAATCCTAACATTGCGTTACTGGACCAACATATTTTGCACAGTTGTAGGAAAAGTACTTACCAAACTACATTACAATACAAGAACAATGAGACAGTTAGCAGAGACAATATGTCTAACCATCCATATTATTCCAGTAGATGTATTTATTGGTCACTCCAACAATTTAGTAGATGAAACTTTAGGCATCTAAACAGATTACATTTCTTTTTTTTATTTAGTTGATGTATTATTTCATAATTATTTGATTTATTATTTAAGTTTATTTAATCTGAAATCCTGTAGCATAGGCAATTCAACCAATGAATTATGTCTACATCTTCCATCACAAACTAAAAACAGACCTTTTTCGACTATACCTTGAATAAGGAAAGTAGCACCGTAGTAACACTTCAGTAACACTCAAATGGCACTTACTGATAGCACCTTGTAGTTTAACTTTATTGAAGAAATTGTAATTTCTACTCATGGTTGAATGCACTTATTGTAAGTCGCTTTGGATAAAAGCGTCAAATGTAATGTAATGTAATGAATTGCCTATGCTCCATGAATTGAAGCGAATGAGAGAGAACTAGGGTTGTGTCATCTGCATCAGCGACATTAACGGAGAAAGGCTTTTCTTTAATGTAAATAAGAATTATATTAAGGAATAATAATTGACCCCTGTGGAACCCCACATATCAGTCTGACTTTCCCTCAACACGTCGTCTGTTTTTTTAACCATTTGTATGTAATATCATTAAAACCGATCTGAACGGTGGTGCAGTGGCTAGCTGTGTCACCTCACACCAAGAGGGGCTGGGTTTGATCCCTGATACCAGCCGTCCTTCTTTGTGGAGTTTGTGCGTTCTCCCCGTGGCAGCGTGGGTTCTCTCCGGCTTCCTCCCACAGTCCAAAGACATGCAGCTCAGGTTAACTGGAAACTCTAAAATTGCCCATTTGAGTGACTGTCAGCTGTGATCGGCTCCAGCTGTTTGGATATTGGAATTGAATCATTCAATCAGAAGTCTGAATACAAGACTCCAGATGTCTTTCCTTCCTTTATTTACGAATAAGAGGGAAAAAGTAACTACAGTAAAGTTATGTGTCTCATAGTTATGTGTGAAGGGGGATGACATGGAAGATACATTGTTGAAATAAAAAATCCAGCAATAAAGTGTGATGGAAGAGAACTGTAACAAAAGAGTAATTGAGAAATACCATTTGGAGTGAGTGAGTGTGTGTGTGTGTGTGTGTGTGTGTGTGTGTGTGTGTGTGTGTGTGTGTGTGTGTGTGTGTGTGTGTGTGTGTGTGTGTGTGTGTGTGTGTCGCCCAAGACACACACACACGCATGCACGCACATGCAATAGACACACACATGGGAAAAATCTACACACGCATGCCAACTTGTGGAAGTGTCTGAAACAAACTGACACACACACACACACACACACACACACACACACACACACAGCTTTCTGACAGGCATGCATCAGACCCATATGTTTTGCCTGAAGCTACGATGTGATGTAAACATGCAAATGTCATACACCGGACAAAACATGATAATATACGACTCACACACACGCATGAACAGGTTAAGGCCAGAACACATCAACACAGCTTTGATTTTCAGATTGTCTCTTGGTGTTACCGTCAAGGCTCTGCTTTTACGAATTGTTGATCAGGATTGTCATTGATTGTCAATCCCAGAGCTGTCAAACTTATTAGTGAACTATAAATCAAAGGGGGAAAAAGCAAGGCTGCATTAACCTCTACATGTTAAATCATATGACCTGCTTGACCTGCTGCCTCCGCGACCCGACCCCGGATAAGCGGTGGAAAATGGATGGATAAAAGCGTTAAAGCGTTCAGTTTCAAAGTACATATAGTGACAGCCAATCAACACGCTTCTTCTACTCAAACATATTTAGAACTGTGTGGCAAATTCAAGTCCAGGTGACATGACCATGTTTTCAACGTGTCTGTATGAAACCTGTGGTTAACTAGAAATATGTGGTTGTATGGATCATCCTTGAATAGGGACCCTATTCAACAGTGCCTGTAAAATCCATCTTGAGCTGTAAGGTCTGCATGAAAGACCAGGTCAACATGTATAAGCCCTGCTCAGCAACTGTCAGAGCCATTTGTCAGCCAGGAGCTCAAGAAGCTGACACAGCTGGAAGACTCAGAGATACACTTCATACGTGGATAAGTTCACATATTATC
Organism: Cottus gobio; assembly: GCA_023566465.1. Classification (NCBI taxonomy): domain Eukaryota; kingdom Metazoa; phylum Chordata; class Actinopteri; order Perciformes; family Cottidae; genus Cottus; species Cottus gobio. The sequence goes on along the minus strand of CM042215.1, from coordinate 10,828,644 downwards.
AACTGCCTTCAAGCTGTATTGTGTACATGCCTGAGACTTATGAACACAGCCTGTACAAATGTTCTTCCTATTCATTTCAGTCATTTTTTATTTTTTCTATTTGGCCCTGAAAAACTTTCATTCTATCTCTAGTCTGAAAAACAGCTACGGTCACCATTGCTCTCGGCACAACTAATGGCAACATAATATGTTCTTCTCAAAAAGAAATTAAAGTCGGAAGGGAAAAAGATAGAATAATGCTGTTAAACTCTGATTACAAATGGAAGAGGGAAAGGGCAGAGGAGATTAGTAAAAAGAGAGAGGGATAATAAAAAATCCAGAGATCAGAGAATTGGATACATATATTTTCTACAGAGAATAAAGGTAAGGAAAGGAAAAGAAAGCAAGAAAGCAAGAAAAGAAGTACAAAAGATGAAAGGAAAATATATTAAAAGGAGAATAAATGGAACAGATGCAAATGGAAAATAAAAGGCCAAATAAAAAGCTTTTTAAGCAAGAGATTTAAGCAAAATTAACTGAACGAGAAATATAACAGGACGTGACAAAAGTAAGACAATTGCAACAGAAATAGATGAGAAGAGCAGCGAGAGAAAAATACAGACCATCCAAGAAAAGAAAAGGTAGACTAAATGCAAAAGAGAGAAAAGAAGTGATAAATGAGAAGAACGAAAGCAGAGGTGGAGAATCGCCAACTGTGAAATGGAAATCCGGATAGGACACACATCCCTGGTTATATAGGAAAAAGGAACTGGAGGGATGGAGGGAACTGATGACAGATACTGTAGGCAGAACAATCTGTGAACAGAAAAAACCTAGTAGATCATTTAAATGTTATGTTTTAAAAATCCCTCAGGGGACTACTGTCTTCATTGAAAGTTTGGGGTTACACATTTTAAATCTTGTTTTATAATTCTCCAATATGACTGTTATACTCTCAAAGCAGGCTTACAGTTAGCTGTTAAAGTCATGTGGTCGGTTACAATATGTATGTACAGCATGGCCTAATGCGTTGATTTCTTCAAAATAAATTATGCCATTGGGTGTACTAGCAGTTGGTGGAATCGGCAACCAAAAAGTAGCTTCAGAGATGTTTCTAACACACCAAATTCGATGCACATACTTTTAGCACAGCCTAGTATCCGAGGAATTAATCTTCAACACATTACGTGTGTCCAGTGACAACTGAAGTGGTGGGCTTTTGATATGGTATGGAAATAAGGGTGGAATGAATGCCTGACACTGAATGTCAATCAAAAGTGTACCTACAAACCGCTCCGAAGAGATGTTTGCTTCCTGGGAGTGGTACTTCCGGCTTGGTCAAGCAATCCAATTGACTCCTACGTGGGAAGCCAGTGAGGGGTCATGTCCTTTTTATGCTGAATTAGCGATTCCCACTGGTTGGCTGGGATTTCAACTTTCATTGAGGTGGAAACTGTCTGCAAAATCCTGTCTTTTTTACGGCTAAACTGAAGGTTTTGTAGATGTATCTTCATCTAATAGCTATTTCATTTAAGATTTTATCTTACCATTATTTGATGAAAAACACAGGTTTTGTAACGTATTTTGTCAACTTCGTCATGTGAGTCACATGAATTGTAAGTCACTCTGTAGTCACGTGACTACTGACTATCAACCATGATATTCCCAAACAGCCGTTGAGTGACTACTGTTAAAAGTGCCTAGCGCTGCAGAGAAGCTTTAACGGGACAGCAATAAATCCACAAGATTTATTTTTACTGTACCAGGTCCCGAGAGAGCTGAGATATTGGATGTATCTTGTCAAACTACTGAAAACGGCATGCATTTGGTGTGGATTTATCAACATATTTCTATGAAACAACATGTTTCTGTATGTTTTTAGGTGTGGCTTAACACAGTGGGCCAATACAAGTAGAACGCCTGAGAGAAATATGCCTGGATTGGTAAAGGTTAATCCTGAGCCCCTTTCTGTGCCTAAAACCTCCACAGAAATGTAAAAGTCCATTGCAAAGTGTTTTATGATTATGATGTAGCTGTTTAGAAGCTGAATCTCTAGTCATTTAGGTATTCATGTTGTTGTGTGTATCAGCGTACTGACAAGCTGTCAGCCTGTCTCTGCAGCAGAATGAGAATGAAATTATAGAGAATAAATCAAAATGTCTGCAAGGTTGGCTCTCAGAAATGCTAGCAAAGATCAAGACAGGTGAGAAGGGGAAGATGAAATGAAGGTAGAAATAAGAAGATGATCTGGTCACGTCACAAACCCACATTACACTCCAGAAAAAAAAAAACTGTAGGGATTAAAGATGCAGCGGCGACTTTGCTTTTCTTATATTCTCTTTATATCATGTCGACATGCCCTTTCACCCACCATGAGGAAGAATGATTTACCCACAGGGATCAATACCATTATTACATTTGTTGGTGCTGCTTTCTTTTAAGTTTTAGATGAGATAGCCATTTACAGCATTTTTTAAAACATATAAACTTCACCGCCAACCAAGTTATTACTATTCCTGTCCTTTCACACAGACTTTTACTGGGCTTTTGATCAATGGCTGGAACGTGGCATTAATGGAGTGGAGGCTATGGCTGGGAACACCCACACACTATAAATCATGCACATTCATGGCCCTGCAAGATGCAGTGGATAAAAGCATCCACCAATTGGAATAATATATCAACTTTTTCTTTCAACAGTTCCTATTCATATTTGTTTAATCTAGCTCCCTCGAGTATTTATGCAGTCTATTCTGCAGTATGTGTAGGTATCGTGTTATCTTACCGGTGCAAACACATTTTAAGGAAGTTACGCAAAACAGGCATTTATTTTTATTTTTTAGCCAGAATCACGACATCATAAGTATGATGATCAAGTTCCTTGTGACTTTGGTGGAGGAAAAATAAGACAAAGATACCACTTAATCTATTGATTAATTGGTTTATGATTTTTTTTCAGAGCATTAATAAAGCAGCAAACACATATTAGCAATTGCATCGTGAGCAGAGAATAAAGTCCCTTTCCCTCTGTGTGTGTTGTAAACCAAGCTTCTCCGTGCCTTGTTTACTTCCTAGCAGAAGCGTAACAGTGACCCTCTGGTCCCCCTCATGAACACTGTTGGCTCTGTGGGCACTGTTGCTTAGCAATGTTAGCACAATTAACTCCTAGCTGCCGGCTCAGCTGTGACCATGTTGAGAGCCTTTTGGAGGCAATCCCTCAAAGATAGATATGCTCCAACTTTGGAATTTAGCAGCGTTGATACTTCAAATTATGGAAACCCTTACTGACAATTGTAGATATGGTAGAAGAGTGTGGTTTTAAAGCATAAAAACATGAAGCTTAAAACAGTAAAGCTTTTATATTCAAGTGTTGTTGCTTCAGGTGGGACAATGATTTACTGCGAGTTGTGCTCATGAGGGTGTGTTAAATTTCACTAATTCATTTAAAAAACACTTGTTAGTGTTGGATAATTATTATAATGACAGTAACTAGAAGGCACACAGCGAGTGGTTGAACGGTTCTCCAACATCCTGTTATACCTTAAAGCCTAATTGCTTAAATGTTTTTGGTGAGTGATTTCTAGGCCTTGCAAACAGCCTCACGATTAAAAAAGCATCAGAGTTGTGATTGAAACCAATTCTAACGAATGGATTGTCAAAATAAAAGAATGGACTTTTTTTTTGCCAGTCTCATATCATCAAATCTGTTTTACAGAATTGTATTCAGCAATGCCAGTTTAATACCTACATTTGAATAATGTAAAATGTAACCAATGTGAAACATTTTCCCATGAAAAGATCAATGTATGAAACCCTAACTCAAGATGACTCATATTTCAAAGCTGTAAATTCATAAATGTTCGCTGTATTGCAAGTGAGAATGGGATTTATTCTTTTAATTCTGTTTATACCCTCGTTAACAGCATCACTCGAGAGATGGCATTGTCTGTTTTCCGATGGATTGCCATCACATTTGTTACATACATTCATGGTCTCCTTGGGATTAACTCCAATAGTGAAACCTTAACTATGTATCTAGCGCCATTATCTGGTCAGAATTTCCAGTTGTGAGAATATGTGTATTTTTCAGGTTCGTCATATCCCGAGAGCTAATGAGCTAATTGGTAAACACTGCCCCCCTTGGATCTGCAGTAAATCTCTTCCTATTAGTTGGATGTGAAGAGGCTTACTGTTTATTTTTTAGCTTTCACTCACTGCTGAGTCATCTTTTTTATGTTCTCTTCAATTTGTGATCCATTGCTTCCTGCATCCAGTGTCAAAACCCAACAGCTGAGTTTAATCTGGGCAAACAAGGTGAATTTATTTAGTCTTATCATGAGGACTGCGATGCTGTTCTCTGTTGGGATTTAGGCTAAAAGCACAGATGTGTCTTTGTACAAATGTTGTAAAATTTATTTTTTCATCATCATTAACTGAATTGATGAGGATGATGATGATGAATAAACTGATTAAACTATGTGAAAACTGACTTTCCTATCATAATTAATTAATCCTGCCACACATTTGCTTCTATGTACCAAGATAATCATAACCTACTATATATGCAGATTTGTTTTGATTATTTCCTCAATTATGCGTGCCTGTCTTCTATTATTAGTATCACTGCCTAATCTACATTAGTAATTTGTATTTTGAATGAACAATTATTATTCAGACGTCATCCACATTGTTCTTTGTAATAAACAAAGCAGGCTTTAATCCTGGTTTAATTACATAGTGTGTGAATAATGTTGCATGCAAGTCACCAGACAATCCAGGAGTCTTTATTGAATAATTGCTGCGCAAGAAATAGCTATTTTGGAACTGATTATATGGTTGATAGTAGTTGTTTAACTTTTATTAAGAGAGTAATACGATCAGTCACCCCCTTCTTCCAGTCTTCATGCCAACTTAGACTAAAGACATCCTGGACTTACTCTGTCTGCAATTCCCATTTATTTTCTCGCCACGTATTCAACTTTTGTATTTAATCTCTTTTCTTCTCTTCCTCTTCTCCAATATATCTAGGCGTTGAGTGCATTATGGTTTTACCTGGAACAAAGAGTCGCTGGGATTCTGTCTTCGGTATCTGTGTCTTCCTGTTCTCCTTTCTCATCCCCGTTGCTATCATCAGCATCTGCTACAGCCTGATGGTCAAGCGCCTTCGCAACGTCCGCATCTTGTCCGGCTCCAAGGAAAAAGACCGCAACCTGCGGCGCATCACCAGGATGGTCCTGGTTGTGGTGGCAGCATTTGTCGTCTGTTGGACACCCATCCAGATAATGGTCCTGGCTCAGTCTCTGGGTTTCATCCTGACCAGTTTCTTCACACTGGTCCTGATGCACTTCTGCATCGCGCTGGGCTACGTCAACAGCAGCTTGAATCCTGTTCTCTATGCCTTCCTGGATGAGAACTTCAAGCGTTGCTTCCGGGAGTTCTGCAAACCCTCGCCATTTCGCCTCGACACCCAACAGTCGGGCAGGATGAGGAGCATTGCTAGGGAGGTGGCGGCTGCTTACAGCTACAAGGCTGATGGCAGGGGGTCAGGAGGAGGGACACCCAATCCAGCATGACTAGGCGTGGAGCTCCCCTTGGTGGGGGTAGACCCCAAAGAGAGGGGAGAGAACCAGGGGACAGGGAACTCCAATACAGAATTGACTCAGATTACAGCTCTCTAGCGGCACGAACCCCCCCGCCCTCCAACTAGAAGACTGGCTTGGGGTGGGGGGGAGGGAGATGAGGAGGATGGGGTTGAAAAGAAAAGAATTTAGGAACACGGAGAAGGATGACAAACAAAGGGTACTTACAGTATGTGGGTGGATGGAAGTGGAATATGTTGAAAGCTTGGATGGGATGGTATGAAGGTATGAAGAAGATGGTGCCAGATATGGGAGCATCTGAAAGCATTCTGGATCCTGGATCAAGGAATGACTATGGTCATAACTCTGCTGAAGCAGTCATATATTTTGGAATGTAAAACTTTCATCCAACTATCTTGGTGGACATAAACACAAAAGAGGTAACGTCATTATTTGACACTTCAGCTCCCAAAACAAAAGCCTCACTAAAAGAAACGGCATGTATCAACTGAATCTGGTATCAGTTGCAGCATCTCTAGAAAGATGCCTAGCTCTGTACTAGTATGAGAAGGCAGGGGTTGGGGAGAGACATTTGTAGAGACCATGTCAAATATTTAATACAGTGGGTACATATACCAAAATAAAAAAAAATACCATGCACTACTTGGTGCTTGTAGAAATAATATAAACAATATTGGAAGCACGGATGGTGGTTATCTGGCGGTAAAGACTACGAACTGAAGACCTGCCAAGGAGTAGTTCAGCTATCTGAAAGTGTGAAATAGAGAATAAACACTTGTATTACAGTTTATTGTATCTTTATCAGTAGATGTTTCCGAATTAACAACTTCCTGTGTCCCACACCCATCCCAGTATGGGGTCTATAATGGTGTATCGAAAGGTGGACTAAATGGTAATATGCTGCTGTCGTATGAGCCCTTGTAAGGACTGGGCAATCAACGTATAATGTGATATTTCAGCCTTTAGACATGAAGTTGGATGTAAAACAATAGCTGGCATAAGAAAAAGAACAATGTGCTGCAAGCTGCTCTTGAACAATATTTCTTAAACTGTGTCTATGGACCCTGAATGGGTCACATGAATGTTATTTCTTATCAGGGAAACATTTCTCAATGTGTTCTGAAGAAAATGAAGCCTGGGAAACCCTGTCAAACAAGTGTTTGAGAGTTGTTGTGTTTTTTGAAAAGTTCTATGATCACATGAGGGGTGGGGGGGAAATTAAGAGTTTCGGGCCGAGGAAAAACTGGTGGTATTGTAATCTGAAAAACAACAAAAAGTAAATGACAGAATCAGTGTATGTGACAAGCTGGGCCTGGGTATTAATTATTTATCTTGTTCTTGTTCCACAAGATGAATGACAGTGTCTCGTTGTGGTGTGTCCACACATGAAAGGTCCATTAGCCTGTCAATCAATTTTGCACCTAGGACTTGATCATTTTTGCCACAAACATCATCTTTCTTATTTTATCTACATGACCTGGGCAAAAAACTAATTCAAATAATCTGTTTTAAATATTTCTTTGAAGCACATCTGAAATGCAGAAGTTGTCTAATAACAATTAAGAGATTAGTGGTCCTAAATTAGTTCTTCTTAATTGGAATGAAAATTTAAAAACAATCCCCATATTTTGAAACAACCTTACAAGATGATATTTACAATTGAACCAGATATCTCTTGTGGAATTTTTCGTTTAAACGTTTCTTTTTTACGTTTAAAAATGAAAACAAGGAAATCAGCAGTACCTGAAAGCAAACTACCTGAGCTACACTGCAGTTGGCCAGTTGAGCCAACATTGCCACAGTCAGTTGAAAAAAACAAAACATGAATGTTTGATAGTAATGATGATGAGTAGGTCTGCCTATCATTTATACTTGATATGTGTGGATTCTGCTTACTGATTCTAGTTCTTATTGAATCATTATTTTGAATCTTTGTATTTTGTTTGAGCACAAACGAAAACCAACGCAATGTTGAAATCCTTAACTTTTCATTGCTGGATGCTTTGGCGACACGCTGTGTGCTGGAGGTACCACCAAATGCTGTTTAATATAACAATCCCAGAAGATTGGGGGCCGCAAAACAAAATTGCTGTTTTAAAAAAGAATTCAGGCAATAATTGGTCTTTTCCATTGGTCTGTGGGCAATGATCAGATTTTATGCTGCATACAGCATGATTCTGAACAGCAAAAGTGAAAGTTGGTTACCTGACTCTGCAACCTATTACCTACAGCTCTTCATCTAATGAAAGATTATATATTGCTAAACATAAAAATTGACACTTTTTCACAATTTTGGCTTCCTTAAAGAGTACGTTTTCATAAATTGTGAGGTTGTTTTTGAAAATTGTATTATTATTTTCTTCTGATTAATAGCTGAAAAAAGCAAGTTCAATGTTTGCAATTTCACAACTTCCAACTGTAACGTTATCTGATTCTGAAGCATTATGGTTGCGTTCATGAAAAAACATTGTTTTCTAGCATCTGTTGCAGAAAATTACCTTTTCCCTTCTTACCTGCATTGATTACATTTCTCTGTATCATAACTGTCTTCTGCAAAGCTTAGTCACACTTTTTTGCACTACCTCTGACCTGCCATACTGTAATTACTAAACATAAGCATTGATGCATTCAAAACTGGTGATATAGAAGTTTATTAGCATAAAGAAACCAAAGTTTGCATTTAGGAAAGTTTGTTGTTGTTTTAGGGAAGAGCTGGTTCTTTTAAATTTGTGTATAATTCAAATACCAAACCATATGTTGATATCCAGCCCTTATCATCTATTAGGGATTTAGTTGGTAATCTGACCCACTGTAGAAAGAAAATGTCTTTATTTCTGTAAAAACAGTTATGATCAAATTTAAAACATCCTGTTTAAATACTATAAGCATGCTTGCAGCTCAAGTTTTACTTTCCCATAACACCATGTTATTTCGGCATTTGGAGAAAAGAAAACTGAACATGCAAAGGGAATATATTTCATCTTTGTTTAGAAAATCATACATATGGGTATGATGTTTTTTTCCCCAGGTCTTTAGCTGCTGTCAGGTTTGGGGAATCAGAAGTGAAACTGATGCTGTTCCGACTCAAGGTAGGGATCGGGAGTATTGGTGGTGAACTCTGGGTTTGAGATATTTTTTGGTGGGGACAATTACATTGGTTGGGGTTGGGAACGAGTTCTATGAGTTAGTCATTTAGACTCCCAGCACCACGGTGGCAAAGCAGACTATCGGGGTCACATTGCTTTGACCCCACTCTAAGGGACAAAGGGGCTCTCTCTCTCTTCTTCGTGTCTTAAAGTGGAAATCCACTCTGAAACAGAAACCACATCAGGTATTCTCTTTTCCCTGTGCAGTTTTGGAAATAATACTGACTACAGTAGACTAGATGCGGTATTCCAACTGTAGGACATCTTCTGGGATACTTAATTGACTGACAGAAATAAACAATTGTGAAAAAATATGAACCATTCTGATGAAATTATGAAAATATTATGATTTACTTCTGTTCTTAGCTGTAAATGTGTCTCTCACATAAGTCTAACTGTGACAATTTCAATGCTTTTTCGTAGTTCTATTTGTAGCAGTTTTTATATGAGCCCTATTGTGATGAACAAAAACTACCTTCCTACCTTACATTTTTTACCAAATGTTTGCAAAATGTTAGGACAAAGTATAATCAAAAAGTAAAAAAAGTAAAATCAGTTGTTGTTATCAGTCCTTAAAAAAAATCAGATTATCATGAACAGTCATTAGTTCCAATGCAGAAACTGGTTCTTTTTCAATATCTGAATCTACTGTATATTTAAAAGGCCAATGTTGATATTTATTTGAATTATTTGTTTGTTAAGCTTAATGTTTGCTTTAAAGAATCCAACAAATGGAATTTGTATTTCACATTTTTGGAGTTACACACTTTGGAAATTAAAATCTTTGGCTGCAGTTTCAGCGAGTCAGATAGCGGTTAAACTGATCAGGCCTTAAGAATGAACATGTGGATTCTGTTTTGGGGTTGGTGTCCCCTTTAATTTTAAATGTGTATTTCTTAATATAATTTAGTCATTTTTGATTGGTTAATATGTCTTTTAAATTTGCTTTTTAAATATTCTGATGAATTTCAGGATAGCAAGGACACCATTTGCTGTCATGAAGGGTTGTGGATTTGCTGTCAATTGTATTGTTTAAGTTATGTCTGTGCAAATCAATTTCTTTTCTGCAGTTACTCTTTGCAGCATATATAAAATCTTAAATAGTATTATTTTGTTTGAGAGGAACCATTCTATGAACTTACATTGCCTTAAATATCAAGTGAAGTCTGCAAACTGAAGCTCGCTCTCTGGCTGGATAAAATGTGTTCTAGTTTTTACTGGTGCTTCGCTGTTAGTTTCTACTAGTCAGGACCTGTATTCATAAAGCCTCTGAAGACAAGAGCCATCAAGCCAGAGAACAATTCAATTTTGAGTTTGTATTTCTTATAATAGCTGTTTTTACCCATACATTTACACTGTAACCCCAACTACTTTATTACTAACTGCTAAAATATCAGTGCTAAATGTAATGCCATTGACTCTTTTGGCATTTGAGGAATTTTTTTGTTCTTCTTTAAACATATTAAAATAAAACTGCATGCTGTCACTTTTGGTGAATGTGTGTGAAGGTAGCACACACCGACAACAATTTAAACATATGCCGTTTGTGCTCAAAACACCATAAACCAACCTCCTCCATGACGAGAAAGAAATTGTACTTAAATTTAAACAGATATCTCATATTCTTAGACTACTTTATATACTCAAAATATGGCATTTTAAAATTAATTGCCGTTTTTTGTAAAATCCTTAGACAATTAAATAGTCCTTTTATCAGTAAATGATTTCTGAGAGTCATGTCTGAGAGGCTTTGATTGTGCGTGCAGCAAAGTGCGCCATCACTTCACATATGACGAGGCCATGATCACGTCATTTTCTAACGTGCCCCTTACATTGGCTTCACTACAGCGATTAGCTTAACATTTTGGAAAACTTGTGTCTGCTCTTCCGACATTTGGTTCATGGGAAACTTCAAAAAGAGTTTGAGTCAAAGGTTTAAGCAATGTTCTTAGTCTGTGCTCAAGGTGTAACAATTCTCATATGACTTAAAAACAGTTCCTTTTTCCTATATTTAAGTTGCCCTGCCATAAGCACGGTAATACACTCCCAAGGTGTTCGGATATAGAAAATATTGGACCCGGCTTTGCCTCTACATTGTGCCATGTTCTCATATCCAGATTCACCACACATTATTGTACACTAAGTCTAACTTTTCAAACCAAGGCCATATGGTATTTAAAAAACCGGGAGCGGAATCTTTTTTTAAAGAGTTGTTTCTAAATAGTCTGGCTTTGTGAGGCTCATCTTTGACACGTAAAGCTTCATAAATTCTCGGAGCTCTACAGTGTTTCCACACCCCTGGTATTCTTGATGATTAAGCCTGTCTGTTCTTTTCTTAAGATAATTTTATGAATACTGGTCATCTTTTGTACAACCTAGCAGACTTTGTGTAGTAAAAATGTCCAGAGCATCAAGGACACTCGCTTCGACATGATTCACCTTTATCAAGGCGAAGCTATAACCTAGCTGTTAGGCTCTTTGTGCTTAACTGTTTATGTTCAAACTGAAGGCGCTACAATATTTTGTATAACTGTTTGGTGTTTTTTTTGTAGCACAAAATTACATAAAAAGGCCTCAAAGAGGGCAAAATCCTCCCGTTTAACAATGCAGAGTGAGCATAATTATACTGTCTGTTAGCTCTGTATAAACATTCTCTTTTAATATTACACTTATGTAAAAATATGAAAATGGTTTAATGTCTGACCTCTTTCCCTTGTTATTCTTGGTGTATGAATACAAAACTATTTCTTGCTAACCGTAATGGTACGTATTGTTACCTCTGTGCATCTGAATGCAGGGAGATTCCTTTCATTTGTTTACATTTTACAGACCACATGAATGTCAAATGAAAAAAACTGTTGAAAATCCAAATTGAGGAAGACAAAAACATACAATGTTGATGTTGTTGTTATTACTATTATTGCTATCAAAAGAGAAAAACAGTGTCGCCTTAGTGTTTTTTGCTGTGCGGGAGACTGTCCAGTATGTATCTATGTATTACTTGTGGACTGCATTTTGCTCACTGCCTGAGTTATGACATGAAACAGTTCTTAGAGCTGTTGTTGCTGTCAAGGCCCCAATCCTCACCTTTTTTCAACCACAAATCTGCTCACACAATTTGACTTTGATCACAAAAGTCGTTTTTACAGTTTTTATCTCATGTTAGGGTTGGGACTAGGTCAGAGCATCAGCCAAATGCTAAAATGTGATATAATTGTATTGGTTTAAATATTGGCTGATGCTATCCGGTCACAATTTGCTATTAGTGGGATTTGAGTATTGGTTGTGATTGGTTGGAGTCAGGTGACAGAGCTGTTTATATCACATCACTCTGGCTGTAGCGACATAAACTTAACGTTTCTGTTCTGCAGATGGCAGACTGAACTACCATGCTAGCTGGCTTGTCGTTAAAGCATAGACTTTTTGCTGAAGCTTGAATTTTAAATTGTATATTTTTCTCTGCATATTAAATGAATAAATACATGATGGCCATGCAAGACTCATTCTGTTATTATTTTAACTGTTTGCCTGACTGACTCCAGGGGCCTGTTGCACAAAACTAGGATAAGGGATTAAGCCAGGATATCTTGGTGATCCTGGCTCAATTGATCCGTAATCCGGTTGCACTAAAGATGGATAGGGGGCAGGAGGATATGTTATGGTATAAATTACCATGGAGATTTATTCTGTGGAGCTAGCCTGCTCCAAACCAGGCTAAATTCCAGGATCTATTTAATCTCATCCCTAATGTCAGTCAGCAGTCACCACAAATGGAAACCAATAGTTATTTCACTGCTCACTATACATTGTTATCACATATAACTAGACCCACTGTCATTATTTAAACGTTTGTGATCATTAATTTCAATGATTTTGGATAAAAAATGATTTTTAGATGATGTTGCTATCATTAGATAATTTACAGTTTCCCATAGACTATAAGGCTATATATAAAATGATAGAATATTAGGGCCACAGAGGGGAAAAAAAGACAAGTCATAATATTGTAACCAGTTGTTTTAAAGGAGGACAGTTGTTAAAATGACAGATGTGGGGCATTTCGTGAAATTGTACTTCAGTATGGTTTCATAAACAAAGACATGCTGATGTGCCAGAATATTAAGTATCACATTGTCATAAGTATCAAAACTGTAAAAACAATATGTAGCTTTTCTGCAGAAAGAACCAGCCTCATAAATTTATGACTTTATCCTTTTTCTTCAGTGTGGCCCTAGTACTCTGTCATATAAACAAATACACATTCCATATGAATATAAAAACACAATGTGTAACATTATGTTCCTTTATTGAATAAGGACAAAACAAAGCAGGTAAACCATCAGCTCCTTTCGAAACTGAAGTCACAGTGACTCTACAAGATGGAAAGCACAGAATCCAAGCATATTATACAAAATGATACATACACATTCAAAGGTCTGTATATAACACACCCTGCATGTCTGCACACTAAAATAAATGCAGGACAAATCCATACACATCAACTGAACAGACAAATGAATGGATGCAGTAGCCTCCCTGCAGCCTTGTATTACACACAGTATACCGCACAAACATCATAAGAGGCCAAATTCGTAAAAAAACGAACCCAAAAAAACCCAAATTCCTCTGCCACCGCAGGACATATTTAACCAAAATTGAAAGCACACATACTAACTAAAATAATTCAACACATATTGGTCCCTCAGCAGCCGACCACTGTCGTCATCAGGGAAGATTGCCGGATTGTCCCAGTCCATGGCTGGTGGCACTCTGGGGGCCCTCTCCTTCCTCAGGCAGGCCACATTGTGGAGGACAGCACAAGCCACAGTAATATCACATGCCCTAACAGGGCTGACCCTTAATTTGTGAAGGCAGTGAAAGCGTGCCTTCAGGAGGCCAAAGGTCATTTCAACTCTGGCCCTGGCATGGGCATGGTTGTAGGCCTGCTGTGCTTCCTGGGGGTCTGTGAAAGGTGTCAGGAGAAAAGGCTGGCAGCCATACCCCCTGTCTCCCAGCAACACACCAGAGAATTCACCTGTCAACACAAAATCTCATCATTACTACCTCATAAACACAGTGATATTCTTGACACAGCCATGATGGTTATAAATAGGGGTTGTGTGGCTTACCTTGTGATAGGCACTGATAGATTTCAGAGGCCGAAAGATTCTGGAGTCATGGACTGAGCCAGGCCATTTTGCCACAACATTGCTGATCACACAGTCAGCATTGCAGACCATCTGAAATCATAAGATGAGGAATATTACACCAATCAATGCACATCACTGGCAATGCAGAGTGTTCGTCAATGGACAATATCAAAAAGTTATGTTCACCTGAACATTAATGCTGTGAAAGGATTTCCTATTCACAAAATCGGCCTCATGGGCACCTGAGGGGGCTTTTATCCTTATGTGTGTGCAGTCCACTGCACCAATGACATTGGGGAAACCTGTCACACAAAGTAATGAGTATCCTACTATGTGTTAACAGTTGTCCTGTAATTTGTAGATCCTCTTACCTGCAATCCTATAGAACTCCTCTTTGATGTCACAGAGTCTTCTGTGGCCAGGGAAGGAGATGAAGACATCTGCTAATGCTTTGATAGCCAGACACACACTCCTTATTGTGCGGCAAATTGTGGCCTTGTTCAGCTGTTCTGCATCCCCCACTGAGTACAGGAAGGCTCCACTAGCAAAAAAGCGCAAGGCCACACAAACCATTTGCTCCACACTCAGTGCATGGCTCCGTGCAGTGCGGTGCTTAATCCTGGGACCCAGTAGTCTGCATAGATACCTGATGCCATCTGCAGAAAACCTGTATCTTTCATATAGATGGTCATCAGGGAAGGCCAGTGGGTCCAACCGGTCCCTGAAGACCCTTTCTCGCCTGAAAAAAAAATTACTTGGTATTTTTGTCTTGTTTTCAGTAAAAATATCAACAAAAAAAAAACTTAAATAAAGATGTATTTTCTTGATTTGCTAAATGACCTAGCAAAATAAGTATAGTTTAGACAAAAAATATAAACTTTAAGTAAATGTGTGCTTAAAACAAATAAAAAAATCTGTCAATATAATAAAAATTCTCTTGAAATAAGTTTACTTTTTCCATAAACACTTAATTTTAGAAAAGTTCTCGTTTCACTGGCAGATTTTTTTGCTTATTTTCCTAGGTAATTTTGCTCAAGAAAATATTTAAGATTTTTTTAGATATTTTTTTTTAACTGAAAACAAGACAAAAATACTAAGTAAGAAAGACATTTTTGCAGTGCAGTGAGCAACCGACCTTGGGTCCTTTGAAAGGCGCTATATAAATTAAAGTTATTATTATTATAGCTCATCTATTTATTCAATTAAATTTTATTTATATAGCACTTTTCACAATTGTTTCATTCTGTCAAAGCAGCTTTACATTAATGAAAGCAGGAGAAACACAAAAAAAACGGTGGACAACATAAGAAGCAGAGTACAACGGCTAAGATTAAACCGTACTGAGCGTAGTAACGTTAAATAATAATGTAAGGCTTTAATAATAATTTATCATAGCTTTATACAGTGTGATGGAGTTACTTTACACAATTTCACTCATATCTGCAGTGCATTTCAATTAAAAATTTAACCGTTTCATAATTACAGTACAACTGCATTTTTGGAGATGTGAATTAAATATTTGAATTGTAATTGTGATGTTTCAGCGGAGCGGTGAGTGTGTAATTGTGCACTACTTACGCATTCAGGCGGTCTGCAATACTTTGCCACGCTTTTTCTCTTTGCTTTATCACTGTGGCGGTGTTGCCTTTCTTCTTAATTATATCTTTTACCTCCTCGTATGCCTCCATGAGGATTTGTGCTTCCGACGGGGAAAAGTACGCGGCTCTAGTTGCCATGGTAAATCAGTTAATCTGTGATCTGTGGCGGGGTCTATTTGAGTGAGCCGTGAGCGCGCACCTATCCAGGATTGGTTTCACCTGGCTTAATGAATCCGTGTCTGCTCATCCTGGCTTGGTCTTTGTGCAACCAACTAAGCCTGGACGCACATGTTTTGGCTTCATTGAGCTCAGCTGAGTCATTTATCCCGGATGTCTTAATTCTACTTTTGTGCAACAGGCCCCAGGTCAGTCAGCTCATTCGGTACAAATCACAATATAAAGACGGATATATTTTGTATAGTTTTTGTTGTTAGAAACACCCTCTCCTCTAATAATCTACATTTACAAGCTTTATATACGTTTATAAAAATGATTTTGAAGAACAAAACATTCTCCACCTTATTTAACTACAAACCCAAACTAAGCTTTGCTTTCTCACTCTCTAAATAGTTAATCATCTTCCTAATGTGCAGGTTCATTGGAAGATTTTTGTAATAATCCACAAATTCACAAATGATCTTGTCTTTAATGAGTAACTTTAACAATGATATTGTTTAGTGATTAAGTTGTGTCCTCAACACGTTCTTATCCCAACATGTCACATACTGACGTCTACTCAGGACCATTGAAGTCACGCATTTGGCAGCCCGACATGTCAACTGAAGTCAACTGAGTTCAAACAAAAAAAAGGGGATTTGGCCTTCCATATATCTAACAAAATAAAGCCAGCCCATCTAACAGGTAAACATGTTGTTTTTTTACATTTCTGCAAACCATTTCATTTTGTATGTGATATGTTTGCATTTTGGGAAGCCTAGGTGACGTATTACAGTGAGCAACACGCAGGGCAAGTGATGTTGAGCTGACATTATGGAAAGTTATAATGTAAATACAAAGAGCAGAAAAGTCAACTGAAGGAGGATGGAAGTGGTGGTGAATGGATGAAACATATACAGGACTTTCACCAAGAAGACCACTGTGAAGAACAAGTCAACGTAAGAGCTATATTAGACTTAATGGTAGCACTTTACAATAAGTACACACTATTTAGCATTAGTAAAGCATGAATAAACACTGAATTCATAATTTATAAAGCATTATTCCAACATGAATACTCATTAGTAACTCATTAGTATGCAATTCTTAAACACAGTTATAAATGTTTAATTCTTGATTAATACACTTGGGTTTTCATACTTATATAAATGATGGATTCCCCATTTGTAAATTAAGGACTTACATATGATTACTAAGATCATTTGTAAAGTGTTAGTAAATAATAAAAAAAACACTGCAATTCACAACTAATTCAGTAGTTATTACTCGTCAGTTAAGTACTAGCCTATATGGTTAAGTATTAGTTAAGCATGTTCTGTGACCTAATCTAAAGTGAAGACTATCTATGCCTTATAAAGCATTTAAAGCAGTGCCTCAAAGCTAGCAGAAGTCTCAGTTATCTCCTCAACAGAAAAGGGAAATAGACACAACACAAAGTGATAAAGAACATTAATATGATGGTGCTGGGAGGCCATGCACGCATGAGTTGGATGGTCTCGATGGCATCTGACCAGGCACACACGATTGATAATATAAATTGAACACACCAAGACACATAATTAGGACACTCAAGGGAAGCGGGAGAAGCATTTCCAGAAGAAGAATAGGAACAATTACTGAAGGTTTTTCATAAACAACCAGTTGACCTTTTACAATTGTTTTTCAGAGCTCCTGATCACGGGTTTCAAAGTAATTCTGAGAGGAAAAAGGTTAAAGCAATTTCCCAATGTCGCCCTTTCAGCACTGAGGGTCATCTGTTCTCAGCCTTTAGATCTGTCCTGTATGTGTGGCACAGTAGATACTATAGACAGAGTTTCTTGTGCAATGAGTTTCTCAGGTGGAATGTTTTTTGACTCGCTTTCTGAAAAGGTCATTGTCCATTGGTTGCTTTGTTGAGCTACCGAACATTGCTCAAACAAGTACAAGATCAACATGAGATTTGTATTAGATATGTATGGTCCGAAAAGACAAATCCTAGTTCTGATTGTGACCCCCTGTCCTCTGGCACAGCACCATTCGGGTCAAATCCTCAGCTTGACAAACACGTTGGTCCTTTACAAAACCTTAACAAAATTGGTCAGATTTGTACTCCATTGAGAACCTAATGCTCCCCACAGGGTGGTCCTAGTGAGGGGATGTTTCCTCTGACATCACCATTAGCAAAAATGTCCCATTTGTAATTGAGAGATGTCAAACCCAAAAGGGCGGATTGCTTTGAAATGAATTTGCATTAGCACAGGTCGACCAATAAAATTAGGCAATATGCCTAATCTGACATTGTTCGTTATACAACATGAACAATGGAAAATAAATTATAATTCATGCACGTACCTCACGCCAGATATGTTTTAATACAAACGTACCTATTTTGTCTGATTGTCCTTTGATCCATTGTGGTCCTCTTCATTTATCTTTAAGTTGCACTTATTGAAATGAATTTGGACGACAACTAAGCACAAACTAGCTCTCTGACGTGTCCTGTGAAGACAAGGGCTTTGTTAGAAAATAATGATTTTTAGTGCTCCTAGTGAGAGCTAGAGAGTTTACATTGGAGGGTCAAGACAAATAAATAACTCTGTATGGATTATCAAATATTGAATGGATGACACTGTATGTACTACACAAATGTATTAATTAGAATTATGAAATGTATTGAGTGATTGTGGAAGGAATCCTGAAAACATCAGGAGCCCACTAACAGTTACGCAGCCTGAAGATTGGAGCAGATAGATAAGGAGGACGTGCTCAGGAATGTGAGAGGGGGTTTGGGTTGACCAACACCTAAAAGGACGAGGTCTTGTCCAATCAATGGACTGGAAGAGAGACTAGCCAGAGGAAGGGGGGCTGACCCCAAACCTGGCAAAGCTGAGACATTGTGAGAACATCAGCAGATCTCTGGGTGCCTTCTGCCGGGCAGGTATGTATGGATCTGCTGCCCGGTGGGGGGGGGGCACTGGATCTCTGTCTCATGGGATTTCTCTCTCTCATGGGATATATTTTGTATATATTGTGTAGTTATTAGTGTGATTCATTTTGAAATGCTGTTCATCATCTTTTTATTAAATCAATTTTTATTATAACATTCTGCATCTGGGACTTCTCTTCACACAACCGCCCAAAGATTTTTGAACTTAACAGCTTCCTCAATTTACCAGGAAAAGGCTTTGCATCTATTAATCTCCCCTTTTATCTTCCTCAGCATCTATCTCTTATTCTGTGTCCTCTCCTCCCCTTTATTACATAATACTGCTGCTCTGTCCTTTTTAACCTCTCTCCACTCAGCACCACACGCATACAAACTCCTCCCAAATCTGCCCTCACAACTCCCACAAACCTATTCTCATTCCATGTATGTCTCTTTTCTTTGTTTGTTTTTATTGGCTCCTTCTCTCACCTGTAAGAGCTTTTGTCTCCTTTTATTACTCTTTCATTAAATGACACATTTGTGTGCACTCTTTGCTCCCTTTTTTAACTTTCCACTCTCCTTTTCATCCACCTGTACCTGTGCATTCAGCAGCCACTTTTGTCCAAAGGGCCTTTTTAGAGGTTATACTTTATGAATATTGTATTCTTCTGAAAATACACTACATGAACACTTTCTTGGCTCGCCATTTGGCAGCAGATATTCCCCCAAGCATCCTCAAACGCTGCTCAGTCATGTCAAGCACAATCAGGGACATTTTGAGAAAAGAGTCCAGGCCAGTTCACTGCAGACAATTCCTGCTTTGCAGCCTGAGAGCTAGATGTGACTTAGTGCTTTCTAATTGATTATTTGAATCATCGGCTTTGGACAGCATAACAAAGTGCTCGAGACTCAAGAGCATGAAGGACCTTCAACAGCAAAGCAGTACAAAGGAAGGTTTCAGCTGTTGAGTATGTCATTGCTCTGTTCTCACCTCTCACGTCTACAACAATCTACTGAATAAAAGAAAACCCATGTATTGCTTTTCTGTTCAGTCCACTGCGGTTTTCTATACATATTCTGTACCACACCAGAATCATACAGAATTGTGTTGCATAAATTATGCACCAAATAAACTCAATTAATTGAGACAAAGATTATCTGTCAGTTCTAAAAGGGGTTTCATGCAAGACGTATTAATTCAGCCCATTATGTTAATTAAAGCATCAGGACGATGATATTCTACAGTATATTTTTGCATCGTTAATAAAGCCCATTAAAACAGTAAAACCAACAATGTCTGTCTATCTTTCAATACTTTCCAGCATATCTGGTTGACATTTCAAATGCATCACTGATTTTCAAAATGTCATTGTTATTAACAATTCCTTTCAAATTCAGCAGTTATGTTTTAATTCAAACGTATCTTTTGTTAGTCTGTCCTTTGATTTTTTTCCTGTCCCTTGCCACTTCTCTTTTGTTGCATTTATTGAAATGAATTTGGATGACAAATGTGAACCGAGCAAATCAATTTATTTTGTATGAGGGCTGGAAAGTATGTTTCGAGGGGCAATTATAAACTCCAGGCCCTTAACTGTTGTAACTCAGATTCAACCTCAGAAATATATCTATTTCCACCTTTTGAGAAATTGCAGATAATGTATTTGCGTGCCAAGTATTAACATCCTATTTTGTACACCTATGACCAACACGAGTGAACTACAGAAGGTGAAGCATCTGTTTGCAGGCAGCAACAGCAACTCTCTGTTCTCCACATGTGATCTATTATATCGGGGTCCTCTTTATGAAACAGTTATTCAATTACCACAGCAGGAGGATGCCTCTGTGGACAGGAGATCTTTTCACAGCCACAGTGTGACAGCAATATATAGTATCAGGGAAAAGTTTGCCAGTATATCTTTATGACAAGACATTGATACATCGTAATACCTACATGTTCCCACCACAGTTATCATCAGCAGGATGGGTGCTTTCACTGTCTTTGTGCATGCTGGCTTCCACAGAGCAAACAAAGAAAGATTGTACATGTATCACTGCCTACGCCACGTGATCTTGGCTCTGTTTGAGAACGGTAATGATAAAGCCAAGTTGACGCCATGACACAATTACAGCAATACAATTACCCTAAAATCATTTCCAGGCAGCAGAGGGGGAGGGGCACCTATTCATCTAACCCTGCACAGGCCTACACAATCATCACCGTTATGGACCACACGCAAACCTTTACATTTAAACAGAAATCATTGGCTGCAACTGATGCAAACACTTATTCTGACTCACATGCAGTCAAAAACCTCTGCATATGCTTTTGTAACTAATTATTAACCATGCAATTAGCAGATCTAGAAATAGAAGCTGCTATAACTAATGAACAATGATTAGTGGCAGAAGGCAGAAGAGATAGAATTAATGATGGAAAACAAAATGGGAGGAGGCAGAGAGACAGACGGAGAGGAAGACTGTGTTGTGTCAATATCACTATTGTTTTATTAAAATAGCATTTGTCCAGGGAATACTTTTGCAATATTAACAGAGTAGCCTCGAGCAGAACAGCCATTAGCAAAAATACTACAGTACTTAATTATAATATGCTGCATTCAATAATTATGTAGCTTAATAAAGCTAAATAATAAAACTGACAAGCATGCGGCCAGGTGTGTGAAGGTGAGAGCGTAACCAGATGTCAGGGGTGTGTCACGTAGCCTCCAGATTCAAGCAAAATAAACATTTCTTCATGGTCAGAAATGTCTCTACCTTTTAACACCAATAATAATTAATTAAACAATTTGCAGATTTGTAGGTATATTAGACATGGATCCCTGAGGAAGTTAATGAAGGGTCTCACTGTCCAAATATTTGGTCCAAAAGTGTCTCTGGTCAAACTTACCACAATTTAATCCTGTAACATAACATCTGTGTTTATTCGGTTCTGGTGAGCACTGAAGTCATGTTTGTTGTTGTGTTGTTATCACTTGTCCAGTCATGTTCATAAAGGTGTATAGGGAGGACTTTACACCGTGACATGTTCTCTCTTAAGGCCTTTACACACTGGAGATGTTATTTTTTACTGCATCTTTTCATTTATATTTTTTTTAATTATTGTATTTTTTTATCATGAATACTTTCACACATAACGCAGCAAAAAAAGGATTACAAGTTTTTCATGAATGAGCGTTTAATAGTATAGTGACCAACTACACAGAGAAGTCCGCACATAGTCTGAAATGTAAGAAGAAGGTATCGCCGCTCTTACCTTTTTATTTTGTATTCTTACCTTTCACAATAAAAGCATGAGACATACCCTGCTCAACTGTTTACAATGGGCAAAGTCTGTCAGAGCATTTTGCTACACGGAAATTGCGATAAATTAACTTGCAGTGCCTTAAGTTATCCAACAATTAACCTCAGACAGACAAACCCAAACGCTGCTCAGGGTCAATAGGATCCCAGTAATTGGTCCTCTGCCTGGGCAAATCTGTTTGAACCTTTGATTAAGAAAGAGCTGCAAATGTTGCCAATTCACATAGCTGTATAATTAGTTTGGATGCTAACTTCAGACGATCATTTTGGCGTTGTCAAACCCTGGTGTGTAAAGTCCTTTTTTTTCTGCTGATACTCTCGTGCCCACTCCGTTTGCTGCCTCAGCTTAGTCTTTGCTCTTTTTAGCACATGCTAAAAAAATTGTTCATCCATCCCTGAATTTCAATATCAAATACTGAGGTACATGTGCTTAGTATGATTCAATATGATTTAATATGATGGGGCAAATCCTTCTGTGGGAGCTTCATCAAAGAGCAGAGCCTTTTCTGACAAATCTAATTGAAAAATAACTTCCTGAAAATGATTGAATTCCTTGGTGTGTCTTTTTGAATTCCTGTCTGACACAGATTAATGCTAACAGTGTGGTAACTGCCGTCGCATGATGTCTCTAGCAGCAAAACCTACGCATGACTTTATTCCCTTTGATACCCCTTCCTACAGGTAAACACTTTCTTTGTTAAGCTTTACTCCACCACTATCAGCAAAGGAGCAGAGTAAACGACAGAGAGGCAGTGAGTGGTAGATGGCAGACAAACACAGAGACGGAGAGAGCTGGATGTCCACGGCAGAGGTTTGTCCAACAGCCTCAGAGACCTCCCTCTCCCTGCCATGAAGCAGAGGAGAAAAGAGGAGAAAATGGCTGCTGACCTTTCTCAAAAGTACATCTATATTACCTGCCGATTGTATATAGTGTGTGCGTAGGAGGGAAGAGCAGGCAGGGTTTGACAAATGCGTGTGGCTACCTTGCTATGCTCTTACCGCCATGAACCAGAATCAGATAAGCGGTGTAAACTGGATTGATGGATGACTCTTTCTCTGCACACCAATTTCTATCCGCACTATACATACTTAACATCCCTTTAGTCTATAGAAGCATTTGTCCAATTGGAGGGTATACATGTATCACTTCTGAGTCCTGATGAGCCCTCTTCAGCTATGTCTCAGGACATCTCCTTGCTCTTTCTGTTGTTACATTTGGATACTTTGTCCACTGACCTTTGCTGCAGTCTTATTTGTGAATGCTGATTCTTTTAGTGGGAACAGCATCCAGTTGGACAAATTCACATGAATTAAGTGAGATGCATTTTGAATTTCTGATCATCTCCTGCTCCACTGTTAAGAATAAGTAAAGGAAATGGCTCAGGAGCTAAATATTATAAAATATTAATAATAATATTATGTTGGCCTTGTTGGTTAACTGTACAGATAATATTAATATTTGTAATGTAATTGTTATGTTGTTTTTTTAACTATATTCCTCCAGTGGCATCAGTTGCAAATATATGTAAAAACATGAATGTTAGACCAAAAAAAAGTCTATTTGCATGGTTTTGCTTGCAGCCAATCACCACAATCGATTTAATGTGACATGTGATTGTCCCACAATCGCAGCAGCTACAGCTCACACATTCTGTGGTGTGGTGAAGTCGAGCATGGTGTGCACGACAGAGCCGGCAGTTCAGCGTCACCTGGTGTTGGTATGTGACGAGCTGGGAGTGAGACTGGGTTAAAACTACAACCCTCACTCTCTCGGGGCAGTTTCAGCCATGAAAATGTAATCCCCTGAGGAGCAGGCGTCACGGAACCAGCTGGCAAATGGTAAGTGTAGCGAACTAATGAGTAACACCACCTTCTCCTCCTCTTTCAACAGATCCTCTTCACCGGGCTTTGATCAAAGCAGCTCAACTGCCAACTGCTCAAGTGGAGCAGCTTAGAGGCCAACAGTGGCGGGCAGTGTGCACACTTTCTAACAAGTGTGAATGTGAAGGAGGCCGTCGTTGAATCGAGTGTGTGTCTTCAGTTGGCATTCTGTTGACTGAGAGGTTGAGAACAGAATAAAAAATTAAAAAAACATTTTAACATGAGGCCACAAGGAAGAAGAATGTGTGAAATAAGAAATAGGGTTTCTCCGCATTGATTCTGATGTCTGGAGGCAAATGTGTGGACCACGCTTTTAATGCGAACAAATAGTTATTGCATCATCTTCAACAATCGTATTGCCAAGTATGTAGTGTGGTCATACAAATATATATATATATATATATATATATATTTATATATATATATATATATATATATACTATATATATGTTTTTTTCTTTCAAGATTTTTTTCACGTTTTAGACTTTCGGAAATACTGATCAAACAAAGTTACTAAGGCGAGGAGAGCAAGGACTGACTGGGAAAAGGGCAACGTTCAGCTCTGTATACCAAGTGATACGGATAGGAACTGTGGAAAAACATCTAATTGATCAGTCCAGTTTCTTTGGACACACCCTGCTCGAAGGACGTTCGTATTGATCTCTAAAATTCAAGTTCAAATTCAACCGTTTCTGCATGCAGATCAGATGTCCTGCCCTTCCACCAACACGGCAATTTAAATTCAGCAAACAAAGTGAGGCTGAAAGTGGAACAGCTTTAGAGCCAATGCAGTCTTGTCTGAGACTACCCGATTGCATCTATTGGCGACTGTTTGGGTTCTCTGAGTCTGTCTCCAGGCTCCCTGTGTAGAATCTTAAAGAACAGCAGGAGGTAATAAATAAAAGGCAGAGGGAGGACAGATCAATAAAGAAAGTCTGGCAGTCCAATCCGAACTCATATAAATCCCTGCACTAAATGCACAAACACTCACAGGCAGGTGAGTGTTTGTGCAAACTCTCTCATGAATAAAATATGGAGACAGAAACAACTTTGATGGAAGGCAACTTTTAACAGTAAAAGGATAGTTTCTACTATACACTTCAGAGGGCTTTGACAACTTCAATGAACAGGGACCAACAATGGCAGATGGTTATGTTTTATTAGAGGTCTCCCACCCCCTGGATAACACTGATCAAACCAGTGCTTCCTTGCATTCTGAAATGGATGTTCTACCTTCAATACAGCCGTGGTTTTTGGTTAATTTCAGAGAGCTGTGAAAATCATTTTGCAAAGCTTTGAAAGTTGTTCGAGATGATGAAAGCTGTGTCATCCTCTCGACAAGAAACAGCCAAGGAGAGGATGAAGTTACGCAACTTCGAACAAAAAAAAGAAAATGATTAATTGAGCATGAAAATCAAATAATATCCTTGCAAGCGGGTTCATTAAGCTCATGGCTTAAGCTGCGAGCCACCTCCCCCCTGGGCCTCCAGCCTAGAGCCGGTCTTGGTCCCGGAGAGACGGCTCCCGGGAGGATCCTCCCACACCTGCACGTGGCTGTCCCTCAGGAGCTGAGTTGAAGAGTGTAAACATTGATTTGGTTCATTATGAAACTGTCTGAGCTACTACCTAGACTGTGGCCGGGTGGATGTCGGGCTGGATGTCAGATCACTCTGATTTCATTTGAATTAGGCTACGCTATAGTTATTATGATTGGATTAAGGTCCAAAGTGTGAGACGCCATCGGCTTACACATTATTGTGAACATTTACGACTGTAATAACTGGCTTAAACATTAGGATTCAAGGATATTTTGTTGTTATGCAACACAGGGACGCACAACCAAATGCAGTCGGAGTCCATTTTCAACACAACAAACACATGACAAACAAAACAAAACAAATATAGTAGTATAATTCAATTCATCTTTAGAATGATTAAAACTAAATATTTAACTTGTACTATAGCTTTTTCACACAATATATATTCACAATACTGAACTTTATGCTCAATTCATGATCATCCTCACTTTTGTGTACAAGGTTACAGTTCTGAAAATCTCCTCATGGTGCATTTGAGGACACCCTGGCATCTGAACTTTGATGCGTAAAAACAATTGTTTCAACCATAATAAACATCCAACTTCCAAATTCACAGGTTTTAAATGTGTGTAATATTATTGTTTGTGACAGAGCTTATCAATATAATACCTTTTCACCTCTAATGGTCCATTCAGGTGTATCTGCAAATACATGTTTATATATATGAATGTTCCTAGAAAATGATTGAAGTCAGTGGCTGTCTGAAAGGAACAAAATCAATCTCAAAACTGATGGACTTATCAGCAATAATGTTATGTTCCTAACATTTGGAGTGAATAGATAAACAACTCAAATTACAAAGGTAGTAGGTACAACATGTATTTTCCATAAATCAAGGATTTAATTGTGGTTGAAATAATAATAAGTTAATTGTGAAATCCAACAGAGAGCAAGAGGAGAAATTGGTGCACTGAGGAGAAGGTTGCATATTAGATGTAATTGGATTAATCTAACTGTGGAGTAAATGTCAGTTATATAAACATGTCTTTAGGATACCTACATGTGGTTGCACTGTGTCTAGCCTGTACAAAGTGTACACAAGTC
Source organism: Cottus gobio (assembly GCA_023566465.1). Lineage (NCBI taxonomy): Eukaryota > Metazoa > Chordata > Actinopteri > Perciformes > Cottidae > Cottus > Cottus gobio. The sequence continues at coordinate 10,802,248 of CM042215.1, read as the reverse complement.
ACAGGACGGTGCAGAAGAGGTTTTGAGGTGAAATGCATTTGATGCTTCAATGCATGCTCTGATTTCATGGATGAGATGATGGGAAGATCAGAAAAAGTTTGGGCTGAAGAGGGAAATAGTGGGAAGGGAGCGAGAGAATGGGGGAAAAGTGTCTCGTCTGTTTTGGAAAGTGTTTTGGTATCAGCGTATTGATGGACAATGATTAGCAGCCTGACCAAGAGTTCATTAATGTTTCAGATTCCCCTGTTTGCAATGTGGTTGTATCGACACACTTGAATTGACATCAAAGTAAAACATACAACAGCTGGGAAAATGATTAAAAACTAAAATACATTTTAAAAAGCATACATATGATAAATACAGATTACAGTGGGACAAGTATCCATTATGTTCACTTTCGTCTTTATGTAATTTAAAATGTATAAATGAAAAACTAATCAAACAATGAAATAAAGCAAAATACAATACAGTCGGTTACATTATTCTTTTACTGTATCATAACTCAATGAAAAAATATATGTTGAGGGAATTATTTAGCTTTTTGTTTAGTGGTGTGTTGCATTTCCGTGTTGTTTAGCAGAGAACTGCTAAAACCTGCCAAATGCAAAGCACTGTGATCAGTTTTCATAAACTAACACTCGCAAACTCACACATAAGCATCTTCACAATATTGTTTCTTGTCACTCACACTTTTACACGTTTCATATCATGTGCTCAGTATGTGCATGTAGATTATCAAACAGATAAAGTAATGTGTCAACAAACTGATGACTAAAAGATAAAGCTGAGCTTATGTGTATAATGGAACCATAGCCTATAATTCCAATTTACAAACATTTTCCGAGGACCATTGCCCTGATGGTGGTGGTAGAGGAACGGTTGGGAGATCACACAAAATATTAGGATGCATCCTCTGAGCACCATGAATTTCCACGACAGATTTCCTGTAAATGCCAACAGTGGTTGTTGAAAAAGTCTCGCTCTGGACCAAAGGGTTGGACAGACAGATTAATTGGGAAACTATCCTTGACTGATGATAATCAGTCAAGCTGGTGATAATAACAGGGGGATAAATGTTAGAGGACTGAGTGGCATTCAACATCCAGCTTCAGAATGGTTGCTATTAAAGAGAGTATTCAAGTAGAGTAGGTGGAGAAGGATGCAGAGGGAGGACGGATGATGAAAACGATAAAGAAAAGGTTGTTTGGAAAAATACCTGGAACTGATTGGAAGGACTGAATGTGCTGTTTAGATAGACCAGAGTGTGTTTAATGGATGTTTGGAAGAAATAGCAGGAGGGTTGGATTGTGGGATCAGAGACGCTAGCTGCTTAGATGTAGTGAACATAAGGAATAAAAAGGATGAGATGGAGTCTGTGAGACATAAATAGTGGTGCAAAAAGGGCACCAAATGTGAATGATAAAGGATGTAAAGGAGATTAAGGCGAGCGCCAATGGACAAGAAGAGTAAAGACAAGTGACAGAAGAGGGCAGGAGGAAAAAGGGAGATGTTTGGAGAAGAAAATCAACAGCAATGCATTTTCAGTTGTAGTTTTTGACAATGAAAGTGAAGCATTTTTAGAAATTTGGGACATTCAGTCCTATTGGGAAGGCAGGGGATGTTGTAGTGATAAAAACTAGTGATCAAAACTGATTTATTTTTTAATAATAATTTGTAATGGATAAAAGGTGCAGAGAAATCATCGTATCCTTCAGAAAGGGGCGTCGGAAGAGAAAACCTTTCTATGAGTCGATCTACAAGGTTGTTAAAATCAACATATATTTTGTAATTTCCTTTGGAGGACTATACATAAGAGTAGTGCAGACACAAAAGCACACGTGTGCCTGTATTCATTACATTATGGGGACATCTGTTCACATTGCAGGGACTCACCATCTGTCAACATTAAACTATTGTTCAATGGTTAAAAAGCTTATGCTAATGTTGTCTCCATGCCTCGGCGCCAGCGTTAGCCATGGCTGGGTTGGCGTTATTTTGGGTCGTCCATCCGTACCTCCGCGACATCTCACAAACACCACATTTGGCACAGATGTTGTGGTCACAAATGTCTAAACGTGATGTGTTGACATGTTGGACAGACGTGGATGTAAACTGCATCTTGAGTTGTTGGCAGAGGCAAACAACCAAGAGGCCTACATTATAGTTTTATAACAAAATGTATTCTTTAGTTTTGATGTTTATGGTCTACACACACACATACGGCAGACACACAATAACATACGCAAATTCTGAACTTCTGTTTAGGATATTGCTATTATGCAAAGAGATGTACTGTAATGCTGTGTTCAAACCAAACGTGATACACATTTTTACACGTTAGTAGATTAAATACAAAGTCATGAATGGACGCGACACGAGCAAACGCAAAATTGTGCCGGGTGAATGGCGCGATGTGAAAAAGCAATATTTACCTAATTTGTGCATTCATGTAAGTTAAAATTCTCGTTGGGACGCTCCTGTCATCACTGATGTCCTGCCGTTTTTGAACCAGGAAAAAAAAGATACCTCATATTAGTAGTGACCGGACAAAACTATGTGTATAAATGTACGTGTTAAAGTACAAACAATAACGAGGCTGCTGTATTTACTTATTTTGAGTGTTGATGGAGCTGCTTCAATGTTAGCAAAGCCTAGCACCGATCGATCCGAGCTCAGTTGGGAAAACAAGCATTTCAAAAGTTATTTGCTGGTCCTCTTGCGGAAAGAACTAAGAAAACAGAAATTCTGACTTTGTATGTATGTCGGCCTCCCTTTTATCCGTTTATTGCAATTAAATCACAGCAAAATATTTTTCTTTTTGAGTACATGCAGCTGTAGTAACCAACCGACGTGTGGCTTTTTAGATACAGTGAACCAAGCTCGATGAAAGTCAACGATCGCCCTCTGAACATACAGTTAGTCAAGGTAGTGTTACACACAACCACAGTGAATCATCAAGTGCACGCCTTCAGCTGAGGCTCCCAGCTTACATCATCGGAGTCTTGTTTTTGTCTCCAGGCAGTAGTAAAGGTGGTCAGAAGCGTGTGATGTTCGGTCATTGTGCCGGAGGCCTGATGATTCACAGCACTGCAGCTCAGCAACCACTTCATTGCACTCATTTATTTCTATTTTGTAATATTACAAAAACAACCTCCTGTAGCCTAACTCCTGGTGTTGTGAGGACGAGCATGAGGAATTAGGTGTAGGAAGCGAAGCTCACCTCACACCGACAGACTCGTGAGCTTATGAGCTGTGTGTGGCTACGCATTGGTGCACTGGACTTTTCCTGAGGCAAAGTCTTTTTTCCAGGGTGATGCAGCAGACTGAAATATTGGTCCAGGAATCTAAAGAGATATTTCAGTTTGGGCCACACTGGTGCATCGACCAGCTGACAGACAGACTACCATGCTTAGAGCCTAAAAGATGAAGAAAATGCAAGTTTAAAAGATGGTGCAAAATGTATACTTTAATGTATATATTTATAGCAATACCATATACTATAGCAACCAAGAGCCGAGCCAAGCTGCAATTTGTCTACGATACATGAAAGAAACACACTAATGTGCACAAATGCTCAAAACTTTATTGAGAGGAACGCGTTATAATTTAGTCACAATGTCCTCAGAACAAAGGAGATATCGGAAGGATTTATGCTTTTAATGCAGCCAACAATAAAGGGAATATATATTTGTTGGGGCACATCTAGCACACAAGCAAAGACTAGAGTTGTGTGAGTGTTATGAGGCTGCTCTTGGACTTCAAAATGTTTGTGTTGACAACATAGGACTGGTCCTTTGTGACCGTATCAGATTCCATCAAAGCTGTTGTGGTTTGAAAATAACTTTGTTCAAGTTTTATTTTCCAGATATGACATACGTCAGAAGCAGCACACTTGTTTGCGCAGTTTGTATTTTACTGAAGTAAGAACTTTCTTCGTCCTCTGTGAAGCCTCTAATGCCTTCTCCACCCTCCTCTCCCATCCTCCTCCCTCTCCTCCTCCTGCTGAGTCCTGAGGTGTGGAGCTACGAGGCTCCAGAGGATAAGCAGGATGTGTTTGCTAGAAAAGCCTGTCCTGCTTTCTTGACCTTCACCAACACCGCCTACCTGGCAGGAGTCACAGTGGAGATCCCCTGCCACTGCAAACCACAACAGGTAACTGGACCTACCAGAAAGTCAACACACCCACATGTAGACGTGCTTTAATGTTTAAGGGTCCATATTAACTCATAGAGGAGAGGGAAGGTCTATATAGGAGAAGGAAGGGTCATTGCAACCATAAAACAGTTCAGTGTTTGCTATCAGTCTGAGGATGAATATTGCCATATCGTATATAGTATATATGTAGAATGAGCTTACAATTCTGTTAAAGATTGCTAATGATTTACCAAAGAAACAAAAATACCACGATGGACATTGGTTTGCTTTTTTAAGGGTTTATATAGCAAACACAAGCATATGTGACCCAGTGCAACTACACTGTCTGCACAGTATATCTATGTATGAATCTATGTATGTATCTGTATCTAGATATGATCAGATATAATTGTTTCAAAACACAGTCTTATATTGTCTGTAGAATGATTGCTGTTCTAGAAAAGGATTTAAAAAAGAATCAGTTTGGTGAACTGCAGGTCAAAAGATGTCTCATACAGTAGCTCAACAACAACCTAATCCTCTTGTTTGCAGACATTTAGTCCAATATGTCATGACAATACTACATATCACGGCCTATTACTGAAAGACACAAAGGGAGGATGTGATCCTCAGAAGTTATTACATGGTTAAGTGAGTTATAGCAATCAGAAACCAGTATATTGATTACAGCATGACATAATCCTCTTTTCCTCCTACAATACCAGCTGTGTAAACCAAAGCTATACTCCTTCTGCAATCCACAGCCTCTCGTCAGCTTTACGGATAAGCAGGATTTGTTTTAGACAAATATGCAGAGGAAGAAATAAAAAAAAAGGAGGAGAAAAATGAGAGGATGTCTTGAACTGTATTCATAGCTTCTGCTGGAGTAATTTGAGTTTCTGGTATTGATCAGCTGAACAACATATATTGTAATCATTAGGTTCTCTGTGTTTCAGATCCAATCAGTTGTGTGGTTCTTCAAGAAACATCTGGACGGCTCCATGGAGACTAGAGCCCTGACCGATCACCATGGCAACAGGCTGCTGGACCCTAATGTTGTCCCTCACAGCGGCGAGCTGCGGAGTCGGTTCTCCATCCGTCTCTTCAGCCTGCTGATCTTCAGAGCCGGGCCCGACGATTCAGGCATCTATATCTGCGGTTCGGTCCACAAAGACTTCTTCTACGGGTACGACCTGGACATCCAGGAGGCGCGTACGCTCAGCTTCAGTCCCAGGTGACAAGACGGACGTGTAGTCAATGACTGGGACCGTGTTGGAAACTTGATCCGAAAGCTGTCAATTTTGTTTTGGCATTGATGATGATGAATGTGTTAATTTACTGAAAAGTTATATCGACTCACTGTTATCCAGTGAGCAAGAATCGACACCGAACGTCGATTCTGGTTGGACATCCCGCGTGTGTTTCTGCAAACCTTATGGATCCATTACCACCGGAGACGTGTTCAATGTTAAATTCCGTTCACTGTTACAGCGTTTCACATTTCACCTCCGATAGGATCTCACAGACGGCTGAAAGACAGAGATAACAGAGGCTTATGGACAACCAATGATCACAAATCTGACAGCCTTATAGTGAAGATGTCCCCAAATGAAACCCCTGATGAACCACTGATTTAAGTGATTACAATTCAAATGTGACCCTTCTAGGCTCCCTTCTGGAAGTATGAGCAAGAAAAGGAAAGGAAGAAAAGGACTCGGCTCTACTAGTCCGCTGTACCGAGTCTTCACCAGCTTCAGGCCCTGGTCAGTCTGCGACCGCTGTGGAGTACCTGGAGAGCAGGTTCGTGTGGGACTCTGCCATGTCCACTCCCACTACCTGCATGCACGCTACAGACGGGCAAACCAGACGGTCACTTCCTGTGGCTCAGGGGCGGTGCCCAAAGCGTTTGGACAACTGAGGCAAAGCAGCGGCGGAGCCAGGATGGAGGTCAAAAGCTGTCAAGTAGCTTGTCAAAGTCAGGCTCCTCCATCCTCCACAATCAATGCTCTGATGTCATTCCTTGGATTCAAGTAAGCGAGTAGAGAACTATATCAAGGTTCACGTGAAAGACATCTACATATTACTTAAGAAAATGGCTGCAATTTTTAGGGACTGGGATTTTCAAAGTTCCAGAGTCAATGCTGTTATTATTTAATTAGTCCATATTTAAGCCTAAAAGTGTTGCAGGGCTGGAGGAAAACCACTTTTGTAGAGCCTTACCAAAAGGGTGCAACATGTAATGCTTGTCCTAAAAAATGGAAAGTGTTCATTCACTGGAGAGCATTAGGGCTTGTGGTAAATATCAGGACACCCAATATACCAACATATTTATTTAATTACTCGTGTTTTACCTTGATGTTAAACTGACCGAAGAGTCGCCAACTTCATTTCGTTGTAACATTGAACATCTTTATCTTTATCTTATCTTATCCGGGACAATCATTAGATTTATAAATTTATATTTATTTGGTTGTGCTGAAGAAAGGTTTCTCGGACTCAACAGAAACATTAGAATTCATCCCAGAGGAGCATGACTACCCACAGTAAAATATATTTATCCATTTTTATTTCATTTTTCATAGTACTAAAAGTTCTTCGCATATAAATAAGTTGGGCAGTGACAAATTGTATTGCCAGCAATGTCAAAGTTGATTACTGCTAGTCCAGAATGTAATTCATGATACATCCAACACCCAACGCCTGTTAAGACTCTAAATATTTGCTTTAAAAGAATGATGTATTATGAATATGTAGAGATGTTCCTGTTGAACTCACTCTGTGTATTCACAGTTTACAGCAGCACTTAAACCTCTCTAATGCAAATACTCTCTGTTTGTGTAGGTCTGGCTCATTGCTAGTGTTCTACACGAACCACCCTGCGGACCGCATCCTGGCCCTGGGCTGCCCGGGGGCACGACCCAACATGGCCGTGGCCTGGGACAAAGGCGCTGAACCCATCTACCGATCTGAACACTTGGCGGGTCGTGACCTCAGCGGCACGCCCCCCAGGCTGCTGATAGACACCGGACACCACTTGATGTTTCAACCTGCAAAACCTCAGGACTCTGGTATCAGCTGATTACTGTAATGAATCTCACCTGTCTCACTCAGTCAGGACAACTTCTGTCTCTATTTATATTCTATTGTGGTATTAAGTGGTGTTTTGTTTACTTTCCTTACAAGCTACTTGGCATGATACATTTTGATGCACTGTCTTCTCACAGTGTTTGTTCTTGGTTTTAAAGTATTTTCCTTACCTGGCCACTGTTGAGTTTCCCTCCTCAACCTTGGCTGCACATCTTTCATCACCGCGCTAGTTCCAGTGTATATAAAGCATTCACTTTGCACTCATACACGTCAATCATCTATTATGTGTTGTTACACCTGCCTGACGTTAATGCATCTCTTTGATTTGTTTCTCTCATTTCAAAATGATGTGACAAGTTATTACATAGGCTGTTTCTTTGTAGTTTAATTTAACTAAGCTACTGTTTTTGTTAATTAGGTGTCTACTACTGCTGGCTGCAGGGTCACCGGGTGGCTGAGATACGTCTGCTGGTCTACGCACATTTTGGAAAGCGACAGTCGGTGATTTCACATCCTGACTTCTGGACAGCTCTCAAGACTGTGTTAAGAGCATATGTTGTCATGACAGCTGTATTTTGCCTGCTGGTGTTCGTCAGGGCTGGAGTCAGACACCTCACGGACCCCAGAGAAACACATGAGGATTAAACTTAAATAAATGTTGTAAACTCGTCTTCATCAATTGTCCTTTATGGTGAAAGTTTGAAGGTTTTAAATTTAAGAGAATGTCATTATGTTTTTAATCGTGTTGTATTGACGATTTCCTAATTTTTCACACGATTTTGAACCTTTTTTTTTAGGGTTTTAGGTTTTTTTAGGGCCATGATACCTGTTTTTCATTTTATTATAGTTGATTATTGAAGAATACTTAAATTTGCCTTGTATAGTTGTATTCTAATATATTTTGATGAGAAGTATTTCTTATCAGGTACATTATATTGGGTGAAAATCACCAAACATTAGCGATAGTGTGACTATTTTTAATGTTAGTGTTCTAGGGTTAAGAACCCTTCTTAAGGCAGGTTTAGTCAGTAATATGCAGGCGAAGGACACCTGCAATCAGTTGAACAGCCTGCAAACTAACACATTAGTCCTTCATTATCACATAATGTCAGATTCAATGTAGTTCTCAAGTACAATGTTTAAATCTGATGCATCAAGTTTAAATGAGCAACTGTCAAACAGTAGGCATTGAGAGTGTATTGAGTGGTACAATAAAGATATTTACTTTACAGAATGAGTCATGTTCTGCCTGCCTCTCTTACCTCATATGCAGCAACTGTGTTGCTTTTGTTCTGAAATTATGTTTTTCTATTCCTCATAAACAGAAGTTGGTGGAATGTGATCGGTCCATTTTATGGAATTATGCACAAAGCCTTGGGAAGAAAACCTGAACTGACTGAGTGGATAAACTGTGTCATGGTACCCATTATCTCTGACTGAGGCTTTGTCTTATAATTATTTCTATAGAAATCATTATACCTGAGTTTTAACTTATTGTCTTATATATTTCGCTTTCATATGGAAAATAATGTGTGCAGGCGCTGCAATGGATAGAGGTGGAGAGATGAACATAATCACAGACAAAATATCTGGTATTATATGTGTCCTCTTTAAGACTTCTCTCCACCCTGAGAGTCAGGCGATGAACACAGAGACACTTGTTCCTCCACAGCTGGGGCCTCCACTACGCTCCGTCTCAGTCCTCTTGCTTTCATCTCACATCCCCTCTCCATTTGTCTGCCTCCTTCTCCCTGAATGAAGTAACTAAATCCACATAAAACCTTTCTTAGACCAATGCATATGGCTATAGTATTGACGCTAACAAATTTCACCGTAAAATAACGAAAAAGAAACTGGCAGCAGAGACGCCTAATTTACTTTACAGGTATTTTACTGTATATTGGATTACATTGTTAAAGTAGACCGCTCGGCGTTACGGTAATTATATGGTAGATACCAGCATGTTACCTTTTATTTACAAAGGGTTATACACTCTGCTATTTTTGCAAACAAAAAACTAGAAAAATCAAGAATTCCTACAAAACTATATTGCTGAAGTTTATAACATGTTGTCAGTTATTTATACAGCTGACTTTGTAAGACAGATAATATTAGGAACATTTGTATTCCAAAACTGATGAGGTAATGCATGTTTAGGTGAAAAACTAGATAATTACACATACATTTTACACATGTAAATGTGAACTGTATGAACTACATGACAGTGAAAAGGAGATAGTGAGTAAACAGTGAGACTGTATTGGATTTGACTGCGTCACTCCAGGTGACCTGATGTCATAAAATAGACCACATTAAATATTATCATGTTGTTAATCATGTTAGATGTTAACAGTTCAGCAGTCCTCAATACTAAACAATACTGGACACTGTCAGTTTAAGCCTTAAACCGGGGAGCCGAGGTAAAGCTATACCTTTATACCTTAAACTTTAAGGTATAGCTTTACCTCGGCTCCCCGGTTGATCTCCACGTGGTCGTGGTGCTCAGAAGGATGACTCCCAAAGCTGTGCTGTCCAAAGTCGAGTTCAGGAACAGCCGATAACTAGGGATGCAACGATACCATTTTTTACAAACCGATACGATACCGATATTTTTATTTGTGTACTTGCCGATACCGAGTACCGATACCGATACTTCTTAGATTTGGTCTCCATGAAAGTGCAATTAATTTGGAGGCAGATTTTATTTTATCCTCTGCAGATTATGTCAAGCCTATAGTACAAAATTAACAGAAGGCTATCCCAAGCTTTAAACTTCTTGTGGAAGTCCCTCTAATGTCGGACCATAAAACGCCCCCGTGTCCGGGTTCATAATGTAAGCGATAATATTAGGGATCGAGCAATTATATAGGAAGCTGTGTTGCAAGTTATGTTTCCGGTGCTTTTATTGTGGAGGGAGAAACGGAAAGGAAAAGAGTGGAATTGTGGGATATACGTGTGTGAAGGAGATAAAAAAGTGGTTCAAGTTACCCTGCAGCGTGTTTTCATTTTATTATAATTACAAATATAGACACACAACAGACACTCGGCTACAATAATATCATCCGTAGCCGCACAACAGCGTCTGAATGAGGCCGCTGCCAGCGCTACTTCAGGTGGATCAGCAGCCGTTTGATTCAAACCGGCAGGACGGCGGTGATGACGCGCAGAGCTTCTCAATTATAGATGTATTAAATATGGAAAATTTCAACTCTCGCGTCTAACGTGCCGCCGGCGTAAATTTGCGTCTGTCGCAACCACACGCGTCTGTGCATAGACTTTACATGTAATCTGGTCGCGCGAAACATTTGCGTCGCGTTGGGACGGACTGATTACAAGTAACTCCGGGGCTGTCAGCCACTAACAAGAGCACTAATATGAGCACTAATATGTCATACACACGTATGCAACACCGGTTAATAAGCACAATATCGATAAAGTCTTGTATTGTACTCGCGTCTCACTTTTCTCCTGTCTATTGAAAGAAGTGAGCGCTGCGTAGCGAGGATCCAAGATGGCGGCTCCAGATTCTGCTGTTGAGACAAACTGGCCATCTGATTGGACGGCAAAACCTTGGATAGCGTGATTGGCTGCTCAGAAGTTGAGACTGTTGAGACAGTTGAGACAGAGAAGAGTGTCTCCGGCTCCGCCACGGGGTTGCTTCTCCACAAAGCGCGACCAGTTTGTTGTAGTGAAATACTGTTGAGTGAGTATCGGTTCTTGGTATCGGCCATTGAAACCGATGCGAGTACGAGTATTTAACGCAGTATCGACCACCGATACCGATACCGGTATCGGTATCGGTGCATCCCTACCGATAACATCTTGTCACTCAAAACTTATTAGTAAGCTATGAGCTGTTGGATTAATAAAATGTGCTATCATCGTAGCAGAAACATTAACTTATTAAATACTTTAAATCCACCGTTAATTTACAGCAATTCATTACAGTGATGTTGATCGTATCGGGTTAAAATCTCAACATTTTAGCGCAAAGTATTTTAATACGGTATTTGCCCTCTGGTTGAAATCTGACTATTGCAATTAATCTTTGCTATTGGCTGATATGGAGACAGGTGACATATATGAAGGCATCTTTTGTCAACAATCACCGCCCCCTCCTATAAAGAAGAGGAAATTATCCTTTATTAATCTCCTTGGGGAAATTGGTCTCCCGATTTAACCCTTCCTTAGCGGAGCAGAGTGCTGCCGTGAGGCGCCCGGGGAGCCACTGGGGGTTCAGTGTCTTGCTCAAGGACACTTCGACATCCAAACTATGGGAAGACAAGGGATCGAACCGGCTACCTTGTGGTTTTTAGAACGACCACTCGCCCCCATGAGCTACAGCCGCCCCTAAAAGCAACATCTCCTGACATTTCAGTCTGTGAAGAGAAGAGTAGTTGTTACCCTTTCAGTTTGCCTGTGAATTGGGTTGTATGCATATTTGAAAAGTATTAAAAGGAGCTTGTGATTTAATCTTGTAAATTCATTGGATCCTCCAATTAGGTAAAATAAGTGTCGCTCACAGCAGAGCTGAAGATAAACAGTGACAAGGCAAATTCTCCAATACCCAGAGGATTCATTAGGTGTGGGGTGATTCATTCAAAACCCATATCTCTGCATTTTCTGGTCAAAGAACTCCAATTGATTTGGGTAAAATGTTAATATGACACTCACAATAAAATATAAAGACCCAACATTTACAACCTAGTGTTCAATTATTTTGAAAATTAAGTAAAAGATTGCCGTATGTGGTTTTCGCTCGACAGCAACGATATACTGCATGTCTCCCTCAACTTCATTGTCATGGCAACAACGTGCAATGAGCGTCTGCCTGACATCAGGGAAGATTGATGGTACTTTTTCTTTCTTTCTTCCCGATCCTCTTTTATTCTTTCTGTATGTATTTCTAGTCTTTCTCCATTTAAATGAATTACTAAAACTGTTCAGCTGAGCTCAAACAAAGGAAACAGCTACAAAGTAACTGCGTTATGTCCTTCACAATGTCTGATAATATATAATATAGTAATATAACATCTGTCCTTGGCCCTTGCGCATGTTTTTGTCCTTACAACTGCAGCATGAACCAGGTAAGTTGTCAAAGGAGCCAGTTTGCAAACATAATGCAAACAGTAGACGTACAGCATTCATGAGACAAAACAATCCATCAGGATGTGCCTGCTCCAGTGGGCGGATGACACTGTGTTGTTGCAGAAGTTGAGCCGTGTTCATATAGAATATGTTGATTTATCCGCTTATTTTCTTTATTCAGAGCTGTCATATCACTTGCTAAAGAATTTGTTTAAATGTTTTTTTTTCGTTAACTTACGCAGGGGAAAAATTACTTTGAGAGCATGGAGGTAATTACAACTTTTACTAGTGTTAGGACTTCACCATGAGGGGAAAAAGGGTACATTTGGAGAAGTCTTGGCTTGAGAAGTGGACGTAAGGCACCGACCTTGCTGCCTTGTCATTTCTGGGTGCCTTCATTGTTTCAGGTGTTGATTGTAAAAATAAATGTTATTTTGAATATGTAATAATGAAAGGTTGAGGTTAAACTGGTTTAATCCCCGCCAAGCCCCATCAGGCGTTACAATCTCACCTAAGATTTTAAAGTTGTGCCTCATTGGACGAGTTCCAGGGGAACCTCAGGGAGTCGCTGTGATACGGCCATGACATCACTGATGTCCACACTACTACGTTTCCATTTTAAAATGCATATATTTTGCTACGTTTACAGTGAACACGACTAGTAATAGTTTTAGAGCACTGAAAACTGAGGAGTTTGGAAACTCCGGAGATACGTCCTAGTATGGACGGGCGTAAACTGAGAAGTTTGGAGGATGGAAGGATGGAGCCTGGACATTTAAATCATCTCAATGTTTTATTCTAAATAGGTGTGCTGTTGTAGACGGACAAATAGCGACAGAACACTTATCATAAAAAAACTTTACTGTACTTCCAACCAAATGTCAATCACCAACAATGTGACAATGTAAACAAAAAATGCTGTAAATGGGAGATACTGCACTCCCATGCAGATACATTTAGCACAGAATAGGCTGTTATACTGTATAGAAGCAGACTATGTATTGCTCATAATATTGCACATAATGTGTCTTTACAGAAGAAAGCGACCAAACTCAAATCGAATCCTGTGTAAAAAACATAACTGCTCATTTGTGTTGGAGGTGAATGAGACACCGCCCTCTCCCCCAGCAGCTTTACTGCTTTACTTACTCCTGTAAGGTACATTTCCTTTATATTGAGGTGATTGTAGCTGGCAGATGAAGGATGGAAAGAAGGTGAAGAAGACAAATCTGGACCACACACCACAGCCATTAATCAACTTGTTAGTGCATACAGGCCAGCGATGTAGCATGCCGGATGTCTGCAGGATGATAAATGAACAGAGACAAGTGTCTTAACCTTGTTTTGCCTCAGGAAAACAGACTATTTAATGCTTTCTGCAGCAACGATACCTGCCCGCTGCTTTGCTGCTCCACTGGATCAATGAGAAATAAATCCAGTTATTTCTCATTTGCTGGCAACTTGAAGTAATTGCCAAACATGTGAATACACTCATTGGAGCACTCGGTGGTATATCTGAGTTAGCAGGGAGAATTACAGAACTTTGGAGGATCTTGGGTGAAATTGGGTAAGCTCTCTCTCTCTCTCTCTATATATATATATATATATATATATATATATATGTTTTCCTTGAAGAGTTACATTCAGCTATAAGTCAACAACCTGGGTCCTTTGATCTCGTCATAATTACTACTCCCATTAATAATCTTGAACCTTCCATCCATACCAACGTTAACACCCACCTGAGCCAATTAGGAGGTAGAGTAGGGTCGTACCACCTCGAAGCTATGCTCCCAATGACAACTGCCATCTGTTGATGGGAATGATGGTGATGATGAACATTAGAAGCAGGTGTTGTCAGTGCTTTCTAAAATGGCCGATATGGCCACCTCGTCTCCAGTAGTGCAGCTTTGTAGGCCTAAATAGAATATACAGATGAATGTTTATGGAGCTGCTTTTTTGCTGTCGAACAATTATTTGCCACATCAATCTAATGCTCTTGTTATTTTATTTTATTTCTTTAATGGAAGGCTGTGAATCTTGCCATCTGTTGTACAAAAAGTGCATAACGATCAGGTTTCAGTAGATAGGAAGACATTAACGGGAAAAGAAATGAAAATAATGTATATTTTAAACTGAAAATACACAAAGAAGATACATGATTATCACAACCAAGAACTTAAGAATTCCAAGTCGATGTGTGGATCCCTCATTCAGAAGATTTCCACAGCTTGTTCGGTGGGAACATGCTTCTAAAGAGAGCAGAGCATGCTGTATCTTCACAGTCACACAGAGTGTGACAGAGTGCAGTGCTGCTATTTTCCCCTTGGTGCATTGTACACAATTTTCCACTTTTGCTGTTGTGACAGTATTGCACATGCACTTGTCCTTTGAGGACTTGCGGCATGAGGTGATAACGCATGTATCAAACTATGCAGTATTTTCTCTCAGAGCCCGTACGCAGACATTTAAGATGATAAAGATACAATCCTGAGCAGAGTGCCTCCACATGGCCCTTAAAATAGTGACGGCTAAGCTGACAGCTTAACGAAGGGTTGGACACTGTAGGATGGTGTTATCAGCTGTAACCACTGTGTGAGCATAGAGCAGAGCTAGTGAGCCACACTCATGTGCATTGAAATGCATTAAAAACGTTGTCCAAGGACCCTTCTAGCTGAATGTTAGCCCCATTCATTTTAAATCCTATATACTGGAGAAGAGGTGAGAGATGTTATCACTGTGAACATCCATATTGTCTGCACTGTATATCCTCTAGACTGGAACAGAAACTGTGACTTTGTCAAACAGTAAATCTTTTATCCAGAAACCATGGCAGTGTTGGAAAGCAGGAGCAACTTCACCTGCAGTGTCATCAGTGAAATTACAAATTAGAAGTGTTGCAAAACAAAGTCTAACTGATGTAATTGGCTGCAAATTGGACTAATGTGGCAAACAGAAGTAGTCAATTAGCACCAGTCACCTGGAGGTAAACCTATGGTTAGTTCTTCCTGAGGCCTTGGCAAGAAATCAGTTTTCATCTTGAGGCCTGGTTCTCCAAATGGGGTGGGTTGTTCCTGAGCTGACAGACGTGTGTGCGTGTGTGTGCGTGTGTGTGCGTGGTTCCAATTGTTGAATGATGAAAAGGAAAAATCTGGGGATATGATGCAATAGAGTAATGTTGCTTTTGTTATTGTGTCCTTACATATTCAATTATTAATATTGTAGCTTGACAGATGTTAGTATGCTGAGAACCTTTGAAGCAAGTGCTGCTAGCTTTTCTCATGAGAAAAGAGTTGGCAACACTGGGATCTAGCCCACCCTCCTACTTTCTTAAGATTACAAGCTTTGATGTGGCTCTCTTCAGCAGCTTCTGACCACGCTTTAACACAGACCAACAATATCCAATTGTTCAGACCTACAAGATAAAACCTTTTAGCTAAAACAACAACCTTTCCACCCACTATTCTGTTCTGGAACAAACAATTCTAACCCGCTAAATATCTCGACACTTTGTGTCATGTAATCGTAAAACATCGTAAAACGTCTCTAAATAATACAGTTGATCAATGTTGTAGCAACATGGCTGGTGTTGCAGAAGCATTATGTCTTCAACAGTGCTCCGATGCGAATGTCAAGTAATTGTTTTCTGTTGAGCGACCATCATTTAACACAAGGGAAAGAAGAGCGGATTTAATTGGCACCATTATACCACCCTGACCCTCTGCAGTGGAACATGGTAATCAGTTTCTGCTGGGGAAATAACACAGTTTGTTAGCAACAACCGAGAGGGACAGAGCGGGAAGGTGAAGCCTCGCAGCCCAGAGAGGTAATTGCTGCCTGACTTCATACCCAGAGCAGCAGATCTGAGATCTTAACAACGGATTGGATGTTAGTCACCGCTCACAAGGGAAGAGTGACCATATTAGAATAAATGTCCAAAAATGAAAAACCAATACAAGTGGGTAATAAGAAGCGTTTTACTGCACGGAGCCGTATAATGACTGCTTGGAGGTTGGAGAGGTTGAATTACGTATTAAGTTCAATTTCATGGTTTCAAAACAGATTTTTTTTTAAACATGTTTTTTTCTCAGCAGCTCGGAAATCATGAGGCAAAACCGGACAACACATGTGACTCAGCCCATTATCCCCACCAATTCATATAGTTATGAACTTGGTTTTGGTTTAGTTTGTTTCATGTGTTATTTTGAAGGTCCCTCCCTGGCTCTTGTGTTCATTTAACTTCCTGTCTTTTTGGTTTTCCCTTCTTTTTTTCCATGCAGGATGTTGTTTGTCGTGTCTTGTCCTGTTTCCTGGTTATTTTTTTGGGTCATTTTAGTATTTCCTGTTTTATTTCATGTCACTCACCTCTCCTCTCATGGCAGATCACTTCACTTCCTGCCTTTGTGTGTTTTCCCGCCACTGTAACTGTCTGCACCGCCCCTGATTGAATCCACCTGTGTCTAATTGCTTTCACCCTTCCAACTTTAACTGTGGTCTCCTGCACTTTTTTACAGCCAACAACAATCATATTATTCACTTTAAAATAAAAAACATTAGTCGTAAACATAATGTTGTGACGATTTTGGATATTAAATGATTATTATACGCATTTTTCTTTTCATCCAGATATCTATTTATTACATGCATACAAAGTTAGGACTATTTACTGGCTCTGTGCCAGTTTCCTTCCATTTCGCTCACCAAGGGCCTGCTTACGGTGAGGCTTTGTCGTTTTTACGGCCGGCTGTATGTCATTGCAGTGACGGCGGTGCAGGCAAATGAATGGCGGCCCATTATTAGAATTGCTTGGAGGTGGGTGCGTTTGCTTGCGTGTGCGGTCCGCAGTGCAATGACTCAGAGCTTTCACTTTGGGTGCATTACGCCGCCAGGCATGACAAAATGTTTTCATCTCCACTCTGAGGAGTAAACTGAGGAGTAACATCAGGACCCTGAGAGTCCCTTTGTAAAACAGCGTGTCCAACTATGATACCCCACTGCGGCCGCAGTAACCACGTGGTTAATGTTGTGAATTAAAACAAAAAACACTTAGTTAGGTTTAAGAACAATATCCTGATTCAACTTAGGTTAAGGCCAAAAAAACAATTAGTTAAGTTGAGGAAAAATAGCAAGGTATGGAAAACACTTAAATAACTCAACAACAACACTCTCAATCTCCGACTCCTGGTTAAAATCTGTTAGCTTAGCTTCTGTCTCGACGCTCCTCCCTCTCAACTCTTCTCTCAGTGGCGCTTTGTCGGATGGGTCTGGCTGGGTGGGCGGCTGTACACTCTCCACAAATTAATCCAATCCCCCCATTTCTGATGTTGATGAATGCCTAAAAAAGTGTCTCATATGTTTATGTAGGAAAAGGCCCAAGATGAACCATCTGTCTTTCAAAGTTTTATTCTAGTTTTAATCTCCCACCTCGCTGGAGGGGAAGAATACGAATGAATGAAATCCAGATCAGAATACAATGGAAATGTGTTTTGTCTGCATATTTATTACCACGTGTCTTGAGCGTTGGATGCACACAACTGATATAACGATATCAAACAAGTCAACAATATAATAAGGCTGTTTATCATTATGTTTACTTTTACGTTTATCGTTCACTGGCTCAGTTTATTTTTATTTATTTCATTTTTGGTCTTGACTCTTTGGACAATACGTCAAAGTGAAATGTGTTGTTGTTTTAAACTGAGCTACTTATAATGATAGCAATTAATAAAACGTAACAAAATGAGAAGCTTTAAGTCATGTGTATGATATGTGATACCCTATTCATTAGGGATGCACCGATACCGATACCGGTATCGGTATCGGTGGTCGATACTGTGTTAAATACTCGTACTCGCATCGGTTTCAATGGCCGATATCAAGAACCGATACTCACTCAACAGTATTTCACTACAACAAACTGGTCGCGCTTTGTGGAGAAGCAACCCCGTGGCGGAGCCGGAGACACTCTTCTCTGTCTCAACTGTCTCAACAGTCTCAACTTCTGAGCAGCCAATCACGCTATCCAAGTTGTTTTGCCGTCCAATCAGATGGCCAGTTTGTCTCAACAGCAGAATCTGGAGCCGCCATCTTGGATCCTCGCTACGCAGCGCTCACTTCTTTCAATAGACAGGAGAAAAGTGAGACGCGAGTACAATACAAGACTTTATCGATATTGTGCTTATTAACCGGTGTTGCATACGTGTGTATGACATATTAGTGCTCATATTAGTGCTCTTGTTAGTGGCTGACAGCCCCGGAGTTACTTGTAATCAGTCCGTCCCAACGCGACGCAAATGTTTCGCGCGACCAGATTACATGTAAAGTCTATGCACAGACGCGTGTGGTTGCGACAGACGCAAATTTACGCCGGCGGCACGTTAGACGCGAGAGTTGAAATTTTCCATATTTAATACATCTATAATTGAGAAGCTCTGCGCGTCATCACCGCCGTCCTGCCGGTTTGAATCAAATGGCTGCTGATCCACCAGAAGCAGCGCTGGCAGCGGCCTCATTCAGACGCTGTTGTGCGGCTACGGATGATATTATTGTAGCCGAGTGTCTGTTGTGTGTCTATATTTGTAATTCTAATAAAATGAAAACACGCTGCAGGGTAACTTGAACCACTTTTTTTATCTCCTTCACACACGTATATCCCACAATTCCACTCTTTTCCTTTCCGTTTCTCCCTCCACAATAAAAGCACCGGAAACATAACTTGCAACACAGCTTCCTATATAATTGCTCGATCCCTAATATTATCGCTTACATTATGAACCCGGACACGGGGCGTTTTATGGTCCGACATTAGAGGGACTTCCACAAGAAGTTTAAAGCTTGGGATAGCCTTCTGTTAATTTTGTACTATAGGCTTGACATAATCTGCAGAGGATAAAATAAAATCTGCCTCCAAATTAATTGCACTTTCATGGAGACCAAATCTAAGAAGTATCGGTATCGGTACTCGGTATCGGCAAGTACACAAATAAAAATATCGGTATCGTATCGGTTTGTAAAAAATGGTATCGTTGCATCCCTACTATTCATACATGCGTGATAAGGTGCTGAAATTAAAAATCTGTCTTCCACCAGGCCAGTGTCAACTAAATCCTTCGCAGGGACAATAAATGTCATGGACTTTCTTATTGCCCTGGAGTGATAACAAATCCTCCTCTAAGCTTATCTGAAGGAGCTTTTATTTTAAAATCTCATCAGGGGCTACGCTCTTGCTGTTTCATCACTCCCAATATGATTGTCCACACCTTTAATTTCCTGTCTGTCAATCCCTCTCTCCCCTGAGTTAACCTTGGCACCGTCTCCCAATAATTTGCATTTCCTGTCATCCTTTCCTTAGTTTATTGAACATAAACATATCTTGTCAATATATTCTCTCCTTTCCTGTTATCCAAGATATATGTATTTACTATATTTGCTATTGTTTATTATTTTTGCCTTCTTTTGTTCATTCACCAAGGTGATGCTGCATAGTGATCGGATTTGTCCAATATATTCTGGTGACAAAGTCAACGTCAACAGGCAAAATATATATTTTTAGCACAGTGAGAATGTGTTACAACAACTTAAAATAATGGTAAATTACAATATTTCTGGATATTTTCTGAATTCCTGACTTACTATGAGTGTGTTACTCTTATTATTTTTAGGAAATTAAATAATGAATGAGTCTCTTTCCTATATGATTCATTATTTTTCAATATTATTCTCTGAAATTTGTTATCTTTTCTCCAGCAGTTTTCTCCCCGCTGAGCTGAAGCAGTTATGTCAGACAATAAAAAACAAAGGGAAGCACTGCTCAGCGGCAGTATAAAAAGAATAAAAGTATAAATTACTGGAGGAGGAAGAAGCTTTGTTGTCTCTCTTTCACACATGGTTATGTTTAAACACAGCATTGGTTCAATAAGAAATATAATGTGTTTTGTTTGTTCTCCATTATATGCTTTTTCTGACTGCTTTTGTCTCCTGTCTCCATACATCTGTTCATATTGTTCTCTTGTTGTGTTTTCTCTCGACATTGCATCCATTTATCTCTCATTCCTTCGCTGTGTCCCTTTATTCTCTGTCTGTAGCTGTCTCTGTCCATTTCTTACCATCCATTTATTCCTCCACCCCGCTCCGTCTGCCTGCAAACATTTGCAGCTGATTCATGCTTTTTACCTGAACGTGATGTAAAGTCCAGTTTAAGAAAAAAAGATATTCCTCAAACGTCTCTTCACTTTTTTTTATTGTTAACAGTGAACTGTGGGCGTCCTCTCTGATATTTAAGTGTTTCCTCTGGGCATTTATTTCCTTCTGCTTCTTGACAATTTGCATCCAAATTAAACATCCTGATAGAACTCAAGGCAGCCATTGATTATGTTGCGGTTATTTGTGGGGATTATTAAACAAGCAGAACAGAAACGGGGCTTAGGGGACAACCATGTTGAAATGATTTTGACTGTCACTTGTGGTGGGTGTTTTCAGACTAAATTGATTTGTTTGTTTCCTTTAACATATAAATAGATTTTGCTCCTGCTTTACATTAATGCTTTACATAAACGCTTGGCAGATGTTTACCCACAAAGGGATGCAGCAGGTGTTCTTTTCCTTAGGGAAAATCTTAGGGAAACACCGAGGGATTTATATCTTCTTCTCCCTCTCATTTTCTCCTCTCTATACTTCTAGATAAATTAATGTCTTTTTAATGCTCATTACTAACTCTACTTCCTCTCGGGAGCCTTTGTGCTTCCTCTCCTCAAGCGTCCATGGATCGTGGCTGTCTGAAGCCGGTCCTGTTCCCTTCCATGGTGGCCCTGCTGATGCCCTTCATCTTCACCTCCGTCTGCTGTCGTGGATCATAGTCATCTGGGTCGTGGCCATGCCTACTACTCATGAATAATTTCTGTGACATCCATTGAATGTGCTATAACTCTGTTATGTTGATTCTGTACACATGACATCTATTGCTTCTGTCCATCCGGGGAGAGGGATCCTCCTCTGTTGCTCTCCCTCAGGTTTCTTCCCCTTGTTTTTTAGTGGGAGTTTTTCCTGATCCGATGTGAGGTTCCGGGACAGGGATGTCGTATGTGTACAGATTGTAAAGCCCTCAGAGGCAAATTTGTATTTGTGATTTTGGGCTATACAAAATAAACTGAATTGAATTCCTGTATGAGAGCTCATTTGAAAAATAGTGTATAGTATGTAAGTGTAGGCTGAGTTGGGCGTGGGAATGCGTTGGTGTAGCGCACACACCAACATGCATGGTAACTGGTTCAGGAAGAGAGAAGTGTACGTGTGCCTGTGTGTGGGCGTGTGGCTGTGCTTTCATATGTTTATTTTTCAATCTTGGGAAGTAAATAATGCAATTTAACTGTGTATTGATTTATGAAATTGACTGAAGCATTATAAAACAATGGTGAGTCTGTTCAACACACCCCCACACACACACATCTTTATTCCCCAAGCCAATTATCCTGTATAGTTCCTGTTCTATCACGCACACAAATAAGACCATGCTTCTTTTTCTTTTATCGGTTGACAGGCGCAGCCCTGGTTGACTGCAGGTCCTCCATAGATTTAATGTGATGTTTTAAGAGCAGCGAAATCTTCTCGTAACTTAGGGAGTAATTGATCCAGTGGGACATCGTTTATTACAAACAGTGGCATTCATTCTGCACCTGAAATTATTCTACACTCCATAAAATGTACTGCTCCCAATAACCCCATCGGGACGTATTCTGGGTGTGTCCAAGTGGGAGGATATCCCAGGGCAGCCTTAAAACCAGCTGGAGGGATTGCATAACCCATTTGGCCGTGCATACCTCGAGATCCCCCAGAGAGAGCTAGTGGATGTGGCTGGAGAGAAGGATGTTTGGGGGTTCTTGCTGAGCCTGCAGCGTAAACCAAGATACATTAATGGATAGATTGATTACATGCATGGTCCCCAGAGGATGTACCAGTTCCATTTTGGGAGATAATTGTTGCTTTGTGTTGATTTTGGCAGAATCTGTGGACAAAAGTGGTAGTGTTTCCATGTCCACTAGGTCCTCATATCTTTATGATCTGTACCTGCCAGAATTCCCTTAGAGAACGTAGGGTCTGACAGTTACTGTTATTGTTAAATCATCGCCATTTGTGGGCTTTGTGGTAGTTCTATACATGCTATGTGCACAAAGTATATCTTTAGGTGTTAATTTAAATCAAACCATCAACATTAACATCAAATGAAGTATAGAGACCACACAAATCAAGTTACTACGTCACGACAACATGATTTAAATGGCTGATTTACAAAGCATTCAAACTTTTCCCTAATCATACTATTTCAAAGCACATTTACTCCATCATTTAAAAAAAAAATAGTAAAAAAAAAAAAGGCAATAAAGAAGCTCAAGGCCAAGAACCCTGCTTTGGCTCAGGGTCCTTGGAACGAGCCCACTGTTAACTTTATTTAAAGCCAATACCTAAATAATTGTGTTATGTTGGAGGTGGAGGTATTGACCTCCATTGCTCTCTTGCCATGTTTCTCTCCATCCTGTTCATCCTTGCATTTGTCTTTCTTTGCATGGATGTCTCTTTGACCTTATCGTCCTCTGTCAGTCATAGTGATGTGTGACGCGCTGTTTAGTATTCCCCTCAGTCATGTCTGTCGGCTTACACTCAATCACACACACATACATGCACACACACACACACACACAGACACACACACAGACACACACAAGCACACACACACAGGCTGCTAATAACTTATGTGTTTTCCCACACAGGCTACAAATTATACAAACAAATAGATACAGACATGCAGTTGCATACCCACATGCTGACAGTATGTCCTTGGCTCCGTGGTTTAATGTGCAAGAGGGCACATGTTATGGTCATGCCGAACCAATGTCACAGTCACTTCACATTTAGAGGAAGATTTTTGTTGTCATACCGCAAGAGCATCTGGGTAATTTGTGCCAAGGACATTCCGATTCCACATCCGACTGTCTCTTGCAAAGGATGTTATTCTGAATGATCATTTGGTGATGGGCAGCCTTCACTCCCTCTACCTTGTTCATTTTTTGTCCATTTCAAGAAAGCAGACAAATATTTCTGCATCTAACAGATAAGGAGGAGGTTCCCTCTCCAGGATGGAGAGAAGTGCAATATATGTCATGTGTACAGAATGAATAACATAATAGAGATACAACACATTCAATGCATATGACATAAATTATTAATATGATGAGAAAAACTCTAAAAAAAAACAAGTAACCCTGCACTCAGTGAGTGCAGCTCTCTAGTGGGATAACATAGTACAATAAACTCCAATACAATAAGATGTGAAGGTGCCTGGACCATTAGAGCTTTTCAGTGAGGAGAGGGATTTTAATTAAATCTTGGTTTTACAGGTGCAGGGAACATTATAAAATTTTACACAAGAAGTAAAAGTTGCACTAACTACTTTCCGTAAACTAGGGGTTTCACAGAAATGTTGACTAGTCTATTATCAAAATCACTAGTGGACACTGTGCAGCATTGTAGACCAATCGTTTGGCGGCAAGGCCGTGGATGTCCAAATGAGCTTGTGAGTGTGCTGCAGGTCGAGTAACCTGCTGCCTGCATTTTCCTTAATATAAATAAAAACATTTCCACCATACTTTTTTAAAATAAAATCCATCAGAATGCCGGAAATTAACTTGTTACTGTAGTCAAACATCATCTCCTCAAGTTTACTGCGTTTACTTAGGTTAAGAATCGTTTGTAAAAAGCCTCTGAGAGAGCCAGCAGACCTGGTACCAGCTGATTACAATACTTTCAAGTACAACTTCCTCAAAAAGGTTACTTGAGGATATATAACAGAGTAAATGTAGCATAAGTAACTGCTACTGCCCACCTGAGAGTGTAAGCTATGCACACTCATCTCATTAAGTTGATCGGTTAGCAATGGTTGGCTATCGGTCAAAAAGAAATCATCTAAATCAGCATCGTTAACGTTGCCAAAAAGCTGGCTGTCAACACTCAAAACTAAACAATCTTGACTGACTGAACAATCATCTGTAAAATGTGATTTGAATCTTTACTTTTGCCACAACAGTAAAAATGTTCCAGCACAGAAAAATACATGCAGTTAATGAGCAAGTGAAAGATGATGACCATTTTGTGCCCGTTGGTTTCAGTCAACCGCTTTAAAGGGGTTTCTGTTCCATAAAGATATGGTATTAATGTTTATGTAGCTTAATACGGCAGAGGTTTAGGGAGGGAGAGGAGGGGAGATAAAGAAGGGCAAGCGGAGAGGAGAAGACAGGGCATAAAGGTGACGACTTAATGGATTTGTGCTGAGGAGAAGTGAAAAACGGGGGCAGAAGTGATACAGTAGGATGACAGTATTAGGCCATGTTTAGAGCATCAGAGGCAGCTGTGTGCGTACTGGGACAGGATGTTGAATAATAAAGTGCATGTATAAGTTAGAAAGTGATCTATCTTTATCGCTCTCTACTTTCCATTCGCGTAACCTTTATGGCTGTCCCACATTGATGGATAACATGTTGAACCAACAGAGAAGAGGAAGGGCAGGAAACGGGGCCATTGCTTCTTCAACCGATTTGAGCAAGGGCTCAATAGACAATACAGTTACAGTATATGCAGCTTTATTTCTCTCCTATTTGAGAACCAAACATATGTTCACTCCCAACTCAAATACTGAAGCTTCACATACGTGAGTGACTCTGATGAAAGAAGCTTTAGGTACCCTTCTAGTGTCAGTTTGGGGCGGAGGGTCAAAATAACTAAACTTTTGTGTTCTTACAAAATTAGGCTTAGGTTTAGGCAAAAAAAAAATAATTGTAGAATTGGAGATTGATTCATATGTTAATTATACACATGATAGTATGATAATGCTATTTGGGTTAAAGGCTCTCCATCTCCCTGCACTCGTACTTTGAGAGTAATTTGTTTGCAAAAAAGAGACAAAACATACAGTTTACAAAGTTAAAAAGATGAATTTGACTGACATGTATTTTTCATAATCAAGTTTTTCTTTAGATATTGCAATATGGATATCGTGAATTGCAGGACAGCCCTAGTGCCCGTCCGCCAAGCCCTCCCTATGGAGTTGGACTATAAATATCGCACCTTTTATAGTAAGTGTTGCTCTGAGCATCTAAGACTGATGTGGGTAGGTTTACGTTGGCGTGAGTTGAAAGCCTTGGTCATCGCATACAGGCGCTAAAGGATCCCGCTGGGCATCTGCTTCGTGCCGTATCAGTACAGGACCTTCATGGTGTGATGTCCTGACAGAACGGATCAGCCAGACTCGTGCCTTGTCACCAACCAGGCTGTCAGTTGTCGGCTTCCTGTCATTCAAGTGTCCGGGCTGCACTAAACGACACACTTTGCCCTTCTACTGGGGAATCGTGCAGAAAGTCTTTGAGGTCTTCTGACGTTTTGAGGTCTTCATAACTGAGATTTGTGCTTTCACCCACATACAACACACACTCATTGGTGTTCACCTCTTTTGCATGAGGACGGTGGCCGAAATCTCAGTGTCTCCCCTGATTTGGAGAGGCAGCAACATATAATAATGTTAGCTCGCTAATGATTGGTGGAAATCAGATTGTACTCACAATATAATTAAATATGTAACTCACACACTCCATTTCACAGAATACAGAATAGTAGAAGGGTGTACAGTTACAAAAGGGATTTAAATCAAATCTTTCACATTTAATTGGACCATAAGAAAGTGGGCCGGATGAGAGGTCAGCGTGATACAGCGCCACAAAGGACACACACACACCCCTCGCCTGTAGCTAGACGAGGCCGCGCTCCAGCTCCCCGCTGGCAAAGCTCTGCAGGTTGTCAGGCGGACGTTCGTCTGCATGTACTGCCCAACCGGGTTGAAAGGTTTCCCTTGAATGAATTAGAACTCAGCCACAGTGTGTCGGAAGTCAAAAAGATTTTGCTCACTTATTTCCAAATACACATTACGATCCACAAATGGTGAAGTGCGGCTCTATATGTTCGTAGCTAGTTACAGAAGATCTCATTTGAGCAGGATGAGTCATCTCACATTTGAAACGTGAAAGAAGCAAGCAAACATAATCCCTCTCAATCATCACTTATGATAAGGGTTTGGCGATGTCTGTATCTGCAGAGACCCCGCCCTCTGCTAATATATTGTCTTATTTTGCTGCATTCAGGATGTTTCTTGTCATCAACTTCTATGAACACGTAGCAACCATTTGCCAGATCTTAAGCAGGCATCCAAGAGGAAGCCACACAAATGGCGGACACAGCACAGCAATAGCTTGTTCCAATCTGGAGTCGACATTAGTTTGACCACAGCCATTCACAGATACGTTACCTCACTGGAAAAGTCAGAATAACCTTCAGTATTTCCCATAAGCAGAAAAAAGCAGAATCACGTCTGGTTCATCAGTCTGGTGGTCGGAGCCACTAGCCTCCTGCTTAGCTCATCACTGCTCCACAGGGAGAGGAGCAGAGATGATGATTGCCCCGTAGTGCAAAAAGCTGATTAATGCAGCTTTAAAGTATATATTGATATGAAAGAATTTATGGTGAAATCACTTTATTTTTAATAAATAAAGAGTGCTCACAAAGCAACGTGCAACCTTTCTTTCTCAAACAGGGATCCCTCTTGTTCCTAAGGTTACGGCCTCTGTTTTCCTGTTGAATGTTTTGCATGAAGAGTTTCTTTATTAGGATAGCAGGTCTAGTGAGGTAAATGTGTGATTCCAGTCTATATGCATACAATGGACTTGGCTTCACTACTTTTTCTACTACAGTTTTCACATGTGAAAATAACAGTTTTAAGTATCAAATTAAAAGCTTTAACAACCAGATAAACTCACAAGACATCCCTCTTAGTCTGATCTGTGGGAGTTATTTGTTCTAAACACTGAACCATGTTGCACTGAGACTTTGTCTAGACGCCTATTAAGTTCTTCCACTTGTGGTAGCTGTCTGCATTGTCTGTCAATCAGAGTCCAGTTTGCCACAGTAATTAACTTTCTCCGTCTGTCTCTATTTCCTCTCTTACTCTTCATCTAAGTCTGACGCCATCGTCTCTCTCCCCCCCCCCTCTCACTCTCTCTCCTGAGACAGGAACTGGAGGAGATAATGGAGGATCAACACAAAGGACTGACATCGATTTATAGCTGCGACCTGATGATGAACATGTACACACACGCAGGCACACAGTGATTTGGTCTGAATGAGTCACGCTGATAGCACTTCAAGCTTAATGTGGCTCTCCAAGGTAAGGTTGTTCTGAGTAATACACGTTCAGGTCTGACAGACAGGAGAAGAAACAACACGCAGAAGCCATGCTTGGATTTATTCTAAATATTGTAAGCTTTTGAATACTGAATTCCATGTAAATTAGACATTATTCAGGTAAAATGAGCACCATAAAATGAAGCACAAATAAAGAGCAACAGGAATGTGCCTGTTGCTGCGGTCATGATATTTTAGTGATTTTTAAGATGAATAAATAATTCATGGTCATAAATCTGGAAGCAGGACTGTTTCTGGGCATCAGAAAGGCTGACATTTCAGGGATACGTTTCACTTCATAGTGACTTTATCTTCACTTATTTTTTAGCTAAGGATGCATTCTGAGGAAACACATTTTCCCTAAAAGTTCACACTAATCAAAAGGTTAATAAAGTTCCATCGGCTCAAACGCAAGATAATCATGTTATGGTTGTTTTGTGTTCCCTCATTAAGCTAACTTGGAGCTGACATTTAGATGCTTCCGGGCACCAGGGAAGCAGTTCAGACATCAGTTCATCCTCAGGGTTTTGTCCACATGTAGCAACAACACTAATAAACGGTCCTCTTGTGACGTCAGTGATCTGATATGTCATTTTGTGCCACATCATAAACACCATTCAGACGGGATTAGTGTCTGTAGGGGGGTCAGGTAATTCCATTTCAACAGCGTTGATGTTATCCCCGTACAGATTGTCCATTTCACCATCAACCTTCAAGACACTTCAGCCCTAAATCCCTGCTTTGTGCAGACAAACTCAAATGCTGCAGTGATTAAAGATATGTTTATAACAGCATCTAGTGCTGTGGGAAATGGCCAAAAGATTAAATCCCGAGGTTTTTCAATGTGTGTACCTACAGAATGATCTACTACTTCAATTTGTCCATGTGAACATATTATCTTCTTTATTTCTCTGATTATTTGTGCTTATCAGCCTCTGAGCCAGAAACAAGGTTCATGACATAACCAGAATATGCTCCTCTGCTGCCACAAACACTCCTTTCGACGCTTCGGAGCTGGCTGTGGAAGGATTAGGGAATGGTTATGCGGAAGGGATTAGGACAAATATGGTGGAGTTGACTAACCATACAGGCCCCATCAGTTCCAAATTTGGAACACTGGGTTTCATCCTCTGGGACTAAGCATGCTGCCTTACAAGTCAATATAACACTATTACACAATAAATATAAACATAAACCATAATAATGACTCAAAGTGACTCAAAATAACCCCCAAATTGACTTAAAATGCATCCCGAGTTTTGAAAAAATGCTGATTAAAAAAGTTAGGAACTAGCTAGAAGGCTAAACTCCACGGTTTTGGAATCCTCAGAGCTTACAGAGTTATACAACCTACAACCATTCCACTCTCACACAAAGCATCGCAAAGATACGCACAAGAATGTAATTTGTGTCCAGCAAAACATATGAAAATGTACTTACTTATGGCTGAAATATGAATATTCCAGGCATTCCTGCTACCTTCTCACAGTTAAGGCCACGGAGCACCCTGCTGCAGTGAAACGAGCACCGTTCAGGGACCACCGAGGACTGTGGGACATTTCTAGCTTGAGCAGAGTTGACATGAGTTCTCGACATGTCTGAACTAAAATAATTATTTAAAATACTTAACTTCACTCAATCAAAGCCAAACCTTGCACAGATACTCCTACAATATTGAGCTGTTTTATATTTAAACAGAAGGTGTTCATTGATATATTTAAGATACTAATAATTAACTTTAATCTTTTTTTTTCGATTCTTTTTTTTGTGTGTACTATCATAAACCAATATACCACTAACACATATATGGCCTTATTATCTATCTTCACAAGGGTTTTCCGTATATGATAGCTTTTTTAATTTTTCAAATAGACCTTGTGAATGAGGAGATAATCAGGATTTAATATGAGATAAAAAGCATCCGCAGTTTTGGCTGAAAAATGGGTGGCTCCTAGATGGCTAATGTCCGATTCAGAGACGCCTTTCCAGTTGGTTGTTGTGATAAGCCAACCGGTTCTCATGCAAAGTTTTTGTTAGGATTTGTGAAACTGTGGTTATAGTGACTGGTGAAAGTATCTTCCTTTTTGCTGACCTGAATATTGGCTCCATTATGTAAGAAGTTGATGGATGCTCATGATGATTCGTACGGATGATATGATTCCCCATATTACCCAGAGAAACTGATCCCGTCTTAATGGGATCAGACACACACTTGGTATTCTTGTAAATTTCCGTAAAAACCTGCATTTAAAATTAATGTTTGTGAGTGTGTCTGTGCCTACCCAACAGGACTTTGTGTGTGACACACAGTCAACCTGATTCTATAGTTCAACATTTGTTATGTGCTTTCAGTTTAGCATCCAAGCCATCAGGATTCCTGCCTGCTTTTTGGACATGCCTGATCCATTAATAATTAATAAATAGAATTAAGACATAACTGTCTGGTGTTGACTTTTGCGTGTTTCTGACCACAAGTGAAACAGATCTTTTAACTTTACTGTGGTCTTACTTTTGTATCTAAACCTGGAGATAGTGAGACATTATAACATGTATGTATTGTGTATCTATGCATGTTTAATGTCTCTCATTTTGGCTTATTTGCCTACGGAGTCAAGCAGCTGTATGTACATAACACATCTGCTCTCTTTGTCTCTAATACAAACGCGGTCCATGAACATACAGCAGCATTTACTCTTTTAGTTCAATATGTTTGAACAGATGACAAAGATGCAATTCGAACTAGAGCAGCACCTGTAAATGTGCCAATTCTGAATTGTAATTCTAGTCAAAATGGTAGCCGTTAAAGGGGAGATATCATTCACGTTTTCAGGTTCATACTTGTTCTTTGGTTCCCACTATGACATGTTTTTTTGCAAAAGTAGTGCTCAAGCTGTGGGTGGAGAAACGCAGATGCTAATTAGCCTCGGAAGGGGAGACAAATCTCAATGGCTTGTTGAATTACATGTTTTCTAATCAAGGCAGCCCACAAAAAAACGTTTCCTCATTTGTGGGTAGGCACTCCAGATACTCCAATAGTAAGTGCACATCATGGAAAACGTGAGTTTCTCATAATAAGCCCCAAGGTGCAAAACTGCATTCATTAAATTGTTTGCCACTAGGGGGTAGCATAACTCCATAACAGGCTGACAGATGTAATGTAATGTTGGTGAGGAGAGGAACATAGAGGAGGAAGACATTAATATGCTTTGTGTTTGTGTCCACTGAATGAATGTCAAATATTCAGGCTGGTTACATCGTAGTTCTAGTCTCCATCAATTTCGAGGAAAACACGGGGCTCTTCTTCTCTTTCTTCACCAGCTACTTGATAACTTTGTCTCTCTGGTGTTTGGTGCTGGGCAGGAAGTGTTCAGTGGTTTTACCAGAGCTGGTTTTCTGAAAAACAGCTGCCTGCTGTTTGAAACATTGTTGATGAGACTGCTGAGAATGAACCATAAAGTGAAAGTGCCATAAAACCAAACTATAAGTTTAAAAAGGCAAAAAGAGCTGCACAGGTTGTGGTAGTCACCTGTGGGATACTAGCTAACGATACCTTTCCTGTTAGAGGCATTTGAATCAGTGTCACTAAACATATTGATTCCTGGCCTGACCTGAACAGCACCTGGAGAATATTTACCTGTAGTTAACACATTGCATGCTTGTTTCCCATCCCAAATTTACATAACCAGCAGGGACAGAGCCAGATGTTGTAAACGTTTAGCTTAGCCCAGATCCAACAGTGATTGTGGTTTATTTGCTACATGAACTGTTACAAAAAGTGCCTAAACATCTGTTCATCATTTGGGAAAAACATGTTGCCGGCGAAAAGAATCATCCTGTAGAGTCTACATGCTATTCTGTACCTAATTGTTCTAAAACTGTCTTCATCATTCTGAAACTGTAACACAATGTATGTTGTAAGAGGCAAACATTGTCTGATATTACTGTACATAACATGGGTAGGGTAGGGATTTAGCATAATCAACACTAGCCTGCTAATCGTGAAAACTATTTCTTATGAATGAATGTTCAGCTGACAAATCTGCGACCTTTGAATTAAAAGGCCATAATAATCTAAGCTGCAATGAAGCCAAAGTTTTCAAAATTGTATTTGAATATCATCCTCCTCTTTTACTCTCTTGGATCCGCTCATTTATTCCTTGAAGAATGAAAAAAATCCTCATGTCCATAGATGCTATTTATCTGGCAAGCTAGCAACTGAGTGAAACACGACACACATAACAACAACCCCCCATAACATTGTTACGGTCGACATAGTCCCTCGGTAATAGGTACTATTGCTCCCCTGAATAACCAATCCAGCAAGATAGTCTGGCGACCTGCCTTCGCCCAAGTCAGCTGGGATCGGCTCCAGCCCCCGCATGACCTGAACAGGACACGCGGTTAAAGATAATGGATGGATGGACTGGCCCATTCAGTTTGAGAGACTGAGAGACCAATAGAACTTTGTTCATGTAAACTATGAATTGCTGCCAATAGCTCCTTCTTTCTACCTTGTGTTTATTCCTTTCTTTACAAATACAATTCAATACATGCGTGGTCCCAACACAAACCATTGATTTGTTGTGTCACACCACCTACTGAATACTTCTACATCTTTGAATTGGATTGCTTGGCTTGGGGTGTTTTCAAATTTGACATGCATTTTCTCTGGAAGTTGGTTTCCTTTTTTTCCATTCATTCAATTTCAGAATCCTCTGCATCACCTTGTTTTTTGTTTTGTTTGTTTCACTTGGCAGATCTCTGTAGGCTGTATTTCTGTGATGTCCTTATGATACAAGAGAGAAATTAACTTGGCATGGAACTTAATGAAACACATTAAGGGTCCCCTTAAGAATGACTAGACCTCCCCTGAAGTACATCAATTAAATCAAGTGGAACTAATCACAATTAGACTTATAGTCTAATAGTTATAGTTTTGTATGGCAGCACTAAGGTATTAATGCCGGGTAATGTGAACGTGAAAAGTGAATCAGTTTTTTTTTTAGATACCTGGATCACATAGTTGAGGACAAATCAACAGAATGTGGCAGAGGGGACATATTGCATGCAACTGTTGGTCAATATCTGCATGCAAAGAAAGAGTCTTTATGCATAACCTCAAAATGCTGTGTCTCAATGACTTGATATGCAGCTCTAGTGCCCCCTTGTGGTGACAGAAAGCACTGCACAGGACGTTCAACAAGTGGCAGGTTTTAGTCTATCCCATGGAAACAGCAAGGGCAGCCACATGTTCTACGCTGATTAGCTTTTTAGCATCATTAAGGGCTATTATAGATAAACTAACATGCAAGAGATTATTCACATTAGTCAAAATGTCCCACTCTGTTGTGTTTTTGCACTGTGTTGTTGTATTTTAGAGTATTCCGATACATCAAGGTCTTTCTAAATCCTTCCATGTCACCTACACACTAGGCTGCTGACATGCTTTCGGCAGCGGGAATGCATTTGATAAGACTTCACACCCCGTTCACATATCAGAGGAGATTTGTGCCACCAGATATGATTCAGAATTGTATAACCGATCAAAGGTTAACCTCTGATAACATACAGCGGTGAAGACTAAAGCAAACTACGGTCAGTGTCAGCGACAGTGTACCTGCAGGGGGCTCTCGACTGAAAATAAGAAAAAAATACATCCAATGTTTACAGCCAGCTCCTGGGTATTTCTTTACACTTCAATACCCTGATCATCAATATTGCAGGCAGATGACTCAACGGAGGTGAAATGGTGACTGACTATTGCTGTTACCCTGAGACAATGATTTAAGAGAGATGCACCTTTGGAAAATAATGATTGAGGACAGATTGTGTGTGCTACTATAAATATCAGGTACATATACCCATGCTGGTGTCAATTTACAATACCAGAATTATAGTAGGACTTTCATGGGAAGCTCAAATGCAAAATTATATTCTCAAATCTCGTTTTAGTTAATTTGCCCCCCACCCATCTTCATCCTCCCCTTTTCTCTTTCTCTCCCCCTTTCTCTCTGCTTGGTGTATGGCGCCCCCTCCTGTTGCTCTTGGTCTTCTCATAATATCTGAAGCAGTCACTCACAAAAAAAACGAAAGGTTTCCTGTAGAAAACTCAATAAATTACCCTTTTAAACAAAGGAAATGGTAAACCCCCAAATACTCATGTTAAGTAACAATAAACTAACGACATAATTCACTATGCAGCAAAAGTATGTGATATATTAGCCTACATGTATAAAAAAAGGTGTCGTAAGTAAAGTAAACTTGTGGTAAAATAGTGTATGAATTATTACTTCATACGATCTATCTTTTATGATTTATAATAACTTGTACAACAAAAATAAAAGTTGATATACATAGCCTACAGTATATCACGTTTTATTATAGAGAACTCCGGATCTCCTGCTTAGATGGACGTGAATCGGCGCATGCGCTGTGTCGCCTCTGTCCGCCAGGGCGGTGATCTCTCTCCCTCCCTCTTACACACACACACACACACATACACACACACACACACACACACACACACACACACACACACACACACACACACACACACTTTCTGTCTAGCACTCTCTCTCTCTCTCTCTCTCTCTCTCTCTCTCTCTCTGGGAAAAACCCGAGCAGGAGGAGAGCAGCAGAAGGGGGAGGAGGCGGACTCCTTCTTCTTCCGATACAGCGGCGGCAGGATATTTAGAAAAATAAATAAAATAAAAAATCCCCGCACCAAACCTCCCCCCCGGTGCGGAGCTGAAGAGCAAGAAAAAAAAAGCCACACGGATGTGCCTCCGAAAGAGCAGCGGATACCGCCCTCCGGACCTTATTAATGCCAAGATTGTGAGTATCTGATCGGCTGCAGAAACGAGCTTGAACGCGGGGAGGGGAGGGGTGCTGGTCCCAGTTTAATTTCCCCTTCCCTCGTCTCCGGTCGGCGGCGGAGCTTTTCCTCGCTCCGTGTTGAGGAAAAGGTCGGTCTCCGTGATTCCTTACCTCCCTCCTTGCCATACCTCCTTGATTCCTTCTCTCAAGAACGGGAAGCGGACGAGGCAATCTTTAAGGGGGGTCGGTTCTTGGAGACGGGTTTCCTAATGACGCTAGCGGAGGTGTTTCAGTCTCCGTCTTCAGCTGTTATTCGTTTTCCTCCAACATAAAACGGGTTGCGTAAAACACACGCAGCTCATTAGTGGAAAACTGAGGAGGAATACAAAAAAAGGGGGTCTTCCTACTTTATTTAAGTTTTCTTCCTTTTTTTTAAAGTCTTTCTTTCACTTCATGTCCTGTAAGTGAGTTTGTAAAAAACCGACTGCTGTTAAGCAAGGACCCTCCAGTGGTTCACAGGGGACCGGGTTCAGTTACAACACGGGTCAGCCATGACGAACCAGCCTGTACTGCACTTCATCAAACTCCATTCATTGGAATTCACTCTTGTTTCCATTTCCACTTTGATTTACTTTGGCCCATGACTTTTTTTTCTTCTTCTGTCAACCCATGAGCAAGTTTTTCTTTACTGTGCTTACATTGGAGGATGCAGTGTGTGTGTCTATATATCTATATATATATAGATATATATACACATTGTACATTAAAAAGTTTTTTTTTTCTCCAGCTATTTCAGTTTGCTGTAATTCCTGTCTGGCACAATGGAGACTGCAGAGTTAAGGAGTTGTGATGCAGGTTCAGGGGCTGCTGTAAATGCAATTTGCTAGATTGAGAGGTTTCGCCTTGTGCTGGGCTACAACCACAACAAGGTGCAAAGGATCTTCGTTCTGTTGATTGTTGGAATGACTTGACTTTAAGGGGTTGTGTCCACCAAAAGCGGCCAGCACTTATTCTTTTTTTTATTTGCAAAGGGATGCATATTTACCATATCAATTAGCCTGCCACAAAGAACAGATGTGTTTTGTTATGATGTTGTGGTCTTTCTGCGGCTCCTGAATAGAATGAGGATGGGCTTATTGTGTATGTCATGCTATTGTCTTTATTGTTTTCACTGTGTGCTTCTGGACCAAACACATTTCCTCTGTGTGGTAAAAGTAAAGTTGATCTGAATCTGAACAAAACAATGATTAGTTACTCTCTGAGGTGTTTCCTCACCCTGCCATATCTCATTAGTCACACAGACGCTTTCTGTCCCTTCGGGCTTCATCTAGAACAACTAGGGCTGAACCCAAATATTTGGTTATTCTTTGCTTGGTAGATATTCTGTTTTCAATTTTGGAATTTCTGTATTACATTTTCTTTAACTCCTGGAATAAAAAACATGCAAAAACACACCAAACCTTTTGGAATATGCATCTCACTGGATAACAAATGAAGATGCAAACAACGTCACTGTAGAATAACAAAAATGAATGCCTTCAATGAATCCAAAAGATACGAGTTGCGGCCCTATGCCATCCATCTCAGGTGAGAACGGAGAAACGTCTGGCTGAGTCCTTCCCCAGAGCCCTCGGCGCCGTAGTAGCTTATGTCGGAGCGTAAAGTAACCCATGGGGGGCTCGGGCCCAAAGGGCAGACTGGGAAGGCTGCATTAACGCACAGGCTTGCAGCTGGCCACTGCTGGAGAGACGGTGAGGGAGATGAGGAGACACTGAGTGCAGAAAGTGCATCGTCCAATCGAGGCGGTAAAAACAGCACCCATGGGCTCAGAGTGACACGGTTGAAAGAAACGTGGGGAGGAAGCCTCTGAGTGTGTGGTAAAGGAAATGCACTGCTTTAATGACACAAGTCCGTGCTGCCTACTAACCCGAGAAGTTAAAGCACTCTTCTGGCGCTGCGGGTCCAAGCTTTCGAATGTTCGCTGTTCATCGCCACCGAAGCTGCGGAGCCCAAAAAGATGGTAACTGGGCCGGGCCTAGCAACCGGCCGGGCCTAGCAACCAGATGCAACCAAAGTGTCTCAGCAAAAAAAATAAAAATGTGCATCCAAAGCACTCTTAAGCAGCCCCAGCTGAAAGTTTTGGTGGACCTCTAATTCCTCAATGCCTCAATCAAAATGCAAACTCACTGGCTGCATCCCGTATGACACTGTAGAACGCCGCACATTTGATGAACTCAATATCGCTATATCTAGAACAGCGAGTTCCCATTGGATGCGGTGAGCTCTCACTGTTATGGTAGAGACAGAGCCTGTTGCTTTAACAGAATGAGGAAATGTATGGTGCTGCTTTTTTTTCTCCACAATCCAATATACATTTTTTTGCATTTGAATGTACAGCCCTATCAGCTGACATTTGGGACAGTTAAGACAAAGAAGTCACTGTGAGACTGCTTCACTTTTCCCACAGTGTCTTTGTGGTTTGAGAGTTCATAGTGACCTTGCTGTACTTGATGGTATGTTTATGTATAAACTGACACTATGAAGTTCCTACATGCTACTCCTACAGCAGGCCAGTACTAGCCGTGTTGTATACATTATCTTGTATATCTCAACCCTAGTATGAAGTATGACTTTAATATTCCTATTGTGACTTATGACTCTTATTTATGATCATACATATAAGGTGTCACCTCTGGTTTGCACTTTCAGATGGAGACACAGAAAGGCAGAAATGAGTGTGTTGTGTTCATGTACAATTCCTTTGAGCAGAAATGATTTTTTCATCCCTTCACTTCGTAGTAAATGTAGTTTCATGAATCATACTGGACAACTTTGGGTGAAAGTATTGCACAGGAAGGTGCGTAGCAAAAGTTTTTGCATTTCTTCTCTGTTTTTTATTTGATGTGTCCGAGTATGTGGAACTGCTGGCTATCAAACCTCCTAAATCCTTGTGTTTTGAGGAGGTTTTTGATTTACGCACGATTCTCGAAAAAAATCCTCTTGAAAAGAGAAGTGAGTTTTGTTTGTCGGCGTCTAGGTGAGGTCGAGGTTGGTGTAGAAAGCTTTTTTTCTTGGGGGATGATCAAACCAAGCTGAAAGAGGAAAGTTTGATTAAACAGCTTCAAACACACAAGGCCCTCAGAAATCACAGGCATGCACTCCGCTGTGTGATCGGCCATTTATTAGTGGATTATTTACCAACATAGGCAGTTGTATTCTACTTCTCAACTGGAATGGCTTTCAATAAAATACATCTCTGGCTAATTTTGGGAGATTAAGAAACACACCACCTCTCAGATACTGACTTGTACCCAGTCAGGAGTCTGGAGTTTTTTTCATTCTTTTGTTGCCAGTTGGTACACACTTCCTCTTCCTGCATCTTTCTTCATTGTGTCTGTTGCTTACTTCCTCTTTTACGTTTTAGTTTTTTTTTTTTAAGTTTGCTTCTCTTCCTTTGTCTCTCTCTCTCACATTTTCTGCCTCAACCCATTGAATTATTTGTCTCTGATTGTTTGTTTCTGTCTTTCTGTCCACCTCAAATGTAGTGATGTGTGTGTGTGTGTGTGTTTTGTTGGTGGTTGTAATTCTCTAAGGTGTGTATGGCCTCATTAACATCTTGTGCCACGAGTAACTGGTGGTCTCTCTTTTTAGCTGTTGCTGTTGTTGTTCGATGATTCAATTTGATAAACATTCACACAAAAAAAGCATTTCTATCATATCATCTGTCATCATGATGAAAACCTTTAGATCTTCTGAATGTCAAAGGTCGGAGAGTTTTCTCAGCTCCATGTTGTTCCTCTAATAATGTGACATCACTCTACAAAAAGTCACCAAAATCGGAGTAAGAAGTGATATGCTATTCCTGAGGCTGTAGAACATTTGAAAACAGGCTGTGAAAAATACATTTCTTTGTTAAATCTCGGCCTCAAACTAACAATTACTTTCATTATTTGTTTGTCTGCTGATTAGCTTCTCTGTGAACCATTTGGCCTATAAAATGCTATCAGCATATTCAGAAGCCCAATGTGAATGAATAGTTTTGTACCTTCCATCCTGATCAGGGTTCATATTCTCATATCGTCCAGTTGTTACTCAAAATCATCAGCAGGTGAATCTGATTGACAGGGGGCGGAGCTGTGGATCAGCTCTGACAGAGTTTTGAAACAATAGAAACAAGAACCTTTTTTCAATAAAGTTAAAGCTAGGCAAATAAACATCGATAAAATCAGGAAAAGTTGAAAGCAGTTCGTACATTGCTAAAACAACCTCAAGCTAAGGGTCACTGAGTGACTTTTAAAACTTTCTTTTCATATTTATTGAACTAGTTGTTAGCTGAAGCCAATTATTCATGGTGTCTAGCCATATGTTGGTCCATTTGGTTTATGTGTTTTAGCCAGGGATGCACAGATGAAACCTCAACCCAGTTTATCTGCCAATACTGAGTAGTAATCCAATATCAGTGCTTTCTTTTTCCCAAATATATATCCCTCACTGGAACTCATTACGTAACACAAGGCCAGGTCCGAGAAACTGAGCAGGCAGCCAAAAGTGAGTTTGTGATGACGTTGATGAAGAGTCATGGCTGATACCCAATCCGCTTAATAACGTCAGCATCAGTACTCGAGCGATCTGGTGGATTTTCACCTACCAGGGAGGCATCTGATTTAATGTTAATATTCGCCTAATCGTTCGCTAATGGAGTTTTACTGTGTGAATGTAACACACGTCATCGCAGTGACCTACCGAGACTTTCTGACGCTCCTTATTAAATCATCTTGTTAGGACATCCTCAGAATGTTTGCATAAGAGAAGTTCATGGAAACACATACTGGTTTACGTTTTCTCTCATAGAGCTTTTTATGTCAGATTTGTGAAACTGTTCATTTCTCTGAGCCTGTGTGATAGATTGAGGATTCACCTTTGAGAGATCCTTAAGGTGAACGATTGGTACACACACACACTCACTATGGCTTCTTTTTTCTTTTCCGTGTGTGTGTTTGTGTGTGTGTGTGTGTGTGTGTGTGTTCTCTCTATTGCCTGTGTTCTTCATTCATGTTTTTGTGCATTTTGTGTCCTTCTACATGTGTGTAAATTGGATTTTTGGTTCACGACTGCATGTGCTTGTGTTGCATTTGTATTGTGCTTGTTTGTGCCTCGGTGTGGCATATTCACATGTACTTGCACGTACATTTGGGAATTGTGTGCGTGTGTGTGTGTGTGAAGGAGAGGTCCGAGGCAGGACGGGGGATGACATGCATGTGTCCGGCCTGCTAACATCGCTGACGACTCACACACTGACCGACAGCCCGCCCTCGCGACATGACGGACATACTGGTAAACCAACTGCATCTCTTCCTCCCTTTGTCTCCCAGATGTCTTTTCTTGCTTTGCCTTTCTTTGTTCATCTCTTTATGTCTTGATAAAATAATTTGTTTCCCTGTCTGGCAAATGTTTTTGTAACCAAAAGAACAGACTAATGGCAATAATAGACTGTTCTCCTCTTGAGTTGTTCCTGTACCAATAGTGAGACCTGAAAATACTTCATTGAGTAACGACAAGTGCGTGACTCAATGCACAGATCCGATATTACGTTATATCAATAATCAGCTCATTTGCGCTTACAGGAACAAAAAACAATGAAACTCATCACTCACAGTACTTGATATGTAAATACGACTCGATACGATAACCTAAACTAGATACATGCTTCTTCTTTTATATGAAATGGATTTTTTATATTTTCTTGTGTCATTCAACATTAAGGTTAAAATCAAGGTTAATTATTCAAATTTAAATCTGCAACTGATCTGTATTTCTTTTTTTCCCATCTATGTTTCCTTCCTCTGTTCTCCTAAACCGGGGTATAAACTGTCCCATGACTTCTGTGTAGCATGTCATGTAGCCTTAAGTATTACCCTCTTTGAAATGTGGGTTCCCAAATTATGATAACCAGATCCCCTGTCCAAAGTTTTTCTGAGCAGTCTTGCAAACAGCCCCATGGCCTCTTTTCTGGTCTCCCTCCTTTCAAAGAATAAGGGCTAAAGACACAACGGAGCTGTGAAGAGACATTCCTATCTCCTGCATTGATGCCTGCGGCATATAAGCAGCTTTAGGGATACATAGCCAGATTTGTAAAGTTTGGTGTTCTAGTCAAAGAGAGACGTTGACAAGTCCAGACTGGACTCCGGAGGTGTCCATGGTTAGACGGAGAAGGAATGTAAATGTTGGGTTTTAGCAGCACTTCTTCCCTTGTAGCCATCTTGGCATGAATGGGCCCATGCAGTCATGGCGGGCTGGGTAGTGTGTGGGCGTGCGTGTGGAGACACCAGGTCTGATTCATCAAGTTTCAGAAAGAAACCAAGAAGCCCTGAGTGTCACAATACCTCTAACTATGTTTCCTGCCTCTCTCTCTCTCTCTCTTTCTCTCTTTTCCTGTTGCATTGGACTGGCTTTCGTGTCTCTTCCTCCTTCACTGGAGTGAGTGCATGTTGATTGATGGAAACACTGAGCTATTAGCAAAAGAGAAAATAGAAAGAAGAACCCGTTAGTTCTTTTCATCCTTGATCCGCCATTGAATCGACTCGTCCCTGGTGAGCTTTGCTGCTGAATGGTGTCTGTGTGCTGCCGGGTTAACGTGACGCTTATTGAACAGCGTTTGGTTATTTTGTGCACTTTTGAAAGTCGTGGCTTTATAGCTCAACCGATGGAGCAAGACAGTGCCGGCGTTGGTGGTTTGATTCCCTCTCCGGCTGCCCATGCACTTGATATGAGTGTCTCATCCAAAGTGGATGTATGTGGTTTAACGGCGCCTCTGTGGGTTACTGAGAACATTCTCTGGTGTCTCTTTGATGAAACGATTTCAACATCCCGTTAGATAAACTTGAAAATGCATAGTCATCAGTCTTTAAACAAGACTGTTTGTCTCAGTTCCTGAAAAGGGAGATCTTGGGGATATGCATCCTTTGCATTTTTTTGGCTGATAAAGATAAATAACCTGCATATTTTCCAAATCAGAAAGTTTCAGATGGATTTCACATGTTTCAGGCTTTGGCTTTCTTTAGTTAATTGTTTATCTTAAAGCTTTTGCAACTGCTATATAAATTAAAATTAATCTGGAATTTTCAGTTACATTACAATAATACAGTAACAATTTCACCATTCAATCAAACACTAATCATTTTTAAAATCTGTTAATTTCAGTTTGCAATGAAACTTGATATGCGGATGTCAGCAGGGTGGTTTGGATGCTGCGGCATCTGAGATTGAAGAGTAAGATTTGGCAGCTTTGCAAGAAATGACAAGAGTCCTATGATTGATTTGAATGTTTATTTATACTTTTTGTAAAGCTGCAGCTAACATTTTCATGAATTCAAAGACTTTCCAAAAAAACGAGAAAAAAAAATGAAGGTGATTGCATTGCATTTCTTGTACAATCAGCAGGTTAAAACCAAAAGAAAGTTCCTTAAATATCTGTAAAATGTATCCGAAAAGTAGCCGAACTACTAATGCTGTGAAGTTAAAAGTACAATATTTATCAATGAGAAGTTGTGGGTTAGATGTAAATATATTTTTCTTCTGGGGGAGCCTGCCCCGGACCCTTATGCTGCGTTCACACCAAAGTGAGTTTACTCGCTCTACTTTATGTGCTTAATTTGGGTCATTCGCTTCTTTCGAGCCTGAAATGGGGCGGGGCTTATCTCTGTGGCTTATCTCTGTAAAAACAGTACCGTTTCTGCCATCCACCATTGAACTAACCACTAGTTCTGCTTTATACTTGTTGTGGAAGTCCCACAAACGTCGGACCAGCAAACGCCCCCGTGTCTGGGTTCATAATAATGAGGCGAATTATTCGCGTCATTTGCACCATGCACGTCGCCCGGCAGAAATTTGCGTCATTAGCAACCATTCGTTTCTGTGCATTGACTTTTCATGTAATCTACTTGCACAAATTATTAGCGCCGCGTTTGGTGTGAACGCAGCATTAGAGGGTCCAATGTCCACCCGCCACACTCTAACAAGATTCTGTGCGAAACAATGAAGTAAAAGGTTTCCAATGGAAATTGTTGACCTGCAATGCAAAGTAAAAGGCATGTGTAGTTGCATTGGAAATGTTGAAGTGTTGCAAGTGGATAATGAATGTGTTGGAGGAATTTCAGAGGAATGATGTAAACACTGCTATTGTAACCCTTCCTCTAGTCCAGAGATGCAAACAGAATGAACATCCAGAGCTTCAGTGTCGACAGAACATATGAATGTTGATGGAACATTCTTGTCATGCGC
Source organism: Cottus gobio (assembly GCA_023566465.1). Taxonomy (NCBI): domain Eukaryota; kingdom Metazoa; phylum Chordata; class Actinopteri; order Perciformes; family Cottidae; genus Cottus; species Cottus gobio. The sequence continues at coordinate 10,759,567 of CM042215.1, read as the reverse complement.
TGCAGGGATCAAACCTTTGAGTTGACAACTGAAAGACATTGTGTTTGAAGGATCAGTTCACCCAAATGACACGAGATGGAGTTTTGTTTTGACTTGTTTCTGAGACGTGTGCTCCCCCCCCACCACCACCACCACACACACACACACACACACTGAAAATGGCATTTAGCAATTTTGTCACATTAGGTGTCTTTGTTTTGCTCATTTGGGACATGATTGTGTTTCAAGTGTTTTCAATGACCTGTAAACATCCTCTTGTTTGGTTGAGCGAGATCCGTTTGAAATGGGTGTGTAGCTCCTGTGATTACAGTTACGTATTATAAGTGGATACGTGTGTGTGTGTGTGGTTGCAATTGTGTGTGGATCGCAGTGTGATTGTGTATTTGGAAACTTTATTGTCCGTATACAGTGGACAGCCATACATACGCTGATTGCCCATTAGTCTCTAGTCTGGTTGTCAAGTTATGAGGCTATAATTATCCTGGGTCACAAAAGGTCATTTTATACAGTTATTTCAAGAGAGGTCATTCTAGTGCTGAAAATAAGATGTTGCAAAGGTGATAGGCTTCCAGACAACACAGTAGGTCTTAGTGAAGAGACCTAAGTGTGTTGATCTGTTGTGTTATGGATTGAAATCAGTTGATTAAATCCAACATGTTTGATTGTTGCAGTTCAGGAAAAATGTCAAACACTGATGTGAATATTTGATCTTCTGTGCTTTTATTAAAATAGTTTTATTATTCAATATCTTTGGGGGTAGACTGTAGACCTGTGGGCTGTGGCTTGTTTTAGTTTCACCTTAATTTAATTTAAATTAACTTGAAGGCTCTTTTAGTGAGGATGGGCCTCTCCTCACCTGATTACTTTTATACTGTTGTGACTTTTTCATTCCAACAATATGTAAAATATAAAGCATGAGAGAACATGGCAGGTAGTTTGTAGAAAATGTGCCTCTAACTTCGAGCTGTGAGGTAAGAATGGCTAAAGGTGTAAGGGGATATGATGTATAGCGATGTATGTTGCCTGTTAAAATTCCACGGGAGCAGGGTTGCATAAGTCAAGAATAATGATTAGTGAGTGTGTACTAAAGAAAAGATCTTCATCCATAATTCAGTAGGAGGAGATTGAGATACCGTTTCTGTCCTGACAGTTCGGCAGAACTCCGACAGGATCACTCTCGTTTCAGAGCACCGGGTGTTGCAGTTTAAAGAGTGAGTTAACTTGTGACTGTCAGCTGAATAGGACTGTGGTTGCTCGTAGTAATTTACGTAAATGGTTGCCGTAGATGATAAACACAAATGAGTATGTATTTAAAGTTGATTGAAGCCATGTAAGAAGACACCTACATGTTCTGTTTGTGTTCTCATTCAGCTGAGAGTCACCAGTTAACACGGTCACCCCTTATGCCGAAAAGACCGGCAGCGTCTATGGCTGCAAGCTATTAAACGTGTCGACTGCAACCGGACTGATCAAAAATGCTTGTGTTTGCAGCGTCCATTGAAAAATTAAATAAACTCAAACTTCCGAGTTGATATCCCGCTATTTGATGTTCTGTACATGATCACAGATAACATAGTCGGAAGCATCTAGTGACGTTTGCTCCTAATTTCTCGCCGGTGTAAAAAGATTGTTATGAAGTGGAGGAACTTCTGCAGAAGAATATTTTATTTGCCTCAGTTATGGATATAAAATAACACAAAAAAGACCCATGGGATCCTCTTAGTTGTAAAGTGATAGTGTCGACAATAAGGCTTTGTAAAATACTTAAAGATAATTATAAAAAAAAAATCTAATTTGAACCCTATATTATACAACTGGAAAAAAACTATTTAGCATGTTATCACCTAAATGTGTGAATCACATTGTTTTTCAAAAACATGTAGCATATCAGTATATCATATAATTCCATTCTCAAACATAGCTTAACCACGTCATGTGATATGTCCCACAGGAACACAATATGCTGAGCCCACAACAGAAACCTTCAGATGAACTTATAATATCCAAGGATTCTCGTTACAGACACTAACACAGACTATCCCTAATGTAGCACTCTGACCAATCAGGGTCCAGGAAGTAGACCTGCACGTGTGTGCTCTTGATCAGCATGGTTTGAAAAGCAGGCAGAAGAATAGACAACACAAGTATGCAGAATGAATAAATACAAATAAAACAGTTTTATTTGACTCTTTTCATTTATTTTAGAGAATGGGAAAAAATGCGGCGCGTCCCCTCCTTTCCTCACCAGTGAGTCCCGTGTCCTCAATGACACCGTACAGAGTGAACTCTGCACTCTGAGTATTCAGCAAAAAATATGCTTTAGTTAACAAAACTCTTACATTTTAGCTTTCTATAATGTAAAACATTAAACGTAGACAAGTGACAGCAGTAAACAAAACAAAAAAGGTCACCTGCAGGTTGCACGTGTCTAAAATGCAGACCCTTCATCTCCATTGCCTGTAGATGGTGCCTATCGCCACATTGTGATGCTCCTCCCACAATGTTCTGGCCGACCTCAACAGGCAGCTGGCTGAGGAGGGAGGCTCGTTAGCTGATTAGGCTCACCTGTGTCTTCAGGCTATTAAAGCAGGGCCATGTGGTCACTCCTTCTCACTCCCTCTCTGCAGTTAACATCCACCCCGCGGCACCGACAAACACTGCAACAACACATATGTCACACCTCCGTGGTTTATCTGGGTTAACCTTAGGTTCTTAGATTGCGTTTCTTTCATGTTTAACTTGTGTTGGCTCCCTTCTCGTCACATTCCTTGTGTTTGCCAGTTTGTGACAATATTTACATCTGTGAGTCAAACTGCTGCTGCTGCTCTCTGTTAAACTAAAACGCTCTCATTTTGTCCATTCAATTCACAGCAACCAGTTGATTGGATGTTGGTGATTTACTGTACATTTGTTTAGAAGTGAAAATGTCTTACGCCATCACTCCCATGCCAATTTGTCTAGAGATTGGTAAAAATGGCTGACTGATGACGGCCACCATCAGTCAGTTTAATTAAATCACAACAATACAATAGTTAGTCATATATCCCCCTTTCATTTCATCTTTTCTTTCTCTCGATCTATCATAGTGACCCCCAAGACTGTGTCACACAAACGCACATACAAACACTGTCACACAAACGCACACACAAATTTACGGAGGGCTGTTGGCGATCAGGTGGTGAGATTTCGGAGCAGTAATCTCTCAGATTAATACTTAAAATGAATGTTTAATTACTTAAAACCTGCTGGCAGGTGCAGATGTGTGTGTATTTGAGTGTGTGTTGATAGACAAACATACATTACACAAATGGCAGACAGGGCCTGTCTCTGAATTTAAATGTCATCTTGCTTTACTTGCATGGTGTGTGAGTCCATCTGTGCTGCCAGAGAATCAGAATCAGAATCAGAATCAGAACCATTTATTGCCATGTATGTTTAACATACAAGGAATTTGTCCTGGCGGGAAGGTGCATACATTTAACATTTAACAATACACATTTAACAGTTAACGCAGTGCAATAAATGAGGATGAATGGATGAATGAATATTTACATTGAAACAGTAGCATATCAAAATACCAAATCTGGGACTCAGTGGGTTTTCTCCGTGGGCGTAAAAGAGCTAGTAGGTGCTCCCGGTGGCCAATTACAGTACTGCAGGTCGAAACCGCCATCATAAAAAGCTTGTTGTCCTTAGTAAAAAAGCTAAGGTTGAAAAACGTGTGTGTGTGTGTGTGTGTGTGTGTGTGTGTGTGTGTGTGTGTGTGTGATCACAGCTCAATCACATGATGCATCACATTGCCCGCTCTGTCTCCACACCCGCTCTCTTTCACTTCCTCTATTCCTCATGGTCTCTCTCTTCCTCCATACCCTCTCTAAATGTGCAAATCTCTCTCTTTCTCTCATGTACTGCTGAGCCTAACCCTTCAACATCTCTCACACATGTTTATTTCTCTCTGAATGTCCCTCGGCCAATCCATGTATGTGTTCCTCCTTGTCTCGCTGTCACACATCAGATCATTTTTGTCTTTTTTCTTCCTCAATCCCCGCCCTTGCCCATCTCTCTGTTTAAAAAGAAAGAGTGGGGTTTAAGCCTCAAAGCAGGTTACTCTGCAAAGCAGTGCTCAAGTCACTGAAATGTTCTTCTTCATTCAACTGACAAAACTCTCTTTCTTCTCCAGTTCTCGCCTTAATTTGCAATTTAATTATTACCATTAGCATGTCTGTGTCACAGAGACAGTGGTGTGGTGAAGACTGTCTGGCAGAATAGAGACTAATGTAATCAAAAAAACATTTATTCCGTAATTATTTGACTTCAGATCCTTCACAAGGAACTCATACTCATCAATCATCTCTAAAGGCGAACATGCTACATGTAGCATTTGGAAATACTGACACACACACACACACACACACACACATTGTGCAACCTTGGTATGATTACATTAAACAAAGATGATAACTTTTAGACCATGTAGCTTCTGTCTAACATGAGTGGTGTTGTTGGAGCTCATGTTTCTCCATATTCAGACTCATTGCTCAATCAGAAACATGTTAAAAGTTATTTTATTTTCTGCTTAGTTGCATTGACCTGAAAATCATTGATTTTCAGCAAAGGCTTTCTGGTTCAAGCTCCACAGATGCAATAATGCAGCAAGAGGCTGACTGGCATCTTTGGAAAGTCTTTAAAGCCTCAAAATGAACTGCGCATTGATTGGTTTCTACTTAAACGCCACATGTCTCATCTTAAGTCATTTTTCTTGAGTATTCCCATTTATTGCTTCTTCATTCTACAAGTAGAAGTATGTGGCAAAAATTGTTTACTCCACGATGTTTGCGTGAATCTATATTTAGTAGTTACTCTTCATTTTAAGATCCTGCATATGACAAAATAATAGTTAGAAGATAAAAAAAAAATATAAAAATGAATTGGTAGTCCTTGTGGAGAAAAGCAGTCCCATTCAAAAACCTAGTACTCCAGCAGTCCTGGTCCAGGTCCTCCCGTGCCCCCTTTCTTCCAGCAGGGTGGCACCAATATCACAATATGACATTGTGATATTGGTGCTTTTAGTAATTATTAAAATATATTACTTCTTCCACCACTATAAATTACACTTTAGAAGAAATCACATCTGTCTGTGTTTGTGCAGTACACAGGTCCAATCCCGGCCGAGCGAGGGGGCGAGCTGGCCATGGGGGGAGGTCGCAGCGAGACCTCGGCACTGAGCGGGACGGGAGGGGGGCGGGGCATGACCACGACACAGAACTCCCAACGGCCCAACGCCTGCTGCTTCTGCTGGTGCTGCTGTTGCAGCTGCTCATGGTAGGAGACCAGAACACACACACACACTGCATGTATACAGACAAATACACACAAACCTGGCACGAACATGTGAAACCTCTTACGTAAGCAAATACTCACTGGCACAAGTACTTTACCGAATGTCATTTTTTACTTTCCTTTGTTGAAGCTTTTGAATGAAGCTTTAACAGCAACAATGTTAACTTGAGGGGGGGGGTGGAGGGGGGCTGCTACCCTTGACTAATATGAATTATACTCAATATAGCAAACATTATAGCACATGATGATATAATAAGACAGTTAGCTTGGATGTTGTGAGCAGAGCACACTACAAGGTGTTGGGCAATCCCTGCCATGGCAGAGCAACGCCCATTTATAGGCTCCTTTAAATCCGAGGAGACAGGAAGTAGTATGGATCATCACAGAGTTGGTGTGATGTAGTTTTTAAACTGAGCAAGTTTTACATTCTTCCTGAGCTTTATTATGAATAATATTGTCTTAATATTATATATTGTAATAATATTATAGTTAACGCGTCAACCTGTAACTAAACCTGTGAAAGTATTTGTCTTCGTCGTATCTATCACAAATTCAAAGAGCTGATGAGGCCTTTTAGTAATGGGTAGGCTACTTTGAAAAAATAATAATACGCTGACTTCATGAAAGCTTTACCTCTGCTATGTAATAAGCTTGTAACAGACCATTGATAATAATCACAATACGTTATTTGATAGTCATTCCGAACAAAACTAGGAGCGAGCAATGCATGACTTTAATCACATTCTTATGTCACCAGTCTCGTGTCTGACCCATCCATCCACCCCGACCTGAATGGGCAGCCGGAGCAGTTGCTGTGTTAGCGCGAATGGTTTTACATCTGCCTGTTACCTGAAGTCCAGTGGTCTCACAGATGTGCGGCGTTATCAGATCCAGCAGGCTGTGACAAAACGTTGGTATTTCACGACCTGAGAGTGAGACCGGTCTGTGTGGTGCTCGCACGAGTCGAGTTGTTGCAGAGAGTGGACTTCTGTTCCTTTTTTAAATTTAAAGGCAAAACCACACGGGCACAACTAAACACCCGCCCCACAGCGAGGTGAAGGCCAATAGCGTTGGCAGACATTTTGGCAGGGAAACTCCATCAGTGTGTGTCAGCAGGATTGTAATCTGTCTGCTTATCGAGTGTTACTATTAGTATTATTTATTTATTCATTAAGTAACAACAATGAAATGAGGACCTAATAAAGTCAAGTTTCAGTTTCTGGTAAAGACAGACTACGGTTCTGTGGTTCTGCTTCCAGCTGTCCTGCTGTGGACCGTTGCACAAATGAGTTTTTAGTCGGCGTAGCTTCGTCTGCCTGAACAGTGTGTGACTTGGGACAATCTCTACCGGCATCAGACGCTGCAGACAAAGGCCTCTTATTGTATCTTCAGCCACTGAAGCATCGACACAAACCTCTATTTCTTACGAGCTTCAGGTCAGCTCTGGTGGGGCCTTCGTTGTCTGTGGGCTGCACGGGGACGGAGAGGACGTTTACTTCTGCTAAATATTGTCTTCTGATACAAAATACGTTTTGAACTTATTCACCTTTGACCATCCGGGCCTCCACCAGACCTGAGATGTCTGTTTTGAACTCCAGAGCCATTTGTTTGTTGTCCTCCCCAGTGTGGCTGCATGCACACGCTAACACGCACAGGAAGACCAGAGCGGTTCACCACCAAACACAGCGAGTCTCCAGACATTAGTCAGGCCGTAGCTGTGCAGGGATTACGTCTCTATAGTTCCCACAGGGGAACTCATTATTTATAGCTGTCTTTCTCTCTCTGTGTTACACACACACACACACACACACACACACTGAAGGTGTTGACACCTGTAGCTGCTGCTTAACCCTGCTGTTAACATAGCTTTGGTTAGTGTTGTCATTAAATGGGGCAGTAACATCGTTGTAGGTGATTGCACATGTGAGAGCAATTACTCTTCTGTCAGCTGTGGTTAAGTGTGTGTTTCCTGCCCCAGAGCAGTGTTATCATGTCAGTCTCTCACTCAGGAATGAAGAGGAGAGGCGGAGGAGGAGGAAGAGAATATCACAGGACACCAAGATGGAAACTATACAAAGCTGTGAACCCTGGTGAGTCTGCACAATCACACAATGAACACACAATCATTTTGTTCAGTTTAAAGTTTGTTGAAACATTTTGACCAGCTTTTTGTAGATGAGGTTATCGCACAAAAAACTGTGATTATGTTTTGGTGTGCATGCTGGGTTTTTAGCCATCATGTTTACAGGTTGTCCGTCTGTACGTACACACAGTCCGTCCTTTCTCCAAAACGCAACTTTCTAGGAACACCTTGAGGGAATTTCTTTAAATTTAGCACAGTTATCCACTAAGGCTCAGTAATGAAGTGATTAGAATATTGGTGGTCAAAGGTCAAGATCACTGTGACTTTACAAAACACATGTTTGGACATATGTCTGAAATTCAAATGATAATAATGATAATTTCACACAAATGTTTAACAAGATGAAATGAAGTGATGACATTTTGGTTTGACTTGGAAACTCATTATGGACAAAGTCACCTTGACATCATCCTTTGGTTTGTGGACTTTAATATCCTTACAGATTCAAATGAGCATGGTTCCCAAGGTGACATGTAGCATGCACAGTTAGGACCTTTGACCTGTTAGTGGTGGTATTAGGGTGTTATTATTAATTAATGAATAAGTAAAAGAAGAAATGAACCATCTTGCCACTCTTCGTTCTTCAGCATCAGACCCTCGGCGGAAGAGATCCGTCTGTGGTCTCAGTCTTTCGACAAGCTGATGAGGAACCCTGCGGGTCGAAATGTTTTTCGGGAGTTCCTGCGGACGGAGTACAGTGAAGAGAACATGCTGTTCTGGCTGGCCTGCGAAGATCTCAAACAGGAAATCAACAAGAACGCCGTTCAGGAGAAAGCGCACTCCATCTACGAGGACTACATCTCCATACTGTCGCCAAAAGAGGTAGGAGCCTCTATTCCTCACAAAAAGGGGTGAAGGACCAACCATCCTGCTGGTTAGCGAGTTTCAGCTGCCTTCAAAGTCAACTCTCTTAGCGGACAGCGTAGATTAGATTTGTTTTCATGGAGGAGCTCTGGAACCTTCGGGTTAAATCTTGCAAGACCCTTCTATCTCTTGAATGCATCATGAGAAGGGGGGGGGGGGGGGGGGTTAAAGGTATAAAGATTAACGGTTCCAAGAGATTATTGCAAGTTAATCACTTTCGGATGATCCGGCATCGCTGCTTGTTGTCGGGTCTTTTATTTATCTATTGATGTACATGCACCACAGAGCTGATGGGTTCCAGTAGATCCACCATCAGGCAAGCAATCCTATTTGGGAAATGGATTGCCACCATGCTGTGAAATTTACTGAGCATGTCCCTGCTCCCCAGATCATGAATCCTTTAGTTTTTTTATGACATTATATTTTCGTGTTGGCAATCTCGAGAATGCTTCCAGTGAACTTCTTCACATTTGGCACAAACGTCCAAGAATTAACTTATTAGAATATGGTGGTAAAATGGCATTGTGACCTCACAAAACATGACATTTTTTAATAAAAAATATCCCCGTCCCTTCCTGTCTTGTAATACCACTTGTACCTTGAGTGGCGATAGTGAGTCACCTCCCAGTCTGACCTCAGTCCAACATGAGAGGACAAAGCAGTAGAGCTGACCTAGAGGCTTGTCAGTCAGGGTCTGTGTACATTTTTGATAGTTTATTATTGGATTCAATCCAAAGAGGCAGAAAAGGGAAAACTACCCACTCCAATGTTTCCCCTTTCTGCCACTTTGGATTTCGTCCAATAACCAAACCGTCGAGGCGTACGCGGTCCGGACCTTACAGCCTTACAGTCCGGTTAGTGGCACACACAGATGACTAAACTACAGGCTGACGCCTACAGTGAAGCATTGTTTTAGCAGTTCATTGTTGTTGTTTTTTATAACTGACGACTGTAAATCAAGATGGTATGAACCCAGGAGTAGAGGTGAAATGCTGACCCCTGTTTATTTGGAGCGTGTGGCTACATGTTACACTCTGTGCCTTTTTTTTACACTGAATTTAGTTTCATGCGGCACATTTAGTGGTTTTAATTTGTCAGCTGTTATGCACATGCACACACTGCACCCACCTCAAGAAATGTGAGCCCTGCTGATTGACCAAGTGATTATTGCTGGTGATAAACTTACGTAATGTAGTACAAACACACAATTAATGTGTGCATTGTCGGCTATAATGCTATTTTTAACTCACTGACTCTATCTCTCTCTGTGTGTGTGTGTGTGTGTGTGTGTGTGTGTGTGTGTGTGTGTGTGTGTGTGTGTGTGTGTGTGTGTGTGTGTGTGTGTGTGTGTGTGTGTGTGTGTGTGTGTGTGTGTGTGTGTGTGTGTGTGTGTGTGTGTGTGTGTGTGTGTGTGTGTGTGTGTGTGTGTGTGTGTGTGCGCGCGCGCGCTTTATTTAGTTGGAGCGCTGTAGGCATTGCTTGTCAGGCTGCATCACGTGTGTGTGTGTGTGTGTGTGTGTGTGTGTGTGTGCGCGCACACATGTTTAGACACGGGTGTGTTTGCATGTACAGTGTGTTTATAGGAAGCTATAAATTGCTGCTCTCATCTACTTCTGGCAGTAGAGGCTTTTTATACACACACACACACACACACACACACACACACATTAGAATACAACGCTATCCAGACGTGTGAGTCTGGCAGAGAAGATGCATGCCAGGCTGTCTGCATGTCTGACCTTGGTCGGATGCCTATCGGTCTTTGTGTGTGTGTGTGTCTTTCCTAAATAAGAGCGGAGAGAAAACATAGGAGACAGCTTGTCGTGCTATAAATATCTGCTGGTGCTCTGTCTGTGGGGCCCTTGTGAGTGTGTGTGTGTCCCAGTGCTGATAACTGTATGTGTTCAGGCCTCTATGGAAGATAATAAACAAAACTACAGCGCACAAAACAACGTCAGACTTTAATCAGCCAGCGAGTCCAGGTCTGAGAGTTCAGAGACACATTTATAGGTGCAGTATGAGTTTTAAGTGCAGAATCATAGTTTTTTCTAACCTCTTTGCTCTACTTCAAAACAACTTTCTCCCCAACTGTGTATGTCAAAACTCGAAACTGTTAAACAATGATATTAATAGAAAATAAATGTCCTTTTAACTTGTTGTCTTCTCTCTTCATTAAACTAATTGTAATGTCCCTCCAGGTGAGTCTGGATGCCCGGGTTCGAGAGGTGATCAACAGGAAGATGCAGGACCCGACAACTCTCTCGTTTGAAGACGCCCAGCTACAGATCTACACGTTGATGCACAGGGACTCCTACCCACGATTCCTCTCCTCCAGCATCTACAAGACGCTGCTTCACGGCGGCTCGCGTACCTCTTCTGAATCCTAGTCCCCTCCCCCCCTTCTGATCCTGCAATTACAGGATTGATGCCGGACCATTTCATCGCTTCTCGAGCACAAAACTTTCCAAAAATGATAAGACGCCTCCTCGCCTCCTCAGTTCAATACTGAGAATTTCAAATCTCTTCGATTGCTGCCGTTACTTTTTTTTTTCCTCCATATCCTCAACTTTTATTATTGTTGCCAAGACCTCATTCCTCCTCTCAGCTTTAGTCTCCAGTTGAGTCCTCTCTTCTTTATTTCTTCTTGTTAAATCTTCTTTTTCCATTCTTCCATTCCTTTTCACCAGTAAAACTCATCAACAAAATATACAAATATTTGCCTGGTAATAGTTTAATAGTTGCAACATTGTTTTAATTTAATTGGAAAAAAGATCATTCAAAGTTGTGTCATTTAAACAATTTCTTAAACGTTTTTACTTAAAAACTAAATTGTATTTATTGTCAGAATGGAAAATACTGTCTGACTATAGGCCGATAATGTTTTTTTAAATTAACTCCCTAACACCCTTACACATAAAATTGTTGGATTAGTTTAACAGGTACTGATACTGTGGGACCTTTCAACCTCATCTCACAGTCTTCCTCAGTGGATGGACAGTCTGAAAGGTCTGAACAAATTTAGGCTCTTGACTCCTAGAGCTGCTGAACATTTCAATGCTTCTTTCCTTTTAAACCAATTTCCTACCTTAGAACCTCTTCTTCTCCTTCGTCACCTCAACAACTAAACAGGGAGGGAAGCCATCTGGATGTTGAAGTATTTCATTGGGATATTATTGACTTGGGAGATTTTAATGCATTTCAATGGCAGAAGTAAACACCTGTGCCACGGATTCTTATTCAATTTTTACTAATTTGCCCCTCAGATGTTCATTGAAGGGCCAATTAAAAGGTGGCTGTCCCTGACGAGAAAACTATATGGAACACTTTCATTATGTTGATTATTCTTGGTTTTGTTTATTTGGTTTATCCCAGTCTCTCCCCTTCCTGGATTTTTTTGCAAGAGACTGTACTGATCCCCACCTGACCCGACACCACAGACACCACTGGTGCAATAAACACTGGAGTTTGAAAAACACACCAACACTTTCACACATTTACAAAATTTGTGTTACTATACTATTGGTTCATTCATTTTTTTTTTTTTATAATTGAAAACATTTAATATATATTTGCAATTTGTTTCGATTGACATGTGAAAAACAATTTATTTGCTTTTGGAAGTTGTGAAAGTCCAGAAAGTCCCACAGAACATCACAGGGAAGAGGCTGGGGTGGTGGGGGGGGGGGGTGTCACTAAAATGCAAAATTGAAAATTGCAGTTGTATTGGTCAGGAAGGACCAAAGAAGATGAAATGGTCTCAGATCAAGTTTTAATATTATAAATAATAGTTGTCCTAATAAGTATAGTAATACAAATGTACACACACACACACCAGGGTGGCCTACCTGGGCACTGCTGCTGCTGACCTCTGCCTCTGTGACCTCTCACCTTTGACCTCACCACTGTCTGTCGCCCACTCAGACGCCTGCTCCTGATTGGCTGCAGGAGGTTGTTGGGCCCAACTGTGGTTGGTCAATTCAGGAAGGGGGTGGGAGAAAATCCCAGGTGCAAAAAATATATATAGATATACTAATGAAAAACAATTTATAAAAATGATATATAGACAAAAAGATGTTATGTGAGATGGGATGCTTACACCCAGTGCTTTGCGGGAAATGTAGTTTGAAAAAAAATGTTTGTAGTTGTCTGTGAAGGCCGGAACAGATTTAAAAAAATTGTTCTTAATTAACCAGACAAGTCACTCAGAATGCATTCATCTTAGTATTGTTAATGTTATTTATTTTATATTTTGTTAAAACTGTGATTTTAATTGTATATATATATATATATAAACAGAAACCCTTGAACATCCAATGAGAAGCAGTTTCGTTTGTGAGTAATTTATTTATTTAGTCTTGTCAGAAATAGTGTCTTTGCTGGGAATCATTACGTCACATCATATTTAGCTGACACTTTTATCCAAAGCGACTTACATTTAGACACCGTAGACACAGCAACGGGGAGCAATTCAGGTTTAAGAGCCGGGGATCGAACCACCGATCCTCTGGTTGAAGGACAGACCTGCTAACCACAGTTGCCACCTTTACTTCTTTGAGATGATAAATGATTCATAAATATTTCGGGGGTTGAGAATACATTTTTCCCAGATCCGCATGAAGTTAGAGGAAGAATATTGCTGTTTTCCGTCTGTTCTCATTTTTACAGCCCGATCGATACTGGATTTTTGATTTGGGAGCCTAGACGATCTGATTAAAGATATATCAGCCGACAGACTTTTTGTAAGTTGGTTTTAAACATGCAGTAAATACCCAACACAAACAATCTTGAGACGCAACCTTTGTGAATAAACGAGGGTTCTCGGGAGTGAAAGAAGTTAACTTTTGAACTGAAAGTGAACATGAACTGAGCAGAAGCTGTTGACTCGGTGTTGATACTCCCAACACTCAGTTCCTAAAGGAAACCCACACACACACACACACCAACCTGTGAACCAGTCCATTTGTAGTGTGTGTGTGTGTGTGTGGATGTCTGGTCCTTTTCCACAGTTCACTGTAACATGATATGCTTGTGTTTGGGAGTAATTCTCTGTGTGACACACACACACACAAACGCACACACACTGGCAATTCTTTATCTGGCCATCAATGCTTCTTTCCCAGCATTCCACTCTTGATGAACACTGATAATCTTCACTTCTCCTGCGTATCACTAAGAGCTGTGTTCTAGTCAAGGTGCAGTCCTTTTTCTTTCTTTACGGTGAACTTTAGTATTGTGTTACTCTAATATTCATTAGGTAAAGCTGTGTATTGACACAATATGAATCGTGATAGAGGGGATACGATTCAATATATTACAAATTTTAAATAATGTATGCAATCTGTCTGCCACACGTCTTTCAGGTCGGTGTCCTAGCAGAACTACACATTCTTATTTATTTCTAATTTTAAGTCAAACAGAAGCTGTGTCCCAGTTGTTTTAGTTAATGAAAGAATATTTTTGTAAATTCCTTTGCCAGTCAACAACGGCTTATAACATTAACAAGCTTTTACTAAAAGTATTTATCCTATAAAGAGGCAATTACACAGCCCTTTCCAGGGAATTGGAAATAAACACCCAGTCAAAAGGTTGGCACATGGTTTTACACCAGTGTTTGCCAACATTAGTTAGTTTAAGTGTGGATAGCATTCATTTTAGCTCAGCCAGCAACCGTGACTGCTTTCGGTCGCTTCCCGTATCTTATCAACATCGTTTCTGGCAACAGTTCTGGTACTCAAAGTACTTGCTGAGATGTGAGAACATGCTGATGTTACTAATACAGTAACTGTAACCTTGTGAGTACACTTTCAAAGGGAAACAACAGTGAAAACATGAGTCTGAGTTGGATAGAAGAGGGCCGGTGGTCAGTTTGTCGACTAAAAGATGTTTAATGTCACGGCTGAATATTGAGATCATTTTGACAACGTGGAGGCAACGCAAGAATTCTCAGCGCAACAAATAATAACCAATAAACCTGATCAAGTGAAAGGAAATGTTTTAACTCTGTCAAGCACTTTAATAGTTGTGCATCAAAATTGTTGTCCCTTTTAGTTACACAAATACATGGGAAATTATGGCCAAGGTTGAAATATACCAAAGTTATTACCATTTTATTTTTCCTTTAACTTTTAGTCCAAATTACTTTTCATCCCAGTCTATGGTTCATATGGTCAAAATAAGAGACATAAATGACCCGGTCACTCGTAACCACTTCTCTGGTGTCTCGTGCCTTCAGTCTGTTTTCCATCCAGGAAGAAGAAGCAGAACTCTCCACCTTCGTCCCTCTCGCTCGTGTATGGAACGAGCTCAGCGGTGTTTCCACGACAAACACAACAGGAGCTTTCTGTACTGTGTTTTCTCACCACTCTTCACCCCCTTCGTCAACATGCTTGCGTCATTTTGAAAAAGGACACGACGACTCCAGTTTACACTTCAGTTGATTGTGATTTATGTTTGTTACATTTTTTTTAACATGTACATCCGGTTCAATAGATTGGAGGTCAATTGGCCTGACTGTTGCCATGATAAAGAATGTCATCAACAGTGATCATGTTTAACTTTTCAGTAAGTTTGACTCTCAATAAGACTTGAATGTGTCAGTATTCCACCTCTGATTCTGTGTGATGGTGCTGGAGGATTTTAGGGAAGTAATTTGGCAAAAGAACAGACTTCTCTCTATGGTGACGTCAGCAGTGTAATAGGGAATACTTTGATAAACTGCAGAGGCTTTAAAGGGTAATTAGGCGGTGCACCAGTCCCTTTAGAAAGCCTCTGGTTTTACTGAAGCAGGGTCCGACAGTCTGCCCAGTGAGTGTGGTTAACTAGCAGTATGCTGGTTGTTGCATTATTATCAGTCAGTGGACGTAAAGTCAACCAGACTTATAGTATAAAGAGTTAAACATAAGTTGAAATATTGGGGTGACTACAAAATCCAAACAAGCCAGACAGAAAATAAGAAAGGGCAGTAAAGTGATCTTAATCCAAGAGCCACTTTAATAGAAATGTTAAGGGCAAAATATCGTGGCAGCACAACATGGCAAAGAAAGGCACATCTGCTGTTTCCATAAGGCCTAAATGTGATTCCAATCTGGCTTAAAGCTAGCAGAAGATATTACTTCTAAGTGCTCAAAACAAAACAAATTAAACCAAATACACAACATGAACTAGCATATTCAACAGCTTTTACTTTTATATAAAAAAATAAAACTAAATTATATTTTTTTTAATCCAAATTCAATACACACACACACACACACACACACACACACACACACACACACACACACACACACACACACACACACACACACACACACACACACACACACACACACACACACACACACACACACACACACACACACACACACACACACACACACACACACACACACACACACACACACACACACACACACACACACACACACACACACACACACACACACACACACACACACACACACACACACACACACACAAACACAAACACACACACACACACACACACACACACACACACACACACACTCTTCAACAGAACTGGAAAAAAGAGAAAAAAGATTGTGATTAAAGATTATTTCAAGATTCATCAACTCTCAACTTATAATTAAATCTTACTTTGCATCAGATTGCAATGAACAAGTAAAAAAAAGTAAAACCTCCAGTTAATGTGCTGTATGAAGGTTACTCAAACAAAACACATTGTGTGCATCTTTGAGGTGTGTCCAAATGTCTTGAATGCATTTCCTTCCTCAAAGCATTTGCAAACCCAGACATTCAAATATTTTAAATAAAAAGGTGACGCGTTTGCATGCCTGTTTATTGTACCAATGGACAACCAACTGTTTGTATTATTAAAGTTGAGTTGCTACGCTGTGCCTCTGTGGGATGGAGAACATTTCTGTTCAGTTTCAGGCTCTCCTCAACCTGCTCTCAGTAGAAGCTGTACTTAAATTCACAGTAGAACAAGAAACATAGCTCTGGTAACTTGAATCTTGACATTTATTTCCATAAATGTGCTACTTAATTAGCTTCAAGCCTAAAAATAGTAGTACGTGTTTAATGTGGTGTGTGTGTGTGTGTGTTGTTGGGTTCTAACCTTGAACCTCTAAAATGTAAAATTTCCAATCCAGAAACAAAACGTGAATAGTCATGATTAAAAGCTAATAAAAACAGCCATGCAACATCAATCATACATTGATGTTGTGCCTGGTCTTCATTAAAGCTAAAACAAAGTTACACCGAGTCTGATTTAAAAACATAATACGATTTTCATTGCTGAACCAAATTATATTACAATAGAGTAAAAACAAAAAAATCTGTCATATTGGCATCTTTGGAAATTTTTACAAACTTTTAAACATGTATTTGCATAGTGTAATATATAATATTTTTTAAATGCCGGAGCCTCATGCCATGTTTCAGATTCATATTTTACAAAAAAAAGTACGTCAGGAAAAGTATGAGATGTAAACAAGAGGGGGAGAGACGAAACCTCAGGAAAGTGAGAAAGATAGACTCAAAGAGAAGAACGGAGAAGTGAAGAAGACATCACACAAATATAACATGAATGAATGTAAAGTATAAAAGTTGAGAAAGAAGAGAAACAGGTGCCCAACCCGAACTGAAGGTGAGCAGAGGCGAAGAGAAGGGAAATCAAGCAGAGCCAGGTCTCTGCTGCCCCCTTGTGGTGAGAGTATGTTACTCACACTCACCCTCCATACCTCAGTAACTCATCTCCTACATACAACCGAAGGCCTTTACCGTCAAAGTGTCAATATTTGAATAGAAAGTCCACATATGTCATATATTAAGCTGTTTATGTTTTATGTGTAGATATGAAAACAAGGTAGGAACTGCATAGAAGTACTTGATTGTTCTGTGTTTAGCTTTACAGGTTCAGAACATTAATAAGCTAACTATTTGCTAAAGTAATGTTAAGGCCCTCAATCATATCTATCTATCTATCTATCTATATATAGTCTGAATTTCTAATTTAGCACCTTTAAACATTCAGCTGTCTATTATTAGTACTATTTCATACTTAATTTTATTTCAATATGTTTTTTTATTACAATTGTTTTACCTTCCATCGGTTGCCGCAGCCGTTACACAACACAAAGGTGGTCATGGGCTCGTCAGCACTGCGGATCTGCACCTTTAACACAAACAAAACATCTTAATAAAGTATTTGCATTAAAACTGTCCAAACACAATATATGTATGTGCGTATATGTGTATATGTGTGTCTGCATACCTGTGTGTACGAGCAGCTCTTTCCGTGACACTTGCTGCAGATGAACATGTCCGTCTCAGTTCCCCCGACCTTCGACAGCTGATGCTCTCTGATGGACTCCTTAGTCAGAGTCTCTCTCATCCGCTTCAGCTCTGCACTTGCCATCTCCTGCACACGAACACACACACACACACACTTTTTTTCTGTACTAGACGTAATACCTTCCCCTGCTGCTGACCCTCATCGAACCTGACACCCAACCCTAAAACTAACTTGCGCACATGAGGATGAGACTGACCTCAGCAGTCATGGAGGCGATGCGTTGGGCAGAGATGTTTCCACACAGCACGTTACGCCGCAGGTCGGGATTCTTCTGGTCCTTGAGGTTGGAGATGCGGCTTCGTAGACGTGTTTTATATTTTATATCTGTCGTCTTAAACTCCTGGAAGATCTGTGGGCACGAGGAGCAGTCAAGGACTAAAACACGGGAGAAGAATTAATATGATGTTCCACTATTTAGCCAGCTCTCATTCCATCATATTAAGATAATTTATGCAGGTGTGGAACCCTGTTCTGTTTGTTCACATGTAACTTTGTGTCGTTGAAGTTGTTGATGACGCAAAAAGATATCTTCTTCAATTTGTGCTGCAAGATTCTCACAGTGGACTCCAATGGTCTTGTGGTCATCTGGAATACACACACACACACACACATTTACTTTTTGCAAAACTACAACTTGAGTTGATCCACACCTTCCTGACTAGAGCATCATGGTTATTTCTCTCATAAAAAGTTGTTTTCTCAAAGCTTTTTAACCTCATCGCACGGCATTCTTCAGCTAATGGCTGAAAAACACATGATCCAAGTTCTATACTTAAAACCTCAAGCAACCCAGAGTCCTGGGGTCCCCCAAAATGGGGACTCTGGGGTTCAGAGCCAAGTCAATTTAATATAAGTTAATTTGTCATGTTTATAACAATATTAAACAATAATAAATATGAACATAAACCATAAATATGACTCAAAAGTCACTCAAGAAAGCACCCAGAGTTTTGAAAAAATGCCATTTCAAATTGATAGCATGAAGCTACACAGGATTCCTACAGTTTGGGAATCCTTAGAACCTACTGAATCCACCAATACCTCCAAATCCGCTGTACACAACAATGCCATTTATGTCCAGCAAAAAAAAAAAAAAATTGACTTACTTATGGCTGAAATATGATTAATCAAGGTCTTCTTTGTCTCCATGAATTGCTATCCTCCTGCTGCACAACCCTACAGCGAAGCGAGGATCGTTCAAGGACCACCGAGGAGTGTGGGAACCTTTAGCTTCAGCAGAGTTGACACAATTTCTCGAAATATCTGAACTAAAATAATTATTAAAAATACTTAACTTCACTCAATCAAACTTCACACAATACAACTTCACACAGATAATCCTACCATATAGAGCTATTTTATATATTTAAAAAAACATGTGTTAATATATTACGATAATAAATATTATCTTTGAATTATCTCTTTTTTTCTATATATATATATATATATATATATATATATATATATATATATATATATATATATATATATATATATATATATATTTAGAAAAAAGAGAAGTATGAGAGTATGAGATGCAAACCATTCACAGTTTTTGCCACAAAATGTCTGGGGTGCAAGAGGTTTTTAAGTAACATGATGCCTGAGTAAGTTCTAATTGCTGAAGAAGGATGCAGAATACTGTCGAAAGCTCTGCAAAAAAAGTCTAGTAAGTGAACCTTGACTGAATGTATGATACACACTGCCCAAGTTCAACTTCAAAGTTAATTATTGACCTTTGACACAATTCACAAAACCTTAAGGTTCATTACGTAACTGCTCTGCAGCTTTTGATCATATCACATGATCTTGACCAGCACGTGAAGTCATGGAAATGTAGATATCTTTTTTCTGAGCATAATTAAAATTTTAAATAAAAAAAAAGATGAATGTGTTCTTGGACATGTGATACGATTTAATGCTGCGGAACAGCTAATAAATGGACTATGAGGAGAAATTGTTTTATATGTCAGCCTGTAGCTGGTTGAATTATGTCCAGAGGAAATGTAAGGATTGAAGAAATGTGAATTACATTAAATCACATTTATGGATAGAAAAAATGGTGTCTATCAAAAGAAATAAAAAAAAATCTTCTCACCATCAGTCTGCAGCGCTGCCACCAGCAGTTCTCGACACTTGTTCCGCACACTGTGAGTGGTGACGGGGGCAGGAGGGAATGAGGACACCTGAGGGGGTAGGGCTGGGGTAGTGGGGGAGGTGGGTGTAATGGGTGCAGTGGGTGAGGTGGGTGTAGTGGGCATGAAGGGTGAGGTGGGGGTGGTGGGGGACTCTCCTGACTTCTTACTGTTGATTAACAGGAGAAATCATGATAAAAATGTGTAGTAGGGTTTGGATTGAGAGAAACAGGACATGACGTTTCACAGTGACCTCATCCTCATGCAACAGTGGGTGTAACCAAACTTGACAGCGTCACAGTGCGACCAACCTTTTCTCGCTGTTGCCGGAATCCTTGGAGGTGGACGATGACCTCACAGGAGAGCCTTCTTTCTTCTTCTCCTTTTCATCCGACTTCCCCTCTGCACCGTCTGCAGGACGGCACACAAAACATAGCAAAATAGTGGTGAGGACACACCTGCAGCACACACACTCTGATGCCTGTCAAAACATCTCACCATCTGAGCCCACAGTTGATGCAACACTCTCCTTTTATATTTTAAAAGCACAAAAATGCTTGACTGCAGGTTCATAATGCATCATGACGGTACAGTTATTGTATTTAACAAGCAGCAAACTCCATTTCTGAAAAGTGAAGCCAATGTAGAAAGTGCCTTAAAGGTGAATTCCTTCTCATGGCCAGCAGGGGGCGACTCCTCTGTTTTTACATTACATTTCATTTAGCTGACAGCGACTTACATGATATACAGTATACAACAGTATATATATATACAGTAGACCATAGACACAGCAACGGTGAGCAATTAGGGTTAAGTATCTTGCTCAAGGACACAACAACATGGACTGGCTGAGCCGGGGTTTGAACCACCAACCCTCTGATTGAAAGACTGACTTGCTAACCACTGAGCCACAGTCGCCCCTTCAGCGTTCGGTTGTACTTAGCTCCGCCCTCTCGTGTCGCTTCTGGTTGCAAAGAAGCAAGAAGGCGACAGCAGATCTACAAAAGGGTGATCTGGCCAATCAAGACATTTGCAGTCGTCATCGTAGACTCTGGCAATACACAATCTAGTCTGACGTACTTGTCATCGACATAAAAACCACCACGAACACCCGACACAGCCTCACTCACCCAGCAGCTTCTTCCAGGACTTGATGAGAACTTTGGCCAAAGTCTGAACTTCTTCATCTGAACTGTGTTTCCTCACCGCGTTCACAGACATCCCAACTCTGGTGGACTTCAGAGAGAGAGAGAGACAGAAATGTATTTTCTAAAATCATAATTGATTAAAGAAGAAATAAAAGTTTCATTAGGTTTTTCTGCAGCTCTGGAGTGGAAATTAGCTAGCACTTTGGCACTTCTGGTTCCCTCGTCTCGATGGGAACTATCTGTGAATTGGTTTTTGGTTAGATGCCTGAAATAAGCTCTGTGGTTAACACAAGCTTCAGAGATTTTAACATTTTGTTATGCAACATAAAATATTTCAGTAAATACCCATCTCTGGAATTTTTACGATTTTGAATGTCTTTAAAAGTCAGATGGCCAAGTGGCAAAATGACACAATAGACCCCCGTTAGCTTGGTGGTCGTAACATGAAGTCATGTGACTGTGGTGTAGTTAGTAAAAAGGGTGTGCATTGGTGAAGATTATCTTGCTGAACTAAACTTATTCCCGCATTAGTTTTCTCTAGTCGGTGGTCATTTTATTGGCCTCTCTGTGTAGATAGACACTAAACCACAGCTCAACAAACATCGCTTCTTAGTGTCAGTCCATCTATGATCAGAGCACTTCGACTCTACTCCATGACGTAGTCCGGACTCCACATGGAGGACCGATTCTTTTGGTTTGCACCAGCTGCTGATTACGGCGCTCACAATGGCCCAAACCAACCGCACCAGGGATTGAACTGTCGAGTCTGATTAAAACGGACAATATGTTGGCTTGTGAAACCGCTAGTTTGGTTATTTCTTTTTTAATATCCTAAACTCAAAGATCACTTACCTTTGTTTACCCAGAGCTTTTTAACCTCATCCCACAGTTTAGAACTGCTTTTTGATCAGACCATGCGTTGACACATGATCCAAGTTCTATAAGTCACATGATGCCACCTGAGTAATTGCTGAAGAAAGCTGCAGCGTACTGTTGAAAGCTCTGCAAAAAGTCTAGTAAGTGAGCCTTGACTGAACGTAGTCTATAATATTGTCTCCTTTTTTTGTCAGCAAAAATAAAGACAATTTGTTAAAGGTTTTATTTTCCAAACCACAACACAGCCTAGTGTTTTTACGCCGACAATATTGCATGCTGATATATTGACTGACATATTTAGTTATAGTTTTCGTGCTGTTGTATTGTGCACATTTAAACACTCACATCCTGTAACCACACCCAACAGTGACGTCAAAGTCTCGGGACACGCCCATAAGTTAACATCGACATCACTTCAGTTGACATCACATCAAGTTAACTCCTGGAGCTCCTCATAAACTTAACTTGCTAACTTGAATAATAAATATAAAGCTTCCACTTCAGAGGAATTCTGATGGGCCAGCCGCGGTGGATGTCCATACCTTTCTTACTTAAACAGACTTGTGCAGTAATGTAGTGTCAGTTGTTTCGTGACTTTAGATGCACTTGGCGTTGGCAGTGACACGGCAGAGGGGCGGAGTTAATTACCTGCAGGGTCTCCAGAGACATCTTGATGTTCTTTAGCTCCCTCAGCAGGTCAAGAGCTCCGTCCTGTAGACAGAACAATCGATGGGAACCTTCACAATAGCTTCCTAACCAGTACATGTACATTTACAGCTCAGTGACTGAATCTGGAGGACGAATCTGGCACTGATGTGCTTCTGTTAAACTGTCTGCCAAATGTGTGGCCATTTAATTAACAGACGTTCTGGACTCCCACCGTGGAACAGCTGTAAACTACCCTCCCCGAGACAGTTGTTCAATGTAAAAGGTCAACAAGAGAATGATGGAACAAAGAGAAGTGAGTGGAGCTTTCTCTGTGTGGAGCTCATGCTCACTGTTATTTCTCACATAATTACTACTTTCATACATGACATCAATAATTCCATATTTGGGCAATTAATATGATCCAACAGCTGCACAATTGAATACGATGGGGCGTTCCATGTAGCAGATGTATGATGGCACGTTTTCAGCGTTTCTTTTTCAAGCCCCTTGAAATATTAGCGTCTTTGTAGCGCTGTGTAGCTTTTATGGCTAAGGCTAGGTATCATTTGAAAATGATACAGATACCAATTCCCTTGGTACCTTTTTTCTATTTTATTTGATACCCTTTATGTGAATAGGAGCAGTCTGTGTGTCCCGCTGGCTAGCTGGTTGCTGTTCATCGTATAGCTCATCCCGCTGATAACGTTGTCCCGAACCACGAGTATGGAACAGCGTTGTTGCGGAGCCTTCCGGTTCTCCATGAGGTTAACCCCATTATCTTGGTCAGCGCTGTTGCTCGTTAGCACAGTTTACATTAAATTGAAGGACAAGATTATACAGATACATTTTCATGTAGATATTGGAACAAAAGGGATGTAGGTACCAAATAGGTAACCAGTTTCAATATTGCCTGTAATATGGTTATTTTGATCAATACCGTAAAAAGGTATTTAGTAGCAATACCCAACCTCCAATATAAAACCGCAGAAAATTAAAAATACATATAATATGTTATTTTAAATGAATCCAACAGTATCTGCTAAAACACTTTTCATTCTGGATTCCACAGAGTTAACACCTCTACAAAATGTTCTAATCATGACGACACCATGCAGACCAACTGTTCGTGGGACATTTTGCTTTTCATAAACACTGATGTGATTTGGCCTGCGTGCTGGATGGGGCCTCAGTGGTGATGCAGAGGGACAATGAGCAGGAAATGTTTGCTCTCATGTATGATCAGTTTTAGTTTTGTATAAACTTTGTTGGATTACAATTTGTATTTCTGGTTGTTTTGTATGTATGTGGTGATCAGTACCTTTTACAGACTTTTGATACGTTTGGTGAGGTAATTTTAAATTAGTTAAATATCGCTGACATTCTTGCTAGTGATTATTACTTCAACAAACATCAATCAGCGTATGGACAGAACTGTTCTAAGCTTACTAGTGTTACTAGATAGATTTTACAAAATATAGAAAATACAATAATGCATGTTCATCTTTATTAGCTGACCTTTGTTTTCCAATATAATAATAAAACCTCTATAGATCCTTACCAAGCACATGTTCAAGTATCCTACAATCCAAATGCTGGTATTTTCAAATTTAAAAAAATAAATAATAATACTTCCTATATGACTGTTTTAACTACACACTCCAATATATAAAGCAGGTGATTTAAATAATCCCCGAAGTTAGTTAATAAACTCTGCAGAGAGCTGACAAGATAATTGCTTCCAGGTTCGCATGATTTAATTGGCGGCTTTTTAACCAATAGCTGCAGTGATTTATTGCCAAACGTATTCCTCCCAATCATCAAACACAGAAGAAGAAACCGTGTTATGAGTGAAATTATTAGCAGTAATCCTCTTCCACACAGCAGTGAGTTTCCAGAATGTTCCCCGCAGCTGGTAAAGGTAGAGCTCATCACCTGATCGCGTGTTTTCTGCGGATGCTGCAACTCTTATTTAGCACTCACCGTGTTCTTCTTGTGCACCATTTTATCCAGCTTTTTAGCGATGTGCTCCACCTCCTGGTGTTGGGCCATTTTTGAGCCGATTTCTCTCCGTCAGTTGTCCTCCGCTGCGGAGAAAACCCCCATTTATGTAAGAGAAACTCTCCCAGTCTCGCTCTCTATTTCCTCCACTTTACGCAGTCTGTCTGTCTCCTTCTCTCCCAGCTGCTGCCTCCCTCTCGTTTGTTGTTGTGTGTCGCTGTGGGCCGCTGGGAGTTGTAGTTTACTAATTCAGCCAGAAGTAGCTTGAACACGTTTTTTGTAAAGAGCAGTGGACTTCGTGATCGGCCATCTGCCTTGTCACGGTGGGCGCTTCATCAATCATTAATAAACCCGATGATGGGGAATATATAGACTAGATGGCTATTTATTGGACGGAATTCAGGTAGGAAACATGTTTGGTTGTTGCATCATGATCCATATAGGTTAACCTGTGGATTCACAATATATTTTTCAATGCAACGTGTTTCTGTATGCATGACACCGTGTGTTGGTCATTGTTAAACTCATTCTAGAGAGACTGGTGTCCTTCAGCCAAAACAAACCAAAGGCCTCCAAACAAATTACAACCGTGACTGTATACAATACACAATGGTACAGGACACCATCTGGACTGCTTGCGCTGCTCTGTGTCACGTGATAGAAAACGAGAAACATCACGCCTCTATAATGTGGGGGTGCTGCCTCAGCATCTCTCCTCAGCATCTCTACGGTCGGTCTCTGCATCTCTGTGGACTCTCCACAAGACCTGGAGGAGTCCCTAACTGTTTTGTTTGTACCATTTGTAAATTAATTCTGGGAAGTTGAGGGATACAGTTGAACATGTAGAAAATATTTATTACTTTGAATAATTCTTTTCTTTTTGACATTTTCCTTTGTACTTTTGTCCATTACATTCTTATATTTTGACTTTGTCACAGTTGTGTTTTTGTTGGAATGACAGTTTTATACCATGAAAGTTTTTCTTATCCATAATTCACACAGAACAGGCTTTGCAAAGCAGCGTAAAAATATACATCCATCTCCATTAAAGCAGGACTCTGCCTTATGTCAGTGATTTCCGAGCAGTTTAAGCAATAACTGGATGCTGTTTTGTTTCAGATAGAGGTGCACACAAGTCAGCTGTTGAGAAATTACACGTTTTACTCACCATTCTAATTCTTACTTACTGTGTCATTCCGCTAGATGGCAGTGTTAAGTTATTAGTGTGTGTGAAGAGAAATAATTCTGTGAACTCAACATGATTTGGAAACTATTTGACTTTGTGTCTCAAAGTTGATTTCAGTTAGTGAAAATAAGGCGTTTATGTCCTGTTCGTGTAATGAATAAGTCATCATGGGATCCTACGTCTAGTGACTGAAGGCTTGACTTTACCACAGATCTGTAATCACACTTATCGGTGTGACACATTGTTGGTGTTGCCATCAAACTCTGTTATGTGTTTTAGTATTTCTTATTTATTTTTTGCCTTGTACAGAAATCCCCTGAATTGATAAACAACTAAGCATATAGTGGAAACAGTCCATCGCTGACAAGAAGCCCGGTGTCCCGGGACCCTGTGACCATCAGGCCAAAAAGCAACAACGTTACCGAGAGGAGACGGAAGGGAAATGCTAAAGGTTTTGTAAAGTCTGCAGTTAAAAATACTATTTGTCCTAATATTCTGTACTACAGGAGACAATGTACTGGAGGCCCAGACCACCCTTAACCCTGTTCACCCATTCTCATCTCACTACTGCTGAGAGCTAACACTGTTTATTGAAGGGGAACCGGAGGGCGGGCCCTACGCTTCTGTGACGTCATCAGCTGTAACCGCCGTTGGAGCGCGGTGCGGAGTGGGGGGGTCACGAGCCAGCCAGTGGGGCGCGCTCTCATGCATTGAAAGGTATGCACGGCCAACACAGCTTTATTTTTTATTTTTTAACAAAGCACACAGAAGCCTGGATTACAACACACATAGAGGGAGAGCGCGTTCATTCTCTGCTCTGCTGGACATTACTCTATTACATTTCTTTACATGGCAAATAATTGTTTGCTGCAATGAAATTGAATAGTAAAGTAAAATGAGGATAAGCTCTTCAACAGAAACATAAAAGGTGGATTTAATTGTGTAGTAATGAATATACAATAGAAATGTCCCGTATGTGTCATATAATGTAGATTCTCTATTTAAATGACAAATTCTACATTCTGGAACAAATTACACTCAACAACTTTCCTAACAGTGCCTGCCAGCATCAACTCAACAGATAGTGGTCGTGTCTCTCACATTATTTAAATTAAAACAGGACCTCTGCTCTGCATTCCAGACGAGTAAATTATTCTTGGAGAAACCTTTTTTATTTTTTCTTCTTATAAATTCCTGCTGCTTGATGTCTGCAGCCAGGAACCTCCTCCAGCTGAGGAGCTGCGGCGCAGCGCTGACAGCGTGTGTGCGTGCGTGTGCGTGCGCGTGCGTGTGTGCGTGCGCGTGTGCGTGTGCGTGTGTGTGTGCGTGTGCGTGCGTGTTGATCGAAAGGAAACAAAAGCGGCTTCTTCATCCTCCTCTTTTCACCAATCCTCTGCCCATCTTCAATGAGGTCTTTGCTCACACTCCTATTTTTTCATCTTCTCTCCCTCTTTTTCTTCTGTCCTTTCCTCTCCTCTCCTTCACATCGCCTTTCATCTTCTTACGTTGGTCTTTCCCTTTTCTCATTCTTTCTCTTGTCATCGTCTTTTCCTCCTGACCTCATCCCTGATCTTTTCAATCCATCCTCTTTCATCCGCTGTTTTGATCTTCTCTTACCGCTCATCTTCTTCTCTTCCTTCTTCCCCTGTTCTTCTTCTCTGCTCTTTCTTAGCATCCTTCTTTTCTCGTTTTTCATCTAATCTCTTCTTATGTCGTTGCCTCAAATTCTCTTCCTTTCCTCTTCATCTCCTCTCCTCACATGTTATGTTGTCTCCTTATATCACCGCTCTTTTTCTTTTCATCTTAGTTTTCTCTGCTTCTTGTTATTGTCGTCATTTCTTTTTCTTGTCATTCAGCCAGTATATATTCCTCCCTCTCCCATTTTCTTTTTACCCCTCCTCTCTTCTCCTCCTACTGTCCTTTCCTTCTTGTGAAGAGTGAATAGACAACTGCAGGGGTCAGTCAGTGAGTGGTAAGGCGGAAACACAGATCATTTTTTTATAAATAAGTAACACTTTCTTTGCATCTGTGATTTCACCGTAATTCCTGAGAAAAGTATTGATAGGCAGCTTCCTAAGGGAAAAAAGTAAAACATTTAGTCGAGGAAACAATCGGGTGATATGCAAACCCAATTCATCTTGGTCAAGGATGTTGATTTAGTACACATTCATTTAAAATTGTGTTGTCACATATAAACAATATACCATATGCTGTTTTTTGTGGGCAAGGTATAAGAAAACTTCAAATGTAGAATTCCAATTTAGATCTGAGCGATATGGCTTTTATAATGTTTTGATACTTTTAGGCTACACCGCAGTAAATTAATGAAAGTTTGATTTAACTCTTTGATGCATATGATCATACCTGCATGGCCATTCTACTAATATGAGCACTCTAAAGGGGTGTAGTATTCCTTCTGATTCATTTTGACTAATTATTCACACTATTGGATTTTAATTTGCAGGCAATTTCTTTTCATAGATTTTATTCAATTTCATTTATTATTTACGGACCCACTGACACTCTTACTGTACTAGTGTATTAACATACCGCAACACTGCGTGGGGGCCAGTCTGTTCCTGTCTGCACTTTTCCTTCCCACTGCTGCTATCCCCTGGACTCATTTCTCCTGTTGGGGCCGTTGGCTTCTCTATGTCCACCTTTTACAATAAACTCCTGTATGGTTGCTCTGTCTGTTATAATAATGCTGCTTTTTGGTTGTAATACTAACAATATTATTCAGATTTTTGGAACGTCCCCTCAGGCCTTGGTCTCTGGTTCTTTTGGATGAGCTTTGACAGCAGCACCTCTTCGTCCTACGTGGAGTAGATGTCCAGCCAGTGTTTGTGCTGTGTTTATTAGATCAATGAAACCTGCCATCAGCGGCTGAATTCAGGAAGTGTCCTCTTCTAGTGATCTATGGACTCATTCGAAGTCACCTCTGACGCCAGGAAGTGTGGGACTTTGGAGTCTCAGTTATTGACCATCTGAAACAGGAAGTTCCCACTCTCCTCAATCTGTAGCTGTTCATTTTGACCCTGGGCACCAGGAAGTGTCCTTTCTACTTCCACTGGATCAATGGAGTCACTGCTAGCTATGACCTCAGGCAGGAAGTATCCTCTCTGTTGGATGGATGGAGCTATTCTTATTTCCTTCAGAGACCAGGCCAAGTATTGTGTGGAGTTGGCTCCATTTTCCTCTCTGATGGTAAATGAGTCCACTGAATCGTCATCAGATCTGAGACTGTTTTCATCATTTTAGATGTGAGTAACATGCCTATTTATATTTGGTAATTGTAGATACAACTAGGCGTAACTATATATCCAGAGGTTAGAAATATTTTTTTATTTTTATAAATGAAGCTGCTGTCAAATGGTTTAATTAGGACAAATAAGTGTCCCATCATTAGCAATTACTGTAACACTGACTGGTCCGACATGTGGAATCTTCTCTGCCGACTGGACGCAATGTTGGAAAAGTGAATAAGAACAAGGGGCCGGCTCATTGTTGGCCATCTGTGTCTCAGTCACTGAAACTATATTGTAAACATCTATTGCTCTGATGTGGCTGTACACGGCACTTTAACAGAGGTGGGGCAGTGAATTTGCCAAATCAACCACTAAGTCCATGTTTATAAAGGTTTCTTTTTCTTGTGGAATAAAAAAAAAAAAACAATGTTCGAAAACACTTCCAATAAAGTTAAACCTTTTCTGTGTCAGCTTTTGATTGTGGCATTTTCTTCACTGCGTTAACAATCAGACTTTGACAGCCGTCATGGACGTGACATTATTCAGTATTTGTCAGTTATACATGAGAATGACAGGAAAAAGATGACTTGGTTGGTAAATGTACAACTTGTTAACTTCCCTCTGCTCATCCATGGTAACAATCTGGGACTATTCTAACTACAGTGAATGTTGCTTCGTGGGTCTAAAAGTCAGATCAAATCCGGTTCACAGTAGAGAGAGAGAGAAACATATTTTCTATTAAAAAACATATAAGAACAGTTTATTTTACATAAAAACATCATTATGTTCATTTCCAATGCCACCAACTGCAAGTTCCAGGCGACAACCTCCGGGTCTGAAAAGTAAAGCCAATGCAGCGGTGCCTTCCATTTGCATTTGTTATTTATTTGTGATTCTTCTGGTTACAAAAAAAGGAGTGTAAAAAGGAATTTACCCTACTTCTCACTTGGTTTTATTATCTGTTAACATTATAAAGCATGAGATTATGGTCTCAATCATTAGTGTCATGTCTTATTCAATTCAGGATATATATTGTTTTAATTATGGTCCCATTTAGTGTAAAACATGTTTAAAGTTGCTGTTACTTTCGAAGTTCCCGCTGTAATAGACCAATTATTTAAGCTTGAAAGAAACGGGGAGAGGAAACCAACCAATCAATCTGCAGCATGAAAGACTGTCGGAGATCTGACATGTATTTACTGTAAGAGCTTAAATAAAATATTGACTTTAATGTTTCATTAACATCAATGCAGTCCGCTCTCTAGTGGCCATTAGAAGAACTGCAAGTTTATAGACTTCCAGCAGAACCGCCACAATTATATGATGATTGTTCCTGCTTATTAAAACATGTTTATATCAATAATGGGTTCAGTCGGCCGTGCAATAGAATAGAAAGACTACAATACTCATGATTGAAATCTGAAATGACAAAAGATTATTGATAGTATTCTGTAACGTGGAATTGTTTGGATTTCTTCCTCAGTATTTGTTGTCTTTTTCGGTCTTCAATCCTGCATTATTTTTCTGCCAGAGAAGACTTCCCTGTGATTAAGCATTGTTAAAACCCATCACAGCTCGCTTTTGTTTCATGTTTATCCCCTAATGCATCTATTGTCAACATTTTACTTTCGTATCTGCATGTGCACAAGCGTGTGTATGTGTTTGTTCCCCGGCCAGTTTCCAACATTCCAGCCAGGCGTCCACACCAGGAGACAGGAAGCCGGGAACAAGGTGATGAAGTCATCATCCCCGGATGGAGAATTAGGCCGTAGGTCCAGTGTGGCACAGGTTGGGCACACATCCAGCCATTCTCCTCCCTGCAGAGGCGCCAACATGTGGCGAGCCATAGAGCGGGATACAGCCTAAGTGGAATTACGTTAGTCCATCCAAAAAGGCCAATAAAATATACTCCTACTCTCCAATCTAATCAATATATGACAACCTTTCTTTCAAATACTTAAAAGTACATGTGCATTGTGTTACTTCTCTTCAGTGACAAAAGAAAAGTAAATGACAAGTAAAAGTCCTGCATTAAACATTTTACTGCAATAAGTAACTATAAGTCATCAGCAAAATGTACTTAAAGGGAAACATTTGCCTCGGCATGCGTGTCAATATATTTCTTCAAACTGTTGTATTGAACGCACAATTACAATAAAAAAACAACAAAAAAAGAATTAAGTCATAAGCGATTGTGCAGAACGTTGCTTTATTTACAAAGAATATAATACAACATGACGGAGGCTAAACAGTCCACAGCTAAAACGCAAACTTTATCACTCCTTTCAACTTTGACAACGGCAACGCAGACCAGATCCAGCCCTCCAGTTTTGGGACAATAAAAGCCAGAATCCTATATTTTCAGCCGAATATTTGTCATGTCGTCCGTGTCGTTTACTTGTCACGTTTACATGTTTTCAGTTCAAAATGCTTTCCTATGTTGTGTCACTATGAACCCTTTAATGTTACTTTGTAAAACATATGTCCATTCAGGTGGACACAACATTTCATATCATTAAACTCTCCCCCTTTTCTCGCTCTCTGCTTCCAATTTTCTTTTATTGTGAAATAATTTGTCCTCATGAATGAAGACAGGGCTTTGTACAGTGTTTGCGTGAGTGTGTGTGATTTCCTCTTGACCAGGTCACAGCAGGACTGAAGTCCGTCGGTCTGCCGCTGGGCCTTGGGCGTGTGTCTCGCCTGATGTGTGTGTGTGTGTGTGTGTGTGTGTGTGTGTGTGTGTGTGTGTGTGTGTGTGTGTGTGTGTGTGTGTATGTTTTATGAGGGTTTTATGATGTGTGTGGGAAGGCATTGGCAGACCCACTCCCACACACTTCCCCCTCACACCACCTACCCCTCATATACGTAGTGCACTCACACACACACACACACACACTAAAATATACATCCAGATACATTTGTAGTCTTATTTTTGCACATTTATTGTGTAGTAGTATCTGCATAAATATAGTTTTATTCAAGACCATATAAGATCATGGAAAAAACACTAACTTTTGGGGAATGAGGCCGCCTGGTTTTGACCGCCTGGTATGACTCTGTCACCCCCAGACAATTCCCACCGGACACTCCCCTGCACATAGCCTCATACTTGAATACACTTAACACTTTGGCATTGCACTTGCCACTTTCACACAACACTTACACTCATGCACATTCCATGCACTTTATCTTATTTTTGGTATTTTGATATGCTACTGTTTCAATGTAAATATTCATTCATCCATTCATCCTCATTTATTGCACTGCGTTAACTGTTAAATGTGTATTGTTAAATGTTAAATGTATGCACCTTCCCGCCAGGACAAATTCCTTGTATGTGTAAACATACATGGCAATAAATGGTTCTGATTCTGATTCTGATTCTGATTCTGGTTTTGCATCTTCACTGCTCTTTATGAACGTCACAATCATTTAGCATAAAACGACAGAAGAGGCCTTCGAAAGGGTCTAATTTAAATGTTATTCTAAGGAGACTGTATAACTGAGATGAACTGGTGATTTTAATGGTATTGAAAATAAACTCATTTGAATTCAAATGCATACAGTGAAGACAAATCTTGATTGTATGTCAACATATGGAAGACAATTTTAGCTGTAACATAAAGAGTTGTTTGTAAAATGTCAGAAGATAGACATTTATTTATTTATTGCTCTTTTTGGTTTTGTCGTGTGTGTGTGTGTGTGTGTGTGTGTGTGTGTGTGTGTGTGTGTGTGTGTGTGTGTGTGTGTGTGTGTGTGTGTGTGTGTGTGTGTGCTCCTCTGGGATTAAAGACAGAAGAATAGCAGAAGCTCCACAGTGGTGTGAAACTGAGAAAGTGTTTGCTCCCTAGTTCTTCTTCCTGTCCCTGTGTCCCACACACATCCACCTCATTTCCTCACAATAGGACTCACGGGAGTTTAAAATGTCTGCACAGAGATATCTGTCTCTATTTGTTTGTTTGTTTGTTTTAGTTTTCCAAAGAGAGGATCAGCATCTTGGGAAATACTCCCATTCCTTCTCTAGCAGGAGTTAGATGAGCGTGCTGATACCACGCTCAGGGACAAATTCCCTGAAGGATCTTGCGACTTTTGGTAAACCTGCTCATATAAGACGAAACAAAATGTAATTCCTCAAAGTAATGTGCAATGGTCCCGTACTGCACTGCCAAGCAAATAGCATCATGGTGCTCCTGTGCTATTTGCACATATTTAAATTAGCAAGTATTCAGGGTGCAAAAATGTCACCTTTCTATGGCAAAGAGCCTCATTGCAAAATCAGTCCAATTCACAAAAGTTAAAGCTAAATGCAGTTCCAGTGAAACGATTTGCATCTTCAGAGAGTTCACTGGCAGACTGGGAAATTAAATCCCAAATATGATTCTCCGCGTCACATTTAAATTCCTTGCCTGAAGTTTTGAGGGATGCCACTGCACCTCGTCGGTCAGGACCTGTAGCTCGCGGTCTGAACATTTTTTATTTTTGTTTTTCTCTCCATTGTTCTACCATTTCTGGCGCAAAGGCAACATATTTTGCTACATGGATAATTGCAATCACATGCAAAAAAAAGGGCAAATTGCACTCCTCTGCAAAACGTTGTGACTGTGTTTGTAATGTAATATGATTTTTTAATCGGACCTTGAGACAGAGCAGATTGCAATTTCCCATTTTTGTTATGTTGAGCTAAGCTTAATGTCAGCTTCATATTCAGCAAACAGACTCAGCAAAACAGGGAATCTTTCAGATTACATATTCATTTAGTAAATAGAAGACTACCATTTATTTGTACTTGTTTTTTTTAAATTTTATTTCATAGCTGTGTCCACTGGCATCATAACATTATACTCATCAAAGTAAAAGACCGTTTTCATGGCAGACATTTTGATGAGTCGAATCTGGAAAAGCAGAGGAGTAAATCCTAACATTGACAATGGCTCTGGTCCATTAAGAATCCCAGTTAGTAGCTATGTACGCACATCCTTGTGGCCTTTAACGTTAATTGTGCACAGCTGTATTAAAACAGGAATATTAAAATAATTATTTCCATTAGCCACGAATGCAGCTTAGTAGGAAATATGCTCTCTTTTGGATGCAGGGCAAAACACGGAATATGTTGTGTGTTAAAACGTAGTCAGTGTGTGCACATGTACAATACCAGAGCAGCTGGAGCTGTCCAACCCATTAAGTGCTACAAGACTAAAAACCCAAGTTGACAAAAAAAAAACTGAAAACATCTCCGCACATGGAAAGTATTGCTGTTTCCAAGCTCAATGGTGAACTTTCAGTCCCTATAAGCTCGAGTTCTATTCAATGTCTTTAATGATGTTGTACACTTCTTCTATGGTCAAATTAAACGTACAATGCCATAGGTTGACATCCAGCAGGTCAATGAGTGTCTTTCCATCAGCACAGTAATGAAGTAACAGGCTTTGTCCGGCTTTCAGCATGCCTGCCCTCATTATTCTGTGTGTGTGTGTGTGTGTGTGAGTGTGTGTACATGTGTTTGCATGCAAAGTTGGATATAGGTCAGACCAGGGTCTATGCTTTGTGTGTGTGTGTGTGTGTGTGTGTGTGTGTGTGTGTGTGTGATTTTGAGTGTTGAAAAGGCTCACTAATCTTTATCCATGTAACAAGTGAAAACAATGAACACACACACACACACCCTGTCCAGCCTCCTGCTGCTCTCAGCATCTCCCCACTATGGCAGCAGCACAATTCCCAGAAACTGCCCTCCATCCAGAACACACACACACACACACACACACACACACACACACACACACACACACTATAGATTCCTATCTGTTGTGTGTGTGTGAGTGAGTGCAGCACGTTTTACACGTGTGTCGGCGTGTTTAAATTGTGTATGAACTAAGTGCAGCAGGACAATGGTGGGACGCAGTGGTTGTGACATGGCTGTGTGTGGACAATGTTGACGATCACACACACACACACACACACACACACACACACACACATACAGGGGATGTATGTTTGTTTTTTCTGTAAACCTGTGTCTTTTGTTTATCTCTCTGTTTGTTCATCTGCACACAGAATGCCGCGTCAGCTGATTTTTGACTGTTGGTGTGTGTGTGTGTGTGTGTGTGTTGAGCATGTGACCTTGTATAATATATGCATGTGTGCGTGGGATGAATAATAACTTTAGTTGTTTTGCAGCCCCTGAGTAATGCCTGGGGCCTGTGCTGCCAAGTATCTTGGTTATCTGTCTTAATCAACCCAAACAGCCGCGCTCTCCCTCAGCTGCCCGGCCACACTGTGTTCCAACCTGTAAGTCAGCCCAAAGTTTCATCATCTGGATATGAGCGTGTTTGCAGCATGACAAGTCTACTGTCAGTTGAGTGGCACACTTTTGTCTAAAGACATTAGACAAATATGAAGATGTTAATCACATATATAACTGTCCCGTATGGAGCATTTTTGTGTATTCCGTTAATGAGTTAAAAAAAATATATATATATATAACAGATTTTGTAATATCTAACAAAATTGAAGACTTTTGATTTTAATATCGGAGCATCCTGATGTCTCACATAATCAAAATTACGTTAAATAGAAAATGTAAGGCAAACTTTAGCTACTTTCCATCGACTTTCACACACAGCACGGCATGTGAGCACCATGTGAGTTTCTTGAGTATTTTACAGACATATACACTTATAAAATGCCACATGACCACAAACACATATACTGTTCACCCCCCCACCCACACACACACACACTGCAACATTGTACTTGTATCATCTAACTGTGTACAGTTATACATTCACACAGAGAATTGCATGCAAACACTTACCACACACTCTCTCTCTCTCTCTCTCTCTCCCTCTCTCTCTCTCTCTCCCTCTCTCTCTCTCTCTCTCCCTCTCCCTCTCTCTCTCTCTCTCTCTCTCTCTCTGCAGTCACTGATCCCCTCCCTCAGTCTTTAACATTTTCTGAATAGTTGCAGCGACCACAGAATACTTTCCCAACTTCTGTGGCCGACTAAACCGGAGGCTCTGAGTTTGCTCACTATCACTCCTTCCTCTCATCCCTTCCTTCTTCTCTAAATCTGTCACTTATATATTTTTCTCTCCATCTGTCCCAAGTCAACTCCTCTTTCTTTCTTCTTTATTCTGTTTCTGTCCTTTGCCGTGTTTTGACATGTTTCTCCCGTCAACATTTTCTTCTTCTGTTTCCATTCAGCCAGGATACAATTGTTGTGTTCTAAACCAATAAGGGTTTCAAAAAAGAAGGTTAATTCATCCTTTACACATGCTTGTTGTGGTCACTGTGCTACATTCAATGTTTTGATCACAACATGAAGAAACACTGCTCTTGGTGTCGAGCTGATGCTGTTTGATGCCTGCAGGGCTGCAGACCTGTTGGAGGTTGATCAGGGGTACCGGACACACCTGGTGCCCGGACAACCTTCTGCATATCAACCCCAACATCTGTGGTGTGGATGTGGTGCCTTTTATTTTCTTTTATCACAATATTCATGCAGCACATTTCCACTTCTCCACACCTTCGCCATTTACTGAACTTATTCTGCCACCTATCTGTTTGATTGTTTTGGTGTAGATACATAACTTGTATATTTAGTATACATGTGCGTCTCCAAGAGCTGGGCTGTGAGTGTTCTACACAGAGACAAAAAACAATGTACTTAAATAAACTTGAGACTTGATCAATTATGAGTAATAAATCATGAGTACGTATTATAAAAAATAATGATAAAATAAAAATAAATATGCATATACTGATCTGTGCTATAATAAATAATTTCATTATAATCTGCACATGTCCGGTTCAAACAGAGAGGTGAGACAGCCCTCACAAACTGGGGTGAGCGCTTGCCTTTTGCTTTCTCATTGTTTGTCACCACTGTAATATTTTTAGACACTTTTATTATACGTCTTTTCTTTCCAGGGAATAGGTTAGGTATTTCACGTATGTGTAGAACCTATTTAGTCTTGCTAATTGACATAAAACCACAGTGAAAAAGCAGAGGGGAGGCAAACAGTACCTCTGCCTTACTGAAGGGGGCGTGCAAGAGCACAAGGTTTATGCTTGTTCTGCCTCGAACCTCACTGCATGAAGGTACTCTTGGATGTTCAGGTGGTGCATTCAAGTGTCGATGAGAAGCTCTGACAGCTGAGGTGCCAAAGTATGCTCTCAAAAAATGTTGTATTTACATGCATTAGCGTCAGAAAGCAACATCAGAAAATGTTACAGAAAGAAAAACACAAAAAAGAAAAATGCTGACTGTGATGGATTAGATGTCTGCAGCAAACTTTGAGTCTCTTCAAATAGATTTTTTATAGAATTGAACTGAAACCACAGGCTGCCTGGAAAGGGGGAAATCAAAATATAAACTTACTGTAGGCTTTGGAAATTGGTAGGCAGTATTTCAAAGTACACATCATTTGTATTAAATTAGGTAAAACATGCAGAGACACCAGCCCTGGATAGACTGGCGACTTGTCCAGGGTGTACCCTGCCTTCGCCCAATGACAGCTGGGATCGGCTCCAGCGCCCCGCGACCCTAAAGAGGATAAGCGGTTCAGATAATGGATGGATGGATGCAGAGACACCACTATAATCCTTTAGGGGCCTTTAAGGTGACTTACCACACTGTGGAAACTATGGGACACGCTTCACTGACTCACTGACTCACTTAATCCACCAAACACAACTGACCAATTAAATAAA
Organism: Cottus gobio; assembly: GCA_023566465.1. Classification (NCBI taxonomy): domain Eukaryota; kingdom Metazoa; phylum Chordata; class Actinopteri; order Perciformes; family Cottidae; genus Cottus; species Cottus gobio. Next base: position 10,721,935 of record CM042215.1, on the reverse strand, counting down.
AAACAAAAAGTATCTGCCAAGAAAAATCGTGATTGGATGCATTCCTCCAGTCTCTCTGCTGTGTTCCAGCAGTGATGGGAAGCTCTCAGTTTTAACCACACAGTAGTATTGGCTCTGCCCCTCACTCCCTCTCCTCCAAAATACCATCGCACCATCCCACTTACATCTAAATCGTATCGAAATGCCATGGGGCCATGCACACTCGCCTGTAATATGCTCAAACCTTTCGCTCAGTCATATATGTGCGCCAAATTCACTTCTAATTGCGTCCATTGACGTTGTGTGTAATGTTTGCGTTTTGTCTGATTTGGGCGGCTCATGGGGAGAGTGGTCATTCTGAGACCACAAGGTAGCCGGTTCGATCCCTGGTCTCCCCATAGTTTGCATGTCGAAGTGTCTTTGAGCAAGACATTGAACCCCCTAGAGCTCCTTAATCACTAAGGATGGGTTAAATGCAGAGACTAATTTCCTCTCTGTGGAATTAATAAAGGATTAATTATTATTATTATTATCACACAGACTTATTGTATTAAATGCAAACAAACATGTATAACATGCTCACAATAATATTTACAAAAATATTAAAATGCTACGTCGGCAATAAGTTTTGACATTGAATAGACAAATTAGCAGGTCTGTGTTGTGATGAAAACCCAGATCTCCAGCATGTTCAGTGGCTTAAATGAAACCCTCAGTTACCGGTTATTAGTCTGGATGAAAATAAATGGGAAAAACAAATGTCTACTGATTTCGACAACAAATACCGTAGGTGACATTACTGCTTGAAACTTTTCAGTTTTTCGAAACAGCTTCAACCCAGAGCTCAAGTTAACAAAACACAGAGATTGAACACAGTGTTTAGCTGGACTTTAAATGAGTGCCTATATATGGGATGGAGGTGTTGTTGTTTTAGTGCTGAGCAGGCAAAAGGCGCACCGTGGAGTGGAGCACTTTTTTTCTCTTCTTTTTTATCATCATAGATACTTGGCTGTACTTTAATTAATGATCATGGTAAACCACTAACGACTAGAACAAACATTATAATTATGTCACTTTACAGTTAAATCATTTTCTGTTCTCCCAGCTACACTCGAAACCACTGCAGCCCTGAGCACTTACTAAGTGGATAGTGGTCGAGTGGATGGTACTTAAATTTGAAATGAGTGACTTTGCTCTCGAACTGAAGTTGTGTTTGTGTTTGAGCATTTTTGCAGAACTCCAGTTTTTGTAAACTGGTTGTTGCTCCACAGTTGTTGGGGGGAGGAAGATTTTGGTGGAATTGTTCAAGCCAGTCACCAGAAGAAAATTATGGCATTGTTCGTTTCTGCAAAGCACAGGATACATTGAGTCTAGATATGTTTAATACAAATGTTTCAGCCTTGTATCACGCCTGCAGGAACATATAATGTTATGTCGGCGTAAAGTCAACATTTACTCCGGGTTTCGCTCATTGTACTATGTCACTCTCTTGACGGGTCTGTGGTTTGTAGAAACGTACAATGCACACAACTTTTTACAGGCAACTGGGTTGAATCGTTTTAATAACACTAAAAGCTTTCAAAATGTACTGTACCAAGTACTTGTTGGTACCTTTTTATATTCAAGGTTAATTGCTGCAATAAAAGTACATTTAATAGAATTGAAATGGTTCTATATTAACTGGAGAATCCAGTTTGGGGAGCTTATGTCTTTGTTGTTGGTTTCAGCATCTAAATAGTAATGTCTAAGGCCATGTTGCTCTCATGGAAAACTGTGAATTGTCACCTTTGGGTTGAGAATTAATCTTGACGGGGTTCAAACACCCATGGGTTTTGTTTTGTAGTCTGAAATTACTTTTTCCATCATCCTCCAAACCAGCAGTTCAGTGTGAAGTCATAATCTCAATCTATCTGTAAACAAAGTGGGGATCCAAATTTGATGTTTTTTCTCTTTGATTTCTTTATGTCCCGGAGAAAGAGAAAGGCTGCTCAGTCTCTCCTTTCCTAACACACTATCTCACAGACTCCAACAATAATTCATCCTTGAACGCTGTACCCACTAATCTAGATCTAAACAGTGTTTCCCTTCACTCGTCTGATCAGTGTGGTTCACTGGAGGCGGATTCAGCGTCGCCAACCTTTCCTCTAAGGACACACAGTCTTTAACACAAGTCTTCACTCAGCCGAAGTACCGATGTTGGAGATAAAAAAAGGTGTTGCTGAGCAGGTAGAGCGTAGAATGACCAGGTTTATTAAATGTATGATCGTGGCAGAAATAGCTTACTGGTTAGATGAAGTGTCTGGGTTATTTCAGAGCGTGTGCTATCTATTTGTTTTGACATATCTTGTTCTAGCCAAAAAGATGGACAACCAGACCGACCAAACGATTTAGCAAAAAACAACGTCTGAAAAGCCTCAAAATACTCTTCTATAATATATAGTGACAACATAATGTCGTCAATATTGAGATTGCTTTTGGAAAGTTTTTTGTTTTCTCCGAAAAAAACACACAAACTAATTTTGTCATCTTGTCACGGTGAGCTCATTGTCTTCACAAGAATTGTTTTAATTTTGCATTTTAATCTTGTTGCAACAAATAAATAATCCATGATTAATTTGTTAACGTGATGCCAAAAAGGAGAAGAAATAAAACGGCTACCAATTATTGTGTCAACTCAGCAGGACGTCAGAGTATACTCTGGATTTTGTGATGACAAGAAAATAAAACCGCAAGAATAATACAATGTATGTCTTCTGTGTTTTGTGAGGGACTGTGTGATCAGGCATTCAGTTGTGAAGTGAGAACTAATTTGAAGTTGGAGAAACTATGAGACACACAGTCTGGTCACAGCTTCGAACCCGGGTCAGATTGTGTTCTTATCTTTTCTCAACTCTCCATTTATTTCTCTGATTGTGTTTCTCCTTTTGTGTTGGTTACGTTTGATATCAAGATCAAATTCCGTGCAGTTTTTTGGGCCCCATCCCCTTTCTTAAAAACCCTCAGGCCACCATCGGCCCCATCCCAATCCTTATCGTCCCCCCCTTTGAACCAGGGCCAGTGTTTGAGTGTGTCTCAGGCTGATAGCATTGACTTCAGGAATCATTCCATCTCATTCAGCAGTTCCCACAAGTTCACCACAAAAGAAAAAAAAAATAACACACACACTTGACACACACCACAAAAGAAAAAGAAAATAGCCTTCACTTGCAAACCACATAAAAAAATCTTTATCTCCCACCCAACTCCTCTTGCTGTGCCAAACAATCCACAGTCCCACTTGTTTCACCCCTCCCTCCTTTCGTTTTGTTCTTATACACATTGTAGTCTTGCTTTCCCTCCTTCTCTTTTCAGAAATACATGCTTGATGGGCAGAAGATATTCGGTTGCTGCCGGAAATGAACACGATTCAGAAAAATGTGGGGAGTTTACAGAGAGCCGTTGTGAGCATGGTGAAAAGGAGAAACATGTTGAAAATAAGATAAGTGGAAATGTACAGACTAAACAGGCCCAGAGTCTGTTTGTGAAACAAAGAGCGAATGCGTGAAATATTGCACGGACTCACTGCTTCTGTGTGAGTGTGTACGTGTGAAAGCGGTGCTGAAACCTCTTGACCAATAGATGAACGTTTCTCAGCAGGGCATCTTCAAATCGAACCGTTAATCAGGTGAAACTTACAATATGGTTACACATTTATGAATAATTTATAGAATATATATCACTGACTTCTTTTTTCAGTGCCATACAGAATTATTTTTTTCCACACAGATGATTAAAAGGAACGCCATGATTCGTTGAGTCAAACAAACCTGCTTTTGTTACTTAACTTAACTCACACCATATATGTATACGTAAACAGCTTACTTATCTCAACCCAAAGCATCATCTTGTCCTCATCAAGTATTTAGTTATCTAAACCTTTACAAACATTTTACATCCATAAAGGACATTAAAATGAATTTACATGCAAACACAATAGGAGCACCAGGTACTCGGTGGTGAGGGATGATTAAATACATAGTTATGAAATGCTGGGTAGCTGTATACTTAATAAAATAGCTGCTATTAAACTATTTAATGTCAACAGGGACAAACTATTTTCTATAGAAGTGAACACATTCCTATACATGTGTACCTTTGCCCTGAGGGCAGCAGCTGAAGTTGGTGATAACAGTGGCTATAGAAACAAAAAAATTGCATTACTTTTGATAAACAATAAATAGTTTACATTTTATGAATGCTGAGGCAAGATCTGAATGTATAAGGAGCAATATTTTAGGATTTACGAACTGCTATTGCTGAAACAAGTAAGCAGCAGTTTAAGATTAGACAACATCTCAATACAGACATTCTATATAATACATGTTTCAGCTTTGTTTCCTTTCAAATGAGAAAAATCAGAACAACACACAATGTTTTTTTCTGTTTTTTGGGGGAGTTCTTCCTGATTCGATGTGAGGTCCCAGGACAGAAAATGTTATATGTGTACAGATTGTAAAGCCCTCTGAGGCAAATTTGTAAGTCTTGATTTGGGCGATACTAAATAAATTGAATTGAGTTGAATGAAACCTTGTCAGCTCAAAAAGGATCATGCACAAAACGTAAACCCAAAACATCCCATCTAAAAGGTCACAACCCACAACGGAGTCACCGATCAAAAGATCACTCATACCGTATAATCCTGATCATGACATCTTATGGCCCACATCACTTTCCCACGATGAATCTCTCAGTTATCGCCCGACATATGGTACTAGTCTGTGGAATTAGGAGAAAAAAAAGAATGGGGGGGTTTATATTATACTTTGATATAATTTATAAGCATATTTTGCTGATTTGTGAGAGAGATAGGTGAGAGAGGATGCGTGGAGAGGAATGAAGTATAAATAAGAGATTTAAGATCTGAAAAGAAAAACAAAAGAGATAAAAATTTAAGATGTACGTGTCGTGAGAGTCAGAAAACAGAAACATGACAGGGACGAGGAGGCAATAGAAGACAACAGGACATAAGGGATGAGAGACAAAAACAACTGGAGTGTTCAGTAAGGAAAGGTCGTATATTGTCCTGCGGCGCTGCAGTGCATTAATTACAGGATAAGAAATGATAAGCTCTGCTGCAGGGCTATGAATAGACAGACAGAGAGACAGACAGATAGCTGACCGTGCAGACAGATGCCGACTGGCTCTGGGATCCTCGCAGTTTGCACAAAAAAATCTCATTAAATGTGCCGGCAATTCCTTCCCCTTCGCTTTCACCTCTGACCACATCGACAAAGTTAAAGTTAGGACGGGCTGATTCAGCACGGCTCTGTCTTTCTAACCAGATTTCTGTTAGAAATATAGAACGTTTAAGAGTAGTTATGAGGTCTTTAGACATAGGTCCCAAAAAATAAAGGTCAGTATCTGCTGACCGTAAAGTGCCAAAGCACGTTAATGGAGGATAGCGTTAAGCTGAACTTACTCTCTGCGTCCGGGAGTATGCAAAGTGACATCATTTCATCTGCAGAAACAGAGTCGGCCGTAAACGACTGAAGACGAGATCGATGAATGTGAGAAGGGTGCCTCAAATTAAGAAAAAGAATATCCAATCTTAACTCTTTTCTACTAATACTATTATTTTAATCCAAAGGTCTTCTTTGGTGATCCAGCTTGCATGCAGAGTATGTAATCTTATATATGAGTATATTCTCTTATTTTCAAATGCAAATCTGACAAAAACAAAACAATTCGCAAACAAGTGAAATTCATACAAAATATACAAAATTAAACCCAATAAACAAGGGCGTGAAATCTTTCCAATCCCAATCTTTTTTATCAGTTTTTGTTCCAGCTTTTGAAAGTCTGAGACTTTAAAGTAAGCAGTGATTGTTTTGTACGGTTGCTGTCTCCAAGAGAGGAAAAAACAATTAAGTTCAGCCTTTACAGCAAAAATCGGTATAGTTTTGCTAACATTTATGAAATTACTCAATCAGAGTTTGGAGTGACTTTCATCGACTCAGCATGTAAATCTTTGTATAAACCTCCAGTTTAAGGGCAATTAGGAAAAAACGCTTCTTTTTCTCAATCACGCCCATGTATTTGTGGATCATAAAACATCACACATAAACACATAAATGACCATAAAGACATCTAACACGAGCAAAACTGAGAAAAACAAACCTATTTTCTCATTGAGCAGCATCTTTTGGATTGTACGCTGGGGTTAGAATGAGATTTCATAAGATCGTGAAACTCCTTCTTGAGCCCACTCAGCATGGCAAAGACGTGGCAAAACAAAATGGCAGCGAGGTGCACCATTGAAAATGTAGCGGAAAAAAACAGAATTCTCAAAAATAAACTATATGAATAGTTTAATGTAGTTTTTTTGCATAGGTCATTCACTGTCAACCCCCCAAAAGAGAAACAACTCATTACTCAGTTTAATCGGCCTAACAGGCATATACACAGTTGACATGGTTTCTAAAGTTATGATATATTATATTACATAACCATTTTTAGCCATTCTAGTGGTATGCCTTTAGGGATGGGAATCGAAATGCTGGTTTGTTTGTTGGCCCACCATTTTCTTTTTCAACAGTATTTTGCTTTATGACTAAAACATATGAGACTAATGATGTTCCAATCAACCTCAGGTTCATTGTTTGTGCTAATTAGCTAATGTTAGCATGCTCCAAGCTAAGCCTCACTGGTGCTAACCAATGTGTACATATTAGGTGTCTGGTTATGCTACCTGCTTACTAATAGTTAATCCTGACGTACCAGCCAATCACAATTGAGAACTGACACAGATAGTTGTTGTTTGGATCAGCTTAGCTAAAAAATATAACAGAAATATGTTTTCATCCGATATAAGGGCTCATGAAAACTTGTTGAGTCCCATTTCTAAAGGTCAATGTCATACAAAAGTGTGTGTGTGACTGTTTCTGTTGGGAATCTTGTGCATTATGCAAGTGTGTGTGTGTCAGTGGATGATAGAGGTGGGGGATTCCCGTAGCGACCAGTTAATGAGTGTTTGTGCGTGTGTGTGTGTGTGTGTGTGTCTCCAATCCATCATCACACACACTTCCCTCTTTCAGCGTGTTCAAAAATAGAACGGTGTGTGAACATGACCTCTCCCACACATAAACACACACCTACACACACGCACGCGCACACACACACACACACACACACACTCTAGTAAACACACCCATTACAATGCCATTGTGTCATGGCTTCTTGTCCAGAATGTTGGTGTGTGTTTTGTTTGTGTTTGTGTGTGTGTGTGTGTGTGTGTGTGTGTGTGTGTGTGTGTGTGTGTCGGTTTTTGTGTATGTGTATTATCAGGAGTTAAAAGAAAAAAATGTTCCTCTTGCCATGTACTCCCTTCTTTTTTCTCTCTGTCTCTCTTTTCTTTCTCGCCACAAAGTCTGGAGCTGCTGCCAAATTTCCTTTGTGGCAAAGGTGTGGTGCCATGACACTGTCTCTCACTCTCTCTCTCTCTCTCTCTCTCTCTCTCACTCACTCACTCACTCACTCACTCACTCACTCACTCCCACACAAACCCACAAACCCACGCACACACATTACTCCCTGTTTGTTATTGCCACATCTCCAATGGACGGCACATTAAGTGTTAATAAACTTTATGGCATCCGGATGAAATAACACATGAGGTGGATATGAAGAACGTGTGGATGCCCGGCGATGTGATGTTTTATCTGCTCACTTCCAGATCATTACTTCCTAGCACACCTCTGATTATATTGTCATATATGAAAGCAAAAATGGATTTAGAAGGGCAGGCTGCTATAAGGATGGGGACGTTTTATACAGAGATTTACAGATTTGTGGTCCCCAGGGGATGAAAGCACTGGTCTAAAAGTCCACTTATGCTGTACTGGCTCATGTAACATTTCCTTCTGCTAAATGTTTGTATTTTAAAATAACATTCTAGCTGTAGGAGTCAAAACATATATATTGTAGATTTTGATTAGAAAATTGATAACACTTGTGCATGTCTTCAGTTTGGAGCTGGAGTTGGAAATTGAGCCGAGCTTAGCCTGGCTAATACATCTACCTCCACCTATACGGCTGCTATTTTAGACCGTCTTAGTGATATCAACTGCTGGATGGCACAAAATCAGAAATTATATTATTTAATCATTATATTTAGTCCCCCAAAGCCTATCAGTCCCCTGTCTGTTAACATAAAGTCCACTGCCAGAATCTCAGGAAGTTTATTTTATTTCGATTTAAGCTTCAAACCACAAATCACAAATGTGTTTCCTTCAAATTAGACTCCAAAATCAAATCAATCCTCTCTCACCTTGACCTGGAAAAAGTAATTCATGCAAGACTCGACTCCTGTGACTCCCTCCTGTCTGACGTCAAGCAAAAGTCACACTCTCGCCTCCAACTGGTTCAGAACGCAGCAGCTCGGCTTCTCGCTGGTTTTTACTCTCTGTTTGCTGTTCATTTTTTGATTTAAACATTTTGCTGATGACTTTTAAAGGACTTCAGGGTCCGGCTAAAAAACTGGTAGCCTTGCTTTTGCCATCAGGACCCCTCGGCTTTGGTGAAGATATGGCTCGCAGAATCACAATCTCTTTTAAATCACTTCTTAAAAGGCCTTTTTTACAGACTGGAGCTTTATTTTATTATTTTATTTTACAAAAGGATATTCTTTCTTCGCCCAATGACAGCTGGGATCGGCTCCAGCGCCCCGCGACCCTAAAGAGGATAAGCGGTTCAGATAATGGATGGATGGATGGATGGATATTCTTTCTTTCTTTTTTAAATGTTTTAACCCATACTGTTTAGATGTATCTTATCTTTAGATTCAGTTACAGTTTACATTTCTTCAAGTTATATCTTCATATTTGCTTTTTCTCCAATAAAATGTCCTGTTTGTATTGTCTTGTACAGAGGGTGCCTGTGCAGAAGAGAGTAAAAAACTCTGCGGAACAGATGCACAACTCTTGCACCAACGTGCACTATTTTTGATAGTATTTTCTATGATGTACACAATAAGACGCAATATACATTTCAACAAGAAGCTAAATTCAGAAGTTGTGTTCTCAGCTGCTCAACTATGAACCTAAATGTGTTTCTAGGCGTACATATACACACACACACCTCGACACATTTACTATTCTTACAAACAATTACATAAAATGCAGCAGATACACAGACACACACACACACACACACACACACACACACACACAAGGAGGCTGGGACAGCAGTGATAAGTGGGAGTAGTTCCTGGTTGGTAGAGCAGGAGGCTCTGAGACGCCGCAGCAGTCTCCCCTGGAGCTGGGTGTGGGGAGGAAAGAGTGAGTGTGTGTTGGTGTTTGTGTGTGTGTGTGTGCGTGTGCAGGGGGTCATTATATTGTGGTGAGGGAGGGGGTTAGGGGGGCATGTCCTTGGCAAGGCAAACACACCGCATACAATATTCATCTTAAGAGGTTGTTTAGTTGAGGGAAGAAAATAACAAACACCATTAAGCAACTTTTTCCTTTCATATTCTCTTACTAGACAGTAGTTGTATCAGTTGAATCTGATTATTACACTTCAATATAAAACATATTGATGAAGTGTGGCGACAACACAGTCAATTCAACAAGCTGTCAAAACCCAATAAACTTTTCACCATGCCCATATCTGTTTCATCATCTTCTGGGATTCATTTCTCACATCTCAATACATGCATTATGCATTACTATATAAGCAACATGTCTATTTACAGATTCTGTAAACCAGCAAATAAAAGCTCTGCGTATCAATGTGTTGACTCTTGTTTCTCCCCTGAAACATTAAAAGAGCGACATTGACCAATAATCTAACTGTGATAGTTTTTTTGTTTTTTGTTTTGTTTTTTAGAGACTGGGTTGAGGCAAAACTTTGTTTGTGTTTGTGTTGAGTTTTGTTACATAACTTAATTTCCGTAGCCAACGTTGCGTGTGTGTCTTAAAGTGACATGACGTGTGTTTGTTTGAGCCGACTCCGCCCTGTTCTCCTCCCGACTACTCGGTACATCTTTAGACTCTGTTGCCTGACTTCAGGAGAAGATGCTCTGAGCGCCTCGTTTACATTTAGTTATTGACAGCCTGGTGCGTCTCATGCAGATGCTCAGGGTTCATGGTGCTTTGCTATCAGATGCCAATGGCTGTGACAAAATGTCGGTATTTGACACTTTGGGAGTGAGACTGAGCTGCTTCGCCAATGTCATTGAGCTTTTAAGCAATGGCACACCTTAAGTTGTGTGTGCGTATACACAATATATATGTACGGTAAAGCCCTCTGAGGGAAACTCTACACAAAATAAACTGAATTGAATTGAAAGTTCTTATTGCGAATCAAAGAAAAGCAATAACTGAAAGAAGATAATGTTTGAATCCTTCACATTATTGATCTAATATCGATACCAATTAATCATCCAATGGTTTCATCCCTATATGCAACTATATGCCTATATTGCATGTTCTAAGTCACAGTGCAGTTCAGTATCTTGTGCGAGTCACTGGCTGCTTCTTCTTCTTCTTCTCTCTCTCTCTCTCTCTCTCAGTTAGTTGTTGTTAAACTCAGCCACTAATCGCTTTGGTTGGGACTGTGGTTGACTATGTTACCGCTGCCCTGCCTCAAGTATACACACACACATACATACATACACTCACACACACACACACACACACACACACACACACACACACACACACACACATACTGTATGTGTGCATTTTCATGTGTTGTCTCTCATTAGTGTTTAAATTTAAATATAAATGTGTCATCTTGATCTTATTTTGATGTGTACGCTTGTTTCACGCATGTGTGTTAGAGAGTGTATCTGTGCCGATGTGTGTGTGTGTGTGTGTGTGTGTGTGTGTACGTGTTATAGTTTGCATGCATATGGACCTTGAATGAGTGTGTGAGAAGCTTTATTCTCAGTTGGGCCGAAACAATGGAACCTCTATGATTACATCTCCTTGTACAGGCGGACAGGGTGTGTGTGTGTGTGTGTGTGTGTGTGTGTGATTGTGTGTGTGTGTGTGTGTGTGTGTGTGTGTGTGTGTGTGTGTGTGTGTGTGTGTGTGTGTGTGTGTGTGTGTGTGTGTGTGTTTTTAAGCTTCATGGGGGAGAAAAGGGTGGCGGTCGTGGAGGAGGAAAGAGGGGGAGGCAACGCTTGAACCTGCCCCCCTCCCTGGTCTCTTGCCCGCCTGGCGTCTCATTGGTTAAGTCCCCCGGCTATATATTTATGTGATTGGTCAGGGCGGGGTATATATACTCAGCATGGGTCGGTTAAATCTGGCCACAAGTTTAAAAACTTTCAAACAGGGCAGACAGACAGAGAGACAGTGAGTCGGACGGAGGAGAATCAAGCTCTGGACAAACCACTGCACCACACACTCCAAACAAGAACTGTTGTCTTTTGAGGGGGAAAAAACGAGTGAAGAAAAGAGAGGCAGACTCATTGTGGCTCCTTTCCAGGGGGAATATCCTGCACCACAACTTGTTTGTTTTCTCTTTCGCTCTGGTTTTACCGACTCCTCTCAGATCTCAATGCTTTGCTTTGGGATTTGTGCTCCAAATCCATCAAATTCCTCTCTTGATCTTTGTCATCTGAAACATTTTGAGCAAAATCTTTTTTCCAGAACTTTGCTGCCCAAAAAACTGAGACAGACGTTTGCTCACTTGGACTAAAAGTTGAATCCAAGCCCTGTTCTGGAATGAATCTAGCCAAGTCCAACTTGTCTAGAGAGACTCTTCTGCATGCCAGCCGGATGTCTCTTGGGGGCCGCTGGGCGTCGGGGACCCCGAGCCCCGCTTCTGATTCCGAGATGGGTTTTGAGCAGAACGTCTCCAGGGACTGCAGTTCTCCTGATGACCTTGGAAGCGGGAACATGAGGAGAACCGAACCAAGGCTTTCTCTGACACCAAGTTCAGGGGGACAGAGTCCGGACGGGAACCAGGCAGGAGTTGTTTCGCCAGGCACAGCTGATGGGAAGGCTGTGGGGGGCGAGCAGAGGATCCGCAGGCCTATGAACGCCTTCATGGTCTGGGCCAAAGATGAGAGGAAACGACTGGCCGTGCAAAACCCGGATCTGCACAACGCCGTGCTCAGCAAGATGCTAGGTAAGACGGGGAAGAAAAGTCCAATCAGGGCAAAAGGAAACTGTAACTGAAAATGTATCAAGGGCACCAAAACATTCCAGTGAAACCAGACTGGTCAAATCTAGTTAGTTAGGCAGGTTTAAAAAAGTTCAATAGAGAGAATTATGAGAATCATCTGATTATGATCATTTCATGTCTTGGCATTTATTTTACCTTTGGTGGGGAGTGAAATTTGTCACATCAGGAGTCAGTTTCCCAAAAGCATCTCAAGGCCAAGATGATCGTTCTATGATCTCAGTCTTAAGATGGGAAACTGCACCGTGACCAGTTTAGATGCCTAAACTAACAAATCAAACTTCAGTTTTGACTTCCAAGTATGTAATTGCAAGTCAATATTTGAGCAGTTTTTCTTTTCCCAGTATATATAGCTCAGTTTGAAAACCCCACCCTTGTGAGTCATTTTACTCTCAATAGGGCGAATAGTACCAATATATAGAGAGCATTAAGAATTATGGTCAAAATGTCTGTCTCACAAATATATACCTTTATATGATTACATAAAATGAATATTGCATTTTTCTTTTAACAAAACTGTCGAAACTCATCCACCATTTAAATATGACTTAATAGGAATACAGATTTGGTTCTATCATATGTATTATATATTTTTATTTTTAGTATATATGAGAGAACATTTACAGTTTCATATGTTTAACTATATCTCCACATTAGAGTAGAAAACTCAAACCACATAAATGTGTTCTCCGCTGTCCATCATGTGCTTGTTATGTGTCAAACGCAATACTTTAGTCAAAATATGGAATCTATTGTGGCCACAACCGCTGATCTCCACTGAGGAAACTACAAACTTGTATGACCACTTTTTAACTGTGCAGGGGGTGAGGACTTGATGAAAATAAGGGATTCAATAAAAATACATAAATACTCCAAAATCCTTACTTACATGTAGTATAATGGAGAATTAATTTAAGAGGAAACAGCCACAGTCAGGGGTCAGGGCTTACAGTGCATAATTGATGTCTCCATGATTGTGTCAGGACTTTTGTAATCAAACTAACTTATTTTAATGCATTTTCTTTTGGGTACAAAGTGAGCAAAATAGACGTTGCCATTGAACATTTTAACCACTATACTGAAATTATTCATGTTGATGTCAGTAATAGCACAACACATTAAAAAGATTTATTCATTTAGCAGTTTTTACCGACTTGCTTTTCTCTTACTATAGAGTGCAACATGCTCTTTTTTTTCATATTTCCCGCCCTCAAATTCATACAATGTCTTGTATCACACTTGTCAGTGAAATCAAAGTCTGATGAGCTCATCTGCAGCTTGAGATTTTAGAGCCTCTTCAAAGCAGAACGTGTCTGGAGGGAGGCATGTGTCTCAAACCCTCCGGCTGCTGGTGTCCAAAGAGAAACAAACTGAACATCAGCATTGAACCTCTAAAAGCTATAAGTACATCAGATAGATGGCTACGATTCACGCCATTGGAGGTGTCAAGAATAGTGACAAGAATAACCAACTCACAATTAAGCTGTTTGGAACATCTTATCGACCGTAATGTTGCAAATGCTGCTGTCATTGTGAGTGATTTGTTTACATTTTCATCGCTGCTGTTTGATTTAAATTAGACCCGACACCCGGGGGATCTCCAGGACGCACTGGCATCCTGGAACCACATGTATTACAAATACATTTAGGCTTAATTTTAATACAAAATATTGTGAATGCCAACAATAATAATCACTTCCAAGTTATTTTAACCCAAAAATTTTGGCATGTCACTGTTTCCAGTTTCTCAAATATGAATATTTGCTGAGGGTTTGGCTTCTATGATAGAGAACTAAGAGCCTCTGGGTTTGGGGCAGTTTGTTGGACATAACAAGCAGTTTGAATATGTCAGCATGTTCTTTTGAAAAGATAAATGAACATTTTTCACTCTTATTATATTACGTAGGCCAAATTGGTAATCAAGAAAATAATCAATAATAAAATAATCTTTACTCACAGGCCTAGAATCTGCCGTCTGACCAATTTAGTGACCCAGGCCAGATTTCAACTGATACCCGTTGCATCGCAGCCAATTCCAGCACCAATCATTGGGTTCATACACTGACACAGAAACTGCTTAACATGATGTCTTTAAGGTTCTTAATGATCACAATTAGGTTGTAGCTTATTTCTCAAACATCTGAATAGTCTTTACAACTATTCCTTATGGAATTATCTCATCTCGTCACTAGCATTTGCCATTACCGCTTAGCGCCGGCTCTGCTGATGAAGATGATGTTGATGATGACTTTGACTTAGATAATGACTATCAGTGAGATTAATTGCAGTTATTTTCTTTAGAAACTTATTTCTCTGCTCAAGATGCTAAGATGATGAAAATAGTGGTTATTATTTGTGTTTTCTTCGTACATTTCAGGTCAGTCATGGAAGGCCCTGAGTGCAACAGACAAGCGACCATTTGTGGAGGAAGCAGAACGTCTCCGTGTCCAGCACCTCCAGGATCACCCGAACTACAAGTACAGGCCTCGCCGTAAAAAGACCACCAAAAAACTCAAGCGGGTTGAGCCGGGTCTTCTGCTGCATAATTTAGCCCAGGGAGGGGCACCAGGACTCGGAATAGGACCTGGTATCGGCCCCTTGGGTGCAGAAAATGTCTCTGGAGGTTCTGCTTATGGACATCATCATCACTCTCACCACCTGCTGCATCCTCTTGGGCACTTCAGGGACTTCCAGGCACCAGGACACCTTGAGCTGGAGAGCTATGGCCTGCCCACTCCCGAGATGTCCCCTCTGGATGTTCTGGACGACGGAGCTGGGGAATCTGTGTTTTTCCCCCAACATATGCAAGAGGAGACAGGGATGGGAGGTTGGAGTGGTTATCACCAGCACCTTCACCACCCAAACCAACATTACAGCCACAATTACAACAACCACAGTCACCACAACTCCATAAATGGTGCAGCAACACACGGTCAGGCTCCAGGAATGAGTGTTAGTGCCAGTTTAAGGACCTGTTTGAGTCCAAGTAGAGATTCCAGAGTTGATTCTAGAATGAGTTCTGGTGAGTCAAATATGACCTTGAGCATGAACTCTAGGTTAAATCTAACCTCTAATCACCACATTGCCTTAAGAAGTACTGTAAAGTGCCCACCAGCTCTATCCGACTCCTCCTCCCCGGTTCCATACTCCCAGCCCTCCATCAGCCTCCCTGAGCTTGTAAAATCACACCAAATGCCACTTCAACCCACTGCTCCTGTCAGCTACTTCAGTCAAATGTATGGGAACAGCGCTCCAAATGCAGCTCATTACATCCCTTCTCACCTGGGGCAGCTGTCACCTCCACCTGAAACTTCTCCTTCCGGCCCATCCTCTTCCATCCCCACATCAACCTTCCCTCCTCCTATGCACTTAGAGCCTTCAAATCCTGAGTCCTCCTGCCATTTGGGGTCTTCTTCTGCTGAATTTTGGTCAGAGGTGGACAGGCATGAATTTGACCAGTATGTGAATGTTGGAAGAAACCGAGAGGAGGCCTACGGACATGGCGGGGGCTGTGGTGGTGGGTCCAAAGTCCTGAGTGGGCACAGTAGCAGTGATGTAGGTAGTAGCATGAATAGCAGTTTAATTAACAGGGATGTCAGTAGCATTTTGAGTAGTGCTGGTGGATGTGAGGAAGGGAACAGCCCTCTTATATCTGCTCTTTCTGATGCCAGCAGTGCTGTCTATTACAGTGCCTGTATCACTGGATAAATACTCCATGATCTCATCCCTTATGTGTAACTCCTTGCATAATGCACACTTTGGTTTGGTTCATCTGAACCATCGTTTCATGATCGGGAGAAGGCATTTGTGAAAGAATCGTTTGGGCTCAAAAAGTAATTGCCTTGCTTATCACTCATAAACGTATGAGTCTCTCATAGACTCATAGAACTGTAAATGTTAAAAGTTTTTTCTAAATGTGGATATGGAAAGTGAGTTTTTTTATGTGCTAACTGAAAAAGCAAAAGTATAAAATGCTTAGTTTAAAATGAATGCATTCCTGAACATGATCTTGAACAATTGGCAGCCTAGCTAAGCAGCTTCCCATGATAGCTACAGGCTAGTGTAGCTATATTAGACTTGCTAGCATGGGTAATGTATGACCCATGGGATTGTTTGCCGGGTTTGTGGGAAATGCACAAATTACTAGCTCATGGCACCTTTAAGGCAGAAGCTTCAGCAGAAGGTTTTGGCTTTAGCTGAGCAATTGCAAAATCAGTTACTGTCAGTGACTTAACTAGCATAGCGGACGGAACTCCATGGCTGTTGCATTACTCCAAGCTTGATGCTTTTTATCAAGAGATTGCCTTTGGATCCAAAGGAATTGTATAGAAAAGAAACAGGCTAAACTAGTACATTGTCCAGAGGTTATATTTTCACTTTAGACACTCAAGGTGCTTCTTAAAAATATAAAAATACTGTAAATGCTGGGCAGATAAACAAAGGACAGCTGGAGAGCACCTTAAAATAGCATTGTGTTTTTAGTTACTTATCAAGGATGCTAGGTCTCGGTGTTAGCACATTTATGACTTAAGCGTTTTTCTGGCGGCTACATCAAGGGTTGTAGGATATCAACAAGCACTTGCCTTGAGATGCCTACCTGCTTGAACCTGCTCCACATGTTTTGTTTCTCTGCACTCCGCACTGTGTATAGTCTGGTCATCAGAAAAACCAACAACTACACCAAACTGGAATTATAAATATCATCTCATCTCATTTTTGACATTTGATCTCAGGATCAAACAAATACTCATCTCCACTGAACATTATGCATTTTATTTAGTTTGTTAAATGGGGACTTGAAGGACAAAGAAGGAGAAAGGAGGAGATGGGAGAGGCTTGATCCAGCCGACACAAACCTCTGTGTTGTCGGGAAAGCCTTGGCCGCAGACCCAGAGTAGACCACTGATGTCTCCCACAAACTATCAGCATGCCGTTCCTTTTCTGTCTGTGGGCCTCAAGTCAAACTTCATGCCAAAATATGGATGTTTTAAGTTGCTTTGCTTTCTGGTAAACACAGATACGTTGATGATTAACAGGTCATTCTTTTCAAGCAGTAAGCCTCTGTGGTATAGCAAGCCTATCACTTGTTGAAACAAAAGCGTATTTTTCAAAAGAGTAATTTAGTTCTACATATAACAAAACATTGGAATCTACAAATTAAGCGCCATTGGAGCATTTCTTATTTGGTATAAGAGAACAGCTACACTTTATATTTTAAAATCCATCATATCTGGTCTGCATATTTGTAGCTTCATACAAAGCAACATAAATAATGATGAGCTGTTTTACCACTCTAATAACACATTTAAACATTCAAGGATGATTTTTGTTTAAAAGTAGCCTATATATATATATGCTGTCTATTGGCAGTATGTAAAGGATAAATTGAGACTATGAAATGTTCTCTTTGCACTGGGTTTAATGTAATAGCTGTATAGAAGCAACACTACTTATTAAAAATCAAATGCCCATAATTTTAAATATGTTTATGTACAGAAAGGACAGTGTTTGTTTTGTTGTGTTGTATATTTTGTTTTATACATTGCATTTCTTAAAGGAATAGCTCGACATTTTATAAAATGATTTGTTCTCTTGCTGAGAGTTAGATGAGAAGATCAATATCACTGGAGCCGGAGGGGTATTTAGCATAGCTTAGCAGAAAGACTGGAATCTGCTTTCTTTTCTTCCAAATTACAAAGATTTACCACCAGGACCTCTAATACATACTAATTAACCTTCTGTATCTTATTTGTTTAATCTGAGCACAGAAAGTTACACCATGTTACTCCCAGTAGCCCCATAACTTGTAGGTTGTTTTGTCCAATTTGTGTACTAATTAACATTAAAGGTGTTAATTAAAAATGGTGACTCATCCAGGTCGGCTGTTTAAATAAGGCTTCTGACTCCAGTGTCCTACTAATGCCACAGACATGACAGTGATAATGATATTCATACTCTCGGCAAGAAAATATTGAACTATTCATTTAAAAAAATAATTGAATACAAAAGCATTGGAGTAATGAGTTTCCACTTTCCATCCAAAATGTTGTTTGTGTGTGTATAAACAATGCCAAATAAAATCTTAAATTGTAAAGATCTCTTGTGGCTCTACATGGTTCTTTAATGGGTTACATGTTACACTTTGGTCCACCAGTTACACCAGCAAACCAGAAATGTTCCCTCCCACACCAATGTTATTTACTTTATGACTGGAGATGAAAATGAGGATTTGTGGTTTTGTTTGTGTTGAGAAAATACAAAAATGTGTGTGTAGCCACTGTAGAGGTAACTCTGTAGATGTTTGTGTCCATCCTGTAATATTTGTGTTTACAGTGGGAGCAAAGAACAGAAGTCTCTTCACGGATTTATCCTGCATCTGTTCCGCATTAGTAACAGACAATACTTTTTTTGTATATGAAACAGTAGAACAAAATCGTCTATCTTGTATAGTGAAACCAGTTATATTTACCACACTGTTCCTTGTGGCCACCATTGGTTGAAAACAGGGCAATAGTAGATTTTTCCTAAAGTTTTCTCTGGATGATGGAGCCGCAAAGAAGCAGCAGTTCAAACAAAAATATTCAACAAATACTTCTACATCTGCATTTGACATTCTTTTCTGTTGACACCAACATAGTCTTGTTTCCATTTTAATTAACTGTGGCACACAAGAACATCAGAGAGACAGGCGTTTTTTGGAGTACAATAACCCTTGAGCTTTTGGTAATAATTATCTAAAGAAAAAACAAAAAGAAACACCCAAGAGTTTGGGATTAAAACAAAGGACATTTTCTCAGCTGTCGTATAAAGGCAAATTAAAACCAGGACTTTCCCACTGACTGCAATGCTTCTAAATCTGTCTTACAGGGATGATTTTTTAATTTTCTTCATAAAATGGTTTTGTTTGTGTCTTTATATTCTGTTTAATAAATCAAAGTTACAAAATAAACTGACTTGAAAAAACTTTGGCTGAATAAAAAGAAAACAAATCCACATTTTGTTATGTTTTTGATCCAAAAAGAGTTTAATCTCAACATCTGAGAGCTGGCCATGAAAACAAATACATACATGGTTATTCATTTAGTTAGTTTATTATAGATGTGTGGCACACATTACAGAATATGACGCAGTGAGGGAAAATTTGGTAATTAAACAAAAGGACAATTCATTATTCAAAAATGACAACATTTCTATTGAAAAATGTTAAAGTCTCAGAACAGTAAAACTTATTTGGTTGGGTTTAGGCTATTGTAAATAAGTTTTCTAAAGATTGGCAAATTAGATGATGTCATAGCTGTTCCTGTTCTTGCATCTTGTTCAGAGTGAAGGCTTGAACATGGGTATTTTCCTCAGCACCATGTAAGTGCCAAATTACATCCAGTTTACAGTTAGAGCTACAATTTTGCAACATTGGTGAAGATCCCAGAGCTTCAATATAGCGGACTGACCTTTTAAAGATATGTGCATAATACAGTACACAATGAATCCAGAATAAGTTAATTATAAATGCAATAAAAATACAGTATATTTATTTACTTAGACTGATGTGAATTGTTTTAATTCTGGGTCCCGATACTACCCCAAAGCTGGTCCGAGAGCTGCTGAACAGCCCTTATTTGGATGAGATGTGCAGCCCCAAAAGATTGTGGTTTGGGTCAAAATAAGTACATTTGTTACATAAAATGAGTACGCTCGTTATGTAACTCACGTATGTAGCATAAGTGCATAAGGGGGCAGATGTAGTGTGGTCGTCCTGAACGCACAAGGTAGCCGGTTTGATCCCTGGTCTCCCCATAGTCTGCATGTCAAAGTGCCCTTGAGCCACTGAAGAGGGCTGAAAGACACTGAACCCCCAGTGGCTCCCTGGGTGCTTCACTGCCCACTGCTCACTGCCCACTGCTCCTTAATTACTAGGGAAGGTTTAAAATGCAGATAATTTCACCTTGTGGGACTAATGAGGGATTTAAAAATGTTTTTAAAGTTACAGAAGTAAGAATAAGTCAATGTTGACTTGGTTTCACTTCAGCGGACTTTCTCCCTTTTCATACGATATCTGTTGCTCTGACCATCTAATAATGATTCAGAAGGTTTACATTGGAGTTGAAGTCCCGATGTGACTCGTAAAGAGCCCTCGGTGGCCTCGGTGCCTCGTATCAGATGACGAGAGGCACTGACCAAGCGTTGGTATTTGATGAGGGAGTAAGAACGGCTTGTGGTAGCTTTGCTAGGTCTTTGCTAGACTGCTATAGCGGTTCAAATTCTATACTTTTTCCTTCTCATTCACGCTTGTTGACATTTTTCTGTGTTATCTTCCAGAACAAACAAAGTAATTGCAGTGTCCACATGTTGTATTTCTCAATGTCCACCGTGAAAGCGGTTGATGTCCGTTCTCATGTCTCGTGGTCTCCTGATGGAAATGAGGAAGACAAGAAGGAGGGGTGGGAAAAGGAGGAGAAGAAGAGAATCCTGGGGGAGACAGAAAGACAATCACCTCAGTGTTTGGGCAGTGCGGTAATCCTCTGTGATCTGCTCTGATGCTGTCCTCTCCAGCCTCAGATCCGACGCTAAACGACTTTGGCTCGGCCGGACAGTTTTCCCCTAAACTAACCGCTGACAGACGCAAAAGAAAGCATTTGGAACAAGTAAAATCTGTTCTCTCGTTCTCTGTTTTCTTCCTTTTTTGTGTATCAGTTTTCGGCCTTGTGTCCCTCGGAGCCCCTCAGTCACTCGTAATGTTCTCTTCTTTTTCTTCTGTCTCCCATGAGTTTAATTCCTGCCTCTTGTTTTGTTCTTTGTATTCTTCTCAATCTCTTTCTGCCACCTTTTGTTTTATCCCTTCTTACTTTCTCTGTTCTTTCATCTCACCTTTTTCCTATTATCCCCAGAACGTTCCCTTTCCTCAACATTTATATTTTTCCTGCTTTTTTCTGGTTACCCTTTGTTGTTCTCTTTCACCCCATCTTTCTTTCTCTGTCATCAACCCTTTTTTTCTACCACTCATCTTTTCCACGCTTTTTATTCCTTCTTTCATCAATTGCTCTTCTGCCTCATCTAAGCATGGATTTTCCTCCCAAAATAGAAATGTATAAGAACTAAGTTTGTTGCACACCCTTGCAGAACATTCTTGTGGTTGGAAAATATTAGGAAAAACTTTAATTTCAGACCATTTTCGCCTCCATAAATATGTGTTTGACCAATAAAGTCCTTTGTTCCAACTGATTGCCGTCATTCCCCATTATAATTAGCCATATTCTTTTTGTTTTTTTTTAACAAGGAGTGTTTATTTTCGGAGTGATGGGTGTTTGTTTACTGGGTATTGGACAATCGGACCAGTGGGCTTTTTTACAGCCAAGTAAGACATTTTTTGCACTATTAGTGTTTCTGATTGTAGATAATGTACAACAAACACAGCAACAACTATCTCAACCAACCACATAAAGGGCAATATATGGCTTGACATTGCCCAGCAGGTGGATGGGATGGATTGGTCAAACAACCACAGGACTTGCAACCAGTATTACATTTGGCAATTAATTACAATCGTGAAGTTTGTTACATGTTTTTCATACTTTTGTTTACACACATATTTTAAGGGTATTTTAAGTCCAACCATGACGTTTTTCCTAAATCTAGCTAAGTGGTGTCGTTGCTTAAACATAACTGTGGCCGTGAACGATGTGGCATTAAGTGACATGCGGAAAGCCGCCTCACTGAGTTAACCCCGTGGTGTATAATTTATAATGCCATGTTAAAATCTTAAAATGCCTTCAATGACACGCAGAAAGGTCAGTAAATGTCAGGCCTTTTATACGCCTTCTCATGAGATCGGGTTGGTATCTTTCTGTCCTCCTATTTTCTTCTGATCTTCCTCTCATTTTCATCTTGCGTCTTATATTTCACCCCGTTTAACCCTTTTTCACCTCTGTCCCCAGCTCACTCTCGCACAAGCTGTCTTGCACTTTTTTAGTCTGACGTACAACTTTTATTAACATTTCCATAGAATTCAATTATCTTTTGTTTGAAGAAGAGAAGGTTGTATGCAATTTAACTGGGCTGTAAAAACCAAGCTGGGGATTGCGTGTGGCGTGGAGAGTGTATGTGTAATTTATTCTACTCAGTGTGTGAGTGAGGGATTTTAACTGTGTGTGTGTGTGTGTGTGTGTGTGTGTGTGTGTGTGTGTGTGTGTGTGTGTGTGTGTGTGTGTGTGTGTGTGTGTGTGTTGCTGAGGTAATGACAGGAATGTGAGCAACGAGGAGGAAACCTTTGTGGAAGTTTGGGATGTTCGGAAAGGGTGTGTGTGTGTGTGTATGTGTGTGTGTGTGTGTGGAGGGAGAGAAAGAGGAAAAGGTGTATATTTTTGTGGGAACACCTCACCCCGCTGCTCATTACCCTGACTGGAAAAGATAACACAAGGCTGGATTCCCCTTCTACAGCTGGAAATGAACACACACACACATTAGCTTCCAATGTGTGTATAATGTGTCTGTGTGTGTGTGTGTGTGTGTGCGCGTGTGTGTGTGTGTCTGTGCATTGGTTATTCATATGCCATTTTGTGATATAAGGCTGAGAAAAGAGATTGATCTTGAGGCCCCCTGTTCTTAATGAAAGTCTCTGCGTTAAGATCTGTTTTTGTGTTCCAGTTTAGTTATTGTGCTTAATCAAATGACCACAAAGCACACCTGGGACCAGGTAGTGTCTCATAACTATACGTGTTGCTCAGAGAGTGGGAGGAATGGGAGGTTAATCCAGCCCCAGTGTCTAATTTTTGCCCTGAGGCCCCTTACGAAGTTAATCTGCCCACAGCTCCGTAGAGAATGAGTGTGATTGGTGATTTAATTGCTCACAGTGTGAAGGCATAGTGAGTGAGACTCAGAGACAGATATTTAAGATGCATATGGATATACACTTGGCAAAAGAAATGGGGAGAGGCCGAGAGAATGGAATTTGTACATCCATGTGTGTGTGAGAGTGAGAGAGAGAGAGAGAGAGAGAGAGGTTTTCCCTTCTCTTTCTGTCTTTGTGGTGTTTTATTGGCCACATGTGGTTAGGATGTCAGATCAGTCACCACAACTACACACTGACTGTGTGTGTGTGTGTGTGTGTGTGTGTGTGTGTGTGTGTGTGTGTGTGTGTGTGTGTGTGTGTGTGTGTGTGTGTGTGTGTGTGTCTGCGGTCGTCCATGTGTGCGTGATTTCACAGACTGATGTGAGATGACAGCTGGTTTACACTGTAAATGTGTTTGTTTGTGAGTTTCTGCAACTTACAACTTCTTTGTGTATAGTGTGATGTGTTTTAATAAAAGTGTGTGTTTCTGTTGTGTGTATGTGTGTCCAGTATTTGCATGCATGTATTACTGTGTGAGTGTGTATGTGTAATTGTACTGTGCGTGTGTGTGTGTAAATTTACCAAAACTTTCTATTTTGTGTCCATGTGGTTTTGAATTTCCAGTCTGACTCTGACCACTGAATATGAAATAATGACATGTGTGCTTGTGTGTGTGTGTGTGTGTGTGTGTGTGTGTGTGTGTCCTACACGCTGTCACATATGAAATAGGAATTGATGACAGATACAGCCGAGACTCAAAGTCTTTTCTTGGGATTTTGTGTGCAGATATGTGACTTGTCTCTGGATCTTTTTTGTATCTTTAAATCTATACACATATACTGTATCCATCCGACCATCTGTTTATGGGTGATATTTAAAAGAATGATTTAATTATTTTTGATGTATTTTGTATGATGATATAATTTGGAAATCTTCCTATTAATATAAAAGAGAAGATCCTCTGGTTGCAGAGTCTCCCAGCCTGTTGCTCCATCATGGAGGAATCGTACACTGTTCTGCTATGTGTTGTTTTTGTCTGTCACCAATCACAGAAAAGATATTGCTTTATTTATGTCTTGGTGGATAAACACTTTGAGGGGTTGTGTCTCAGTTATCTCCTCTCCAAAAAGAAAAAGAAAAAAAACACAGGGGGCAGCTTTTGCAATATTAATACTATTATTATGAAATAGTACAATGAAGACCACAACAACATAACTACATCACCTATACAACTAGACCCTGATATCTTGGTCTCACACAGTGTCACCCTAACAGCTATTAAAAATAGTTCCTTTCACTTTAAATGTATCAGGGAAAGCTGGAAAGATTGTTCAGCTGTTTGGGGAATAACCTACAACATCATTTTGAGAAATACCGTGTTTTGTCAGTTTCTGTGTGAGTGTATGAACACAATGATGCTGTGATACAAGGGGCAGCTAAAATCTTGCCTCGGGCACCCAATTGGTCTGCTCCTGGCCTAAAATAAAGTTCATTTGAATCCAGTGTCTCTGCTTGTGTGCATGCCTGGTGGTCAGCTCCATCGTCTGTTCCCTGCTGCCTAATGGCTCTGGGTGGACTAGATGATGTCATAGGGGGGTTCTCTCTCTCCCTCCCTGCCGCAGGATATCAGGCTCCCCTCCATACCCCCACTGCTTCCTGTTTCCTGTCTCTGTAGGAAGTAGCTCTGTGTTCACTTCCTGTCAGAGGGGCTGTTGGGGACAGGAAATTGAGAGGACTTTTAACAGCATGTAATAATGTTGACCGTAGCAGGTCACAGAAAGACTCTTTGTCCTGTTACATAAATAACTTTTATTAGGAACTGTAAAGCATTGAAGTGGTTCCTAAGATTTGAAAAAGAACCTAATAAAAGTGCAGAAAATTGAGCAAAACATCGAACATGAGGTCAAAGTAAGTAAATACAAGATTAACCCAACCACTGTGTTGGATTAACTTTTGTCGACCCAAATTTTCCCATTTGGAAGGAAGCTGGATTGTGTTTTTATCGACTGTAACCTGGTGACCGTTGGTCTATTTCCACAGCTCTCAGGAAAAAGAGAATCACATGAACATGAATAAAATCAAGCATCGTTCCAGCCTAACACAATGACTCTCATCCGTTCGTGAGAGTGGCACCAACTCCTTTCAAGCCAAGATTCAAACTACTGGCAGTCAGTCACAGTTTTGCTTTAGACAAAAGAGGGTGACTGTGGTGAAGTGGTGAGCAGGTTCGTCCTTCAACCAGAGGTTCAGCGGTTTGATCCCCAGTCCCCATGTTGATGTGTGCTTGGGAAACACGTGAATGTGTTGTAAGTTTCTTTGGAGGAAAGTGTCAGCTATGTAGTGAGATCGAGCATCCCGCTCTCACTAATTAGCATCTGAATGACAAGTTGTTGTCGTTTGGTTCTGCATGAGATCACCTTTCTTGTTTTTTGCGTCAGCTTGGTGAATCTGCTATGCTCTGAACAAGTGACGCAGTATAACATGTGAGCAAGACCACTTATGTTGGGGGGAGGTGAAACACAGGACTTGCAACCAGCAGACCAGCAGATGTCCTCCTTAAACCCTCCTCTTCTTTCTTCACCCTTCCTTTCCCATCTCCCCCTTTCTCCCTCCCCCTCTCGTCAATTGGAGCCAAGGTGTGGGTGTTAAACCTCTGAGGTCTGCTGGTTCGGTGGCCTTGGCTTTGAAGGGCGTGTGGTTTGTGGGTTCAGATCCCGGTCAGGCCCGACCACTAATCTTGACTAGTGGAACCCATCTATCACAATGGAAAAAGTCAAAGCACTCAATCAGGGACACATAATTTGATTCAGCAGGAATCCAGAGAAACTGTTCAGTTCTATTTTATTCTAGTTCGTCATTTATCTGTCATGAATCCATTTCATCTGGTTTGCTCATTATTTAATATCTTCGTCAGAATGTGTTAATGTAATTTGGAAAGTGTGACAAAATGTGATGTAGAGAAAATGTGAGAATGAGGCACATACAAGTTTGTTTTTTAACAACAAATTAAGAAAAATATATATGCAAAATAAAGTACGAAAACATGGCATGAAATAAAAATGTAAAAAGTGAAGAAATATTTAAAAAAAGACAGGGTAGTGATAATAAAGATTGAAAAGAGAAAGCCTAAAAGTGTATAGATGTATTAAATGTAGAAATTAGAAAAAGTGAAAAGATGTTTGAAAAAAAAAACATTTGGTTGACTACCAGGTTTAAACATTTTGATTAATGTTAGATTGAGATTTTAGTAAATGTGGTTTTTTTTTGTTTGGAAGCTGTGTTACTAATTTCACTAAGTGTTGTGTCACTGTTTTAGTATTGAATAGTTTCTCAGTAGTTTAGCTCTTTAATTGATCCAATTATTTTACATTTTGCTCATATCCCTGTCCTTTCTTCTTTCTCATATTTCCTTTAGTTTTATGTCACTTTTTGGAGTGTTTTGCCTTTTTCAAGTTATATTGCCCTCCCTCTCTCCTTGTAGTCCTCTTGTGTCTATCCTTACATTTCCAACCATATCACAACACTTAAGATGAAAAGAAAGCATGGGAAAGCGACACAAACATATAAAAACACTATCCAAATGAAAGACAACAGTCTGTGTGAGTACATATGAGGACATTTCTTTGAGATATCAGGCTCTCTGTGGTCTCAAACATCCATTTTTAAACCAGAAAAGTACCCGTGCTATTTGGGGTTGAGTGGCTCCAAAACTTTCTGTTATAATTCAGTCTATTTATCTTTCTGGCTCCCCTGGTCTCCCTAAACCTACATGCATGTCTAAACACTGGGTTTACGAGAGCAGTGCTGATGTGGAAATCTTCTAAAATTAAATGGAATTTCAGCCCTCTTTTATATATTTGTCTGTTGTTGGTTTTGTCCGCTGCGTTGTCACTATAACAGGCACTGACGCCGCGTGGGAGTGTGTGTGTGTGTGTGTGTGTGTGTGTGTGTGTGTGTGTGTGTGTGTGTGTGTGTGTGTGTGTGTGTGTGTGTGTGTGTGTTTGTGTGGCGTGGTGACCCAGCATGACGCCGTAGTAAGCATTGTACATGGCTGCCAGCAGACAGAGACAAGCAGTGTGGGAAATTGCAAGAAAAAGACAAAAAGAGGGAGGGTGAGGGTGAAAAAAGAGAGGAAGAAAGGAAGAGACTGGAAATGAATGGAGAAAAAAAATATGAAGTAGAAGAAAAATGAAAAGGAATCAAAACAGAGGGAAATGCAAAGAACAAGAATTACCGACAATATTAAAAAGATTAAAAAGTGAAAGTGTGTCCTAATCCACAATTTATGTTGAAGCTGCAGATTGTGTGAGTATTTTTCTCATCATAGTTTTAATTTTCAATTTATGAACGATAACTGAAACCAGGAAGATTATTGCCATCGGCACTGTTGAAAAGTAAAAAGCTGTTTTATGATGAGAAAAACAATATGTGTATGTTTAGGCACAACATAGACTTAGTCAGGTACAGGGAAGCCATATTGTTGTTAGGTGAGTTGACCTTCACAGTCACATTAACAAACACACGGTTAAATGCACAAGTCGGTCAAGGTCATGGTAATAATAAACCAACATTGACTTGCTGCAATATACAATCTCCGATAGTAATCTCTGATGATTTGTTAATCAATGCATCTAGAACCAAGAGGAAATATGAAAATCTTGAAGATATGAAAGGCTCAAAGGCTCTTTGCCCAGAAGATGCCAGCCTTTCACCACACAGCAACATGAGCTCTGATTGGATGTTTCCATTATCTGTAACCGCGTATCCCATTCAGGGTCGCATGCCTACTGGAGCAGATTACCAGCTGAGTACAACCTGGACGAGTCGCCAGTCTATCACAGGGCTGACATAGAGACGGACCACCATTCATGTCTTTGGACTGTGGGAGGAGAAGGAGAACACGCAAACTGTGAACATGGTCTATAAATCAGGCTCTGAATGATATACGAGCAAAACCCTCTGTAAAAACCTTCAGAATATTCAAAGGAATTAAACGAAAGTGTGGTGTATGTAAGTGCTACTGAAGTGGAGAATCAACACTACAATATATATATATATATATATATATATATATATATATATATATATATATGTGATAGTGTTAGGCTACAGTGTGGACTATAAATTAGACGTACGAAAGAAGTATAAAAAATCCATCCGTCAATCTTTTTTGGTCATTCTTTTTATTGTTTTACTTCTTCTGTCATTTTTCCCCTTCTCAGGTTTCTCCCTCACTATGTTTCCCAACATATCATTGGTCTCAGTGTGTGTGTGTGTCTGTTTATGTGTGTGTCTGGAGCCATGGGATGAAGTGTGGTTACCCACTGGTGTGACCAGGGACACAAGGGCACCTCTCTCTGTCTGCATCTCTCTCTCTCTCTCTCTCTCTCTCTCTCTCTCTCACACTCACTCACTCACTCACTCACTCACTCACTCACTCACTCACTCACTCTTTCATTTTCTAGTGCCTCGACCTTCTCCATATGTAATCTGTAATATCGATGGTCATCTGTAATCTGAATCCTGCAAAAAGGAAAAACTTGACACTGATTCCCACTAGATTATATTATTTCAACATCTACTAGTCATCATCAGCTCCTGCATACCAACAACCTTCCAAGAACAAGCATCACTTCCTGAGCTTCCAAACTCTCAGACCCCTTCTGAACCTCTTAATCGTCACGTCTGAAGCCAGGACAACCGCCAGCCCACAAAGATGGAATCCAATCTCCTCCCAAGAGATCCGTGGCTCCAAGGACCTTCCAGGTTTCTGGACTGTGACATTTTATCATAGGACTGAGTTCTGCTGCGGCAGCCAAGGCCAGTAAAGTAAGAAGAAAAGTAAAATAATGTAAATGGGTGAAAAGGCAATTGTGTCAGCCAGATCCCACCAGCCTTGGTTGCATTTTAGTGTTTGCAAACTATATTCATCATTCTGTTTCCCTAGTGGTATTCCTGTCTGCTCAAAATACTGAAATACTCAAAAGATAAACTACACTTGTCGTTTAAAAGCCTACAGTGTTTTTTCATTTTTTTAATTGTGAGCTTAGATGTACTGTCACAATAAACACCAATGATGAACCAGAAAAAAAGAGAAGCATCAAAATGTACAAATATTTTACACAGCTTTTGCAGAAAAAGCATTTCTCTGTTTCTCTGGCTCTCCGTTCACTAGTGCAAAACTCATATTTCGAATTGATGTGTGTGTTCATATTGTAGATGATGTAATTTCCTGTTTTCCTTTGAGCTGTCATGTCCCCATACGGTTATACACACACACACACACACACATACAGTAGGAGGAAGCAGCAGTAAGCAGCAGTGACGTCAGGTTGATGTGATCAACAGCCGGATGTGAAGACAAGTCATGGATAAGGTCAAGGTGTCCCTCACACACAGACACACACACACACACACACACACACACACACACACACACACACACACCATGGATTATGGGGTGCTGCAGATACAGCGTTCCCTCAACGAGAAGGAAGAGGAAGAAAGAGGGAAGGAAGAGAGACAAATAAAAAATAAATGATTTGTTCATTTTTGTTGAACAATCATAGTTTAATTGTCTTGCTATATTATATTCCTGGCTAAAATGGCAGCACACTATACACATGAAATGCTATGTAAAATGTGTCATTATGCTACATTTGACATGTTCTTGACATGATAATGTTCTTGGCTGAACAGCCAATCAGAGTGATGTATCTCACTGAAGGGCTTCATTCAACATGCTCAATCAGCCATTTAGGCTGTGCTGCTTTAGTTAGATAGGCAGCTACTTTGTTTTGCTTGGATTTTCTTTGGACTTTTGCCAGCTGGTAATTTAAGTTTGACAAGTAGAGATTAGTTGAAGTGAAGTTTCAAGTCAAATCCAGGTCCTAAACTTTGTTTTCCAAGACCTAAACAAGTAATTATTCACCCTTTACAACTTGTAATGCCAACTTCTTCCCAAGCGGTAAAGTAGATTTGGAGATATAAAATTTGTGTTTTATAAGTTTCAAATAATTTTTGAAACTGTAAAATCAAATGCTGCATTATTCCTGAGACACAACAATAATGGTTATCTTCTCATCTCAATGTTTTACAATTTGAATTTTGATGAAAATAATAATACGAGGTATCATCTGTTGCTGGTCTGCACTGCCAAATACTGTGCAGGCCAGCAGACTGCTACTGTTGAATGGATTGCAAGCAAACCTTTACTAAGAGAATAAATACTGGATTCACAGCACGCTGCTTAATGTTAATCTTTGGGCTGGAGGAGGATATCTAGTCTGTCCTTGAGTCGGACTTGAGTTCTTGAGGCTCAAGTCATTAGTCAGTTGAAAATCAAAAGCTATGGTTGTGAGCGCTGAACACGTCAGAGTGCACTCGCGTCTGACTCAAGTCCAAGTGATGTGGCTTGAGTCCACAACTCTGAGTGTGAGTATAACATCAGCAACACCTATAAAACAGTTACAAGGAGCAAAAGTAAATGAAACAGCGGTTGTGCATAATGTTTGAAGCCACAAGAGACAGAAAACCACGAGGAAGAGGCTCCAGCCGTCTTTAGTTTGTAGATCATCTCCAGTGATGTTTAACATTTCATCCCTCTGTACCAGATGACTTAAACACTATTTGTTTTGAACAGCAGACAGTAAGAAATAAAGTCCAAGTAATTAAAGTCTCAACTTGTATTTTGCTCAGGTTTGGTCCCATTTGAAGCTCTTGGTTTGGAGCCATACGAGCTTCTAGAAAGCTCCAGGTTTATATTGCTACTTTGCTGAAGCCAAGACGTCCAACCAAACCACAGCGTGTGACCTGGAGACTTGGCAGCGAGATGTTTTTATATTTTTAAACTGTACAGTATGTAAGAATATAGATGGACTCATTTAGGTCTCTTATGCAATCATACAGTTATAAAATGCAACACAAAAGACTTTGTCAGCAATAGTACAATGATAGTATATCAACCGTTGTCCCTGGGGTTTTCACAACCTCAAGCAAGATGGAGACAGCAATACTGAAGGAATATTTAAACCACTAATTAATATGTTCAATATTATATGGTTTTTCCGACAGAGATTGAGCTTCAATTGGCATAAAATATCCATTAAAGGGATAGTTAAGATGTTTTGAAGTGGGGTTTTTATGAGATACATTGTCAATGTATTACTGATTGACAGGTCCACAGTTTAGAGGAAAAACAGGAGAAACAAGCAGGAAATACTTGTTAACGCCTAAATAGAAGGCCAACCTGAATAATTCAATATCAGTTTAAGTGTTTGCTATGGAAATAATGTTTTCATAGCGTTACTTTGTGATCAGACAGACCTTTCTGACGGGACACTGGAGTTGGAGTCTGATGCCTTATAAGAGAGAATAACTGGTTAACAATCTATCGTAAAGCAGTGAAAATATTCTGAATTTAGCATGCACTTATATATTGATTTTTTTAATTTAGGCATTTGTTTTAGGTGGCTTGTCCACAGCAGTGCATTGCTTTGTTCTTGTGCCAGTTTCTCCAAACTGGGGGCCTGCTGACCATCATGTACTGTTGGCAATGCAGTGATTAGTACCTGACAACCCTACTTCTAAAATCCAAACTATCCCCTTATGCTATTTTATGCATATAGTGCTGATTACTGCCGATGAGTCTACAGCCAACCTAATATTGTAAGGCTTTGTGATAAGCTTAGGGTGCTTTTAGTTCAATAATCATGTCAGCATGCTAACATACTCACACTTACAAGGCTAACACACTGAGGTTGAGCTGGTGTAATATTTACAATATGTATCTTACATAAGCTCATGGGAAGAAAAGCGATCAACCAGAGTTATTATTAGTATTATCCATCCCGTACGGTATATCAATGCATTCCAAATTTCAAAGCAAACCAGGAATTACTTATTTCACTGAAAACCTCATGGTGGCACTCGAGGAAAGGTCATGTGACCATGTTCTTCATCCTCTGGAGACAATGGATGTCTCAACAAAATGTCATGGAAAACCAACTGGCTGTCATTGAGATATTTCAGTCTAGACAATTGGAACAATTCCCACCCCGAGAGCCAAACCACAGTAAAGACAAATATAAAGGAAATTATACCATAGGCCCAGAAGTCCAATATTAACCGTTGTTAAAACGTTGTTTTTCTGCGCCATATCTATGAGACTTTAGGCTCATCTTCCAGCACGGTGATACTGAAAGAGCTGCTTTTCAGAAAAAGAACAGCAACCTTCAGAGGGAAATTATACTTGAGAACACTGTTTGAGTTGCAGCAGTGCAAACAGATCAATGTTACTATGATGTCCTCCATAGTCAAGATAGTTTTGTCTCTAAACACGGATCAATTTTCTGCTTTCTGAAATAATTTTGTTCACTCACTTTCACAAACCGACATCTTCCAGTGTGAAAACCCAATAATGACATTAAGCGGTACTTAAGTTCTCATCCAAACCACACAGAGCATGATGACTGTGTCTGAGTCATCTTCAGCTGGATGGACAGAATTCCCTTTGACAACACTGAAGCTGAGGTTTATTTATAGATCAGAGTGACAGTTACAAAATGAAATGGCTCAAAGGAAAAATCTCATAGAAGTTCAGGTAAAGACACACTAACATTCTGCTTGTCTATGCTGTAACGTGGAAACAATGCTGGGATTGTTCTGTCAGTGTCAGAGGTCAGATAATGTTGACATAGTCGCTGGGATGGGGTGAGCACAATAGAGAAAGGAGAAGGAAATGGAGAAAATGGTTGAGTGAGATTTCAGACCTCCTGTTCTCAGCTCTAAACATCCTGTTGGAGGGAAAGCCCCCGGTGCTTTATGACAGGTGCTTTACTTGCTTCACACATAAATTAATTAATTAATTACCACAATTTCCTTTTTTCCTGCATCATAAACCTTTCTTTAGTGGAGGGTCACTCCAAACCAACCCAGTTGGTCAGTGTCACTCGGATTATAACAATGCATGTGCTTTTCATCTAACTCCAATGTCAACCCACCCGCATCATTATTAGATGGTCAGAGCAACTGACATATGTACAGTATGTGTGGGGAGGTGAGTCACAGACCTCTCTCGCTACATTCATACATGCTACATTCATACATGCTACATTCAAAGCCCACTGGAATTTTAAGGTTCTGGTTTATATTTGGGTAAGATAGGGTTTGGGATTAGGCACAATAGTAAAGCTTACAGTGAGGGGATCAGGAAGGCATTATTTCCTCAGTACAAGGTTGTTTGTGTGTAAAATGTTTTTAGATCGATATAAAACGGAAATTAAATGATCGCTGTTTCCAAATGTCTTTGCAAATAAGGCTAAGAAATGGCAGAATACATATTATGCTCCAATGAGCAGATGTGAGGTTTAAATGAGAAGGAAAGTTGCTACACTTGCCCTGTCAGCAGAGGAACTCTTAACTAAAAACAGCCCTTGATTTCACTAAACAATGTAAAATACACCAACACAACTGTTGATTTATATTAATCATAATACGTAACATACTTTTTACAAGGCTATGGGCCACCATTTCATAACTCATTTTCATCTGGAGTAGTTAAACAAACCAAACAAACACAGAGTTATTGGATCTAACCCAGATTACAGTGAATACTGGACTTGATATTTCTGTGATGATGTGGTGACAACAAGCCTGGACCCCCCCTTATACCTCCTAATTGTATGTTATCATTGTGCAACATCTCATGATCCATGTTAACTACTGTTACGGCCCCCCTTTAGGGCTAGGGGTGCGGGAGCCATAAACATAGAGGCAGAGAATGGTTGAGGGTACATTTATTTCAAAAACAGAGGCGGTAACATATACAAAAACACACGAGAGGAGGGTGGTTGAGGGTGCTGGGAAAATAACTCAAAAGGTAACATAAAGAGGTCCCCAAACGGGGGACTAGGCCTGTCTGTGCAGGGAACTAAGGTCGCCTCTTCTTACAACAACCTAAGATATTTCCTTCCAAGAAAACACAAGAAGCCTCAGCACCCACTACACCTATGCATCTAACACAGAGTACTACGTGTTGCACGTCAGTCTTGACTCTCGCCCTCACACCTCCAGTCAGCTGTTAAACAAAAGGAAAACAAGCACACACACACAAGTCCCTACACAAGTTAGCTAGCAGAAGCACAACACAAATAGGCTAACCGGGACACAACACAAATGAGCTAGCGGGGACACAACACAGGGGAGCTAGCGGGTACACAACACACGTGAAGGGAGCTAGCGGGGACACTACACAAGTGAGCTAGCGACACAACACAAGGGAGCTAGTGAGCTAACGGGTACCCCACACCCGTTAGCGGGGAGCGGCACGCCAGTCAACGGGGAATGACCGGCGGCCCCGTTGCACCGGTGGCGTCTCCTTAAAACAGGAAGCTGACCTCCCATGCTGGCGTCTCATTGGTTGGGCGGGAGCCCGATGCGCCAATCAGAGCTCCGCAGGAACCAGGAAATGGGCAGGTCTTCCATCCACGGGTGGACCTGTTTTTACCACCGGGAAAAGCACACATGCAACGGCGACAGCCGTAACACTACAGAGTGTCAGGATCCCTGTCTGACCCGGTGTGTGTAACCTGTTTTTCCCAAATCTCCTCCCCTCTTGTGTCTGTCATGTGTCTGTTTGTTGTGTTACCAGGTGTTCGTCGTTTGTTTTCTGTCCCGCCTCCACACACCTCCCACGGCCACATCCCTGATTGGCACGCAGCTCTGCCCTGCGTCTGCAGGCCTCAGTGTCGGTCTGTTGTTTGTCTTCTGCTCGTCTTCTGCTCCCCGTCTTCTGCTCCCCTTCCCAGCCTTCAGTGTCGGACCACGGGCTCCACACCGGTCAGCCATCCTGCCAGCCTTCAGTGTCGGACCACGGGCTCACCGGTCTGCCATCCTGCCTCTCAGCCAGCCTTCAGTGTCGGACCACGGGCTCCACACCGGTCTGCCATCCTGCCTCTCTGCCAGCCTCCAGTGTCGGGCCACGGGACCCACACACAGCTCAACCCACACGCTACTCCTGCAATAAATTTCCTTTGTTAATCCCTGTTAACTCGTTGTGGTCTGCATTTGGGTCCTAAAATCCTGTACTCCCGTGACACAGAGACAGTGAACGCACAAAGAGCCGCACAACGTTATCAGTTCAAATATGACATTTGTTTAGTTCAAAACAAACCAATTGATGTATCTGTGCCTGTTAGTATGAATGAGACAGTGTGTGTGTGTGTGTGTGTGTGTATTTTTCAGCACATCTCATCAGCTGAGGTTTTTTTTGGGGTTGTAAGTACAAGGAATAGCCAGCAGATGGCAGCATAACATCTGTCTCATCAAGCCAACACCCGCTGTCTGAACACAGAAGTAAAAAGGATAGACAAGACACATAAGGTGTCCTATCAGTCTTTTTATTTCTAAATTCACTTGTAAAGGACACCATCGTTGCCCTGTTTGAGGACTGCGATGCACTTGTGTTATTGTCAATGACATCATCCTCCCTCAGAAAAATGCAATGCAGACAAAAAGTGTGAACAAAGCATCTTGCAAGATACTCTCCAACCCGGACAGGGTATAACACAATGTGGTAAATCATGTTTTGTCTCTGGATTGACAAATAAAAGACAGTTTGCATGCATGGGTGACTTTGAACTTTTAAATAGATTTGTATTTTGAGCAGGTGTGAGCTGCAGTGTCAACAGAAACACGTTTGCTCTACCTGCTCAGTTTCTGTGTCAGACGTTACCTCACCGATCTGCTGTGACGTCATCCCTTCTCTCTCTCTCTCTCCCTGATGCCTCGCTCAATCTGTCGTCATTTTCCCTCTGTTTGGCTTCCTCTCTCATCTCACCTCTGCCTCTTCTTTCTCCGTCTTGCTCTCTTTTTGTCCTCCTGTCTCTATCTCTCACCCGATGGTCACAGTGCAGTGCCGTGCGTTTTAAGATCCGTGATAGCAAGCATGCATACAGTATTTTCACATAAATACATTGTGCATGCACATGTAAATTCATATTGAAATACACGTGCACAAACATACAAGTGGGAAACATGCATTGAAGTCATCTCTACATTCAAAGTGAATGTGGCATAAGTCTGGAAGACATGAAGGGACACAAACAGCAAGGGCATCGTTGTCTTTGATCTTTCAAAGACGGCTCCTGGGAACTGCTGAAGATGCAACAACTAACAGTCTTCTCCAATAAGTGTGAAGTGTTCCTAATGGGATAAAGTTCCTCTGGGAGAATACTGCATATGCTATATGTAAACCCTTTGGCACTTAACAGGACATGCTCAGATGAGCAGTGTGCTGTGAAACAAGCCTGATGCAGTAGCTGTGATTGTGATTGACAGAAATGTTGGTCCACTTTACGACATATGCCAGAGACAATGGATTTAATTGGTTCGAATTAAAAAGATATGTGAGGAAATACGACAAAATATAAGTGAATGTTGCTGAGAAGGAATGTTTCTTGTTTGTAATAGTTGTACTCGGATGCAGAATGATATAATTCTTGTAAGACCAATTTTAAAGCCATAGACAGATTGTACAGATGTCATCAGGGTTTTAGGAGCTACATGAACTCTCAGACAATTAATGTATATTTCTATATATGTATATGTTTGTGTATTTAAATACATACTAAATATAGGAGGATATAGTTAATCCTTAGGAACACTGTAGCAAAGTTCTGTGAAAATAAACTTGAAATGAATCAACGGAAAACTGCATCAACAGAAAATGAGAAGTATAGCGACAATGTTTGATTGATAACTCTGAGAAGTTCAGAAACAGCAGTGACCCGCTATCGCAGCAAAGATGGAGCCAAAATACTAAAATAACCTGACATTACCACTTTCAATGCTAATAAAAGAAGGTGCACTTCTTGCCAATTGTTTTTCCCTGGGCAGGCTCTTCCAAAGTTTAGAATCTTCAACTGCAAATACTTAAGTCGGGGGGAAAAAAGCATTTCTCTTCTTTATTGATTGTGGACTCGGGCTTATGCTCTCCCTGAATCGCCCATTTCATTATGCTTTGCTCCCGGTTTATTGGTTTTTATGGCATGAGACTCCGAGGGGAGACGTGTTTAGCTTATTGCTTTGGCGGCATGAAGCAGCGGCGGCTTATTGTTGGAGTCTGAAGGTCCGAGCTGTTTCAGCAGCAGAGGTACACAGATATCTGTATTGTTGTAGACACCAGGGAAACCAGTATGAGGTACGACAGACAGTACCAGCAGCCATGGTAAGTCAAAACACTGAAAGGTTGCAGTCAGTAGTATGCACAGACTGCTTAGGATTAGGGGGCGAGTGCGGGCGAGTGAAAGTTAAATGCACATCACAATTTCATAAAGCTCATGGTGACATTTTAAATAAAGTAATTCATAATGATATAAAACAGAGAAAGGAAATAGATGTATTGATAATGTCACAAGGTTTGCTATTGTGTCTTTGCCTCCAGCCACATATCACTTCCGATGCCCTCAGACTTTTCCAGCTTACTTCTGTTTGGTTTTCTTTCCATGCCAGTAAGCTTCTGTATCTTCTTCTTTTTTTAACTCTTCCTGCCTGCCTGGACTACCTTTATGTGGGTTCCACCCTTCTTGTCTGTAACCAAGCCCCCAGTCACCCAAAAATGTACTTTAAAGCCAGTCAATTTGGCCAAACCGTGGAATTACAACTTTTGGGTCCGTCAAGTGATACAGTGTTAAGGGGGATGCTAATGAGCTTGTTCTATGGGCCCAACAATGTAGAAGATTGCCAGAAGATGTGGGTAATTTTAGCATTACATTTTTTAGCTGAGCCATTTTGTCTTTATGCATGAGTAACTCATTGGAATGAATGTATCCAGCTCTTTTGGTCCTGTCCTGCAACATGAGCCATTGGGCTGGAATTGCATTGCCTGTATCTCAAAGATAATCTTTTCGATTAGGTTTTTATGCTTGAGTAAAGCATTATCGATGCACGGTTGTGCGGTGGTTAGCACTGACGTTTCACGTTTATGTGGGTTTTGTCCCACCATCAAAACATGAACATGATTAGGTGTGTATCATGGCAGAGCCTCGGACTGCTTTTCATCTTATCTTACTGACCAAACTTTTACAGTAGACTTTGTGTCTGATAGCTCACCACTGTCTTGGGGTGTCCCGCAGGGCTCGGTCCTGGGGCCTCTGTTATTCTCTTTATATGTTACCATTGGGACGGATCATAAACAGATTGAATATTGCACATAAAGTAAATGCAGATAATATTGAAGTCCACTTTTTGTTCAAACCTAGTGAGGCTTTTATTGAGGCTTTTAGGTTATCTAGGCTCCTAGACTTTATTAAAGACTTGACAGCAGGACAGTGTTTAGGTTGTGGTTGTTGCTCCAGAAAAGTTTGCCCTCGTTATCATGTAGAGTATTAGGCCTATTTCATCTTCTACCCACTCCAACCTGCATAACCTAGGGGTAATATTTTATAAATCCATGATCTATAACACCCATGCAAAGCAGCTAACTAGATCTTATTTCCACTGAAGCAATATTAGTAAACTAATGTAATCTGAAAATCTGTTATATAAATACTTGAAGTAGAGATGCGTAGACCTTTAGCATTTAATATTTGCATTGAATACTGTAACCCTCTTTTCACTTAGTCTGTCTGCTCTTGGTCTTCTGCAGGCAATCCAGAATGCTGCCTCGATACAACTCAAGGTCAAATAGACAGTCTCACATCAACCTCATGCTCAGATCTCTTCACTAGCAGCCTGTAGCATTTAGGATCCACATTAAAATGATCACTCCTACTCACTGCCTTTGTGGCTGAACTACCTAACCCTTATTCATCAGCTCATCTCTTAGTTCGAACATGTTCCATTCTCTGTTCCACTCACCCGCCATACAAATCATGGTTATTGAGCTTTGATTTCTTTGAAACCAAAGCTGGTCTGCATTTTATGTATTTACTTCATATTTATTTTGTATTTGATTGTGTGTTTTTTCACTATATATTGGGTTTTTAGTTTTACACTTTTTAAAAACACTTGGTGTGTGTGGTCACCTCATCTTCGATGACATATTTTATGTTTGTTAAAATGTCCTTGTTAAGCACTTTGAGATTTGTGATTATAAAAATGACTGTATGCAATGTGCATACATCTTGCATAGTTACTTGTATGTATTCTGTGTGATGCTGAAACAATTAGTCACTTTATCTGTTCAGGGGGTGAGTTGAAGGCATGGATGTAGAACCACCTCTGTGAACTCGAGCATTTCATCATTTCAGAAATAATGTCTCACTAACACGCCGGAAAACTTATATCACATGACCATTTATCGTTCACTTTTAGTGCTCTCATTAGCCTTGTTTCCAGCAGAGGCAGGCCTCAGTTTTCAGCAACAAAACAAAACAAATAACACTGTTTCCATCCTGTCAACCACCAGACTGCAGACGGACAAAGTCAGTGCCGAGGTTGGAAAGTGGAACATCTAAAGCCAGGTGTTTTTCTCGGGAGTTGCAGCTGAGAAAAAACAAGCAGTGCTATTTTAACTATCAGGTGTTTCATAATTTTGTGCTTCTATGATCCACATGTAAAGATTATATTTTATAGATGATCTTTCTTCATTGCATTTGTATGAATGGTGGGTAAAGTCAGCATTAGTGGGCATGCTGATAAGGGTATTCTGATAAATAATGTAATGCAAATAACAAGTCCATCTGAAGGAGATAAACATTTTTCACAGTATCATTATCAAAACAAATATAATCACATGAGGTATTATGTTATTCCACTAGCTGTAGTCTCAAACCAACCAGCATTTTTGAATTGATTAAGATTCTGTGATTATAATGATCATTATGCACTCAGCATCTGATTGCGCTAAACTTTGGAAGCCTCATGCCTCTTCCCTTTTTTTTTGTCTTGTAGTCACAATTGTCTTTTCACGCTCCAATTTCACCTCACTTTCATTCCCCCTCTTGATTTTTTTTCTTCTTGATTTTCCGTCACTTCATTTCCCTGCTCTGTCTCAAGCCCCTCCATCAGTGATTACACATAACCCTGAAGTAATTAAGCTAAGAACACCAACGGGATGCAGGTCATAAATAAACAACTGTAAGTGATATTAAACCATCGGAGAGAGTGTTGGCAAGGGGAAACACGTTGTCAGGAGTTTTTCAATGAACTCAGCTGACTTTCCACAGATTGTCTGTAGAAAGCCTTTTTCATGTTATGCTGAGGATTATCAAACCTTAGATGGTATAGAGTTATTTGCATCATAACTATCTTACTGGTAATATAATATTTTCAAGAAGAACATGAATGTAACCACGTGCATGACTTGCATATGCCAACTTCTAAAAGAGAAAAAAATGACATTTTCTAAGATCTAGATTAACAGCATTACACTTAAAACAATATCACCCTCTCATGCCTGCTAACCATAAATCTGTTGCTGCAATGTAGGTAATTGCAGACCCATCTCAGTAGCATAGGCAGAAGAGGTGTGGTGAAAGCAATGTTTTAAAGGACTACTTTGCCAATTTTCCCCTAACTTTGTACCTCTCTTTTGCACATACCACCCACATTGCAACGGCACAAAGCCAGTTAAAAATCTGCAAAGCAGTCATTTTAAGGAGAAGTAGGATGGAATGGTTGGGTCAACCAAGCATATGACTTTGAGACAGACATGTATGAACAAAGTGTTATCAAATGCTAATTAGCATATGTACATGTAACCTTATTACCATTACCAAAGCACCAAACTGATTATACAGGAGAAGTCAATGTTTATTTATTTGTCACAAAACTAGTGTACTTCAGTAATGGCACTTTTCCTAAATCTAACTATGTAGTTTTTCAAAGAGCCTATGTATGTGTAACGAGCAGAAATTGACAAGTGAAAATGCACAAAAAAGTTACTTTCCCTAAGATATCATACAAACTGTTGTATGTGGATATATTGCATATACTATAAGCACGAAAGCTCCCCATATGGGGAGGTCGAGGGTTCAGCCTCTGAGACTAGGCATATCAGAAAATACAAGAAAAATAAAAATATATTTTTTTTTAAGTCAATATAAGTTATTTGTGTCATGTTTCTAACACTATTACACCATACAAATTAACATAAACCATAAGTATGACTCAAAAATTACTCAAAGTTACCCCCAAACTTACTCAAAATGCACCACCTCATTTTTGAAAAATGTTGATAAATGAAGTTAGGAACTAGCTAGACTGCTATACTCAACGGTTTTGGAATCCTGAGAACTGACAGAATCCGCCAATACCATTTGACTCTCACACAAAGCATTGCAAAGATATGCACAAGAAAGTAATTTGTTAATTATTAAAATTGACTTACTTTTGGCTGAAATATGGATAATCCATTAGTGTTTGAGTTCAAACTGTAGGTCTGACCCGGCTGCAGACAGCTGCAGGTGCGAGGTGCATTTGTGGACCGTAGGACAAGCTGTGGTGCTTTCAAAACTTTTTAAATTCCCACACTTCTTGACATGTCCAAACTAAAAATAATTATCAAAAATACTTAACTTCACTCAATCAACTCCAAACTTCGCACAGATACTCCTACAATATTGAGCGTTGTTATAAAATAATTACAGTCTTTGATGAAATAGTAAGATAATAAATATTTACTTTACATTATTTTTTCAAGAAATACATTTATTTTTATTTTTTGTGTACTATCATAAACCAATATACCACTAACACATATATGGCCTTATTATCTATCTTCACAAGGGTTTTCTGTATATTATAGCGTTTTAGATTTTTCAAATAGACCTTGTGAATGAGGAGATACACAGGATTTAGTATGAGAAAAAAACATTCGCAATTTTGGCTGAAAAATGGCTGGGGCGCTTAAGGTTAAAAAGGACTTTTCTCTGATTTAATCATGTGCTGTCATTTTATTAGACTATTGTTCCAAATTGTGGATTTGAAACCAGACAGCTGATGAGAACATTTCCAAAGAAAAGAATATCTATTACCAAAAATAGTAAATTATATGTGGCAGTAAAAATAGCCTTCCACCCATCCAGTTTTCCATCATCTTCCTCATCTCTCTCATCCTTCTATTAGAAGGTCCATTAAAATCATAATGAGACTGTTGCCATTTTTGGAGACTGAGATTGGGAGAACAATTCATCCTATTCGCTGAAAGCTAAATAATTGAAAGGATGAAGGAGTTTTGGGAAGGAGGCGTTGGTTGGTGTTTGGGCTTCAGATGTACAGTGTTATAGCTTGAGAGAGGACACTTAGTGTCACAACTGACACTCGTGTCAAAATCACAATCTCAGCTCAAGTTTTTGGATAGTGTGGCAACACTTTCTAAGAAAGTTTTGCAGATGGTTTCGGAAAATAATTATATAAAGACGATGTTCCCAAGGGTGTAAATCTAATTTCTGAATTCTCCCGGAAATAGCTCAGATCAAGACAGATAGACTTCACAAAGGTTTTTGTAATTTTACTTTAGTTGAAATAGGTCACTGTCCAGTACTGTATAAGCCAGTTATCTTATAATATGGACAATCCCAGAAACAGTTACAGTTCTTTGGAGGGACATACAGAGGGATTTACCAGAGCCAGGTTTTCAGAATTGACACAGAATTATGATGTATATGTTTATGTTTAGCATCATTGCTTTAAGACTGTAGCATCTTGCTACCTAAACAAGCTTGATCTGTCTCAAGCTTCCCCAAGGAAGACGATATAATGAAGTGTTATAGACCAGATAAAGGTCTGAAACCAAGGAGCTTCTCTTCTTTAACCACGAGCAGTTCATCAACCTCTTAAGTGTCCAGGCATTTTTAGTAGTTAACTACTAAACATTGTTTTGGAAAACAGAACAAGACCTCCAGGCTTGGATAATTTATTTGATACTGTTTCGTCTGTTTAGCGCTGACAGTGTTGCATTCTGTCTTGTCTCATCATCCCCTCTCTTTTCTTACATCTCATTTCATTTTAAGGAGTACATGAAGTGCTGTTGATAAAGGAGCGGGACTTAAATTATTTATAGTGCAGCACAACAGAGTGTAATGTGGGATCAGTGCTGTGAGCCAGCGGTGGCTCTCAATCACAGAGTACCCGGTGGAAATATCAATCAGCCCTCAGACAGTGAGTGATGGATTTACTGAGAGTTTAGACTGTTTAGACAGACAAGCCAGGGCAGATTTATTGAGCAATGTGTCAAAAAGTTGCAGAGAAGGAATATACTACAATTCTACCCTCTTTCACTTCAGCTGAATTTGTGAAGCATCAATAGCAGAAGACTGGCGTTTGTGGACAAATGAGATTTGTAACGAAATGGGTAAGAGCACACTATTTACCCCCATCTCTTACAAATGCCGAGGGATGGATAAGTGATACTGAAGCTCCGGAGCTTGTTTTTCACTCCTGTGAAGTGCATTGTTTCAATAAAATGTGTTGGAGCTTGTGTCAATTTGCAATACCAAGAATAATGTTTTTTTAATCAAACTGTTGTGGGCACTATTCCCACAAACTTAGCCTTGAAAATCAGGAAGAAACATTGTTTTAATTCATGGAATTAAGGAAAATTATAACTTCTTCAACTCACACATGTATTGTAATATTGAGGTTCTGTGTTTACGGTCTGTAAAGTAAACTTGCAGTAGTTGGAGTATAGGGAAAACAATTAGAATCATTAAACATTACATGGTATGTTTGTTTTTTTCAGCCGATTGTCAACCGCATCTGATCCACATCTAAATACGCCCGCAGACAGAAAACACCTGAAGAAGGAGCTGCATTGGTGGGGGCGTGCTGTTCCAGGTGCCAGTGAGATGATGAATAAATCCAGGTCGTCCAGTTTGAGTAACAGTGGAAAACTGTAGAGAGGTTTATTATATATAATTCAACGGAAACCAGGCAAGAAGTCACGTGAGCCAATCAGATATGTGCAATCACACATTCCCAGTAGATTCCTTCAAAACATGAACAGCAAATTTATGTTTACCTGCAGATGGTCACGATGGAGGACAATATCATTCTTGTTGCGGTAACTTGAGTTGTAAACTTTCCGAGAAAGAAACCTCTCGGCAGTGTTTTGATGGCTGATAAGCTCTCAAATGTGTGGAGCTCTGTGTCAATCCGGCTTCTGTGGATCGTATTTCGTCATCTCACTGGTATACCTGAAGAAACATGTCCACAGTAATGCAGCCCTTGCATTTTTAAACAGTCTGACTTTTGGTCTGATTGCCCAGAAAGTCCAGATATTAAAAAATACCGGCCATATCTGGCTTAAGTCAGCCACAATGTACCAAACTCAACTGAGATCATTATTAGCTCATTTGGTTTTCATACTGTTCTTCTTTGGGAGAATACAAATGTCAGCAAAAAGACCTGCAATCGGGCATGCAGTCTGTCACTGTACAAGATTGAGTGGAGTAACTGCTGTGAATTTTAATGTTGCATATACATGTTCAGTTGCAGCTCAATTGATTGGTTCCTAGCTCTTGTTTACCAACTGCTCAGTTTCACTTCAAAAAATACTTTTCTTTAATAAGTCTACCCCCCTTATGTAATTTGTCATGCACAAGGTGCATTTGCATAAATGCCTGCATGCTAGAAAATGTAAAAAGAAATCCATAATTCCCTAAGTGTATTGTAAACACAGCCGTTGTTTTGTTTGTATGGATGGCTGCAGCTCTGCTCTTCAGTCCTCTCAGACCTCCAGCGAGTCTCAGGAAGAACAAAATCCTAATGAAGGGTTGAGTAATTACTACTCTTAATGGGATTAACCCCCCCTCTAGACTCCCAGTCCTACTATTCTCTAGAAATCTCTCTCTCCCTCCACCTG
Source organism: Cottus gobio (assembly GCA_023566465.1). Lineage (NCBI taxonomy): Eukaryota > Metazoa > Chordata > Actinopteri > Perciformes > Cottidae > Cottus > Cottus gobio. Next base: position 10,677,161 of record CM042215.1, on the reverse strand, counting down.
CATGTCTCTCTACCCCGCTCTTTGCTCTGTTCATTATTTATTTCAGGCTGTCTTTATGAATCAATTGTTGAGACAGTGAGTTCTCGAGGGCCAGTCAGCTGGACAATATACTGTGTGTGTGTGACAGTATGTGTAGAATTTGCACAGTAGGTGATTGTACTTGAACATTTTTTCTCCCTTTTTTTATGTCAGTGTGTGTGCGCGTGTGTGTGTGTGTGTGTGTGTGTGTGTGTGTGTGTGTGTGTGTGTGTGTGTGTGTGTGTGTGTGTGTGTGTGTGTGTGTGTGTGTGTGTGTGTGTGTGTGTGTGTGTGTGTGTGTGTGCGTGCGCACTCTGAACAGTATGTGACTAAACTACAGAAAGTGAACATGACAGCTGCCATGCTGCACAAACTCTCCTCAGATGAACCACACACACCTTCTAACAGACACACACACACACCTTCACACACACTTGGGCTGCTAAACTTATGAGGACCTTCTTTGGTATAATACAACGCAAGCCCTTGTACACTCAACACGAACCTAAACCTAATTCCAGCAAGGGCCCTTATTAATCAATAAATCAATCAACCCAAAAAATTATTGAACAATTTTAATAATTGATTTAGTGTTTCAGACATGTTCTCTTTATAATCCTAAAGAGAAACAATAATAACTGGACTGTAAATTCAGTAATATTAGTTAGCTTTGGCTTCGTGAAATTTAAAAGGATTTTTCACAATTTGTGGACAATTGGGAAAACCTTTCAACAACAATCTTTATATGATTAATCTTAAAATAAATAAGTAAACCAGATGATTAGAACATTTATTATCCATTTAGTGTCTCTTTAAGAAAAAAATTGTAATTTAAAGAAAATATGATGGGCCTTTTTTAAAGGAATTCATTTGCAATACATTTTTTGATCTGCTTATTGAGTTATTTCACATGGAAAGTGAATATTGCGCTCCGAAAAAAGCAGCATAACTGTTTTGGGAACCTTTGGAACCATGTTCTCACATCTCACCTGGTCATCCTGGACCCACCTCGTAGCTACTTGTAACTGGTGAGAAGAGACCCTGCACACGCTGGAGAGATCACACATCTCTTCCGGCCTGTAAAAGATTGCTGGGGAGAGGGACGGCTGGAATGTCCTTTAACCTGTTTCTGGATCAGCTGAAGATAAGTTGCATCACTGCAAAGGAATAGTTTCAATGCTGAATATTTTGGTATTGTTTATTCATCACCCAGTGTGTAAAGGCCTCTTTAATTTGCTGTTCTTTTTTTCTTGCTGTTCTGTACAGTCAGATTGCCTCATCCAGCATGTCTAACCTTAACATTAACACTGTGCTACTGGCTTTTCTGTTCTCCTCTCATCTCCAGCCCAATATAATGAGCGGTGAAATACTGCAGTTGTCATTTTACACATAAAACAACAACAACAGAAACAGGGACCGGAGAGAGCCGTCTCTTCTGCAGACATCTCCCTTGTTATGGTGGTGAATCTCGTTATTGCTTGAATGAAAAATAACTTTCTGGGGAAACAGCCGCTGACAGAAACTCTTGCTTTCTTTCATTCCAATTGGATGTGTGCTGAGAAGAACAACTTTAATTGTTTATCATCTTTAGATGGGTTTAAAAAGAAAATGGCAAGAGAAGAAAGTTGCTTAGTAATGGTCTCCACAAACGGTTTAAGGAAGGGACCAGAGGGAATGCACACACGCTCCAGTTAACCTAAACCTGTTCTAAACTGAAGCTAAGCTATTGTTAAGTTTGGAGGGAAAAAAAATGTAAAATGATGCAGAAGACATCTAAAAGTATGTCAATTAGACAATGTAAGTATTTCTGTATGCCCATCCAGATAAAAAAATATCTGTGATAACTACTCTTCAGACGATTCTAGCAAGTGTGAGCAGAGGAGCTGTTATGTTGCGTAGCCGTATCTCCTGCTTCAATTTACCACTGGAAAAAATCCACTCACTGCAGTCCAAAGACTGCTTGCTCTCCCACTCAGAGCATACTTTTATTTAATAAGGAAAAACTAGATCATTAATCCGATGAATCACTTTCTTCAAATTAATGTTGTCTGAAAATATGATGACAGGCAATAAAAGCTTCTCACCTCAATAGAAGCATCAAATATTGTGGTGGCGCGTACAGTCCTAATTTAAATAAGATTGAGCTTCTTTCTTTTTTGGAGCGAGAGAGTGATTTGAGTCAAGCGGGGTGACATCTGAAATGAGCGATGAGCGATATTGAGCAGAGCGGCTTTGAGTTGGGGAGCGGAGCAAACATCTCAGTGCAAGTTGTGAAAATTATCATATCTCCACTCTTCTTAATGACCTGCTCTCCAAAGTTGTATTACTTTTTTTGTGAATATTCATGGTCCCCAGAGATGAATTATTCTGTTTCGGTGACCTCAAATGTCAATAAAAAGTATTTCTTCATAAGGAATAAAAACAAAAGCAATGATTTGATTCCAACACACATTGAATATGCAAGTATTCATTTTCTGCCACAATATTGGCAAACAACACCTTAATATTGTGCTGTGTAGTCACCATAGCAGCTTTTAGAGAGGCTTAAGACTCGTAATTCACACTGAAATCTTGAAATACATACATTTTGGAATGACTTCCAAGCAATAAAAGCTAATGATCATGAAAACTGAAATAAGAATCTCTCATATCAGAAATACATTTGCTGTAATTAAAACCAGATGTTTTACAATTGTAGTCAACAAGTACCACCGGGGAAATCGTCAAGGCTTATTTGGCATTTTGACAATGCAAGTCTTAAACAAAAGGCTTATTGAATACTTTTTTTTATTTTGCTAAAATGGATTATTCAGTTTGTTTAATTAACAGTAACAGCAGGTGGTGAACACCAATTCCTGGGGATTGAGCACATTCCTGAAATCCATCTGTGTTCCCAGTACTTAGAGAAGACAATCACAGAAGTCTGTCTGTCTGTCTGTCTGTCTGTCTGTCTGTCTGTCTGTCTGTCTGTCTGTCTGTCTGTCTGTCTGTCTGTCTGTCTGTCTGTCTAGCTAGCTTCTGGATCTCATCTAATCTATCTTATTTAACTATGTGTGCTGTGTTGATTCATGCACCTGCAGCCCTCTGCTGTGAGGAATCATAATTATAACTGAGTTAAAAATGTAACAATATTGCCTCTAGGATGAGTCTGTGTGCATGAGCGAGCGTGTCTAATTACAATCGTGCAGCTTCCATGTTCATATTTACAAATGTCCTCCTCTTTAAATTAAAATGTATACAGTTCATCATTGCATACGCTTTACACCAAACACCAAGCACCGTAAGCAGAGAAGTGAAGCAAACGCAAAGTGCCAACAACTGTAGTTCTTTGAATGGCCACATGAGGCTGGCTCCAAAAGGGAGTCAATGCCCAGCAGAAGTTCAGCAGATGTTTTCAAGCCTCATACTAAATAGTTTTGGTCTCTACATCATGACAACTGTATATATATATATTAACTCACCCGTTTGCAGTAAGTCAATGCTTTAATATATGCATACTTAAGGGAGTGGACGGTTTGAGTGACAGGTGCCATTTCAGGTTGTTCACCGCTAGATATCTCCTCTGCTGCATTAACCTGGCCGCCGAAGATCCACCTCTTTGGCCATTTTTAGATTAGCCAGGAGTTAGGTTGGTTCTTCATTGCCAGGATAGTGACAGCCAGAGCCACCAGCTTTAAAATGGCTGCTCAGAAACATATGGGTGGCATCATGGAGAGTACGCACATCCACATTATGTAGTCTTTGATTTACATATCTGTGGCTGTTATCTAAATGATTGTGTCCACTGTTTTAATGCAGGTTCAAAAAGTGTTTCTGTTTGCTTTCTTTCACTTTGAACGACGTTATAACACATCTAAAGATTTTTTGTTTGATTCATACATTGTATTTGATTGTCCTCACAAACTTATTTTGTTAACATGAAACAGAACATTTGCAGACATCGGTTTACTTCAGAAAAGGTAAGATTCAAATGATATTGTCCAAAATCAACATAAGGCAATTCTTCAGAAAATCTTTAAACATTGATCACATTCACTTCCCCTGGATGAGCTGCTGTACATTGACCTTGTGAACTACAGGTGTCAATCTGAGTGGGGTGTGGCCAGTGATATTGAGAGGTAACTTATGTCCAGTCAACACTCAGGAAACTAAAGCCACATTTGGCAAAAGGGTAACTGAATATGATTTGATTTTTGCAACAAAAAAATTAGCAAAAAGAACAACACTCAATATTACTTTGGTTTTGCAAAAAAAAAGCTTACTGCTGGTGTTTGTTAGATCCAATTTAATAATCTAAAAGCTATAAGAAGGAGCCTTCAGCCTGCTCAGCCTGGATGCTCACTGATGAGGAGGCAGAACAGTCTGCAGGATGGATTTATCAGGGTGAAGGGGCCGTAATGAGCTAAGCTTGCTGATGGAGCCGAGCTAATGGACAGCTCTCCATTCAGCAGTTTATATTACATTCCCATGCAGCTGTCATCTGGAGCCCACATAACTGGACAATAGTTTGACTGTTTTGTTATCATTTCATAAAAGATTTTATCATTTACATACAAGCAAATGTGGGCATTAATTCAATGTTCATTCACATTCCGTTAAAATGTTATTGCTTATCTAAATCAATTAAAGAAATATCCCTGACAGCGGCATCATTGTTTTTAATATTTTGCTCAGTTTAATAGTTGGGATCTATAAGCCACATGGTAAAAAATAAAACAAAAAGCTATACCACTTTCTGTACTTTGGAAGGCCAGTTAATGTTGATCATGATTTAATTAGTAGAACTGTGGAGTCCCAATGGACCCAAGAGTAACCTTAGTCTTTATTAAACAGGTAAATATCAGGAAATCTGCATTCTCCTTGACTATTAGAGTTATTTGTCTCTTTCTAGAGATATGATTTGCTCTGATTCGAACAAATTGAAATGGTCCTACAGGACCTTCTTACACTTAAATACGTCAAGCTGATAATGGAATTTCAGCCATTCCTGCTCAGAAATACAAAGTGAAGCAGTTTGTGAGAAAGCTGAGATTTTGGGATACTGAGGGACCTCTCAGATCTGTGCAGGCGCTATGAGATTTCCCATGCTATGAATTACTTTAAAGAACTGAGTTTTATGGACTTGCTCTCCTATAATGACTCTGTGGGAGTTTCTTTTTCCTCATAATCCTCTGACTGGTGCTGAAATTGAAAGCTATATATTTTTGTCCTCCATCTGCTTTTTGGTTTCAATTTATTTTAAGCTTTCTGTTGAGCTGTGTTTGTTGCAAGATTTAAATGTGTCATGCTTTCTTTTCTAATTCTTGTTCCTGTGGAGGTTGTGCTTTGGACAAAAGTGTCTAAAAATGAAGTTCCCATACTACAAAATTGCATTGTCAACTGGGTTTTTCAGAGAAATTTATTTTTTACCAGATTTTCCTGTTATTTTTTGACACAAATACATTTGTAATCATAATCTGTGGAAGTATTATTAGGGAGTAGGTTGTGGTGGTGGGTGGTTAAAAAACACAGGACCTTCACCCAGGAAACCAAAAGTCAGCATTGACTTTTCTTAATTCACATCATTAGACTTAAATATCATAACAAGCATACTTATTTTGAGTCAAACCAGGATTCACTAAACATAACATAAGTATTTTTTGTTTTGTTTTGTTACAATGTTAACAATGTGTTTAAAACTACAACAGTTATTTGGGACAACATATTACAGTTGGTTTGTATGGGAATGATAACGTATAGGAGACAGGGTTGTCAAACAAATCAATGTAATGTATGGTAAAAAAAAAAAAGGTTTTAGAAATAAATGTATTTGAGACATGGCATAAATAAGCCATATATATGTTATAATAACAATAATATTGTTGGCCCCTGTGGGACATTTCTCTGCAACATCCTGGGAGCTTAACAGACTCTAACTGTATGGATGCACAGAGATGCACATTCATTATGCAACTCGCATCTTTTCTGTCACTCTCCACTGGAAGTTACCAAGCATTTAACAAAAATGAAAATCATTATTTTAGAAATGCTGGTGGACTGGTGCAGATGTTTTGAGAGTCGCGCTGAAGCTCGGTGTGTATTCACCAAAGTGTATCAAAGCACCGGCAGCACTGATCTGAGACCTCTAATTAGCTCCCTGTGCTCTCAAACTCGTAATGACCCTCATTTGTCAGGGAATGCGCAGCTTGTGAGCGATACAACAGAGTGTGTTGAGGTGAAGCAGAAGGAGGAGAACTGCGACTCCCGAGGGAACGCAGTGGATGTGCACTTCCTGGTCTGATGGGGGAGCTCTAATTAAAGGCCAACATTTAATTCAAACATGATATCTCAAACACAACAGGTGTAAGTGGGGAGGTTTGTCACATTACACTAACAGATCATTGTATAAACATAAAATAAAAATATAAATTGTTTTTCGACTATACATTACTTTTATTCTACAAAATAGGCTTTAAAGTTTTTTTTAACTTAAAAAAAAGTTGTTTTCCCTACATAGAAGTTTATTTTGAAGAAACACTAGTAAAAAGCCTTAACTGACATACCGTCCTGACACATTCAAAACTGGCACATCATAATTTAAAGGGTAGGGCCACGTAACGTGCGTCTGTAATTGACAAGTTGGAGCTACTTAAGTACTGTCACCAATGCATACAATATTTGTATGTGAATTTCTAAAAGTAGATTTATATTATAAGAATGTTGTTTATGTTGGTGCAATAGTTGACTAAAAGTGAAGTTGATGTGATCGAGGCAAGGCTGGATTACCCAAACACACTAACGAGGAGGCCCTGAGCCTCAGATTCACTGTTTGTCTGTTATTTTTTGGTACATGTATTAATTGCACATTTGCAAAAATAATTTGAACAACATACAGTGCCAACTAAGGATGGCCTTGCAGTATTGGCTACTTTTTAAACCCTGTCTTCCACAGTGGTTCTCTTCTCACATGATCCTAAACTAAGTGGTGGTTACGCAAAATACAATTGTGGCCACCTGACCTAAATAATCCAATAATGCATTGTCATTGTTAACTGTTGTTAACTCTTGCTGTGGGACCTTGGAAGTTTTTCCGTGGTAACAGCAGTATGCGAACATCAATGATATGATATTGTTTTGAGTTATAGAGACATGTATTGTTTTGGTATGTTTCTAGTCTTACTCTACATGTTTAGCTTGAGTGGCTCCAGTGGTATTCATCCTCTAACCCTGGCAACTTTTTAGTCTACAATTGCGTTAAGAATGTGACAGTATTTTCTACTCAACGCAGAAACTCTGCTCTGTTTTTCTAAAGTGTGTCAGAGTTGGAGCGGTGATGATCTGGGATGTCTAATTAACTCCCCTTAGTCTCGAGCTAATGGGTAATGTTTATCAAAAAATGATTTAGACAAATCGGTGTATTTTTTATATATAATGTGAACGAAACACTTCCAGTTTTGAATTAAACAGCACTGAGCCGTTTTAAATGAAGGGAGTAATTGTAGTCTCTGTTGTTCAGGCCGTTTAAATGTTTGAAATATGTGTGTGTACAGATGTTATAAATTGCTAATATCGAAGTAGATTGTTGAAATTGAGGCTTAACTCTTTTCGAATATCAGCTTTGTCCTGATGCTGAGAGCACAACCTCATCTTAACTCTTAAGGTTAAATAGATCGGACAGGATATCCAGAGTTATAAAGTTCCTGTAACACGGCCTCTTGTCGTTATTCCATGGCCTATCAGGGCTCTTCATGCAGCCTCACCCATTTGCCAAATCTTGTTAATCTCCACAGGAGAGCCAAACCGGGCCAGGACCCAAAAAACACTGTGGTGTGATTGCTGCTGAGGTGGTTCATGAGTGTGGCGATAGCTTCAGATTAACAAACTGGGCTTCGTATCTTGTCCCACAGATATTTTGGATTGAGTCCTGTTTAGATAAGCCCTGCTTTGCACCAATGTGGAAACACAGTGACTGATTGGTTCATTGAGGGCATTGAAGCAGAGCCGTAATTCACCACAGAGTTGTGTTTGCCTATTCTTCTCAGAGTTTATAGAATCTTTTCAATTAGTGCGGTCACTGCTGTAAACAGACCGGTTGTTGGGTCTCTTGTCAGCTTTATGCATCGCTGCCTCGTTACAATAAGAGAGATTTAAAGGGCTTGATACGGAAATGTAGTCAGCCTGTTAGGTTAGAAAGCTGCTGGTCTCGGACCAGCTGAGGAAGAGGAGACAATACTAAGGAATGCATTTCCCTCTTTAAGAGTTCAAGGTTAAGTATAGTATTCTATTGTTGTCTCAATTCTTAACTAATCCCATGAAAAGATCAAACAATGAAGAAATCCAACTAATATTTATTGTGTATAAGCCGCTATTGCTGTCTAGAAACAATTAAAAACAATTAAAAACACGCAGTGTTGTTCTGGGTAACATGTTCCTTCATTACCATGAACACATAAACTGTATGATTTATTTAGACACAATCCAATAAACACTGTTCTGCTGCTGGAAATACTAATGAACGAAAGTACTATTTCCTAAATGTCACCTTTATATTTTTAATTACATTGTCAAGCTGTTTAGCAATTTACTACTTTGAATTTTCTCTTTTTTTTTATCCAATATATCAATTATTTAATTGTGATTTATTTTGGATATCTGGTTGTTAAGTCGCAACAATGTCGGTAGTTTCCATAATTTCTCCGCTGTCTGTAGTGAATTCACAAAAATACTTACTGTATAATTTCAAAAGTTGAAAGAGACAGAGCAAAATACTGTTGGTTTTGTTCCCATAATGAGCTAGTGTGAAACTTTCAGAGACCGGAAATTGCAAGTAGAAAATCAAAATGTTTTGGTCTGGATACAAACTGATTATGTTGATCATTTAGCCAAAAAATAGGCCTTACAGTTGACTTTGTCTGCTTTTTTCAAAATGTATTCTAAGGCTGGCCTCTCTTCTCTGTTTACTGTTGCCTTTAATTGAACCAGATTCAAGGATATTAATGATTTGCTGCATCTCACTACTGCATATTATTTCTTAAACTGCACTGCAACTTTTATTAAATGTTTTGCTTTTTGACTTTATGTGAAGCACTTTGAATCGTCTTGTTGTTGAAATGTGCTATACAAATAAACTTGCCTTGCCTATTTCTCCAACCTAGGTCTACGAAGTCATGATTACTTTGAAGACACATTTTGGGTTTACGACTATCTTGCAAATGTATTTGTCTTTTAGATGTATGTCTTTTCAGTAATGTTTCTTCAGCCTCAACTCCATTTTTGTGATACGGGCCTATTTAATAAATCCAATTATACAATGGAGGTATTTGTATACCTCTCTCTCTATAGCATAAATTGCTCTTTTAAACACTTTATAATAGCCACATTTTGTTAGTACGATCACCTGACCCCCATGGGCCACGGGGGGCCGTGCCATTAGGCCCGTTCAGCAATCCATCCGTTTGCCGGATGACATAGTTTCAATGTTTTTGAAAGACTTCTCATCCGGAGGTAATGCAGCATTACTGAAATTTTTCAATATTTATTATGATAGATTATCTCTCTATATGTACTAAAAAAGCATCATCATGCAGACAGAAGCATATTCTGAAGGAAAGAAGAGCCTTTGTGATACCTACAAGTATAATGTGAATGCAGAGAGAGAAGAACCCAGGGAGAGATACAACAGTGGTATCCCCCTTTAACCTTTCTGTTCCACTGAGGCAGCAGCTTGTGGTTTTATGGAGAGCTTATCCGAATTTATACTGTCAGAATGTGAAGCAGGAAAAACCATTTCTGTTGATAAATTGAAACCAAAAATGTTGCTGTTTCAAAAAGACTGCTGAGTGCTTTGTCTCGCAATCTCTCTTCGATTAAAGGAGGGTCTTGAGTCAATGCACAGCATGTTTATTGTCTGGAGGGAGATTCATCTCACCTCAGTGATGGAACCAAGTCAGAAGCTAATACTCCTCCTTATTAACCGCTTTAATATGAGTTTTTGATGCTCATGTGCAGCATATAGTGCTGCTGCTGCTGCTGCTGCTGCTGCAGAGACAGGCAATGTAACTGGGAGAGATTGTATTGACAGCAACGCAAACTAAAAACCCTGCAGGTCATAGATGTTGGCAAAACGCTGAACGTCCTGAAAACATCGCACGGTGTCATGGTGTTAAACGCGCTGTTAGTAATGATGCCTCGCAATTAATTGGCTGATGATGAGGCTAGTTATGATGTAATCTCTCTCACTCTCTCTCTCCCCTGCACAAAGCCAGCCCCCTCCCTTCCATCCCCCCCCCCCCCCCCCCCCCACCACCCTCTCTCTCTCTCTCTCTCTCTCTCTCTTACACGTATCCCCACCTCTTTCTCTGTCTTTCTCTCCTATCCTAACCAACATGGCCGCTAAGTCGGATGGAGCAGCGGTGTCTGTGGAAGATGACAACACGCCCAGGAGCCTCTCGGAGGCGGGGAACCCCGCCACCCGGCCCCGCTGCAGCGCCGCCGGCGGGAAACCCTACACCCTGCTGGACTGCTGCTGGGTGCTCTGCGCCCTGCTCGTTTTTTTCTCCGACGGCGCGACCGACCTGTGGCTGGCCGCCGACTACTACCTGAGAGGTGACTACTGGTGGTTCGGCTTGACGCTCGTCTTCGTCGTGGTGCCCTCCGCTGTCGTCCAGGTATTGAGTTTCAGGTGGTTCGTGTATGACTACTCGGATCTGAGCTGCGGAGACGGAGCAGCGAGCGGCACCGGCACCAGCACCGGCGCGGCGGCGGCAGGCGCGGCATGCGGAGCAGCCACGGCGGGCGACCACACTTTAAGCACCAAGGACAGCAACCAACCCGGGGGGAGCGCGGCAGTGGGCAACGCCGCGAATGCCACCCCAGTTTGCACGTCCTCTGCCCTGCCTGCGACAGCAGGGACGGTCGGAACCCCCCGGAGGTGCTGCACCGTCTGCATGTGGGTCTTTCAAACCGTGCTTCACGTCCTGCAGCTGGGGCAAGTCTGGAGGTAGGACCGCTGAGATTGGAGGGCAGTGGGGGGGGGGAGTTGTGTGCGTGCATATGTGCTGGTGTGTGTTTAATATGTGCGCGGTGCACATGTGAGCAGTGTGTTCCCCAATAGGATAATGTCGGAGCTGTGTGTGTGCTTGCTACTGTGTGTGCGCGTGCAAGCAACAGAAATGTGCAGAAATTGACCAGGAGAGAGTGAGATTATCTTGCCACAATGTGGAATTCAATGTAGCATTCAATCACACAACAGTGATAGTAAATATGTGAATTACTGGCTTTTTGCCCATCTTTCTTTCTTGTGCTGATTGTGACAGAATCTGGAGGGTTGCTTACAGGCACTTGAGCTCTAACATATACAGTTTCTTTCTCTGGTACCTATGTCCCTCATGGTCCGGACAAGCTGACAGGAATATCATCAAAGCTCTGTGCTCCGCTTGTCTTCTTCTCCTCTGGCTGCTCGTCGTGTTAGTGATCTTGAAACTGAATCTTTTCTTCCTCCACACACAGTGAGATTGATAAAATGTAAAATGAGAGGAGGCATGGGCAAAATCTTTAAGGCAGCATTCCACACACAACACAGCCACACTAATGGTCCTATTCTGTGCTTTGAACTGTGTGTATATTCCCCAATGGATATGTGGTTTGCTTTGATTAAAGTGCTCCTGAGCCACGTTAACTATATGTGAGACAACGTGTTGACTATTTCAAACACTGTGAAACCTAATTAACTTCACAATACCTCAGGTTCACACACACATCACACATGTGGTACATTACGGTCTGAAACCACAGTACATTAAGTCTATAACAATCAAAATCACAAGAAAATCAATGTGTTATTATTATTATTGACATGTGTTTGTGATAGGAACAGGAACAAAACAAAGCTTAAATGTATTTATAACAACTCAGATTTTTTTGAATATACAATACAAATACTATAAGATTTTAGTGGAAATACAATATATATATAATATTACAAGCTAATACTGTTGGTCAATGTATTTAAGATGCTCGTATTTGACTTAAGTATTTCCACCTTTTACTCCAATGTATTTGACAGCTGTACTTACTAGATAGGTATCATGTTAACATAAAAAGCGCATCAGCTTCTAAAATACAATGTATTGGTAAAGATTAATCCAGTGGTTCCCAACATTTTGGGCTTGGGTCAAAGGGAGCATATAATGCAATTTGTCAGTCAAAAGTACATTTTTTGTAGTACAAATACATTTACCATGATACATTTAATTATACAGGAGTATATTACTCCTTCCCCCATTGCAATGAAAGTGTATATTTTTGCACATTTGTGCATAAAACTAGACTTCTATAAAAAGATGCATGCCAATTATGCACCATATAATAGGCTATAAGCATCTCCAGCACTTGTAATATTTAAGAATTGTGGGTGAACTGACAGCAGAGCAGTGTGTCTAGTCTCCTTCAAGCGCAGCCATTGATTGCTCGCAAGCCAGAACTGATAAACAAAGAAAAAAGAAAGAAAACTTGGTCAAGACCATAGATATAACAAGTCTGAGATAGAAAAATACAGACACAGCTTGAGTAATGCAGTACTAATATACAAGCGTTACAAACAGCAATGTAACCTACTCCAGAAGCTTTCAAATAACACAGTCACCACTTTAAAATCCATGTCCTACCCAGCTGCATCATTATTTTTTTATTGAATTTGATATTTTCCATCACCAGTTCAACAGGAATCTTTTATTTTCTGCTTGTTTGTGTTCTGTCGATGTGTAAAGCTTTTGTAGTAAGTTATGTGTTACAAGTTATGTCAACCTTTTGGAAAACAGAACATGATGTAAAACATGTTCATGACAAGCTGTCGGTACCTTTTGAATTTGACTTTTTGCTGTTTCAACCTCCTTTAACAAGAAGGTTAAAGAACACACTCAGTAAGCGGAGCAAAAATGGTTAAGTGCCTTGCTCAAAGAGTAGGATAAAGGATAAAACCACTGTGTTGGCGACTTTAATGGTTATTACCCCTCAGAGAATTTAAATCCCTTCTTAGGTCAGTGAATGAGCAGACCGTCCTGCTGAAGTGTCCTTGAGCTTAATGCTCCAGGGCTGCCGCTGACCTCTGACCTCTGTAATGGTGGGAGAAGAGAGGAAAACACATTTTAAGGGATGTTACCTTAACTAATTCAGAAATGGAGCATGTGGGAATTCACACAAGCATAATTACATGCAGATTTGGTAATGAGCTGCGTTAATGAACAACAATAAGATGCTGAGAGGTGGAGAATGAGCATGAGTTGGTTTTAATGTGATAGTTGCAGCCAGGAGAGTTGCACAGGGCTCAGTGTGACTGGGATTTGAGTGTGACTCCAGTTAGACATTTATTGAGCTGAGATGTTTTCAGCACATGTAGAAATGGCACGCAAGTTTCACCTGCAGCCAAACATCCCAATTTCAGAATTGTTTTCCCTCCCCTGTGATTCAAATCTGATCTTTTAATCAATGTGAACTGCAAAATGTCTCGTTTTCTCAATTATCATCTGGACCACATTATTTTCTCAAAAATATCCAATCCTGCAGTGTAAAACAACATTACGTAAAACAACGTTACGTAAAACAACATTACGTAAAACAACGTTACGTAAAACAACGTTACGTAAAACAACGTTACGTAAAACAACGTTACGTAAAACAACGAAACGTAAAACAACGAAACGTAAAACAACGAAACGTAAAACAACGAAACGTAAAACAACGAAACGTAAAACAACGAAACGTAAAACAACGTTACGTAAAACAACGTTACGTAAAACAACGTTACGTAAAACAACGTTACGTAAAACGTTTTCCCTGTTGTCTGGACGGTTGAAGTTTGATTTTGACAGTAAAATATAATGTATTTATCAAAACTCAAGAGTGGTATTTTGGATGCGTTTGCTGTGATTTTCTATTCCTTTTCTCTGTCCCTGGCAGCTTACAATCCCATTGTATTTTGCAGAGACTTTCCTAACCACAAATAACACAGCTTTAGTCGACCCGTGTTTATGTTTTCCTGACGAGCACTTTTGCTGCCAAAGTTTTTTTTTTCCTGTGTCTGCAGTGTAAATTAGATTTAGTTAAAAGCATCAGATGTATCTTTAATCTATATTTAACCTGTATTCATTCAGAGTAGATTAGCAACATCTTGTTTTTGTCTCCCTTTTGCATATCCTGCTCGCTAAACATGTTTTAATATTCAGCCTGTAGTGAACACTGATCTCATGGGTTTAAAAACCTCTGTAAAAATCTTTTAGCATTTTGGCACATATTTTGATTTAAATTCTGATGGAAAAGGTAAATTACACTGAAATTAAATTAGTTTAATTAAAAGGTTCCAACAATCATCCACTGAGCTCATGTTTATTTTTGTTATTCAAACCACTGGATTTAGGAACAAATCCTCTTTTGTTGACTTTTATTCATTTATGTCTTTTTGTTTTGCATCTCTCTGTCATTCATTAAAGGAACATCCATGTAAATCCTGATAAAGAAACAAAGCAGCTGTAGATCACACTCAGTTTCTATCTTTTCCCCCTGAATACTATAATAATTAAAATCCCTGTCCAGGTGTTTCCTGCAGCAGTGTGAGGTCAGAGGGTCTTTAAAATCAATTGATTCAAATCTTGGGGAAAAAAGTCCTTCTCAAAGGAGATACACAGACCAGTGTCCGCAGCCACGGCAGCCGGGCAGAGCCCATAATGCATTGTAGGGTGAAGACAGGTTGAGGTTTAAATCAAGGTCGACTCACCTTTTCTCGACAGGAGACTCTCCTTCTGCTGTTGATATCGTTTCCTCCATCTACATTTGAAATCCACACCTGAAAAGCAGCAAGGTCACATCTCTTTATCTGGTAGGTTGTTGAAAGGCATTCTGGGAATTGTAGCGAATCTCTAACTGAAGCTGAAGAAGCACTTTGGGAGAATGTTGATCACTCAAGAAGTGATTTCTGCACGTAATCACCATTTATCTTGATGCAGTTGTGTGTCCTTTACTGTAAAATTATTAGTATATGTTATATTTTAAAGACTTTAAACTGATAGCAAATACACTGTTGTTGCTCTAGGTACTTATTTAGCGGGATTGTATTTAGTTAGGTTTTGTTTGCTCTGACAGTCTGTTTGCATTGCAGTTAGTTGAAAGCCAAGTGTGTCGCATACAGAAGCTAAATAGTTTGTCCATAGTATGCATTAAGGTGCACCTTGTTAAACCTAATGCAGTCTGATACATGCATTCTGCAATAAATCCTTCCTGCATGGAGATTAAGATTAGTCCCTTTTGAAATTGTTCCAAAGAGAACTGTATGAACATTTTGGAGGAAGCAGATTGCGATGATGTTCCACTTTGTTACATTATACAGACAGGTGACATTCTCATCATCCTCATCTGTTAAAAAGAAAAAACGCAATTCAGACATTCATGTCCTTTTCATGTTTTAAAATGTGTATGAAGAAAAATCCGGTTGTGAGACAGCTGAGCATGGCCAGATAGACAGACAGGTGGACAGACCAGCAAAGAGCGTCAGCTACTCCTGGAGTTCAATGATCGGACAACGTTGCATTTTTTAAGACAATTCAATTGGTCCTTGCTTGTGCCCGACCAGATCAATTAATCCCAGAAATAATTGAATCAGTTCCAAATGGTCACTCAGCTCAGGTGGTCTGCCCGGTAGCTGTGTCTAATAATCAGTCCGAGTGGATAACTGGCAGCCTCAATATAGCTGAATCATTCAAATCTTGGTGTGTGTGTGTGTGTGTGTGTGTGTGTTCAGAGAGGGGTCGCTTTACTGTTCATTCACAAATTAAGTGACTCCTTCTAGTTATTGCTCTTAATTTTATTTCAGGGCCAGTCACTCAGAGACTCTTTAAATGATGGTTACCTATTGGCAAACATGTTGGATAGATGACAGTAAACGTTAAAATGTTAGCAGGTCTTCCTGTCAGATCTTTAACAACATGTATAGAATGACACACCTTAATTACAGTCTCATGATAATGCCAAATCTCTAATTTCATCCCTGAGAAAAGATTCAGTTGTATAATGTTCTATTGATGCTCAAGTTTGTGTCACTTCTTACTTATTTGACTTGAGATGTCTGCAGACATGTATGATTATAGTTATGGTCAAATTGATCCTTCCTAAGTCCATTCCACCAATGTTGCTAGGTCCGACAAACTTCACAAAAAGAAACGTGGTGACGCCGGCTGTGTAGTTTAATTAAGCCCGGTGTTGCATTGTGTATTAGATAGATTCTGGGCGTCAGGCAATATAGCACCAAAAGCTAACCTCCAGGGCTCGGAGTTTTCCTGCTCAGAGGTTAGACGTAAATAAATCTAAATAAGTAGAATCAAAACTTATATCAGGGAGACATGTAGCCTTACAAAGATGTAGCTTTAAGCCATAATCACTTCCCCTATCTCAAACACTCTTCCTGTGAAGCAGCAGAATGTGATTCAGACTCAGAATATTCAGAGAATCGATGTACTATCTTTCGTCACTTTCGTCACTTTCGTCACTTTAACACTTTAATTCATTCTGTACAATATCTTGTATATTCAAGTATTCTTCTGTATCTTCAATATTCTTCTACTGTTTTTTATTTTATTATGTTTATTTGTTTATTACTGTTTACTGTTTATTTATATTACTTGTTTTTTGAGCAACGCGGCTGGACTAATAAAGGATTATCTTATCTTATCTCATCTTATCTTAGGCTAACTGGCACTGTTAGCTGAAAGCTAATTGGCTGGTAGTTGTTATTGGCTATGATGCCTTTTAAACTACAAGCTGTTCTTTGTTGACGCTTGAGTTGTATTGGTTCTCCCTTGTGGTGGACAGCAGCAGGTGAAGGAACATGCTGAATCTTAAGAATTTAAAGTCCTGGGACTTTAAATTCACATAGGTTTATGTAAAATTCAATAGGGTTATTGATTATGAATAAAAATATGCCTGGAGGGAAGTTTTGATGATCCCCAGCTTTCTGCCTGTCTTGTCTGTTTGTATGTCTCTCTCTCTCTCTCTCTCTCTCTCTCTCTCTCTCTCTGCCTGTCTCACTATTTGTCTGTCTTTCTCTCAGCCTGTATCTCCGACTGATGTCACTCTGTATGCTCTCCTGTCTGTCGTTCTGTCAGATTGTACTGAATAATTCACTACAAACCTTGAGGGAGCTGTCAATCATTTCCGATGTGCCTGTATGAGTGTGAAGGAATGTAGTGTTTCCTGCTAGCTTCCCCTGTCATCCAATCTGTCTCTGTCACTTGCTCTCTCTCTCTCTGTTTACAGTTTATGTCTCTCTGCTTTTGCTGTTATATGTTAACCTAAAATCAACACGGGTTGGGACAGGTGGCATTGCAGGGTGTAGGGATGTTGCGTTTAAAAGTTTGAAAAGGCTGACATGTGCTTCTCATCCTCCCTTCACCATCCTCGTGTGTGTGCGTCTATGTGTGTCTGTGTGCTGTGCAGCTTAGATAGGTTTGCACGTGCTCAGTAATGCATGTTATTAGCATATGCCCTGCAAGTGGCCACACACACTCTGAAGTATGTGACTAATGAATTCCCTGACACAAAAGTATGCACATATAACACACTCTAATTTGAATAAAAGCTTATATGTAACGTTGGTCTTGCAGCCAGCGAACATCTCGTCAGTTCTAAAATCAAACCTGCAGATTCTAATGTTCCAGCAGCAGCTCTCAATTATATTGAGATTTCAAACAACATCCTACACACTAAGTAATTCATTGAAGAATAATTGTCAATTTGTTAATTCTCGTTTCATAATATATCGTCAATTATTTGTTTTGTGATTATTTCATGCAACTCCCTGTAACCGCAGTCATCAACGGTGAGACCAAACAGCCTATTACTGTGGAATTAAACACAAACTAATTAAGGCTAAGCAGTAGCAGGGTGAGAAGCTAAAACTAATGTGTTCCAATGTTTCCACTGTTTTTACCAGTTCGTTCTGTATTGCAATCCAAGGCAGAATTGTGTGCAAAGCCAAGCCGAACCAATAGCTGATTGTGCACTTGTGTGATGTCCTTTTAAAGCAAACAAAAAGTATTTAGTTTGTCAACTTGGGATATTCTTTTCAGAGTGTAGAATGATAATCAGAGTGTACGAAACAACCCAGTCATCACAAAATGTTGGCATTGTACATTTCTACAAACCATGGGATACGTTGAATAGCTATTTTTATTAAACCAAAAATGTGTTAGAAATAAGTTTCATATTGGCCTGGTCTCCTGGTTAACGTATGGTTTGGTTCAGGCAAAAAAAAGTACTTGGTTCAGGTTAGAAAAACTATTATGGTTTTTGTTTGCATAATAAGTAAACAACAACTACCTTCAGCTAATTTTATGAAAAAGCTGATGAATAATGTGACAATGTTACATAACAACAGTATCAACTTAACTAGATTAAATAAATAACAACCGCCCTTAGCAAACTTTGGTAATTAGTCAACGCTGACTTTCAATCTCACACAGGACATGAACAGCTGTCTCCTTGGTGCTTTACGCATCGCACCACCCCTGCCACCTGTTACACTGATTATTAAACCAATTAACTTTCGCTCTCTATAATACATTACTTGCTCTGACTGAATGCAATATTGTAGACATTCAACATTCAACAATTTCCAAGCAAATGAGCTGCACAAAACCTTTTTTAGATTGACGTGACGTGACACAAATGCTCCAATGGTAGAACACATAATCTATCTGGAACAACAGAGTGTTCATTGCATAAACATCCTCTGCAGAGTTTGAACCCCTCGCTGCTTGCTCCGAGCCTCAGCGCTGCAGTAATGACCCAGTTTCTTCTCAGGGATCAAGAAAGTTAATCTCATTTTACAGCCCTTTGCTCTAAATGAACTGCTCAGTCAGAATATCTCTGTTTCACCATTTTAATTATTTGATCATTATTAGCAGATGGATGGGGAAAAGCAGACTGGTGTTTTAATATTTGTTTTCTGGTGAATGGATGTTTTTATGGTTTGGGTCAGTTGAACCAGACAGAGCCAGACAGAGCCAGAGCCAGAGTGGTGTGCATCTTTGTGATCATTGTTTGCTGTTCTTTGCCATATTGGATTCATGTCCAATATAAACATTCATTTTTGTATTAAAAGACCACAAAGCCAGAGAAACATTCAAAATATGAAGAATCATATCGTAATAAATCCCTTTGTCCACAGTGCAATCTAAAGTCTCAGGGGCCTCTGTACCTGCTCAAATGAGACAATTACGGGAAACTGTAATTCTCAAAGCACCTGCAAAGTGTGAAATGCAGATTAAGTAATATGCAGACAAAATTGGCCAAGTATTGGAAAAACAGTCCAATTCACATCCGTACTGATAGCTGCACACAGTTCAGTTTCAGCATTGGGGTAAGGTAGTTACGATGGGTCCAATGCACACTTTTATGACGGGCCTAGTTACTTACTGACACCTTTATGTTTGAAAGACATGACTGCGTGCATGGTTGTGCTGAGTTTGTCAATCTTGACAGATATTGCAACTTAGCTAATTACCTTATATCATATTGTCTTGTCACATGATCACTTAAAGACTTGACATTGGACAACATCAACATACATATCATATACATATTTCTTATGGTTTATGTAGAATACGCATTCAATTTGGTTGGAGATCATTACTGACTATTTTACAAAGAACCGTGGCATGGGTTGGCCTTTCCAAGGTATTATATGGCAAATAGTACTATATTTAAATGAACGTGGTCTTCTCTCAATACACAATCAGGTGTATTAGGAATCGGATTCACTCACAAGAGTGACACATTGTTGGAGGGCCCTCTCCCTATAAGGGGTGTCACGCTCAGACTTTATGGGGGGAAATATCTTTTGTGAATCTGACGGGGCAGATAACGGATGCAAGTAATTTGCAATTCATATCAATCGGCGCAATCCATTATTGGCAGCCTGAGTGCAATAACAACTTTCATAAGGATGAGAGTGCAGCCGTATGCGGCACATGACGACCATCCTCTGAATAAACCAATAAAGTCAGTTAATCACTAATATCTCATTAGCCCATCCATACCACTAATTGTACCAGCTAAATGGCCGCAAATTACACATCATCAGTAAATTATTGACGTATAAAGTCGAGGCCTGGTTTCAGTGTATAACAGACCGATGGTGGGACGGATATAGATTTATAGATATCTATAGATGGCGTAATCTGGGACAGAACATGGACTCAGGCCTGCACAGGGTTTGTTAGTTTATCTCTGTGTGCGCTTCAGTGATGCATGTTATTAGCATGTACCCTGCAGGTGTTCACACACACAGACACACAGATTCCTCTTTCTCTTTTGGTCTCTCTCTTGCTTTCGTTCATACAAACACATTCAGACACGTTCTCCTCGAGTGTGTGAACTTTATGTTCCAAGCCCAGAGGAGCAGTTGTATCGCTGTGGATTCTAGTTTTCTCTCTGAGCTCTCTGAACTCACACTCTCTGATCTGTCTCTCTGGATTTTCCTCTGTGCGACTCTATGTGTGTGTGTGTGTGTGTGTGTGTGTGTGTGTGTGTTAGAGGAAAATCCTTCAAATGAGAGGACCTTCTTGTCTTTCAAAACTATAACACAGGGACCATTTTAGGACTTTCTAGTTTGTTTATATTTTGGGGAGTCGAGAACACGGGACACTTGATAAAACACGTGAAGACACTGTTGCTATTCATCTATAAACATGCTAGTCATAAGACAATGTGAATATTTCCCCCTCTTTTCGTGTTGTAGTGCCTCCAGCTGCACCTCTTTGTCCCCTCTTAGAACCACGCACACTGGATACTGAAGTGCTGAGGCATTGATGTCATACCAAGTTACCATGACTACTTCAGACCTGCAAGATTCCTTTCAATTCTGTTTCAACATTCAAGTTCTAATTTCGTCTGAAAAATACTTTTCTGTTATTTCTAAGAAATCCAACTTAGAGCTTAGTAATACAGCATCAGAACAGGCTATGAAAACAACATATCATCTTTATGAAGATGTTATGGAAGGCGTTTCAGCAAACAGTTGCCTATATTTACACCGTTACAGAGCAACATTGGTCACATTGGAGTCATGCTTCGTATTACCTGCTGAATGTTGATCCAATATTTACTCCTTTTAGCTCTGGTTTAGTCTCCATGCGCTCCTGATAAATATATATCTGCCACTTTCTTCACCAGCTAGCTGCTATTTGTTCTGTCTGGTGTTTTGTGCTAAGCAGCTTGTGTACTGTGGGTTTATCTGAGTTTTAAATATTTGTACTAACCTTCATCCAACCAACATATTTTACATACAATGACAACCAACTACTGTATGAAACACCCACCCTTTTTCAAGGCAAGGTTTGGTAATATTCTTCAAAGGCATTTTTGTCTTTTATTTTTTTGAAATTACATGTTGGGTTTAATTAAAATGCAGTGAGGAAACATAAAAATAAAGATCTGGGCTGGTCCCTGCCGACTTGGTGACTTCCTCGTTAGATTTAGTGACTTTTGGAGCTTGTGCTGCAGGCAAATTTCATAGAAAAACAGTTGTCAAGACTGGGCTGGGTTGTTACCCAAGCTTTAGTTTGCACATGGTGTGAAATGAAAATAGACGGAGCCCAATCTGCATCTGTGCCTGATATCTGACCTGAAAGATAATTTAGATCAGTGGTTCCTACCCCCAGGCGTAGAACCACTGATTGAAATTAAGAACCTATGGCAAACATTGTATCTCTCTATTGTATTTCATCTAACTGCATACTCTAGGCTGCAACTTGGTGCTTCTGACTAAAGTCCCTCAATCTATTGATATTTTAAATTATTATGATGAATTATAAATCAGATAGATGATAATACATGATAGAATATAACACCTGTGAGATGTGACAAACAGTAAACCTCTGGAGTCTACAGGGAACCTGGTGGGTCGGATGAGGGTTAATGCAACAGGGTGCTATTTGCCAGTATTACCAAAAAAAGTATTTGGTGGTACATCTCTGTGAATGTATCCCTTCAAGCAACATCTTTAACATCAATCATTTCATCCTTTGTTAACACAACAAATAGTGATGAGTTGAATCTTAATGTCATATTTTCCATCTATTTTCAAAACTGCTGCCAGACAGGCGTTATAAAAAAGAAGAAGAATATTTTACACACACACATTTGACACCATCAGGAAAACAATTGATTCAGGTACAACACAAACAGTTGCAGTTAATTATTTTTTTTTTTTTAATTTTATTGCTGCTAATTCACTCCAACCTAGACAGGTACCATCTCAATATCAAAATGAGCCTCAAAGCAGCAACTCTAAATCATGGTTAAAACCATTCTGCAAGATTCAACAGACATGTGTGTTTGAGCACATTTCTAACAGTCAAGACAAACCTTAGACAGATGTATAACATGGTGATTTAATTTGACACACCTTTGTAAGAAAGAGTGGAGGAGACATAAAACAGAATCAATTTGCCTCAGTCCCCTGAGGAAATTAATCTGTTGTTGTATCTCGCTGTAGATGAAGTGTCCACAGAAGCTTTTATAGCTAATCTGAATGTAATAGATTATGTTCCGTTAAGTGAAAAAAAAGGTCACCCCCTCCAAATGCAAAGCAGGGCAAAGATCATCGTTGCCAAATATAGTCCGTACACGACCTTATATATTTAGCCAAGCTAGAGGCATAGCTCTGAAAATTGCATTATTTGTCAGACCACCACTTTTGGAAAGGCTGAAATATCTCATTGGGTGGCTTGACATCTAATAATTCTGGATTTTAGACAACTCGGAGGCTGGAGTTTTCCCTGTTGAATACTCCAATCATTCTAGGTGCATAGCCAAACGTAAAAACAAACTATGGCTGACTGGGACAAACTGATGGTTTTTGTTCACACAGTTTACACACAATTGAACTCTCAGCAATGCAGCCTACACATTGTTGGGGCTTAAACATTTGTTGTCATAACTTTTGTGCAGAAAAAGATAAACTAGATTTCTTTATCTTTAAAATGGCCCTACTAAGACTACACTTTAACATGCATTGATATACTCTAGGGCCAGTCCCATGCAGGCCAAAACAATGACAATCAAAATCTTAAAATGCACAGATATCCAGTTTGTGTAGATCAAAGTTATATGAATTATTTTTGCAGCATTTTGAATTTACTGGTTGTGTTTGCTGAAGCATGAATAGAGTGAGTAGTTTAGACGGGATGTGACGAATGCCTACACTTGCCATGGGAGACAGAAAGGACCTGCCTTGTTTAGTTTGGTTGAATTGAACACTGGAGTGTTTACCTTTGTTTGGGCAGGTGGGAACACCGCAATCACACTCTGGTGCGGACAAAAAGACAACCAAACCAAGACCTTGTTGAAGAGGTTGTTTTGAATACAGTTACAAACAAAACTCCAGTACGGTTTATTTGTGGTGTGAACATGATCCGACACAACTGGAGGAAAGAAGCCTTTTATGGATTAAGCCAGCTGCTTTGTCTATTTTGTGTGTGTTTTCCAGCCACGCCTCATGTTCAAACTGTATCATTATCCTGAAGTGATAAATATAAACTGTGTATTAAATGATGTCCAGGGCCAAGATTAGCCTTGAAGTTGTTTACCCATTGTGAAATTGGAAAGTGGCACATTTCAACCAATTAGAGAGCAGCTGGTCTGCTTTTTAATGCCGCCGTATAAACACAAATCAATGTCACGGCAATATGCAACAATATAACAAACTGGTCCCGGATTTAGACGAGAGCAAGCAAACTACATGTGTAAGAACACCATTAGAGAGTCTGTTAACCTCGGTAAACCAATCATTTAACATGCTGACACCACATTTCTGCAGTTAGTGTTCATAGTGGTGGTCATTATGTTTGGAGTCTCACTCTCCACTCAAATACTGACGGTTGGAAAGTGCCCCTTGGTGCTAACTTCAATGTAAACCCACACGTGTCATTCTCTAAAAGTAAACGCTGCCATTGTGTCATGTCAGTCTAGTGACTCGTCTTAGTCAGAAGTTTATTTTGAACAGACACTATGCACGTAACGGGGGGAAACTGACACGTCGAAAACTGATGCTAGAGGGGCACCTAGAGCGTCATAGTTTGAAGCTTAAGGCCACTGACTAAGCGTTGGTATTCGGTGAGTTAGGAGTGAGAATGTGTCCACATATTTGTCTATTCAGTTGAAGGAAATTATTCGACAGCCATATCTGAAGTTAATTTAGGCATGCCTTTATAGTGATTCATTGGCTGTTACTGTAAAGGGAAATAAAGTTGTGTGTCATCTGCGTATAAATGGGAACAAAATATTGGGTCTGTGAGTTATGTGTTCTAGCGGTAACATGGAAATGGAGAAAAGCAAGGAGCCAAGGATAATCAGTGATCTTGTATGAACACTGATAGGATTTTATTTTTTTCACCCAATGCTACGTGGTATTTTTATGTATATGCTGTATGTAGGATGACATTTGAACCCAAGTCTGAAGTCAAGAATGTTTGACACACCTGTGTGCTGTTGCTGATCGCTACCCAACATGTGGGTGTGTTTTTAAACCTCTTACTGCTGCACATTACATGAGCCTGAAATGCACTGCTTCTTTCAGTGTTCATAAAAGATCCTTGATTACATTTTAAGTGTGCGATCTCACAAACACTTGAGTTACACACTTGAGATTTTCTTAGAGCATAGCCAGCACCTCTAACTCTAAGTGCATGTTTTCTTTTCTCTCTTTATCAGACCTATTTGAATCGGTGGACAAACCAGAAGTGTTGGCAGCGACCTTTTAACATAAAACATACTGCCGTATATCAATAAATGGATAAGCTGATTCAGGCAGCAAACTGTAGGTAAACATAAGTACAGCTATTTCAGCCTGCAGTCATTTTGAACTGTACGTCGTGGTGTTTGTGTCTGTGATTTACACTTGCATCTGATCAGCCTTCTCCTGTTTGTAGTGAGAAATGAGGCTCTGTGGGAACAGGCCTTATAGATCGATAACCAGCCTGCCCACAGTTCAAAGCCCTGGCAGAGTTCCACTCCTCTCTGGACTCGACTCATTGGGCCCTGAGTACAACTTTAAAGGAAAGTATAGCTCTTAGAGGCTTTTTCTTCAGGAGATGAAATATGTAAATAAGCTTATGGAAAACCGCCACAATTTATACATTACACCTTCATTGTGTTTCAATTAGTGTTGATATTATTTTCACAGAACTCCAGTATTTGGACTGGTGCTGTCCTTTTCTACTTCTCACATTTGCTGTCAAGTCGAATACTAAGAAGTCTATTTAAAGATAAGATAACACCTTTTTTTATTATGAAAGAAAACATTCATTATAGTTCATCATTCAGAGTCTCTGAAGTAAACGTGATCAGGGGTGTAAAGTCTGTCAGCTCAGTCAAACAAGGACACAAGTTGTCTTACTTTATTTAAAAAAGTATTGTCAATTGGTGTCACCTCTTCTAATTGTTAGAGCTTTTATTTTGGAACAAAGGTTTTGAAAGCCTCTTTAGATGAAATTCAAGCATCAGGTTTGACTTCTGAGCTCTTAGAAGTTTTTATATATATACTTTTAAAGACTTTTTGCTTCATGGTTCTTTATGAATAATAATAGCATTGAGCAGTTTAACTATGCATCTACAATTTTGCCACCAAGAAGAAATGTTTACAGTTACCATTGATTACCAATTGATTGAGTGCATACTGCGACCATCTCAATCCTCATCGAATGACCATCTTGAGTTCACGATGCTGCAAATGCGTGCATAACAAATTAAATGTCTCAACAGGAAACGTGCAGGGTCAGCACGTGACATGCATACAGTGTCTTTTCATAATACACTTACAATATAGGTTCACGTAGATTTTACATTTACTGACACAATAAATGTAAGTGGTTAGGTTCATAAAAAAGCATTTTGAATATTGTCCAATTGTCACCAAATATGGGAACCAAAGTATTTAATAGCACAATAAAAAATAAATAAAAAAGTCATGCTTCAGATAGATAACACACTATATGGCCAGACGTATGCAGACACATACTTCTTCTCTATTTTTTAATCATGAGGCAGTTATTCCTGGTTTGAGCGAGATCTCACTGAAGGATATTCTTAATGATACATATAAGAATCTTTTAATCTGGTGGGAAGCCTGAAACCAGAAGTGGTGGTTAATAATTACTTATAACTACTTTTAAATACTGCTGTGATATTGCAAGATGGGATTGAAGCGTTGCAGATTTCTCTCGTTAACAAGTGTGGAGCATTGTGCAGCCTCAGTGGGGGTTTCTGCTATCTCGCTCTCTGCTATCTAGTTTCTATTGTTTTGGCTCTCAGAAAACAAGTTCCTCCTCCCCTTCTGTCAGTCAAACCAGCTAAAGATTGCAAATCCTGACATGCAGACAATCACATCAAATCTGACATTTTCTTTCTGTCTTGTTTTCTCGCTCGCTCTACCAGATGTCCATCTGTCTCTCTCTCTTTCACCTCTCCTTCCCTCACTCCTCCTCCCTACTTGTCTCTCTTTGTTGCCTCGTGTTTTGTTTTCTGGGTGAAATAAAGAGGAGACGTATCTGCAATTGACAGACAAACTACTTCTTTCACGACGTCCTCTTGAGAGAACGCCCGTGTTTGTGATTTCAGACATCCTTTCATTTAAAAGAGAAAGAGAGAGAGAGAGAGATGTAAAATAATGAGTGTGTGAATGTGTTGCTTGCATGATGGAATAAGACAATAAAATGCTCATCAATAGTAGAAATCACTGTGAAAGAATAAAAAGCATAAAATAAAGTATGAAAATAGAAAAGGCAGAGTGAGCTATGATTTAAGCAGTTATTTTTTAACAAAAATCCTATGAAAACAATGTTTCATTACCAGAGCAGAGAGAGAGAAACTTGGAGGAGTTAAAGAAACAAAAAGAGGGATTGAGAGTAAAGGCAAGGAGTAATGAGACACGAGGAGCATATTCCTTAACTGAGCGCGTAACCTCTTTTTGACTTGTCCCGATGCATATTCATCTCTCTCTTTCTCTCTCTGGGATAGAGGGGAGGAGGGATACGGCGATAAAAAAGAGACATTAAGTAGGAGAGAATATCAGGTAGGGAATAAAAAGGAGCCACACAGACAGATGGGCTGATGGCCGTGTTGAAGTGAAGTCCCTTTACTGAGAGTCCATGGTGTTAAGTCTCAAATCTCCATTAGTCAGTCCAGCTCTCTTCCGGCTGCATGTGAGTGAGTGAATATGCACAACCTCTCTTCATACAACGGTTTGCATGATATCTTACGAAAAGTTCTTTTGTTGTTTTAAAATGTTCTACAACGTGAGCATTTGGTGCACCGCGCGCTCCTGTAGCGTCCGTGGTTTGGGTTAAAATCACTCAACGCGTTCTCACATCAACGCAGCAAATCACTCAGCTTGGTCAGTTGCACTAAGCTTCAAACTCCGACGCTCTTTGTACCCCTCCAGCATCATTCAACTTTGTTTTTTTGTTTCGCACAAGCGCATACACTGTAAAACATCACAGCCCTGTTTAGTTACTTCCACTTACTACTTCTCTTTAACTCAAAGAGCTCTGATAAGTTTTAGCTTTTGAACTTAACTGTTCAAGTTAAACGTGGTTAAACTTACAGTAATGCGTTGTGTTGACTTCTTTGAAATTTGTTCAAGTTAATTCAACTTGGCTCTTTAAGTTGTCAGTAAAAAAAAGAAAAAGACTGGAAAAAGGCGGGAGTGGGGGATAAAAGAACAAATGTTGTCATGTTTGAGTTTTAGGGAAACTGTCTTTTTTTAAACCATGGCCAGGTTGAAGCCTAGCCATAATCTACTGGATAAACACTGCAGATAAGTCCATCCATCCATTATCTGAACCGCTTATCCTCTTTAGGGTCGCGGGATAAGTCAAATACTTAAATTCCAATGAAAATATCAGCATTTTGTGGTAAACAAGAAAGGACTACTTCCACCGGCGGAGGGAGTCTATTAACCTGACAACCTCCAGTGAATCGAGGCGGAGCAATTCACCGTTACTTTCCACCTGCATCAAGTAGAGCGGACTGAACAGAGCTGAGGATTCCTCTCGCTTTGCTTCGGCACATGAAGGTGAGTTTAAATTATGACTTTAAGTATTTTTCTTAATTAATAGCATGGGTAACGTTAGTAATGTAACTGTAAATGTAATGTGCTTTTCAATGGTCTGGAAAGGCTAGCTAACTGTGTGGCGTTAATATTCAGCTAGCTTAACAATTTCCCTTAATAGTTTTTCCCATGAACTTCTAAGACAAATGGTTGACCTATTTTATTTGTCCTGCAGTTGATAAAACGTAATTAATGTAGAACTAGAAGCTATTGGTTCATTTTCTTAAGTGACCGCAATTTTCTTTCATTACCCGCCAACTAGCTTGTTAGGTTAGCTAGCTAGCTCGCGCGTGCTAGCTAACCTAACACGAGCATCCACGAACATTAAGCAGGCTATAGAGTCATGGCTGAGGGATTCACATTGAAGGCTGAGTCAGTGCCCATGCTTTGCTTGCTCTTTGCTTGCTCTTTGTCAGTGGGCAAAATGTATTTATTAATGGGTTGATATTTAGTTTGTATGCCAGTAATTACTTGTATTAATGCGCGCCGCGTGGTGCATGTTTGCACCCACACAGCAGACAGCATTTAGAAATGTAAAAGATTGATAATTGAAGCATAAAGTAAATGCACGTTATATTTAGTTACATCAACCTTATGAACTTACATTTCCTAGTTGAATCAAAGGAAATTTGTAAGTTGAGTGAAATCGCTTTTTCAAGGCAGCAGGCGAACTTTCGTTTGTAAGTTGAACTGGCCTGAAATGTTTTACAGTGTACACATGCTAAATGAGTTTGGGAGTGGGGGTCAGACGCCGAGGACCTCTGACCAAGCTGCGTTATCAGACACAATAGGTGAGAATGGGGGTCATTTTTCCAGAGTTACTAATATTTTCCTCTAAAGGAGTAATGTTTCATCATTTTGGAGCGTAATTACTAGCCGTAGCCAGTAGACTAGGAGCAAATATTCTGAATAAAATCTATTGGAGTAAAACAGCGTGACCACGCCCACTACGGTTCTTTAAGTTCCGTTTATGCCGCCATGAAACCTCTTGCTACGCTGGAACGAGCTGAAGGTTCATGGGACGAAAGAGAGCTGAAGGGAGTTGAATTCAATTATATATAGAATTCTAGAATTAAATCCAATTCTATATAGAATTGAATCTAATTATATATAGAATTTAATTTAATTCTATATTGAATTATATATAGATTTAGATTAAATTATATATATAATTGGATTCCAATTCCAATTCTAGTAACTATATCTTCATGTATGTTACATATGAACACTAAATAGAGTAAAAAAGTATTAACTCTAAGGCAAGGGTAGATTTTACTCTATTTAGACTGGGATTATATACCAGTGTTTTGTTGTGCTTTAAACTTCTACGTTCACATTCAGTCATAAGTTCTGCTCGTTTATTTACCTGTCATGTGCATTCAAACTGCATAGCGTGAGTGACAGGTCATTATAATTCCCTCTCTAATACCTATTCTATATTTCTGTGAAAACTGTATGGATCACAGGTCAATCACTAACGTCATGTCTCAAGCTTCAAGTGCAATAGGTGCTGAAACATAACCATGAACATTTTGAATAATGTTTTACTTGCTATGAATAAGCTATACTATTACAAGAGAGGACATTGAAATCAAATCAAATGTCAACAAATGATTTGCCAGATAAGTTATTTAAAGAGATTTCCACAATATATAAATTGAAAATGTAATCAAGACAGAATTACAGTATGTTTGCCGTATTTACATATTTGCTGTTGCAAATTAGTAGCACGAGTGCGGTGCCCAATGAGCCGATTGCTTGCCTTTGCCTCCAGTATTGCTGCTTGCAAGTTTTTGAAGAGCTGCTGGCCCAAAAAACGTGTCAACACATGACATGAGCACCCTTGGGTCCTCAGCAACAGAGCTTCTATGACATAATTGCATCCGCGAGCAATATTGTACTCGTCATTTGTGTGTAAATGCTCACAGAAACATCTATGATGAGTGAGCTGTACTCGGCTTGCCCTTCGGTGGTGTGGAATGAGGCATACAAAAAACTACTCTTACTATATAGATTAGGATATTACTATATATAATTAAAACATACTTTTCTAGAGCTTTTTTGTAAACAAGGATATTATGCCAACACTACGCGATTGATCTGTGCAGGGTGTTTTAGTGTATTCCGGCTCATGAGCCGCTCTCATGTGTTGTTTTGTTATGTTTATGAGTAATTATTGTGTGTGGATTTGGTGTCTGGTGGGACTGGAGCAAACCTTCTGCCTTTGCGTTCAGCAGCTTCTGTCTCGTCAATGCTGCCCAATAAAGCTAAGAGTCCACCCTCTTATCTCTCAGCGTGCAGTTAAGACTTTACGGCCCTTCCGGATCACACACCTTTTATGTCAGCCACAAAAAGAGAGTTTGGAATAGAATGGATGTAGGAAAAAAGCTCTCCCTATTTTCAACCTAATAAAACCTTATCACTCTCTCTTTCTCATCCTGAAGCTGTCTGAGTTTCGGAGAGTTTTTTTGACAAACATATCAACAATCTGAACATGGAATAACCTTACATTTGAACTTGAAGGCGCTAAATCATAATTCAAAGAATTAATATAGCAATTTTCTGAGTAGCGATATAGTTGCGTAATGTCTTCCTAAGCAGAGAATGAAGTTGTCCTCGCTCTGTGTTACAGCGTGTGAATGAATTCCAGTGAGTGCTCACCGTTTTTGTTTTGTTTTTCCTTCCATCATATGAGTTGTTGACTTGATGCTGGTTTTATAACGAGCTGGCACAATCAGGTCAGCAGTTCATTCTACTTTTGCAGTTCTCACTGAATTGAAGCCGAACCGATGGATTGGAGTTTCTGATTGGCTCCTATGTGAGCACAGGCGTGTGCTCAACTCAAGTAAAGTAGTTAGTCAATAAAACAAAAATATATGATGATTATGAATGTAATAATGATCAACACACACTAAAGTACTCTCACACATATAATGCAAACAATTTGTTTTGTCACTCTTGTCGTTACTCTCTTCTTGTATCCTTCTGGTCAGATATGTTTTGCCCTTTTCCCTTTATTTCTCTTTTCTTTTTTAATTTCTCTCTTCCCCCTTCCTTCTCTCTCCTGGGACAAAAAACAATGAAAAAATATGTTTGAGCTTCCTTGCTCTTCTCACCTCTCCTTCTCCCTCCTGTTACATCAATATTTCATATCTGCTCTTTTGTTGTTGTTGTTGGCTTGATTTGTTTTGGTCTTGTTGTCATGTCTTCTCTTGTTTTTTTACCTTCTGTCTGCAGAGACGTTTGCACAGAAATAAGGTGTGTGTGTTTATACGTTATATATGTGCAGTGGTCAGTCCATTATTTACACATACACACATAACAAGCCAATTATTTAAAATACACCTGAATGCATACCTGCCCACTGATCCATGCATTAATATGGAATTCACAAACACACACACATTCTCAGGATAATATAAACCTGCTGACCTGTAACATTGAGAGTCTCATAAATACAGACTACAAACACACAATCCAATAATCCCCCAAATGAAATTAGAACACAAACAGAGACAGGTGCTTGATGATTTAAAGGCTCACTTCTTCATTCAAACTGCAAACAAACAAACAAACAGAACCGTGTCCATCCTGAAACCCTCTAAAAGACGCCAATGTGCAAAAGAAAGATAGAAATACAATCAAATGAATCACATTGTTTTAAGAAAAAAGGAAAGAATGAGAAAGAATAAAATGGAGAACAGGATATAACATCAACATCACATCATCCAAAATTTCTGCAACTGGGGTGTTATCTCAATCTTGAGACTAATCAATAAAAACTACAATAAAATGTGAAGCGAATTGATTGATAACAAAGCTTTAACCCCGACTTAAAGACACAAAACACTTACATAGTCTGTTAATGTCGAGTCAGAGCGGCCAACTGTCACGCACTGACCGTGACTCATGATGTCATCTCTACTTGTCAGATTTTGCCGCTTGGGGAAGATTAATTATTTGTAACATAACCTAAGCTGTGGACGTAATAAATGTTACAATATTATAACCTCTTAGCGCACACAGAGACCTCTACTGGGCTCCATGGGTAATACGCTCATCCAACAATGAGTATGCATTCTCCCACTAGCTGTCCAAGAACATGTGTCCCTAAATCGTGCAGACCTCATAGTTTATAAGACGACTCACATCACTGCTCAACATCCTATACCCTCTTCAGGGATCAGTAAGGAAGCAACAGGGCCCCCTTGGTGGAGGGCTCCACTGGGGATTATAGAACTAGGGTTACAGTATCGTAACCTTGGTTCCAACTCATACATGCCCATTAGTTGCATTTAGCACAGGTGGCTTTTACAGTGCTTGGATCAGCCAAAAAGGACAAAGAATCTCATTGTAGCAATCAATAACACTGTCAACAACAAGACCTGACTGTTAAAACAAGTTCTTAAACAAGTCACTAGATTTCTGAAACTGCTAAAATGACCCTGACTATGACGGTTTCAAATTTGAAGTAGTTTCACTGCACATTACTGTTCAGGGAAAGTCAGCTCAAATTATATTGTAACACATTGGGAAATCTCAAAACTGAAATGAATCAAGGTTAGCTGAAAATGTCATTAGAATTCTTTTCAGAATTATTCAGATTATGGATAGCTTTCTCTTCAGAGTTTTGCTTAAATGTTCAATGCTCTATGTAATTTAGGCTATAATTTAGGCTATTCAGTTATTGGTGTTCAGGTATTAAAGGTTAATATAATTAAAATATAATATGTCTTTAAATAGTGTATTCCACAATCCCTGTCATACCAGTTAGATCATTACTTGGACAATTATCTCTAGAAAAGAGTTTTACAACAATAACTCCAATTTATCGCTCACCAGCCGTAAAATAAACATTCAACACTGCACACTAATGCATTATTTGACACACAGATCACCGGTTAAGGTAAATAGTCTGGCTTACCAACACACTATCTGCTAATATTGCTGCTTTTCTGGAGTGTCAGCATGCATCAGGTCAGTGAAATAGTACAAGGTGTCTTACTTCAGCTGCACCCTAACTTTACTTTGACAGAGCAGATTTGCATTTTCTTTTCAAAACAAATCTTGAAAACATTTTCTGACTTCCTTTGTCATAAAATGTCTTCCTCATAATCAAAGTCCCCGGCCGTGTAACACCTGCAGCTTTCATGAGTCGAAAGTGTTACATTCTTTGAACGTGAGCATCCAAAATGGGAGGCATTATGCAAAATGTCTTGTATTTCATTGCTGCAATAGCTGTTGGTATAATTGAAGCCTGCTGGGAAACCACAATGAAAGGGAAACAAAGGTCTCTTCAATTTTCTATTTTTCGCCCTCTGTTCTCTTTTTATATTAGCTCCTTACAGTAAAACTGGTGCTGACAATACAGCCAGCAGGGAGTCCGGCCTGACTGTGTCCCCCTGTGGGCAGAGCAATTAAGATAGGAAGTGACGGATGACGGTGAGGATGAGGAGGTGAGGGACAGACAGATGAAGGGAAGAGAAGGAGAAGAAGAGAAGTGGAAATGGGAAATAATTAAGACAGGAAGTGTAGGATGGATGTAAGATGAGGACAATAGAAGGGAGGAAAGGGGGGAAATGAAGAAAAGAGAAAATAAAACGAGAGAGGGCTAGTAAGGCGGACAGATAAAGAGATGATTGGAGCATAGACAATAAACTGTCCCAATTTCCCATAATCCCTTGCAGTTGTGAGTAAGTGCCCATAGAGCGATACGAGCCAGGAAGGCTTTGGTCTCTCCGCTGCAGGTCACAATGTTCCCATTTCTTCTTTTTCTCTGTTCACTCAGAGCAAAGATAACAGAGCAGCAGGCAGCCTGCGCCTGCAGCCTATACTGAGGGCGACAGCAGCACAAAGGTCAAGGTTAGAGGTTCAAATCCTCGGAGCGGCGCTGGGAAGAAGAATGAGTAACACTGGGCTCCTGCCCAGAAGAATAGATCATTAAAGTGATGTTGAACTTTGGGTTGTTGTGGACATGAGATCAGTCCATATAGTGTCAGTTGGGTTTATTAGTGAGACACACACTCTTTGTTCAGATAATCAGTTCTTAAACACTAAGAGGAAAAACGTGGCTACTTCTAACAACAGCAAAAAAGTGAGTCCTATGATTATTTCAGATAAAGTGGTTAGAAATTACTACTTACAGATGTAGAAGAAAATAGTCATAACGAACAGGACATTTAATCTTACAAATCACATGTATATGTTGGCTAAGAGTGTCTGCATGGTGTAGTCTCTCATGCTGGCAGCTCAAATGGCAGCGAACTGCAGCCTAAATGTTTAAATTGTTAGGGATTTAATCCTTTTAAATCCGAACCGAATCCAAAGCTGCATGTTATGAAGACAAAACCTTACATTGCTGTTCTCCTTTGGAAGACTGACAGCATTAAGAACACGTAATTATCATATTTTACTGCTGAAAAGTAAGTAAGAGAAGCAAGGACATGAACCTTAGCAAGCCTGGTTTCCTGAAAAGTATCTTCCCATACATCAAAATGCCAGTTAATTACATTTTGAGGCTAAAACATTGTCTTCCCTACATATCACAGGACTTTCACCCAGGAAACTGCTGTTCACGTCTCATGTGAAACCAAAAGTGTTGACTTATCTGTGACTTAAATAACATAACAGACCTTCTAATTTTAAGTCAAACCATGATGTTTATCTAAACATAACAAAGTAGTCTTGTTAGTTTTACTTTTGTTTCAATTTAGTACATGTGTTTAAAACTGCAACCGTAATCCAGGAGGCTGTATTGAGAAGTTTAGTTGGAACAGAACCTAATTTTGTAGGAGACCGTGTTGACTCTAACACAACCTCCGAGCTCACAAGGTAGCATGCTAAATTGTAAAAAACATTCTCAACCTAAGGCCGATTTAGTATATGTTGTGTTTGTTGCCCTATATGTTGGGGAGGTTGTCCTTTTGTCATGTAGAAGTTGCATTTTGTTTTATGTTTAATTGTCTTTTCTTTGAAAAACAATACTAGCAAAAAGCCATGTCTGAGACTATGTGCATGGTGATGCGAGAGTTTGATTGGCCCTTATTCATGCTTATTCATGCATATTCATGACGAAGGGCAGGGCCTCGCACCCCACCTGCATTGTCCCTGGCTAGAAGTTCCTCCTCGTCCTCAGAGTAGTTCCCGCTCACGGCAGGTTGGTTCGGAGCTCGTGCCCGTTTGGAACGAGGCTAGTTCTCAGCTCCCCGTACTGCTGCTCACAGAGTTGGCCATTTGTGGCTGTCCTGAAGAAGTGCCTCTTCGGAGTGAGCCAATTGCTTGGCTCCCTTACTTAGACATGCTGCCGGGAAGTGAAGAAAAGTTGAGCTGTAACAGCATATCCACAATCCAGCTGCAGAAGTGAACTGCAGTCAATGAGCCGCGACCTATAAAGCCTTGCTGTGGAAAACATGCTCAAGTCCACAGATTGCAGTTTGCTAGTTTATTCAGAGTGTATAAATATTAAATGTGTCCAAATAGAACCAAATCCGACTAAGCACACAAAGTGTGAAGTAGATTGAATGAGCGGTTGTCCAGATGTGCAAAGGACAGACGGACAGATATTCCTTGCTATACTATTAACATGTGGTGGGGAGTTCCTGATTTAGTTCTTGCTCTTAGGTTTCTGGGATCGTTTGGTCTAAAATGTTAATTGGCCGTTGTTATGTGAGCAGAGTGACTTGAGTTGAAGCCCTGAGAAGAGCCCAGGGAAACCCCTTTGATTCTGACCTGAGGCATTATTAAAGCCAGTATTGTCATGTTTGCTCTGAAGCCTATCTCCCCCTGCAGAAACACAGCCTGACATTTACATCTCCCTCATCAAGCCCAGCCGCCTGCTCGCTGACGAGAGGAAGAGCAAAAGAGGGAGAAGACAACATGATGAAGATGAAGACAGTGAATAACAGTGAAAAAGAGAGAAAGCAACTTACAGAGACTGAGAGAATATAAAGAAAGAGAGACTGACAGAGGGGTGGAAAAAAAAGAGAGATTGAGAAAGAGATGTATCCAGAATACAAAGCAGGAGATCCAACAGAAAGATGAACAAAAAGACAGCAAAGGACGAGACGGGAAACAAGTGCACGTTACTCACAGAATGAAAAAAAAGGAGGAAGTGATGAAAAAACGACTGAAAAGAAAGATGAAGTGAGATGAGCAGGAAGATGGACGAATGTCTATGGATGTGTGTGTGCTAGGGGGGTTGGAATATAAAAGATAGAGAAATAAATAAAATATATGGTTGATAGAGTTATTGAGAGTGTGTCTCTATAAACTGTATATGAGCATATGTTCTATAATATTGACTCTGACCCAAGAACACACACACACACAAACTCGCAGTGACATTTTCAGCATAGATGTGACTCCTGGCTACAGATTCTCTACTGTCAGCAGTATCACACTCTGTGACACACACACACACACACAATTCTCCCTTAGGCAATAACAGCGGGGGAACATCCACATCTGCTCTGTTGAATGCAGGCGGCAACCTCCAGTTTTGCCGAGTGAAGCCGATGCGGAAGCGTCTTAAAACCTGCATTACCTCTCCTGACCAGCAGGGAGCGACTCCTCTTTTTGCAAAAATAAATTGTCTGGAAGTCTATGTGAAAATGACGCTACTTCTCACTTGATTCATTACCTCTGTAAACATTGCAAACATGCGTTTTATGGTTGCAATTGCTATTTTCAAGTCTTCTTTAACACAGCAGGATGTTTATTCAGATAATTATAGTCCCGTTTAGAGTCACCATAAAGTGGAGTATGCTTTAGGGCGTTTAGAGCATCGCTACATCGTTCCTCTGCATTCCAAGCTTAGTAACCTCCATTGATCGGACGCAAAAAAGCCAAAAAGGCGACGACTGTATTCCAAGATGGCGACGGCGAAATTGCCGAACTCGACAAAAAACACCAAAAGGTGACATCACAATGACTCGATTGGGATTTGGGTTCAAATATCTGTGGCATTACTTAAGTACGTCAATTCTGTAACCAATGAATCGACGTTGATCTCTGATTTCAGTCTGGACATCCAACCGACCTCCTACCATATGCAAACTTTGTCACACTTTATAGTTCGGCACTTGTCCTGGCTCACAATTATGTGGGTTATACATGGATTATTGTCCTTTACATTACATAGCTATACCTATGGACACCGTATGAGAACAGCCTGTAATGTTGCTTTGTGTCTGCCTGACATCATCTGTCAATGTTGTTTTTTAGTTCAAACAAAAACAAAAGCTGGTAAAATGTTTTAATGTCTCGTTTTTAGGCCACTAAGGGGGAATATAATCACAAACACACACAGCTGACACATTAACACCTTGTGTATATGGTGAATATGTTAGGCAGTGGCCTGTTTGCACACCCAGCAAACATGAAGTTTATTCTTGACCACAGTAAATAAGCATGTCTGAGTTTCAACACATAGTCAACTTTATTGTTTTTTTCAGAATCTCTAACCTTCTATCCTGTGTTAATGGGTTTAATGGAGGGTTTTCACTCAAGTCAGCTGCCTGCTGGTTTAAAGATTGAGCTAAAAGAGGCAAAAGAGTTCCACAGAGATGCAGCGAGGGTGATAATGGGTTCTTTGCGACAAGAGACCTTGACATGTATAATGTAGTCGTTTGATTTATTACTACAATCAAAAAAGTATTGATTTTTGGAGCTATCAACCACTCCACTACCACTCTGTAAGACCAACATTATTCCATGTTACCACATTATATAACCACATTAATTTAAATTCAACTGTAGCTTTAGTGAAGAGACGCAGCTCTACACACACACACACACACACACACACACCCGCCCATCAAACTGTCAGCCTTCACAAAGAAATTCAACCCACTTCGCTGTGTTAGAAATGTCTGCAGAGAACTCTGAACAAACAGGACGCCTCAGATATACAAATGCACACACTCACAAACACATCAGGGAGTTGAGTCATAGGAGGGGAGGAGTGACTGTCAGAAAGATGGATGGATGAAACAATGAAAATCAATGAACTGTGTGTGTCTGTGTGTGTGCACAAGAGAGAGACACGTTACATCCAGTGCGTATGACAGATGAAGAATTGCAAAGTGAAGCTGTGTGTGTGTGTGTGTGTGCGCGTGCGTGCGCGTGCGCGTGCTTGCGTGTGAGATGCAGAGACTGAAATGCTCAACGAGTTTTTCTTTTTAATTACCTTCGCTTGACCACAGTTTGTTTCCCGGGAACAGAACCAGAAAATCGCACACACACACACAGACTCACACTGATAGAGGAACCACATTGATGTTATTGGAGTGTGAATTTCCTCTGATTGAAGCTGATAAAAGACATTTTCCCCTGATTTGTTTAACACAAAGTTCTTGATACTCTACCCATCGTCTATAATATCGTCCACCGGTTTATCGTCTGTGAAGCGTTGTGGTTCTTGTTATTAGCTCACCTTCTTTCTCTCATCCTGCATCATCCTGTTTGTAGCTCAGTCTTTCTCCCCTGGGTTCTTTAGGATGTTGTCATCCAGGTGTAAGGCGAACCCTGCAGAAGCACCTGATAGCTGGGGCAGCACCCGTCTAAAAGGTCATTTAATTTAAGGAGTATTTCACTCGAAATATGTCTTCTCGGTATCAATGAAGCAAAACAACTAATTAGTTTGAAGGTTTTGTTCAGGTGGCTAAATATGTGTTGCTGGTTGGACAGATTTCACGAGGTATGTGACACATTCAATATGCACTTTGAAAATGACCAAAATGTATGCCCCTTCTTAACCTGCACCTCCCTCTCTAACCCCTATAGCAGAGAGTGTGCAGGGCAGAGGGTTGTTTCATGAATGTTAGTCTAATCTGCCTGACTATTTTTTGACAACTTTAGCAAAAGAAAAAGTTTCGGTTAATTACTTGAGATGAAATCAGACAATTTCTCATTGTTTGGTCTTTTCTTTTGATCATGCATCTGGCATTCAAAACAATAAACTGGTGTCTTACATAACAGGCCAATGCATTGTTTGGATTTTTGGAATCAATAAGTGCTGTTGGGCTTTTTTCTCGATGTAAAATGGGTTTCCTGTAAAGTCTTTTTTTTTAGCAATTCTTACTCTTTGTCCCCCTTTTCAGTCATCCTCTCTCTCTCTCTCTCTCTCTCTCTCTCTCTCTCTCTCTGTGTGTATGTGATGACTTGCAATTGTGTTTATTCAGAACAGTTATGCATTTACAAAAACAAATGTAACATTTGCATACATACATACTTACTATAGAAACTCTCACACACACACACACACACACACACACACACACACACACACACACACACAGATAGAGTCTCTTCCTGGTCTATTCATGGTGCGTATTCCTCATTAGTGTCATTCAGGGTTATTATAATGATATGAATGGACTGGCAGCTGCTGCA
The DNA here is from genome assembly GCA_023566465.1 of Cottus gobio. Lineage (NCBI taxonomy): Eukaryota > Metazoa > Chordata > Actinopteri > Perciformes > Cottidae > Cottus > Cottus gobio. The sequence continues at coordinate 10,637,617 of CM042215.1, read as the reverse complement.
GCAATAAGGACTCTTTTCGACTCATTCACTCACCCGTGTGTGTGTGTGTGTGTGTGTTTGTGTGTGTGTGTGTGTGTGTGTGTGTGTGTGTGTGTGTGTGTGTGTGTGTGTGTGTGTGTGTGTGTGTGCATGTGCATTTTTGTGTGTGTGATCAAGGAAGTATGGAGGAGTTTGAGGGTATTTTTTGGCACAAGTGGGTGGATTGAGAGGAAATGAAGAGGGGAAAAAAGGTGAGGAAAATGTGTGGGAATGTGCAAAGATAAATTCAGGGTGTGCAACGTTTTGTGTAAAAAGCGAGAGCGAGAACAATGCAGGCACTGTTCATGCATATGGTTCGTTATCACGCATTCTCTCGTATCCCTCTGCCTCTGTCTGTTCCACAGAGTTGTCTCTTTTTTTCACCTGTTTCTCTCCACAATCTTTCCCCTTCATTTTGCCTCTCAAATTAGAACCCCCTCCCACCTCCTCCACGCTGCATTCCTTCCCTCAGACACGTGCCCCATTTTCAATCTCCCCTCCCTCCCTTCCTCCCTCTTTTTCGTCGCGCCTTCATCAATCCTTTTATCTCTTCTTGTAAAAATCTGATTCGGTATTTTCTTTGGGGGGGGAAGAGACGGCGTTCACCTCCAGCTGTGATCTGGCCAGTTTTCAGCTGCAGCACAGACGCCCTCGTGGGTTTGAAGAAGCTGCAGCTTGGAAACTTTATCAGAAAGTGAAAGGATGCAGCAAGAAGACGGAAGGAAAAGGATCATGGTTCATGCCAACTGATGTCCTTGTCGGAGTTATTTGTCTTTGGCCATCAAACTATTCAAGATCGACTACAATAATGTCGTATTTAACTAAATAATTGCTTAGAACTGGAAACATGGCGAAGCCACAACAAAGTTCTAAAGGGTAAGAACAAAGAAATACAGGTTGTAAACAAGCCAGCAGCTTATCCAGAATATCTAAACCACTTTATTTGGAGGTACTCTCCCACTTCCTCCTCTTCTTCTTCCTCCTCTCTCAAAGCTATGTTCCTTTTTTCAGACACATGCCCCATTTCCCATCTCCCCTTCAAAAACTCGCTTTGTTTACCAAATCTGAATTATCAAAGAAAATGTACAACTTTTCACCAAGGAAATAACACACACTTCCTCTTACCAATGACACATTGACTGCATATCCAATAAATTGCAATAAAACTGCTCAATTCAACACACTGAGGGGTTTGGCTGCTACAGCCGTGACAGCTTATGGTGGCTAATGATAGAAAACCCTGCTGTGGGACAGACATTACTGACATTTGCTGACTTCATGACTCTTCCCATTTTAATATTTAGCATTTTAGCTGAATGCATTATTGCATGATTGTTAACTGTTGCAGCAGAGGCCATTGCATCTCTTGAAACAATATGAGTGCATTCAATTCAAGCTGCTTTCCCTCGTAATCCATTCAATGAGGCGATTTATCAGAGCAAGTTGAACAGAGTCTAATCCAGTCTGATTCCTTCTGGTGTGGTTTTTAATTCCTCTAATATTGCTGCTGGTTGTTTTTCTGATGACTATTTGTAGCGTGTGTAGCGTTGGCATCACACATGATCACGAAACCACCACAAATGCCGTAAAACAGGGAGGAAAAGGTCAAATAGGGACCAAACAGTGAGAAACAATTACTTTATAATCCATCTAGTCCAGTGGTGGAGGAAGTATTCAGAGCTCAGGCCAGAAGAAAAGTCACGCATTCAATTATCAAAAGAACTCTTTATGCAGAATGCTGCATTTCAGAATAATGAATTTAACTTTATTAGAGTATAATTGTTCATGGATTAACTGGTAACCATCACTTTAATATTGCAGCTGGTAAAGGTGGGGCTTATTTCAATATACACCTGAGTAGTTTCATCTTGAATAACAAGTGACAATAAAGTAATTGATTAGAATGTGTATTAAAGGTCTGAATCTGCAGAGAATAACTAGTAACTAAAGCTGTCAGGTACATTTAGTGGAGTAAAACGTATGATTTTAAAATATTATATGCAATTAAAAAAGGAAATAATATAAAACACAATTTGACTAAAGTGCACTATTTGAGTAATTCTACTTAGTTTTTTTCCACCGCTAATCAAGTCCATCTCCCTTTAAAGCAGGGCTATTCATTTGGCGGCCCGCGGGCCACAAGCGGCCCAGAAGAAACCTCAGAGTGGCCCAGCCCGTGGTCCCGCAATAGAAAGTATAAAAGGGAAAATAGGGTCCCGCCAGCGATATTTTTTCCCCCACTATGGCCACGCCAAGACCCGCCCTTCAATAGCATTCACACACTACTAGATAGATTTTTAGATAGATAGATTCAACTTTATTGTCATTACACATGTACAAGTACAGAGCAACGAAATGCAGTTTAGCATCCAACCAATTGGCCAGGTGTCCATGTACAGGTCCTATCCCCTGACCAATCCCCTAACCCTAACCCCAACCAATCGAGCTGCTTCGTAGGGCGGGTCTTGGCGTGGCCATAGTGGGATTGGTAATTTTGCGTCCCGCCAAAACTACCAACATGTAAACAATGCAGAGCGTGCTGTGCCGGTAGTAGCCTATCAATATGTTTTTCTCAACACTGAAACGTAAAATTGACAATGAAAACCGTCAGTTTAACCCTGCCTGGACTGACAAATACTTGTTTATTTTACCGCCACATCCAAATGCCAAACCGATGTGTTTAATTTGTAATGAGTGCGTTGCAGTACTCAAAGATTACAATCTGCGGCGGCACCACGTTGAGAAACACCAGACTTTCCGCAGAAATTTTCCTGAGGGATCTCAAGAGAGGGCTGCAAAAGTGCAGAGTTTGATTGCATCTTACAACCGGAGCAGTGTTACCATGGTACGGTCATTTACAGCCCAAGAGAGAGCTACCGCAGCATCCCTTCGTGTTTCCTGGATATTGGCAAAAAAGAAAAGGCCATTCACAGACTCTGAAACCGTGAAGGACTGTATGCTGGCCATCGTGGATGAGGTGATAAATGACGATAAAATTAAAACAAGCGTGGCATCTGCTTTAAAAAACGTACCCCTGTCAGATACTTCCAACAGTCGGAGAGTTGAAATTCTTGCTGCAGATGTGTATGAAACGATGTTAGGAGACCTGAGGAAAGCTGACTCTATGTCTATAGCAGTAGATGAGTCCACAGACAAAACTGATACTGCTCAGTTGTGCATATATGTCCGTTTTTTTGACGGCAAATGCTTCCGAGAGGAGCTGCTCACCCTACTGCCGTTAGAAGGACACACAACTGGCGATATAGTCTTTGGGAAAATTTCTGCTTTTTTTAAAGACAATGCTCTGGATATGAAGCGTGTGTGCATGCTTGTGACAGATGGGGCGCCCTCCATGACAGGGAAAGTGAATGGTTTGGCAGCACGTTGGTCCGCTGTAGCACCTCAGTTGATCTCCTTACACTGCATTGTGCATCAGGGGGTGTTGTGCGCAAAACTAAGTGGGGCGCTCAAAACGACAATGGACAGCGTGATGGCTACAATTAATTTTATTCGCTCCACATCAAGCCTCCAACACCGCTTATTCCGCATGCTGCTGTCAGAAATGTCTGCTGAGCACCAAGACCTGCTTTTGCATAATGACGTGAGGTGGCTGTCCAAAGGCAAAGCACTGGAGCGTTTCTGTGGTCTCAGAGAGGAGATCATAACTTTCCTCCGCAGCAGCAAGCAAAAAAAGGCAGAAACGCACTTGAGTCGCATACTGGACGACAACTTCATGGCTGATGCTTGCTTTCTGAGCGACATATTCAAACACCTGAATGATCTCAATTTGGGACTACAAGGCAGAGACAAAACTGTCATCGACCTTGTGGGACAGATGCGCGCATTCCAAGTTAAACTGGACCTTTTCGCAACTGATTTGAGCACAGGCCGAATGCTGCATTTTCCGACACTCCGCAAATGCATCTCATCCCCCGCACAAATCACGGATGTGATGACAGATTTCATTGCGAGCCTGAAAAAGAACTTTGCTGGTCGATTGGATGGACTTGTTCTGCCCACAGAGGTGGCCGTTTTTGCCAGAGACCCGTTCACTGTTGCAATAGAAGGGGACTTATCCGCCAGAGCAAAGGAAGTGGTCCCTTCCATTGACGAGGGGAAATTCACACTCGAACTTGTTGACATGCACTCATCTGTAACCATGGCACAGGAGCTTTGCACTAACGGGCCTGTAATGTTTTGGACTGATGTCAACGTACATCAGTTCCCTAACATTAAGAAAGTAGCGATCGTCATGCTCAGTATGTTTGGATCAACGTACACATGTGAGTCAAGTTTTTCACACATGAACTCCATAAAAAGCAACTCTCGTTGCTCCCTGACTGACCGTACTCTCCACCAATGTCTTCGGATTGCATTGACAACTTACGAGCCTAAAGTCACTGCTCTCGTTCAAAACAAAAAATGTCACTTCTCCCACTAAGTCAGCAGGGTAAATGTAGCCTACCTACATCAATATAATGTGGGATGTGTAACAAAGGCATGCATAATCACACATGGCGGTGATTTAAAATATGTTCCCTCAATGTGCAGTAGTACACTTTGTGTAGTTAGTATAGTTGTGAATACTGTGCACTTTTTATTTTTATGCACTTTGAGATGTTCCTGCATGGGTCAAATATGAGCAAGATGTTTATTTTATTTCAAAAGGAAACTTAATGTTATTGCGAATTGCCTACTGTGCACTATTTTGTTTTATGCACTTTGTGATCAGATAGGTCAGATATGTAGCCTAGGTAGGCCTAGGCAAGAGGTGCCTAGGTCAGTTTCTTTTCTTTTGTAAGTGGAAAAAGTAGGAGCTACCTCAGATTCTGTTCAGTTAGCTCTTTTATTGTTTTCTATGCACCTTTTGCTGTGCAAACTGACCAAAGTTAAAAGAGAAACAATTAATAAACCCTACATGTTTTTCAATAAATTTGTTTGTGTTGGTTTTAAAATTTGTCATTACGAGCTGCTTCGCCGCTGAAATGACTGGCCCAACTAACCTTTCTCGGTTTGATAATCTGGCCCAACTGAATTTGTAATTGAATAGCCCTGCTTTAAAGCTTCATTTGCTCCATTTCAGTGCACAATGTACTGCACCATGTCATCCAGACTTAGCTTCTTTTCTTTGCTGTTTCTGCTGCGGTACAGGTACATGCAGAAATATGTGTTATAAGAATTCATAAGGTTGCCTAGCAACACAACCTTCATGGTGGTTTGCCTGTCGCTCAAATTTGATCTCATGGGAAGATGCATGATCAGCACGTCCCTTTTAAGACATAACTATGCATTTTAGGCTCTTTACGTGTCATTTAACGTCCCGTCTTGCAGTTGTAACCTTGTGCTTTATGTTAATAACTTAAATAAAACTTGTTAGTTTTCAGAAACATCCTGGTTTTGGTTGATCAATATGTCAACGTTTGACATATTGACTGAGCATCTGATATTGCAGCGACCTGAAATGACACATGAATATTGATAACATGCAAAAGGACTTTACAAATTGTCATGTTATTCATACGCCATTTGGTGAGACAAGATTTAAAAAAAAATGTAAAAAAAGAAATCAGTGGAACTCATACGTGTTGGGGCAACTGAGCCTAAGGGTCTAAATCTTAGGTTTAGCGTTTTCACCAAACCTGAATAAATATGACAGCAATAATGGATGAAAAGTGATTGATACATTTAAGACACGTTTTTTTTGTTTTTTTTAATAGAAGCCTTAAGAGCTGAGTGGCAGAAACCTGATAAGTTGATTGAACTGTACCCGTCACTAAAGTGACACAAACATGAACATTCAGACTGAAGCAGAACAACAGAGAGATGAGCAGTAATGGCTTCTGATAGCACAGAGCTGACAGAGATGATAATGGTGTGTGTGTGTGTGTGTGTGTGTGTGTGTGTGTGTGTGTGTGTGTGTGTGTGTGTGTGTGTGTGTGTGTGTGTGTGTGTGTGTGTGTGTGTGTGTGTGTGTGTGTGTGTGTGTGTGTGTGTGTGTGTGTGTGTGTGTGAGAGAGATGTGTTTGTAAAGCGGTTGACGTTAAGATAAAAAATAATAATAACTATGTTGGATTAAAAGATGTTTCACAAATCTGCAGTTCCTGATCTCAGTGTGTCTTCACTTTCAATTATGAGAATCAATCTCTCTTTGTCAGTTGGCGTAGCTCCTGCTTCTTTTTTTAACAACCAAATCACTCCGAAGCCACCAGAACGCCTCCACTAATCCTGGCCGGACATTTCACGAGTATGTTTCCAAAATGAAATCAGCACCTGCTGAAAAACAAAAACTAAAGAAACAGCTTCTTGTAACACCCTCGTTCAGTCACATGTAAGAGGTGTAAGAAACGTCGGGTTGATTTTATTTATGGAACTTCAAAACGCACTGAATCAAAACGTAACTCTATTTTGAAAAGGAGAGAACTTATTAAACTTAGTTCTTAAAAGACAGACACACAACATGTGACATAACATTTCATTGTGGAATCTTAGAAAGCAAAATCACAACAGTACTTACTAATTTAATTAAAATTCTAACAATGACATGAAACCACCTAAATACAAAAATAACAAAAGCATATAAAATCATACATGTCAAACTTGAGATTTCTAAACCACGACGTGTTGGTTTCTGGGGGCTCAAAAGAAACATTGTATATTTATAGCTAATTATAGACATTTTGGTGACTTTTAAAGAATGACAATTACTACACTTCAACTAACACTCTTTATTATTAGTCAACTAAGATGTCTTTACTCGATAGTAATTATTTCATGCTGAATGACTTATTAATTATTATTTTGAAGAAATTGTAGTGTGATTCTTTGTGAAAACTCAGTCGTAGATCTTTAGATTAAATCAAACAATTTATTAATGTAAGATATTTTTTGGGGAGAACAGCCTGAACTGCCACATCATTTTTATCTATCAGTTACTTTATCGTCAGGCGAGAGTACAGCATGGTCCCTCTGGTGTGAGCTTCTAGGAATCTCTTAAATAAAACCAGATATTTTCAGTCATTCATAAATGTTTTGCCCTGCTTGAGTATTTCCTTCCCTCAGTACTCTCCATTATCTCTCCGTCTCCAACTCAATGGCAGCACTGCACTCTGGACCAACGTTTCCTCGTACAATGGTTTATGATATCCGATGTAAAGGTACTTTCTGATGAAAGCCAACAACACTTAATTTCATCTCGTTATATGCACACGATCTTTTCAAAATAAACTACCATCTTCACAGGAAACTCAGTTAGGTTTAAGAAAAGCTAGAGAAATACTCAGTCCTTAACCCTAGAACACTAACGTTGGGTGATTTTCCCCCGAGTGATCGTCGTTACGTTATTTTCATTGTGTTGCTTTTGTCTGAGTTGCGTGGGTCCTTGTGTAGCTTCATGCTGCTCGCTGAAGTTCTTGAAGGTGGGCGTGTCTCTCTGCTCCAATCCCTGTTCTTTTCAACAGGCACCCTGTAATGGTTACTTACAGATACTGGAACTCACAAGCACGACTCAGAGGCAGATGGACAAGCAAAAGTATTTTACTGGAGTTTCAGGCAGGGTCACAGCCGGGAGGTCAATCGAAACAGGCAAACAAATTTCGAGAAGGGGCAGGCCAAACCCAGGGTCGACAGGACAGACTAAACGGGGTCAGAACAGGAAGAGCAGGCGTAAGCTAAAGGTTTGCTGGAGCGTTTGGCACTAACGCACCAGACAATCTGGCAGGGGACAGGTGCAAGCCAGGGGATCTAAGTGGTGAGGGACTAATGAGGGAATGGGCTGCAGGTGAGATGGGCGTGAGGACCAGGTGAAGGGAATGAGGGATGATCAGGTGTGATTGACAGGATCTAAAATTACATGAGTTATTAACCAGGCAGACAGAATAAAAACACTATATATGAAGGGGAATTCGTGACAGTTCGGGTAAAATATACCCGGCGTTAGTGATAGAGGGTAACAAAGTTCATAGCTCCATTATTTATGTTTTTAATCATGTTTCATTGATGATTCCCTAATTTTTCACCCGATTTTTAGCCTTTTTTCAGGGTCCCCCCATGATACCTGTTATAAGTTCTATATGGTAAAATAAAAGAATAGGACTTCAATTTGCCTTGTATAGTTGTATTTTAATATATTTTGATGAGAAGTATATTTTATCAGGTACATTATATTGGGTAAAATATACCCGACGTTAGTGATGGTGTCACTATTTTTAACGTTAGTGTTCTACGGTTAAGCAAACAAACCACTTAGTTGGGTTTAGAAAAAAAACAGCTGTTGTTTGAGTAAAAATACCAATTTAAGTGCCGTAACTAATTATGAAAGTCACGTGACATTGACTTCTTGTTCCACACGGGAAGAGAACAGCGGCCTCCTGGCTGACAGACCGGTGTTCGTTGGACCCATCCACCTCCCTGAAAGCTATTTCATGAGATTTTCAGGTTTGGGCGACGAGGATTTATTTGAGGTGAATGTAAATGAGAAACAGATCTCCATGTTGGCTGAAATGTGGGTCAGTATCCATGGCGACTGTTTGATGGGGGGAGGGGGATGAAATTTTGTGATGCTTAAAGAATTTTACGCTGAACTGTGGCTGTGAGTTGGGCTTTCTCTCTCTGTGTGTGTGTGTGTGTGTGTGTGTGTGTGTGTGTGTGTGTGTGTGTGTGTGTGTGTGTGTGTGTGTGTGTGTGTGTGTGTGTGTGTGTGTGTGTGTGTGTGTGTGTGTGTGTGTGTGTGTGTGTGTGTGTGTGTGTGTGTGTGTGTGTGTGTGTGTGTGTGTGTGTGTGTGTGTGTGTGTGTGTGTGTGTGTGTGTGTGTGTGTGTATTTGCTGTATGCTGTTGTGGCGATTTTCAAGCATCTCCAATGTTTCACCAATGACGTATTTCCACAAAGGAGATAATCGAGTTCTATGTAAAAATGAAAATATGCCAAGAAGACTGTTTGAGGCAGGAAATATGACTACTGCCTGAATACAGCCTTCCTGAGTGTATACTTAGATATTTAACACATCACCCATCTGCTTTCAAACAGCCTCCCTCCGGTGCTGCTGAGCTCTTGGCTTCAGAACGGTGAATTCGTCTTCTTCGCTCTTTTATGACCTCATTCAAGACTCATACCAGCGTTTCTTAGTTTAATCTCTTTTACTACATGTCATTTAAAAAGTCTGCTTCAGGCTGGTTGTGTCATTGCGTCTGACACCTGTTGATGTGCTGCAGTGCGTTCATGGGCTGTGGGGACAAAGAATATCCTTTGAGAATAATCAGAGGCTACCAAATGTATGTATTGTTTCCCAGAAATGTATGTATTGTTTATTCTGATCCCGAGGTTAACTGCAGTGACATAACCAGCAATTAAATGTCCTTCTAATTGTACTTGTTGTTGATCATGAGTGGTATGTAAATGTGGAAAAAATAGTCCCTCACTAAAATCATATTGTATAATACTAAGCCTTTTTATTATTATTAAACTACTATGTATTTGCGACTTGTTTTTAATGATTATGGCCTTCAGGAGGAACTATGTGCTCGAACAGTAAGTGCGCTGAGAGCCAGGGGCATGGTGGGAAGTCAGAGAGTACTGAGAGACGCACTAACACGTTGGTTGTGGGTCTTTCTGGGTTATTTGACATTAACAAGCGTGTAGTGGAGAGCACATCAGTTTTTCACAACAGGCTCGGGGAAAAGAAAGATAAGGGTGGTGCTAATGCTCTGGACCAAAGAAAGAAAAATGTTCAGTTTTATTCCAGCATTTTCAAAGCTTGCACTGATTGGCCTGAGGGGGGCGACACAATCAACAGTTTAATTGCCATTATGTCGGGCAGTTTATCTGAAACTTCAGAACCCCCTCGTTCCCACTTCCTTCTGGCTTTTTCAAAGCTGCTCTGATTGGCCTGAGGGGGGGAACGGCGTTTATTTACTCATTACTGATTGGCCGGGGGGGTGCCTGCATCACTTGCAGAATGATGAAATGTTTATTCTGACACGAATAATAAAAGAAAATACACATCGCAACCACAACGCATACACACACTTCCTCTGACGCACACAGACACTCAGTCTTTGTTCTTCTCCCCTTTCGCTCCGTCGTTCAAATACACAACTTAAAATCTCTCTCTCTCTCTCACACACACACACACACACACACACACACACACAGCTCAGTTGAGTGGCTATGTGGGACAGCAGCTTGGGGATAGACAACTGAACACTTTGAGTGGCACATGGATATTTATAGCGTGTGTGTGTCAGACAGCAGGTGATGGGTGCTGACTTAATAGCAGCTGCAGATTTAGTGTTCAGTATATTTGTGTGCCGGTCTTTACATTTGTGCATGTGCGTGTGTGTGTGTGTGTGTGTGTGTGTGTGGTGTCTCGGACTCGCTGTCCAATATAGCTTTTCCCAACACACCGCTACCATGGTTACGCAAGGATATAAGGTGCCACCGAGACATTTGAGCATGCGCGCTGCCGATCACCTGGTTGTCGCTCTCTCTCCATCCACACACATACACAGACACACACACATACACACAGACACACAGGCAAACACACACACACAGACACAGATGACAGATTGTGATCAGTGAACAACCCGCCATTTTTTCTTCTTCTGTCTGAAAGTGACACACAGCAGCAGTTAAAAGTGCTTCAACCTGCACTAATTTAAAACTATTATCTTATTGACAACATCAAAGTATGCTTTTACCCCATGGATGAATGTAGACACCAAACTAAGTGTCTTAAGCTGCAGTTCCCTTAATGGCCACTAGATGTTGCTCCAAGTAAACATGAAAAAAGTGAATTATAAAAATACCCACATTTTAAAAAATATATTGAAATTATTATTATTATTACAAAGCAATTTTTTTTCAGTTGTTTTTTATATCAGGCCTGTAAAGTGAAATTAAATTATTCGTTTTTTTTGTTGGGCTCAAAAGGTGCATTTTCAATCACTTACACTGGAGCCATAGCTTTATAGGAATCCAGCTAGGCTAGGTGTTCATTATTAATTATAGCAACATCTCTGTCTTATTTTAACAACATTTTAAAACAAAAATCAGGCATAAATGATTTGATGAATCAATCTAGATGCATGTCACTTGTTGCATTGTCATCTAAATTCACATGATATCCATTATTGCAATGATTATTTGGCAAACATTTCATACCAGGAAGCAAAGGAGCACATAGCATGAAAACAAAACCCGTCCCTGACCTTCAATACCTGCAGCTTCATGACATTCCTGCTGTTTGGTACCTTGCAGATGTACACGGTTCCGCTCATTAGCGCCCATATTGTAGACTGTGTGTCAATGCAGGAGTGACAGCAAAATGAATCAATGCACCGCTCGTGGTGAATCAGAAAATGAAACTCAACCTGAAAAGACTTTTAATCATTTCAACTCCCACAATGTGGATATACAATGTCTTGACAAGATGCATAAACTTGGCGTTTTCAGCTCTCTGCTCCTGCAATTAAAAATCTGTCGTGACACCAACGTGTACAGTTGATGTGATGATGGTTTTAGATCACTGAAACATGTTCAAACATCTCAATACAACCAGCATTTGACATTCAAGACGCATCAGAGCTTTGAAGCTGAGTTATGAAACATATTTAAAAAGTAGCTGTATGCGTTGCATGTTTGTCCTGTTTTGAGGAAATTGGGCCACACAAAAATTGGGATAGAGCAAAGAAAATAGAGGATATAACACAACAGTTTCAGTATAAAGGTTTTGGTTAAGAGCATCGTGGTTGAAGATATTTTCTTAAGACGTCCAATAAAAACCATCCTTTTTAAGTGAAATGATTTTGTCTTTTATGCTTTCTTATACACTATCTCTCAATTTAATGTTTTTTTATGTTTTAATCTTTTTAATTCATTTGGGTCCTTGTGAGATTATTTTAATTTATTTTGTTCCATTTCTGTTCTTTTCATGTAAGTCAGTTTGTACAAGCAGCTTCGAGGTGAATGTGATTAAAAAGCGAAATGACTGTTTTTAATAAACTCGTCTCGCTGCAGATGAAGGTGAGGACGAGTGGGAAGGGAACAGCAGTTATTTCATCAGCGGAAAACTGGGAATGATGTTGAAATGTTTTTGGGTTGACCCTTAGCTGCAGGAGGCCAAGCAGAAACTCAGCCTCCTACGGTGATTAAATGTTGTGAAAGTAATGACCTTCAAAATCTGTGGAGACACAGCAAGGAGAGGAGAGGAGAAGAGAAGAGAAGAGAGGAGAGGAGGGGAGAGGAGAAGAGAGGAGAGGAGGGGAGAGGAGAGGAGAGAAGAGGAGAAGAGAGGAGAGGAAAGGAGAGGAGAGGAGAAGAGAGGGGACAAAGGAGGAGGAGTGGTGCCCTTTTTTACCTGAAGCAAAGTGGTGAAAGATGAAAGAAAGGAAGGAAATATGGAAACTGAACAAAGGAGGGTAAGGGGGAAAGTGAGGAAGGATGGCAGGGGGAAGGAAGAAAGGGAGGCAGACAAACAGATGAGAGGTGGTAAGGAAGGTGAAGAGCATATTGGAGGAAGGAAGAATGGTGAAGAAGGAAAGGTGGGGGAGAAGGAAAGAGAAGAAGGAAGAGGAAAAAAATGGATAAGGCAGCAAGAGGCCCCCACTTTACCGCCCTGTTCTTTTGAGACCGCAAATCCCTGTATCTCTGCAAAGTCTTCTGTAATGCAACATGGTCCAAATACGTATAATTATTCTTATCCACCCCGGGCATATATAGACCGGGTATGTTGGAGTTTTATTTTTCTAGCACATTTAAAGACATACTCTCATTTGAATCTGTTCAACTGTCGGTATAGCCGTGTCTCAGCAGTGTCTCTGCAGTGCTCATGTTTTTTTGTCCTCTATTTTTTCAACAATGTGTGCGTAAACAGGAGGTTGATGGCTAATAAAAACACAGAATAATATATTTAATCTACATTTGGCAACCAACGTAACAGCCAACTTTATGCATTACAGGAGCACAGTTGTCAGGACTGAAGCTCTTCAGGGGCCCAGAGGCCTCTCTTTCTCCACCAGCCTGCAGTGGGATAAAGAAACTCATATTTACTCATATTTCATATGTAGCATCATGTAGTGCTGGAGTATTGTGTTAAGTTTGCTGTGTTATGTTCGAAAAAGCAAATGTGTGTTTGTGTTAGTTTGCAATGTGACTGTTTAGAACATGGTTTTGTGTCATTTTGGCAATCCAAAACATTGATTTATGTGTTGATATTTCCATAAATCGGAACACAACAAGCTGGAGAGCTGTTTTTATCTCATTCACACTTTTTGAAAAGAAATCTGGCACGGAAAGAAAATGTCTGATCCCATATATTCAGCTGTAATTGGCCCACTAGTGGGTTTTATTTTTCTCCATTTAGAAGAAACAGCCATCATTAAACACCTGACCAGTTTGAATAGCCAAAAAGAAAAGAGATGAATATATACCACCATAAACGAGAGGAGAGCAAAACAGAAAGAGAAGAAAGGAAAGAAAGATGCAGAGACAAACAATAAGCAAAGAGGGAGAGGAATATAGAATTTGGCTCTGAGCATCCATCTCTCTTTCACTGCCCCATTATCGTCTATTTCTCCCTGTGTAATAAATATCTTTCCCTCCATCCATCCTGCTCTCTCTCTCTCTCTCTGTCTCTGATCATTCCATAAACAGTGATTGATCAGCGCAGGCAGCAGCTCACCGATCATCTCCTCCTCCATTCCTCTTTTCTCTTTCCCTCCATTACCTTTTCTTCTCTCCCTTCATTACCTTTTTCTTCACGCCATAAATCTCCTCTCTTTTCCTCTCCTTCTCTCTCTCTTTGGTTCCTCTTCACCTCCTTTCACCTCTCTTTATCACTTCTTCACGTCTTTCTTCACCTGGTTTCTTTTGGTCCTTTGCTTTTTTACCTCTTCATCCTTTTCCCCCTTCCCTTCTTCCTCTTCCCTCCTGTCCTCTCTTCAGGCTCTTCTTCAATTTGTCATCTCCTCAGTTCCTTTTTCCTTTTGATATTCTTTCAGTTTAGTTTTTTCTTTATATTTCCTTTGGCTTAATTCCTCCTCCAATCCATTTCTATTTCATTAAATTGTATTTTCTTAACTCTATTCACCTTCCTTGATCTCTTTCTCCATCTTTTCCCCCCTCTGCTTTTTCCACCCTCCTATCCCCTTTTCTTTATGTCCTTGCATTTCTCCTTTTTAATTCCCATCTTTCTTTCTTTCCTTTCCTCGCCCTTTTTCTCTCTCCTGTCCCTTAACCCATTGTTTGTGTCTTCTCTCCTTCTTTGCCCTTTTTCTCTATTATTCCTCCTCTTTCTTTTTCATGTTCCCTCCTCTAGTCTCCTTTTTACTTTCTTCTCGTCCTCGTTTCCAATTTTGTATTTTTTCCTCATTTAAACCCTCTAAAACCCACATTAAGCTATAAGCACCTATATGTGTTTTGCCTAAAAAGTGCCATTTGTTTGCAGTATAATGAAGTTTGCTCCAGTGTCTGTTTAGCTTGTCAGTCTCTGCTGGCAACATGTATACTGTCTGTTCAGAATGGATTTCAGTGTTCACATGAAACGTATAGTTTGCGCTCATACACATCAGAAAAGATTGCTTGGCTTAGGAAGAAATTGTGGTTTGGTTTAAAATATATAAAATAAGAACGAAGTTTCACAGGACGTGAACAGCGATCTACTGGGTGATATTCAATTCAATTAGAATCATCATGACAGAAGTTATTTCATTTTTCCCTACTCCATAGCCCACATAATCCATCACAATTTGGATTCCTTACTGGTCTCACTGCAAAAAAATCCTCTTCATCTTCAGAATAGCCCGACTCAGGCGCAGATTCGTCGTAATTTTTCCAAAGCCTCATATATGGCCTTTTTTTAATAACTTCTTGCAGTGGATTTATTGACTGAAGTAAAGTGTTCACATGAACAAAAGGGGGATTGGCGGTAAGCACTGTTTCTCTATTTCAACAGGAAAAGAAATTGCATTTCTCGAGCTCAAACCATTGAGGAGTAATGATGCTGTAAAGACACTGAAACACGAACATTGGGATCAAGATGACAATAATAGATTTCTAGATCGTATTATAATTGAGATTACGTTTCCCTTTAACCGGTATATCTCTGCGCTCTCTCTCCCCCCCCCACCCCCCCTCCCTCATTTTCTCCTTGAAGTCGTCACACAGCAGAACGACGGCTCTGAATTTTGTACAACTCCTGAATGACGGATTTGAGAGAGAGAGAGAGAGAGACAGAGAGCAGCAGAGAGATAAAAGATCAAACTTGAGCCCTTGAGTCAAGTGATAACATCACCCGCTTCTCACACACACACACACACACACACACTTTCCAATTAAACACTCCCATCGCTCGACGTGATCTTATCTGATCAGCAGCTCGGCAGCTTTGGCAGCAGCGATCAATGCTCGTTTGCCTCCGTTGTACACACACACACACACACACACACACACACACACATCATGTCCTCTCTTCTGTCTCTCCTTGCTCTCTCTACATCATTTGTTCACTTTTTCCTCCTTCTCATCTTCTCTGTGTCCTTTAGCGTTTTTCCATATTCAAACCCTTCTTTTCCTTTTCTTCTTCTGTCCTCCCATCACACTCGCACATAATCTCATAACCTCATTTTTTCTTCTTCTTCTTTTCTTCTCCACTCTGCTCTTCTTCTTGTTGTCTTCCTCTCGTTCCTCCCCTCACACGCTCCCATAATCTCACATCCTCCTCTCTCTGTGCTGGGTTTCTCAGTGTGGCAGTCTAAGTAGGTCGGTGTTGACAGCTGAGCTCTACACAGACAGAGAGGCGACATTATTTCTGCTCTGTGTGGGCTTCCACACAAACACTCACTCACTGTTAGAGGCTCAACCTCTTTGCACTCAGTGTACAGATCTGTGGGCAGATCTAAATCGCCTAAACCCAGAGGACCCTATGAGCTGGATATCAGGTCCAGGCTTTGTAGTTCTCCTTGGCTCCACGGCAGTCTCCACTCTACAGGTCCTGACATCCATGCAACATTTAGCTGGGACCCAACTGGACCTGTTAGGACCTGAGAAGTTGACTTATGAGAGGCTTAAACATTTAGAATAACGATGGAGATGTTCCATCGTTGCTGAGCTGAGCTCGCAGTAGACCACAAAAGAATAACACCTCAATCACTTTTAATTACTTCAACTGGTGCAATATAAATACATTTTAAAATTTGTAACGTTTTTTTTATTCTGTCTGCATATATAATACTGCTATTATATATGTTTTACTGTTTAATTACTGTTTTATTGCTTATTTATATTACTTGTTTTTATTTTAATTTTACTATGTGTCTCTTGCTGCTGTAATCCTGCAATTTCCCCACTGCAGGACTAATAAAGGATTATCGTATCTTATTATATCTTATCTTATTGAATACTGAGTTTTTGAAACGATCCCTCACATATATAGCTATGTTATACATTAGCAAAAAGCCTTTGAGGATATAGTTACGATAATAAAAATTAACTTTTTCTTCAACTTCTTTGAACTTTCTTTTTTCTTTTCTGTCTATTATCATAAACCAATACACCACTAACACATATATGAACGTATTATCTATGTTCACGAGGGTTTTCTGTATATTATACCCGTTGAAACTATTCAAATAGACCTTGTACTTGTGGAGATAATCACTATTTAGTGTCGGCACTATTTTGCAAAAGAATGTCTGGTGTTCAAAACACCAAAATGCAGATATATATTCTTCAATATGGGAAGTAAAACGAACAATTTGTTTTGCCAGAGCACTGCTTCTAGTATTGCATGTGTGTGTGTGTGTGTGTGTGTGTGTGTGTGTGTGTGTGTGTGCTGTAGGGTGGAACAGAGCCCAGGGCAGTCCTGTGTGTGTTCAGTGTGTTTAATTTTGAGATTTTTGACAGCTGCATTATTCACAGACTAGCAGGAGGTTGACTGTTCTAACCTCCATCCACCCACTGCAGGGGGCTTGTCATCCCTGCTGGGGTGTGTGGGGGGGAGAGGGGGGAAGGGGGGGGGGGGCAGCTTGTGCGCCCGCCATGATGCTGACACAGTAACGTATGCCAGTGTGGCTCCATATCACCAGTGCATTTTTAAATATTCAACATCTTTAAGCTGCTTTGAGCACCAGTTTACAGGTAAACAAATAAACACCTTAAAGTGAGGCTGCAAGCCCGTCATCACATATTTTACATTTGCCTAATTTTTCCCAATTACATTTGTTGTTGTTGTTGTTGTTATGCTAATGACACTTGATGGCCACGAGACACACTGTAGGAAAGATGAGGTGAAACTTAAAGCTGGGGTAGGCAGTATATACACTGTAAAAAAAAAATCGTGAAATATACGGTAAATTACCGGCAGCTGTGGTTTCCAGAACTTTACCGTAATAAATAAAGTGACACCGTACAAGACATTACGGTATATTTTTTTGCACCTGTAAAATTCACAGTTGAGAACTGTCTTTTGTTTACGGTAAATTACTATAAAGAAAACGGAAATATCATAAACGTGTTTACGGTTATTTTCTTTAGAAATAACAGCTATGTTATAAACGTGTTTACGGTAAACTATATTTAAAAAAACGCACTTATACTGTAAACCTAATTACAGTCTTTTTCAGTTAAAAACACAGTACAGCTGTATGATATTTTACGGTGCTTTATTAAAAAGTTTAATTTAACGGTAAATTACCGGCAGCTGTGGTTTCCAGAACTTTACCGTAATAAATAAAGTGACACCGTACAAGACATTACGGTATATTTTTTTGCACCTGTAAAATTCACAGTTGAGAACTGTCTTTTGTTTACGGTAAATTACAATTAAAAAAAGGATATATCGTAAACCTGTTTACGGTTATTTGCTTTAGAAATAACAGCTATCATATAAATGCGTTTACGGTAAATTATTTTATAAACAGCAGTTATACTGTAAACCTAATTACAGTATTTCTCAGTTAAAAACACAGTACAACTGTATGATACATTACTTTATTGAAAAGTTCAAATTAACGGTAAATTACCGGCAGCTGTGGTTGCCAGAAGTTCACCGTAAAAAATAAAGTGAGAACGTATAAGACATTACGGTATATCTTTTAAAAACAGCAGTTATTCCGTGAACCTAATTGCAGCCTTTCTCAGAGATAAACACAGTACAACTGTATGAGTTACGGTATTTTATTAGAAAGTTCAAAGCAAATTGAAGGCAACTGTAGTTGCCAGAATTCCATTGCAAAAACATATGGTACAACGTATAACGTATTACAATTGGTTGGCATACATTTCCCAGTCAACATCAGGAAATATTAAATAAAACGTATTGTAAATCAAAATACAGACCATCGTTGATAAACCTTAAGAAATAAAACATTTTCTGTGAAAACCAGGTTGATCTGATCTTATAACTTGCACCGTATACTCACAAAGCATTGTTGAGATCTTGAAGAATCAGCATGTGGACATGAAGGATTATTCATGAATAAACATGAAAAGGTTAGCCACTTGCCCCAAGTTGATCAAGAGTAACGAGCCGCTGTGTCCAGACTTGACTGAAGAGGGCACCCAACATGGTATAGTCTCCACAGACCCAAAGTTCAGGAAGCTGAGCGGTTCAGGACGTCCTGCTTGAGGACTTGTATCTTGATCATCAAGCGTTCACTGTGGATCGGGATGATCCTCTCTGCAGCACAAAAACAGAAACAAAAGGCAAAGTTAGATTGACGCAGCGCTTGAGCATGATGCCTACACAGAGAAACATTCATTGCCTTATGGTGTTAAACTGAGCTTAACTGACTTAGAAAAAAATAAAACACACCTTTATAGTTAATACAAATAAATAAGTATCAGGTCGAATGTTAAGACCGATCTTTGCGCAAAGGCATAAACACGTTAAATTTCTGTAATATTGCAGCCTACAGATGCCTCCACTCAAGAATATCATCAAATTTCACATAGTTCATGTTTTAAAAACCAGGGTAACAGCACATCTAATTAAGGATATAAATAAAAAGAATGTTTGTATTTTTTCAGATTCAATAACATAGGACTTTTAAATGCCTCTAAAAACAATAACACAATTATTGATGCAAAAAAAAAAGAAAAGCTGTTGTGGAGTTGTATGGCATTTTAATAACTAAAAATACTCAGTGTGCAATAGCTAATACCCCTTTGCCATACAGGAGACCTAGTCCAATGGGAAACAATGCCCCTGCATTTACAAGACAGTAGACATGAGGGTATGTCCTAAATCTAATGACATGTTACTGCTACATGAAATTAAATTTCAGAGTGATATCAGTTCAGAGCACAATATATATATTTTTTTACTAATGCAAAACTATCTTACAGTTTTATGATTTCTTCTATGTTTGCATGAAGCTGTTGTCTCGGGCCCTGGCCCTGAGAATGATCCATTATGTGAAGTTATGTTTGAGTTGTGCTTGTTATAGTTTGCTGAACTGAACTATATCACTGCTTACCTCTAGTTAGGCCTTGAAAAGACTGGTGTCTGAGTCATTGGTCCAGAGTGAAGACAGGTGAGACAGAATCGCATACAGATATGGCATGATGTTCAGGAAACTGGAACTTTAGGCAGGTGTTGTCATCATTTCTGCTAGAAGACACAAGTTAATCTGGTGTTTGTTGTGGGCTGACATGATCCTCTCTACAGCCAGAAAAAAAAAGACAAAATAGAAAACATTAACAGTAATAACAGTAACAACAATACCAATAATATTACTTTATATAGCACTTACACCGTTGCAAGGTTATTCACATAATACCTTTTGTATGTACAAAATGGTGAGAGAGTAGAATAAAATATTTCATAAAAAGACAAGTATGCAATGCCTAGATTTATGCAGTGTTTAACACTAACAATACATGTATACACTGTTTGAACATGAAATGGCAGCACAGTACTTACAGAAATAGATGAGTCTAAAGCCTTCTTTTGTTAAATTAACATAAATTGAACTTTACAACAAACTTACCATATTTATCCTTGACAAAACTTGGATCCGATGATACGGTTAGACTAGTAGAACAGCAAAGAAGGTGATGAGGTCCATGTGAAGGTCCAAGCTTGTAGTCGTAATCAAACCTGAAATAAAGACTAAGGAGATAAAGGAAGAGAGGAAGACATCTTCCATAAAAAAAAAAAATCTTCTCAAGCATCAAATTTCCTCTTTTCAATGCAAAGGTTGTAAATTAAATTTACACTCACGTGTCACATGTTATCATTGCAGTTTGATTTCCGGTGGGCTCTTTTCTGCAGATCTTTTCCTCGGTCCACTGTGTTTCCTGTCTCTTTCTCTCTCTATTTCTGCTGTTGAGTAAAACACAAATGACATCTTTAAAAACAAAAAATGCTTGATTTTGGCATTTAAATGGATTAGAATCGCACCGTTTTTCTGGGTGTCATTAAGGCCAGCAAGTTGTTCCCATCCAAGTCCACAGCCAAGTTGGATTGCAAAGCCTGAAAGGTGGCAGGAACAAATGTATTACATTTTACAAGATTAAAGTAAATATTAATTATCTGTACCAACTGGTCTTGCATAAATTTAAATACTGACTCTGAGGGAGACATCCTCATCTGATAATGTGGGCAGTAAATGAAGATCTGAACATGAAAACGTGTTTGCATCCACTCACTGGACAGCTCACTCGTCTTCCACACGGAGCTCCTTCTCAGGAGCTGTTAGCTGTTTTGTGTCTTGACAAAAGCTTCACACACAACGCTACAGCGCATTTATAAGCGGTCACGTGGACAGCCGTCCAGTCAGTCACGTTAACAGACAGTAGAGATGTTAATGTCATGCCTCCGGTATAAATTAGCTTTAAACCTTCATATCTAACACATGTCTGCTTGCAACCAGCTTTAAAGCACTTAAATAAAAACGTGGTTATTAGATAAAGTATGTAGCACGTAGGCCCTCTGTGTCTTAACCGACCTGCCACAGTAATAAACCTAACCTATAGCAAAGCATTACATTAGCTAACCTTTGGTAAAGTAAGCTAATGTTAGCTAACGTTTAACACATAAACCTATAACCTACGTTACATTGACGATGTTAAAGAAAAGTAAACACACTCAACTATTAGATAACTAAGTTAACTAAGCTATCTTGACGTCCAAGGCGACACAGAACTGCAGAGAACCAAGCCTCAAATGTAAATGTAGCTAAGCGCGGCTAACGTAACGTTAGCTCAACCCCTTACTGGAGAGGTTAAGCTAACGCTACCGTCACCTGATGTAGACCGTTCAAGAAAGCGTTTACTCTCTGACAAATACATTATGTTGGTATTCTTACCTCAACAAGAGATGTCATGTTCCCAGGGGTCCGGCTGTTGTTGCTTCAGTGGCGCTTCGTGAATCACCGGAGAAGAAGAGCTGCAGCGCGGCGCGTAGATCTGGCGCTCAAACGGGTTCAAAAGTTCAGCCTCCGATCGTTTTATTTTTTTTTTAATTGCGCTGTTGGTTTGATCACTGACACCTGGCCCTCTCTACTTTGATCTCTCTCTCTGTCTGGCTGTCTGTCTGTCTGCCTCTCTTTGTGAACATTTGGTCTCTGAAGGACATTCTGTGTTCAGTCAGAGACAATGCTATTAGGTTTAGGTTTATTTATTTGCACAATTCAAACAATAAAATAAAAAAAATTAACAAACATAAGAGAGATAAATTAATATCACTGTGCTGGAAGATGCAAAAAGCCAACTGGTCTTATTTGAAGCCTCCATCTATATAATATTATAATCTTTTACAAAATTGCAAACATAAAAGGAAATATGCATAAGATAGACAACAAAAGAAAAAAAGAAAGAAAAGAAAAATAATGTAATTGTGTTGAGTGTGTGCATGTGCTTGCATGTGAAAGTAAGCATGGCTTGTTCAGGGATGTTGGGTTATACCCCTGTGGTATTTCCTAAGCAATAGGAATGATAAGTGAAACATCTATAAATGTAGATATAACAGTTCAAACAAGAAATAAAATAAACACTAATACATAGAACGCTTACAAAACAGCAATTAGAATTCATTTTAGGCAATTTTTGAAAAATGTTATAGAGGGACATTTCTTTGTTAGGTGGGGAAAGTTCCATAATTTGGTTCCCCTAAATCTAATAGAAAATTGACCTCTGCTTGACGTGTTGAGTATGAGTGAATCTGTGAATTGACTTTGAAAGAATATTTCTGTAACCTAAAAGTATCTTGTACATAAAAATGCAAGTTAAATAAATATTAACACCATAAATAGTAAGAATCTACAGTTTGTGAAATAAAGGAGAAGCTGAGATGTGTGAACATGTTTTGCAGAAAAGTAGGAAAAGTACTTCCCCAAACTATATTACAATATGAAATATAAGGATAAATTAAACTCTAATAAATAATAAGGTTGTATGGTTCTGAACTTTAAAACTGTAAACAAAAGTGATTTAGTAATAAAGATATAAACAAAAATCTATCTCTGTCAGCCTCTCTCTCTGTCTGTCTGTATCTTTCTGTCTGTCTGTCTGTCTGTCTGTCTGTTTCTCTCTCTCTTTCTTTCTGTCTCTCTCTCTTTCCCTGTATGTCAGTCGGTCAAATCAAGAGAAAGTGTGGTTTGAAGGGATCTTGAATTTAAATGGTGAAACTGTACATGTCATGTCTGTGTATAAATATAATGGGACCGTAGTGACAGTGAGTTCATTGGGACATTGACACAGGCAGGAGATACCTGTGTTCCTGCCCCATGTGGTCAGGTTATTTACTGAGACAGGCACCTGTTGGTCGTTAAGTATCCAACAGAGATGAAAAGAGGGGTGGGGGATGGTGTGAGATGCATTTTATGCTTTGCAAAAAAAGTATGCAAAACAAGGAGAACTTATACGCAAGGTTTCCCTCTCGGTTGTTAGCACAGTAGTCCGTACATTTAACAGTGACAACATGTATTTATTAAGAGTTAAGAATGTAGAAATTACGGTATCGATTTTCTTTCATATTACGGTGTATTTCCGTTATTAGTACAATGCTTAATGCAATTAACAGTGACAAACTGTAACTTTTACAAGTAATAAATGCAAAGATTACAGTGTTGGCTTTTAAATTCATCTACCAGTATATTTCCGTTATGAGCCCAGTGGTTTGTATATTTAACAGCGACTAAATGTATATTTTACAAATATTATTTGTAAAAATTACAGTGTTGGCTGTTATATATAATACGGCCTATTTCTGTAATCAGTCCAATAGCTAGTACATTTAACAGTGACAAACTGTAACATTTACAAATAATAAATGCAAAGATTACAGTGTTGGCTTTTAAATTTATCTTCCAGTACATTTCCGTTATGAGCCCAGTGGTTCGTATATTTAACAGCGACAGAATGTATGTTTTACAAATATTATTTGTAAAGATTACAGTGTTGGCTGTTATATATAATACGGCCTATTTCTGTAAACAGTCTAATAGTTAGTACATTTAACAGTGACAAACTGTAACATTTACAAATAATAAATGCAAAAATTACAGGGCTGGCTGTTATATTAATAATATTTTATATTTCGGTTGTTAGCACAGTAGTCCGTACATTTAACAGTGACAAAATGTATTTATTAAAAGTTAAGATTGTAGAAATTACGGTATCGATTTTCTTTCATATTACGGTGTATTTCTGTTATTAGTACAATGTTTAGGGTAATTAACAGTGACAAACTGTAACCTTTACAAATAATAACTGTAAAAATTACAGGGCTGGCTGTTATATTAATATTATTTTATATTTTGGTCGTTAACACAGTAGTGCGTACATTTAACAGTGACAAAATGTATTTTTTAAAAGTTAAGATTGTAGAAATTACGGTATTGATTTTCTTTCATATTACGGTGTATTTCCGTTATTACTACAGTGTTTAGGACAATTAACAGTGACGAAATGTAATTTTTACAGGAAATACATGCATAAATTACAGTTTGGGCTGATATATCTATTTACGGTGTTTCAATGTGATAGATATGGAATATAACCTTTTTTGAATTAACGGTCTTTTACTGTTGGGATTTAACAGGTTTTCACCGTAAATTCTACGTACTTTTTTTACAGTGTATGTGGTATCATTGGGCCAAAATTCACCAATAACTTGTAATCAAGATGGAATCAAAAATGAATACGCTGTTCATGACAATCTCTAACAAATGTACATAAGGATAACATGATGAAGTGGTGACTTTTTCAACATAGGCATACAACTGTGGGGTGGTATTTTTAGTTCATTATCATTATTTGAAAGTCTGGCCCTCACATCGTCTGCCTAGAAATATCCTGGCCCTTGGACAAATGTAGTTGATGACCCCTTCTGTATTGTGTAGCGTCAGCATCGGTGCAGCAGACTGAACATGGCACCACCCTGAGCGAGCTCTGGGGGAAGGAAAAAAATGGCACATCCTCCAGTCGCCAAATGCACCGTAACATTTATTTATTTATATATACATATATTCTTTAGTTATTGCACAACATCTTCCAATGTGACTCAGCCAATCAGAAGTGAGAACCAGCACAGTCTGTTTCATAAGAGACATTGTGGATGTATGTGTACACACACAGAAAGACAAGCACACATACATAGAGCGGCAATAAATGCCACTGATTGCTGGCGCGATAATGAGCAGGTTGAGAGTCTCTTCAGACTAGTGATGAAGGTTAAAGAACTCTCTCTATCTCTCTATCTCTCTCTCTCCTGTTAACAGCTGAAAGATTCACCGGTTGTGCAGAAATGTGCAGAGTCAACTAATAGATCAGTGGCTCGTTAAAAGCCTGGTGCTGGTACCAGTTCATCACCGTGGAGACTGACGAGGGGGAGGGTCAGAACTCCAGTCGAGTCTTTGATCAAATGCACAACGAGTTATTAATAAACATCTCTCTCTCTCTCTCTCTCTCTCTCTCTCTCTCTCTCTCCCTCCATTTCCTCCCCCTGCTCTCCTTTCTCTCTCGTCAATGGAGGATTTACAATAATGGCCTGGCTGTCAGTAATGTCACTGCGGTTAATATGTAGTTAAAACATCAGAAACCATACAGAGATGCCATTAGTCTTGTGAGCAGTAGATATCAAAATAATCATTATGAAATAATTGAGTGATTTAACATCATAACAGCCTGCTGGTGCCAACTATCCACTTCAGTTATCATCATAGTTTGTATTATATTCTTGTTTGCTCCGAGAGGTAAACAAGTCATTAATTATTCCTGACTCTAATATCTGTTTTGTTTACTTCATCTCTCGGTGTCTTGCGTATCCTGATCAATTTCAAGTCAATGAGCCGTAATGATGAGAAAGCTGAGGGCAGTGAATTGATGCCTCAACAGTGCCAATAATTATTATAATCATGATTGTAATTATAAAAAGGGAAATGCTCATCATTCAAACGCTCAGAACATGTGCTAACAACAACATAACAACCTTTAATACAGATAGTCACATGATGACGTCTCTTATGTTTGCTCATCACGTAGTATTCTCTTCAGCAATAGTGACGCTAACGCTCACAGTGGGACGAACCAGTTAGTTGGACTTTGTGCTACATTTGGTCCAGTTTGTGCACAACTTTCCCAGAACTTTCTGGCCAACATCTCATTCCCAAACCATGATCAATAATTTTATAACAGCTTTGGCTGTTATGGGAATGATTTTAACTGCAGGGATTGTCTCCACCAAATATGCATATAAGTATACACTACCACTACACTCTTTGTATTGATGTTTTTCTTCTTTCTTTTATTGAAAGAGGTAAAACAAAAAGCTAGACGCCAAATGTATTATTTACATTGGAAATATGTTATAGAATGAGAATACTGTTGGAACATCAAATTGGTTTTCCACTCCAGAAAAGCGTAAGTTACCTGACTGCTGACTGGCTCAGAGGAATCTCTGTCTCTTTTTCTGTCCTTTCAGTTGTCAGTCTGGTTAACCATCGTACAAGTTGCCATATAGTGTATCAATAAAGCCTTGGTTTTGTTATTTCAAGTATTGCATTAAGCATTTTTAAAGCATTTAAGTTATTGATTTATTTTGTAAGTAGCCATAGAAGAAGCGCAATAATGTACAGCAAAATTTAAGCGTGAGCGAGTCTTGAGTTTTGGTTGCAATTTTAATGGTAAAGTAACCATGAGACAAACGTATTGAAGTGAAAAGTAAAATGTTTTCGGCAGAAAAGTAGATGAGTTGAGAAGTAGACAGTTCCAGAAAATAAAATACAAGACACGTACCACAAATGTGTACTTCAGTACAGTACTTACATTCCACCACTGCTTTTCTGAAACTACACTGAACATATTTTAATTTTGAGGACACGATAATCCCACAGCTTCCTGATTGGACCGTGCTGATGTTAAAAGAGATGCTGGTTCAGTTCAATTACAAATCTTTGACTCCATTTCCTTTTTGCTGCTGATCGCTGCATTTCTGTCGAGCTGTAAAATGAATTTTAAGGCGATTTAAATGAAGTTTGTGTAACAGTTTCATTGCTTCTGTGTCTCCTCAGGTTCATTCTTGGCTCAACATCACACTTGGCATAAATCCTCCAAAGACTCTACTCGTTTCACAAATGTTCAGGGTCTCAGAGGTCCAACTGGTGCCTTGTAGATAGTTGCCTTGAGTGTTGGCCCAGAGGAAAGGAAAGGGGAGGAGGAATAGGGAAGCAGAAAGAGGAGTGACGAAGGGAAGAGTAGAGAGGAGGAGACAATTCGTATAGATTGTATAGATTGGGAGCTGGAGGACGAGAGAACGCACGAGGGAAGAACACAACATATTGGTTGGGGAGCGAGAGAGAGAGACAATAGCTGCATGACATTGGAGAGAGAGAAACAACATAAGAGATAACAAGCAAGGGAAAGGAGGCAGAAAAATAGAAGGATTATGATTAATTCCCAGAGAAAACATACAAAAAAAGGTAGAGGATGAAAGAGAAAAGCCCCCTCAACAAGTAAGATATACAACAAGGGATTGTTAGAAAGAGTCTAAACGGATAAATAGCGATAGGACAGTGAGAAATGTGTCAACACAGGTACCGAAAAAAAGAGTGGAGGAATAAAACACATCCAATTCTAATAGACAAACAAAAAAGAGATGATGAGGGAATTAAAGGGTAACCAGACTTATACTGTGCCGCCTCCATGTAGTACACTGTGTGCTTACTCTTGTAGGTTAGTGTTGTTACTGGAAATGATGGCCGCAACACAGCTTCTTCTTCTTCCTCCTCCTCTTCTTCCTCTTCTTCTTCCTTTGAATGGCAAATTGCAGACATTTGACCGCAATTCACGACCGACAAAATATTTGCCTGCTTGCATTTGAATGGTGCAGTGTTCACTGGAGCAAAACACAACAGCGTCCATTTCCACAAGATGGTGGTCCCTACACATGCACTACATAGCCAAGATGGCGAGGGTGGGCGTCCAGAGTGCCCAGTGTTCCCCACTCTTTTTGACTGTTGTGAGTACACCAGCCGGGTACTCATTGTGAATGCACTCACAATAGTAAGTGTGGTACACATCAATTTGTTGTTGTGCTATTTCAGTGTTGACCAAAGTAACTGACCCACTGAGCCATCAACACTGCCGTACCGAACCAAAAAGGACGAAAAGGAGAAATAATGAAGAGACAGAGATAGAAGAGTGAAAGTCCAAAGAACAGATACAGTGGTGGAGATTAGGACCGAGACAGAGACACATAGGGATTGAATGGAGGAGTGCCAGTAGTGCATGGACAGCAAATTATTTGCAGGGATACAGATTTCCAGGCTGCCTCGTTGGCCTTCCTGCCTGTCTGTAACTGTGTGTGTGTGTGTGTGTGTGTGTGTGTGTGTGTGTGTGTGTGTGTGTGTGTGTGTGTGTGTGTGTGTGTGTGTGTGTAGGTGCGCATGCACAGAATGTGCATGTGAGGCATATTGTGTGTGTATGTGTATTAGGTGTGTAAGACAGTTTGGATGTCATACTTCACGTACACATGTGTGTGTGTGTGTGTGTGTGTGTGTGTGTGTGTGTGTGTGTGTGTGTGTGTGTGTGTGTGTGCGTTTTATGTGTGTGTGCATACACTTCTGGGTTATTTTTATCCCTCTATTTAAAATCTGCTTGAAATGCAGAAGCGCAGGAAGTGAGTGTCGTCTCACTTTTCCTCCAGCGAGCTTCGTCTCTCCTCATCCGTCCTGCTGCACTTCTACTGTCTGCCATTTCTTTCACTCCCATGATGCCTCACTCTTTCCTCCAACACACACCCACACCAGATACATTTGTTTTACTCCTCCATCTGAGATGTGAGTCCTTGAAATCAAGCAACGTCTACTTGACGAACCCACCATCACAGATTCTTACCTCAGAGTGGTTTTCAGTCATTTTCATTTTTCAAACGTTACAAACCCTTTTTTTTCTTTTTTAGATAAGTGCACAAAAGTGCCTTGAAAGAAGAAGGCTGGTAGCTGGTAGCAGGTAGAATCTCTGGGAAACAGTGAGTGCACTAAGACTATTTCTGCAAAAGAAGCTAAAACATTAACACTGCAGATTATCTTTTTTTTTTTTTACTGATCAAGTTCCATGCAAAAATTAAGCAGATTATGTTCAGTAATTGAAAGATCTGCCTCTAAAAAATGAAAAAATATAAATAAATAAAAAGAACTGAATCAAAATTAGATTTAAAGCCAAAAAAACTTTCATTCACTTATTTTTATTTCCCAAATACTTGAATTTTCAGGTCCTTTTCAAATGATCAAAACTATCCTGGATTTGGCTCCATGACCTCTTGGACAACCACATGACCAAATCCCCAGCACAGTTTGTGTTTACTTGTTGTTCACCAGCAGCGTAAAACCCCGCCTGTCTTCCAAAAAGTTATCTGGTGTTTTTCTGTAACACTCCTGTGCAGACCTTGTGCTGCACCAGCAGGTTCAAATAAAACCTCCAACAAACAGAGAGGTGCTGCATGCCTCACCCTCTCCTCACATCAAAAGTATCTCCAAAAAACAAGGGATGCTCTGCAGCGAGCGGTGGTTGACCCGCCGCAGCCTACCGGCCGATCTTGTCGCTGACACAAAGGAAACAGCAAAACAAAAGCACCACCGAGTTAAACCGTGACAGGGGAGAGCAAAGGTCTTCCCCAGGAGATTCACACATCACTCGCAGGTGTTTTTATCTCCCAGGAGAGGGTTCATATTTCTCCTGGAATATGTCATTTGTGTTTTTTATATACTCGTATAGCCTTGTACCCGTTTGTGCTTGAATTCAGACTGCTGCTCTAACATATGCAATAAATAAATGTCTTTAGCATTAGTGATGCACTGCCACTACCTTCTTCGTACTCCCGGTGTTCATACAGTATGGAGCTCAACATTGAGTTCCTGGAAGTTTTCTATAATGTGTTTGAGGCGAGAAATAATCAGCCAGGCAGTTAATGAATATTTCTTCATTTTAGAAAACGATTAGTTGGTTTCAGATTATTGGAAGTTTCAAAAGGAGTCGAGACGCCATTCACAATGATTTATGTAATATACCTCGTACATTTGCCTTTTTTTGCATTTTATGTTATGCTGGAAAATGATTTCTTTAAAGCGCCATTTAACCCAAATTACAGAAAGTTTGTGTTTTAGATTGATCTTTTCAATAAAGGATTAAATATTGAATTACTTTTAAGCAATTTCGAGTTTGAAAGCCTCAAATGAATTACACCTTGTAATTGTGTTTACATTAACACATAAACTAATGATATCCACATCAATTTATATTGTCTATTGATGCTTTTGTATAATACATAAATACTAATCTCAATCTGCACAACAACCTAAATTATTTGATACCCTCCCGTTGCAGTCATCGATCGCCTCTCGGAGGCGAGACGTGTTTCATATCTAACGATGTATTCTTTATTTCAGGGGCATACAGCACTCAGGTGACGAGGCATTACAATCCCCATTGCTTCGCTTTAGCAGAACCTTAATTATGCTGCTCACGCTGTTAAAAATATATGAGTCTCCAAAAAGCTAGACTTTAGTATAAGGACTTATGGGCCATGGACACATAGCCTTTTATGGTATTATTATAGGATGAATAATATATATATATATATGAAAAACAGTACCACCAAAACAAAGTCAGAGAAAGAATACGAAAACATGTATGCATTAGGTAAAATGTACCTAATGTATACCTAATGAAGCATCAAGCATCACTGTTCTCATCCTCTCTCGCCCTCAGGTACATCCACGCTCTCTACCTTGGTGCCCAGAGCCGTTGGCACAGCAACGAGCCCCGTCGCCACTTCCACTGGCGGCTGATGTTTGAGAGCGCCGACATCACCATGCTGCGCCTCCTGGAGGCCTTCCTGAAGTCGGCTCCGCAGCTCGTCCTCCAGCTGAGCATCATGATCCACGGAAACATCGTCCTCCCCCTGCAAGGTGAGCGGCGCTTCCTGCTTCGCTGTGAAAAGTGTGACGCTGACAGATTGACTTTCATTGATTTGAGGAAATTGCACTCGCCAAGTTAAATACAGACATTTTGTGACGCAGCGGTGCCTCTGTTTTATGTAGCACCCCAACACGCTCTAGTAGATCTGCACATTACATATGGGAACTGGAGTGGTGGGGGGTTGGCTTCTTTTCTTTAAGGTACCACGAAGGTTCACCTGTAATTGGGAGAATTTAGCGATGGCTTGATTTAATTACACCACCCTGTATTTTAAATGAATGACCCCATTAGAGGTTAACAGACTGACCACAGACAACAACTTTCGGTAAAAAATAAATCAGTTTACGGACAAACTCATATTAACCCTTTCGGGGAACAATAACACAAATACAAAACAAACTAAGAAACCGGACTTTCAAAACAAATCCATAACTCATTAATTTGACCAATACTTAACACCAATTGCCTGATAGGTTACACTCTAATTGGGCCCACACACACACACACACACACACTCACACACTCACACAAGCAACGTTGCATGCCTGTGTAGCTCCGGTCCGGTGCTGCCCCCTGAATCGCCGCTGCAGTTACATTGCCAAGCAGGAAGGCAGATTATTTAAACAACTTTATCAAATGCGATAGAAAACTATGAACATAGACCCCAGTAGTATCCTGATCAACTTTCCATTGAACCTATATTATTGGATTTTATTGGATCAATTGTAATTTCTGGTTGTTACAGAGGCTTCTCCAGAGAGAGAAAGAGCATGATTAAGTATGTGTGTGTGTGTGTGTGTGTGTGGGGGGGGGGGGGGGGGGGGGTGGAGGACAGATATCAGTAGAAGAGTTTATGCTTTATTCATGCACCTTTTACTAGAAGCAGATTGGCCTTTGATGAATAAAACAATACTCTCTCTCTCTCTCTCTCTCTCTCTCTCAGACACTCACACTGTACACACTCAGCATTCACTTATACCTGGCGGCACCAAAGTGAAGTATTAGACACATATTTGAATTGTACATAAAACACGACACACACACACACACACACACCAGACCAACAGAAAAGCTTACAAACTGAGTGATATGCATAACTCGTTATCAAGGCCATACTCATATTCTATGACACAGCGACAGTGACCGACCGCAACATCTCAGTGTAGCCACGGTACAAAATACAGGGCAGCCACGGAGAGCTTGGCTCCTCTTAATAAGACATGAGGTCCTTTTGAAAACATAATCTGTGAAAACATGTCGGCCTCTAAACTACCGACAACATTTTATTTCTGCCATGCCACATGTCTGTATCTTCATCATCATGGATCATGCATCAAAATAGGCTATTATCGATGTATGATTTGTGAAGAAGGGTAATGCATCAATATGTCACATTAATATGCTATCCTTGCCATCACCAGCAAAGCATGGGGCCGCAATATACAAATATGTATATGTTGTGTAATCAGCAGCATTGAGATATGTCGAAAAGAAGAGACACGGGCAATACAAAATAAAAAAAGAGATTCTCCGAAACCCATAGCATAGTTCACACAATGAGCACGGCATAACGACATACATGGCATGAGCAGCTACTGCAGGGATCTTAGGCCGTGGTCACATTGTCGTCATGCCAGGGTGCATCTATTGTCAAGTCTGTGTGCGCCGGATCAGTCAGACCAAATGCAGAGGTGGGCTGGCTCGTGGTGAGTTCAAATCTCTGTGAGGTGTGGACAGCA
Organism: Cottus gobio; assembly: GCA_023566465.1. Classification (NCBI taxonomy): domain Eukaryota; kingdom Metazoa; phylum Chordata; class Actinopteri; order Perciformes; family Cottidae; genus Cottus; species Cottus gobio. The sequence goes on along the minus strand of CM042215.1, from coordinate 10,605,444 downwards.
TGTGGGCAAAATCAGGACAATTTATCAACCGTAGGTCTCTCATCATCTCCTCCCCCCACTCAGGAGTTCCCAGTAACCCAGCTGCTACGATGCCGTTCAGCGTGGGAATGTCGACGATACTGTTTGTCAGGGCTGAATATATTTCTTCAGCGTTTACTGACACAGAAGAGAAATAATGCTCTTGTTCGATCTGCCTGCATAAGCAACGGTGCCAGGCTAAATTACATAAACTCCTGCTGAAAATCTGATCGCTCTCCATGTGACATTTGAATATGAGTTTGGATCATGATCACTTACCTCAAGTTTAAACAGAATTCTAACTTCCACCCAAAACTCTTGTCTTAAATATAAATATAAACATAAACATTAATGTTTTTAAAAGTGGGCATTTACATTATACAATACAGACTCCTGCATATTTGGACTTGGTGCTGATATGGCTCATCGATCAGCCAACCAATCAAATTAACCAACAACATCAGTTCTGCCAATTATTCGTTCAAGTCATCTGTTCGTACAAATCCCAAACATTTGCTGGTAATATTTTCTCCAAATGTTTGGGATTTTCTGGGTATTCAGAGCATAACAAACTGCATCTGTCTCTTTCCACTAATAATCCCCTCCGCTTAATTTCTTCTGTAGCTGCTTTGGTGTATTTCCTTAAGCTGCATTCGAGGAAACGAGTCGTGTCGTTGGTCTGACTAGTAAACCCTGGTGGGCTTTTTCCACTCAGCCAGAGGGGGTCGTTCCATGAGTTCATTGGCTGGTCAGCGTGGGTTGAGGTCAGATTCCAATTGTGTTTTTATGAAAGGAAAAAGGATGTCACGTAAAGGATGATGGTAAAAACATCCGGAGCAACTTCTCAAATCTCTCCTGCTGCAGAACACACTTAAGAGTGAACCACTAATAACATGAAAACAATAAACTAAAAAGATACAGTAAGAAATACATAAACAATTAAGACAAGCTGAGATTAAAACAAAAGTGGAATGATGTTCCCTTTATGTGCCGTCCTGACATGAAGACAGAGGAATGAATTCCACAACTAAAGAACACACAAGTTGTCTTTGTGTTTTGTTAAAGCAACAATTTGTTTTGTTGAAACAATTATTATTGTTGGTTTATGTTTATGCTTAAAAACATAAGCGGGCATTCAAGGTGTTTCAACTACAACAAACAAACAAAAACTAGATTAGAAGAAAAACATGGCAATCTGCACATCATTTGAGTACAATGAAGATGTAATAAAACAAAATGTCCTGCATTGTTTTAAGGTCATTTGATACAAGTGATTTTTAAGAGGAACACTTTTAAGGGGAAAAGTGTACGTTTTAAACACTTTTTCTCTATTGAAACTGTTCAGCAGATTGTCCCTTTAATCGGGGATGGGTCGGTTCATTGGGAACAACTGGAAGTTTCCCAGAGTGCCGACCTGGTGGTTGGGCCACAGGGGCCAATGACAGGGCTTAACACCCAAAACACTGCCATGCAATATCTGTTGAAAGCTGCAGTAGCTGCAGGCGTTTTGGTTCTGCAGCAAAATGTGGCCCAGTTACAGGTTGGGCATGGGTTCATTTTTTGCGGCAAAGTGCAGCAGAGTTCCTGCAGACTCCTGTGACATGTTGACTATGTTACAAATATTTCCTTCCCGGTCGGAACACATGATCAGGCCCATATATTGAATATGCCCTGTGTAATATGTTGTGAACTTTAGTAGGCTGGTCTGAGACGTGAAACTTTTGAAAGTGAGTCCTTGCCTTTAATTAACCGGATGGACCTAAAAATTGCAACTCTGAGTCATCTTCAAAGCAAAAACTTGTTTTCAACACCAGTTTTTTTTTTTAAATATCTAACTAAAATATCAATATGTTTCTACATGAGAGGAATATTCAAGCTCTCCCCAATCTCGTCATAAAAAAAAACAACCTAGGATGATCAAAATTATATTAAAATGCAAAGTCGGTGCAGCTCGTTCTCTGCTCAAATTTTAATGCCTTCTCAGTGTGCTTCATGGCTAATTTGAGACAAGACTGCATGATTAACACACATGAATGTTTAATGTGTTTAAACTGCACTCTGGGCGGCTCGCAATTACGTGTGCAGGCTAATGATCATTTTACTTCAATTGAAACCGTCCCAGGTCCACGTGAATGAGCTGGGAAGCAAAACATTTAGACTTTTAGCATCAGTTGAGACATGAAGCCGTCTGCCGGTCGGCCTGACAGACAGCAGGAATGTTTCCCATGGGGTTACTTTCACTGCCAGTTGTTCCGTTTGTTCTGGTCCAGGAAAATATATCTTAACAGATACCGGAACAAATATTCCACAGGCCACTAAATTTGATTCAGGATCCCTAGAAATGTATTTCTTTTGGACATAAAAAGCACAGACAAGGTCATATTGCAAATTAAACCAATTCATGTCAATGTCTGTGGCTTAAATCCTCTCGGTCCCTTTGTTGAGTTTAGAGTATTGATTGCACTTGGGATAAAGGACTTCTTACATTTTGTCCTCAATGGACAGTACAGTTATAAAATAAACCTATCAGTGCTCTTTAAAGGCCACATTGAAAAAACCTTTCTGTTTGCTGTTGCCTTTAATTAAACCAGATTCTGCATCTTACTACTGCATTTTATATCTTAAACTGCACTGCAACTTTTATTCAATTCTGTATCTATCTATTTTTGCTTTTTAACTGTTTTTATTGTTTTAATGAATGTTCTTAATTGTTTTTAAATCTTTTATTTTGGATTGTGTTTTTATGCTTTTAATGGTTGTATGTGAAGCACTTTGAATCGCCTTGTGTTGAAATGTGCTATACAAATAAACTTGCCTTGCCTTGCCTTGCCTTGCCTTATGTTGTCACTGTTTTTAAACTGCCTCAAACATTGGACAAAGAAAAATCAACTAAATTCAAGGTCATCGTTTTAATTTTAGTTTTTCAAAGCTTCCAACCACATTTTGCAGAGTCCAGTCTGTTGTCATGCTCTGATGGTTAAAGGTGGACCTTAAGTTAAGATTTTTTTTCCTTTAATTCTCTTCCTTTAAAATACTTTCTTAATTCTAAATAAACTGTTTTACTTATCGCGGATTACTTCATATACAGTACATTAATACGGATATGTCTAGAATAATCTGGGGGGAATTATAATTTACAAAAATAGTTAGGAGCCTGTCAATCAATTCCACATTGGAGACACTCATCTCAATATGGAGTGAAAATGGGGGTTAGAAGGTTCGACGTTCAATCAGAGGATCGATGGTTCAAACCCCGGCTCAGCCAGTCCGTGTTGTTGTGTCCTTAAGCAAGACACTTAACCCTAATTGCTCACCGTTGCTGTGTCTACGGTCTACTGTATATCATGTAAGTCGCTTTGGATAAAAGCGTCAGCTAAATGTAATATAAATGTTTAACAGTTAGTTTAATTAATTCAAAAATATGTTTATTTCATGTCTGTGTTTATTTGTTATAATTAGCACGATAGTTGTTTCTTTTTTTAATTACCCAAATGTTTTTCAATTTGTGCCTCTTTCTTCCCTTTCTCTTATTTTTCTTCTCTCTCTCTCTCTCTCTTCATCTGTCTTTCTAGGTCTCTCTGCCTCGGCCTCCCTGGTCTCCCTGGCCTGGATGATCGCCTCCTACCAGAAGGTTCTCCGAGACTCCCGCGACGACAAGCTGCCCATGTCCTACAAGGCCGTGATCACCCAGATGCTGTGGCACTTCTTCACCATCGGGGCGAGGACCGTGGCCTTTGCCCTCTTCGCCTCCGTCTTCCAGCTCTACTTTGGCATTTTCATCGTCAGCCACTGGTGCGCCATGTGACCTAATGCAAAAGAGTCTGGACCCACAATGGGAAACTTAGTTTTTGTCAAAATCAAGAATAATGATGAGTTTCTTTTATAGTCATCAGGAGAAAACTCAAGAGAGAACTCCTTTCTCTCAATTATAGTAACAAGAAAAAGTATTTATTGTTTGAGTGTCAATGGTTATTACCAAACCATTGACTGGCTGCATTGTCATCAAAATAATATTGTATCATTGATCTTATATCTCAATGGCAGGTATACACCAAAAGAATTAGAAGATAAATGACTCTGTTTCCAAAATTGGATTAGATAGATTACTGAAATACATATAGGTGCTATCTTTTAGAAATGATAAAATACACAGTCATTATGAAGTCTTTTTGGGGTTGTCCAAACAAATGACCATATTATTCTCAGTAGCAATCGTCCCATAATTATGTTATTAAGGTTATTGTGTATTGTCTTTCAGGTGTGTCATGACCTTCTGGATCATCCAAGGTGAAACTGATTTCTGCATGTCCAAATGGGAGGAGATCATCTACAACATGGTGGTGGGCATCATCTACATCTTCTGCTGGTTCAATGTCAAGGAAGGCCCAAGCCGCTTACGTATGACCGTCTACTATTCCGTGACGCTGGCTGAGAATGTGGCCTTGACGGCTGCCTGGTACACCTACCGTGGCCCACAGACCTCCGACTCCTCCGCCCTGGTGGTGGTGTGCCTGGTGGCCTGCAGCTTTGCCCTGGGAACCTTCTTCATGTTGGTATACTACTGCTGGCTGCACCCTGATGGGCCCGTGCTGGGCTCACAGTGGGGAGGTTGTGTGGACGAGGGTGCGGTGAGTGCGGGAGGGGTAGCGGGAGTGATTGATGCTTGCCTCACCCCATCCCAAGGGTCCCAAACAGACATGGTCATTACCAGCCCTCCAAGGACCCTCCCCAGGACTAAAGACACAGGGGAGCCGGTTCCCGGAGAGCGAGACAAGGACAGGGACAGGGACAGTTGCCTGCCTGTCTTCCAGGTACGACCCTCCCCATCATCTTCTCCTGCACTCCTTCACAGGACCTCCTCCTCATCTCGTGCACAGGAGGGACCTGTGATCCGGATCGACCTCCCAAGGAAGCGATACCCAGCCTGGGATGCACACTTCATTGATCGGCGCCTTCGCAAAACCATTCTGCTTCTGGAGACCTCATCTGCCGTCAGCCCGAGGATACAGTACAGGAGTAGCATGATGGGCAGCAAAGAGGTTTTAGAATATGAGACAACCGTCTAAGCCAACAGGTGCTCTTCAACTTCAAGGTGCAGTCTGAAACCAAGGCTCAGCCAGAGATCAGTTCTCATCCCAGGACTATCTATGCCAGGAGAAGCATGGAAAGGAGACAGAGTTTTAGGCAACCCTTCTTTTTAAAAAAAAAAGAGGTTGTCAAACTTGATTGTAAAATGTGAAGCGCAATCTGGGACCAAAGCTCTCCCCTTAGGGCGCAGCCCGGGAGTACGTAGCATGAATGAGCCGTGGGAAGTAAAGGGAGTAACACTGAACTGAGATAATCTTCGTCTTTTCTAAAAGTTTGGAGGTGAGAAATGTGATCTCTCAACCTGGGACCAAGGAGTGTTAGATTTAGTTTCATCCTGCATGGTTCGAGCAAGAAGTAAAAGGATTTGAGGGCAATGAAGTTGCGGAGTTTGAGATAATTGAGAAACAGTCCACTGCATGAACTTGAGCCTTGGACCCGGAGATTCAACAGAGATTTACCTGGGAACTTTTAGAGACTGGAGTTTGCACGGGACATGCAATCATTTGGGTTGGTAGCAAATTAGACAAGAATGGGAACTCACTACCTAATAGATATTGCTTCAGAGATTTGCAGGGCAAAAAACGCAGTGACATCTCGGTTAAAACTACGTTATTAAATTTGGTTGAAAATTAATAGTTAGTTTTAGAAATCTGATATCTCATAAAATGATATCTCGCTTTTCAACCACATTTAGCCTGGTTTTAATCAAGACATCTAGATTAAAATCACCAATTCATTGCCAATGTAGTACTCTTTCATATATAAAGAAATTCAATCACTTTGCAGAGTATACATACAGTGAATTGGAGTCAATTTGTTTTAGCTAGTACACAGAGATTATAACATTTTACATTTGCTGTACCATCATGCTTCAAAAGATTGCATGTCCCTCACAAACTTTGCTAACCGTCCTTTCAACACTCGGCCAGTTGTATGTAAAGAGAAATATTGTCTCATACATTTGGGCTCAAGTCTAATGACAACACAAGGACCCATCATACGTAGGCTCACAAGTGGTTCTAAAATGTAAGCCTGACACACACGTGATAACATGTGGTACAAAAACAGCCGTTGCTAAAGTTCCACTGATTACATCCCAGCTGCTCTGTTACCCCCAACTTGAGGAATTGGAGAAAAAAAAATGAATCAGATCAGGATGTAAGGTGGACGACTTCTGCAATGGCTACCCCCATATGGAAGGCTCTAAGTCGCCACAAACAGGCCTGTGATGTACAGTTGAATAAATACAGATGTCAAATATAAGCTATTATAATAAGCTCTAGTTGATGAATGACTTTTGGATGAAGAAGCTTCATTTACTCGTAAGAGTCTAAATGTTGTCCACCTTTCTTGGAATACATAATATGTATGGGGTATAAAGGGTATCATTAACAACCTCATTATGCTATGAAAATAGTGTGTGATCTTTAGCGAGAACAGTAGCTGATGAAAAATGTCTCTTAATCACATCAACAGACCTTATTAAGGAATCCTGCAACAGTTTGTTGGAATGTGAAAACACTAGAACAAATCCAGTGAGCGGTTAATACAAGTAACAATATACACGCAAAAGAAATTGGTAACAAAAACACAGAGTTGCAAAAATACAAATGTTGTTTTTGCAGGCTAGCGAGTTAGCATAAACCGCTGTTTATAGTGACAGATAGGATGTTGACAAGGGTTTGGACTTTTTGAAAGAAGATGTTTACAAAATGAAACCATGTACAGGCCTTCAAAGTAGATAGTCAGGTTTGTACTGGTAAGTGACATCATCAGTCAACTGACAGGAAAAATGAAATCGTCAGATGAGAACTCCTCTTTGCTCCTTTTAAACTGATGTTGTGATTCCCGGAAACAAAAAGGAGCCACAACTTTAAGGGTTGAGGTTTAAAGGCAGAAGCTCCCAGGTGTGAATGTGTTACTATCAATTAGAAGCAGCTAGAGGCTGAGAAAGTCCAGCATGGTCAGCAACAGTACCTAAAGGAAGAGCAATTAAAAAAAATAGAAAACACACTAGCATCAAAGCTAACTTCTGTTCTCTCTCATATGACACAATAGATCTCTCTTCGGCAGTCTCTTTGAAGTTCTTTGAAAATACTTTTTTTTCTTTAAAAGCCTTAGGTTAGTCTGTGCATATAAGGTGACTTGTGATTTGTTATGAAGAGGGAGTTCTTCAAGTCCATACAAGGAACATTTATACCAATGTTGTGATTGTTTTAGATAAAGCCAACACAAGATGTTTGCATTTTTAGCAAAGCACTCAAAAGCATTTCTCTTAATACCATTGCATTCCCTACGTGACCCCGATGCATCTCAAAACGCCTGTTCATCAAAACGCCTGTTCATCAAAACATCGCTGATGATGCATCTGAGATACTGTGTAGCGATGAACGCTACCAGTTCATGATACAGTTTAACTTGATTTATTTTTCCTTAGACGCACTACCAATATTTTTACATTAAAACCCAACAAGCATTTAGAGAACGTGATTGTTCAGGGGGTCACCAATTTAAGGTTGACTGACGCAAGCACAAAAAAACAAAATATTATGGCACAGTAGAAACTCATATTTAACAACTATAAACTAGTGTCCAAGATGTTTAGATTCTAGTTTTTACAAAGCAGGACAACCCTCTGCTTCGGATAAATATATAAGACATCTCATATTTAATTTTATCCTTCAAAGCTGGTGCACGCCGTTGTATCAACATGAACATGTTTACTATAAAATGTTTATATAGTGTAAAAACTTAAAACAGAGAAAGCTGTTCAAAATGTATGAACCTCTTCAACATACCCTGACAGACAGTAGGAACAAAAACATTGACTGGAGTAATGTACTCTTTACCTTTTTGGATAGTGAAGGTGTGGGTTTAATTACCACCTTTATGCTGATGATGCATGTGTATAATCTGAAGTGTCGAAGGGACTCCCAGGAGATGTATTTCTAACCTTGTGTACTTTAGGTCGATGGGTGGAGCAAGTCCCTAAGAGCGGGTTATATACTTGCTTTTTAACAATGCGTTCACGTAGATAAGCGGTTGTGATGCAGTATTTTTCATATATAAGTCTACCTATAGGATAAAAAGGTATATCCTCAATGGGGCAGAACAGGCCGAGTCTTTCAACTAACTCCAACGTAAAACTATTCACGTCATTATACAATGGTAAACTGATAACTAGGATGCTTATTTTATAAATAGATTGTATGCATGTAATGAGCGGAAACGCTAAGTGTTTTTGTGAACACAGAGGTTTATTTTGAAAAGACACTATGCATGTAACAAGCAGAAACTGACCCGTCCAAAACTGACGTGGGAGCGGCACCTTGAGCGCCATAGTTTGAAGCACAAGGCCACTGACCTAGCGTCAGTATTCAACGAGTCGGTAGTGAGAATGTCTTTAAAACCTTCCATTGTTGTTGTTGTTTAGTTGTCAGAGTCTGCCAGAGAGGCCATGTTTCTCATTGCATCCTGCAGATGAGTTTCTGATGGTGTGAACGTGGACATCACGTACACACACAGGCATTGTTAAAAGCAAGTATGTAAGCGCTCAGATCCTCACAAGGTTTTTTATTGTATTCCCAATTAGACAGCAAGGGCCAAAATATCCATATCAGCTCTCTTCACTGCGGGGAAAACAATGTCTGTGGGGAGTCAAAAAGGATAAATAAACAATCATGAATACAAATTAAAAAACCATATAGGTTATAACTTGATATTCTCTTATTTTCCTGAAGTGTTGTGTCCTACCTGAACTAGCGGATGTTGGTACAGTGGTGGCAGTCACTGCGATATTAATGGTGCTGAAAACAACAAATACATGTCATGTCAAGCATGACAATGTACAGATGATGCATATGGAAACCACCCAATCGTGGGCCGAGGGCGAGGCTTCGCCTTCTCTGATTGGATAATGAAGCCATTTGTGGTTGAGGTAAAATAAAAGTAAACAGTGGTGCACTGGTTATATGCCGACTTGAACAAAAAACGTGTTAAAAAAGAAAGCCAGTTCAAAAACTCAAATCATCTTTTTTAATTGATGCAAGTATTTATGTTGATTTATTTTTGTATTTGTTTTATATATATTTATCTATTGTTTACTCACTCAGTGGCCATGTCTTTGGTATGACTCTTATATTAAGATGTAAAAACTGAAAATAGATTTCTTTCTTTTTTTTTACTCATTCTATATATCTGTATATATCAGAGTGACGCTATACTAGGATGTGTATGAGTGTGTGTGCTTTGGTTTGTATGTATGTATTGTATGTACAGTATGTATGTAAGGATGTGCTCTAAGTTCTTTTGATAATGCTGCTTAAACATCCTCTGAGTGAATGAGCAGAAAAATAAACCAGTGGTGAAAATATCTATGACGCTGTTAAAAAAGAGCTCAACAAGATGTGCTGATAACTGTAGATGGGAATAATACTGTAGTAAACATGGCTGAACAGCCAGCAAAACACACTGCTGTCTTTGTTTTCTGTTACAGCGTTAGATATGGAAAGACAATATGAAGTCATATAACACTTAATGTTAAGGGTACTTGCACTTAACTTAAATATTTGCACTTGTGAAGCTTTGAGAGGGAACCGTTGAGTGTGTGTAATGATTTAACTGATTGCATTTTTACATTCAATGACATACAAATTACAGATTTAGGTTAACATCCTTATTCCTGCATTTAGTGAGATTGAGGCAACAAAAAGAATAAGATTAGAAAAACATTGCGTTATTGGTTAAATGTCAATTCAAAATGTACAGATTTTATTCACATTTTCAGTATTTAATCAAGACCATGATTTTTCCCTAATCTTAACCACATGCTAGTTGTGAGGGAAGAAAGTGCCTCAACATATCAATAAAATAGTTCAATAATGTTTTTGTTTATATGACCGGATATTATGTTGCAAGGAAAAAAAACAATTTTCAGTAACATTGTGTGACTTGCTGAATTAACATTTTCTCATTATGTAGATAAAAAAAGGTCTGCTTTACTTTTTTATGTTTATTTCATTATATATTACTTGCACACAAATGAGACTTCATGGAAAACCAGATAATGAAAAAATAAGAAATGCGACAGGAGATGGCAAGAACGGGCTCACACAACATAAAGAGAAAAGCAAAAAATAACAAAAAAGGCATAAAAAGAACTACGGCAACATAATTTAGACAAATAAATGACAACAATAAAAGCACATGAAATACAAACTAACCAGGTAGTAGCTACAAAATGTTTCCTTCAAAATGTTTCTGCAGTTATAAATTGGTATTTTACAATATACCATATTTCAAAGAGAAAGGCACTTTCTGGAACAAATGGTGCTCCCTTCCTAGAAATAAACATGTTGTAAACATCAACATAATTTGTATTAAAGTTATCACATTAAAGAGGCACTAACAGGTTTTGAAGAGGGTTTACCACTTGATAGTTTTGATTATTAGACTGAAAGCTTTGCAGATGAGCAAGTTTGTCAGGTGTCTCGCCCCCTTCAGCTGTAGTGATTGTGATCACAATTTTAAAGTTTTTTTACTAAAACGTCAGTTTTTTATCAAATGGATCTAAATACATTACCCATGAGCCTCAAAAGCTCTGTATTTCATAAAGCTTTGCACCACTGTTGCAACATTTTGTTTGTTCCACAAAACCTGTAACGTAAGTAGTCCGCCATTAGCTCCACTGGGATGGACTCATTCTGATTGGCTGTGTCTTACTGACCGTGTTTTTTCTGTGTTTGGACGGTACTGCCAACTTCCCAGGTGTGATACCGGAGTGAGGTGGAGCTGAAGCCGAAGCTGGAGCTCCACCAACGCCTTCTGCTGAATCTTCCCGCCTTGTTTCTCGTGTTTCCTCCAGAATCTCCTCTTGTCTTTCCTCTCGAGGCGACAACACTAAATCTCTCCCTCAAACCAACAGTCTTTGATCTCCTTCTCACATCACCATCCCTCCATCCTGAGGAGTTGTTGTTTATTTGCCTGCGTCTCTGGAGAGCCAGCAACCAAACAACAATCCCTCCTCCTTCTCCTTTTTTTCTCTTCGTCTTTTTCCTTTTCTTTTCTTTTCGTTTGCCTGTTTTCTGTCGGTTTCTTCTTCACTGTTTTAATTTACTTCGCAGCAGGAGGATCTCTGTTATTCCTCGCTTTATTTGTCCTTTTGGTCTTCACTCCTTGCTTAAAAGCACTCCTTCCTTTTTTTTCTCTGTATTTCTCTTCTTCTTCTCAAGTTCAATCCACCCGTTCTCATTTACTTGGTCAGTGCCCCTCGGTGTCTGATACCGACGCACCGAGGCACCCTTTGAGTCCTTTGAGACACACCGGGCTTTCAGCTGACTCTAATGGAAACCCATACGCTTCATTAATCCCCAGCCAGAGTCACTGAAGTAGTATAAAGAGCGAGAAAGTTCACCTGCACAGGAAATCAGGATGGATGACGTTCAACACAGACTTTCACCCAGGAGACCACGGTTCGTGTCCCTGTAAAACCACATTGACTTTAAGTTAGTTAAGTGCGTCACAAACTTACTTATTTTAACTGAAACCGCGATAAAGGTTTGGGCAGTAAATCTAAAATGTAAGTAAACATATTGGAAGCAACTGTATGTTTCGCAAGCTAACTAAATCAAAAATACTATTGTGACACTATGTATGTAACAAGCTGAAACTGTATGATTTTGTATGTTGTTTAATTTTAAAAGACACTTTGCGTGTGATGAGACAACAAAAACTGATGCAGAAGGACCTTGTCTTTGAAACGTAGGGCCACGGATCAAGCAGCCGTATTTGATGAGTTGGGAGTGAGAATGTGTTGGTCCAATTCCTAATTTCAGCCCTTGCTCCCTTATTTCCATCTGAATCCCTCTTTTACCTGACTTCCTCTTCATCCTCTCCTTCCTTCCTTGCCGATCAACCTCTTTCTTATTTATCTGCCATTCCAATCAACCCTCCTCTACTTTCCACGTTTCTTCCTTGTCTTTAAGCTGCATCTTCCTCATTTTATACCGTTGAACTCGTTATCTACCCCCCTTCTTCCTATTCCTCTTCCACCTTTGTCTCCTCCTTCATGCTTATTTTTCTCCTTTTTTGCGTCAGACCTCATGTGTGATTTTGAGGTGTTTTAAGGATTCTGCTTCTTGCACACACGCACGCACACACACACACACACAGATGTACATGCATAAATTCACAAATAATACACCCAATACACACTCTCACACATATTTGCCAAGACACACACATTTTTGGAGATATAGTTGATCCAGCACCAAAACACATCAAGGTCTGATGTTCTTTGAAGTTTATACAAGCATGAATTATTAGTGTGTGTGTGTGTGTGTGTGTGTGTGTGTGTGTGTGTGTGTGTGTGTGTGTGTGTGTGTGTGTGTGTGTGTGTGTGTGTGTGTGTGTGTGTGTGTCAAAGAGGAACATCAAGAGCAGGTGAGTTTTGATGTATATGTTCATTTATTTTGCATGAGTGTGTGTACTATATGTGTGCATGTAGCCACGTGCTTCACACTGATATACGGTAGCCCTGACCGGTAAGAGATAGCAAAGAGAAGCCTGTAATAAACTTAAAAAGCAGACATAACTCTTTGGATTACGCCAGCTATGTGATGCTCAGCAGGCGTTAAAAAGCCACGAACTAAAAGCGACGTCCAATTGAAACCAGTGCTACCGTTAGCTCGCTAGCTAGCTTCCACACAAGTGAAATGCAAATTTGAGGCGTTGCACGAGAGAAACAATGTCACTCGTGCATCGTGGAAATTGATAGTGTGTTTCCTAGTAACTGTTGCCATGGGAGCATGCCCCTTTGAGGTTCTAGGCTTAGACACCGTTTCTACAAATACGTCCAAAAATTGGTTTGATCCCAATTTAAACATTTTGAAATGGTTATGCACGAAAAGGTGGAACGAGTCGTATCTGGACCCAAATGCACACACACGACTCCAGGGATCTTTGACCTTTCATTTAAACCTCTAAAGCAGAGTCACGATACAAAAAGGTCGGTAGGTTCACCGGGAGTCGGGCTAGCGGGTCAAACAGGGACAGGCAGGATCGGCAACAGGCGATCAGTCCGTGAACGAGTGCTGGAAAGTCTGCCATGAAAGAACAATCTGGCAAGGTGTGTCTGGAAGGCAGGAGTCTAAATAAGGGTTTGATTAGTGATCAGAGGCAGGTGAGTAAACAGGTGAAGGGAGTTAGACTAACGAGGAGGGAGTGGCTAAAACGCATAATAGTCAAACTTATTAATCAATAATAAAACATGTATAGCTGTGTTTATGAATTACATATTTGAGTTACTAAAGAGTATTCATGTTGGAACAATGCTTTATAAATGATGAATTCAGTGTTTAGTCATGCTTTATTAATGCTAAATAGTAGTTATTATAAAGTGCTAACATGCTAACACGTGCTCACGTGTCACTGGGGAACATATCGTGTCTTTCTTAGGTACCATAGATTCAAATGAAAATAAAACTGTGTGGAAATCATTGCCCCGTAGTTCCTGCCATGCTGCTCGCTCTCTCCACACAAACCACGTTACGAACTGCATTTCACTTTGGACTGATCTGATTTTTTTTATTCTTGGGTTGCAGTTACCTCTCACCAGGCAAATATTTGTATATATAAAAATTAATATTGAAAATTCACATTTATTTTTTGTTTGATCTGTCACTTAAAATTGGTGGAAGATCTCAGCTCAATGCAGAACTTTTGATTCATCCTCTGTTCATTTTGACACAGTTCAGTCCATGGCCACGTTTCTCAGGGCTCAGAGAGAGAGAGAGAGAGAGAGGGAGGGAGTGAGAGAGAGAGAGGGAGAGAGAGAGGGAGAGAGATGGAGAGAGAGATCAGGACAAGAAAAAAAACACACTCAAATGATAAATGCCCCATCTTTGCCTCCCGTTGCCATGGTAACTGGGCGATCGTTAAGCCGTTAGCCCTCCAGTCACCATGGAGTGGTTACCCTGACAATAGGTGTGTGTATGCATGTGTGTCTGTGTGTATGTGTGTGTGTGTGTGTGTGTGTGTGTGTGTGTGTGTGTGTGTGTGTGTGTGTGTCCAGATTCTGATCATGCGTTTTGCTACCGTTTTTGTCCACAACTGCATTTTGTTGTATTGTCATCCGTCGCATAATGACAATAAATCATTCTTGTTTCCTTGAATGTGCGTGCGTGCGTGCGAGAAAGGTCACAGGTTTGATGTCATCTCTTCTGCCTCCCTCAGTGTCCTGCTAAGAAGAAATATGCTTTTCCTTCTTTCCTCTCCTCCTTCCTTCAGGTAGTCTTTGTCCCAGCTCTGCCCCTCTGTGGCCAAACCTGCTCATTGCACCTGAAGACTAACAAGTCCTATATCTTTACCCCAAAATGTTGTATGAATATCACTGATTGTGGTGTGACTAGACATGACATATTTCTTCTGAAGCATGACTTTTCATTTTTCGCTATGACCTTACTTCTCACCTTAACCCAATCATTCCACAGCGTTAAAGACATGTCATTGTGTGTTTCTGCAAGCATGATACAAGGCTGATGTAACGAGTTCATGAAACGTCTTCTTGGTTCAAAAGGTAATCGTATAGTATGACGAAAAAAGTCATCAAAAAATAAAAGTCCTTTTATGGTCTGTCGAAAAAACAAATTTTACTTAAATAGGAGAAAATCACTTAATTTGTGTATGTGTGTGTGTGTGTGTGTGTGTGTGTGTGTGTGTGTGTGTGTGTGTGTGTGTGTGTGTGTGTGTGAGAGAGAGAGATCAGTGCAGAGAGAATGGGCCTTATCAGTCCCTGGTGGAGTTTCCTCTCGGACAGGAAGCGGGCTTCCTCTGCTTCCTGTTTGTGTGTGTGTGTGTGTGTGTGTGTGTGTGTGTGTGTGTGTGTGTGTGTGTGTGTGTGTGTGTGTGTGTGTGTGTGTGTGTGCGTGCGTGTGCGTGCGCGGCCCCAAAAGAACAATCAGTGTAGAGACAAGAAAGAACAAGAATGAAGCAGCCGACACAGAAGGAAAAATAACATCACCAGAGAGAGACGTTGACACAGTGGGAACGATGGAAAGAAAAACTAAGAGACAGATACAAAGACAACAAAAGACAAACTGAAACCAAAATAATACATTCAGGAAGAGTGTGACCAGCCCTGGAATCATCTGACTCAGAACCGGACCAGTACTGGGGGGGTTGAATCGCAATGGACTATGAACCCAAGAAATCCAAGAAGGTAAGAGGCCTCCAGTCTTTTTTGCTCCGTCTCTGAGTGCCAAACAGCAAATCCTTTTTTAGTGTCACTGTTGAGCCTTTGGAAAATCCTGCTCTGTTCAGCAATCCTTCGTTTCAAACCAAGTGGAAGGCCTGGTTACACTAGCATTTCAAACATCAAAAAATGTTGAGACAAAATTGATTCATTTCAATGGAGTATACAGCGACCAGTCAGAGAATTCACTTGACGGGATGAAGTAAATCAGTGTGAAGCTTTTGGCACTGAGTTCGGTAAACTCTGAAAGCCACATTTACACTGTTGAGCATCAGCAAACTGCTTCACAGTGCTAACCTTTTAAGGACTGTTGCCACCTTTCGTAACTTATTAGCTGTGTCACTGCTGCTGCACACAAGAGGAATGGTTTGAGGCCGAGGCCGATGGGGCAAAATACTTAAATAAACAGTTTGAATGTATAGTCCTATTAGTGGCCGAGCTAAGGCGTTAAATAACTGGCAGCACCGAACAGAGTGCGAGTGATACGGTCCTGACCTGTTAGCCGTTAGCTCAGCAGCTGCATTTTCTAAGAACAACAGGATAGACTTCTCCATGCGACATTCCAGTGTGACCGGGCCTTGTGGCTTCATCCAAAGACACCTGTTGATTTAACTTAATTGATTCAACTCTTTGAAAACAGTAAATGGGGAGAATATTTTAGACGACTGACCTTCTATTTTATAAAACTTTAAATAAAACAGCATACAAAAAGAAAAATATTTATAAAAGAAAAGAGCCAAGACATAAGAAGAAAAAAAGCACAAACCTCAAAATGAATTTGCTCTATCGCAATTTAGTTGTATTAAGCACATTCATTACAAAAATCCAATTATTTCTCGCTTTATGTCCCTTCAAAAAAACTGGAACAAGCGGAAGAACAAAACTCATTACAACACACCGCTTTCTTACAATGAAATCCAGCTGAGTGCAGAGATGTTCATCAGACCTCAGTCTGATATGCAGAAACCTGTCCTTGTTCTTTCTCACAAGACAAGACAGGTTTTCAATTCTAGCTAATTTACTCTCTCTATTCAGTGTGTGTGTTACGTCCATTCGCCTCACGCCTTCCAGCCACAGTATATCAATGTGTGTGTCTGTCAGTGTGTCTAACAGTGTGAGCTGTATTGACAGTGAGTCTCAGCAGGGAGCTGTCAAAGATCACATGCTTACCTGTCAATCACTGCTGGAACAGCCATGGGGATGTACTGCATTAACACACACACGTACACAAAGATACACGAGGCATGCATGTTCACAAAACTTAACTGTCTTCTATGATATTCTAGTTTTTTTTTTTTGTGACTAGAGACTGCTGTGATGAGTGCAGCCATAATAGTGTTAAACTCAAGATTTAGCCATTAGACTCACCAGTTGTGGAGCTTAAGATTTTCCTGAGGACAGAACTAGAGGGAAGGTCATGGTCATTAAAATCAAAAGGTTTCATCCTCCTCTCACAACTCTCACAACTGAAATGCTGCCGCTTGGTCAATGCCTCTGACGTCTACTGACGCACCATGGCACCCTTTTATGAGAGGAACTGTGCTTTCAACGGACTCCATGTGAACCCATCCTCGTCAATATTAGGCGTCTGAGTAACTGGCTTGATATAAAGAAAGCGGGTGGGCGGGGTCTTGTGAAACCAAGGTAAACAATTACCTATTTTAGCTTAATTTTGTGACATAAAAACGTAAAGAAACTGACTTATTTTATGTAACAAATGTCCTTATTTTATGCCAGACACCAATCTTTAAATCAGCCGAACTAAGTACTTTTGTTGCCAAAACCTTTACCTGAAGTAGTTTTTAGCCAAAGTAAAATAAAAAACGAAATACGATTTCGATGGAAGCTTATTTTGAAAAGAGCCATGGATGGATGGATCTGAAGTATCTGTTCCTGATACGTCCGAAACTGGTCGCGCAATTTCACAAGATCACGCGAGAATTTGTAGGATCGCATAATAAATGAAAATCCAGTTTGTCAGGCTTCAGGTAATGCTTTTGTGTTCGGTAAACTACTGACCAATAGTGGCTCCTGAGGGCATTAGCGTATGCTGCAACAGCATCAGTTAAATCAGACCTGGAGAGAATTTCTTCTTTGAAAAAGAACACAGATTGGCACTGAAAAAACTACTGAAATGTTTTACTGAAATGTTTTTTCAGTAGTTTCACCGGTCGTATTGTTTTTAATCTCTGACAATGACGGCTTTTCTGAAAGCTGGTTAACTGATCAAGCGTTTTTTTTTTACAAGTCGGGAGTGAGAGTGTTGCCCCTGGGGACCAGATGTCCTTTTATCTTATCTTCTTGTCTGTCCAAATGCATCTCTCTCCTTTCAGAGTTTTGTTTCACCTATTAAGCGGCTCGTCTGGTCAAAATCTGGTCGCAAGCCGGTGGATCGAGGCAGCGTTTACCGACGCCCACTGCACAGTGTCCCTCTCTATCCCCCGGACTACCTCATCCACCCTGAGAGGCTCATCTTTGACTATGTAGAGAAGGAGGTCAAGGTAGAACCTGAAATACACTATACGATACAACAAAATGCATATTTATAGAGTATATGACAACAGTTGCTTGACGTTTCACCTCTCCCCTTAGTTCCTTGGTCACCTGACCTGGGTGTCGGTTTCACTGAACCCCTCCAGCCGAGATGAACTGCTTCAACTACTCGACACAGCCAGGGTTGGTAATCAAAAACCTTTCTATCAGTAATCACTGCTTAGTTATCAAAATAATCAAGCATTTATTTCGATAATGATGGACGACATCTAAAAAAAACAGGCTTAGTAATCAATATATTATCAACAATTAATTACTGATGTATAAATAGTCCAAGCCAGGGTTAATAATAACGCTCAGAAGGCCAATATCAGCTGATCTAAGAGGCAGCATGGGCTCCTGTGTAATTATGTTTGATCTGTCTTATAGGTAAAAGGTAAAAAATATATATAAATACATATTTTTAAATCAACACAAAAAAGAACTGGGAGCTACGATTGGAGTTAAGTGATGATTTTTTTCCTCATGTTCCAATTTGGTATATAATAACGTTTTTTATCTACAATGTCATTGTTGTTTATTGTTCCATTTATAACCTATTATAGTATCTAACAGTAATCAATAACTAATCATTATTATTATTATGATAATAAATAATCTTTACTTAACTGACCACAGCCAAGGTCAGGAATCAATGCTACATCATTAACTTAACTAACTCAGGTTTAATAATCAATAAGCAGCGATTGACTCCGGCCAAGGTCAGCAAACAACTGCATGCATTAATTATTTCAGCACTGATCAATAGACAATGGCATTATTCACAATATTTCACCAATCAGGCTTGCAACAATGTCTGACTCATTGATCCATAATCTATAATCACTAGGGATGCACCGATACCGATACCGGTATCGGTATCGGGGGTCGATACTGCGTTAAAATACTCGTACTCGTATCGATTTCAATTGTCGATACCAAGAACCGATACCACTCAACACTATTTCGCTACAACAAACTGGTCGCGCTTTGTGGAGAAAAATATTTGTTGTCCTACCTGACTTCAACGTCTAGGGCAGGGGTCGGCAACCCGTGATCCAGAGCCGCATACGGCTCTTTCGTCGCTCTCTTGCGGCAAGGTGTGTAGAGTTATGTGCGTTCACGACGGAAAATTACTGCCGTTCCGCCGGTTTGAATCAAACTGTTGCTGGTCCGCCAGAAGTAGCGCTGGCAGCTGCCTCATTCAGACACTGTTGTGCGGCTACGGATGATATTATTGTAGCCGAGTGTCTGTTGTGTGTCTATATTTGTAATTCTAATAAAATGAAAACACGCTGCAGGGTAACTTGAACCACTTTTTTATCTCCTTCACACACGTATGTCCCACAATTCCACTCCTCTTTTCCTTTCCGTTTCTCCCTCCACAATAAAAGCACCGGAAACATAACTTGGAACACAGCTTCCTATATAATTGCTCGATCCCTAATATTATCGCTTACATTATGAACCCGGACACGGGGGCGTTTTATGGTCCGACATTAGAGGGACTTCCACAAGAAGTTTAAAGCTTGGGATAGCCTTCTGTTAATTTTGTACTATAGGCTTGACATAATCTGCAGAGGATAAAATAAAATCTGCCTCCAAATTAATTGCACTTTCATGGAGACCAAATCTAAGAAGTATCGGTATCGGTACTCGGTATCGGCAAGTACACAAATAAAAATACTCGTACTCGTATTGGTTTGTAAAAAGTGGTATCGTTGCATCCCTAATAATCACATGTCATGTGTGTTGGTCAGTAGCAGCTGAAGGTGCTGCCGCTGAAGACCAGCGTGGATCAGGACTGTATCCTGAGTCTGTCCGCTCGCTGTCTGCTGCTGACATGGAGGGACAACGAGAAGCTGCTGGTGCGGATTCCCACACACGAGATCGCTGCTGCCTCTTACCTGAGAGACGACGCACTGCACCTGCTGGTCCTCAAGACAGGTGAGGACACAGCTGATGACAGTGCAGTGTCCCTTCCTGAAGGCCAATAAGCAATGAATATGTTTCTAATGATGCCTCCACCTCTCAGTTGACAATTTTATTTACAATCTGACTTTTTTTTGGAACCAAAGTCGCCCCTTGCTGGCCAATAGAAATAATGCAACTATAAGACTAAGGCTATGCACAGTATTAAATTAAGCATAAGAGTAGTAGATACATAAATGTTTGTAGTAATATATGGTCACACCAATAAACTACTGCAATGTTGAAGATTAAACTGTGAAGTAGTGATATGAATACATTTATATGGCACACACACCTTTTTTCTTTGCAGTGTATAGTTCAAAACTTCACAATTCACCCATGACTTGTTATAGTTTTATATATATCGTTTAATCCATTCCTTCATATTTTCTATTGGACTTCTGAAAATAATCGCTCTCCAGGGCTGGTCTTGTGAACAGATACTCAATGTGTTTTACTCGTTTTCTTTCTTGTTGTTTGTTTCTTTTTGGATTAGTGTGAGTTAAATGTGGTGTTTCTAGTATGAGAAAGAGAGGGTACACATACACATGTTTAAACCTCATCCCCACAGGTCTGAACGTGGATACAGTGGTTGCTGGGGAGGACAGCTTGGACAGGAAGAAGCCCACAAGCGTGGATGGCCGACGTCAAACCATGAGCTGCAACGCCGAGCCTCGGCCGGCAGGGGGCACGATGGAGCGACGGCACACCATCTGCGGAGTCGACTGGAGGCAGTCGCTGTCCAGGAGCAACCACGACAAAAACCAAACTGTGGAGCGAGGGGGAGGAGGTGGGGGGGAGAGAGGGGGAGAGCGAGGAGGAGGAGGTGGGGGAGAGCGAGGAGGAGGAGGGAGCTTAGAGAGGAAAAGAGTGGGGGGGAGCTGGGAGAGGAGGCAGCAAACACGCAAAACAGGAGGGAGCTGGGAGAACCGCAGAGCGAGACCCACGAGCGGGAGCTGGGGGGTGGGGGTCGGCGGCGGGGCTGGGGGGAGCTGGGAGAGGAGGGGAGGAGGTGGTGGTGGGGGGAGCTGGGAGAGGAGAGGTGGAGGTGGTGGTGTTGGGGGGAGCTGGGAGCGGCGGCAAGCCTGCACTGGAAGCTGGGAACGGGGGAAGAGCTACGGCAGCTGGGAGAGGAGGAACCACAATCCGCTGGAGCCCACGCCCTGCCCCGACGCCTACTGCAACCTGGTCCTCCTGGCTGTGGAGAGCAGAGTGGGTCACCTGCTCAGCTGAAAGTCACTTTACAAACTTCATAAGTTAATTCAGCAGTTTTACTTCAGGCAAACCTTTGTGGTCCATGACCTCACTTTAGCGATCATATTTTATTTTATTGTTTAACGCACAGCATTTTAATTCCCAGGGGGATGATAAGGGACTAGGATCTAAATTGTTTCATTTTATATATATTTTTTTTTTTACCACATAATATCAGTAATTAAGCAAATATGTCCATTCACACAAGAACATCTATACCACACACGTATTTCTGTGTTATGACATCTAGCATAGCTTAGCATAATCACTAAAACCACAGGGGAAAAGCCAGCCTGACTGTCAAAAATGTTTATTTTTTATTTCCTGCTTGTACATGGATTAAAGAAGTAATTAGTACACTTTAGTGGTGCCTTGGGGCGTATTTTTTATTTTTTTGTGTGGAATACACTCAATCAGAATTAGAAAGATAAAGACATTTCAGAGAAGGTCACAGACATTGATTCATTTGATAACCAATTCAGTGTGATGATAGCATCTTCGTTTGTTTGTTTATGTGTGTCTGTGCAGGATGCTGCAGAGGAATACTGTTCTCTGATCTGTCAGATGTTCCAGATCATTTACGGCCATCAGACCATTGAGTGTGTCGACAGAGCAGGGTTTCACCACTCTGTGCCGGACCGCTATTGGCTGGAGAGGAGTGAGTGACACATGGACACACACATACCTTTTTGTGGTTAGTATCCTGACATGCAACTATACACGTTAGAAGGTCAGGATACACATACACTGCCCTGTTTCTCAGCATTGGCGCTTGTCAATGTTCCAGAAAAACAGCAATTTTTGAAATTAAGCAATCCACAAAGGAAAAAGTAAACATGTTGAGCTCCATTAGCCTAATGGTAGGGAAAGCTGCAGTACATCATCAGTATGTTGTATATTTAGTTGTAAGGAATACTGCAGCCTCTACGTGGATGCTTGCAAGGTGTCCGTGTTCAAAATTGCGTACTAATGTATCATACATAGTCAAGTAGTATGTGCTGCATACTGGGGGAAAAACTGACCACATATTGGGAATCTTTCTCATCTGAAAACATTTTCAAATTTAATAAAGTGACATATAAACAGCTTTAAACCTGGCTCAAAATCTCACACAACTGTTGGGCGGTCTCCAGGAACCCAGATGCAGTGCATTGTGGGAAGTCAAGTCTGTTCAGTAAGCTCACGTCTCATACTCTTGCTAATGCAGCATACATCCTGGCATTTTTTGTGTACACATAATACAAATACTGCAGTGTGAATGCACTACTTTCTCATTTTGACGTCAGACTTAGTATGAATAGTATGGTATGCAATTTTGAACACAGCCATCTGTTGGTCTATTTCAAGATCTTAGTGGGTGTAAATAGTCAAGTTTACACGTAATGTCTCTTTGCAGGTGACAGCTGTCTGACTGACATGTCCTACGGTTATGATCCAGAGTTTAGCTGCTGCAGCTCATAGTGAGTAACATTCTGGCCTAATGGATTCTGTAACTTTTAAGGTCTCCAGATACATTCATTGTGTTATCAATCCACAAAATATCCTAAATATTTAGACTGTCTGAAGAGATAGCTTTGACAATCTTTACCACAAATATTACCACCCGCTCTACTGTAGTTATGGGTTTGGTTGTAATGTCCAGACACAGAATGCATTTTAAATAAAGCAGATGGTCTATTTGCAATTAATTTTATTGTGAATGTATGTGTAACTTAACAATAAAAGCCCAGAGAACTGTATGATTGATCATTCAGAGACAGTGACTTCTAGAAAAAGCAAATATGGAGAAATGTTAAATAGTTTCCTGAAAGAATACCTGAATAAATGGTTTCCTTGAAGAATTACATTATTTTTAGGACACTTTATTGAGCACAGTAAATGATAACTAATCAATTATTTGACATTTGATCATCATCTATCAATTACCCTGTCAATGTTCGGTAATAATGATATCCTGGCCATGGTGTGATAATATAGTTTGTCACTCTCTCGCTCTCTCAGTGATGGTTCCCAGGATGCTTTTGAGCTCTACTACAGTGAAACATACAGTGAGAGTTCATCTCTCTCGCTGCAGGACTCCCATCGCAGTCTCGCTTCAGCCAGTGAGGGAGGAGACAGTAACCCAGCCCTGCTGCTGATGCAGGAGTACATGATTACTGTGAGTATGGGTGTGCCTTTGTTTCCTAGAGAAAAAGGATGGTAAATGAAGGCTGCCACCAGAAGCCTCAAGATATATTGAATGCTCAATATGAGCTAGGCTACTATAACTGCAAAAGCAATACAACTTTACTCCAAATACATGCAACTAATAAGTCTTAGTTCACAAGCTAAGCTGTACTACGTATAATGAATAGAGTAGCAGGCTAGATTGTGGTTATTTGGATGCTCTTCAGAGTCTTTCTTTGTGTGCATGTGTAGCTGCGTAACAAGTTGGGTCCGGTGGAGTTGCAGCACTTTGCGGTGTTGCTGAGAGAATATAGACTGGCATCAAACATCGACCACTTCTGCACCGAGCTGCTGCAACTGTACGGAGACAACCGCAAGTTCCTGCTTATGGGTAAGCCCATGCTGGAGTGCCTTAAACTTGCATTTCTTCTAATGTCCAGCAGGGGGCGACTCCTCTGTTTGCAAAAAGAAGTCCAGTTGTATTGAAGTCAATGAGAAAATGTCAGTAAACATTGTGAACATAAGTTAATGTCTCAATCAGTTTCAGTCAAGTCTTCAAGTTAAAAAACAGCTTCATCTTTTCAATCATTTTGTAAATTATTGTCCCATATAGAGCAAACTAGACCATAAAGCTGGGTATGCTTTAGTGTGTGACTAACTTGTGATATACTTGTGATGGGTATTTTTGTCTTTGCACTTTAACCCTTTTACAGTATGTTTTCAGTTCAGGATCTGCTTTTTATGTACCATTGACAGGATAGAGACAGTTTGAGAGTATGAAAAAAAAATTTTTATTAAAGTTTTCAAATGTAGTTTTAACACATTGATAAAACTCTCCTTGAAACGTCATAGTTTTATAGTTGTCAATATTATTGTACCTTTATCTGATTACGATTATAAACTACAACCTCACAGTTTGACATGTTTTTATTCTCACTAAACCATCAAGTGTACTACTAAAATATACATTAATTAGAAATCAGAAGACTCTCTTGACTTTGAACTCTCAAGTAAAATGATTTCACAATAAAAGTAATGTTGTAAGGATTTCAGTTTCCATCCTTATTTTGATAAATATTAGGCCTTACCCATTCGTTGCCCTCTCATAGTGATGCAAAACCCAAACACAATGCTGAAAAACAAAAGTAATTTTTATCCGTAAAAAACTGTCTCGTTATCTTTGTTTCCCAGGCATGCGTCCTTTCATCCCAGACAAGGACGTCGGGGTGTTTGAGAGTTTCTTGGAGAGCATCGGGATCCGTGAGGGTGGTATTTTAACTGACAGCTTTGGACGCATCAAACGCAGCATGAGCAACACATCAGCCACGGCCATGAGAGGGTATGTAGGTCAGGGGGTGAAGGTCGTGACTTGTAACTGTCTCAAGGCTTTGTTTGAGACCCGGTTCTGACTGGTTTCTAAATACCACACTGCTGTACCACATTCAATCATCTCTTATTGAGCACCAATCTCCAAGGAGTCAATATTAATATGAACCCCCTATAAGAGATGTATATGTATTCTTCGGGACAAGCATTTGGTTCACATTTTTGGGGAAATTATGTTCATTAAAGTTATTGTAAAGTGAGGGTATCTTTGGTCAGGTTTTATCTATCTTTGATGCAAGACCACTCCAGTTTGAGACTACATGGTCGACCTTTAGTAAATATTCTAAATATAAAAGCAAGTTCATTTTAAACTGAAGATTTGAGTAAGCAGGAAGTCCGTGAGATGCGTACATTTACATAATTTGTTTTTTCCCCCCAGCAGGTATGATAACTGCTCTCTGGCCTCAGGATCTCAGGAATTCAACCGACGCATTACTGACATCACGCACGACATCCAGGCGCTTGGCTTCCAGGACACACATGGAGACATTGAGGAGGAAGACTACTACCTCTGATGCAGGGATGAAGGAAAACAGAGAGTGATTGATTCCTTGTTGAATTGAGTTTGAACTTTGAATCTGCCATGGTGGACCTGAGCGAGAGCAGCGTGTCCACAGTTTATTTCCTCTCCCTTACTGGACAAGCACAGTATAGTTTTATCGTCGAAGCTTCACAATGCAACGGGTCGTGATAAGAGTCGACTAGTATCAGCCAAAATTATTCAAAATAAATGTAATTTCAATCTAAATATCTCATAACAGATGTAAAAAGAAAAAACTAACATTATACAGTTATTGCCAGGTTCAGTTTCCATTGTTTAATTGGTAGTGGATGATCAACAGTACTCAATAAAGACATGTTCACACATTTGTAAAAAGAATCCCAAAAAATACAATCTAAATATATTAAAAATGTGTATAAATCATCAAGAATAGCTCCTGTATCTATTTTGAATCAAGTCTTTGTTACCAAATTTGCATAAGATCAAGGCATCTAAATATCTTATGAAGCTGCTTTCCAGTATGATGGTATTTTCTGTTGGGGCTGTAATACCTAGGAATGGCCACATGGGGGCCCACTAAGGATGAAAGAGCTGATTTCCATCCCCACTGCTGAGCCCAAGACTCAGTTATCCATGTGTCCTTGCATGGGACAACGAATTGGGCATGCTTACGGTGTGGGAATGTTGTATGAATGTTAGTTAGTCCTGATGGGCAGATGGCACATTTCATGGTCCCCCTGTCATTAGTGTATGAATGAGGGAATGATGACATGTAGTGTTAAAGCGCTTTGAGTGGTTGGAAGACCTATATAGACCATTTGCTATTTACCATAGATGGAGAGAGAAAGAGATAGATGGACAGACAGACAGATGGAGAGTTCGCTATGTACCATATTGTTGGTAAATGCTACTGCTTTGATATACAAATATAAAAGAAATTACAAACAGATATTTTTTTTTAATGTGTATTTTGTTCCTGGTAATATGTTGTGATGAGAACCCCCCCCCTCCCCCCCTCCCCCCTCACTTTCTCCCAAGCATGCAGTCTATGCTCCCAACGCTGCATTGACCCATTATCCTGGCAGCAGCATCATGACCTTCCCATAGTGCACTGCTTCTCTGTGCCCCCCGGTCCTCTCCTCTGCCAGCCCCACTGAACATCAGAGCGGGAGACTCAGTACACCCATGGGCTTCACCCGAGTTGTGTTAGTCTCCAAACTCTTGTTATGTAATAGATCCACGCTGTGTGCATTTACTTTGAATCCTCAATGAATTAATCATGAACAGAGTAACTTTATTTAACAGCAGCAGTGAAACACATTACTGTAAATGTAACAGGATTGATGGAACACAGGCTGGCGTTCCAAGGAAAATAAGTGACGCAGGCAAAAACACAGTTATTTAAATAGGATACATGCCCGGAGAGTGATGTGGTGATGAGAAAAGAGAGAGAGGGAGGCAGAGAGAGAGGCACCCAGAGAATCATGCAAAACTGTTCTTCTCTGTTGGACAAAGATGCATACATCTTAAACTGATCTAAAGGTCAAAGGTCAATGTTTGGTTCTGTTTTCTGGACAGGAAATAAACTAAGGTTATTTACTATTGTTCTAGAGCAAAGTTTGTATGTGTGTGTTTGTGTGTGTGTGTGCAAGCACTTTGTAATGTATCCTCATCATTGGATTACAGCTCTGTAATCTCTGCAATCATCATGTGATGGAATTTACTATGATGTCATCATCATCTCTCCCATACACAGAATCCCCTTCTTGCATCATTATACCCTGTTTACTATCAGTCCTGGAGAAATACTATTTTGTGTTCTGCTACAACACAATATTCTATCAAACCATGTATATATTGTATGGTTTGCATACTGTATGTGACAGGAATGAATATTATTTTAATTTGGATAATATTTAGACATATAGAGTAATATTTATTAAAACATATTCAAATTGCAATTACTCCCAGGTAAATGATGTTACTTGTTCTGTGTACTAGGTGTCTCCATGTTTTTCCCACACCCTGTGCAGCACAGCACTTTACACTGCAGTTTATGCAATGTCACATCACAGCCGTGAATACAACAGACTACACCAAGGATCAACATTTAACAAATGTACCTCTTTCAATGCATAGAGTGCAGTACAGCAATGTTTTTCTTTATTGCAATCACAATTATGGAGCTTGTAGCTGAGCCCCAAGCCAGTTTCTTCACATGAAAACATGTGTTATAATAAAACATGACATCATGCAAATAAAACATACTTTCCAGTGAGATCAAACTGAATTAAATGATGTCACTTTTTGGATTTCCATCC
Source organism: Cottus gobio (assembly GCA_023566465.1). Lineage (NCBI taxonomy): Eukaryota > Metazoa > Chordata > Actinopteri > Perciformes > Cottidae > Cottus > Cottus gobio. The sequence goes on along the minus strand of CM042215.1, from coordinate 10,577,957 downwards.
TGCTGTTGTTGTTCCAGCTGGAAGGTCAGTTGTGGTTAATTTGTTGATCTGCGGTCATCCTGCTGAGCTGACCAGGTGCCTCTCGGCCCATGAGTAGGTGTCACTGCAGGATCAGTGCAGAGAAAATCCACCGAGGTTTCATAACAAAGTGCCAACAGCCAATCAAAGCTGCTGTCAGGTAGAGCTGCAGCGACAGCTCACTTAATGCCTCAGCAGCCCTGATACTGCAGAGATGAACATGTCAGGGGAAATAACAGACACTGCAGTATCAGGAAGGCAAGCCCATTTGAATGAAAAAGAGAGACAAAAAGAACGACTCAATTAGATCATAATAGTTTGGAACTATATATTGTTGCATAACAATAGGACAGGATATATTCATTATATTTGTGTTTATTGATTGTTTATATAACAGGAACATATAAAACCACAAAACCACAACTCATAGATTCTTAGTTGGCTGAGGGATTTGGATTTAAAATGTTAAAAAGCAGTACACTCTACTTCCACTTCAAATAGTATTGTCTATTTGTTACATTGTTTTTATCTTTTAAAAAAGTGTATACTTGCTTTGACAAAGGGACACTTAAAAAATTTGGGGGGAAAAGTCTTGATCTCAATTTGAATCAAAGTTTTATAGTTTGTTATAGTGCATTCTTTCCCACTTATGTTCAGAATATTTACATGTTTGTAAAGGTATGAAGCGTTCATAGCGTGGGATACGTCATAGCGTGCGTTTCACCACGCTTTGACGTTTCCCTGTCCAGGCCAATGAGAGGGGCGGAGGGCGTAAAGCTGTCTCGCGCCGGGTAAAAGGGATTTGACAGCAGCGGGTCTCGAGCTCATCCTCCAGTTGACTTCCTCAGTGGGACGGCGGCATGGCGGCGGCTGCTGCATACGGGCAGCACAGCGCTGCGATAACCGCCGCCGGGAGCGGCAAAAAGACGCTTAGTAACCGGGAACACAGTCGGAGGAACCGGGAGAACTCACGCCGGAGACAAGCCGCTCTTTTATTTCTTAGTAACATCTCTTTGGACGGACGGCCAGTGCAGAGTAATCCAGCAGACCACGTAGGAAGCCGTCACCACAAAGACACCGACTTGGAGGCGGCAGCGGCCGAGCTGTGTCTGGAGCTCGGTCACCCGCCTGGACGCTACGGGACATTTACCGGTGTGGCTGCAGCCGTGAGCTGCGGGAACGTGAATTCCTCCCCGGGACCTAGAATGGGTCTCCTCAACATACCGCCTATCCTCGTCCTGCCGTCAGACACGGGGTTCAACGACGTGGGGAGCGCAGAGGTGCTGCTGGAGCGCCGCAGAGACTCGTTCCCATCTCCGGGGAACTGTAACCTGCTCTCGCCGTCCCCGTCCAGCGCCAGCGTGCTGCCGTCGCCGCTGGGGCCGCGGAAGTCCTCCACGCTGCTGTCGGTTCAGAGCTGCAACTCGGTGTCCTCGGAGCCGCGCCAAAGGTGAGAGACGCACGGCACACACACGCACGCACGGAACTTGTTCACAGGCTGTCTGGTCAAGTTCAACTTTCAGAGTATTCACACCTCAAGGGGCGGCTGGCTCTCTGCTTGAAGCTGTAAATCCACGGTGCCCTTTAGCGGGTGTGGTGCGTGTCACTGGTCGGTATGCATCTTTTCTCTGTGATTGAACTTTGACCTCGCAGTCTGGAGGTAAGAGGCAGGACCTTCGCTGTAGAGGAGACGTGTAACGTGTCCTGAGTCATGTCAGCCCACGGCTCCTTCAGAGCGGATCATGACTAATGCCACTTGACTGAAGGAGGTAGCCTGGTGTTGGTGTGGATTATTAAAGCTTCTGGTCTGGACCACGTTGAAATGAACCATAAAGGCTAAAGAACAGCAGTACATTTTCAGAATCAATTTTTTCAACTATATCATCAAAAGAGTTGGTGATTTTCTGTTGACTGACCAATTGATTGGTCGACTTTTGTTTCAGCACAAAGTCAAGTATTTAAAGTTGGCAACGAATGCTAAATTGGATTATTAATTTAAGTCTTCTTTGTTTTTGTTTTTTGTAAAGTCCTTCTATGTCTTTAATAAGACATGATTGAACAGTAAACACTAATGCACCTCAGAACTTTGGCATATTTTTTGTTTATGCTCTTATACAATAAGGTATTTAAAGTATTGTTTTGTATATGTACCAATTCATGAAAAACATTAAAGGACGCACATGCGTCTGCACCATGTTCTTTTCAGGAAACTGATTATATGTTTGTTGGTTTTTCATTGTAAACAGATCTTTTATTTTTTTTGGTTTTATGTGAATGGTTGACTAAACATGCCAGACCTGTCCAGGGTGAACCCTGCCTTCACCCAATGTCAGCTGGGATAAAGATAATGGAGCAGCTTGTTGGAGCCTATCTGAGTAGCTTGTGGCTTTGTAGAGGAGAAGTGAACCTGCTGATGGTTAAAAACCACCAACAGACAACCGGAAGTCCAGCTGTTTTCTGTGGCACAGTAACCCAGAATAATTTTCATTTGGATGTTTACTACAGTAACTCAGGATTAGTTTGGATTTTCTCTGCCGAAAGGGAGAAAATCAGACAGAGAAAAGTATGGACTAACTGAGATCAGAAAGATGAAGTGGAAAAAGAGTAAGAGATTAATTTAAATGATGTGTGTGAGTCTGGTTTTCTTAGGATGTGAGTGGTAGTGTGTTTATATGTAGCATCCTCATCTGGCAGTGGTTCAGACTTGCAGCACTTGTGTGAGTGCTGATAGACGGATTAGCTTTGTCACCATGTTGGCAGCGTATCAAACCCTGAGAATCAGCCCCGCTGCCATAATGACTGCTTAACCTATTTACACCTAACGACAAGCTGGGAAATTAGCGACAAATAACGGCTCATCAGACTGCTGCAGCAGCAGCAGCAACCAACCGTCACCTCCAGCTGCTGTTGTGTGACTTGATTTTGTTTGTGTACTGGGATGCTGCATAATGCAGTATTTCATCGTATTTCATGCCAAGATTGTTGTTGTCAGTGTCACTAATGAGTGTAATTCACACACTGCGTGTTGGTTTGTTACAGGACTACTTTGCATTGAGGGGTTTAAAACCGTTGTGATTATGACTGATTATTCAAGCATTATTTTAATAGATTGATTGATCAGTGAATTCCTAAAATGTCACAAAATACTGAAAAATGCCCATCAGCATATCTGTTTACAAATGGTTTGTTTTCTAACAGTCCAGAACCTTCAATATACTAAATGTATAATCATATAAAAGACAGAAAAGCAGGATATTCTCACGTTTGAGAAGCTGAAACCAGAGAATGTTAAGCATTTTGCTCAATAAATAATAACATAAATAATAAACTAGTGTACTGTGTGTGTGTGTGTGTATATATATATATATATATATATATATATATATATACACACACACTAGTTGCAGCCAAAATTTAGTTTTATATCATCAAAGACGCGCAGCAAATTCAACTTTGAACCAAAGATTTCCGATGCATACTAGTTTGAGCTTCTCAAACAAGACTCAAATGATTCATTATCAAAATATTTGCATATTATTTTCTTTTGATTAACTAATCAATGATTTGACTATTTATTTAAACTCCAAATAAATGTAAGCTTATATCAGCATATTTTTATTTTATTTTATTAGAACATTAACAAGTGTTTTGGATTGGGCTCTCTTTAAGTTAGTGATTACATATCTTTACCAATATATCTACTCTTTTTTTTCTTCTTTGTTTGTGTTGACGAACTACGGAAATAGAATATTGTTCCCTAATTTCTGCAAAATGTAAACCTATTTCTAAACTGCAAAAACACCTTGCAAACACTTGACATACCAATATAGTATAAGTAAGTATACGCCGATAATATTGTCTTACCAATTTATTGGTGGGACACTATGTGATCACTTCTTCCTGGATGTTGATGTAAACTGTATTTTGATTATTAAGTCATTCATATGTTCAGTGATCTTTAGCTATCATATGAAAGCTAAAGGCAAATGAGCTGCTGTGGTGTTGAATTTCCTTAGCCGATATGATTTTGGTGAATAAACAAGCACCCTTCTTCTCACCTATACTTCCTGGTGTGATGAATTTGGCCGTCGACCGATATGATCATCACTCCCTGTTTATGCTCGCTGTCTGTAACTAAGCTCAGTGTGTGAAGTCCCGCCAGCCAGCTAACCGCTTCATTAGCATGCATATGAACACACACTGACACATCAAGTTAGCTGTGAAACTGATGCAGGAGAACTCACTACAGCCAAGAGAGGCCATTCAGTCAGGTCTGTTTGGCTGACCTTCCCCATGGAGAAGTCACGTTTCCCACAAATGACATCATGGATTTAGTGATGTGTAGGCAAAGCCTCACCGGTGATGTAATGAGGGTTGTTCCTGGTTTAAATTCAGTTTGGCTTTCCCCCTGATGACATCAGGCCAGGGAGAGCAACTGTTCTTATTGGAAACGTTTATTTTTACGTTTCAGGTTCTTTGCATCAAGGTCCATCTAATGCTGCGTTCACACCAAATGATTGGTGTGAACGCAGCATAAGCCTGAAGGTTCCTTTATTGGCAGTAGTTAATGAAATGTAAGAACAGCTAATGTTTGGTACAATTTGGGAAAGAAATACATGAATAGGAAGAATCAGTGTGGGTCTGCATGACTGAGCGTTCACGAGGCCACGGGAGATTGGTTACAAGATTGTTTGTAAATCGATTTAAATTATAAACCATAATGGAGCATCTTTTTCTTTTTGAAGCAGAAATCTAAGGCTTCTGTGTTCACGGCATCACATTCTACGCACATGATGATGTCGTTAAGATGCGCCATGTGCAGTACAATGGCCTGAGTATTGCCATGTAATGGCAGAGCGAGAGCTCATTCTTTTCACAGATGAAAGCTAAGGCTTCTGCCTTTTGCGTAATAATATTTTGCACTTGTAATATTTGTTATCATATAACCCACTGATATGAAGCATTTGAAGATACTCCAAAAAATGACGTCACCATTAGCAAAAATACTAATGTAGGCTTGGGCAGAGCATTTCCATTTGAGTTCAGGTGGCGTGATTGTGTTGTAAAGTATTTTATTTTAATACCAGTTAAGACTGATGTATTACCTCATGTTATATGGCCATTCCTATTTAAGAAGATATGGATTTTTTTAAAGTATTGTTCCAATAGAGTTTTTGGCCACAAATATTTGGAAATTCCTCCATGTCGCCCATCCCGAATTTACAGCTGGTTTATCTTTAAAGTCTTTAACCCAGTCGGTCTCTTCTTTTCGTGTCTGTTTTCTCATGCTGTCTCCTCCCTTAATTTTCTCCCAGCAGAATAAACAGCATTTTAGGGTTTGGTTGTTGAAACTTCTCTCTCTCTCTCTCTTTCTCTCTCTCTGTCTCTCTGTCTCTGTCTCTCTCTGGTTTTATCTTTGGAGCCTTTCTCACTTTATTTCTCTTCTCCTTTTCTTTATCTCCTTACTTCACACATGCATTGAACTGACATCAGGGCTGGGCAATATGGAGAAAATCAAATATCACTAAGATTTGATTGATTTGAATGATCGACCAATGGTGCTTTGTTACGGCCCCCCTTTTGGGCTAGGGGTGCGGGAGCCATAAACATAGAGGCAGAGAATGGTTCAGGGTACAGGGGTACATTTATTTCAAACAGAGGCGGTAAGCACATACAAAAACACACGAGAGGAGGGTGGTTGAGGGTGCTGGGAAAATAACACAAAGGTAACAAAAGGAGGTCCCCAAACGGGGTACTAGACCTGCCTATGCAGGGAACTAAGGTCGCCTCTTACGACAAAACACAAGGAGCCCAGCACCCACTATACCTATGCAACTAACATCGAGTGCTACGTGTTGCCAATCAGTATAGGCTCTTGCCCTCACACCTCCAGTCAGCTGGTAAACAACAGGGACACAAGCACCTACTGATCTAGGACTCCACCTCGTAGCCGGCCACCCGCCGGGCTACAACTAGCTCAACGGGAGACACACTTTACACCCACAAGTCCCTACACCAGTTAGCTAGCAGGATCACCACACATACAGGCTAACAGGGACACAACACACGTGAGCTAGCAGGTACACAACACATGGGAGCTAGCGGGAACACCACACAAGTGAGCTAGCGGGGACACTACACAAGTGAAGGGAGCTAGCGGGGACACTACACAAGTGAGCTAGCGGGGACACTACACAAGTGAAGGGAGCTAGCGGGGACACTACACAAGTGAAGGGAGCTAGCGGGGACACTACACACGTGAGCTAGCGGATACACTACACAAGTGAAGGGAGCTAGCGGGGACACTACACACATGAGCTAGCGGATACACTACACAAGTGAAGGGAGCTAGCGGGTACCCTACACAAGGGAGCTAGTGAGCTAACGGGTCCCCCACACCCGTTAGCTGGGAGCGGCACGCCAGTCAACGGGGAATGACCGACGGCCCCGTTGCACCGGTGGAGTCTCCTTAAAACAGGAAGCTGACCTCCCACGCTGGCGTCTCATTGGTTGGGCGGGAGCCCGATGCGCCAATCAGAGCTCCGCAGGAACCAGGAAATGGGCAGGTCTTCCATCCACGGGTGGACCTGTTTTTACCACCGGGAAAAACACACATGCAACGGCGACAGCCGTAACAGCTTTCACAAAACATTTACACAATGAGATTTTTGAAAATGAATCATCAGTAAAGTCAATATCATGACTAAGTGGGTAAAGGCAACTGATGGAACAGTTAACAGTCTGGCATGTTCAGAAAATCACATCACTTTACTATAATGCAGCCTTTGAAACCAGGTAAACACTGATGCTGTAGTAGATAAAAAGACGATATCTAGTCTTGTAACACCATATTGCCCACCGCTAACCGATATGTGTAAATGTTTGATACTGATTGGTGTCAAGCAGTCTAACACTCGTGTACAAGCAGATTCGTCTTGTTTGCCCTCACTTGACTGCATCTAAGTTTTAAGCTGCTCTGTTCCCAAAACGTTGTGCTGAACTTTGTTGCATTCAGCAGAAAATGTATCAGATTCGGCACAAAGTGCTGATTAGACACACCCTCTGGACTCACACACACAACCCAAAGAAGGGATGGAATCTGACTGACATCATCTTGTGGGTGTGTGTTTTAAACATGCACGAATCTCCAGTAAAAACAGAGCTGAACCCCTCCACACCCTAACACACTATGATTTATCTTAATCATCAACTTTTCTTCAAACCATGTCTTCATGAATGTGGAAAACACCCTTTACCTTCAAGGGCTGTACAAATGTATGTACAAATCTATGATTATGAACACTAAAAACATGACCCCGCCTGTGAAGCTATACATACTGTGGTTAGGTATGAGCACCCTACATGTCTCAGCATGAGTATGGTATTCATAGAGTGGAACCTTAACAGGTTAATGTGTTTCAAATGTATCACCATCTGTGTGAACAGGCCACAACGTCCTATGATCATGTGTGTGTGCGTATGTGGTCTGCCACACACACACACACACACACACACACACACACACACACACACACACACACACACGCTTATCAGTCAGTCTTATCGGTCACATGCAGTTTGCAGTATTATGCCCTCAGTGAACATTTGACTGTCATATTTTAAGACACCCTTATAAAGTGTGTTTTATATACACCCTTATAATTTCATTATAACCACATTTAATTAATCCTGTCTGCTACATAAACACCTTACCCAGGTTATGTCACATTTGGATTACAATCCCAGTGAGAAGAGCAACCCCATTAGCAGACCTGGATTATACAATATAATCTACTAAAGATACTCTGCAGGTACGCAGCTTAGTTTGGCGTCTGTCAGTAACACAGACGTCAGAGTGCAAATGCAGTATGTTTGACAGCAGAGCTGGGTGGTTATAGCAGTGGAATAATGAACCTTAAAGTAAAGCTAAAGCATGTTTACATTACAAGGCTGAATACCAAATGGTGTGTATTGTGTTGAAACAATACAATTATAAGTAAATGAACAGAACATTTTGATGGTGTATTCATCAAGGGCATAATTTTTCAATAACAAAAATGCTTCTCAAACGTGAGAATGTTCTGCTTTTCTCATTATGACTGTAAATTATGTAGCTTTGGTTTTGGGACTGTTGGCTAAACAATCATTTTTACGATGTTTTCATTTTGTAAAATGGAATAGGCATTATTTTCAGATCAATGATAAACAAAATAAGTTAGTTGCAACCCTATCACCACTGCAGGTGGATGGCTTCAAACCCACCCCTGTGTTTCTGTTATTTAACGACTAAAATGCTCTTGGTAGAGTTCAGATCTTTGCCAGATGTCTCCCTCTCCCCTCCCAAACAAAGAAGAATTGAATTGAAAGACAGATTTAGTCGTATCATGTCTCATGTTGGTGGATCATAACATATCGAGTATGGAATTAATCTGCAGGTGCTTTGGTTCAAAATGAGACCAAACTTTTCTATGGGAGCCTTCTTTTGAGCCATGACAAACGCAAAAACGTAGCCTGCACTGGACTCGGTAAGGTTTTATTGTGTGGTCTGGAGACATTTGCCGTAAATGCTCTCGCTAAAGGCCGGTTAGGTTAGCAGTGAGGAGTGAGCAGTCAAGAAAATAAAAAGAATGTTGAATCACCTGTGACAAAATTAGGTCCTTCTCCTTATGATAAGCACAACAAGTATTTAGCTGATGAGTCCTGTTGTATGTGAGAATAACCATGGAGACACACGCGCACACACACGCACACACACACACACACACACACACACACACACACACACACACACACACACACACACACACACACACACACTGCCGCACACATGATCTCCCGTCAGCCCTAAGCCCTGCGGAGATAATTATGTCTATTTCAGGGCATTGGCCAATAGCCATTCCCTAAAGCTAGTATGACATGTGCAGATTGAGTGGTATTAGTTTTATTGGACTGCAGGTCGACCACATGTGATGAATAATGACAAAACTAAAAGAGAAGTCTTGTGTAGCAATATTTCTAGGGCTAGGATACAAAAACAACATATCAGAGTTTACACAGCATTGTCTAATTCATCCAGGAAAATCCCTGTATTCACGACCTGCCATGGTTACCAAATTAATAGCCTAGTTATATATACTCTGCTTAGATCTATTCTAAGAAAGCTGCCTGAAACTGCGAGTAGTAGATGGATTTATTATATAGCGTCTGAAATTGTGCTAAAATCATATGTATAAACATCCTGTGGTTGGGCTGTTTGTTTTGCACCAACGTGTGATTTAACGCTTCCACGCGAGCCCAAACGAACCGTACTAACCCGGGAAAAGCACCAGGGTGGAATTCTGACTGAAGCAGTCGAAAGCATAACAGCAAATGTGTAGTTTAGTGTTTTAATGAAGATAGAGAAAAAAGGGTTATGAGAAATGAAAATTTCTCAGATTGTTTTTGGGAAAAAAAGGGTGTGTGTGTGTGTGTGTGTGTGTGTGTGTGTGTGTGTGTGTGTGTGTGTGTGTGTGTGTGTGTGTGTGTGTGTGTGTGTGTGTGTGTGTGTGTGTGTGTGTGTGTGTGTGTGTGTGTGTGTGTGTGTGTGTGTGTGTGTGTGTGTGTGTGTGTGTGTGTGTGTGTGTGTGTGTGTGTGTGTGTGTGTGTGTGTGTGTGTGTGTGTGTGTGTGTGTGTGTGTGTGTGTGTGTGTGTGTGTGTGTGTGTGTGTGTGTGTGTGTGTGTGTGTGTGTGTGTGTGTGTGTGTGTGTGTGTGTGTGTGTGTGTGTGTGTGTGTGTGTGTGTGTGTGTGTGTGTGTGTGTGTGTGTGTGTGTGTGTGTGTGTGTGTGTGTGTGTGTGTGTGTGTGTGTGTGTGTGTGTGTGTGTGTGCGTGTGTGTGTGCGTGTGTGTGTGCGTGTGCGTGTGTGTGCGTGCGTGCGTGCGTGTGTGCGTGCGTGTGTGCGTGCGTGCGTGTGCGTGTGTCCGTCCGTCAACAGGACATTTAATCTATGGTTTGTGGTTGACCGACGACAAAGTGTGTGCGTGAAAGCCTCTGTGGTCTCACCCACAGAAAGAGGGAGAGGTAAAGAGACAGTTGGTGTGAAGAGCGTAAACCCTTCAGTGTGGAACCGCTTTTAGCTGAGCAGACGCTGCAGGTTTTAATCAATCTTAGGTTTTCTTAACTGACACTCAAAGTTTTAATCATCCTTTCTGTACACTTAGAACTTTAAACTTTTATGCTCACACTGTACAGATGGGCTGAGTTTATAATGGCTCTTTTGACACCAAGCATTTGGAAATATTACCTTTTTTAAAACGGCATATTTATGAATCTCACTTGACCAGCATGGAGCCTGACCAATCCTACCGCTTGGATTCCACGTAGGGCAGGTATCGCCACGGAAAGCAGCGGGACTCTTAATGACGCACTGAAACAGCAAGATCACGACTACGATTTTGGACGTGCAAAAAATTCTGCCGATTATTTGAGATGTTTTAATTACATTTTCACCACAGCAAATGAATGGTGCAGAACTAAAAACTTTGTTTGGATTGTTCACATCTGTTAATATCTGATCGACTTTTTAAGCTACTCCTTTCCTTTTGAGTTAAAATAAGGTCCAGATATGAAAATCTATGTTTTTTTAAAACTTAAATCTGTCAAAATAGGTGAAAAAAAGTATTTACTGACTCCAACTGGAGTGGATGACCCAGCCAAGGGACTAGTTGACACACTTTACAACGTGAAGTAGGACACAGTGGCCGGAAGTGTGCATTGTTACTATGTTCAAAGTGCATAAACTACAGTGAAAGATTGCAACGAAACCAAGCATTCACTTCTGTAGATGATCTTAAGAGTTAATATTGATCCCTGCAGAGACAGATTAAGCCAGAGTGTGTTGATATGTGCGTGTGCGTGCGTGCGTGCGTGTGTGTTAAAGTCTATTCTGAGCTTAACCACTGCCTCTGATCAGTGGAGGCTGTATGTGAGCAGGAAGGAGCTGTCAGCTCGCTTATCAAGATACAACAGAAGCAAATATCATTGATCCTCGAGGATGAACTGGACAGACAGCAGCGACGTATTCGGTACGGCATTAAGAATGACACCCACCTGCAGGTGGTTTAGTGTCTGTGTTTATCTTGTATTTTGGAATACATATAAACTGTATCCCTTCTGAAAACATCTGGTCAGATTTTTCCATCTTAAAACATGTGTGGTTATGCCTTATAATAACTTTTTAATTCAAGAATGAAGGAAATATTGTTGCAGCGACAAAAGGACGGATGGATGAAGACACAAGCAAAAGATGGGATGGAGAGAGAGATTATTTTTAAGATAAAACAATACAAACTATTATTACTGTGACACTGGTGTTGTTCATGTTCATTTAAAGTTACTAGAATTACTCAGCGTCCTTGAAAAATCCATCACCGCAGTCACAAAAAACAGGCCTGCGGCTGGTTCACCTGGGGACTCTGTGATGACAAAAAAGCAGAAACTACTCAACTAAACAAAATAACGACGCTGTTTCATGTGAAGCAGTATGTATGACAACATCCTCTCAGCTTGTTTTTAGGTAGTTACATTGTTTTGCTATGCTAATGGTCAACTGAATAATAACTAGATTTGTCCACAAAATAAAATGTTTAACAATGTGACCTGCTGTTTCCTTTCATGTATTCATATATTCATGCATTAATTCACTCTCTTATTTGTTAGCAACAGGGATATTTTCAGACATTCTGAAACTCTCCTGCTCCGACATTTGTAAGCTCCAAAGAAGCATCCGCCGAAGCTAATGTGACTGCAATAAGGAATAGCGTTGCTGCTTTGGTTTCGGCCTGTTGGTCTTAGCTTAATGACAGGATACAAATATTTAAAGAAAAATGTCATATATTTAGAAAGTATTCTTCTAAAAGAAGGTTATTTGTACACCAATCTTAATCATCCTCTGCAGCGAATGAAACGCAGACTGGATCTTTCCATTCCCACAGAAGGGAAACTTTCCACAACATCCCAGAAAGAAACAACAGGCTGGTTTTTATGGAAATGAGCCACTGGTCTACAGATCCAAAGCTCAGATACTGGGTCAGACATAGAAAGACCGTGAGAGCCATGGTGTCTGCTATCGCTTAGATATTGTTGTTGTTTACGATTACGAGTGTTTTCCTTATGGAAGCCTCTAAGCTGAGACAATTATTTAAAGATAACATTGATTTTTACTGTTTAGCATTTGCTCTCGTAAACCTTATTAGTGGTCAGTCATTGTTAAAGATAATCATGATTGTACTTGTGTGAGGGTTTGTTTGTGGTCCATCCAAACACGTTGTTAACTTAAGTCCTAATTGTTATTTGTAGCAATCAATCATGAGATGAATAAGCTACAGTTAGCATGCTGCACAGAATGACACGGCTCATTATTCACCCGTGTACCCTTGACTGTGACACATTGGCATTGAATGTTGTGTTGGATTTGTAGTTTTTACTTATTTTATCAGATATTTTAATCATAATTTTGCCAATTGAGGCTGTTTTATTTTGACAAAGGTCTTGTGTGGCTGCTTGTGTTAACACAACATTCAGCATGTGCGATTGTTGACTTCTCTTGCTAAATGAAAAACAGATGTTTGAAGAGAAACATGGTGATTTGTCTTAATAAAAGCCCTCCGACCTTACGACTTGGTAATGTTGGCATAGTCTCACAAACCGAGAAGAAACACATTAAGGATTTCGCAAAGGGGGTCAGGTTGCTGTGTGTCAACCCGTGTGGCCTTATTTGTCTTTAAACACTAGCGGCTATCATCCTCATGATCACCATAGTCATCATCTGCCAGGGATATTGGCCATTGGGTTCTTTTTTTTATTCCCACACAATGGAAACATTCCACAACATTCCAGAATGCTGCGGAATTATGGTTCCCATGGAAGTGAAGGCTGAGACGATCCCATCATGTGACAGTAGATGTACTAAATATAGAATCATTATAAATAGACTCTTGGGTTTATAATACTGAAGAAGTGACAGCTCAGAAAGGTCTGTGTTCATTCTTTTGATCTTTATTTCAATGTTTATCTTTATTGTTACAGTTGAAAATCGACGTTTCAATACTGTGACATTGATGACATCATCTTTATGGTGTTCAGTTCCAGATATGAAGGATGTAGCACTGAAATTGATGCTTTGCTCAGTTACCATCAGCACATGATGAGCACAAGAATTTCAAAGCATTGGTGATTTGCTATGTTGAAATTAAAATAAAACCCCTGAAACAGTGCTGTGTTTCACATAATATCCAAGCAAAAGGGTGACTCCAGAAAGAAGCCCTCACTCTTTGATTAAAACCAAAATCAAATGTTTACATGATGCGGTTTCAGACTACAAACCACTCTGCCCTGGTTTTACAGAGTGAAGCTTCTCTGACCTCATAAACAAAACTAATGTGTGGATTGTTGTTTTGGATTGTTGTTTTGGGTGTCATCTGGGTCAATGGATGAGAAGACTCATCCATTGACCCAGATGACACACACACACACACACACACATGCAGCTCCCTCAAACATCTGCTTCACAAGTGAAGCAGGTGTGTGTGGATTTAAACTCCATGTGCTGTGGACTCACCAGGTCAGCCATCCAAAAACTGAAACAGATGATGTCTGTCTCTCTCGCTCCATCTCTCTCTCTCTTTCTCTCTCCATCTCTGTGAACGTGTGAGTTGTGTGTTCACGTTTTAACAATAAGTTGCGCGTGTTACTGTCACAATTGTGTGACAGCTCTGCTTTTTAGCGGTGTGTGTGTGGATAAATGTTAAAAACTATATTTTGTCAGTGTCCTTCAAACACACCTGGGCAATATATTGAAGTGTCAATAGTGTCACATAACTGGATATTATATTGGACTTTGTTGAATATGAAATCATATATCAGCCTAAGTTCCATCTATGTTCATCCAGGTTGCATTACCTTTTTGCATTCATGTCTACTTCATGTATTATTTAGTTTCAGGAAAAAACAAATATCACATGATATGAAAATGGTATGAAATTAATAGCATTCATACTGCTCATTACATGACGTGGTGTGTGTGGTGTGTATGGTGTGTGTGTGGTGTGTGTGTGGTGGTGTCCATGCTGAAGTCTTAATGTTATGTAACTGCTGTGATGTCAGTGAGCTGAACTTCTTGGCCTGCTTTCACATTGAAGTCTGTTGTTTTAATCCAAGATACTGTGGCAAACTAAACTAAACAGTTGGACTACATACAGACCGCTTTAGTATTGGCTTGTGTAGCAGAGTGTTAAGTTGTGCTTATTCTTAATGAAGGTTCTAAAATAATACCATTGAGGCTTTATTACTATACACACTATGGTTTTATTACAGTAACGGGCGCAGTCATCTGGTTTGCTTCTTTGTCTCCACCGCAGCTTCTCTGATCTGTTGTGCGTTTATGTTTGTGTGTGTTTATTTGAAGGAGCTTAGCCTCAACACAGATTAGGGGAGTGGCTTTAGCGTGACAATAAACACTAGTCTTTAGCCCCGGGGCCCGTTTAATACCCAGTTTCAGTAACCACCCATAAACACAATGATTGTTCTTATTCATTGTAATTTGATTTCAGGTCTAATTTTGTGTGTATGCTTTACTTAAATAGAGGATTTGTCCTCTGGCATCCTTATTTAGGAATTGCTGCAATGTGAGCGAAACCCTTCATGTATCTCCATTTCTGTCTCTCTCTCTGTAGGACCCGTAACCTCTCTGGTGGCTCTCCAAAACCTCGACACGCCAAGAAGATCCACTTCATCAAAAACATGAAACAATACGACACAAGAGGCAGCAGGTGAGACACGCACAACGTTCTGTAGTTGCTGTTGTCTGCAGCTCCACATGTTTACAACCAAGGAAAAGCCAAATGCTGTGGCCTGTCCAGTAAAGTAGTGGTGGGTTTTGGTTTTTATCTCTTTTGAAAGGTAAAGGTTGAAAGTAGCTCCCATCCCATTGGTCCACTGCTGCAGACACGTTTAGACGGGGTTGAGCCGCATGTTGGTCCCTGCTGTTCACAGCATGTGGTGTTGCAGATCAAAACCTAAGCACAACAAGGTCGTGGCAGTGGGTTTTGGGGTCTTGTAAACTGTTCAAAGAAAGAAACGGCTATGTTTAAACAAATAGCCCCTGTGGGGTTAGTGCAACAACACAGAGTGCCAGTATTTTTGCACAAACGTTTTGATATGTACTCCGAGCTATATTCTCTGCAATAAGTCAAAACACTGTTGTCCAACTAAAGTGTACTTACTCTAAACCCCCTGTGGAGTTATTCTGAACACATCCAATTGGAAAAAATTAGGGATGCAACGATACCACTTTTTACAAACCGATACGAGTACGAGTATTTTTATTTGTGTACTTGCCGATACCGAGTACCGATACCGATACTTCTTAGATTTGGTCTCCATGAAAGTGCAATTCATTTGGAGGCAGATTTTATTTTATCCTCTGCAGATTATGTCAAGCCTATAGTACAAAATTAACAGAAGGCTATCCCAAGCTTTAAACTTCTTGTGGAAGTCCCTCTAATGTCGGACCATAAAACGCCCCGTGTCCGGGTTCATAATGTAAGCGATAATATTAGGGATCGAGCAATTATATAGGAAGCTGTGTTCCAAGTTATGTTTCCGGTGCTTTTATTGTGGAGGGAGAAACGGAAAGGAAAAGAGGAGTGGAATTGTGGGATATACGTGTGTGAAGGAGATAAAAAAAGTGGTTAAAGTTACCCTGCAGCGTGTTTTCATTTTATTAGAATTACAAATATAGACACACAACAGACACTCGGCTACAATAATATCATCCGTAGCCGCACAACAGCGTCTGAATGAGGCCGCTGCCAGCGCTACTTCTGGCGGACCAGCAACAGTTTGATTCAAACCGGCGGGACGGCAATAATTTTCCGTCGCGTTGGGTGTGAACGCACCATTACTCTACACACCTTGCTGCAAGAGCTGCAAGAGAGCGACGAAAGAGCCGTATGCGGCTCTGGATCACGGGTTGCCGACCCCTGCCCTAGACGTTGAAGTCAGGTAGGACAACAAATCTTTTTCTCCACAAAGCGCGACCAGTTTGTTGTAGCGAAATACTGTTGAGTGGTATCGGTTCTTGGTATCGACAATTGAAATCGATACGAGTACGAGTATTTTAACGCAGTATCGACCCCCGATACCGATACCGGTATCGGTGCATCCCTAGAAAAAATACATACATAATAGATAATTCATAACCTGTAATACTATCTTGTTTATACTATACATTCTACTGTATTTATAGGTATTCCAGGTCATTCTTAGTAGGAGTTTTCTTAAGGTCACAGGGGTCATAACTTTGACCATTCCATTATGGCTTAGTCTCTTCAACCTTGAACCTCTACTAACTCGGCTGACACACAGATATGTGCAGCCTTTACACTACAGCCTGGGCAATGTCATTCTGTCCATTTATTCCTCGATTGTATTCTATTCTTGTCCTTCCTTGCTGTATAAATCAGACCTCTGTGTCAAAGGAACACAGACACACTCATCGGATAATAATAGACTAAGGGTGATTGTTTTAGAATAGATCCAGCTAAGAGCAGCAGAGCTGCTGTTTGTTGTGCAGCCAAGTCACCATGTCATTATGGAGAAGAGACAGCAGCTTAAAGAGAAAAGTAAACGTTGGAGTCTGAAGCAGGGGGGCTACAAGTAGAAACCCTCCTTTTGGCTCATGGGAGAATTTAAATGGGTGACCATGTATGAATCTGTATAAGCGTCCAGAAGTGCTACAATTTGTTTAGTGTCAAAATAGTACAGTAGGACAATTGTTAAAATTGAATGTGAAATTAGTTGATTATTGTCCGTATGTCCATCATTATAGCTATTGTGGTGCACCTGAATGTAAACTAGAAAACATTTACATTATCAGTACATCATTTGATGGAATGAAGTCTCCTATTGTCTCACTCTCCTCTCCATTCAACTTTGTGCACAACGTTGTCCATTTAAACTGTCCCAGAAGATACCATGGGTGTGTCAATTGATAATGTACTAACTAAAAACAAGGATTCCAAATTTAGAAATGTTGTGACTGAGAATAAGCCATGAACAGTACAAAAAGGAACACTGCTAGAGCATACACCCTGTGTGACAATGAACGTTACCATGATATATTATTAACGCTAATAACATGAGGTCATTGGTCACACTCGTATTAGGCATGTCTGTATTATCTCACCCTTTAGTGTTTTCTGCATCAACGTTGAGTTTATTAAAAGAACTATCCCAATTTTCCTTGAATTTCTTAAGATGGTTTGTTGTTCTTAGTTTTTGTGGCCAATTCTTTGTGTAGCTCGGAAGTTATAAACCCGAGGCCATGGGTCCAGTTCTCCGTGGGATTAGTCTGCTGTTTTTCTTTAAAGTGATTGTGGAATAATGTTTTGTGAAATGTGTGGTAATAAAGGGATGTGTAAGGGGACAGAATTCCCAGCAGAGTCTAATTTCCAGAAGGCCTGTTTTGATGCTTCTGCTGTTTCCAATGAGCTCCCCGGCGACTTCCTGCTCTTCACTTTTCCCATGCAGCATGCAGATCATCCGTCTCGTGGGATGGATGGAGGAGGAGGAGGAGCAGCAGAGACAGAAGACGACAGTACATTTGTTTACAGTTCACGGGTTATAATTAATACAAGTTATAATAGTAATGATTTATTCACAGTAAAATACAACATTGATACCAGAAGACAACTCCATATTTAGCTTTCGTAAGAGATGCACTTTGAACCAAGGCGTTTCATTTCCTTCCTTGGTTTTCTATGGTTGTCTTTGAATAATAATCTCTTAATAAAACAGTTCCCCCTCCTCGGACGATAAGTTGCATCCACAACATGAGATTGTCACTATTTATCATAGGAATAAAGTAAACTGAATTATCTTCTCAGCTGGAGATTCATCAAACATGTATGTTTGTGCAGAGTCATGTCTGTAAAAATATCCAGTGTTTGGATTCACTACACAGTTTCTAATCAAACTAAAGTATAAACGACTTCATAAAAGTGGTAGCTGCTATACTATCATTTAGTCTGGTGTTGTACTGCGATCAAATCAGATCTCTTCACTTCAGAAATCAAGTGGATAAGATAGCTCATAAGATAGATATTGACTATATTCAATTACAACTTTATTATTTTTAAGATAAATATCAAATGTTTAACTGCAGATTTGCTACAAAGTACGTTGACAACACAATCTGCCAACAGGTAAAGTTTATATGCAATGAAAAATGCCCTTTTTACATCTTAAAATCAGATGCCCGGTCATATTGTACACCTATTTAACAATAGATGCATTTTTTCTTTTACAGAAATCTATATCTTTATACTTTTACAGGACATTTGTGACGTTTATTCACACCCCCGGTGTGTAAAGGGCCTTAAGCGTCCATCCTCCGTGAAAGGTTATAAGATTTGGATTTGCTCCTTGTTGAAGCTTGTTTATTTCGCTCATATTGTTTAATCCAGGTTATGTAACTACTTTGCTCTCTCCGCCAGTATTCTGCTTAAACGCAGAGCCGCTTGGTGTAGTTCGATTTGGCTGCATTTGCTTCTGGTGCTGTTCCCTCTGAATGTCTCAGGATGGACTTAATCGTATTTCTGTGGTTAACCTCCGTTCTCTGTGGAGCTGCAGCTCAAAAGCTGTGTGGTCTGTTTGTAATGTTTCAGGCTGTCAGAAAAAGGTCAAGGTGAATGATTTGAGGTCTACTAGTGGCTGTATGAAGGACTAGTAGTTTGTGTATGAGAAAAGTATTCATCACAAGCATGATACACTCAAAGAGAAGTGTGTTTTTGTTTTCACACTGTGAATCATCCTCCAGTCTCTTTGGTGCCTGAGCCAAAGATAATGACTGTAAACATTTTCCTCTGAGAAAGAAACCAGGCGAGGGATGTGCAGTTTCTGCTCCACTGGGGTTTATACTCCAGAGGATCTGCAATAGAAAGTGCACACGCTCTGTTCCATTGGGACACTATTATAACTGGTTGTTAATAAGCCCTCGTAAGATGAGGGTGGAACACTCAGGTCAGTTAGGAAAGTGTAATTTAAGGGTTCGGCAAAACATTCAAGGGCCAATTTTAATAAGTGATAACCTGAGAAAACCCCAAATTATTTCTACAATACAAACAAATATCCCGTCTTTTTGTTATCAAACACACGTCTGTTTCACTTGTTTACGGGTTGAGTCGTGTCTAAATCAACACTGAGATTGAGATGGGAACACTGGGTGAAAGAAGGAAAATCTGTCTCAAAATGAAATCAGTTCAGATATTTATTGTTCCGCAAGAGGAAGACGCTAAAAGTTTGAATGCTGTTCATGCAGTACAAAATATAATACACAGACAATATGATAATGACTGCAGTAAAGTAGAACAAGGACCAGATAAAATGCCATGCTGTGTCGCCAACTGGAAGATGGTTTATGATTTATTTGAACTGAGGGTTCTGCACCTGATACTGTAGTAATTTCCTGAGAATGTAATAACGCCTGAAAATATAATCAAATGTGTGCTTAACCTGATCCAAAATGTAATTAAACTCAATCATGAAAGAACTTGAGCAATAATGAATAATGTATGCATAGTTGCTTGATAACGATATACCGCTTGCCATCTGTTTTGTCATACTTTTTTTATTTTCCATCAAAATGATTACATCAATTAAGAAATAAATACCCACCGGAAAGGCATTACATTAAAGTAAAATGTTAATATATATCAGTTTTATTATATTTATTAATTTGCACTTTATTAAGTGCACATTTGTTTACATTTTCAGACGTTATTGCACATAGAATAAATAAAACCTTTAATCTGTTACACTTTATATTCAGAATAGTTGTTATCTCTGACTGGAGGGGCAATATAACCTAAAACAAGATCATGATTAATTGTCACATTTACCTCCTGTAACTAAATAACAAAAGATAACAATTGATAAACGGGAGATCTCATTCATTATTTACAGTTTAAATAAACACAATTTCTTGTTAATATACACAGTAGTTAAGAACACGTTTAGGTATTTGATTTGTTGCAACTATTTAAATGATGAATATTATAGTTTTGAACAGATTCATGTCTTTTGTTGTGTAATTATTCCATCAGCAGAGTGTTTCAGGCATTTCTTCAACATTTGAGTTATATTGTTCTCAGTTACTCCCTGGGCTTGTGAAATGGATTGTAAAGTCAGGTTGTTGTTTTTGTACAACAAAATAATCAACATGACTAAAATTAGGATGGTTATTGAGTTTTAATGTTGCTTTTTTCAATATTTCTTTTGATTACGTTTTCTGTTCTGTGTGATGAGGAAGATGCTGTTCACCTTGATGATGCTGATTCCTGTTTCCTCTATAAGCAGCAAACCCAACGGATGTTATAACAACACAACCACTAATGTGTGTGTGTTCGGTTGTCTTTCAGGATCGTTCTGATCTGTGCGAAGAGATCCCTGTGCGCTGCCTTCTCTGTTCTGCCCTACGGAGAAAGCTTTTACCTCAGGTGATGAACACACCTACACACACACACACACACACACACACACACACACACACACACACACACACACACACACACACTTAGGTCACTGTCTGGATGAAAGAGTATGAGGGGAGCTTCGGAGAAGAGCTAGGAATCTTTAGCGGGTGACGCAAACAACACACACACACACACACACACAGCACACATCGACATAATTGCTCATAAACCTCTTAACTGATAAACGCCTTATTCTTTACAGACACTTTTCCAGATAAACACGGAGCAGAAAGTACACTTATCATATTCTCCTATTCTCTCTGACTCCAACACATACACACACTTGGACACTGTATAAACACAGCTGAAAATACAGATGTTATTACAGTTACGTAAACTTATCCTAATCCCTTTCTCTCTCTATCACATTACATTACATGTCATTTAGCTGACGCTTTTATCCAAAGCGACTTACAATAAGTGTCACGTTCACACACACAGAGTTGCAGATGGTAATCAACAACGGCTGTGTGCGTGCTTACATCACGTCATCCTCACACCACACAAGCACATTGTAGGGAGTATTAGGACACAGAGAAATGACATCACTTTGCTAGAGTGATGTGCTGACTAATTGGTTACAGAAACGTAGCGGTAGCCCTGAAACGGTTGCACCGCTTCTACAAAATCAGTTTTTCATGATGCCAAAAGACAACAGCCATTAACTTGTGAGGAATTTAAACTGCTGCAGTGTATCATGTTGTGAATCCTTTATCTGAGCCGTCCTTAATTTAAATTCCTGATGGTAAACCTGCTGTTCTCCCGTCACCTTAACCACCACCGTCTCTGTCTTTCTCCAGTGACCCCACATTAAACCACCCCAGGAGGAGGCACTCGTCTGGGAACATCTCCACTACCCTGGAGATGCTACCGGGGCTAGAGGGTTTTCAACTGGACATCTACGGCAGGGTAGATAAACACACAGTCGGTCACACACACAGGAAGGTGTCCGGTATGGTTAGGGAGGTTTTTGTTTCAGATTCTATAAATTCGCCTATCTTTCTGTCTCAGTCCGTGTCGTACGCCCAGTTCCTGTACCCTACTAACGCCCTGGTGAGGCAGAAGCTGTCGTCGACCAGCGACCTGACGCTACAGATTCCAGTTTCAAGGAGTACACACAGCATGCCGGGCAGGAGCTGCCCGCCCAGCAGACTAAACAGCACCGTGGGACTGGACCTGGGTAACACACACACACACACACACACACACACACAATGTTACCGATGTTACCTCCATCCAGGAGGTTGTGTTTTTGGTTTTCATGAGCCTTGATGGAAGGGTGGAGCAAAGGCAAAGAAAGAGCCCATAATATTTGGGAGCAGATCCAAATGATGGAAACGCACATTATATTTCACTTTTTGTTAACATTGCTTGGCTGAAGTCTCTGACTGCACTTCTAATTTCAATAGTATAGATGTACCTTGTCATACCCCTAAATATTGGATTTATCAAATTCCACTAAATGTAATGTGATATTGATAGTTGATTTTTCTCTGCATTTAGAGTAAGCGTGAGAACATTGTGACAGGAAGTAGAAGCAGAAGGGTGTGATTGTGACTGCAGAGAGAAAGAGAATAAAAATACAGAAGACAACACAAGGATGGAGGGATGAGATTAGAGTGAGGTTGGATGACGAGATAATAGAGAGAGAGAGAGAGAGCGAGAGAGTTTTTGCTGTTGTACTGGAGTTCCTGTTAAATTTTAAACACGTGTGTGTATATATGTACACACTGTGTCTCATGGTTCTGCTCTCTATAAACACACACCCACAGTGACAGAGCCATGTATTAGCTTCTAAACCTCTATTTCTAATCTGGAACCTTCCATTAACACAACACAGCTGTGTGGTTAGTGTGTGTGCGTGCCTGTGTGTATGTGGTAGTGTGCATATTGACAACAGGTTATATTTGGAGTTCTGTGACGTGTCCCTTCAGTCTCTCTGCTCCCAAAAGCTGCCATATTCACACATCTTGTGTTAGTTAACTAATTAGTCACAAAAGCATCCAGAAGTTATATCGTTTTTTTCAGTTATGAAACTTTGTGATGTCAACTTCACCACAAGGCCAAGACTTCAGCTTAAACTGTTAAATACATACAATATTACAATTAATACAACAGGAAATGGAGTTGTTTGAAGCTGCTCCCTCCTGCGTTCAGTCTTCATGCTAAGCTAATTTTAAGACATCAGAGAGGATTCTGCTATCGGTCTTTGAATATAGCTCTCAGGAAGGAAGCAAATTATTTCTGTTTTATCATTCTGCATGTCATCTGTCATAGGAGAATACGATATTTATAAAAATCAAATCAATCAATAGTTTCAATTAAACCACCTAACTTAGTGGTTGTTTACGTTTTATAAGACAGGACTCCACTGATTTAGCGTTGCACTTCTATAATATTGTCAGACTCTTAAGATAAAATGAGATTAACCTTTATTGATCACCAGAGGGGAAATGCTAATTTCTGATTATCGTATTTTATTATAATTTCCCTGACTTGACGTGTTAAGGTCTTGAAGATGTGACGGACTACGACCCTAACCTCCTCAGTGACCCCCAGTGGCCTTGTGGGAAACACAAGCGGGTGCTGATCTTCGCCTCTTACATGGTAAAAAAGACACTGCACACACAAATGGACGCATTTAATATTTCAACAATTGGATTAGATTGCACAAACATGCATATTGAAATAATGGAAAATGGAAAAGGAGAGACAGGCAGAGAGAAAATAAAGATGCAATGACCGATGTGCAGAAGAGAAAGAAGGATTGAGGATTATAGACGAAGAGAAGAGAATAATCACTACTGAAAAATTCATGCACATTCATGCATGCATGCATGCATGAATGTGTATGTCATTTCTCTTCTACACTACTCTTCTACATCAACATAAGTATCCTATAGGCAGCAGCTTAGTTTGATCTCTCCACTGAGTTGAATGAAAATCTACGGGGACACACACGCTTTGTCGTTACTATTTAATCCGTGTGTGTGATCATTACACAGTGAGATCTCACAACCTACTATAGCACCAACTCTACATGACACACACACACACACACATGTTCGGACCAACATCAATAAATCCCCTTAAGCCTGGTTCACAATACTGGAATTTGAATTTCCCTTATTCTTTACGTCCTTTTTGTATATGTTTTTGTATACTGCTTTACAAGGTGCTCATAGGTACTTTACATGGTAAATACAAACAATAAAAGCAATAACAATATAAAAAAGAAAGATGACATTGCAGTAAGAAACACAACAAAAACGTACTGAACCAGCATCACGGGTTAAAAGCAGAATTATATTAGTTTTAAGTGCTGTTTTTGAAAGTGATGGTGAAGTTCCAGAGGGAGGGGGCAGCAGTGGAGAAGGCCCCGCCCCCCAGGGCTGATGCTTGGATAGAGTAGGGGGGTAAGGAGGTTGGCGGCTGCAGATCTGAGGTTGCATGTGAGTGCGTTGTTGCAGGAGGTCAGAGAGCTGTGAAGGGTTGAGGTTGTGAAGGGCTTTGTGAACTGGATTCTTTGCTGTATGAGGAGCCAGTGGAGGTTTTGGAGGACTGGGGTGATGTGATCGCTGGTGCGGGAGAGCAGACGGGCAGCTGAATTCTGGATGTATTGTAGTTTGTTGATGATTTCCAATGATATTTCCAAGTTCCTTAATTATGTTTTTTCATCTGTGAAACAGTTGGTGAAAGTTTTATTTTTTGTCAGGATCATTTGTAGTGTTTGTTGTTGTAATACTCATTTATGGCCACAAGAGGCCGAAGTGCAACCACTACCACATGTTCCAAATAAGACTTGAAGTATTTATGTTTTCTTCCTGGTGAGATCCATTGTTTCCATGTACTCTAAACACGAGGTGTACTGTGTGTTAGCAACTTATATAATGTCACATCTTTCTTGGCTTGAAATGTATCTCAATTGGTGGCAATCTGCCGTTATCATGGGGTATCATGAATGCTTTTAGTTCTGTTTACATTACATTACATTACATTACATTTCATTTAGCTGACGCTTTTATCCAAAGCGACTTACATGATATTCAGTATACAGTAGACCGTAGACACAGCAACGGTGAGCAATTAGGGTTAAGTGTCTTGCTCAAGGACACAACGACATGGACTGGCTGAGCCGGGGTTTGAACCACTGGCCCTCTGATTGAAAGACTGACTTGCTAACCACTGAGCCACAGTGGTTAGAGCATTGGGTAGTGGTGCCCTTTATCCTCTTGTGGCAGATGTGAGTATTAACATGCACCTTTTTCACCTGATCACAATTTAGTTTAGATTAAATTTAAAAAATGGTTAACCAGAATTATTTATTTTCTCTTGCCTCTCAGGACTGAGTTAAAATGGCTCTTCAGTAAACCGCTTTCTCTTCCCCCTTGAACAATAATAGATTTTTTGGGAAGCAGAATTTAACCTACATTATGTGCACTGCACGTACACAACAATTATTGTATTAACTGGTGTCTAATATTGAATAAAATGCCAATATAAGCACAAGGATACTGAACAGGCATCGGCATGACTGTACTGTTGGCAGTTTGTGCTCAGAGTGAAGCAGTCAGTGTTTACTTCATCATGAGCTCCATTTACATTCAGTGACCATTGTTTGACTTTTAAATGTCTGTGCTTACACTTTCACATGACGGCACATCTCTCCCTTCCTGTTTATGCATTCTTCTCCATTTTAATTTACATCTTCCCCTCTCGTCTTTCATCCTCCAGACAACAGTAATAGAATACGTCAAACCGTCTGATCTGAAGAAAGACATGAACGAGACGTTTAAGGAGAAGTATCCTCACATTAAACTCACTCTCAGCAAGATACGCAGGTAGAAATACCTTTCAAACTCTCAGACTGAAATATAATTATAATAGAATAATCAATGTGTTATTATACAGACAGTCTACACAGTCTACACTTTGCTGAAACTACTGTAAGAATATCAACACTGTCTTTGCCTCGCAGTCTGAAGAGAGAGATGAGAGTAGTTGGGGAAGATTGCGGCATGCAGCCCGTCACCATCGCGATGGCCTTCGTCTACTTTGAGAAGTTGGTGCTGCAGGGCCGACTCAATAAACAGAACAGGTACTTTAACATCAAAATCACATGACTGTCCCAAATGGTTCATGTCGAGGGAATATTCAAAGATTTGGTTTAAGAAACAGGAGGTCTTTGAAATCTTCTTTTGAGTTTATATTTTGTCAGCCAAATCAATTTGTTAACAGGATATTCAACCTTTTTGTTTCTTTAAAATTCAAATACTTGACCTGTTTCTATACAGGGCTTGTACAAAGGCAATAAAGTAGTCTATGAGATATGAGTTTACAGATAATTACAATTCCTCCTCGGCATTGTGGAGGTTAGTTCCGGTTACATCAACAGTCTATGGGCATATCTGAGAGTTACACAAGTTGTCTTTTTAACTCTGGAGTTTTAGAGCGCCATGCAACAAACAGCACATGGAGGGTAAACAAACACCTGTTGTATTCTAAATAGTTGCTGAGGCACAAACACATGAATCTCACCTGTTCCAGGTCCATTAGTAATTATCTTCTCTCATGATATCCATGATAACTTATGCTCCTATGTACTGCTGTGGTTTTACAGGAAGTTGGTGTCAGCTGCCTGCATCCTACTGGCTGCTAAGATCAGCAGTGACCTCAAGAAACAGGAGGTCAAACACCTCATTGATGTAAGTCTCACACACACACACACACACACACACTAGGATCATGGTGGTTACCTCTGCCTGTCAGTGAGCTCATGTTGCTCATGGCAGGTGCTTGTGAAGCTGATCTACCTGAGCAAATGGAAAACGACCTGCAGCGTCTCTGAGCTGCAGGTCAGTTTCTGTCCTCCACAGTTAACTCACGGCTCTCCTCACACAGTAGAGAACAATTGAACTGAGTTATGCCCAACTGGTAAAGTGGAAATGTTGGCTTATCAAAGAAAAGTCAGCATGTATGTCAGCTGATGAGTAAAAAGAAACGGCAGTACAGAAATGTAAATTATTGAAATTCTTTGGTAGAAACAATGTCTCCATTACTCCAGAAAGTTTGTTTTTCGAAAATAAAATGTTTCGGTCAGTTCATATCTTGGTTACAATTTTTTAATAACTATAGCCTTATCTAAAAATCATTTGATTTAATTAGTCAATTAACTGAAAATTGGTTGTCAACAATGTTGTTACTCAATCATTTGCATCAACTATGAAGCAAAACTGTCAAATTGCTGTTTTATTTCATTGTAAACTTTATTTCTGATATGACTAGTTCAAAAGCATTAATTTTGGCAATATTTAAGTAGGGAGGCCACGTGGTAAAAACAAAAATATAAGATTTATAAAACATCAAATCAAAATTTCCCAAAACTAAGGATGTCCTGTTTGATGTTTTACTGTCCCTGATCCGGATTTTTGCTTCAAAATGTATAACATTCATCATTTAATAGGCCAATAAAAGAGAAAAATGAAAAAGACGTTGAAAGAAAGCATTGTGTGTCTCGTGCTTCTGCTCGTGTCGTATCTCTGTAGAAGCTGGAGGAGCGTTTCAGGATCAGCAGGAGGGAGCTGATATCGTTTGAGTTCACCATCCTGGTGGCCCTGGAGATGGCGCTCTACCTCCCGGAGAGCAAAGTCATGCCACATTACAGAAAGCTGGTGCAGCTGCAGCAGTCGAAGCAGTGACACGCTGATCCCTCCCTCTTCCGCCTCCACACGGTGACGGACAGGTCCGTGTGATGCCCGGCTCAGAGGTACAAAGGTCCATCCACACTGTGATGGTACGACAGCTCAGTGCCGACGACATCGCCTTCTCTCCTCCCTCAAACACCAAAGTGACGACACACTGTGATCGATGATTCAGTACTGATGCCTGGCTCAACAGCCCCACGAGAATCACTGATGCTCAAAGTCATCATGAAGCACTTTCTTTTTGTTTTTGGTGTACGGTTTCCCTCACCATCTTCTTTGAAGACATTTTAGTAATGGAAACTCTCTAAGCTGGTTAAATCATTTTGGTTAAATCTGAATTTCTGTGGAACGTTTGTTAAGCTGTTAAACAGTTTGTTAAACAGTTTTGAGTGATCCTTTCTGAAATCTCTGCACTTGAGAATGTGAGTAACTATTGACCAGAAACCTCCAAAGGTTTCCCTTCAGGTTTTACTGCTGTACCTTCTGCATTTTAGAAATTTAGTTCCAAACTAAATCTGATCAGAAGTGCCGTTTTCAAATACATTTTCACATCCAATCAAATTATTGCCAAAATTACAATTTCCTAATTAGTTGACTGTTTGTGAAACACAGTGGACCAAAGACTGTGATAACGAAGAATTTGGAGATAAAGGCTAAAATATCCCTCCTTAATCTTGTTTAAATGTCACTAAACACACTACCACTCAACCCTTCTTCACTGCTCTGATCATACTTTCATTTACCGAGGGGTATGTTCACTGGTTCACATGAGCCGCTTTACTGTAACACATATTTAGATGTTGAAGTGCCTTGCCTAAGGGCACCTGAATTTCAGTTGTTCCCATTGTGTCTGTCAAACAGGCAACTTTATCTTCACCTCTTCTGTATTCTGACCTCTGTCCTGCTCTGACGGTGTCGTCCCTCCACCAGCAGACTGCTGCTCCCTCTGGTGGTCACAGAGAAGCAGTGCATCTTCAGAGAAATGCTGTGACGATGAGAAGAAGCATTCAAATCACACTGAAAGCGGTGAAGCCGTCACTGTCTCTGCTGCAGCGAATTATGACACTGTGGCATTCTGGCAAATTAGTTTCCCCCTATCCTGTCTTCTTCTTTGAGGTCATGTGATCACGCTGTCCGTGTGATTGGTGGTCTGCATTTCAAGGCTTCTTCAGATGCGACCTGAAAGATGCCTTCTTTTGGTTCTGGGGATGCAACAGAAGAATGTCCCAAAGTGAAGGAAATCATTGTGATACTACGTTGAATCTTGAACGCAACTCGGATGACAAAAAAGAAAACATGAATCCTGTTTTATTTTTAACCAAATTCACTGATACAGCACCTCAAATATGAACGTTATTTGAGAGAATAAATTACGGATGGAGGCTATGAAACAGATGTGTGAAGCCCTGAAACATCACACCAGCTCACGTAAGGTACAACAGGCCTGTAATGACTTATTATTATTATTATTATTATTATTATTATTATTATTATGTTTTTGGGGCGGTTTCTTGGAGGGAACTTGCTGTAGCTACAGACTTCCTGAGTCACCATCAAGAACCAAACGGACCTTCCTGTTCATACTTTAGAAAGCTCATTCTTTATTCTGTTATTTATTATTTTACTGTATCATAAAGGGACAAATATTGAACCGGAGGCCTCCAACAGGTTGTTTGTGCCTGTTTTTCCTCCATGTCACAGCAGTAAAATCTGCTTTATCCAAAACCAAAGTGAGTATTTTCTTTTAGAAGTGGTCACCATGTTGGAGGAGACGACGGCACAAGTGCTTCCTGTCGGGCCTCTGTTGTTTTTGCACTTTGCCTTTTTGCTTCACGATCCTGACTCTTGATTTCCTCACTAAGTAACAAAGACAATCATATTTTTCTACATTAAATGTGTAAAGTATTTTGTTGTATTTTGAAATCTGACCGATCCACTCAGATGTATTTATTGCTAATAATCTGCGAGTTGAAGAATCATGTTTACAATGAAACAGTCAGAGCTGATGATGCAAAGCAGATAGTTTAATCAGAAACAATGTTCTGGTTTTAAAATATTATTCTTCATCTTGAGGTTTCACTTCAATGGTCTTCCACTGATGTTATTTCCTGGTGTGTGTTAAAGGCACTTTGTTGTCTTTTGGAGTGTTGGATCAGCTGATGTCGACTGAAAGCAGAGCCAATGGACTGACATGGTATCCTGTTTCAAGGTGTTTTCTTGCGTAAAGCTGGGATTCGAGTAGAGTTTGGTTTTGGTTATTTCTAGCCAAACGTGTTCTTTCCCTCTCCGACTAGGCCAACCTGCAAAAAAACGTCAAGTGGGAAGAGAGAATGACCGTTTCATGAGCTTGAATTAGCCAATATAGGCTGTACTGAGTAGTTCAAAGCTTCCTTCATTACGTTGATAGTCACATTTGAAATCAACATTTGAACATGTGTATTTATTATGTTGAAATACTGTGTTATGTTAAATACGAGGCTACGCTAATCAGCGGTTCCTCTGTATTCATTGTGCAGCAAAGCATGAGCGTCGCTGCTCATAATATCCTCTGCTCTCTTGTTTCACTGAGATGGGAGGCACTGAAGAGTTCTCTTCAAGAAAGTAGAGCATAGTCATGTTTAAAAGAAGGCTTAAAAATGGCCTTGGGTTGAGTTCCTTTTTTTTCTTTTTTTTTTTTTACAGTCAACAAATTCCTTGAGGCCAAAACCAACAATGTGTTGTCATATTGTTGTCTCACAACTTGACTAACCTCTTCTATCTTTAGCTCTCAGCCACAAGCACATTAGTTCCGACTTTGTTTTACTCTCACAATACATGCATTTCTTTTAGAAATTATCCTTAATTTCCAGAAACAGCTGGACACTGTAGCTTTTAGAAAATGTTACTCAAACTGCAGTAAATAATTAACTTGTTGGGGACTATTTCCATTGGTGGAGGAATTCACATTTTGTTTTTAATAGTTTTGGTCAGTAATGGGGCTCTACAGTGGGTTAAAGGCATATAACCTTTTGTATCAGAAGATACTTGCTAATGGATACATTGTTAGTCTTTCATGAGATGAAAGTTAAGCAAATATATTAAATATCACCAGACCATCCTTTTTAAAGGACCATGTTCAACCCATTCATTATAAATCATGAGTACTTAACATCACTGCTGATTATTTACAAAACCATGTTGTAGTTTTTATAATTATATTTGTCTTCTATGCAGCAACTGTTTGCCATTAGTTCTGGTAAATCATGCAGCACTCTCTTAAAACGTGTTGTAATATATCACAGTAAAACTCTTTTTCCAGTGAAATGATATGCGATGCAAAATCTGCACAAAAACTGCATTATATTTGTAATAAGTATGCAATGTAAAGGAAAATGCAACTTAAAGTTACCACAATGAGTAGATGTCAGAAAATCAATATGGAACTATTTTCATTATTAATTATCTTTTTTGTCTAAGCTAAAATATTTGAACATTTGCTGGTTTTACTATTCAGTGATGCATCACAAGCAAGTTTCAAGAGTCTGTGGATAAGAAAACATTTTAATGAAAAATGTTTTGTTTTAAAATAGTCAGCAGAAATATGAATTGTACATAATTTGTATTTGTTAAGGAGCTAAAACGTGCAAGAACATGAAGACATGTTCCTGTTAAAGACGGAGCTTTGGGTTGCAGTTTTCTATCCTGCTGTTTTAAGCAGTGAAGAAGAACCCATGCTTCATAGTTTGCACTGTGAGTAGAGTCGTGTATTTAAACTGTTATCTTTGTAAAATCCATGAAGGAAAAAAGCACACGTTGACAATAAACATCTGGGATGATGAAATGAGGAAGACATTAAAAGAAGCACTGTTACTAAACTATGCAGCCATTATTCTGTCAGCTGACCTTCATCATCATCCTCCTCCTCCTCGTGTTCACCTTTATGTGCCACAGCATTTATTTTCATCTTTTATTTTAACTTCAAATGTTGGGTACATTTTATTATTTGTTGTCTTCTTTGAGCACTGTAAGGCTGTAAAGGGAAATATTTACCAAATGTTTGTCTTCTATTTATGATTATTGTTCTTACATTTTAAGATTATTATTATTAAGTACATTTTTGCACGTTTTATTTTTTATGGACAACATGGACGAGCCACTCAGCAGTTTGGCGGCATTGACTTCGTGGCATCACATGAAATTATTTTTGAAATATTATTGTTGAAATATTATTTAGGATGTTTTTTGGTTCAGCTGTCGATGATACAGATGTAAACAAGAGGTTAGGGACAATTCGTATATTTTGTAACATGTTTGAATTGACTGACTACACTGTGAACAGCTGCTAGTAAAGTACACAAAACAGAAGGATGAAAATATTTCGTAAAAGATAAAGACCATACACTGTTTAAACTGCCAATGTCATGTCAAGTTTATTTTCATTAAAAAAGTGTAAATTGCTCCTTGTGATCAAATTCATTATTTTCCCAATATATTTTATTTTACTTCAAACAGCAACTGAGTCTTTACAGTTAGACATCCGCTGGTCGTACTTGATGAAACTGTTGACAGTAAAGTCTCGTCTGTACACTACAAGCAAAACCAAGCTGCAAGCAAAATAATCTATTAGTATCTTGTGTTTTTGAGCATTAGTAATAAAGAAACCTTTTACTTCCTGTATTTTGTTAAGAGCAATACAGGAACGTGCAGACATCTTCATAGTATCACAGAAACAAATGTCTGGTGTCCATCAGAGAGCACTGACAAGTGTATTACATTTTATAACTGTAATATGTCCCGCTCTGTAAGATATTGGACCCAATTATTTAGAAATACATGTATGTGCAAAAAGAATATCAGCAGATATATACGGTAATCTGAATGTTTACTCTGAGAAGAGGTAACTTTTAGTTACTAACCCAATTCTGTGTTTTAGGCCTCATTCCTGCAGCACCTTTTGAGTTTACTCGCCTGTTTGTCACAGAGCATCATTTCAGCATCGATGCTGCTTCATATAAACTGTTAACTTCATATCTGTACTTCTCTCTTGTGGCATTGTATTTCACAAACTGTCCTAGTTCCTGCTTCTTAAGAAGGCACCACATTACACATTTTGTTCCAGACCACATGTGTGAGAACATGTCCAAAATAAGTTATGTTTTCTGACACTGCAACAATAGTTCCTCTGTTGTACAACACAAAAAAAGATGAAGTTAAAAGATACAGTGTCTTGAACCCAAAGCTAAATTCCTAACACAATTTATTCTTCATTTCCTCAGACATGGGTTGAGGGGGAAGTGTAAACTGTGGACATCTCTAAAGGAAAGATGTGCTCTGTCCGTCTTCCTCTCTGATCTCCTCAGACATCCGGTTGGCCTGCAGGAGAACAGGTTTGCATTCATATCAGGTGGTTTCAATATTAATAATGCTAAATGTCCCAACTCGCTCAAACTCACCTCTGTGACATTGGCGTACTCACTTTCTACCGGAGGTTCTGAAAAAGATGCAGTTCATAAGATCAGCTCTACTGCTAAACATCTGGCATGACAGGCAAAGTGTGTTTTTCTTTTTTTTTCCTGTGAAGAGTTTGAGATGTGTGGGTTCCCTTTGGTATGTGTGTGTTTCCTGGAGCCTCACCTTCGGGTGTACTGGCCCTCTTCCTGCAGATTATCAGCACAGTCGCTGAGAGTACGATGAGCATGACGATCAGAGTCAGACGCACATACAGCGGAGTGCCTGTAGTTGTTTGCGCAGGAGAACAAGTGTGTTATACGCTGACACCTCCTGGTTCTTTATCAAATATTTCTGGGAGTGTAACTGGACTCCCGAGCACATGTGAGACCCGAGTGTCCATGCATGCTCTTTTGTCCAACTAAATGTAAAATGAAATCAATACTTGCTGAGTGTTTTAAAAACACCAGCACACATGCATGTACTTGCATGATTACAGAACATGCATGTACACATTTGACATCAAAACACATATATAAACACATACATTATATACCAGCAGAGATGGGAAAAGGTGCTCTCCCTTGAACATGAACAGGATGTTAAGCTGCATTGAGGCAGTGAAACAAAATGACAACTCTGATGATTAGGCTACTACTCTACTGGGAGAACTTCAGGACTCTGGGCTTATGATTGGTTACTAGTGGCAGTAATCTCCCATATTTTAGGAATCTGGAATAATTTTGAAACTTGTACCTGCAGTTGATGCTGTCAATGTGGAGGCGGATGAAGGTGTAGAGCTTCCTGATCTGGAGTTTAAACTCTGGGTTGTCAACATGGAGGTTGATGGGACTGATGCTGGAAAAGGTTGGAGGGTCAAGGTTGGTTTTGAAGAGATTGGAGCTGAGCAACAAAATAAATAAAAGATGAACACACAACAGAATCAGATACTAATTGTACAGATACAAAGAAATCTGTGGTAATATTTCACTTTTTGTGGTAATATAACACTAATTGTCTGAAAATATATCCATCCATCCATCCATTTTCCACCGCTTATCCGGGGTCGGGTCGCGGAGGCAGTAGGTCCAGCAGGCTGACCCAGACTTCTCTCTCACCCGCAACATCTACCAGCTCATTCTGGGGGATCCCGAGGCGTTCCCAGGCCAGCTGGGAGATATAATCCCTCCAGCGTGTCCTGGGTCTTCCCCGGGGCCTCCTACCAGTTGGACGTGCCTGGAAAACCTCTAAAGGGAGGCGTCCTGGAGGCATCCTAATTAGATGCCCGAACCACCTCAGCTGACTCCTTTCGACACGAAGGAGTAGCGGCTCAACTTCAAGCTCCCTCCTGATGTCCGAGCTCCTCACCCTATCTCTAAGGCTGAGCCCGGCCACTCTACGGAGGAAACTCATTTCGGCCGCTTGTATCCGCGACCTCGTTCTTTCGGACACGATCCAAAGCTCGTGACCATAGGTGAGGGTTGGGACGTAGACCGACCAGTAAATTGAGAGCTTCGCCTTACGGCTCAGCTCCTTCTTCACCAAGACGGCCCGGTGCAACGCCTGCTTTACTGCTGCAGCCGCACCGATACGCCTGTCGATCTCCCGCTCCATTTTACCCTCACTCGTGAACAAGACCCCGAGATACTTGAACTCCTTCGCTTGTGGTAGGCACTCTGTCCCCACCCGGAGGGAGCAATCCACCGGTTTCCGGCAGAGCACCATGGCCTCAGATTTCGTGGTGCTGACTCTCATCCCCGCCGCTTCACACTCTGCTGCAAAACGCCCCAGTGAATGCTGGAGGTCATGGTCCGAGGAGGCAAACAGGACCACATCATCTGCAAACAGCAGAGAGGCTATCCTGAGATCCCCGAACCTGACATTCTCCGCCCCACGGCTGCGCCTAGATATCCTGTCCATGAAAGTCACGAACAGGACCGGTGATAAAGGGCAGCCCTGGCGGAGGCCAACACCCACCGGGAACGTATCTGACTTACTGCCGAGGATACGAACACAGCTCATACTGCAGGCGTACAGAGACCGGATGACCCGTTGCAACGGGTCCGGCACACCATACTCCCGCAGCACCCCCCACAAAAAGCCCCGAGGGACCCGGTCGAAAGCCTTCTCCAAGTCCACAAAGCACATGTAGACTGGTTGGGCAAACTCCCAGGACCCCTCCAGTATCCTTGCAAGGGTAAAGAGCTGGTCCACTGTTCCACGACCAGGACGAAACCCGCACTGTTCTTCTTGAATCCGAGGTTCGACAAACGGTCGGAGCCTCCGTTCCAGCACCCTGGCATAAGCTTTTCCCGGGAGGCTGAGTAGTGTGATACCCCGATAATTCGAGCACACTCTCCGGTCCCCCTTCTTGAAGATGGGAACCACCACCCCGGTCTGCCAGTCCATGGGTACTGTGCCCGACCCCCATGCGACATTGAAGAGGCGTGTCAGCCAAGACAGCCCAACAAAGTCCAGCGCCTTCAGCATCTCAGGGCGGATTTCATCCACCCCCGGCGCCTTGCCACCAAGGAGCTTTTTGACTACCTTAGTGGCCTCTGCCAGGGATATGGGTTCATCCAACCCCAAGTCTTCAGGCGCTGCCCCCTGTTCAGGGGACATGTTGACCGGGTTTAGGAGTTCCTCAAAGTGCTCCTTCCACCGCCCGACGATATCCTCTGTCTGGGTCAGCAGCAACCCTCCCCCGCTGATAACAGCCTGGGGAAGGCCCTGCTTTCCCTTCCTGAGTCGTCGGATGGTTTGCCAGAACCTCCTTGAGGCCAACCGAAAGTCCTTCTCCATGGCCTCCCCGAACTCCTCCCATGCCCGAGTTTTAGCATCCGTGACCACCGCAGCTGCAGTCTTTCTGGCCTGCCTGTACCTGTCAGCTGCTTCAGGAGACCCCTGGGCCAACCAAGCCCGAAAGGCCTCCTTCTTCAGCTTGACGGCTTCCCTCACCCCCGGTGTCCACCACCGGGTTCTCGGGTTGCCGCCACGACAGGCACCGATGACCTTCCGACCACAGCTCCTAGCGGCCGCGTCCACAATAGAGGCTTTGAACATGATCCACTCGGATTCCATGTCCCCAACCTCCCTCGGGATGTGTGAGAAGTCCTTCCGGAGGTGGGAGTTGAAGACCTCCCGGACAGGATCCTCCGCCAGACGTTCCCAGTTCACCCTCACTACACGTTTGGGCTTGCCAGGTCTTTCTGGCCGACTCCCCCGCCATCTGATCCAACTCACCACCAGGTGGTGATCAGTTGACAGCTCTGCTCCTCTCTTCACCCGAGTGTCCAAAACATACGGCCGCAGATCAGATGATACGATTACGAAGTCGATCATTGATCTCCGGCCTAAGGTGCTCTGGTACCAAGTACACTTATGAGCCACCTTATGTTCAAACATGGTGTTTGTTATGGACAAACTGTGGCTAGCACAGAAGTCCAACAACGAAACACCACTCGGGTTCAGATCAGGCAAGCCGTTCCTCCCAATCACTCCCCGCCAGGTTTCTCTGTCGTCAAATATATATAAATATATCGATGCATTTATAATCATACAGCATAATGCAAAAAGGTAATCAATGTGTTTGGTGCAACAATATTCAAATCAGCTGTTGTGTGGGACAAACTAAGTGTATAAGATATTTTACAGTTAAACTGCTGGTTTTAAAGGAGCATTTATCAGTTTTTACAATGATGCAAATATGCAGCTCCAAATATAATCATTAGAATAAACACACAAGTTATTTGAAACAGCAGCAGATGTCAGTGAAGAGTTGATTCTCTCAGTAGAAACTCACCGTCTTTAACTCTGATCTCAATCTCCTGGTATGATGGATAGGGTGTTAAAAATCTGTGCAAACCACATCTGTACTTTCCTGCATCAGACTTAGTCAGCTTTGTGATGCTCACATACAGAATTATATGAGATAGAAGCGTTCCTTTTTCATATGCAATGCTGTATCTGCCACTCTGAGCTGTAACATCAGTTGTTTCAATGAGAACTTCTTCACATGGTTCCTTGCAGAAGATCTTCTCTATTCCAAAGAACAAGAACGTGCATGCCACTGTGACGTTTCCTCCTTCATTTCCTGTCAAGACGAGGATCTCTGCATTGATGAGACCAGTGTTTCTGGCCCACAGTGCTGGTGAAGAGATGATCAATCAATAGTTATTATCTGGACTTCCATAATATTTTAAGCAAATTGTCTAATATTTTTACAGACTTTGGAATAATATTCAAAGTAAAAACTCTATAATGAAACTGTATTGATCTCCAAGAGGAAATCCACAAGCTGTGCAGAACAAAACATAAAGTAGTCAAAATCAGCTCTGTGTCTACCAGCTGCAACATTAAAGAGATGAACATGTGAATGCATCAATAATTACAATGCAGGATTATGAACATGAAATAGTCCATTCTGCATAATGAGTACTTTTACCTCTAATACTGTAAGTATATGTTAATGTTAATACTTATATTTAAGTAACACTTTGAGAGCATGGCATGGAATATTTATACATAGTGTTATTTATAGTATTTCAATATCAAAATACTTCTTCCACCACTGAGTGACTCATACCAACTGATCATCCTGTTTAACCACAGAAAGCAAAAATAGGTCTTGAAGCGATATGAGATGTGATGACACTGTTTCCAATCTACTTCAAAGACTGACGACTGAAACAAATAAGATAATACAAAAACAACACAGTAAAAAAAATAACATTGTAAAAAAGAGAATGATAGAAATACAAAAACAGCGTACTCACCGAAATAAAAGAAGATCAAAGTGTGACAGATGTTCATGT
The DNA here is from genome assembly GCA_023566465.1 of Cottus gobio. Classification (NCBI taxonomy): domain Eukaryota; kingdom Metazoa; phylum Chordata; class Actinopteri; order Perciformes; family Cottidae; genus Cottus; species Cottus gobio. The sequence goes on along the minus strand of CM042215.1, from coordinate 10,540,424 downwards.
TTGAGGCTCTGATGGTTTAACGCTCCTCTCTTCAGTTTCACCGTCAAACCAGGAAGTACTCACTTCTCTAAATGATGAAGCCCCTCCTCAAACACAACAATCTCAACTTTACTCCCTTCTTCATTCTTTTTTTCCACTGTATTATATATTTTACAATAATGAATAGTATATTATTATATTATACATCATATTCACATGTCTTTTGTCCACTTGAGAGCACTGACCATATTGGTCACACCAATAGTATAATATAGCATAATACTGAAGTATTTCTTCACTGGCAAACCACAAACTACTCGCTTCCTTACACGATGGAGCGCCTCGTCCAAACACAGCACGGGTCCAATGGCATTATCTGCTATTTATGGCGTTTTACATCAAAGTTACACTTGGTTGCAACTTAAAATGGTATTAATGCCATTTGTTGTGTATTATAGTGTCTGTACTGCTCAAAATACTTAACTATTTTTGTCCATTACCAAATATGTCTTTTTTGTTTTTGTGAAAACATGTATAAATCTGTGAGTTTAACCAGCTGCAAATACTAATAATCTTTTTAAAGAAAAGAAAGACTCTTTGTGATCCAGTACAATACAAACTAATGACACTTGATTCCAGAAAAGTCTGTAAACACATTTGTTATAATTTTGTCAAGGAAACAGTTTATTTTTTGTGTAATATGAAGAATGACAAGAGGGGGACAGAAGTTATGCTGTAAGAAATGGTACAATGTAATCCCTGAAGAAATGTCTTCCCATAATGTTGAGGACTTAGTGAGCATTATGCCCAAAAACAGACTTGCATTAAAGGAAATGTATGTTATTATTTCTGATAAGACTTCAGCGTTTACCCGAGGCCTTAAAATTATGAGCTTCACCACGAGGGGGCGCTGCTGAATGAACTGTCGCCCTCCGAGACGACGAGTTCACGCAACTCGTCTTCAGCCTGAAAGAAGTGTCTGATGGGCGGTTTTAGCCTTGGATGTTGATAATACCTTCATTTCTTACTATAATTTAAATATCAAAATACAGTACAAAGCAACATACATGCTATACAGTGGACACAGCAACGGTGAGCAATTAGGGTTAAGTGTCTTGCTCAAGAACACATCGACATGGACTAGCTGTACTGGGAATCGAACCACCAACCCTCTGATTGAAAGTAGGACCTGCTGCCACTGAGCCACAGTCGCCTATATTTAGATAGTCGCCCCAAATAGATCCCCTACACAAAAACAATTATAGTAAAATAAAATAAAGAATAAATATATCTATACAGATTTCAGCTTGGAGAAACATCTCATCGTCTCAAACCTAAATATATAAACTTTCTTTTCCCAACAGTCATTGCTGTTAGGTGTCAAATCTTTAATCAGACTGTAAAACAGTTAACAAATAACTGTTAACAAATATAACAATTCTCAGAATAACAGCTCTCTGACATGATGCAGACACTGATGGAGTAAGTGGTGTTGAAGCGTCTGAGCTACAGCTAATGGGAAGTAACAATGGAGTACAGGGGAGGTGAAGTGCCGTACGAGCGCTCTGCTACCCGAGGCATATAGTAGACAACGTTATCTGCATCACCACAGGGGGCGCTGTGGAGCGAGGCGGATGGACTGCTGGCAAAATCTACGTCCGAGTAGATTAGTTCACTCGAAGCATCTTCAATCTGCAAGAAAACAAAGAGAGGTCAAAGTTCATCACTGAGGCTGTTTTGTCACATGTCGACATGACAACGCACCCACTCACTTCTGAAATAAAAACACAGAAAAATAAATCTATTATTAGGTTGCATGAGCCCTTTATGATCAGAAAACTAACACATTAATTCACTGTCTAGCGATGATGTTAACAGAGAGGAGAGTAAAGCAGAAACAAGTGGTTTTAATAATCACAAATAAAGTCCCTGCATACAAATTCCTCTTTTTAGAAGATGAAAAGAATATAATATTGTGGCTTTTTTTGGGTGACATCACTTCACACCCGAATTAACTGAATTTAAAGCTGCAGGACAATTCAGTCAAGTTCCTTTTTCTAAGATTAACTACTATTTTAAGATGCACATACATTAAAATGCTTTCTGTTATATATTTCATGTTTTAATCTTAGACATTTAATCTTAGACATTGTTGTGATGTGAGTGAGTTCTCTCTAACTGGACCGTGTTGAATTATAATTAAATACCTCTGATGTAAACTGTCTACAGGGTTTTATCTCCAAATGTTTTGAACTCAATGTCTGTATTTCAGTGCAGCATTCACTCTGAGGACTTCTTCCTTTACCAACGGAAGCTTGTGGCTCTGATCACAAACTGGGTTCCTGTTTCTTAAGCTGCTTTTCTCTCTTGATGAAACAATAGACAGACGGACCGTTTCTTCTCCAACTGTATTGATATTCATATTTTGGCCAAAGTAAAAAATGGAATTCTTTTAAATCTGAAACAAACTGATGGCAAGTTAATTCAAAACCCCTCTTTTGGGGCCTTGTTCATAATCGTCTGTCTAATCTGCCACTGCAAACATATTTCCTTTGCTATACAATTAAATAGCATTTTAATTTGTCTCAAAACATGGATCAAAACAAAAAAGATATTTATTTCAGTGTGTGGAACAGATAAATAACTTTTGTGACATGTATGAAAATCGTAGCATCACCTTGTCAAGTTATTGTAGTGGATGTAGCCGTCAGATGTTTTCAAAACCCAAAACCAAAATCCTCCCACAGTTGCAACTTACTGTCTTCTGAGAAGTGGCTGCAGTGGCCAAGCTGTACTCGTCTGTGGTCTCGTCTCTGTCTGGTTTGGTGTGTTTGATGTAAGTGTAAACTGGAGATACTTCTGCAGGAGGAGATGAGCGCTGTCGGTCCTCCTCTCTGATCTCCTCATACACCCAGTTGGCCTGAAGGAGGGGACGAGGGGTTTGTATTAATATCAGCTGTTTCACGAACACGAGGGATGCTGTGATGTCCCAGATTTACTCAAACTCACCTCTGTGCCATTAGCGTACTCAGTTTCCACAGCAGGTTCTGAAAGGCGTATGAAGTTCAGTAGATCAGGTAAAAAGGACCACGTTTAAAAATGCTTTTATGTCTTCTTTTTAAAAATGGATCCTAGAAAGGTTTTGGGCTCTTTATTTCATTATAAGCTTTAATGAGATTTGCTTGTAATCTCTTTCAAACAAACGTATATCATACATTGATGTATTAGTATATACTATGTATGGCTAACATACAAATAAATACATTAAAATGAGACAAAAAAAGAAGCAGTGTGTAGGTTTTAGTGTGCTCTTGTGGTGAGAGTGTGTGTCAGAGAACTACAGTGGCCTTCAGGTAACAAATAAATACCAAAGGCTTTCAATAGAACCAGTGTTTGGCATGTCCTTTCTGGGCTACTGTAGAAACATGGTGATGCAGCATGAGGAATTCCATGAAAAGGACCCACTCCCTATGAAGATAGAAGCGGCTCATTCTAAGCAAACAACTCTTAGTTTTAGGTAATTAAACACTTATGAAATGAAGGTATGAATATAATTCATTCAATTGTATAATACATTTATATCACATTCATTCATCTTACATGTAACACATACAGTATAACTCTCATTTCAAACCCCTGTACACGTACACACACACACACACACACACACACACACACACACACACACACACACACACACACACACACACATCTAGCACTGTTAATGTGCACCAAACATGTCACTGATTCTTTGTTTTTGTTCTAAAGGATTTTACTTTACAATTCATTTTTTTCTTAAAAATATTTACAAGACACATCAGTTCTACGGCTTACACTACAGCCTTTACAAAAAGCTAATATATGCATTTTGATGAGACAATATGATAAAGCTCATATATTAAGTTCAGCTTGACACCATTTATAAAATCTTATACAGTATATAAGTATTTATTTCATGACATCACTAATATAGCTTCTTACATAATCTAGAAACATCTAGCAGGATAGATTTCAATTCAAAATGATATGAAACACTTCTGAAAGTCCCTTGTGCACTTTTCTTTAGAAGCTAAATGTTCCGTTTTAGATGTCCAGGTGTCTTTATGTTGTGTGTGTGTGTGTGTGTGTGTGTGTGTGTGTGTGTGTGTGTGTGTGTGTGTGTGTCTGTGTGTCTGTGTTTCCTGTAGCCTCACCTTTGGGTATACTGGCTCTCTTCCTGCAGAATAACAGCACAGCTGCTATTAACACGACAATCATGACGGCCAGACACAGGCCCACATACATCAGGGTAGCTGTGGTTGTTTGAGCAGAAGAACACGTTTGTTTTACACTTTATTATGCAATATATCTGGGAGCCTGCATAACTGTCAAGCTAATAATAACAGTAACTGAATATTTAAATCATTAAATTACCTTTGGGGGAGGCGGATGAAGGTGTAGAGCGTCCAGGACTGGAGTTTAACCTCTGTGTCGTCAGTGTGGAGGCTGATGGAGCTGATGGGACTGATGGAGCTGATGGGACTGATGGAGCTGATGCTGAAAAGGATTGGGGGGTCAAGGTTGGCTTTGAAGAGATTGGAGCTGAGAAACATCAAAAATAAAAGATGAACACACAACACAATCAGATACTGATTGTACAGATACAAAGAAATCTGTGGTAATATTTTACTTTAATAACACTAATTATCTGTGAATATATCAATGCATTTATAATCATACAGCATAATGCAAAAAGGTAATCAATGTGTTTGGTGCAACAATATTCAAATCAGTGGGACAATCTGAGTGTATGCGATATTTTACAAATTAATTGTTGGTTTTAAAGGAGCATTCATCAGTTTTTACAATGATGTAAATATGCAGCTGTAAATATAATCATTAGAATAAACACACAAGTTATTTGAAACATCAGCAGATGTCAGTGAAGAGTTGATTCTCTCAGTAGAAACTCACCGTCTTTAACTCTGATCTCAATCTCCTGGTATGATGGATAGGGTGTTAAAGATCTGTGCAAACCACATCTGTACTTTCCTGCATCAGACTTAGTCAGCTTTGTGATGCTCACATACAGAATTATATAAGATAGAAGCGTTCCTTTTTCATATACAATGCTGTATCTGCCCCTCTGAGCTGTAACATCAGTTGTTTCAATGAGAACTTCTTCACATGGTTCCTTGCAGAAGATCTTCTCTATTGCAGAGAACAAGAACGTGCATGCCACTGTGACGTTTCCTCCTTCATTTCCTGTCCAGACGAGGATCTCTGCATTGATGAGACCAGTGTTTCTGGCCCACAGTGCTGGTGAAGAGATGATCAATCAATAGTTATTATCCGGACTTCCCTTCCTCTACTCGACTCAGTCCAACTAGTCCGTGACCGAGGTGTAACAATTTAATACAACAAAACATTTTATTTGGATTTATTCAACCAAGATTTTAAGCATCAGAATTGTCTAACATTTTTACGGCGGCTTATTAACGTCACTGTAGGAAAGAAAAACAATATTATTACAGAGTTTGAGGCAATGTTCAGAGAAAAAAACTTAAAGAACAAAGTCATACATTTAGGAGGACTTGAATAAACTTTATTTTCTAAAGATTGCAAAAATGTATTAGAAAAGAAATCTGAAAAATAGTATTATGTCGAAATGTGGAGCACCCAATGAAACATATCACTTCATTACCAAAGTTAGAATTGAAAGAAAAAAATAATACCAGTCACAAAAGTTCATATATTAAATATTGAGTTAATTGTTTGAGTTATTTAGGACAATGCTTATATGCCACTACATTTATTTCATACCTGTAGTTACTCTGCAGACATAATATAAAAATACAAAATATAATTAATGTAAATTATAGTTTTATTATAGATTATAATGAAATTGTATTGATCTCCAGGAGGAAATCCACAAGATATAAAGCAGTACATAAAGTAGTCAAAATTAGCTCCACCTCTACCAGCTGCAACATTAAAGAGAGGAACATGTGAATGCATCAATAATTACAATGCAGGATTATGATCCACATTCTGCATAATGAGTACTTTTACCTCTAATACTTTTAAGTAGATTTTAATCTTTGTAGCACTTTTACTTGCATGGCTTTTATTTGTAATATTTATACATAGTGTATATTGAGTGACTCATACCAACTCAAATCATCCTGTTTAACCACAGAAAGCAGAAATATGTCTTGACACAATATGAGATGTGATGACACTGTTTCCAATCTACTTAACGGTTTAACTGACCACCTGAAAAAAACATAACAAATAACATTGTAAAAAAAGAGAATGACAGAAATACAAAGTCAGCGTACTCACCAAAATAAAAGAAGATCAAAGTGTGACGGATGTTCATGTTTGAGGCTCTGATGGTTTATCGCTCCTCTCTTCAGTTTTCACTGTCAAAACAGGAAGTACTCACTTCTCTAAATGATGGAGCCCCTCCTCAAACACGTCACATTATTTTCTTCACTCTCTTCCTTGTTCTTTTTTTACACTGCGTACATTTATGTATGATGTAAATTAGAACTGTTTGTTTGTAACTTGATGCGGTAATGTCATTTTTTTGTCTCACAAAATGCAGCAATTAAAAAAAAAAAAGTATAGACTGATACAAATTAAACTGTTTGAAAGTTATGAAAGTTTGAAAGTTATGAATAAGTTGTGTGGCGAGAGACCCTGCCCTCTGCCTGTTCTCTCTTTTCTTCTTCTTTTTCCATGTTCAGCACTCTTCTGGTCTGCAAAGACCCCCAGAAACAGGGTTATTGGCAAACCTTTTCTTAATCTATAATACATCATATTATATTTGTTGGTTATATGTTGTATTCATAATAAGACAAGGTAGCTCATGTTATCAAATCAATGTAGTGGAGTAGAAGTATAAAGTATATTTTAGTATATTCTTATGAAATAAAAATATGAAATAAAAATATACTGAAGTAAAGCACCAGTACCTCAATTCTACTTACGCCTGTTGCAACGTAGGCTACAGTATTTCAGTAAATGTACCTTTCAGCTGTTGGATTATAATTAGTGCTTCATTAGCATGTGCAGGACTCCAACAAAGTCACTAAAGCTATACAATACATGTGAGTGGTGTAGAAGTATAAAGTACCATAAAATGGAAGGTTAAGTCCCTCAAAATTGTACTTTGTACAAATTGTAAATTGTACAAGTTACATTCCATCACTGGTGACTTTCCTTCTCAAAAATAGTTTTGTCACCGACATGATGCTGAATTTCTGATTGCTTTCTTTTACGATGAAGACCATATGGACGTTTAAAATAAAGATATGTGTTATTTAGGCATTAGGCTCGTTCGAGATGAGCCAGTCCTGCCCAGAATCGGTCAACGTCGATCAGCGCGCAATGCATGCTGGTTAGATTTCTGTCCGACGTGCTCCGACGTCTTGCAAACGTGGTCAACGATAATCTGGCGAGAACGAGGTGACCGTATGTTTTAGAGCCAGGCGCCGCAGTTGCTCTCCTGCGACTGCATGACCCAGTGCATGATGGGAAACACCAGGCTGTCACCACATCAGAGAGCTGATTGGCTGTTAGATTCGGCAACAAACACTAAGTTTTGTATATAATTCTTACTTTTCTTTGTAGTTGTAATACTTAATGCTCGATTGTTGACGATTAGTTTCAGGTTTAATATAAATACATATTTTATGCAATTGGTAATAATAATAAAGTTGATTTATATAACACATATCAAAACGAGTCCCAATGTGTTTCACAGGCAGACATAAAAAGAACAAAGGATAGAATACAATGCAGAGACATGCACTTCTCTACATAAATATGTATTTACAAACACATATGACCACATCCGAAACGAGGTCTGCAAACTACAAGTAGCCTACAGATTAGATCTAACAGGAAGTTCCTTCCTGTGTGATCCTTCCTATGTGATCTTTGAAAAGCTGATCACAATCTGACTTAATCACAGTTTTTTTGCCAACACCGCTGCTGCTGCCGCCTGCTCTCGTCCACTTTCCAGGCGAGTCCAAGTTCATCTCGAACGAGCCTAATATTTCTTTAATGAAGCCGTAAGCCCTGAACCCTGATTTAACGGGCCTGCTAAATGGTTGAGTGTGATAAATGGGACAGCACTTTGCTGCCACATTTCACATTACCTTGATGATTTGTATTATTAGTTGCATGGCCAATACCATTACTGCTTTCATTATTATTATTATTATTCTACTATAGCCATTGTTGCTGTTATTTTTGTAAGTTGTAACTTCTTTTTATCATGCCTACTATGGCATTGAAATTGTTGATGAATAAACCTGGTGTGTAATCTGATTGCATTCCTCTGACTTCATGTTTTTATGGACCATCGTAAGTCCTTGATATTAATGTTAAATTATACATGATGTGCCTTCCTGTTTTTGTTTGGTAACCCTGTGTTAAACATTACACACTATGAATTGTGGGTAATACCCTAAGGCAAAGTCAGTAAAAATGCTGATGGACAGAAAGTGTCCATGAAGAGCTCAAACTGTCAGCGAGACAGCCCTCAACCTTTTGAGGGAACGCACCTCAAAGTCTGTGAGTCTGGATCTCCTTGTTTGTCTCCTCAAGATTTTACTGTTTTACTGTTTTTATTATTCTAATTTATGCATTTCTACTTTGTAAACCACACAATTCGACTTGATATGTCAGTGTTAGTGTTCATCAGCTCCACTATTACATTATAGTGCTCTGTAAATGCTTTTTTGCATTTCTGGAAAAAAGCTGAACTGCATTTTGTTGTCTCAGAACTTGCACTCAATAACAATAAAGTTGAATGAAATCTAAAAATGTAAAAGGTATTAAAGATGTGTCCAGCTGCTGCCACCGAAACTTAAATTTTAATGTGATTCAGGGGAATTGCTGCATTCCCAAAATGTCTTGTATTTAGATTCTTTTCTTCGGTATGAACAAAATTTACGAGTGGCCCAGAACTGTCATAAGAGTCATGGGCAATTCTTGGCAACTCAAGAAAAAACACTATCAGCATGAAACTGAATAAATGGATCAACGGATCGAAAGAGCGACAGCGCATTTGACAGGGATTTGTTTGTGCCATAGAAGATGCGTCCGAACAAGTTCTACCGTTGGTGTACAAATTTATTTCTAAAAATCGAACTTGTGGGATCAGGTAAGATGCTTTCGGAGAATACGATTCTACACTTTAGAGTTTTAAGACAAAAAAAAAAACACTAGAAGATAATCAAACCCATCTGCAGGTTTATTATAATCTGGATTAGTTACAAAACAACCAAAGTTGAGTGCACAAATTACTGCATTGCTCTAAATGATGAACAGATATTTTAAACACTTTCTCTCACACTGTGTGCAGCTTTCTACAACGTAATTGCACCAGGCAGCCACACACACAAACAGACAGACATAAAAATGTTCTCTTAATTCGACGAAGGTGACGATCAACACCTTTTGTTAACGTGGACACAGAGACACACACAACCTGTCTCAGGGCTGCATGCGAATGGCTCCGTCCAGTCTGATGACCTCGCCGTTAATCATGGGGTTCTCAGCTAGGGATGTCACCAGGTGGGCAAACTCAGCGGGGTCTCCCAGGCGAGAGGGGAAGGGCACCTGGCGGGCGAGAAAGGAGCGCACCTTCTCTGGGAGACCAGCCAGGAGGGGAGTGGAGAACAGACCTAGAGGAATAAAGAGAGAGAACATTGACATTTATACACAGAGGAAAAATCCCCTTCCAATTGGTGTTCAGATCTGAAGTTAACTCATTCACTCAAGTAAAAGTACCAATACAACAATAAAAGTCAGAGTGGTATTTGTATTATAGTTGACAGTCACATTCCAGCAGGATTTGATATGATAATGATGAAACACACAAGTAGGTACACGTTGTCTCAACTCCAGTCTCGCGTCTAAAGTGTGTACAGAAATGTTGTTAATGTTCCTTCCTCAGTTGCCAGCAGGAGCATTGTGTCTGTCTTGGTCTTTATCTGTTTTATTTTCCCAGTTGTACGGAACTCACACCAACCGTGACTCATAAACAGGGTGTGAACCAAACCCAGACTTTCTGTGTACCATCACACTGACCTGGTGCTATGGTGATGACTCTGACGCCCATGGGTGCCAGATCTCGTGCAATGGGGAGGGTCATTCCAACGATACCGCCTTTAGAGGCCGAATACGCCGCTTGGCCGACCTGGAGAGGAAACGGAGAGCACAAAGAAAAGTTGAGAAATGGAGCGACCACTTGGTTGTTTCTTTTATGCGTTTTAATTTAGTTTCAAATGACCTGTCCGTCAAAGGCTGCCACACTGGCTGTGTTAATGATGCAGCCTCTGTGTCCATCTGCATCAGGCTCGTTCTTCCCCATCTCACCCACAGCAAGACGAATCACATTAAAGGTTCCTGCAATGTTCACCTGCAGGAAACACACAAAGTAAGGTCTAAAGGTTATTCAACCCTGCATTCAAAACCTTACTTAAGTAAAGGTATGGAAGTATTATCAGCTAAATGTACTAAATGTATGAAAAGTACTTATTGTGCAGTACATCCTTTTTTTACCATCGTATATGATGTTTCTGGATTAGCATTAATGTGTATGTTGCATTTAACTTCTGTAGATGTATATGTTATGATCATTGTAACTACTTTATATATTGTTAGGTAGTTAAATCTGCAGTAATGCATCTTATTCAATAAGATCATTATATGTTTGTGGAGTCGATGTCCTGCGAGAACACAAATCTTTAAAACGTAAACTTGACATGAGCTCAAAAAAAGCTCAGTACGGGGTTGAACAATTAAATCTGAAAAGTGATTAAAGCTGTCCGACAAATGTTGTCCGGTTAAAATATATTTACCTCTATAATTTAGTAGAAAAATAAAGTTGCGTAAAAATCTAATTCTCAAGTAAATCACAAGTACTTTAAATGTGTTCATAAGTCCAGAGCTTGAGTAACTGAGTTACATTCCTCCACTGGAACTGTCACACCGCTCAACTGGTATTTATTTTTCTACAGATGTTGTGTTCCTCCGCTCACTGAGTGGATCCTTACATTGATTACACGCTGGAAGTCCTCCAGGCTGTGAGGGAGGTCCTTCTTAAAGTTATACGTTTTAACGGCGACGGCAATGCCGGCACAATTAACTGCCAAGTCCAGCTTCCCAAACTTCTCTCGAGCGAGGGACACTGCTGACTGCACGTCTGCTTCAGACGTCACCTGAGAAATGAGAAGGCTGCAAGATAAACATCACCAAGCATACATGTGTAAATACATAGATACTAGTTATTTGGTTCAATTTGCATCCAGCAACTAGAGAAAAGACTGGCATAAATAATTTGCAGGGTCAACATGTACCACATGCATTAATCATTACGTTGTATGATGTGTGAGCGCCATCTGCTGAGAGCTCCAATTACAGCTGCAGCCTGCATATGTATTTAGTTTCTCTTATTACAAGTTCCATTAGTACACATTTTCACAAGTTTCCAGATTTTATATCTTTATGGACTCACGTCTGCAGGAGCGAAGGCACAGCGGTCCCCCAGACTGGCTGCCAGAGCCGGTCCATCAGAGGAGGGCAGGTCCAGGATAACAGCAGATGCTCCCATCTGGACCAGACGCTCCACAGTGGCCCGGCCCAACCCGGACGCACCGCCAGTCACCAAGCCAACCATACCCTACGCAATACACACAGATTGACAGGGGTGGACCAGAGGGTGGAGGATAGACAGGAAATAAGGAACACAGAGAAGAAAAAAGAAAGAAAAAGTGTATAAGAAGTTAAATAAAACCAGTTCCAAAAAAAAATAAGATACATTTTGTTGAATTTTTTTATATTTAGTTTGTATCTTAATCTTTATCCTAAATGTGTAGCGTTTCAGACCTCTGGTTGCCCTATGAAGCTGGTTTTCTATGAACGGGTCCCATTTAATGTGCACAAAAAAATGCACAAAGATGCACATGCACGACCAGTTCTGCCATTGGAGTCACAACAGACGTGCCAAGATATGCGGCCAGCAAAGGCAGGGAAGAAAACAGATAACTAGTAATATAATAAAGAAAGAATAAAGAAAGTAGCACGTCGTAGCACTTTTGTGGCACTGGAATGGCTCTTACTGATAGCAATTTGTAGTTGAACTTCATTGATGAAATTGTACCTTCTTGATTCTTGTTGTTCTGAGTTTGTACTCATGGTTGAATGCACTTATTGTAAGTCACTTTGGATAAAAGCATCAGCTAAAATGAAATGTAATGTAATGTAATATTTACAAACATAATATATGATTTTCAAAAGTACCTTTTTAATCAACTTTAAAAATATTTAATGTGAAAGGAAATGTACTCAACATTTTGGTTATACCTCGATAATGCACTATGCATTGCACTGAACATAACCAATGTCTCTCAAAAGTCAACTTTTTATTAATTCAGAATAAACAACCCTGTTTTCAGATTTGTGATGATGCTTTGTCTCGAGATGACTCAAGAGAAACGTGTTTTTACTGTACAGGAATGGGAGGAAAGACATAATCTGAAAAGTAATCCAACACTGTAACTAATTAAAAATGTAGTACAGTAAAATGTATAATATTTGCCTCTAATATGTAGTGGAGTATGAGTATAAAGTAGCTTTAAGAATACATACTCAAGTTACGTAAAAGTACCTCGAATGTGTACATATACACTTGAGAAGATGTACTTGGTGACTTTACTAAACTATCTGAAAGGCCAGATAACACCAATGGCAGGGACTAACGCAATTAGGTCGGTGCTTTAGGTGGAATAACCCTTTAAACTGGTCTCAAAGTCTCCAATGTCAGAATAACCGAGAAGACAGAGGTGAACACGCTGCAGGACTCATTGATTCCCATGTTGGCTTCACAATGCAACTTCGTACTGACGAGGACAACTAATTGACAGGAAGAAGAATAAACACACATGAATAACAGGTGTCCAACGAGTGTAACGCATCCTATTCTCTCGTAGTAAGTCATGTTGTTGAGTGTTGCAGTGTGAAGATGTATCCTTTTCTTTCCTCACCTTGACGCACCGAATATTCGCCATGTTGGTTTATGGATGGACTTCTTCTTCTTCTTCTTTAGTGTTTAGTCGTGGTTGTTAAACCAGTTTAGGAGATGCATTACCGCCCCCAGCTGGACTGGAGGGTAGAACAAGAGGCTTTGCACGGAAAATACACATCTTTACTACTTTACTCAAATCAGGTTGTTTTAAAACGTAATAAGGTCACGGTGCATTATGGTAAGGGGGCCATAATAAAGCAAATAGACGATCTAGTATTATTTTCTTAATATAAGACTCATTCACTTGGATGTACAGTAAATTCCGCACAACACCCTGCTTGTGCGCACCCTGTATAGTGGAGTTATCAGTGATTATAAACTGAGAATTGAGTTGTGCATCATCACCACTAGTAAGCGTGTGGATTTAATTTATTTCTAACAGTTTTTTAATGAATTAAATAACAAGACAAAAACAAAATACAAATTAAATACATTTAAATTAGCAAAGCTAATTCATTATAATAGTAATAATACAAAATAAAACAAGTGTAATACAATAAAAAAATGGAATCAATGTCAGAAGAAAACCATAAAAACTGACCTGATGTTAATGAGTTTTTTTTTCTTTTAATGGGAGTATAATACAGCACGTGTTTCATTCATTTTACCCCTCATTGGTCACGGCGGGAATGACGGGACATGGGCGAGATTCTACGCCCCGCCCACCTCTGTCTGATTTGACCAATCGATAAGCGTTTAAGAGAACGCCTCCTCTGGAACGTGACAGACCGTAAATAGAGATTAAAAGGCTCTGGGATATAAAGGATTCTGTCCAATCACAGCGAACTCTGCTCAACAAGGTCATTTCAGGCGACTCGATGGATCAGGAAGTTTAATATGTCCAGTACAAGCTTTTGACTCAGTTACTGATTTATCTGCGGGGGACGGTAAAGAAATACTCTACTATACAAGAAGTCATGTATTAAAATTGTATTAAAAGTACAACAGTATTAGCATACAAATATAAAGTAAAAGTACTCATAATGGAGAACAGCACATTATTGAATAATAATTGTTGCATTGTCACCTTAATGTTAATGATAGTAAATGTGGAGCTAATTACAAAAATAAGTATATATTGTCCAACCTGTTTCATTATTCAGTTAATAATCCTATAATTGATTCACTCAGGCTAAAAATAAATGTCCCAGTATGATATTTAGCAAAATACAGAATTTAAAATACCCCAAAATCTTTCTACCATGAAATTAAGAATATATGATGACAATGAAATAGGTAAAAATGTTAACTCTTTTGGTCCAAACAACTTAACAAACCCGCAGATATTTAGTTAAAGCTGTAAAGATTAATCTAATGAGAAATGTGTCACCACAAAAACACTTTTCATCATTCCCAATGTCCCGACATTGGCACAGGCTGTTTTTACCTGTTTTATCACTGTAAACTGAATACTTTGGGGTTTTAGATTTTTGGTCAGACGAAACAGGGATGTGTCACACGTGGCTCTGGTTATAAGCATTTTTACAATTTTGTAACATTTTATGGACTGAACTAAAATTATCTGCAGATTAATCCGATAAAAAAGTGGTTAGTTCCAGCCCTAATTTAGAAAAATCAGTACAGCGCAGCAAATACTTGGCAAATACTACCAAACCAGTACAGTAAAAAGAAAAAACAAATAAAATCTGCAGTTAATCAAAAATCCTTGCAAAAGAATTGTCAATTTCAGCTCTGATGACAACAACAAAAACACTATTCATGCAGTACACACTTCTAGTACAGATAATCTAACCATTTACTATCTTAAACACATGTAAAGTGGGCTGTAAAAAAGGAAGGAGGTTCTTTCCTGCACACACTTGCTGGAACACAGTGCATTATGCTGCCACGCTGTGGAAGGCAGTAAGTTGTATAGTTGTATCTCCAAATTAGGGGTTGCAATATCCCACACCCCACAACAACACAACTTACTACCTCACCACAGCACAGCTACAGACACAGCCGCCCAGGGACCTCGTAATGCCGTCCCAAAGTGGCAGACTTTGATTTGTTCCAACCTGTACATTTTGAGCTGGAAATTCAAATAGCTGCAATGTCAAGACTTTAAAAGGATTTACAAATATCTCAATAGGTAATATCAAACCGCTCAGGATTCACCTTCTACGGCCCGAGAAATTTAAGTAACAAAAATACTGAATTCACAAATCAGACGTAGTCTTCCGGGGCAAACAAGGACAGCAATATGCAGAATATATCAAGCTTAAATTAATTGAATGTTTATGATGTAATTTAGGAGCACTGTTGGTCACCAATGGCAACACAGGCTTAATAAGTCACTGTGGCAACTGAAGGCAAGATGTGGATCTGCTGGTGGTCTCCATCGTGCAGGTGAGGGTTTAGGTTGCCGTGAGAAAGACAGTAGGCTGTATAGTTATCTCCCAGATCTGGTGTGATCCTAAAACTATACAAACTACTACCTCATCCCACAGTTCCCCTTGTCATCTCAAGAGTCCAAATCAATCATATAAAAATCGTGTTGCACAATAGCAAATAGTCCCAGTGTTATCTTGCTTATATTTGTTTAAACATGTCTGACAAGGACACAAGAAGATGCGAGAGTACAGAAGAGGAGACCGATCCTGACAAAATGATGTAGCCTACTTCTCAAAAAGGCTCCCTGTCCTTGAGGAGGGTCTCCAGGGCCAGACGACTACCTAGAGTACAAGAAAAAAAGCATGTTATAAAAGAGGGGACAGGAAAGTGACAAGCAACGAATATCAAACAGCAATCAACCGGCGACCGCGAAGATGTTCTCCTGGTAGCTTGCATCTTACATCAGGTGAGGCTAACAGGCTAACCCGGACACCATCTCAACCTTTTAAGCTAGCTAGTTGCCACCAACTGCTCAGCAAACAAGCGGCTGTTGAAGTTACGGTGATATGTATTAATTAGTAAGAACGCAAACGTGCTGCTAGTCCTCTCATTTATCTTTTAAACTGCAGCACCAACCCTGGGAGTCAGCTAGCCTGCTAGCTAGCCCATCAGTGTGCACTAGCTAGCTGACAGCTAGCTGGAATTGGCGGTTCTCGCCCTCTCAGTGCGCCCGTGTCACACCCGTCCGCCGCGCGCGTCCTCGCGGGCACGCGGCTGCCAAGTGGCTCATCTCCGTCAGTGACGGCCGGTGATGTGGAGCTCGAAGCGGAGGTTACTCGGACACTGTATCGACCTTTACTAGCAGAAAGTATCGCGGAGAGATGTTTCGATGACTCGCTTCACCACGCCAAAAGAAATCACGTGACCGCCCCCCAAACGAGGCCTCGATACGTCACGCTCGTGTCAGAAATGTCGCGAATCAGTGGCGAATATATATATATATATATATATATATATATAAACCATCTATCTAGTTGTATATATATATCTAGTTATATATATAACTAGATATATATATATAAAACTATATATAGTTATTTATATATATATATATATATATAGTTATTTATATATATATATATATATATATATATATATACACACTTTACTGTTTTGAATGCAGGACCTTTACTAGTATTTCCAGTGAGGTATTTGTAATTTTACTTATGTAAAGTATCTGAATATATCTTCCTCCACTTATAATAAAATCACAATTTGGTATTCAGCTCGTAAAAATTTAAAATAATGGGACATGTATTTGCTTTTATAATCTTAGTGAACATATTTATGTAAAATATTTCTATAGAAAGCCAAAGTAAACACAAATAAAACACCGGACACAATAAATACTTTTTTTACTAAAAGAATAAATTTTATTTCAGCACGTAAAGTCATTTCCCAACCAGTACAAACATGACTGCCATCTTTCTCTTTCTGAACCATTCCTCCCCTCCCTCTGTGAGATCAGATCACCAACAGCCAGACAAATTGAATTAAAAAAAAAAAGCTTTCTTTTTTTTCTTGTCTTTCCACAAACAGTCCGGTGCTTCCA
Organism: Cottus gobio; assembly: GCA_023566465.1. Classification (NCBI taxonomy): domain Eukaryota; kingdom Metazoa; phylum Chordata; class Actinopteri; order Perciformes; family Cottidae; genus Cottus; species Cottus gobio. Next base: position 10,523,415 of record CM042215.1, on the reverse strand, counting down.
TAATGCTAACAATGACAAATTATACCAACCATAATTATAAAAGCAATAATGATGATGATAATATTTCTATAACAATAGTATTATGGATCAATTTGAACCCTTTTTTTCTGCACAGGTAGTTTCGGGCGGCCCTGGGTACTGAAGTGCATGCATTGGTACACTTGTGGCTGAGGGCACAGTTGACCAACATGACAAGAAATGGCCCATAGTGATCAACTTCTGCCCCTTACTGGGACTCAGCCATTGGAGGGGGGTGGGATTATACTGGAGCTTGGGGGGCTGTTGAGGGGTGGGTGGCAGTGTAGAGAGAGACAGACAGAACAGGGACTTTTATTCCAATTGGACAAAATGCTGTGAGAATCCTGCAAATATATCAGAACAGGTACAACACAAGTGATGACTCCTTTCCACGTTCTGTATGACAGACAATAATACTGTTTGACGTCCACAATACAACATAGTACATTTCTATTCTGGGACTTTTGGTTCTCTTTAACATTGTCTCTTCAGAGGCGCTCCCATTTGCGTAGGAAGTGAGGCAGGATGCTTTTATCATAACTTGTGTAACTTCATCATCATTGACAGAGAAGATGAATTTTCCTCAAGACACTTCAGCCGAGATTTAGACAACTAGAAATTAACTGGAAATGTATTTTCATGGATCATAAGAGAAAGCTCAACACAGTGGATTGGAATCTGTTGACTTAACCAGTGTTTTAAGGCTGCAATGATTATTTTCCAAATTAACATATTACAAAATAATAAAAAAAGTTTGTTTTCTGTCAATCGACTCATCAATTAATTTCAGATCTTAAAGAAAAGCTGCAACAAGACTTTGTTTGGCATTAAAAAAAAAATGTATCTGTTAAATTCTAATCCATTTATAGACTAGTTGTTTCATCCTCATACAGGTGAATTTCTTGCTTGCACTATGACATCTATCAACTAATCTCAGATTTGTGTTTTGAGGAGAATACATCCACTTCCAGCAGCCTCCAAGCCCACACATGAAGAAGCTCAGTACAGGAATAAGTTGCTCCATCAATATGAGTCTGGGACGTTAAAAGGCAAGTTTGAGAGATCACAACAATTACATTAAAGAAAAACGCAAAAGAGGGCGCCAAAACCCCAGTGTGACTAAAGTATATTTGTCGGGTGTCGCTCTGTGCGTGTGCAGTAGTTCAACACAGCCTGAATTCAGTCAATGAAACCACTCAGATACAACTGAGCATGAGCTGGCTAATTTACCATCAATACCTTAACACTTGGTCACATGTCCAAATCTGCCAACTCGCTCACTCAGTCAGTCAACACAAACGCACTTCCTTCCTTCTTTCCCTGTTTGTCTGTCTCCCCACTAAACACAGCTACCTCACTTTGACTTTGTTAGATAAATCACACGTGCTGCAATGTCATTTTATATATATGTATTTATATATATATAATCATACTCATCAGAAAACTTGTTACTCTTGGGGCAAACCGTCGATGTCGAAGTGGGGGAGGGGAATCTGAGGGGCTTTATTGGGGGTAGACGGGGGATGCTAGGTGTACTTTGGTTCTTAGGTGTTTACAAGAAATGTTTTGCTGCTTTGTGCAAGGGCGCAGAGTTCAGCTTAGATTGATAATGAGGCGACCATGAAATTGTTATCAGGGATATTATGAAAATCATAACAGTGCAGACGACAATTTTCATTTCGAAAAACGGGCAATATTTACTTACGTACATAATAAACGGTGGTCTAAAGATGCCATATAAAATACAGGTAAGGAAAATCGCAATCATTACAGTTCAAATCTCTAGGTTGGCTAAGCGTATTTCAGTACTAACTGAAGCAATGGTAGAAGGATTAGATTAGAAGATGTAATAACATTAAAAATAGTAAGAAAAACACATTTGCACAATTGAATAAAACCGTTTTGATTTTTTTTTCCAGACTCTGGCTAGATACATACAGAAACTGATTATCAACGTTAATATAACCTTTACTGTTAGTTGGGTTGATTAAGGGGCGGGGCAGCCCAAAGAGAAAAAGAGAAAAACGGCCAATAGAAACGGTCCTAAAAGGGCTAAAAGGAGAGGCAGAGAGGGAGGTGATAAGAGTGAAAGAGAACTGAAATACAGGAAGTGACGGGATGGTTAACCTGTGTGTAAAATATAAGTGTATGTGACTGCTATTAATGGGAAGGCGTGGTGAGTGTAAGTTTGTGTTTGTGTGTGTGTGTGTGTGTGTGAGTGGATGCATGTACTCTATGAGGAAGATTATGGGGCTGAGAGAAGAAGTGAAGGAATATTTGGGGGAGGGAGGGCGGAGAAAAAGTGTCATAGCAGGGGGGTAGGATAACAAGCATAAAAATCACTGATCAAATATCTATCGAACTAAAACAGACAAGGACGAGAGAGGGACACTACATTATGTATTGTGTTGACTTTTTTTTTTTTTCCCCATACTAGCTACTGTTTAACTCAGGGTTTAACATCTATGTATCCGTGTGTGCCATGTGTTAATGTCTTGTGCGTGTGCAGTGTGTAGATGATCGTTTATGTGCCTACCTGGCACCTCTAACATGTATTTTAAATCCATGCAAACTTGAAAATGTGGGATTTTTTTTTTTCCGGGATCAGTAGAATGTGTTACCAAAAATGATCTCTGATGAACTGACGACCACTCCACTGGGAACTGAAACTGCACAAAATCACTTCAGCACAAAAGCAGAGAGAATGCTGGTGGTAACAAATGCAACTGAATACCTGTTTGTCGTGTGTGTTTGTTTGTGTGTGTGTTTGTTTGTAAATGTTATATGGCGAGCGAATCGAGAGAGGGCATCGTATACCAGATCACACTCTGGCTCGCCACAGAAAAGACATCTTCTAACAATGTACTGTTGCGATACACATATTTGTACTAATGTCGAAAGTTGAAAGCAGTTAAGTATATGACTCCTAGTAATTCTAGACTTAGTATTTCGGCCAGTGGAGCTATATTCTCTAGCCTAGTCTTCGTGTCTGTGTATGACAGTCCTGTGTTAAGCCCGGCGCTGTTACCTACTCTTAACCTATAAACACCTACAGCACTTGTATGCTTAATCCCTACCAATAACGGCTAACAAGTCAGTCCAGACCTCTGATTTCATTTGGTGTTGGTGTAAGAGACGGCGGCGCAGCACAGCCCCGTGATGATGAGCGTAGGCCTACACTCAAGGCTGGGTCAACTGTCAGTTGAGTTCATAATTGAGGGGATGTCTGACGCGACTACACCAACACTTACATTTATAGTCAGGGTTTTCCACCCCTTCAAAACGGCATTTCATAAGAGCTTGTTTCCATGTCAATTTTGTGGCACACGATAGAGCACAAGTCATCAACATAGTAAGAAAATAAGGTGCTTCTTTGTTGACTTGCCTTTTGTTTCTTTTTAACATGGTGAGCTCATTTCAACCTCTCTTAGTACGTTTACAGAGATTATAATGTTCATGGCCAGCATCTCTCAGGCAGTATCTGTCGGTCTACTGCTTTTACATCTGCAGTTGTGCTACCGGCTATTGGTAAGTTGTATTTCCAGTCAGATGAAACCTACTATTGGGGACACACATCTCATTCTCTACTCTAAAAAAACAATTCAATATCTTAGAAGTCTCAGATTGTGAGCGGCACACTTAAGTCTGCCGTGAGGCCTCCCTCTCTCCCGTCGTGTGACATGTGATCCGACCTGTGAAGCCTCCGCCTTGTTCGGCTGAAGTACTTCAGGACAGGGAAGTGCTTCCTGCTGGTCTAAAGTGACACACCAGAGCTCTGCGGGGCAACAGCTCATGGTGTTGGGCTATCATCAAGACAACCGTTACTCAATCACCACCATAGGTGGGGTGGAGGGGATTCTTTGAGGCTTTCGTCACCACACCCCTTTTATATCACTGGCTGCCTTATTCCGGCGAGCCTTCTTAAAATAGACTTTGGAAATAACTTTAGAAATCTGAAAAGATTCCCAGGAATTCTTGATGTGGAGAATCAGGAGTCCGTTCAGCTTCATTGCAACGGTCATGATCGAGTGAGGCCAGTCTGAGGGGAACTCTGCCTGGCAGCAGTTACCCAAATCCTCACCATTCATTTCCATCTTTTGCTGGGTAGTATTATTTTTGTCTTTTTTGGCCTTAACTCGAGAAGGTGCTTCAAGAGTTTTTTTTTTAATCACCTGGTAGAAGACTGTCCAGTGTGGTTAAACATTAAACAAAGTGCTTCTTTGTCTGAAACTACTCTGTTCACATTCTGTCGTCTCTCAAATAGATCTTTACCTTTAAATGTAGTTCTACATGTCAATGATTTACTTAGGCGCGGGGGACACCCCTCTCAGACTGTCAATTCATCTATATATAGGGGCATGTTTAAATTCATTATATTTAAATACAACATTAAGTGCTTCTGTTGGGGTTATACAATCAAAGCTTTGGGAGAAAGGACAATGGGGATGGGAAGATAATATGATGCACTGTTTATTGGAGGAGCAGGGTAATATCTTGCATACTTTAGGGCTTAAGGTGCATAAATGCATTGGGTCTCTTAGCACAGCTAAGCACTAGGCTATACTACATGGGTCAAAATAAGATAGCACACTAATACCATGTTGGTGCAGAAGTGCTCCTGTGATAAATAACCAATTCATCAATAAAAGGGTATGTTGCTAGTAAATATACTAACATTGTGTGTTTAGCAGTGCTGCTAGAGTACAGGGGGGATTTAGGGTCACTGCACAGAAAAATGGTATATCACTTTGTTAAAATCTTACTCACATTATCCAGAGTCAAACTCTGAACATCTCTCTGAATCCATGCAAGACAAACCTCACACGGGACGTCTATGGCAACAAACCGCATCAACACGCAACTACCAACCATGGAAACCACATCCCATCTGTCACCGTAGCCGCAAACTTAACATCTGTGTGCAGAGATTCAAACAATGGGACCATTAAAAGCACAAAATATAACATTTTACCTTGACAGATACCCATACTTAAGATGGGAAGGGGGGGAGGTTATTTAGGTGGTGGGGCGTAATGGGGGCGGGGCTTTAAGCTTACTTTAATCTGAGTGCGATAGGGAGGCATTTAGGATTTTTGAGGGGTGGGGCGCTTACAGACTCATGGAGAAAACCTCTCTTCATAAAACAATGTAAAACCACATGAAAAAAAAACAAAAAAAGGAAGTAACAGCTAACTGCTTGATCACGTGGAGCAGCAGGGAACATGAGGAGGAGCCTCGCTTCGCCTCCTGCTCGAGGTGATGACGTGCACAGCTCGTGGGCGGGGCTACAAAAACAGGGAAAGGCAGTCAAACACAGAGGACTCTCTCAGAGCGGTGCATCCCGGGAAGGATCCCATCACTCTTCCTTCTGTAGCGCTCCGTCTGACGGGCAGTCGTCAAGGCAACAGGGGGCCTCCACCGCCACCCCGTCTGATTGGTTGTCTCTGCTGGCTAAGGCACACGGGATTGGCTGGGCCAAGGCGGCCAGATCCAAGGGCTGGCCGATGGCGGAGGCCGCTGAGCTGCCGTTCAGCTGCTGGGTCGCAACCTCTGGCGTGGATGTCGCCTCCTCTGAGGGCTTTGGGGGGCTGCTGGATGGGGGGGGTGGCGACGTCTGGAGGACGACAATTGGACAGAATTTTAATGTAACAGCAGTAGGCAAGGATTTATAACAATCCCAATTTATTCTAGGTTCCTACTTTGTGCACATCCTCAACAAACTTTATTTATATCTGTATAAGATAATAAGTGTTGCATTTTGGGAAGTAAATGTCAAGATAGATGTGCCAGGGTCTGCTGCTTGCAGTACAATAAACCCCTCCATCCGAAAGGAGGATGGCAAGTGGGAAAGGTGACAGGCAAAGAGGGAATTTATAGCTGTGGTCACTATTCATGCAGGAAAATGTACAAGATTTAAGAGCTTTGTATAAAAGTTGCTACCTGTGTTCTGTTGGTAGGTGCCTTTTTCACTGGCTTTACTTTAGATGGAATCTCTTTACCCCTCCTGTGACGATGAAACAGAAAGATGTTCAGATCAGATGTGGAACACAATGAAGAGCAGTGGTCTGCTTCAGGGCTCGACCCCACCGGCGTTTCAGACAGACTTCACACAGAATGAATAGCAAAGTAAACCCATGCGGTCAGTTCACTTCTATTCAACACATTCACGCTCTGAACCAACAGCAGTCTCTCTTTAAATTATGAACAGCTATTCAAAAGGGAACAACTAGGAATCTATTATGTAAGACAGCATCTGTTCTCTGCTAAAATAATATTTGTAAGAGTGGGAGAAGAACATTTATTAGCTTAAAATCATGATTTCATCCTCCTTGCTACTAATGATAAAATAAACTGCTTTTGCAGTTATTACCTTGATTGTTAGCTTTGCTAAAAGAAGGTGAAGTATTTTTGGCTGACCAACACAAACTTCAACCAACTCTGAACAGTCAAAGGATGTAACTTGGTCCAGAGACCAAGACCAGTACCAAGTTGTGGAAAACAATGGATTTCCCCGGTATCAACGTTGCACCAAGCTCAAACATTTATGCTCAAGCGTGAATACACATTTGCATCTTATTTAGGTGTGTATGTGTATTTATGCATGTAAAACAGACATGTCGGCAAAGTGGAAAAAGGACACAAGTCATTTATTTGGCACATAGTTCCGCAATAACTCAATTCTCAGACTCAGCCATTTTGATTAAAGGATCATCATCTTACTCACCCTCTCCCTGCTCCCACCGACACCACCTGCATGTTGAACCCTCCTCTTCCACGGATTGGTTTGTTCCCAGCCCACTGGCCAACAACCATGCCAGCTATCTCCAGTTTCCCTCCCTGAGGGGGGATGGACTGAAGGCCTGAACAAAACAAAACAAAGACAAGTGGCTATACTGAACCTTGAATAAGAAACAATAGCTGTCCCCCAATTCCATACTATACTGTTTCACTATTTACTACATAATATATTTCCTGCAGTGAACAGCACCAACATTTCCTTTTTGCACAATGTTATACACCAACAGCATACTTTTTTGGAAAGTTCAAATTGATTCATTTGAGTAAACTATGTTTTCTCACTTTTCCAGTGTGAACACAAACATACTCAAAAGCTGTTGGATCTGGAGTGTAGTAGGAAATTAGGACAAAAAGTGTCTACATCGATTAAAAGGTAACGTATGCCAAAACATTATGGAGAAACCATCAGTTAAAAAACAAAAAATAACCATCTCTGTACCTGGAAAGGCTCTGGGTCTGTGTTGGGCAGGGTGATGTGGATGATGCATGTGATGATGATGAGGCATGCCCATGGGGCGAGGTGGGTAGAGTGGAGGCATGGGGTAGAAAGGGGGCACCATAGCTGGGGGAAGGAAGGCAGGAGGTGGAAGAGGAGGGGGTGGAGGAGGAGGGCGGGACAGGTTGATGCCCTCGAGGATTGCCTGACGCATCTTCTCCACCTTGGACACCAGCTCTTCCTGCAGAACAGAGCAGAGACACAACTGTGACTGAGCCCTTGAGCCACAGCGTAATTGATGTGAATCCATCTCACAGCCTGGGAACGTTGGAGCGGGGACACTGAATAGCAGAATTGTGCTGACCCGTTTCATGGCCCATAAAAGGCAAATGCTTTCTTGACTGAACCCTCCTGCGATTTAGCCACCTCAGCATTTTTGCAGAGCCAATTTTGGCTCTCGGCCACCGCGGTCTGAACGGTTACTACTGTACCAAATATAATTTATGGGATAAAAGCAGCGTCATGCTGCAACACCATTGTACATCCAGGAGTGGACTGAGTGATGCGTCTACTCTAGTGGGTCTTCCTATGTTTGTACTTTTTAGAAAGGTTGTTTGTTATTAGTCACGGTAATTTACCTTGATCAGGCTGCCACCTTTTTTAGTTTTTTGTAGTGAAATGGAGGTTGAGACCCCTCAAATGGGTCACGAGATAAATTTGAGGGGCTTGCGAGATGATCAAAGGGTGAGAAAAAAAAAATCTTTGAAAGTTTTGGAGATTAATTTACCTCATTGAGTATTAAAATCAGACGATCTATGAAGTTTAGAGGTCAAAACGTTTCAAGACTTTTGGCCAAGGGGACGTACATTCATTTTATGGGGTCACATGCCAAAAAAGGTTGAGAACAGCTGATATTTTCAACTTCCAAAATCAGCCGTTCCTCATCCACCACGGCACTAGGAATAAATAGAAACTAACCAAAGTTCAGCTCAAAGCGGCGCATTTCATCGTTTGCAGCCAGTTAAGACATTCCAATACAAAATAGTAATATCAATAAGATTTGGCGCAGACGCTTGCTTGCACACATTCAGTTAAGATACATATTCATTCAACATTTCAGTAAATATAAGTTTTGTATCATTTTAGAAACTAGCAGATACCCAATATAAAAGGATCCGGATCGGGGTGAGACGTGATTAGACATTCATACTGAATGCATCACCTTCTTACCGCCCTCACACTGGGAAGGTACTGAAATATTTGATGAACTAACATTCATTAACTTATAACTTACACACACATCCATAACATCTTCACCACAGGATAACATGCATACCTGACCCTCGCACATGTCCAGCAGGGCGGACCGGTCGCGAGCGGCCCGGGCCAGTTTGCTCTGAAACAGTTTGCCGTCAAAGAAGCCCCAGGGGCAGCAGTGTTCCCATGGCAACGGCTGACCGCACACGTCATTGATGAACAGCGCCGTGTCCACGCCGGCCATGAAAAGAGAAGCCAGCTGCACGCCGCGGGAATCCACCTTCTCCACCTAACAGCAAAAATACCAATAAAAAATTAGAACATCTTTACACTGGAGGTTGTTTACAGATACGAGTAGCAGAAAAGATGGAAGAGATGAGTTTATGTGAATCACAAGGTATTGAAAACATGAGTTGCATGCAGCTTGTTACACCAACATCACTTCAATTAGTCAAAAGTGCATGACACAAAAAGGACTTGAAATATGAAAACTAGTCGTAAAACTACAATTGTGTGCAGAAACATCTGTATTCAAACAAACCCAACAAGGAGGAAGTGAGGAGCGGGGTCTCACCTTGAGCTCCTGTAGCTGGTCGGGTTCATACAGTTGGCTGGAAACAGCCTGAGCTAGAAAGGCATCGAGCTCATGTCTCTGGAGGATCCTTCCTCCAGGCCACTGCATCATATACCTGAGAGAGATGGGAAACAACCAACTTGAGGGCAGGAGCACAGCGCCACAGTTGCCATAATACAACAATCCATATTCTCATTTCAATAGAAGCAATGGTGAGATTGATCAGTGCAATAGTAAATATTAACGCATAACTCATAAAGAGCAAGCAGAACAGTTTATATTAAAATCTCTGTAGTGAAGATGCACAATGTACCATAAGAAAAGTATGAAGTACTGCTTAGTTTGCATCAATTTCACAGTTAACCAAAATATTTTTTGACGGAATGGAGGCCTTGGAGCGTCTTTGACTACGAGTCACAGGGTTGATGCAGGGCATGTGAGATGTTCACCGATGACAAAAAAAGTGTCTTAAATCACAGACTCTTCTTTTAAATACATTTTTATCCTCTGTCTTCTTATAATGAAAATATTAAAGTGATGGGTAATAATAGATTGACGGAATCTTTACAACCCTGTCCGTCAAAATAAAGGACAATGAGAATGTTTAACGCAACCACTGATATAGCACTCATATTTACTGTAAAAACGTTCAAATATTGCCTCTAAAAACATGTGGAAACCACAAGCCCTGTAGCTTTAGTTTTTTCCCCCCACCAAGTGGAATATATCACAACTTTTAATTAAAAGTAGTCGTGTAATAACTTCAGCTGTAGTGCACGGTGGAAAGAACAGAGCACAAATGTTCAGATAGAATTATGCAAAGTAAATGTTGGACTCTCACTAAGGTGTCCCGGTAAAGCTCACACTGTTTTAAGGACAACACAAACACGGTTTGGGCAACTAAAATAAGAAGTGGTTTAGACCACCGTCATACCTGAGCACACAGCACATGAGCAGCAGATGCTGTGGGACCTGTGCTGGGTTGAGGAGGGCTGGGCAGTCAGAGCGTAGGCAGGCCAGGAAAGCCCTGGTTCTCCTGGAGCGGTCCTCACTGGCGCGACCCAACCACAGCCGTCGCAGGTTGGGGCAGGTCCACTCCCGGAAACACAGGGCCGGGACCAGCTCCGGAGTCAGGGCCGACTTGGCTTTACCGCTGCTCCACTCTTTGACAATCACTGGAGGAACTGGAACGCAGAGGCAAGAGAAGTGTGTTAGAAATGTACACGATTTAGTTTTAAAGAACTGATGCAAGCAATTTAACGTATGTAAGTTTAATATATCAAATAGATACAGTGCTGCTTGTGTTTTAGTGCCAGGCTTCTGAGCAGACTGATATATTAACGTTGTGATATTATTCAAATCATGTCGCGTACAAACTCCTCCAAAGCTGCTAACGGATAGAGAGCAGTCACTCCAATATCGTCTATCAATGTCCTGAATAATAAATAGTGGCTTAATTCCTTTCTTTCAGCAGATATTTCAGTGCATTATATTTTTGACTGCTTTGTTTAGTGTGGCTTTGCACCCTAACTTAAGAGAACTTACGTAAAGCTGTTGCAACAAGCTGCGGACTACTTAACTCGAAGCACAATTCCATTGTTTTCACTCAAATAGCAATTCTAAATCAACCAGCGCTCGAGTCAATGCACTTGGATACTTTCCACCACTGAATATACAGTCCATACACTAATATAAAACCAACAACACTGTGTCCTCCTTATTCTACTCTTAAGGGCCTACCTTCCAGGGGCGCCCTCTTGCGGAGAGCGAGCCTCTCCAGGCGGCGGTGTGTTTCAGCCAGGCTGAAGAGGACGCCGTAGGCATACTGTCTGGCAGCGCGGAACAGCAGAGAGGCAGGAGGCAGCTCAGAGTTACACTCGTCCTCTATACACACTGGCATCTTCATCTCTCCCTGTAGGGTGGGTGAAGGGAGGAGTAAGGACAGAGAGATTATAGGGTGGCTCTGACGACATTGATACATTAACATTATTACACTTGTTTAACGAGACAATATGACTTTTTGCAGAAGCAAAACACAAATACACAATAAATGACATACGTGATGTAAACAGTTTACCTTGGTCAAAATGTGGTAAATCTGGGGGTACATTAGTCCTCTTCGGTGTCTGTGCTCAGCGACACGAAGAACCTCAGCACTGACCTGATATCGGGGGGAAAAACAGAAAACATGGTGACTTTTCCACATAAGCTACTACTGTGTCATTTGGTTTTTATAATGAGTTTTTTCTTAATCCCTCATCGACACACACCTGAGGCAGAGGGGGCGTGGTTATGTCCATGTGACTGCGCGTCGCCATAGACAGCAGTGACGGAATGTGTGATCCGCTCCCGTTGCCTTGGGAACCGTCTCCAGAGGCCGAGCCCACCCTTCCAGCAGGATCCTCCCACCGAGAGGGCTTGTCCGTCAAATGGCTGACAGAAAGGGTTTACGAGAGCGTTTCATCAAACTGGCCTGCGTTTATACGACATCACTGGTTCTGCAGAGGAAGCACTTCCTCAAAAGCATTTTTGAGCTGATGAAGCCAGTTTGTGTTTGATTCTCACTTTGTTTCATTATTTACTATTGCTGCAAAAGGAAATTAGCAGTAGCATAAGGCTATCAGAAACTTAACACGCTAGTCCAAGGTTTCCCTATTCAGACATTTAAACCGTATTTCTGGGACACCCTGCTCCTCTATCCTCCTCCTCCGTAGATGTAATCCTTGAATCTCTAAGGGTGCCTTTACAGCTGTAGTTCATATATCGTATATCGTTGCATTTTAGTTCTGGGTCTGGTTCCTGTTCACACTGATATCTTACAATCAAACTAAGAGGAGTTTCCATAAAGTTATACAGACTGACTTGATTTGACGATCATCATTCTGCATCATCGGGACCGCAAGGGGAAATCATCCAATCTAGCAGAACTTTATAAAGCACTTCAATGCTTCTGATGTGTATATTTATGTTTTTTGGAGAAATAAATAGCGCATGAATAAGTTATGTTTTTTAATCTCAATTGTCCTTTGCGTTGAAGGGGGAAATTATTCCTATAGACTTATGTGACATGAGAAGAAGCTCAGCCATGACATACATGTTACATATTCAGTGTTTCCTGGTTTATTTTCTTGGTGCAAAAGAAATGACAATATAAATATACTTATGGTGATTAGGCAAAACTAAAGCTGCAACTAATGAATATTTTCAAGGCTTTTTAAGTCAAGGGTGACTTGTTTGGTCCAGAATCCCACAATATTTAGTTTACAAATTCAGCCACCACTGTAATCTTATTCTATAGATAGTATAATACACATAATATGTCTGGAGCCTAATCTTTATCTGCAGCTGTGCAGAAACAAAGGGTTCAAACCGAAATAAAAACGCTATGAATCTTTAATCAATGAGCACTTTCTCTAATTTTCCCTTAGAGGCTTTACTGTTGTGAAAGGTAAGCTTCTTGTGATTAGTCAAAACATGCGTTATGTAAAATGCCTTGCTCCAACTAAAATGCCCTTTTCACTTGAACATAATTAGGGAGATAAAGCCCTGACAGTGTAAACATGACTTTGTCTCTGTATCTTACTTTGCGTTGCTGTCGTTGGGTTCATCTCCATCTGATGACGATGAAGGAGACGGAGAAGGAACAGACTGAGTGGTGTGATGATTGGGTAATCGATTTCCCCCCTGAGTGGAATCATATGGAGCTGACCAATCAGAGAAGCCCATCTTCATTGAATCGTTGCAGTCGTGGGATGGTTGCGGCGGGTTCTGGAACAGAGGGGTGGAGCCAGGTCCATATGGAGCATTTTGATAGGGTGGCTTTAGCCCCGGAATCTGGGGAGGAGGGAACTGTGATTGGACGGAGAGGAGCAGAAGAAAGGAACAGTTATTTAAAAATAGAGAAAATAAAGCGCAAAGGGGAGGGAGGCGGAGGTGTCGTTTGAGGGGCGTGAACTAATACTGTCCTATTTTATTTCAGATCTAACCAGAAGCATCTAATCAAGGCTGGTAAAAGGATTTGGGGCGGGAAGGGCTGCACCCTCCTTCTCGCTCAGCTGTTTTCCCCCGCTAAATGAGCACATGCCACAAAGGGATTTCAAAGAGGAACGAAACTTACTCCATTCTGCTACATGTAAATTCATGTAGAGACCAGACAACAAATGACACACACATCAAAGAGGAACAAAGGATTACAAGCTAAGGAATCTACCTGATTCTTTCCAGGCTGCATAGGTCCCATGTGGCCAGGTGGTCCCCCAAATCCAAACCCAGGTACTAAGTAGAAAAAACAAGGATGCAAATTAACATTTTAATCTCATAAATACATATTTAGTGAGCCAAAAATGATTACATAATGACTATTGGTTCTGTTCTCTAGACTCCTTTACTACTCACAGATGAAAGAGGAGGGCCCCATGTTGGGCGAACGAGGTTTGGAGGCAGCAGAGAAATACTCCACAGCTTTCTTGAATCGCTCCACTTTGTCCTCCATACGCGACTAGAAAGGAAGAGAAGAAAGCATTATGGTGACTGAGCTAGACTAAAACTAAAAAGGCCAGTTGAGGGATGCACACATCTGTTGCTTAGTTATTGTTAAAGGACAAGGAGGGCCATATTTATTTTCTTAAAGTCAACAGATCCTACGGGGGAAAAAAACTAAATTAACAAAATATTAGTATCTCTTCTCGCCACTGAGGACTATTTTCAGCAGCGGAAGAATACACATTTGGTGGTCTGGGGAGTATTTAAAAACAAATAAAAAATCTAAACTATGATTACTACCTCTTGGTGCCAGAAAAAAAGCAATACTAAAGTCACTGAGTTATCAAGTCACTGTAAAATGTAAAACATTCATTTCTGGTGCTTCAACAACATGCTGGGGCTCGGGCTAAAGGAATAAAAGCATTGGGGAGGATGAAAATGTATTTTGGGACAACAAAAGAAAGAAAAATACTAATTTCAATCATTTTCAAACCAGCAGTCCAAAACCCAAAGGGTTTTCAGTGTCTTGTCATATATGACAAAGAAAAGCATCAGATATTCACTTTTGAAATGCTGGAACCTTTACAATTATCAAAATTGTTGTTTATTATTTTTTGTTGATAAACTAATAGATTAATCAACTAATTGTTTAATCAAGTAAAATTTGAGCCAGATTTAGATTCAACAGGGATAAAGATTTAATAAAATGCTACTGACCTCCAACCCTACTTGCTCACTCATAAACATACCAGAGACTGACACTGCAGCTCTGATGAACTGAAACTAGACAGTCCAGTAAAGCACATAGAAGTATCTGAAGTGTAGTGCGATGCTATGGTTTAACACTGATGTGTGAGGAAGTGCAGATGCTGACTCAGGGTCTTGTGTCAACAGTGACCTATTTAACCCTCAGCAACGCTCCTGAATGTACGGTCAGAAATTAAAACATGTAAATCGTTTTCAATCAATTAAAATGAACCCCAATAAAGAGGTTAACAGAAACGAATTAGTAATTTGCATTGACAAAGTGGGACAGAGCTCACCTGTGACTGTTTGAAGACATCTCTGGCGATGACATCAAGGTTTCCCAGGTCTTTGATGGAGGAGACGTACTCTGAGACGGCCTTGATCACCACCTCACAGGGCGGCAGCACCAACTGGTGAGCTCGCACCTAAGACAGGAACAGTACGAAGGTTTTGATCCACATATACCTGGTTGGGTGGGGAGGAACACTGGAGAGCCTCATGAGGACATTTACTATGTTACGTATATTATTTAACAGAAGAAAACAAAGAACGTAATACTACCTATTGTACTGCTGTGTTAGTAGATGGATGATCAATTAGACCACAGTTAAAAAAAAGGCAGGACTGGAGGTTATCAGGTTTTGAAAAAGCATTAAGGCCGAACCATTGAACTGGATGGCTCTAATGCTTATGGTCACTTAAATCTTAAGTCTGTTATACACTTTGGCATTTTTCCATCAACAAAGATGATAACAGTACAGATGGCACATGTGCTAAATTATACATTTGCAGTTAAAATTAGATCTTTAAACCAAACAAAATCATTAAAATGTTTAGAATATTGTTCAGTTTCAATAGTGAGTTAGATTTGGTTATCAAAATGTGCTCTAGCAGCCACATTTTAAAAATTGAAGAGCTAACATTCAGAGCCACGTTAAACATTTAAATCATCTGGAAGGTCTTGACGGAAAAGACAAATTTGCCTCAGTGGATGCAGGCCATTACTCATAATCTGGTATTTATATAGGAATAGACCAAAGCTTGAAATTGAAATACTTCTAGCAGATCATCACTGACAATGTTTGTCTTTTTAACTTACATATGTCATGTTCTATCAAACTGCAAAATGTATGCAATACTGATGGATATCATTTATCTTGATAAATTAACTATGTTTTAATAACTTCATTGTGTTAATAAAAGTTTGCATTTTCTAAAGCATTATGCCTCTAAACCACTGAAAATATTGGCTATTCTCTTAAAATAATAATAAACTTATAAAACAGAGAATTAGACATATAGTTCATATGATGAGTTAAACCAGACCTGATGTCACTATTTGACTAATTTGATTCTTAGAGCAAAATATTCTTGCAGAGTAAGCTGAGGTTTGCAGAGGACTTTGGACTTACGGTACCTTGAGAGAAGCTAGTGGGTGTTCTGGTCCCAGCAGACTCCAGTGGAAGGCAGCCAGGTCTTCATCAGGCAGAATATGATTTCCTGAGAGACAGAAACTCTTTCAAATGTTTGCTGTGTCAAAGAACATGGACAACAGACAAACATGGGCACCGAAAATGCAAGCTTACAAGTAGGTGTGTGTATTTCAGTGAGAGAAATGCGGGATACGCATTTGATTTTGCGTTCTTCCCTGTGTATGCTCCTTACCCAGCAGAGCAGCGAAGCAGGGCAGGTGCTGTGTCTTCAGCCCGAGCTGCCTAGCAGCCTCAGACAGCAGGTACTGGTGTGTGGTCAGGTTCTTGCCGTTCCAGCTCAGTTTGAGCGCGTGCGATGAGAAATAGGCGGGTACGTTGCAGAGGGCAAATTCAGAATCCTGAGCGATCAAGCCGGCAAATCCAAAATCCCTGTAGAGAGACAGCACTTCCTGGTGGTGGTCCTCCAAAGTCTGTACAACCTGTGGATGCAGAGTGGACAAA
Organism: Cottus gobio; assembly: GCA_023566465.1. Classification (NCBI taxonomy): domain Eukaryota; kingdom Metazoa; phylum Chordata; class Actinopteri; order Perciformes; family Cottidae; genus Cottus; species Cottus gobio. Next base: position 10,507,169 of record CM042215.1, on the reverse strand, counting down.
CTCAGCCTGCTGTGCCATAGAAAAACAAACTCTAAATGGAGTTTGACACAGGTTATCCTTCCAGGAGAAACCTGGTTTGTCAGATTTTGATATTGTTGTTATATTTCAAGTAATGCAGCACAGTAGTTTAGATTGATTTGCTCATCACTTGTATGATAAATGTATTTGCAACTATTTTGATCTTTAAGCCATGTTTTAAGCAAAAAGGCCCAATTTTACATACTCAGCTTCTCCTATGAGAGGATTTTGTGTTCTCTGAACTTTCCTAAATATTTATGGATTTAATTAATAATAATACAATTATGCATGTAATATTAAGATGTTCCTTCTGTATAACTTTTATAATAAAATGAAATAAGCATCCCTAACAAAGTAAAGATTTACCAAAGATGGACTGGCATCTGTGAAACTGATGAGCTACCATGCTAGCATTCACTGCAATTTACTCAATTTATGATGAAGACAGAGGTCCCAGACAGACAGTTGAGCTGACACTTTGAATACCAACACAATACTTAAGCGCCACAGCCCTTGCAAAAACACATCTGTGGAAAATCTGTACTGCACCAATCAGTTCCAAATCACTGGTGATGATGCAGATACCTGGACCTCAGGCAACATCATTGTTTAAGCGCACACTCATGCAGAACCCAATTGATGGGCGAGGTCCATGGTTATGTCAGACAGAGCAAGCAGAAGAGCTTCATGCCAGAATTGTAATGTTAATCAGTGTGAAAACTAAATAATTACACTCAGTTACTGCAATATGGGGCAGTGATGGCCAGGTTGATGATGAGGAAACTCTTTCATGACCTGTGTTCAAATTTCTTAATATGTCTTGTGTCTCTCACCAATAATAAAACTGAAACTAATCATCAGTGTTAACCAGAATAATATATGTGCAATAATTTCAAATAGACAGACTTTAAATGTATGCAGTACTTGTAAAGCGTCGGACAAGAACGCTGCATAGAGAGGAACAGCAATGACTAAAGTAAATAATTTAATTCAGGCAGAGATGAGATACTTGAAGTTCTAGAAATATGACAGTGTCTCAGAATACAGGCAGGAAAAACAATAAAGTACATATGGGAACTGAGTAATGATGCTGTGCACACACACAAGAATCATCAGAATGTATTATACTGTAAGGCGGGTGGGGTTTTCGATTCTCTATCCTCTCTTGATACACCATGACAGTGTGTTTAATGCTACCATGTAAGCAGATGGGAAGGTAGATCAAAAGCAGAGACAGCTCGGTAAAGTTAAAAGTAGGGAACCATGAAAGGCAATCAGCAGTTTTACTGCATTTATGGCAGGCCTTGAACATAACGTTATCATTCAGGTTTACTTTAAAAAAGCTATTATTTGCCCTTTATGAGACGAGTAAAGAGAATATAGCACACACAGCTACTGTATATTATATATATATATATATATATATATATAAAAGCAAATACTATTGTGCCATTAGGTTTGATGGGCAAATAATATTCTCAATCACTGACTATCTGAAATGCAAAAGATAATTACAAATGTACCGCTGACAAGCAATGGAGATCAACAGTCTATCCACTCTGCAGTTCTCCACAAAGTATGAAAGGTTCAATGGGTTCATGTTATGTAATATATAGGCTAGCAAGACTAGGTAATGTTGCGCCAATGCACAGATTGGTTTAGCCAGTAGCTGCTGCTTAATATATGCACTGGATACTTTCCTCCACCCAGTAGATCAACACATACACATCCATGAGAGCAAAGCAGAACAACTACATCACAGATAGACTATCTATCTCTGCTGGCTAAAAACAGCAAATGCAAAACAGTCCGCTTGATTTGTATGCATGTATAATATTAAACAACATCATTACAGATTGACTTAATTCAGTGGTTTGGGTAGTTGCACTTGCTCCCCAACTGGAAGGAGTTAAAAAGGCGCTGGATGATGTAAGCTGCTCAATGGGCGTGCAACAAGAAAGGGTAAGTGTTAAATGAACAGCACGCCATATAACCACAATAAAACAACTCAACACTGCCATGATCAAACATTGCTCACCCGCACTCGGAAGCGGAACATGGCCAGGCGGACGCAGTGGCTGAGGCAGGCCGGGGGCAGGAACCATGCACGGGGAGGCGGGGTGGCCTTGCTGCCGACGTGGTTGACTATCAGCTGCGCCGTCTGTCGCTGGCCCTGAGCTCGCCGCGCCCACTCGGGCCAGCGCTCCTTTCCCAGTGTGCCGTTGAAAACCACGACCAGCTCCAGGCCACCCTGATACAGGCAGGCCTGTGACAGGGCAGCCAGGTAGCCCAGCATGGCGTTCCACTCGCCCCCGCACACCCAGTCCGTCTGGTAGCCGCCGTACAGGCGTTGCAGGCCGGAGTCAGCGTCGATTAGGATCCTGGCAGGCGGGGGCGGGGGAGGCATGGGCCCGGGGTGATGTGGGTGGTGGTGTGGATGATGGTGGTGAGGGGGCTGGCGGGCCGCGGTACGGGCAAGCTTCAGGAGGTCCACCGGGACCGCGGCCCCGGGGCACCGCTTCTCTAAATACTCTTGAAAACCCTGCACTCCCATGACGGTGTTGTTGAGCCTGTGCGTCTGGCCGGGAGCGGGCTCTGAATACGTTCTGTACGCCGTGTTTGTAATGTGATGTGGGGCGAGACCGGAGCTAGCTATGCACTTTAGGCAAGCTAACTGGTCTCCGATGTAGTGACTAACTGTACTTTAGTTAACCCTGCAAAACAATCTGTCACCCAGACTAGTGAAATGAGCCACCGTGCACTTGTGTACACGTGTGTCAGCAATCGTTCTTCTACTTATTCCGTGATATCGAAATGACAATATCTCAGTTGTCTGCGTGGGTGCTCAGTTTAGTGTCCATCCCTGTGGATTTTTGGTGAGATGCCAGCAAGGCCAGTGTAGCTACCTACAACCAGAAAAAGTTCAACACATTTCCTGCTACCATAATTTGGCCTTAACATAACCAGCTTCAAACAGGTAGTTGGCAGCAAATAACGGAAATGCAGCAAGGTGGTTGGATTTTAATGAAAAATGCCAATGAAGGTTATCCTGCTTATTTGTGCACATGAAAAAGATGCAACACTGCGCATTAGTTAACGTTAGCAACCCACAGGCTGGATGGCCAGTTCGCGGACATGATGTTGAACCGAGCAGCTTGCAAAATCGTTATTTTTCAGTGTGACAGCTAAAATATTTGAAATTTATTTTGCACGATCTCAGGCAAATGTCCGCACATTTGTAGTGGTAGCTCGCTGGCTCGCGGGTTTTCAGAATACCAATTAAAACAAACTAACAAGCTATGTCCCTGGCTGACTGGCTAGCTGTACTAACATTTGCTAGCTGTGTGGTTAGCTGTTAGCTGCTGGCAGGGTCCCCGGCGTGATTTGACGCGTCAACTCCCGAAGACAAGTCCGGGGCGGACACGACGCGGAATGAGATGGATGTTTGACGAAATAAAAGAAAAGTAACTAAAATAAAATAAAAATAAAAGCCCGATGGTGCCTCCCTCGCTTTCTTCCACACTCACGGCTTCATGTTGCAGAGGGGAACATTACTTCCAAGCGACATCAGCCATCTTGCGACTTCCTCGCGGCCCAGTGGAGTGGGAGGGAAGGCGGAGAGAGTGCAGGGAGGAGGCGCGACCGCAGGGTATGCTGGGAAACGTAGTCAAATACGTGCATCACGTCCAACTAGGACAGATTTGGTGGGAAACAGAATAACACTACAACTACCAGAATGAGGATATCGACGATTGGACGAAGATAAAAAAGCCGGAGAGTAAAATTTCTTCAAGTGGCCCACAACCGATTCAAGAACTAATGCATTTATTTGTTCGCTACTGATTCTGCTCATATCGCTTCTTGCACATCAGCATGTAGCGTTAGCGTTATATAATCCTAATATAATGCGAAGCAAACTGCTGTCGTGGTCGGCAAACACTGATGCTATACTGAATACATCATACAGCATTGGAAGTACGAGCAATGGAGACCAGTCAATTCAAAAATATAACTTTAAATAGCCACTGGGAGAGAAATGACTGAGTGGTGTAACAGGTAGAATGGCGATGTCCCGGCAGTTCATGTTAAAACTTGTGTGTTTTTGTCGCCTCCCGGTGGTTTAGCACAGTGCTCTCGGACGGAGAAAAAAATTGCCACGAAAAAATGGGGGAACAAACTAACTAACTAGGCCACCGGGATCTTGTGTGTGTGTGTGTGTGTCCTCGTGCATGTGTATGCGCATGCTTGTGCGAGAGAGGGAGCGCGAGAGAGAGAGATTAACAGTGAGCGCGCAGCACGCACCCGCTTCCTCCATCCATCCCCGGGGAGAGTGGACATGATGGCCCGGTCAGTGTGCTTCCTCTCCGGAACACTGAAGCTCGTACTCAACAACCGGTTAACCAGGGTAGGGTCTGAGGTCACCGGCAGATAGTTATCCGAACTGTTAAACATACTCTCTGTTTGTTTAGTTTTTTTAAAAAGACATCCGTAGTCGTTTACCGCTGCTAGTTAGTTAGTTTGGTGAGCGAAGCTAAGCTGATTAACGGTTGGTTGGCTCCCTGAGCGAGCTTGGTTAATGTCGCTGTCCTTTCAGCACCACTCTGTCAACTTCATGTGACCTGGAAGTCCCTGTAGACTGAGGGAAAATGTACTTATACTTTTGTAGTATTCCTCTTTTTCTGCCAAGCGAGTTAAACCTGCAAATGCATACTTGAACTGCTCTCTGCAGGGTCATGAATTATTCAACCACTATTTCAACAGGTACGCCATCGACCAGTGGTGGATGAAGTATTCAGGGCTTTTACTTAAGTAAAATTAGCAATACCAAAGTGTAAAAATACTTTGTTACAAGTAAAACCCTGCATTCATAATCTTATGTAGTAAAAGTATTAGCATCAGAATAGACATTAAGTACAAAAAGTACAAGTAACCTACTCAATAAGCAGAATGGCCTATTTCAGGATAATATATATGTTATCACTAGATTATAAAGAAGGATGCATTACTGTGTTCATCACTACATTTGCAGATAGTACATAAGGCGAAAATGTAAAATACTTTGTAAACTGCTGGATGGTAATATATAATAATACATGATACTTTTCTAGTTGGTGATACCTTGTACTAATACTCTGAACATGCAAAGTAACTTATTTTGGCAAATAAATGTAGTGGAGTAAAAAGTACAATAGTGGCTTCCAAAATGCAGTAGAGTAGAAGTATAAAGTAGCATAAAACGGAAATATTGTAAAGTACATGCCTCAAAAGTGTACTTAAGTGCAGGATTTGAGTAAATGTACTAACACACTGAAAAGGACTGAAGAGAAAAATACTTTTAAAAATATATAACATATATGCTGTAGGTAAAACTTTTAATTCCTATTACAGGAACAGATAAACAGCATACAGGATAGACTTATGCCATTTACAGATATACCAACAACAACCTAAGTAAATGTGTGATGCTTGTTGCATGTTACCAATAAAATCCTATAATTAGATTCAACTTTATTCGATTAGATTCAACTTTAGTGTCATTGCACATTGAGTATGAGACAGCAAAATGCAGTTTAGCATCCAACCAGAACTGCAAAAAGCAGTAAAGCATATAAATGGTGAAAAAAAAAGTAAAACTATATAGAATAAACAGTAAAGGGTCGATAGATAAGACCACAAATATGTCATCTTCTCTGCCGATAACCACCTTTTCTCTGTATTCTCAGGTTTATGGTGCAGCTACATGTAATCAGAGACACAAGTCCACTTACACTGTGAGTTGTTCAGGATACAAAAATGTATTCAAAAAGGAACTCAAGCAACACATACCCTGTTCACCTTATGACCTTCCAAACCTGATAACCCCACTGCCTTGAGGGATTCCACATGAGTACGAACATTGTTTTTTCCCCCATCAATGTGCTTGTAATGCCACCAGGAACTTGTTGGTCAGCTTGTGTCTCCCCCCTCCTCTTTGTCCTATTAACCTCCCTGTTTTCTCTCCTCCATTCTGAATCCCTCCTTCCTCAATCCACCCACACCAGATCATAGTGAGTATGGCTGCTTACGACACGCATACGGACGTGTAGCATATTTCATATTAGAACTTATCAGAATAGCTAAAGGATTACTAGGGTGTGTCTTTGTAATAGCGTAGAGTCTTCTCAGTAGTTTTGTAGGTGATGCATCTCCTGCATTGTATAGGGAGGAGTTTTATTTCTGTATCTTTGTATGTGCATGCATTACAGCCTCCACCAGCACGGTATGGAGGCAGGCACACTGTGACTCTGATTCCTGGTGATGGCATCGGACCAGAGCTGGCCAACCACGTGTGTGAACTATTTCGGTGAGGAATTCACACATACATTCAGTGTTTTAATTAAGTCAGTAACAAGACTCATGCTGTTCGGTCACCGCATGACTCAGCTCCGTGATATTAAAGGGTGTTCCATCTGTTCTCTATTATCAGGTTCTGCTGTGTGCCAGTGGATTTTGAGGTTGTCAACGTGGATTCATCCATGGACTCGGAAGATGACATCGATAATGCCATAATGGCTATCAGACGCAATGGAGTTGCACTAAAAGGTTAGTGTTTTATATGAAACATGTCCGTACAAGTTCAATGTTCATGTAAGTCAGAAAAAAATCATGTATATAATATATACTCAGTCGCCAATAATGCAGTTGAATCAAAACCTCTCTAAAACAGTTTAACGTTTTTAGTTTAATGTTTTTAGAAACAAACAATATTTTTTTTAGATATCATAGGATCACGAAAGTAATTAGGTTTCATCCGCCGGGGAACATGATTGTCTGTATGAAACTTCCTTGCGACCCTCTAAATAGTTTCTGAACCAAAGGACCGACCAACCTAAGGACCTTTGTCATCACTAGACCAAGGCTGAGAGCGACACAAAAGATTTTAAGAAAAAGTGAAAAGGTCAAGAATAGAAAATTATATTAAAAAAAAAGCTTGGTTAGATTTTCAGCATTTGTAAAGCGAAGAGTTTACTTTAAAAGAAAGTCCAACATTCTCCTATATAGAGTTTATGTATGCCTCTATTTTAGTTGTCATTCTTTAAATGTAACTTTGTTTGTTCTTCCAGGTAATATTGAGACCAACCACAACTTGCCACCATCCTACAAGTCTAGGAACAACCTGCTCCGGTAAGTTTTTTATTTTTCTTAATTTCTGTCTTTCTATCCATCTAATCCATCCTTCTCTTTTGTTCTCTTCCCCTCATCTTCTCTCTGCAGCACCACTCTGGATCTGTATGCCAATGTGATGCACTGCCAGTCTCTGCCAGGAGTGAGGACACGTCACAGAAACATCGACATCATGATCATCAGGGAGAACACAGAGGGAGAGTACAGCAGCCTGGAGCATGAGGTGTGTGTTCATAATCGCTTTGATGCTAAAATACACAAATTGTAACAAATCCAGCCTCCATGCATCTCTTTCTCTCTGTCTCCCTGCAGAGTGTACCAGGTGTTGTTGAGTGTCTGAAGATTATCACCAAGGCCAAATCTTTGCGCATCGCTGATTACGCATTCAGAACTGCTCGGGCCAAAGGACGCCGACGAGTCACTGCTGTACACAAAGCCAATATCATGTCAGTTTCTCATGGCTCAAAGGCCCCGACTGTTTGTTTTTATTCATCTTTCTCTATACAACACGTAATACATCTTAATGTGTGTGTGTGTGTGTGTGTGTGTGTGTGTGTGTGTGTGTGTGTGTGTGTTTGCTGGAGCAGGAAGTTGGGTGACGGCCTCTTCCTGGAGTGCTGTAAAGAGGTTGCGAGCGGTTACCCTGAAATCACCTTTGACAACATGATTGTGGACAACACTACCATGCAGGTAGCTACGGTATTTCTACCCACTGTTATGCAGCTCATCACATTATGCAGTGTTTATATCATCATCATCACCATCATCATGTTTAGTCCCTCACATTTCTGTCGCTGTATTCAATTTGAAGGCTAACATTGAATCATGTTTAAAAATACAAATAGTTTCCACAGTCGCACTTGCATTTTACTTTCGAGCCCAGTCTCATGCTGGCCCCCGTATTCATAGTTGAAGAAACAAACTTCTTGAAGTAAAAATGTAAAAATATTCAGAGATTATGTTTGATTTGTATGTGTTAGCTGGTTTCAAGGCCCCAGCAGTTCGATGTGATGGTCATGCCCAATCTGTATGGGAACGTCGTGAGCAATGTGTGTGCTGGGCTCGTTGGTGGACCAGGCCTGGTGCCTGGAGCAAACTATGGAGAGGACTACGCCGTGTTTGAGACGGTGAGAGGATTCACATCACACAAGAGGGAAAGGGACAATTAAGAGAGTAAAAAAGTTAAATACAGAGACACTTGGACACATCGACCTGTATACACAACACGAACATACCACTTTATGAAGCTGATATGGCATTGTGTTAGCAAATGGTTAAACATCCAGCAGAAACAGAGAATCTCACTAGCATTCATTTGGAGTTGTGTTTATTTCCACCTGCTGAATATAAGTCCAATATTCACTCTCCTATAAGTTCTGTTTTGTCTCCACCAACTCCTGAGAGGAATATCTGGCTTTTAAGCTGCTAAATGCTCCACTCTGTCCACCAGCTAGTCTGTGTCTGTCTGTAATGTGGTGCTGGGCAGGTAGTGTACAATGGGTTTATCAGTTTTGCTGCAGCTCTAAACGACTCAATGAGGGGTAAAAGAGAACCAAAGCAGGTATGTTTAAATAAATAAAAATATTGTAGCTGCTGTTCTTCCATCTAAATATTTAACATGTTCTTGTATGTGCAGGGCACCAGGCACACCGGGAAGAGCATTGCGAACAGCAACACAGCCAACCCCACGGCCATGCTGCTGGCCTCCTGCCTGCTGCTGGATCACCTGAAGCTCCATGCCTACGCCAGCATGATCCGCAGAGCCATCCTCTCCACCGTCTCTGAGACTCGGGTACAATCACATCACACACGTCAACATCTGACTGATGGCAAGTTACCAAAAAGATGAGAATATTCTGCTCACATTGTTTTGTGATCCCCTTCGACCTCCAGCTGCACACTGGTGACCTGGGAGGCCAAGGCTCCACCTCAGACGTGGTCCAATCCGTCATGGATGCTGTTCAGAGCACCGGGCCCCAGACAATGAGCATCTAGAACAAACATACATTAATGTGTGAATTCTCTCACACTTCCAAGTGTGTATAATAGTGTGCCTCTCTTTAGTAGTCCTTCTATGCAATTTCATATTAACAATAGCACGTTTTTGGATCGTAATACTGACATGAAATGTAATGGTTTTTATCTTATTAGAGTTTATTCACCTCCTGGCTGTTTTTTAAGTTGTTTGGGCACTTTGTTTGCATCTATACTTTACCAGAACCGACCATCATACTGTTTACTGTACACAATACTACACCCGTTTTCTGTAACACACAAACTTTCATGTATTAATTATAATGTTATTCTTCATGCATTTAACTTATTTTCAACAAAACACTCTCTGAAACACCAACATCTTACTACTGAATGTATTGGGCATCCATAAAGTTTATAAAGCTAATAAAACCCATGTCCTCGTAGTTTGTTTTCAGATCTGTGCTAATTTATACATATATTGTATTAATGCATGACGCATTGGCCAGCCAATGCGGCATGCATTAATACAATACAACACAAGACAATGTAGCCCAGGGAGGCTACATTGTCTTGTGTTATTCCTACATCCAGTTTGTTGTGACATGTTTAACATGTTTGACATGTAGTGGACTAGTTGTGCTCCACACAGGTTCCAGAATGTGACGGCTGAAATTGATGAAATATTTATCCGCCTTTCAAAATCAGTTATCGTGTATTAGCTGAAACAACTTCAGCGTTACCTGTTACGATTTGGTTGTTTCAAGTATGATAGTAAACTGAACATAAATCTCCACATGGACAACAATTTGGCTGCAGCTAAGCTATTGATTTTTTTCCCATGGATACCCATTTGATTGCTGTTGTGTTGGGCTGAACAAAGAGGACTAACCTAACACTTTAAGCCAAGTTTACATTACACAACCTTTAACGTCGTCAGACCGCTGTACTATTTTTATTTGACCTCAAACGACCGTTGAGGAGGTATCCTCATTTACATTTGCGTGGAGATATAAAACAATGCTAACAATAAAAACAGCAATGTATGATAGCTAAAAGTCAAAATACAGGATAATAAACATGTTATGGAGTAGGTAATAAAGTAAGAGATAATACAATGAAGTGTAAATATAGAATAAAAAGGCTGTACCCTTCTTAGAGATCTGAAACGAGCCCTTTGAGGCGGTAGAGTGAGTGAGAGTTTAAGGCCAGAATATTGCATGAATAAGGTGAACTGTAAGAGAATTACATTATTTCTAGCAATTCAAATATAACTAACTCAAATGTATTTCTGCCCATACTTCTAGGTTATTGTTAAAGGTTCTCAATTCACTGCCAATCTATGATTTAAAATATGAGAATCCAAATGGATTGGCTCAAACACTTCTAAATCATGCCACTCATCCCTGCAATGTGTCTGTCTTCTCTCTCAAGGTGTCTGCAATGATCTACCTCTCTTCTGCTGTGCAACATCCACTCCCTCACAGAAAGTGTCTTTCATTGGAATAAGATCGGTGGACACTGTGGACAAAGCCGTTTAAGACCCATTTATTTAGAATTCCTTTTGTTTGGTTTCTTCCATGCTGGATTGATATCTGCATATCTGTGAAGCACTTTGTGACAACTGCTCTTCAAAGGTGCTATATAAATAAACATATTACTATTATTATTGGTAGTAGTAATAGTTATATCAAACAAAAGTTATGGATACTTCTGAATGTAACTAACAGGACTAATAAAATAAATAAAAACAACAACAATGTAAGAGTTGATCAAGTTGGATTACCCCATACAGAAGGCAGATAAAACATAGCAATCTTAAATGTTTTTATTTTTCAATATCATGGGAGTTTATTATTCCCATGTATTAGATAATACGATCTAAATGAAGGTATTCTGCAATGTCTGTTAATCCTGAATGTGAAAAGGACAACAAACAACACATTCATTCACATATATTTGACGTACCAGTGCTCTACTTGAGTTAAAGCCTCATGGAGCTTTAATATCTTCACAATATCAATATCAAAGATCAAAATATGAAAAGAAACAGCTCGAGCAGCCTCATGTGTGAGTGTGTGTTCATGTTTCGGTGTGTAGTTTATGGTCGCCCAGCGGGCCCCTCAATAATTAGAGGCTTCTCCCAATGAGGGAGCAATTGGGGAGGCCAGCAGATTACTGCAGAAAGAGAGGTAGAATGCACGAGAGAGGGGGGAGGACAAACCAGGGAGCACGGGTGAGAAAAGGGCAACTCTCTTGTTGCTGACTTCTCATTGCTCTCCATGAACCTAACAGATCATCTGTCACAACAGCTGACGCTCTCTCTCCTCTCTCTATCGTTTGCTTAAAAATCACACGTATCAGTTGAATGTTTTTGTGAAAGGTCTTTGATCCTTCTGGGAGGCTAATAACAGAAATCTCATTTGATCTGATGGTGCACGGACCTTGTGTGCACCTCTGTCCTGCACTTAATGTGGATCAAAGTAGGGACAACAGCACCGTGGTTTATATCGAGACAATCAGCAGGAAATTACATTAATTCACCGCTGCAGCCTGGGCATCGTGTCCTTTGATCAACCCATCGCTTTCCACTCGAGAGCCCCCTCTAATTTCACTCCTGTTTTAAATCCAACAGAGGCGAGTAGCGGGAGGGTTGTGTTAAAAGAGGAGGGAGGAAGAAGGGAGGAGATGGGGAGACAGGAGTCAGCAGCGTGAGTTGCCAGAGGTCACCCTCAGAGTAATAAGCAAGAGGGAAACGCAGCATGGATGTGGTTATTGTGTGCAACAGCAGATCAGGTTGTTCTGGATCCTACAGATGCTTCACGGGACGCTGAGGACGAGGACAAGGTGAGAGAGTCGTTTATGTTTGCTTGCACTTCCTTCTCTGTTTTCTGCAGAAATGGGACATTAAAATTGGCGCATTGTTACTTTTAATGAGGCTGTGGATGTTTGTTTTTGTGTTTGGAGTGAGAATTCATCTGTTGAAGTTGACAGAAGATAATTTCTGACAGGAATAATCAAGACAATGACGGTAAAAGAAAATGCTCGGAGAGGATTGATTTGAGATTTTTGTTTTGTGAAAAGAAAAAAAAGTTTTAAACAGCAAGTGTCCAGTGCCCTAATTGGATTAACTCGCCAAAAGATGTCAACAAACTCAAAGTCTGACCATCAGCTTTATGGGAGGAAGTAGATTCTGTATTAAGCACCTGCATACCGGTTTAAGTGTTATTTATCCCCCGACTGCAAGGACAACTATGAAAGTAATACGTTTTACACATTCTAACTATTTTCAATGAAAATGCATGATTACACATTTACATGTTTGCCACAACAGGCTATTTTTTTTTTTACAAAACAGTGTTTAAAATGAATCCATGTAAAAAGTTACTAAAAACTCAAAGTTGTCTGAAACAACATAGGAGTCCAAGATTCTGTATTTTTATGAATGGGTCACAGAGGCCAATTAGGAATTACTGTTTTCTGCGATCACGTGTTTAATTTTATAATCTTATCCCCATGTCTCTCACAAAATTACATTTCTATACAAATCAACTCAAGGGCGACTGTGGCTCAGTGGTTAGCAAGTCGGTCTTTCAATCAGAGGGTCGGTGGTTCGATCCTCGGCTCCGGCAGTCTGCGTCGTTGTGTCCTTGAGCAAGACACTTAACCCCTAATTGCTCACCGTTGCTGTGTCTACGGTCTACTGTATAGCATGTAAGTCGCTTTGGATAAAAGCGTCAGTGAAATGTAATGTAATCAACTGCACTAAATTTTTTCTTGGATTACAGCAGTTAGAGACAGTTAAAACACAAGATTAACGTTGTAATAGAAACAAAAATGCTACAAAACTACTTTATTCAGAAATGTAAATCACAATGCAGTTTCATTTTTTAGTTAGTCAAGTTTTACAAAGTGCTCTACACAAAGCAGTCATACATAAGTTAAATGCCGGTAAACAAAAAGGACCATACCATAAGAGCAATGAATACATCAAAATCAAACAAATGACAAAAAAAGAGAAAATGGAATAGAAAACAAACAAATAAATAAATAAAAGAAACAAACAAAAACAGGGAAACAAAATAACTGCATAAAAGATCATAAAAGGATGACTTCACTTAAAAGCAATTTTATGTGATTTAAAAGAAGTTATTGATTCTGCAAGCATAACGCAATTCTTCAGGAGACAGGGCTGTCTTATCATATGTAACTAAACTGTACTTAAGAAAAGCACTTTATATTATTTGTCTTTGCACTTGCTCTTTCTTTTGGTTTTGTTGAACGTGCAGTTTTTTTTAAAACCCCTTTGTGTGTAAAGTTAATCACTGGAGATTAGTCAAACAACTGTGATCTTATTAAAGCCTGCACATTTGACTTCACTAAATAGTCTTAGATAAGGGGCCCTCTCTGCATGGCTCTGTGACTGTGTGTGTGTGTGTGTGTGTGTGTGTGTTGAACCATAACATGAAGGCACTGCTGTAAACAAGCTTTTACCTCTCATTGTTTGAATAAAATGAATGTGCTTGTGCATGCCTGACCACTATTAACTTGTGTGTGTGTGTGTGTGTGTTTATGGGATGTTGCGGAGGTCAGATAACGTCAACGTGGCACCATCTTTGACGACAAACAAGCAGCTATACGCATACAGAGTAAACTGATTACTATAAACAAACTGAACTGAACAACGCTCACGTCTGTTTCATAATCACCAACATCACAATACATCCTGTGAGGATTTCTGGCAATATGTTCGAGGACTGCAGGGAAAAGACGGGCAATTCTAATTGGCACTCAGTAATTGGGTGAACAATCACTCAAGAACTAAAGAGGCAGTGGTGGAAAGTGACAAAGTACATTTACTCAAGTACTGTACGTCAGTGCAAATTAGTATTGTAGATTATACAATAAATTCACAGGTTTTGAACTTTTTACTCGACTGCATTTATCTGACAGATACTAATTAATGGTTACTTTGAAGATAAAGATTATATAAAAAATAAAAATAAACATATGATATGCTTATAAAATGCAATACTAAACACATTTTTCCGGGGCTCGTGGTCATGTTTCAGACGTCTTTGAGTGGTTTTACCAAATTAGAGAAAAGCCTAGAAAATGAATTACAATTTTGTGTTGGAGAAATGTGTTGTTTATTTATTGTAATGGAGTATTTTCACATATACCCGTACTTAAAAGCAGAATGAGTCTAAGTGGGCTCCCCCACCTCGGCTCAACAACACCAGACGTGCACAACCTCTGGCTGCAGTTCGGCTTCTCTAACCCAGACTTCCCTTTGCTATATTTGTCGGTTTCTTTAGTGTCAACAGTCCCATCACCCTCCTTGTTGACGTTTATCTCACCTCCTCTCCCAGCCAACATGTCAGTCTCCACCGTAACAGACTCGTACCTGTCCATCGGCTGGTTGGTGGCCTCTGTGACCCCAGCGGTTACGAATGTCACCGACTGGGAGCGCAATGGCCTGCTGGCGGTGGCCGAGGTCGTGGTGCTGACGGTCATCCTGGTGATGGCTCTGCTCGGCAACGGGCTGGTGCTAGTAGTGTTGCTAAGGCGGAGACGACGCCACAACCCGCTGCACCAGTTCATGCTCAACCTCTGTCTGGCCGACCTGGTGGTGGCACTGTTCCAGGTAGGGGAGTTGCAATGTACCGGTACTGATGATAATCGTAATGTTTACAATTGAAATACTGATATCATGATAATAATACACATATGAATACGTGAATAAATATTGTTTAAAAATATCCAGCACCTCTTAAATTATTTAGATATACAGTTATGGTTAAAGACACTTGATTTGCAAAAAAACAAAACGCACAATAAACAAAGTTAAAAGTTAAAAACTAAAAAATCAACTGATTACATGACATCCAGGTAACACACACACTGGGTGCACCCCCTCCCTGCAGCTCACCACCCTTCCTCCTCATCCTCTCCCTCTCTGAGGTGTTGCCCCAGCTGGTGTGGGATGCTCAAGGCCGCTTTCCTGGCCCGGACTTCCTGTGTCGCCTGGTGAAATACCTGCAGGTCCTCGGGATGTTCGGCTCCTCCTACATGATTGTAGCCATGACAGTGGACCGGCATTACGCCATATGCTGCCCCCTGCTGGCGCACCGCAGAGGGGCCACCCAACGCTGGAACAGCTCCATACTGCTGGCCTGGGGGCTGTCGCTGCTGCTGAGCCTGCCACAGGTAGACAGACACAGGAAGGGAGACGCAGGCAGGGAGACACATATAGGGAGTCAGAAGAAGGGAGACAAAGGTAGGGAGATAGAAGAAGGGAGACAAAGGTATAGGGAGACAAAGGTAGGGAGACAGAAGAAAGGAGACAAAGGTAGGGAGATAGAAGAAGGGAGACAAAGGTAGGGAGACAAAGGTAGGGAGACAGAAGAAGGGAGACAAAGGTAGGGACACAGAAGAAAGGAGACAAAGGTAGGGAGATAGAAGAAGGGAGACAAAGGTAGGGAGACAGAAGAAGGGAGACAAAGGTAGGGACACAGAAGAAAGGAGACAAAGGTAGGGAGATAGAAGAAGGGAGACAAAGGTAGGGAGATAGAAGAAGGGAGACAAAGGTAGGGAGACAGAAGAAGGGAGACAAAGGTAGGGACACAGAAGAAAGGAGACAAAGGTAGGGAGATAGAAGAAGGGAGACACAAGAAGGGAGACACAAGTAGACAAGGCTTCATCGATGGTTTGATTGCTGCAAACGTTTAATGTTAAGTTTATTTAGTGAATATTTTTTGGGTTTTAAACTAAATAAGTAATTATGTAAGGAATAAGTTGTCTCATGGTTGTGAAATTTCCTTCTGTGTATAATTTAATTTAACATAATGTCAAAACACAGATTGAATGAGAAGTTAGATTTAGTTGACCTCAAAGTAAGATGGCGGTCCCCACACCTCTTCGCCCCTCCAGGTTTTCATCTTCTCCCGTTCAGAAGTGGCTCCGGGGGTCTTTGAGTGTTGGGCCAACTTTGCTGAGTCCTGGGGCCTCAAAGCATACGTGACCTGGATGACCCTGGCTGTCTTCATCCTCCCCGCCCTCATCATCACTGTCTGCCAGGTAGAGGGCATCGGACCGCACCATCATCATGACATGTGACCGTACATGTCATGATGAAGATTTTAATATATCTCAACATCACTAATCGTTTCCCCTCAGGTGCGAATCTTCAAGGAGATCCGCAACAATCTGTACCTGAAGTCAGAGCGCCGCCTGTCCCCCGCCTCGCTCCCTCCTTCCAGATGGGACAGCCAGAGGGGAGGAAGAGGAGGAGGAGGAGGAGGAGGCAGCAGAGAGAGGTCCAGTCTCTCCCTGTATGTTTCACAACTCATGTTCAACAACCCTGTGAGTGACACCAGCTTTGACCCTGGATCCGTCTACCAGCACCTGCCCATGGGTCCCCTCAGGTCCAATAGCATGGTGTCACATTGTGACATTCAGACCTACACCGCTGTCCACCCAGGTGAGATCCACCCAGGCTGCTGACACTTAAGTTATTCTATTCTATTGTGGCGAATGTTTTAACCATTTCTGTCCATGCATCTGCATCTTGTGGGGCCCGCTTCCTGTTTTCTGTCAGCAGGGCTGCAGCCTGATGTGCTGCCGGGCCCCGTAGCGCCCTCTGCTGTCTGCTGCCCGCCGGCCAAAGCCCCCCCGGCCCGCGGTGGAGAGATATCAGCGGCCATGTCAAAGACAGTGAGGATGACCCTGGTCATAGTGCTCGTCTACTCGCTCTGCTGGGCCCCTTTCTTCAGTGTCCAGCTGTGGGCCGCCTGGGACCCCGACCCGCCTCAGAATGGTAGCACTTTTCACTTTATTTTGATAGAGTTAGTGAATGTGTATTTTGCTTTGTTAAGAGTTCAGAAAAAGTATATCAAGTATATAGTCCTCTTCCTGTGTGTGTGTGTGTGTGTGTGTGTGTGTGTGTGTGTGTGTGTGTAGGTGCAGTGTTCACCTTGCTGATGCTGCTGGCCAGTCTGAACTCCTGCACCAACCCCTGGATCTACTCCGCCTTCTCCAGCAGCATCTCTCCAGAGATCCGAATGCTGCTGCTCTGCGGCACTCAATCGCAGCGCCGGGGCTCGTTACCCAACGACTCCACCGCCACACACACCTCCAACTCCTGAACAATACACACAATCAACTGTCAACCCCGGAAGGAAGCTAATGAACAGCAGTCTCCTCACATTTTTATTTTACCTTTATTTAACCAGGCAGATCATTAAGAACAGGTTCTTATTTACAGTGATGGCCTGACAAAAAAACAACACAAACATAGCTCCCTTTCTTCTTGTCCAGGTGAGATAAGGTGGTATGGAGGATACAATCATCCTCCCTGCACCTGTAAAGTTCACTAATTCACAAGTTATATCTCATGTATCACGTTATATTAATCTGTAATAAAAACAAATTTCTCCAATTGGAAGGTTGTGTACCTGGCAACCAGCAGATATTCTAGTCTGTTTTCTGTTTTTATCTAAAAGATAGCACGAACACATGTAAAACCACAACTTTTTTTTAAAACTTAGTTTTTTAGACAAATTAAAGAACCAAGTTAGAAGGTGTCAAAAAGTGCTTTAGAGGTGCTACACACCAGCTTCATTGGGATCGGGCCAGCTGTTTCCAGTACACTATACTGCTCGCAGCAGTAAAATACAGCTAATGTCAAACTACAACAAGGTAGTTTAGATACAAAGTGCAGCAATGCATTTTATCAAATGTAATTATCATAAAAGCAAGTGTTTGATTGATTTTTACACAGTGATTTAATATATTTTCTTCTCATTTTTCTGACAGAAAATAAAGCAATAAAAATTGTTTAAAAAAAAAGTGTATTCATTCATTCAACAGTCAAAAACAATTCATACAAACACATAAAAACAACAAAGAGAGAAAAAAATAAAACATTTTACAAAAACTTGAAAAGATTAGTTCTTCTTCACAAACATGTGCTGTTGTTCTACAGTACCGTAGTACTCTACTCAAATATGAACCTGTCCACAGACATGAAAATATGTTTTTATTAAATTCATGTCAGTCGACAGGTGGACACTTAAGTTAAAAGATAAGATAAACTAGTCTCCCATTGGTACCAACAGACTTCTGTCAATTCGACTTTGTAATTAATTGGCTTGAAAAGGAATGCATACATTTGGTCAGTAAAATGACCAAAACCTTGTTCAAACAGGCAAAGCAGGGAGCATGCAGTGTAAACACCCTTCAACACATTTGTATTCCCACGTCACTGTAAAAAGGTAATACAAAAATAAAGTAGTGTTCCATTACAGAAACAGTTGTATCTTTCATTTGAACAATTTACATTTTCTTCAGTTTATAAAGGATGAAGTTGATCATATTCTATATTTTTGTTATAGTCAACAAATCCAACAAAAAAAGACCAAATCCAAAAATATGTTAGTTTTCAATACTTTCTGGTTTCATTTCCCTGTGTGTGGTTCTGTAAATCCTTTAAAACAGGTTACAAATACACTCCTTCGACCGTTTTAAAAAAAGGCTTCAAAATTTCCCAAAACAGCTGGGTAGTAAGTAATATAGCACATTCGTTTGGGACTATTTTCATCTGCAAATGAATACACATTAGTGAGTACAGAACAGTGTATGTCAGAATGAAAAGAAATAAAATACATTGGGCATTGATACATAGACAATACTTGTGATCAATTCATTGTTGTATATTATATATTTAAAAATATAATAGTATTTTTAATTGTTTTTTAAAGCTCAGGGCAAACATGATTATGACTTCAGGAAATGATAACCATCAAAAGTCTGTAGTGAAACAACAAAAAAAGTTCTAAACATCCTTAAAAAATATTATTATTAAGTTGTAAACAAAATGCATCAGCTAAACTTATTTTAGACTAAATCAATATCAGTTTAAGTGTATGCCATATTTATATATTTTATAAACCTTAACTCACCAGACAGCCCTTTCTGATGTTATATATTAGTTTGTTTGTGTTATTGTGTGTCATTTGTGAACCCAAACAGAACCTGAACACAAAGTCACACAATAACACAAACACACTTCCAGATCAAGGCAGAGGTAGACCAGCATCTAGTCTGTTGGCTTTGAAGAGCGAATAGATTAAACGGCTTCAGTTCCCCATCAGAAAGCGCGGTTAGGTGGTGAAAATATTCTAAATATAGCACACACTTAAGCATATTACTTGCTGATACTCCGGTCTTGCTGATTGCAATCCACTGGTGGTATGAGTACCTCATGCTGCCCCACTTCAGAAAATCCAAACTATCCATTTAAACATGTTCCGCCGAGCAATATTCAGAATTTTTTTTTAAGTTTAAACTTTATGCCAAATAGTGAATTATTCAAAATCTGATATGACATTCTGTACATTTCAGAGACAAACTGTGAGACCTGTTTGATACTGAAAATAAATGAAGAAACCCGGCTACAGTTCAAACTGCAGCTCTCTCGTTCACTCTCTCTCTCTCTTTCCCTCCTTTCATTCAAATACATCAAAACCTAACACTTGTTGTCAGATTGTCATTAAACAGTAAGCTAAAATAGATTTTGATATAAACTGTAAACTACAATGTGTTAATCGCTATAAAAAAAAAACACCATCAGGTCCTATAACACAAAATTATGAAAATGTAGGATTGCGTGCAATTTAGTTCCCCCTCCCCCCCGGATTTGGCAGTTCAAAACACCACATACACACCGAGTCAACCCATCCATCTGGTTCAATAACGGCTTTTACCCGTCCCCTCCGAAAAAAAGAAGAACAGCGTGGGGTGTAATGTAATATTGGGACTGCTGGGTACACAGCAGGTGAATCTGTGGGGCGTGACCGTGTGAGCATTTTTCTTCCAATGTGTCTTTATCAGCACGACGATGCGTGAGCTGCTCTGGCTGGAGGGTGTAAAACACAAAATCACACACACACAAAGTGCACAAATATGTATGTACAAGCAAACGGTCCACAGTGCCTCTGAAGCTGCGAGCATTGTGACCCTCGAGACTTTTCACAGATTCCTACATTAGTTTTTAACTTCCTTACCTTCCTATATTTTTGGATTTTTAAGCAGTTTTTGTGCTTTATGTCCACAACCAGGGGTTAAAATGTTACAACTCTCTCTGGTGATGAACTTCCTCCCAGATTGTTCTTCATTTTTGAGCATAAATCGGAAAAGAAACCTGGGGATTTTGCACTCTGAGCTAACGTGTGAACAGATAGATTTACTGTATCTACATTAATATGAATGTGTCCTTTAATTCCTGCCTAGCCCTTGAGAAGTGAAGCAATGTAAGTATGTTGGATGTGAGGGTAAATGTACAGTATTTGTTAAAGTACTGTAACAAATATACCGATTGAGCCTCAGCTGGACTCGAGGTTGTGCATCTGTGTGAGAGGTTCTGAACCTTTACGGCCCTGAGAGTAAAGTCCTCATTACTTAACTGGATTTCCATCTTACAGTCATTCTGTTTGTTGTGCGTCTATCTGGTGTTTATATGATATACAAATGGTGCGCTCCTGGAGGACTTGAGTTTACGAAAGGCACGCCAAATACTAAAAACCAGATGTATCAACGCGGTGAAAAGCAAGTCTCTTTATTTATTGAAGATACAAGTAAGTTTCTATGGCTTCCGGGTTGTGTACAAGGATCGTATCTCTCTTTAAAGACGACGTGTGGTTGTTGCAACTCTCGTGTGTGTTTTTGTGAAGTGTGTGTGTCCTTCATGAGTCTGTTTTTGTTGTCCGTTTTCTACACCGTGTCCTCGTCCATCTTGGCCACTTCATCCAGCATGACAGCAGCTGATGTGGCGTTCTCCTCCGCCTCCTCGTCTGATTTTGACGGAGAGGGAGGCGCCAACATGGCGGTTCGCTCCTCAATGGGTTCCTCGCTTTCTTTTTTCTCATTTTTCTTTTCTTGCGCCAGCAGGCGGTAGTTGATCCCCATTCCCACAAAGAGGACAACACTTGCGATTATGAGGATGATGCCAGAGGAGATGTAGGTGTAGTCATAGTGCTGGTAGTAGTTATAGAAACTACCTGAATGTGGACAAAAGAGAGAGAGACGAGTCAGATTTAACATTCATTTTGACCCTTTTTACCACTGACCTTGTCACTATATCCTAGCTGCATATGCTGTGTATGCAATGCAAACTATTTTTGATTAGCCAACTTCAAATGGCATTGTTAACACTTATAGTTTTACAGTAAATCTCCATCACTACAGCGTTGAGTAACATCAGTAACTTAACATATCAAAATCAGCTCAATGTAACAAATGGATGGATATCCAAAGGCCCTCACACCTACACACTCATTCTGGTTGATTAGGCCTCTGAAAAAGAGCTAAATCAGTCAAAATGTGGTACCTGTGTGTGAGTGGGAACACGGTGGATCATCATATCTGGCCAATAATAATCCAATGATCCAATGACTCCCAAAGTTAAATTATCTTGATTCCGTCTAAATAAATATAACCTTCCACCCCTCCCTCTTCCTGTGATACATCATGGATGTTTTACCTGTTAGCGGTGGGCCCAACAGCACCGGCCCACACTCCACTATGGTGACCAGACCCACAGCTGAGGAGAACCTCTGAGCGCCCACCAGGTCCATCAGTGTCTCAAACAACACTGAACTCAGCCAGCCGAAAGCAAAACCAAAGAAGATCGCGTAGACGACAAATCCTGTGTAGTCCACTGACAGCGGCGCCAGCACGTGACACACTCCGTTGTAGAGGACGGCGGCAGCGAAGAAGTACTGAATCCTGGGCCGGACCCACTTGGTGTTGGCCAGCATGCCCATGGAGGGCCGGGCGAACATATCCACGAATGCCAACACCGACAGCAGGAAGGCCGCCTTTTCTTTGCTGATGTCCTTACTCTTGGCATAGTTAGAGAGGAAGACGAGTGGAGCAAAGAGGCCGAAGAACATGATGACGTTGCCAAACAGGTAGAGCAGGAAGCCGCGGTGTTTGAACAGCGTCAGGTCGATGAAGGAGTTGATGGTCTGCAGGACGGTCTTCTTAGGCTGTGGCTGTACCGCCTCCACCGCCTTGGCCTCGACTGCCTCCGAGTCGGCTACGGGCGGTGGCGCAGTGGGTTTAAGGGGGCGCATCAGGGCGCCGGCCACGCAGCAGTTGAGCAGAAGTCCTCCCAGGATGAGGAAGCTGCCTCTCCACCCAAACTCGTCGTACAGCCAGGAGTTGAGAGGAGCCAGCGTGGACAGAAACACGGGGCTGCCCGCCATAGCGATGCCGTTGGCGATGGGCCGCCGCTTGTAGAAGTATTTGCCAATCATGGTGAGGGCTGGATTCAAGTTGAATGCCAGTCCCAAACCTGGAGAGAGAGAAGGGCGGGAGCGGAAACAGAGGTGACATGAGCAGAAGATGACGAAATGATGGCAAACAAAACAGCCATCCACACACAAGTAAAGTGAGAAGTAAGGATTTATTTTTACCAAAAAGGGTGCCATTTATTTATATGTGGAATAGGATATGCGGGGAATAACATTAAGATAACTAAAGAATAGCAGAAGAACACATGCATAAAAGTACAATATATGATATAAAAATAGCTATCCGGTTGCATCACATTTCATGAAAACTATTCGGTCTCTTGCCTAAAATATATGAAGATCGAGAAGTCACAATAATGATCAATAGACTATAAAGCCGGAAGACGTCACCATGAGGAAGTGAAATAGCTGAATACATTTGGTGAATAAATAATTGTTTGCGGGAGAAGAGTTGTGTGAGGTTTCAGTTTAAATGGACAAACTAAACAAACTTAAAACTACATGTGGCACAAACACCAGAGCTTCCAGTAAAAAGTCACTTCAACAACTAAACTCTTCAAAGTGTACATTTATGTTGGAGGTGAGTACAATACTGACCTCCCACTACTCCTATGAAGAAGTAGAGCTGCTCCACTGTGTTGCAGAACGAGGCCCCGACGAGTCCAGAGCCAGCCAGACATCCTCCGACTAAGATGATTGGTCGACTGCCAAATTTGTTAACAAGGATGCTGCTGATTGGACCTGGAGAGGCGAGGGAGAAGGAGAGCTGATATAAAACATAGATACATTATAGTCAATGAGAGCAGTAATTGATTAGATTATCTACAGAAAATGAATCTGCAACTATTTGAACATTCTGCTCAAACATTTGCTGGTTGCAGCTTCTCAAATGCAAGGATCAAACGCATGTTTTTGTCATATATCATTGAATATCGAACCTTTTTTTTTTTCAGCTCTAAATTGGGAAAATGTTCTGCATAATGGTCCTTTTGAACTTGACAAAACAAGACATTTGAAGACGGCTTCAGTAGAGTTTAACAATTAATGAATGTATTAATCATTTTAAATCAATTAAAAGAAAATAAGCATTTCTTGCAGCCATATGCACATGTGCATGACATATGCAGGTAGTGCCAAAGACATATTGGCACAGTTACAATGTTATTGCATCAGCTCACCATTTCAACCATTCACCAACAGGTGGTGCTGTGGTGGTAAAAATAAAAGAGGGACAATCACTTGATTGTGTAACAGCAGAAATTGCATGGGTGTTACATGGAGGAAGAGGGGAGGGAAGTAGGGAGGAAAGGGTGAAAGGGTGAGGAGGAGGAGGGAGCCAGGCAGTGTAAGGTATGGCATGTCAGAGTGGGAGGTAATGTAGGAGAGGAGATAAAAAAGAAACGAGAGAAAGAAGAAAGGAGGAGAGGGAACATAAGGGGAAAGGTGAGAAGATGACAAAGTAGAAGCAGATGAAGAGAAGAGGACGAGAGAATAAAAATAAATCAATCTTTATTCATGAAGTCCCTTTTGAACAAATTAAATGCACTTCAAAGTGCTTTATAAATGATTGACAAAACTATAAAGTTAACTATAAACTATAAAGTTTTGTCAATACAATCAACAATACAACCAAAGCATATTTATCACCAATAAAATGTTATCAACCAAAAGTAAGAAATAATAGCAAAAGCACAAAGAATTAAACCACAAAGATTATAAAACACGACATATGGAAGAAACTAAATAGATGTTTTAGTTTCTAGTTAATGTTTAAAAATATAAATATATTCTGTTCATGGGACTTAAAGCATGACGAATGAAAGCAGCATCACAAAATGCTTTTGTTCTACAACATCCAGAACAGAAGAACTGGAGGATCTGAGGGGCTTTCCTGGCTCATAAACCAAAAGCATCTCAGAGAAATAGTGCCACGGACATGCAGTGCCTAAAAGACTAATAAAACTAAGAGGGAACCAGAGCAAGGGCTTAAAAAATAAGAGTAGATAAGAAGAGAAAAGACAAGAAGAGGACAAAAGGAGAAAATAACAGAAGAAAAGAAGAGATGATAAAAGAAGAGGATAGAAGAAAAGAAGAAGGAAAGAAGAGAAGAGGAAAAGTGGAGGAAATACCAGAAGAAAAGATGAGATGAGAAAAGAAGAAGATAGAAGAGAAGAAGAAGGAAAGAAGAGAAGAGGAAGAGGACAAGAGGAGAAAATAACGGATGCAAGGGAGACGAGAAAAGATGAGGATAGAAGAAGAGGAGAAAAATGAGCAGAAGAGGAAATAAGAGGAGGAAGAGAGGAGGAGAGAAGAGGAGAAGAGAGTCGAGGCGTTCCACGTGCTCATTGCGTGCCAGCCTCACTATGAATGAGCCTCACATGGACTCAGGCTGCTGAATGAGAATACAAAATAAAAGCAGCTCTGTGTACAACTGTACTGCGTCACAGGGCACCAAGTCAAATCATGACTACTGAATATCATGTGCAGAGCTGAGACAACTATTAATGCAACTACTGTTTTGATAATCAATTGTTTTATTAAAAAAAAAACACACCGACCACGGTGGCTTCACCCTTGAAACTTGGCTGCTGACCACGGTGGCCGGGGGCAGCTCTGGATGCACGAGCCTTCACTCACGCACTCCCTAAACACCTCTCTACTTTCTACTGCTGGGTCCCACTGAGGGTCTGACTAGCTGGCACAGAGCCCATCTTGGTGGGTCGCCTCGTTCGGGGGTCGTGGGTTTCCATGTTGCAGTCAAGCAGTAGATAAAAGAGGCGAGCGCAGAGGCTCCACCAGAAAACACATGGCACACACAGACATGAATCTGAG
Source organism: Cottus gobio (assembly GCA_023566465.1). Classification (NCBI taxonomy): domain Eukaryota; kingdom Metazoa; phylum Chordata; class Actinopteri; order Perciformes; family Cottidae; genus Cottus; species Cottus gobio. The sequence continues at coordinate 10,481,865 of CM042215.1, read as the reverse complement.
CTGGTTTGGAGCTTTGTGGCGAACAAAAGTGAACCTGTACAAGGACGGGGATGAATCTGCATCCACTCAACGCTCACGCACACGTACACAAACCAGTAGTGACAATCTTTGTTGCTGCATGGCGTAACACAAAGAGGGCAGTGAGTGGTGTTCTCAGAGATATTATATAAACGGTCCGTTGTCCCCTCCCTCCATCTCTCTGTGAGAGAGGAACGACACCGAGTGGAGGAAAGAAAAGGCCCGTCCTCGGCTTTACTCTCACACAGCATCCACAAGTGATTCGTGAGCGAAACCAACTGTGGCGAGCGATTCCTCTATTTTCAGCGTTTGCTTCCTCTCACAGTGCAACGTGTGTAGATTTGAATTTAAATTACAATCTGGTCTTTGTTCCTTTCATTCAGCCATTCATTACAGAGCACATGTTCAGATTGAGTGGCCAACTGAGCTGGTGTTGAGTCAGGGACCACACAACATCCATCCATCTGAATTTAACCTTTAAAAGGGAACAGTTTGACATTTTGATAAAAAATAAAATAAAAAGGATGATTAATCAATAAAATCAGCAAAATACAAATGTGTTAAATAGTGAGTTTGAGGCTGGGCTGCACCAGCAAGGATTGGGTTTAAACACTGTTAAACATTTAAATTAAGATTATAATCAAAACCCCACTTTGAAATGTAATTTAATTATGTTGCTTTAACACGTTACGCTTCAATTAAAAATGTGATTTAGTATTAAGTTTGAACTTACACTTGATCAGCTGTATCTTCTAAAATGACAGACTGCCTTTTTTAGATGGATTAAGCAAAATAACCGAGTTCCTCGAAGAAGGTCAGGAGTCAGAAACCTTAACTCAAGTGAGTTGTATGATGCTGCAGCTGAATGTCTCTCAAGACGGCCGTTCAGCAAGGACACTGTTCTGGAGCTTTACTTTTTATTATAACACCTTTATGGCATCATAATAGTATACTTTATGGCAGCACAGTTCACACTGGGTTGCATTAGATTGTACTGCTGTACCTTGAAGTGACTGACTGGTTTATGAGTCTACTGTGCTCCGGGACGCCTACACTTCATAGTGTTTTTTCAGTCTTTTGCTAAATCGGCTTAAATCTCAACTCTCCTCAAGCTAAATCATATCACTATCGTGTAATCCTGAGCCGTTATTGCATTAAAACAAGCTGGTGTGCACTCATGCAAATATGCACACACTTGCAAACACACTCTTTCTTCATGCACCGGCTCTTTCCCTTCGTACAAGAACAAAGAAATCCCACAGATCATAAGATAAGTCAGATATCAGCACTCGCTCAGTCGGGCTGTGTCCAGTTTTTTGTTTGTAATTCCACCGCACCCTTAAAGCCATGCCCATTAGACAAAATAGTAGGAAGTGACGGGCCATTAAAACTGACTATATTGGCCCCAGAGAGTGATGAAACTGAAGGAGGTGAAAGAATCCTACTCTTCCTTCATGCAGAACATGCTGTACATTTTAACTGGTTCAGACCATTAGTCATCCAGCCACAATAAAGTAATGTGTGTGTGTTTATTTGTGGAAGTCAGTGTGTGTACATGCACTGCCTCATGTGTAACTAGTGAGTAATGTGCTTATGGACATTCACGCCCTCCTACTTCCTCCTACAGTACAAGTCAGATCATGACGTCACTAACTGGTGATCTGGCCGATTTTTAAATTGGGAGAAGAAAATTTAAGAAAATGGGACTAAAAGAAACTACTTCAACATCTGGCTGCTGTTACGCAATTCCACTCCTCCCCTCAGTTTCCCCCTCAGTAGTCTCCTCTCCTAAATGCTTAAACCTGCAGCTGGCTGGCACGCAGCTCTGAAGATGTTGAATGAGTGAAGTGGAAGGAACCGATACCATTTTTAGATGTAAACGGAGCCTGAGAGACCAAACAAGATGATGGTGTTTTGCTTTTAAGGTGTGCTGATTATCAAATACACTGGAGGAGAGGGAGAAAGGCTGTTACTACAAAGAGTCAGTAAAGAGGTACTGCACACATAAACATGTGATATGACTGTAATGTGATGAAACATCAATGCTGGTATATTGGTATTTCATGGGTTTAAAATGAATCAACCCACCATCTACCATTTAAATCAGCCCTAAACCTTGCAAGGCCAATGCTCGGATGAAGTCGACCGGTTGGGACTAATCTACTGCATGTCATAAAATTATATGAAAGAAGAATGTTAACCTCTAATCAGAGGCCACACAGATGTCACACAGCAACTCCTCAGTCCCTCTAATATGTCTAAGCACCGGCAGAAAAAACAAAAGAAATGTTATGCAACTTATCACAGCCTTCCATAACTTTGACTCCCACAGAATGAAAATGTAATTTTGTATTTGAATTGAAACTACATTTCTTTCACAGGCTAAGGGTTTTTGCTGCATTAACATGAGAAGCCACTCGGGGAACGTGGAGACACGCCGAGCGGCAAAAAGGCACAACTAGATATTTCTCAGGTGGCTCGTCCTAATCAGAGTGAAGTTGATACTTTAGGTCCGTTACTATTTAGTCTGGTTCGGTTTTACAGCGCACAATTTAAAAAGGACTAGATTACAAAACCAATTTCCTGAGGGAATTTATTCCCTTTGACTCATCAATGATCTATCGTGCACAAAGTTTATCTGGAATGACTTTATAAACATCACCTTTGTCGTGCATATTTTGCATATTCTGTCTGTTCTCTCTGGCCCAGATGTCAAGCAAACATCAGATTTCTGCAGAACTCCAAGTCAGTCCTCTCCCACTCATGTGTACCCGGTTTCTGTTTCAACAATAATACAACAGTAATAGCTTTGGTTTATGACCACACCAGACATACACAAATGATATTCCCGTCAGCCTCAGCTGTACTTACTGTTTAGAGTAAAACAAATATTAGCATGCTGACACACTAATTTAAGATGATGAAGGATGATTTAATTTTACACGCTAAACCAGTTATGTAATATTCACCAATGGAGAAACTCCATACAAAGGATTTAAGGGCCCTAACATCACTACTTCCCAGCCAATAGAGCATATTCATATGGCACTCTGATTGTAATCCCTATTTTTATCATCTGTAGATGCCTTCTCCTACACTACAGCATACTGTAAACCCTGTGATATTAAATTATCTTCTTTTTCTTGTTTATCTCCAGCAGCTTTAGCCGGATTACACTAGGAACCTTGTTTTCATATCTTGTTTGCAATCATTCCAGAATATCCATTTCTGGCATTGTCCCCTTCTCTCCCTTCAGCAGTAAGTGTTATTCAAGCTGTGGCTGAATGAGAGAAAGCATAAGCAGAGGAAGAAAAGAGGGTTGTGCAGAGATTGCAACAATGTTAAAACAATTCAGTTCCCCATTTACAGAGCTAGAGCGGTGTATGAACTATGGAGGAAATATTTGCTGAATATTACCAAAAAAATGATTGGATTAAAATCACACACACTCCACCTTTAAATAGGGGCATTTCTTTATATCATTAAAATATGAAAATAAAAATGAGGGCCCTGGTCGCTGAGAAAGTCTAACCCAACCACCGGGCTTGTTTGTTTATATTTTTGCGTCAGTGGAGGGTGAACGATAAAACGTCACGCTCAAGTCACGAGAAAAGCAACAGGCTTAAGAAACACAAGCATTGCCTTTCCTTATTTCTCCCTCAAGGCAAGCAGACACCACAACCAGCCACCACTTGAGAAAGAGCAGAGTTAACACTTATTATTGTAAACTATCAACTATTAATGCTACAAGCTGTACTTCCTCTGAGCTTTGGTGTTGTAAAGCCTGAAACCCGAAATATCAGGATGCTCAGCCTGTCACAGTTGTGATGTAACTGATGTAATGTAATATAATATTTAAATGTTTGTTATTTAAGAGCATTTTGTCTTTCACATTTATTAGTTATTCATTCCTTAACAGGCAGCATACTGCCAATCCACTATCTCAATTGTTCCGGAGCACTGATAACAAAAAGTGCAAAGTAATATCCCTTAAGCTATAAATTAGATTGCCACCGTGTTCAAATGAAGTCGACATACCATCTTGTTCACATAAATGGGCTTTCAGTTCTATTATGACAGCCCATAGATTATGGGCTGCGATTCATAGTTCTGGAACAGGCCAGGGTGGATATGCTGCTAATTTAAGACTTGACAAGAAATGCCAATTAAATGCATTAGGGTTCAGATTACATATTTCATCCTTCTAAACAGACATTTACAAATATCTCACTGCCTGTCTGAATCTCAAATGTTTTGTCAACTGCCTATACAATCAACATGTCACCTATAAAAACAGAATTAGAGGAATAATGAAAGTGCTTACTTTATTATGGAAGTAAAAAAAAAATAATCAAACACACACACACATCACTCACCTCCAGCATACATGACAGCCAGCATGATGGAGGAGATCCAGGACACCTGACTAGGTGTGGCATCGAAGATGACCTCTATCTCTTTGAAAAACACAGTGATGGACTTGGGGAAGGCGTAGGAGAAGCCGATGGAGATGAAGGCTCCCAGTACCACCGCCCAGCCCCAGCCACCTTCAGGAGGGGTGTACACCACAGGCGCCGGAGGCATGTCGGCTCACGGCGAGGGAGAACAGGGGAAGAACAAGCCAGACCAGGCACACAGTGACCAGGACTCCAAACCTGTTGGAGAAACAGAGCTGGTAAAAATCAACATATGTGGTGTAAGGAGGTGAAAGAGACGAGCACATAGTTCATCCTTTCCTGCTTCTTAGCATTTTTATCTAATTTGCTGCGAGATGAAATATGTGTGGATGAGGAAGGAGAGAGGGAGGACAGGAGTGAAGAGCTGGAAAAGCTCCACATGGAAAAATAAGGCAGGAGGGAAACAAAATATTTATGTTTGTAATATTTTTCCAAGTGCTGTCATGAGAAAGAGCACCTCTGCCAGGCCACATGCCAAAATAGCAGCAGAAGATAAGCAGCAGGCACATTTATCTTATAGAACAGTACAGAAAGATGGCAACTTGGGTGCAAAAAGTAGTTTGGAGCAGCTGAAGCGTACTAAAACACCCTTCGATCACAGTGTTGTTTGCCATCTTAACCGGTGCAAGCACACCAAACCACAGAAGCGATGCCGGTAATTTACATAGTGCGTCTGCGTGTTGCAAGATTGGCCACACCTGGTCAAAGCATGCATTCCCCTGGGGGACAAGCTGCCGTTAAAAAGCCTCGCCCACAAGCCTGAAGTGTGGAAGAGGCCCAACAGTACGGTGCTCTGTCAGCTCTGCAAAGTGGAAATGATCACAACAGTGCAACCGTTCTGTGCAAACCCAAAGCAAAAGAATCCGTTGCCCTCATGTTAAAAGTAATGTATGCACCTCTGCTGTTTTGGTAGCATAACGGTATACAAAATACAAAAATAAATTTTGACAGTGATTATCTTAAATACGTATTACTCCAGTAGTGGAATCAAATACATTGCGTAACCATTTTAAGTTTGTAAAAATGCTGGTTCTCCAGTTGAGGGAAAGCACCGCTATGGCAATAGAAAATGTGTTTACTTTAAAGAGGTTAGAGAGACTTTAAACATTTTTCACAGCAAACATTTTCACTTGCCAAAGAAGAGTCCAGTGGTTACTATCAACGTTAAAGATGTTTCCATTGAGCCAGCATGCGTGATACAAACCACCTGGCCCCCAAAGGTGCAATAAAGCCATCATAATTTCATAAAGCCCAAAGTGATATCTCCAAATGTTTTGTTTTGTCCAAAGCCCAAAGATATTCAGTTTACTACCACGTAAGACAAAGAAAAGCAGCAGGCTAATTTGCTAGAATAAATACAATAAATCAAATTCAAATACAGTTGCAGATTACGTTTTTGTAGATGGACTAAATATTTAAGTGTTACCTCTGCTCAGAAGACTCCCACTATTTCTCTTCTCAAATAAAAAGGAGAGATTTCCCTGTAACTGTGCCAGGTAATGAAATACCTGCTGGTGTGTTGACCGACATTCAAAGGAACCTGATGAACCGGGTGAACTTTCATGATAATGATGAAAGAACTTAGCAAACCTGATCCTACTATTCTGGAGGGAATTGTCTCTCATTAGCAATTTGGTAGTAAAGTGAACTTGTGAGATTTATGGTAGAACAAAATAAGCGCAGCATGAAAATTGCATGTAAAAATAACAAACAGCCCAGAACTACCAACATATAACCCACCTCTCCACCCTCAATGCAGATTTTAGCTCATTCTATCTTTTTTTCCTTTCAGTCTACACAAAGACTGTATGTTTGAGAAATTTGGTGGAAAATGGGGTCTCAGAGATAATTGAATGCAAAAATGTAATCCAAACATTTGCATGAGGCAGGTAATCCAATCCATCCAAACCTGATCCTACTATTCTGGAGGGAATTGTCTCTCATTAGCAATTTGGTAGTAAAGTGAACTTGTGAGATTTATGGTAGAACAAAATAAGCGCAGCATGAAAATTGCATGTAAAAATAACAAACAGCCCAGAACTACCAACATATCCAGTGACTGACAGGTCAACCTTGTCTCAGTCTTGTCTTCCAAGCAGCCAAAACAAACCTCTGTATGCAATGCTCAACTAAATGCAACATTTGAGTAAACATTTCAGAAACATAAACAGTATAATACATCCTCAGTTGCCAGAACAGCTGGAAATCCCTGGGCTTCCTCAATGAATGCATCCATCTAGATGTCCTCGTTTCCCATTTAGGTCGCACAGAACCAAGCTATTTAAGGACCGGCTCTCGTATCAACTCTGCTACTGTTTGGGCCATTTACCTTAAATGGCCTCTGGATCACAATTCACACAGGGACTCTGATTGCATATACTATATTTAAAGAAAAGCTGAGTAATGCTGTCATAAGTTGAGATATAGAAAAAAAGAAAAAGGTCTGGCATTGGGACACATACCAATATGTCCTAGAATACTGCGAGAGGACTGACTACACTTGTTATAACTAATGAACAGCCAGACGTCTTGTTCTCCTACATGGCATTTAGCCTGGGTCATGCTGTAAACAACCATGCTCTGCCAATTAGTACATTAGCCCGTAACAGTACATTAACCGGCTACCTCAGCTCTGTGGTTCACAGAGCATGCAGACAGATGATGTTCATCACATGAACTTTAACTTTGTGGCTTTCACTTCTTTCTGCTCACAGTTTTAGGTTTCCTCACCAAAAATAACAAAGTGTGGAACCAATTACAAGGACCGACACATATGCTAACACTATAACTAAATACCCTCATGAAGAAACACATATAACAACTTAACCCAGTTAAGCTTTTGCCCTCTAACAGTTCAGTATATTTGTCCCCAGTTAAGAGAAAAGCTGGTCAAACAGTGAGACAAATGTGTTACTTTTCTTTGTTTAAAGTCACACATATTTTGCATGTCTTAGCTTTCAGCCATTTCCTGTCTTCCATGCAGTTTCAGTTGATACCAGTATGCTAAGTGGTGTCTTTGTTATCAAGATTGAATCACTGGTCTGTTTAACATGAAAGGGTTTTCAGTAGTGACCCACTGTGAATGATAACCCACCTCTCCACCCTCAATGCAGATTTTAGCTCATTCTATCTTTTTTTCCTTTCAGTCTACACAAAGACTGTATGTTTGAGAAATTTGGTGGAAAATGGGGTCTCAGAGATAATTGAATGCAAAAATGTAATCCAAACATTTGCATGAGGCAGGTAATCCATCTGTGAACAGTAAGTCTGCTATACTTTAGTCACAGTTACGATTCTGTCAAGCAGCAATGCAGCAGCAGGAAGAGGCTCTAAAGAAAACCCTTCATGATTAAGGTTGGGAACTGGAGTAGACTGCAATGGGTAAACACATAAACTGGGGAATGAATTGACTGACAAGTTATTTTGATTCCACTCACTCACAAACATGCCAATCAACCTAAGCGTTGATTTGGGTAAGTGTGTGGTGTCACTTGTGTGTGAGAGTTACCACACAAATGCTTCAGCTGCAGAGAAACAGCCCGTTGACCTGCACTGTGCGTGTGGACCACGTCTCTTATGAGCTCAGCAGATGGGGAACATTACTGGTCTACTGAACACTCAAAAACAGATCTGTGCCACAGATGCTGAAAAGGAATCCTCTGGATTTGGGCCAACACCGTCCATTATTTACTTGCATACAAATGATTTGAGTTTATGATTAATTACATATTTTTTTAATTTATTACAGCATATAGCTATTAGTGTGGCAGGGTATACCAATACTAGAAAAGTATTTCAATACCCTGTCTTTCAAACATACAAAACCCCATTGCATTAGTTTCAATACTTTAAGAATGACAGTGTTTTAATAAGATACATATATATTTAGAGATGTAAACGTTGTGTAGTTGATCTAACTTGAGAGTTTCTCCCATCCTTGTAGGATATTAAAATATATGAACTCACTATGGTGCAATAATTCACTTCTTTTGGCACCAACAAACGGATGACGTCAAAAAAAAAACAGTCAGCACATCCGATGATGTGCACAAGCGGTTCCACTTCTCGTTATTTGTCTCTGCTATTAGTGACAGTTGACACGCAGCACAGACCTCAACATGAACAGCCATGAAACAACTTCTACTTTCAGTTGGCCCGTCTGGTTGGATTTCGTGTATTCATTCAGCAGTAAATATTATTGTTACTATTAGTGATATAACACAGGCCTTTAGTTTAGATTAGAAATCATATTCAGGTCCTCAAATACAACAAAAGCAACTGACCAGCCACAAAATCTTGGAGGGCTGCGATTGCATCCAACTAAATGTCATATTAAAACACTATGGTCTTTAATTTCTTACATCCTCAGAAAGTAAATTACGTGCATGATATGTCATCCAGAGGCTATGACTGGTAAAGACTTACAGGCCCTTAGATTTTGCTTATACTTGTTTGCAGCAGAGCCCTTCCTCCAATGACCTCACTGATACGCATGCATACTGTCACATGATTATCGCTGCAGTCATCACTGGAGCTCTGCTTGACTAAACCTAGATTTATTCCACCTGAGCTACAATTTAAAAGGGAAAAAACTAATATTAGTGTGCTACTCATCAAAACTCTGTTCAGAGTACATATGGGAACATAATGAACCGAAGCTGCTGCTCCCCTTTTGTTTCCGCTTCTTCTCATTTACGGTTGTTTCTCAAATTGCAAAAGTAAAATAGTGATGAGCGTGAGAAATCGTGGGCGATTCGGTTTGCCTGCATCACGCCAAAGAATACACCCAGACTGTATTGTTTTGATTTCTTCTTCTTTTTATTTCTGGCAGACCAGGCACAGAAAGTGCATCGCTGCTTCCCAGCAGTTAAATAAAACACAGCATTTGGTTGTTGCAGACAGAATGTTAAATGTATATATATGTATAGAGCCAACAAAAAATTCAAAACATTATCTGCAGATATATCATAAAAACAATTGTTCTCAACACAACCTGCAACTGAGCCACGGAGGAACAGAAAAAGTGTCTATCACAAACATGACAAAACATTTCTTTCTCATAGTGATCGAAAAAGAGCATTTCAAACAAACAATCTGTAAAGATGAGATGAAATATATAGACTAAAGCTGGTCTATGCAGTTACCAAGCTGTTATGTAGGTGACACTGCGGTTTAATGAATGGAGAAGCAATCATAGGATACTATAAGTTGCAGCAATATTCTAGTTCCTCTCTTCGTTGCGGCTCACAGGCAATGTCCTCACTGTGCCTAATAAAGCAACGTCAATGCTGGTCTCAGCGGCCTGATCACGCACACGTCACGTGTCCTCATTTCAGGTCACACACAACCATACCGGCATTCATTTCACTTTTCATATGTACACGCCCTTTTTGCATTTATATGTGCCATAATGTGACAGATCAGGAAGATAACAACTGCCATTCTGTCATAACTCCAGCTATGATGCAGAAAAATAGCTATTAAATGTGTCTCAAAGAGACGTGGGACCAAATGTTGATGAATGTGTATCCGTATTATTCATGACAAACGGAAATCTAAGGTTTTGTAAAAGCTTACATAAAGGTCAGGTTTCCTGTCAATCGAGAACGCCTGTAAGTGCATGTTGACTGTGGAGATAGTGGTGATAGTGGCTTTTCCTTGATGTAAATCAGAATGTCAAAAACATATTTCTTATAAAACCACTTCCACTATACCCATTATAAAAAGGACACATCCACAATAAGTCCAACTTAAAAAGGCAACTTAATACCCATAAATATCATCACTATTGGCACTCCCACCACTCCTCCAGCTCAGATGGTTGATCCAGTGTCATCCATTCTAATACCCGAATTACATCTGGCAATCATACAAAACCCATAGAACCCTAGTTACATATATAACTCTATAATTATTGTCTACTCCGGCTGGCAATGGCGACCATTTTTAATTTTTTTATTGGCCGACATGTAAAGCAATGAGTGACGTCAGTCCACCTGAGTCATTGGAAATGAAGCCCATTGCCGTTTCTTTATTTCCATGTTGTCTCTTGCACATGGATAGCCAACAGATAAGGGTGCTGATATCCATCTGGGACATGCAGCCTCAGTCTTTTAGCATACTGTTGTACATGTAGCCATGACGTGCATACTTAGATCCCTTTTACAGGGTTCAACAAGTCAACTGGAATCTTTAAAAAGTCAGACGGAGGCGAGAGATTTACACCAACGTATGAAGCCCAGGTTTGCTTAATTAGCTCGTTAGCTACAGCTGATAAGATCTGCTCGTCGCATCTGAACGATCGTAGTAATGAGGGGTCTGCTTCTGTTGACCTCTGAATTCAAGGACACATTATTTACTGCCCGTTGTAAGTCTGCCACTGTCTGCTGAATGCATTCAGAGTTTTATATGTCAGACACAGACAGAAAACAAATAAAGTGTAACAAAGGCCGAGAGGGAATGTGATATTCAGTTCAGGCCTGGACTGAATGGGAAGCAGGCTTCACTAATGGGACTCTCCATCTCCGCTGAGGTCCCAGTGCTCTGTGCTGGAGCTTAGTTAGGTGTGTCAGTGTGTGTGTGTGTGTGTGTGTTTGTGTGTTTGTGTGTTTGTGTGTTTGTGTGTTTGTGTGTGTGTGTGTGTGTGTGTGTGTGTGTGTGTGTGTGTCTGTCTGTCTGTCTGTGTCAGCAAAGGAGGACAACTTTTGAATGAGTTATCAAAGAGGCCATTCATTCTGCAATAACAAATGCTCCCTTTACCAAACTGTGTCGTGGGGCTGGAAATACCTGAAATGCCTTAAACAACAAATTATATTTACATTAATGGAAATTTCAGAACTAATATGTGCAAAACTATTTTTTTTTAATACTTTTTCTGGGATAACACTTAGCGGGTTCAACTCCAGGACAAATACTGTCACAACAATGATTAAGAGGTTGTCTGGCCAGCGGGATTTCCCAAATGATCTGCGTAGTACACACAAAAGACAGGATACTCTTAGAAAACCTGTGATGACTGGGAAGGGAAGGAAGATAAGGCTTAGTAACATCCCTTTCCTGGATGAGTGAGTGAAACCTAACCGTAATCATGACTCTAGGATTTCTTTCACAGAGTCAGCATGAAATATCTCTGAACTCCAATCACACAAATAATTAAATAATCGACTAATAAATAATAGATGAGAACATACCAAAGCCTGTTTAGCACACTGAGCCTCAAATAAGAGCACGGATACAATTTTAGTCCTATTGCCAAGCATTGTACATTTGTTCACTATGGCTAAATGGTTGAGAAATACTTGTCAGCTAAGTGCAAATGACCATCTTAACCACCCAGACATGAACTAACTTTAATGTTGCCCCATCCTTCCCTCAAACACTTCTGAAATCACAAGGGCACTCCAAATGCATACACGAGTCACACCCCCCCCCCCCTTGCTTGCTCAAATGTGCTATTTTCCCGGCCTCAACCAGTTGTGCCTGGCCTGTACATGTATACGCACACATGAAGACTCGCTCAAGGACACTATGTTGCACAGACTTCCTCGTGGCCATGTACAACAGCGTGTGCAAGTGTGCATGCACATTGACATACAATTGAATTTGTGGAAATGAGTCTGAAAAGTTAAAGGTTATTTGTATTCAGGTTTCCCAATACTGTATCAATTACACTTCATTTTCCAGATTTTGAAAGCATATAAACCAGGCCCTTCCAGCAACAGATGGTTTACGTCTATTATGCAACCACTGTCAAGTACAAACTATGTTTGGAGGGATTTTCTTTTCCTCAAAACATAATAAAAAATGATGTAAAATTGTGAAATGTGGCTGGTTAACTTTGGGATTTAAAAGCCCAACAATGAATGAATGAATGAATGAGGCCCGGCAGAGGCAACAACTTCAGGCCAAAGCTCGCCACACATCTGGTTCTACTTGGGACTTTTCCTATTAATCTTTCCCACACTTCCTTCCTCACACACACACACATACAGTAAGAAAGAACAGCATCACACACCTCTGGCATGGCTCCACTCATTTGCTCCTCTCCCTTTCTTCAGCATCTGGCTCAACCAACATGCCTCATCTATTAGCTTGATTTTATGCAGAATCTCTTAAGTTTACTCAAAAATTACTACGCCGTAACTGATGCACCTCTAACGTTAAAACACTACCCATGTAATCCACTACTTCCCGCAGTAGATACCTGCCAACAATCACCCACAACAGTAGTCATCTAGAAAGCAACAGGTCAGCAGCATTGGTGAAGGTGTTGTGTGTTAAGAAGCATTGCCTTTTCCTGGCAAGTCATAGCAAAACATATTATCCATAACAATACAGATTGCACAGGCAAGCTTGGGTGCCAGGACATGCCCCTTGGGTGGAAACGCATAATACAAAAACACAACTGGATAGATTTGTTTTGGAGCAGCAGTTGTAACCCGATGAGACGATCCCTGAGAATGGAAACTTTTGAAATCCCTAGTCCATTACATAATTCACTTAGATCTGACTAATATTAAACACGTTTGCAAACCCCAAGTGAGAAATATTCAATGTTAAGCCCTGCAGAGAAGGGAGATTCAGGGGACATTCATGCACTCACCAAAGGATACTTTGGAAAGCAGGGTGGATGTGAGCATGAATCCCGCTCCTGTGCTCGTTCTTCAGGCAGGCCACCTTGCCACACGGAAAATGACTCGACAATCGCTCACTTTGTTGTAAATATCCACTGGTCACAAAATTAGACAACAAGCCACTCCGGCTGACAATGACGACTGCACGGGAAGCTCTCTAGTGATCTTTTCCATTGAGCTCTGACCTTCAAAAAGAGCCAGCGTGTTAAACTGATTCAGCTCTGTGCAGCATACAGCACGCCAGGTCGCGGTCAAACGCACTTTTAAGTGGAAACCACAGCTCGGGGCGAGCTCTCCTGGTGGTTCTGGCTCCGTGCCGACCCCACGGAGCGACCACGGGGCCACGGGCTGTCAAACAGCTCAGCGGCATGCGGTGAGATGCGGACGGTCCAGCCTCACTTTCCTCCCTTGTGAATGTAGACACCGCGGCAGGATCACGCCACGGTGAATGAAACTACGTCGGTTGAAAGGTGCCCATTGAAGCTGGTCGTGAAGCGCGTAACGTAACGCGCTGGCGTGGTTAAAGGAAATACTAAACGACAACGGAAGCAGAGAGATGTGCTACACGGGATGGTGAAGCTCAGGGAGGAGCGGAGCTAGCTAATTTACAACTTGAGCTAGTCACACAGCGCAAGTTGAGCACATCGAGATGTGAGCAGAAACACACACAAAAGAGCCGTTTGATTCAGCAGCCTCTTTGTCTCGACGGTAAGTCCGCGCCACACGCCCGTTCACTCACCGAGGCGCTGTTGAGGGGTTCGGCTTTCTCCGGTGGCGGTCGGTCGGTTCGGCGGAGAGTTGGTGTCTCCCGACCGGCGTGTCCTTGCTCCTGACAATGGCTACACACACGTTGATCCTCCAGCAGCTCGGGGTACCACCACACAGACTGGACAACTTCTGGGATGGTGATGATGACACTACGACCAGCGCGCATGCGTACGGGAGCGTGAGCGGCAGCAGAGGAATCTGTTAAAAACGCACGTGCGATTGCGTGTAGCACTGGAGAGGCAGGCGCTGCTTAAACACCATTATAATTAAATAACACAAATACACCTGTGCTTTTTCTATTATGTCATATCAAAATGTCACCCGGAAAAAGATCTATTACTAGAGAGAACTTTTATGAGATACCAAGTCAAAGGTTTGAGTTAGTATCTTATAATTAAGTCGTGGGATATTTTTGGAAATACAAACAAAAAAATGTAATAATTAATTGAAACATGAAAATTTTATTTTGTTCTAGTGCTGCCCTCTTTTAGTCAATTAGTTGACTAATCAGTCTTTTTGGTCATGCCAACTAAAATGTCTTCAGTCGATTAGTCTTAACTAATCTTCGACAAAATCGTGTCAGTGTTACTTTGGTCAAGGACAGCCCTGGTTTTTTCTTCATGTGCCTGCTTTATTATATGTTAATAACTGCAGCTTAGATAGAGGGATAGACAGGATGTCATTTTGCAATTCAATACAACAGCCCTGCAACACCTTTGTAAAGCTGTTAAACTCTGCTACAATGTGAGCGCTTTTTTGAGGCCATAATTTGGTTTTACATTAAACTGCACATTGTTTTCTTGTTTTCACATTGCACATTGTTAGGTTATTGATCATATTAATATGAACCTATTAATGTGGCACCTTTTCAGTGTAGAAACAAAGTGCTTCACAAAAACAATAGAAAACAGATCCAAGTAAAATAAATAAATTCGATTCGATTCGATTTTCCTTTATTAGTCCCACACTGGGGACATTTCCAGGATTACAGCAGCAGATGGGTAAAGCGCACACAAGATACATAGTAACATACAACAACAAGTAATATAGATAAACATTAAAACAGTAAAGAATCCACAATACCAATATTATATTTACAGAGATATTGAACAGGTTGAAGTGATCAGGAGTGCTCCCTGCACTCCAAAAGGCAGTCTCCTGAGCAGATAGACTCTAAATAAAATAAAATGTGACCCAGATGTGTACTCTGTCTTTCTTCTTCTTCTTAGCCACACTATTCCTGATAACCTTTCTTATCACCTCCCCCAACCCTTCTTTTGTTTACTTCTGCTGGACCAATGTGCTAGAATAAACAAATGAAGAAACAATGCATGCTGCCCTGATATCAAGTCATTCCAAAGACTATGAACCCTAAAAGCTGCTATCACCGTTGTATTTAAAATCTAGAACTGGGACAGTAAGAAGAGAAGGTCTCAGAAAATGGGGAGGAACATATAACAATTACTTGTCTTTGAAAAAAGGGTCTTTTGAACATGCAGTTGAATTAACTCCTCTTTTAGCTTCAGAAGGCAGTATTTCTTGCAGGGCTATTTTATATAATTGCATTATATGATACAGATCGATTGTTTATTGTGTCCACCTCATGCATGGTCAATATTGTTAACAATATTGTGTTGAAATCCTCCCTTCTCATCTGTGAGAGCCGGATGAGAAGATGATACAGTAAGTTACTTGAGGCTGAGTGTGCTGCACAAAGAGACACATTTAAATATATTAATTGCAACCTTTTGTAAGATTGTAAGATAAGTATCCTGCTCTCTGATTCTTTCTATCGCTAATATCTATTAATCACCAGGGGTACTAATGAAATGTGAGGAAATATTTCACAACATACAGCTCAAGTAGTAGTGTTTCTTCATACATGGAAAAGATGTTTTTCTATCAAGTGAACATTGGCCTTAGAATTAGTTTTTTCTTTGCTCCCACAGAATACGACAAGCCACGTTCAAGCTAAAGCACAGTTCATTGAATTAACGTTCCTCATCCTCCTAAAAAAAGAAACCACATGCTCTTGAACCCGTAACAGTAAATCTAATATGATCTGAAAAAAAGATGAACTCTTTGCTCTGCTTTTGGGAAGTCTGGAATGGCTCCACCTCTTTGATGTGCTTTTGTTTGACTACTGCAACCATCACCAATCTTCTGTCAAATATTTCCAGTTGACAGCATGTGAGAATGCTTTTGGCACAGCCGACTGACAGTCCCTAATTGGAATATTCATTGTGCTTCTGCTAATGAGGAGGAGAAAGATTAAAGAGGTTGACACTAGACGAGTTTGGACGGGACAAGTGACAGAGAGAAGACACCTTTGTCTGTCTGTGAGGAGTTTAAAATGTCCTGACATCCCATATCAGGACCAAACTACTGAGATATCATGACTTAGCTCCAGTGGTGGAGGAAGCATTCAGTTGTTTTACTTAAATAAAGAAATACTCCATTACAAGTAAACGGCATGCATTTAAAATGTTACTTCAGTAAAAGTACACAATCAGAATCAGAGAATCAGAATCAGAACTATTTATTGCCATGTATGTTTACACATACAAGGAATTTGTCCTGGCGGGAAGGTGCATACATTTAACATTTAACAATACACATTTAACAGTTAACGCAGTGCAATAAATGAGGATGAATGGATGAAGGAATGTCTACATTGAAACAGCAGCATATCAAAATACCAAAAATAATAAGATAAAGTGCACAAGTCCTATAATCAGGAAAATGTATGCTTTCAAGTAAAAGCAGTATATTTCTTTTGTATTGTGGTGGAGCAAGTGTTGTTCTATTAACTGAGGAATGTTTTCATTCGGGAAAAATCGGTGTATTATGTCCTCAATTAATCAAATGATTGTGAGCCGTCACAATTACCCAGAGCCGTGACACCAAATGTTGTTTGAAAGTTTTTCAGAATAGTTTTTCGTCGTCATCTAATTGTTTCAGCTTGAATATTCTGTTGGGAAGTTTAAGTCATTTATAACAAATCATTATAATATATAAGCTCTTCTTGTGTTTTATGTGAAAGCCTGCAAAGTAACTGGTAACTAAAGCAGTCATATAAATACATTTTCCTCTGAATTGATTTCAGACTAAAGAAAACTACGTGGTTATATCCCTCCACTGTTCAGCGCTGAGGTGCTCCTGTTGGACTCTCTCCCACCGGGTGTCCAATTTCTCCCCAATATTTATCTGGCCTCTTATCCTGCAACAAGCAGGACGTCCTATGCTGTTTACCTAATGGTTGTCGCTGTCTTTTCACAGCGCTCACTACGACAATAAACAGTTCAAGGGGGATGGAGACACACACTGCTGACCTGTTGTTTCATCCCAGAGAAGAGAAAAACCGACATGAGAGGGAGGCCTGAAAGAGGAAAAGAAAGTTAGGGTGAGGGGGACGGGAGAAGTTACAGGAAAAAACTGATAATGAGAAACAGATTGTGTTTCTGGGAAGGTTCAACTGGAGATCTTTGGGAGTGTTAGGGATGTGTGGTGTGAGCGGAAACAGCCTTTCTATTCCTGTTTGTCTTTGGTAATCTTAGCACTCTGACACAACTACTCCGTAGTTCATGTTAGCCAGAGAAACTTTGAGGCTATAAAACTGAGTGCATGTGCTGATGTGCAGAGTCCACTGAGTCACGGCACACATGGTCCTATCAAAGGAACAGGCATACAAATAAGATCCCTCCTCGATTGAACATGCACAACGTTTGTTGTCTTTTCAGGATCCTGTGTGTGTGTGTGTGTGTGTGTGTGTGTGTGTGTGTGTGTGTGTGTGTGTGTGTGTGTGTCTGTACCTGGTGCACCCATAACAGGTGCAGTTTATTTGGTAATTGACTTGGGTCTATCTGAGACTGTATTTTCTTCTGACGTGTATTCACAAACACACACATGCACTCATATTGAGCAATGTGTATATTCAAGCTTATCATAGCAATAAAAAAATGTAGATTCCCTTTGTTATGAACCGCTGTAGCATCATGTATATTTGTTGTACCGGGTCTCCCTGGAGATTGCATGGACAAAAGACGTGTCTACAGTCATGCTTGCAAAACAATCACTGTTTGACTTTAACCTGGACCCTGGAACAGAGAGCAGGCCGAACCCAGCTGATCTGAGAGGCTTTGGACAGGAAGGACTTGAAAGTTCACTGAGGTACTTGGCGCCTGGCCATGTTGGTAAATGTTAGCTTGATAACAACTATTCTTGACTCTGTTTATTCATGCATAAAACCACACTGTCATCACTGCACCAAACAAAGCAGTGAACTAAACAAAACCACACAAATCCTGCTGTGTTCCGGTTTTGTTTTTGGGGGGGTTCATATGCTTTGTGTCTGCCCGCTCATGAGAAAGAGTCCAAAAAATGCAAATGCAGCTTGTGTATCACACAGTCAAAAAATCTGGCCTTTATTCAACTAGCAATGTCTGCAGGGGGAAAAAAGGGAGAGTGTTGAAAGAATGCTTAATGTTAAAAAAAAGGGTAGAAATGAGGGAGATAGAGAGCATGTCTGCTGGGCCTCAACTCTGACCGAGTTGAACAGAGCTATGATTTTTACTTAGGTTTTAAATACAGTATTCTTTTTTCTTGTAACACTATCTTCACAGCCTCGGATTGCTACTTTTACTTAAGTCGAGGATCTGAATACTTCCTCCACCTGATGATGATGAGGAGGAGGAGGAGGAGGAGGAGGAGGAGGAGGAGGAGGAGGAGGAGGAGGAGGATCAGCTGTCAAGATGATGGAAAAGTGTAAACATTGATCAAGCACAATGTGGATGTACAGTCACATGACAATAACGGTATGTGGTCTCCTTAGCGAGCACAAACACAATAATTGGGCGAAAAACGAGGCTAATCCAAACCAGACGAGAACAGGTTGATCCAAAAACACTGTGTGCGCATCAGATTACAACTATTCACACAATCAGACTCATGGAACACTTTGTCTGAGCTTTTTTTGGGGGGGCTCTCAACTTAACTGACATTTGCTGAGATGTTTCCTGAATCATGGAAAGAGAAAGATTCCCAAACCCTAAATTCAAGCCATGTGCAAATTCCATGTTTGTTCTTCCAATCACAGCAAAGGTGGAGCTGTAACGTCCTTCCCCTCCAAACTAGGTCGTCAATGTGAAAAACAACCCTGCTTTTTCTTTTTACACATGGGAGTATGTGTGCATATGAGTTGGTTGGCTGTCCTCCGTGTCTTTATGTGGACACAACCATTTGCTCTTTGATGTCATGGTCCTTAACTGTACATGCTTGTAAAATGTGCCCAAATACGCTCATGCACATATAGCCTACTTGTGCACTTCCACATTTAATAAAACACAGATGTGCTGGTGTATTGTCATGCACATTCATACGGCACTATTGTTAATGTTTAACAGTGTACAGAGTTGGCTCAGTTACGTAAAACCTCACTTAGTGAATTACAAAAACACTGACAAACCAAATAACTATTTCAGGTCAGAATACTTTGACAGAATACATTTGTTTTGTTAGGGAATTTAATTGAATAGAACTAACTACATTGTTTAAACCCATAAACTAATAACCACTCCATTAGGAGTGAGTGCAATGTTTTACAGCTGTAATATAAACTTAGCAGTGCTCTCTGGTGGACAAAACCTGTATTAAAGACTGTTTCGAAACTACCATATCTTTACTGAAACCTTTCGTTAGTTATGGCCATATACAGATGTCTGTGATAAGCTAATATTTGGCTGCTAATATCTGCTGATTGATGTGTCCGAGTCTAACTATTCCTTTGTGATTTACCTCTGTAGAGTCTATAACATCTCTGGTCGAAACTAGTGAGATCTCCTCCACACATGTATGAAATTCCTTTGCTGCAGAAAGACATCTGAGGATTGTTTAACATATGTCCCACAAAAATGTCTGACCTTCCTTTACGGGGTTTTTAACTCCAATTGCCCGGTGACTCTTCTTTCTACTCTGCTGGTGAATTTTCTTCTCTGCAGTAAGACATAATAAAGACTTTAGCATCTCGATGTTCATAGCAAGAAATAATACAGTATAATTTCAGAATCTGTTTATTGCCAAACGCGTTACACATAGAATGTGGTTAGGTGATTTGGTGCATAACAATGTGCAAAGGTATGACATCATTTAAAAATATAATAGAATTTACAATAAAATATGGTAAACAAATAAGAATATATTATTCAAGTGTCAAGTGCATATTAATAGAGAAAAGATGTGCAAGGGTGTGTCATAGTAATACATTGTTTTGGGGATGTAAGCGTCTGAGTCCCAGGCTATTATTTTATAATATATTTGGTGAGAAATATTGTGGTATTTGTATTTCTCATGACTTGTACTGCACAATATATTTTGCTTGCTGCAACTGCATATGTTTATGCTGTTGCTATACCATAGCGTACAATATCTATCTCTGTTTATTCTGTATATTCCTCTGTACATTGCACTTCACTGCTTTTTCCACTTCTGGTTAGATGCTAATTTTGTTGTCTCACCACTTTTTCCAATGAGAAGTTGAACTCAATCTGACCTTATCTAATGTAATATTGATTGGGACACACCTGGGGACAGTGAGCAAACATGCACCATACCAGCAATACTCAAATGCATTTTGAGACAATGACAGCTCTCTTTCTTTGCCATTTCTCTGTCACCTAAAAGCATGTTTTTACTTTTATTTGTTCTTCCCATATGGTCGACCGTCTCACGGACTCAAAAAGATGATGGTCAAAATGAAAGCAGTGATCTATTTTCAGTCCATAGCATGTGCAAAAGTAAACCTAAATTCAAACTGAAGCTTGTGTATTTGTGGAGTGCCTTTGAATAGGTTTTTGATCTAAACCTTTTTTTTCACTGCTCATGTCTGCCCTCATGAAGAATTGCTATACTTGTGAAAATCTTGTGAAAAAGGGGAAGAGTGGAGCTGCAGGACCCGTACTTATGTAAGTATGTACGTTTCCTATTTGAAGGACAGAGTACAAGTCATTCATTGTCTGAACTGAATATATAGACGGACAGTCAGACAGTCAGACAGTCAGACAGACAGACAGACAGACAGACAGACAGACAGACAGACAGACAGACAGACAGACAGACAGACAGACAGACAGACAGACAGACAGACAGACAGACAGACAGACAGACAGACAGACAGACTCACAGTTGTTGTTCGTGTCTGCCATCTAGTGGCTTAACAGGAACATTAAATAATGACATGCCAACAAACGTTATTTGCATTGCTCCACCGCCACATGCTGGACAAGAATAATGTCATGTCAATGCCATGACGTCCAAAGAATTACTGTGATCTGATAACTGAATATACAAATGTAGTAGTATGTGATTTTGTATAGTACTAAACTATGAACTGGCCACTATACATTTCTGTAAGATCCCAATACTATACTTTAATTTTTACAGAAACTACAATATGGGCAGTGACCAATACAATTAATCCAAGTAAAGTACAAGTAGAAAAGAGCTGACATGATCCACAAAGATTAGATTTCTTTGATAAAATATAATTATTTTAAATATACATAGTTGTTAAAAATAGCTCTACCTCGATCAACTTTAATTGTAAGATGCTGCGTATGAATCAGTAATACATAATGATAACACTCACAGGGGGCAGTTTTCTAGTAGGCTACTTTTGATGCTTTAGTTCATTTTGCTTGATAATACTTCAGTATGTTTAGTTAGGAAAGGTTTTGAGAGAACAGCTTGTAAAATGAAGCCAATGAATGCCCACCTCTAAACGCAGGAGAGTTTAGTTTAGGTATTAATCCAGTAAATGGATAATTTTGTGTAAACTACTGTATTGCAGAATGATGTCTGAAATGTGAGAATCCCTGAGAAAACATACCTGTCACAGCTCAGGTGAGTATGAGCCTCGATTAAATACAACTTCGTCAGAAATTAAGCAATTCTAAAGAGGAAAAAACATGTGTTAACAAGACTTATCTAGTTCAGATCTTACCTGTTGAGACAAGATGGTGAGTCAGTGTTCACCTGAGCTGCATGTCTCACAGTCTGCAGGAATACCTGTCTGCTGTTTGCTCTCTCCTGTAATGATCAAGTATACCTATGAAGTATATTTACTTAAGTACTGAAGTACAATTTTAAATGGATGTATTTCACAATTCTAATCATAAAATGTCACAAGTGAACTCATAGCAGAGTGTTTTAAGGGGTTTTCCAGTAATTCAGTATTATAAAATTGGGGAACTTGCTAGATTAATCATATAATTGTGAAAATCAAAGCAGCAGAAACATTGACTTTTAGTCTCCAATATCAGTCCCTCCCTGACTCATAGAGAGGACTACTAAGAGAGCACTCATCCTCTCTCTTTCTTCATGATGCTGTGAGTCATGACACAGACGCTGATCTGCAGATGATTTCATATCTGATGTGCGAGTCCCTGCGTGCACTGTGCCTTTTGTGTGTTTATCTGTTTAGCTCATTGTCTAGTCTACATGAAGTCATAGGATAATAATCTGGCTGTGAAAACAAATATCCCTCTGTGACAATATCTGTGTTTTTTCATGATTTTGCAATTTGCATTTAAAATACCATTCAATATTCTATGTCGTACCTTTTAATTAATTGTTAATAGGTGGGTGGAGGTACCTAAAGCAAAGTACACAGCTTATAATTGAACACTTTCTGCTAGTTTCTGTTAGCAAGCTGTTACCATGCAGTTTGAAGTTTTAATTTATTTATTCATCAGAATATTGTGGTATGTCTATTTTTACTGCTTCTTCCCCCATGGTCTGTAATAAAAACAGTATGGCTGGAATTGGAGATTATCTCCGTTAGTCTGCAGATTACTTTATGTGAGAAGATAGTGAAACATGTCTGCCACAGTTTCCCAAAGCCCAAGATGAGCTTCTTTTGTCCTAGAAAACAGTCCAAGAATATCCATTTTACTAACATTTATGAGAAAGAAAAGCATCACATTATCATATTAAAAGAAGCTGGAATCAGAAACGGAGTGGGGTTCTCAGTTCTCAAACAAACAATTCATGTATTATTATTGTTGCTGTTCTTAAACAGAGTTGTCTAACTGTACATTATATTGTTTATGTGCTGATGTTTGGGGAAAAAAAGAGAAAGAAAACTTTGGTTTGAGTCAAGACTCCTCAATGCTTCACCCCATCTACACCTCCCAGCCTAAATACTGAACTGAAAATTCCACCTTGCTGATAATGAAACCAACTTTTGAAATTCTCAGGAATCCCGAGAATAGATGTGATGACGAGAGATGAGGCCGGCCCCTCTCTGCAGCCATCATGTGTTTGGGATTACTGACTGTTAACGTGACACTGATGCAGCTGAAAGTCTGTAGTACCACCACAAAAGTCTTACTTATCCCAGAGGATCTCAATGTAAACAACTCAACGTGGTAAAAAGGAGACTAGAAGGAGAATTTATTTTGTGATTGGGAATGACAACCGTTTATAGAACTATTAGTTGATCATTAGTTAATCTGCAACTATTTTTCAAGCAAAAATGACAAATATCTGGGGTTCTGTGTGAGACTGCTCCATCCTTCCCTTTAAATAGTAAATGTAGTATTTTGAGGTATTTGTGATTGTTTTCTGATGCTTTACAGAACAAAATCAATTTATGAAATCAATGAATCGAGTAAATAATCAACAGATTAATCAATCATGAAAACAAGGAGTACAAGTCAGCTTAATACAGTTATTTCATGTAAAAACTACAATTACAGTCACGTCATCAGATGTTTGTTTATGCGTCATTTACTTAACACAAAGGATACTGAGTTTCATTATTGAAATTAATCAGGCAAATTGTACTTATGAAGCATGCTGGCTTCATGACAGAATTAGAAATGAATTCCCGGATACTTTCAGCACTGACCTTTCGTTATCATATTCACATAATGAAACAACAGCATACTAAAGTCACAGGAAGCAACAAACAATGAAAAGAGGAAATAAAGCTCAGTGACCTGTGACTATTAACACATCAGGTTTTAAAAATAATGTAAAACATGTAAAATATGTAGAATAGTAATGATAATAGAATACATGTATTATTATAAAATAATAAAAGGGAGAAATAAAGTTTTTTTTTTTTTTTTTTTACCAACAAGAGAAGTCTAAACATGATATGGGAGGCAGACTGACCAGGCCAAGTCTCAAATCAAACTTCTTCATTACCGGGTCAAATATTTAGGGGTTTATAACAAAACTTTGTTTGGCACATATTTATTTTTTATAATACATGTTTTGTACAGTAAAATAATCGTCACAAAAGATCACTACTTTTATGATTTATGGAGTGTGAACGGGATCGGCAGAAGTGAAAAGCTAACATTATCACGTAGTCAAAGACTTGAAAACACAAGAAACAAAAAAAAAACTGCTCTTAAAAACAGTGTTTAAATCCTTTGAGAGTTTGAGAGTAGTCATCCAGTATGAGTCACATCCTCTGAAATCTTGACCTTGTGAGAAAGTAGGCAGGCCGTCTCAGTAGTTTACTCAATTTCCAGTAATCCAGTGTGGGATCCCCCTCCATTCCCTCCCCCCATGAGCCCCGCCCCCTCCCCCCATGAGCCCCGCCCCCTCCCCCCGCCGCCATGCTCACTGCTCGCCTCACATACATCCAGGCTGCTCACACTGAACGCTGCTGATTGGACGAGGAGGGAGAGAGCTGTACCTGCCAGGTGGAGGTCAGTGCTGCTTCCTCATTGGCGGGTGGGAGTTAAATAGGAGTGTTGGGAACGCCTCTTTCTTCCCTGTCTACTCAAAAGCACCGGTGGCAGCAGCTGAGGGGTGAAAAAGAGAAGGAGAGAAAAGTAGCTGACATCTGAAACCCACGTCAGGGAGTAAAACAGCCGTGACAGTCACGCAGGTAGGCGGTTTTACAATGCTTATTTTTTGTTGACTTGATGAAGAAGAAACCAGTCAAGTTAAGCTTTGTTCATTCAGACCGTGTGTTTCTCTGAAAGCTTGAAATCAAACATCCAGGAATGCGTTTCACCCATTCGTCGTCTTAACGTCAGGGTTAATGGTTGCTGATACCGTCCTTTTGGTCCTTCCGTTGCCCTTGACCCATGCCTTTACAACTTTGCATGAGTCTGTTTTACATGCTGCTTTGTTTGTAATCTAAACATTGTGACAGAGGTTACTTGTTCTCCATTTTGTATTTGACCTGGTAGGAGATCATTTGGGAACCTGGGTGTGTCGATGATGTGAGTTTGAGATGACTGTAGTACATGGACATGTTGCTGAAGCTGAAAGGATCAGTTATATGATACATTAGTTGATTTACAGTGACATAAACAGTTTAAAGTAATTTATGACGCTAAATTAATAGCCGTTTCCTCCCAAGTGAGGAGTTGCTGCTTATCTGTCTAAACGTAATATCTTTGGTCAGACGAAACAAGATAGTAGAAAACCTTCCATTGGGCTCTGATAATTTCAACTATTCTCTTTTGACTAAATAAACGACAGATTAAATTAATTAATTGAAAATAAACTTTGGAATCATCACATGAGAGACTTTATTGATTGTAATTAAGATCCTATGCAATTTTATATCGGCTCAATAACAAAAACCTTGTGACTAGCGGTTCACTGGGTGCCTCCACCTCGATGTGTTTGAGCTGCCTGCTCGTGTTGCTCCAGTGGTCGTTGAGCCCCGTGGTTCTGATGTGCTTCCTTGAACTAGTAAACTTGTTGTGTCACTAATCAAGATGTATGTTGTACTTCTTTTGAAGTATAAATGTCCATCCAGCTCAAATATGCTGGGATACTTGGCCTGCCAAAGCTTCACAAAGTATCCTGTTTCTTTCAGTTTAATCTGGTTCTTTTACATTACATTACATGTCATTTAGCTGACGCTTTTATCCAAAGCGACTTACAATAAGTGCATTCTACGGTTACAAACAAGAATCAGAACAACAAGATCAATCTGAAAGAAAAAGGATCCCAGCACCTTTGAGCTGGATGGACAATTATACTGCAAAAGAAGTACAATATACACATTGATAAGTGCCAGATCATGTTCACTAGTTCAATGAAGCACATCCTTGTTTGTTAAAACAACATCCTTGTCAGTTAAAACAATTGTTGACTAAAGTTTTGCACCACAGTCAAACAAATAAATTTGCAGCGTTGTCTGGTTCCAGTTCCTTTTGAAAGAAATATCACTAACGCTATAAATGTTAACATGTATTTATTTTGGGGTGCCTGTTTTACGATTTCCTGTCCGTATTTCAGTGGCAATCAATTTTTTTTTTGGTTGCCAACTTCTCAAAATGGCATGCACGTCTTACTGAGGAGCCCTGGTAGCGGTGGGATTTGTAACATAAAGCAAACCGTGTTGTAGGAATTAACAAGCCACAACATCCCACAATAGTCCACCTGCTGGGTGACGTGGAGGCCCTGCCGTTGCCAGCTCTCTCTCATTGACCTCATTGTTTAATTCATCCGGAGTGTGTAAAACTCACGGATGACAGTTATTTATTACAAGCTGACGGTGCTGCTGCCTGTGTCTGCTTGCCTTCAGCCTTGAGGCTGTGAAGTTGCAAAATCACGTAGAGGTGTGTGTGTGTGTGTGAGTATACAAGAGGGTGTTTGTGTGATGCAGGCAGTATCGCTTGTCTTGTCTGCTGGTAGGCGCCCTCAAGGCTCAGATAAAGCAGTCACACAGGGAACAGATGGTCAATGGCTGCGTGACACGCTCTATTGACTCTGACTCGAACACTGGGGCCGGTTCATGCTGCAGTGATGGTGACAAACAGTCAAATGTTGATTCTGGCAACAATAAATTGATCTCTGGGGGAGGTTTTGTAATGTAAGCCCAATGGGCACGTCTGAGCTGATCTAAAGCCTGTAACCACACGTGTGAAGAAAAGGGGCAAGTGTAACATCATCTAGCAGTGTCATCAAAATGTAAATGTACAGGAAGGGTGTTCTTTTCAACTTTTTTTTTTTAACTTAACTTGTGGAGACAGAACTGCGATCAAGAGTTTACCAGCAGTTCTAAATGTGATTATTTGCCTTGTTTTCATCTGGCTCAGTATGCTCCTTCTGTTTGTGTCCTCTCAGTGTTCCTGGAAAGCTGACAAGATAAATTGATTGCTCAGACGTTTCAGCAAAGATGGCCTTCGCCGCTCCATTCAGCCGCAGACAGTGGGCGTCCCAGTCCCTGAGGGTTACCGCCAAGGAGATGTCCATCGTCTCTACCCGGGGGAAAAACACCGCCATTGCAGAACGCTTCTCCAAGTACGTCTAACCTTGGCTCACGCTTCCCTTTTGGCTTTGACCGCGAGTATAATTAATAATTCAGCAGATCAGTCTGTATTTTTTCTTTTTTTTTATCTCTCACTTCAGAAATTAGGTCATAGTTCTTTCTCGCCACTCAGCTGTTTTCAGTTTCTCTTTTCTGTAAAATAATTACTCCATCAGCTTTAACTGGTTACTCCAGTTGTCATTTTTGGGTCCTGTTAAATGTATTAAGTTCATTTGTGAATGAAGAAGGTTGTTGCATGGTAGGATGTTTCCTCATTACAATTACTCCATGTGACCACTAGGAGATAGTACCGCTCTGTTTGAGGCCAAAAATACATGGTTTACAATATTTTGTGTTCCATTAACTGTATAAGAAATGGTGCAATTTAGTTTTCTTATCTTTTTTTCACTCATTTCTTTTCTTTGTGTCACTAATTCACATTTTAAGACGAGATAAACTTAAAACATATTGACATATTCTTAAAATACAGCTATATTTAACAATATCATAAACTGGTGGTAAACTGGGATCACACAATGAAAGAAATACAGAATTTCAGGTCCCTTGAAATGTATCAAACTAAACAATTTGAGAAGAGCATATAAAACCACAGTGTCTATGTGTGTCTTTACATTAGAAGCAGAGGTGAAACAAAACATTAAACTACTTGTCACTTCCTGTGTCACGTCACAGGAAGTGACAAGTGACTTCCTGTGAGGTTGGGTGTCGAATACTTGCCATTTTGTAATGCATGAAATCATCTAATGTTGTTCTAAGAGGCACAGAGATATTTCATATTGGTGTCCCATTCACTCCCAACCTCCTCCTCAGATACCAGATGGCAGCAGAGGAGGGAAATGCAGAGAAGAAGAAAGCGGTAGGTAACTTGTGTGAACTGTCAGGATTCACTCGGTCACAGGATTCACTCATGGTGGAAGAAGTGTTCAGATACTTCATTCAAGTAAAAGTATCAATACTATACTACAATACTAAAAATGTGCATTTGACTTGAATAAATTAGTACAGTATTATCAGCTAAATTTACTTAAGATATAAAAAGTAAAACTACTCATCCTGCAGGTGGCTGCAAAATGTACAGAGCTTCTAAAGTCCTTAAAACGTAACAGAATTAAACACAATTAATAAATTGTACAGACACCAACCATAGTGTTTTAAAAAGGTAACAGCGATTCCCACGCTGGATTTAATTTAAGATTTGTTTTTAAGACAAGACATAATCCTTCATATTGGTTTATGATGTAGACATGATGACCTGTAATTTAATGACAATCCCTCATATTTAATAAATTGATCAGGAGTTTTGTTTGTAAAATCAAAGTAACTTTCAGATAATGCATAGGAGTAAAAAGTACAATATGTGTCCCTCTGAACTGTAGTGAAGTACAAGTATGCAGAAGCATCTAATTGGTTAATTTCCAACACTGGTCCTCTGCAATTTAAGGCTAGAAAACACTTATATTTTGAGACCTTAATCTTAAATTGAGACATCGGTTGTTCAGCATCTCCACATACAAAAGTAGGTGAGCATTCGCTGTCCTGCAGCGGTGGTGACATCGCCTTCGTCCCACCGGCTCTGTGTGGGAAGGCGTGTGGGATGCTGTGGGTATGCAGCGCCGCAGGAAGGGTGTGCAAGGTCAGACTGCTTCTCTGCTGATGGTGCAGCTCTTTTCAAACCTGTTTGTCTTTTGGTTGCATTCAGTGTACATCGCTCTAAATCTCTATTTTTTTATTTTTTATTATTGCTTAATTTAGGTTGAAGGACATTTAAAACTCCTGACTTTCTTCAGCAGCACCATGCCGTTGTGTTTTTGAGTAAAACTTCTCAACAACTACTGAATTTATTGTCATGGAATTTGGTTCTGATATTCATGTTCCCCTCAGGATGAATCGTAAAGTATATTTTGATCCCGTTACTTTTCCTCTAGTGCCTTCAACAGGTCAAAATCTCAATTTGTCCGATTCTTAGGCTCCTCAGCTGTACTTTATCTTAAGTACTAGCAAATATTGACATGCTAATTGTATTCTTAGTCTTGTTGTTTTGCTGGTTACTTCCCAGTTATTTTTAATGCAGAAAGTTTGTGATTTTTGTCTTCTTCTTCCTTCCTTTGTCACTCCGGAAATAAGTGTTCTGTAGCATTCCCCACATTCCTCATCATAGAAAAAGTAAAGGGAGTAGAGATGGGAAAGGTCGTCAAAAGTGTTACTGTCGACTCCAGTCCTTAAAATAAACATTGGATAGAAACTCAAACGCTTGTTAGTTATCCAGGTTTTCATCTCTCTGCAGTTCTTTTGTGGAAGTTTCTTTTCCAGCATGCTCTTTTTTCTCATTTCCTGGACTTATTTTCCCTCAGTGACTGTCTCTGTTTCTGATTTTCCCTCCCTCCCTCCCCGCCCCTCACTCACTCCACTCCCTCTGTTTCCTTCCTTCCCTCTGTTGTAGGAGGGGGGTGGGCTAGTTACTTCATGCTGCTCTGATCACTTCTCAAGGCGTTCACATCTGGGACAGCTTGTAGCCGGCCAGCAGACACACTCAACACACACATACTTTTTAAACGCACAACGACAACTGGACAGCCGGGTCTTCAGCGTCTCTCTCAGGTTTTTAACTTGCTACTTTTACTTTGGTGGGATTTCCAAGCTTTTTGTTCTGTATCCTGCAGATTCAGGTTCAGAGACTTGCATGCTGAGCAGCTCTTTGTCTTTCTCCCTCCTGTCTTTCACAGCTGAAAGTGTTTGCTTGCATGAATGCTAACATAGTGTAACGTGTGTGGACAGTGTTATAGTTGGTGTTTTTGGCTTCATTCAGCGGTCTGAGGACCAGGTGGCGTCACTCCAACATTGATGGAATTCATCGAACAAACTAAAAACGGATTCAGAGAGCTGTGTGTGTGCGTTGCTAAAGCTTTAATAGAAATAGTGAGTCATCCTATTGAAAGAGTTGGTGTGTTGCTGGCAGTTCTTCTGCCTTCCCACTACTTGGTTTAAATACTCGTACATCCGAAGTCCAAAAGTAATTGTTAAATGCTCATCTGCAGGAGAGCACATCAGGCTATTCAATTAAGCAAACTATTTTACTAACTGTGTGTGTGTGTGTATATATATATATATATATATATATATATATATATATATATATATATATATATATATATATATATATATATATATATATATATATATATATATATATATATATATATATTGGGTTTTTGATTGTTTGAAGACCTCACCTTGAGTTTTTTTGGGATGTTGTAAATGGACATTTTTCACTTCTCAGATAAATTGGACAAAAAATTTACTTTTGCTTAAAATAATCAATCTTAATTTATTGTCCCCAACTTAAAGGCCTCTTCTAGATTTACAACATTTAAGTTTGAGCTGGTCTCTTAACTTTAAAAAAAAAAAAAAATGTATTAGCAGAATTTGCTCCAGCTTCTCAAATGTGAAAGTTTTATTTTTTACTTATGTGATAGTTGGTAAGTAATGTCAAAGATTTAAAGAAAAGTATGTATGAATGAGGTCACAACATGGTGATTGAGGCTATGGCCCACTGATGAGCTCTTACGGTTTCATTATTACGAACTGGGTGTCTGTGGGGACATTTCTAGTAGAAAAAAGAAAACTGCAAGTGGCGACGCTTATAGGGAAATGAGATAAGAAAAAAAACACATCTGTATTTACTGCTCATCCTCTTTGGTTCCTTCAAAGACAAACAAGACCTTTTGAAATTGTAACTAAATATCTTTTGGATTGATTACTTGTGTTTTGGGAACATTGCGATGGATGTTTTTCACTGTTCTTGGGACTTTTCATTGACTCAAAATGACCAGATTAAGTGATAATAAATAATTGTTAGTTCCTGTCGTACACAGTCCTGATGCCAGACATACTCACTAAAATAGTCCTCAACAAACACAATATTTCCTCCTGTTTGCTTAATATTGTAGTGACCAGCTGTTTTGGAAAATGGAACAATAAATATAACTTTATTTGTAAGACCTTTTAGATCTGCAGTATGAACCAATGTGTTTGGAGCTGATAGCCACAGACTGGGGGTGTCAAAGCATTGAGCGGCAAACGCGTTGTTAGTTTTGGACTTTTGTTAGATATAGTGATCATTAAAGATACAGAATAATATCAGTCTCATATTTTGGATCTCAGTGTGAATTACAAAGTCTGAAGTTATTTTTAATTTGTATTTTTCTTGGCAGGTTGCAGAATCTCTTCCCTCCTCACTACGCAGCGGGAATCTGAGTGTTTTAAAGAAACGCTGGGAACAACAACAACAGCAGCCACAGCCGTCCAGCCACAGACCGCAAACCTTCATCCCTGCTGACCCTCAGAGCCACATCAGCCAACCAACAGGCCCCAAACCTACAGCCACATCACAAATTGACAACCAGCCAGACGCCTCTAAATCCACCACCCTCTCACAAGACCAGGAGACTGAGCGGGAGACGCTGCTTCACTCTGAGACCAGCACCAGCCAGCTGCATTCTGCTCAACACGAGGATCTGACCAACATGGAGAAGCCCAGCAGAGATTCAGAGGGGCAGGAGGGAGCGACAGCAGTGTCCGACGCTGAGAAGCCCAGTGTCCCCCTCAACAGCCTCAAGATGATGTTTGAGAAGGGAGAGAACCAGGTCGACAATGTGAGTCTTTTATTTTCTCTATAAGTGACCAGCAGATTGATCCTGTTTACAAGACGGTAAAAGGACAATCACTGAGTTTGGCTTCTGTTCAACTTGACTGTTGACAGTATGGAGTCAAATGTTGGGGAGGACCAAGTCCGACATTTTATTTAGTATTATCTGAAACAGAAAAGCATCTTGATTGGTTTCAGTTTAATAAAAAAAAAAAGTCTTCTCAAAGAGGTCAGATCCCTCCAGTATTTTCATGCTGCTAGTCACCTGTTGCAGCTTCACTTCACCATCCCTTATCTCACAAAACACACACTCACACCCACCCACCCACAGCTGACTTTCACATCCTCTCGGCAAGCATCAGCGCTTCAAGCACCCCGGGGCAGCTATTTGTTATTTGTGGAGCATAAAAATCATTTAACATCCAGTCATGCATTCGCTTGAGGCGTGTAAAGTGCTCATACTCGAGGTGTGACACGTTAACAACGACCATGCTGTGTTTCCTCAACAGAGCGCCCATTTACAACAGGAAGAGGGCATTACAAGCCATTATGAGGCGTTAAGAGGCATACTGGTGTTTCTGTATTCAGTGAGTTTGAAATCAACCACCTACTTTGTTTTGTCCTCTAAACAGTACATGGTTTGCATTGTACAGTGAATGGCTGCTTTATGATAAATGGCACCATGGTCAAGAATCTGATATCAATACTGGATCACATGACTTGATTACTTGTGGACAAACCAACAAATCTCTCAGATATTTGGTCCCCTGCCAGTCCCCTTCTGCTCAACGTTCGACGTCAACTTTAATGCTTTGGTTCACTTTCGATGCTGTTATAGTTTTGTTTTTAGTGAAAAAAGCTGAGATTAACACACGTTCTGCTACCTGCACAGCCTGATGGACGCTGTGAGATGTGAGCAGCTTCATTAGAGAAGTTGAGTGAGTCGACCTCACCTCCTGTAACTCGGCGCCAACTCCCCCGGGCAAACAGCCACTCCTCTAAAGAATGTCTACTCGTCCATTCCTGTAAAAGGTTTTAGGGCAGAGTTATCTGGGAAAAAAAAACAAGCCAACATTAACCATCACTAGTGAATAATGGATCTTTTTTTTTTTACTTTTTTTTTTTTTTTGTCCACAAATCCTACAAAAAGACCAAAACCAACCATGTGTTTATCCTAAGGATGTTCCTAACGACTAATTTCCCTGACCCTGACTTGGCCTGGTTGACAAGTTTTTAAAGTTTAACGTTGTTGGATATAAAAACAAATCATATTTGAAATGCTGCTGAAATCAATGTATCCACTTCGGTCACCCAGTTATGCATGAGCCTCCCAAACCCGGTGTACTACGAGGTGTAATCAGTATCTGGTGCATCAGTATCTTGGCTTGCAGAAGACAGTAGTATGACGCTGTGGCTAGTTAACTTCTCTTGGCACGAAGACTGGAAATGAGCTAGTCTGGTTCTCTCAAAAGCTAAAGCTCCCCTAATTAACAAATTGTACTATCTAGTTTTGTTTAATCCTTACTAAAACCAAAGTGTAAACATGACAAGTTGTGGTTTTCCTGGGAGGTATGTACTGGTCAGCCAGGCTAGCCGTTTCCTATCTTTATGCTAAGCTAACTGGCTGCTGGCATCATATTACTGTCCAGCTGTGAGAAAGAGACTAGATGAAGGTGGATATCTCGCTCTAAGTGTATTTCCCAAAATGTCAAAAATATTCCTCAAAGAAAATTCCTCAACCTGGAGCATTTATTGGGACTATTTTCAGCTGCGGATTAATCCACATTAGGTGCTCCAGTGAGGCAACAAGAAGATGGTGTATGTGGGATTGAAAAGAAGACCTAAACTAGTTTGAGGTTTTGTGGGATCCGTAACTAACAAAGAAGTGGTTCTTGCCAAAAATCTGTAGTCAGAATTTTTTTTTTTTATTTTTTTTTTTAAGTGCTTTCATCGCAGGACTGACCACCTACAGTATGTAGGCTTTCAAAAAATTTAGATTGAGGAGCCTTTTACTCCATGTTGCGTAGTTGTCTTGCCAAAAGAGGGATTGTTTAGGGAAATCATAGAGCAGTAATACAAGATCTAGTTCTTGTACAATAGCGTCCAGTGTATAGCTGAGGCCGGGCCTTCGGCTTCTCTTTGTTGAGCTCTTCTCAGGGCAGATGATGTAATGGTGCCGGCTGGCCGGCTCATGACTGCAGACAGCTGATCTGCCCTCTGAGCCTCTTCAGATAGTCTTCCCCCTCCGGCCATCAAAGCTCTCCTCTTCCCCTCCCCACCTCATCAATCATGCTTGTTGTCCACTTCTCTGCTCCTCAGCCCTCTGTCCATCTCCCTGTTTTTTCTCTCAACCCTCCCTCCTCCTAAACTTCGACCTCCAGTATCTCCTGCTACCCCTGCTACAGCATGGCTGTAGGGGGTGTCGGTCGGTCCTCAACTTTGGTCCAGATGGAAATATCTATTTGGTACATTGATGTGACATTTTCCACAGAGATTCGACTGGATAACTCTGTGCTTCTGGTGGCGCTAAAGGTTTCGAATTATCCTGTGAAATATTTTTCATATAGATAAATCCTAATGGCTGGATAACTCTAACTTTCTCGCTTGCCCCACAACTTTTCTTGGATTACCTAGAATTGATTTGGACCATGCATTCATGTTCCTGTGAGGATAAGTTGTAAAAACTTTGGTTTTATTTTGCCCCATTTTTTTATTTGTTTGTAGCAAAGCTAATGCTACTCCCTTCAGCCTCCACTGTAATTTGAGTTTAGTGCCAATATCAAATGTTAGCATGCTAACATGCTGAACTAAAATAGTTATCATTTGACACATCAAACCGTCAAAACATTAGCATGTTAGCGTTGTGAGAATGCTATCATGAGTTGCTAGCATTGTTGTATGTAGCTTATTTGACTCCCTCCACCCAGCCTGTATCTCCCAACCCACCCCCACCCGCCCACTCACTCCCCTCTTTAGGCCGGGGAAGCGTGCAGTCATGAGGCGCTCTGAAATTAATTGACCCTCACCCTGCTTGTAGCGCAAACCAGCCCCTCCCTCCCACACACGGCTCAGCCCCACCTATCCTCCCCCTCCCTCTGTCACCCCCCCCCCCCCCCCCCCCCCCCCCCCCCGCACCAGCTGCTTCCCCACCTTCTGCCCCAAAGGACTCCACCCTAAACGCCAGCCGCTTTATTCTGAGGCCGGGGGGGACCGAGACACAGTAAAAACAAAAATTGCACACACCCACACCCATCTGCAACACCCCGGCACACGTTGCCTCCCCTCCCAGTCATTATCCCCACCTTCATCCGGCCACACCCCTCCCTTTTGAGAAGCCCCCTCTGGAGCACCTGCTCCCTGTCGCCTTTCGTATTCCCACCCAGTCTATGTTCCCTCCTCCCCAGCTCCATTTCTCTTGTCCTATGCCAGACCGGGGCTGCTCTGCTCAGTTTGTGCCTCCTCACTGCTGGATTCGGTCATACTATCCCTTCGAACTGGCTTCACCTCCCGGCTCTCTGCTGACATTTATCCCTTCTGGCCTTTCCCCCCCGGTTGCCTTCACGAGAGGTAGCTATGGTGTTTCCATTCAAATCCTTCAATATGGGGTTTCTTGCTTTCTTTGTTTACCCTCTGAACAGGCACCCGGCTTCATTACCCTGAGACACAATGTCTACTTTTACTTTTTTTGCCTGTTTTTGTTGACTTCTCTGTTGGATTAGGATGTTTTCTTTTTGCAGCTGAACGAGGCCTTTTAGTGGATGCGGCTGCAGAAGTGCTCGTAATGAAAACGGCCTCTCAAAGGCCTCTTAGTGGGCTAACTTTATCAGTGGCTCCATTCACTTTGAATAATATGATGTGTGGCTTGGGTATATTCACTTATTTAAAAGCTATTACCTCTTTGTGTGATTCCCTTTCTCTCCTGCCTTTTTTTGTTTTGCATGATGTAAGAACATCCTATTGTTTTGGGTGAATTGTGTGTGAGGTGGGTTTGGGGACAGGGTGGGGTTGTTACGGCAAGTCGGTCTGTAAGAGAGCTTTAATAGTATCAGGATTAGCAGCAGATTCTTTGTCTAGCCCACTGATCCATCCTCCTGAGACGCAGCCTGGTCTTGCATGGCCCGGCTGCTTGTTTACATCCCCCCCTGCACGCACGCACACGCACACGCAAACCAGTCAGGCACCCCCTGTCCTGCAGAGCTTCATCTCCGGTCTCTGGAAGATAAGCCACCCTTGGGGATAGATCCATTATTATGATGATGGCCGTTTCTTTTGTTATTTTACTCTGTTCTCCAGTGCCAGACCTACTCTGAATCATAACTGGGCACCAATGAAGTCAGAGTGTCACCATACATATGAATTATGTATGACTGCGTTGCATGCTTGTATGTTTAATTCACCCTTGACTGAGATGCTCAGATTTGGCAAAGACATCAGATGACATCGTCTGTGATAGCATCATGTTCATATTACTCACCTGGTAAAAGTTAAGTGCCTTTGAGATTAAAATATCATAACGCTGCTATTAAACAAATTAATGTATATAACAATGCATCAAATGACTGTTTGTGTCATAGACTAATCCACAGAGCATAAGCATATGACTCTGCAGTTAACTATTGTTTTAATATATTTTGTCACAACGTCCCTGTTTTGGGTAACTTTCATGACCATTAATATGTATGTAATCTAAAAATGCCCTAAAGTTCCATTTTTAGAACTGGGTTGATTTAAACCTTTGCACCGCAATCAATCCCATTGTGTGGCAGATGTATTTGAAACGCACACTATAGTGTACAAAAACATTGAGCCTTCGGGGTACAAACCAAGACGTCAATTTTATTAGTTCTTTCAAACTTGACAAAGCACATGTCAGATTAAATCCTTCACAATAAAAGCGTGCGTGCGCGCGTGCGTGTGTGTGTGTGTGTGTCATATGTAATTACTTCTATACACACTATTGTTAGAGGATAAGGTTAGGCTCTTCTCTTTGAGGGTGTATTTCAAACACTGAGCAACAATGATTACCAGTTATTTTCAGATGAGCATCGACTTGTCTGAAACATACTTGAGTATTCCCCTCAACCTCTGCTTTGTTTACTCTTGTGAAATCTTTCCAACTTGTACTTGCTGCAGCCTGCAGACACTCCGAGCCTGTCAGGTCGCAGTCGGCAGCTCGGGTGTTTGAGGCCAGAAAACAAACTGGCAGGGATCAGTGTCAGACTTTTATGTCGTCTCTACTACATTTCACGGCAAATATTGTACTTTTGACCCTATCATTAATGATAACAGATCATAAAAAAACAACTTCACTGACAGCATTGATTCATCAGTTTGATAAACTAATATGTGTATTCTAACTTATAATTTGCAGAGCAAATACTTTTGAACCGTCCTTAATCATGTTATTAAAACATTGAAAGTTATTTCAAGTACTGGTCGTGAACCTGTAGCTGGGTGGACTTCCACAAACTCTTTGCTCTGCATCAGGCATGTGTTTTGTTTTTAAAAAGAATGAATACTGTCGTGTTTTTTTTTTTTTTTTTTTTTTTTTTTTTTATTTGGGGGGGATTGTTCAGAGGACTCAATCTAGTCTTAATAAGAGCAACTTTATCCTGGATTGAAAGAGTGACGTGGATCCTCAAGCCCAATCTTTTAATGAGCACTATTGGACTTAATCACTGGGCTATTCTAAAAAGAAGCGGAAGGCGTTGCTGCAGAGCGGAGGTTTAACATGCTGCAGCTAACTGCACCGTGACGAGGTAAAATCTACAGGAAACGCTGGTCCAGAGTAAGACCACGCCCTCAGTGTACTACTTCCACCACTGGCACTGAATCTGTATTAAGAAGGGAGAACTACACCTGAATCGACATGTTGGTGCTGAATCTGATGAACTGGTGTTTGGACCTTCGATGTTTCTGTCAGACTGAAGGCTAATTGTGTAGAAGTGTAATTTGACCTATTGTGTAATCTGTACTGCCCTCATGTTGGCACGACTGTTGGTGGGAGTGGTTTGACTTGAATGTGACTAACAGATCAAAGTTTCTTTTATTTAATTTATTTTTGGGGGTGACGTCAACAGCTGTGAGCCATGTTCTCTTTAATTTAATTGTCCTTTTCTTTAGAGACTGACAAGACACACACCCATGAGCCAAATCACGTTTAAGAAGATGATCCTGGTTAAATTATCATACTTTTTCTTTTTTCAGGTTTATTGATGGAACATCTGAAATTTTATTGTAAAACCAGGGCCGATACATTATCGGTTTAATATGTTTGTTTTGGCTGGCGGTTGTTGACAGACTGTCTGAGGCTCTGTCTCTGAGCTCATAAGGGGATTAAAGTGGTTTGGACTGAACGAACACACGCACACTACCTACCTCTGTGTCTATCTTGTCCTTGTGTTTCTCTTTGATCTTGCAGCGTTGCTTCCAGCCCGTTTGTTCTGCTGGCTGAAACATGTGAGCATCAGCAGGCAGTGTGCGTGTGTGTTTGCAGAGGTCATGCAGGACACTCTGAAGTAGTTTTCTTTTGTCCTTTTGACTTTTTCTTTTATTTTTTTTTTGTGTGTCTGACTGTATGAGTTTTTGTGTTTTCTGCAGGTGCCCAGAGAGCAAACAAGTAGAGGAAACGGTGGTAATACTGCCAACATGGACCAGTTACTAGGAGGTACTTTTTACTTTTGGTTCGCTAGTTTTGGGCTTTTTATGTATTTTATTAGAGTGATGACAAGGAAAGAAATTGGAGAGAAAAAGATGGAGAACAATATGCAACAAATGTCTCTGGCTGAACTCAAACAAGGTACATGAATCAATGTCCAAAACAAGTAAATACTTTCTGTAGTGGTGATCTACTCATCTCAAGTCTAATATGGCTCTTACATTTTCCTTATTTATTGTACTATTTGTATTTCTCTATTAATACATAATACTCTAAGTATCTTTACTTAATCACATTATTCTGGACTACGCTGTATTACTCGCACCACTGTTACTTTGCCTTGTAATTTGGTCATAAATTGCTCTTGTATAGTTTATATTTTAACTCTTAAGTTTTATATAAGTCATCCTTAATTTTTTTTTTTTTACCTTAATTTAATTGTACTTATTTATGTCCTTATGCTGCGATTACAACCAAGTTTCGCCTCTGGGGCTCAATTGGGTCTTATCTTATTAAATCCTTCGCCATCAGGGCGCCCCTTGGTTCTAAAACTTTTAAATTGGATCATATTAACTAAATTGTGGAAAACGCAGTACAGTTTATAGACGAGTGCTGTTTCTATTATGTATGCTTGCACTGCTACTTGCTAATGGCGTTTGTCTAATCCTCTATTCCTACATTAACAATGGACATGACTATGTATAATACACAATGGAGCATTTAACAGCTTAACAGTGTAAACTTTATAAGTTGATGATTACATTTCATTTAGCTGACGCTTTTATCCAAAGTGACTTACAATAAGTGCATTCCACTGAGTACAAACAAGAATCAGAACAACAAGAATCAAGAAGGTATAAAAAGATAATATATAAAAAGTAATAAACTGTAGCATAACCCTTGAAACTCTGCTATAGAAACTGTACATTTGTATTTTTGCATATTGAGTATCTAAATGCTAAATTTCCATGTAATCTGTACAATTTAAGATAATGAGTTAACCACAATTATTGCTAAAATAAAATTCTAAAAATAATTCTGACATTTTTAATCAAATATTTACAAAATAAGAACACAAAACTTTTTGATACAAAATATTTTTAATTGTAGAAACATTAACCAAATATTTCTTAACATTGCATAAGTATTTAAGTATGCTCATAATCCAAAATGGACAAAGGCGTTTTGATGGTTTTATCTAAAATAGATATTTCTACAGTATCTATTGGCATTTCTGTGCTTGTACGTTCCACACGTAACTTAGAGTTATGTCTTCACGAACAAATGCAATATTTGTTAACTGTGTCTGCTGTTGGGTGCTGAGCAGATGCAGTACAGTTGTTTTTAGGCTTTTTTTTTTTTTGCTGAAAGCAGCTGCCAGTAAACAAGATAAATACTTAACAGTAAAGTTAGCGGCTGGAAAATCCAAACAATGAGCAGAAAGAAGCGGAGTCCACTGAATACCCTCTGGTGATCCATTGTTTACATATAAATATTGATAATAGCATTGTTGGCCTCAGTCACAAAAACAATGTCCTAGAACGCGTCGTGTTGTCCTGCTTTCCTCTGGATGGATTACATCCTTCCCAGAAGTGACCGCTGTAGAACCACTGATCAGCAGAGAGCACAGGAAGTCAGGCAGAGCCCCACCCCCCCTCCCCCATCCCCCCCCATCCCCTTCCCCGCTTCCCTACACATACTGCACCCGACTCGTGACCTCATGTTCCCGTCCACAGCCTGCATGACTAACCAGAAGAGTCTGAACTCGGTCTGCACTGGGATGGGCGGAATAAATATGAATCCTGAACTGAAAAGTAATTTGTCTTGTGATGCAGAATATTTCCAACGATTAACAGATTGTAAAAAAAAAAAAAAAAGTTTGCAAAACTACAAATGCAGCACTACAAATGCAGCACAAGGTAATTCTAGTTTGAAAGAACAAATGTGCTTCAATCAAGGTCAACAATGCTCTAAAACCTCAGTTTAATTTCTAAACAAGTACAAGCTGCTCTGTATTAGTCTGTGTTTTTAAGTTTAATTGTTATCTTTTGCATAAGTTTTACATGCTCAGTATTGTGTGTGTGTGTGTGTGTTATCAGATGGAAGCCTCGCAGAATCGACTCCTCTTCGGGACAGGATGGCCCTCTACCAAGCTGCCATTTCCAAACAGGAAGTCCCTCCCACCTCAGTCACCGTGAGTACTCATGTCAATCATCCTCAAACAATGCATGTCATTCCAGTACTTCTAAAGTTTTTCTACAGACATGTTGTCACCCACTAACAATGGAGGGAAGTATTCTACTTTAAGCACAATTTGGAGAAACCCGCAAGAGAATGCAAATCCTCAAACAGAAAAACTCTTCAAGGAAAGTAGCATTGCACAACTAGCTTAAAAAAAGTTGAAAGAAAGTTGGCAACACAGACAACCCGCCCATTCAGGCCTCCCAGTAAAGCCACTTTTCAAAGATTGTTCATTATGATAGGTTTAAATTCATAATGATAAACAACATGGCTATTGTTCAAACTCACAGCTGTCAAGACAGCAACTTGTGTATCAGGAGTTGAGGGAGGGTAATTGTTGTGCAGCAGTTGCAACACAAAGTAGGAAAGTGTGCAAGTATAAAAATATCATATCAAAATATACAGTTTAACGTTTTATATTTTGTTACTAACCCTCGTCTCTCGTTTCTGTCAGAGTGATCAGCTGGACAGTTTCTGTGGGAAGCAGAAAGAAAATGTTCCTCCGTGCACTCTGGACCTGGTGAGGATTCTGACTTATTCTTGTGATTTTTCAAATGAATATAAATGACTTCATATTTCAGACAGGGTGGATGTTTTTGCTGAAATTTGTTTGAAGCGTACAGTTTGTGTGTGCTCTCTTCACATCCTTTCTTTTTCCATCTTTTCTTTTTCCAGAGTCCAGAGTTTGAACCAAACAGCAGGAAGGGTTTCACCCCAGAGAGCAACGGTAATTTACTTTCCATGTCTTCATATTATGACTCCAGGTGATAGGAATTTTCTCCCCTAATGAAAACTTGGCAAGCAGCCCATCATTAGCAGGAATGTTTGGGTGTAGACAAAGGACAAAAAACATGTTAAGCGCTTAAAGTATATTGTTCCAAGGATTTATTCAGAGGTGAATTATGTATTTACTCCATACCATTTTGTGTACTATAGTACTATACCCACTGCTTTATTTGGGATCTCTGAGCATCAACATAACGGTGTGTGTAAAAGTCAAGCACTCTGCTTGTATTTCACATGTAAATGGCTCCATCTAGTGGTCAGAAAACGCGTCTCTACATTTTTCCTCATTCTGGTCATGTTGTCCCAACAGGCTCTGCTCCTGGTACTCCTGTAACCGCCAATCAGAGAGACTCCTCCCAGCCAAAGACTCCCAAAGTGAGTCCTGACAGGAAACGACCTAAGACGCACACTAGTGTTTTGTTGCTGTGAGTTAATTAATATTCTTTCTGTGTGTGTGTGTATAGAGCTTCTGTCTGCCTGTGAGAGAGACCTGTGTGGCCTGTCTGAAGACTGTCTATCCTCTGGAGAGGCTGGTGGCCAATCAGCACGTTTACCACAGCTCCTGCTTCCGCTGCTCGCACTGCAACACCAAACTGAGGTGAGTTTCTAAAAGAGACGGAAGGACTACTATATTTATCGACATGCAGCCGAGCACAACAGTAAATCTAAAGTGGAAGCAAAATGCTCTTCTCGAATTGAATACAATCATCATATGTAAGTTGCCGCAGGCTGCGAAAAAGCACTCCGTCTGATCTAAACCAAATTCAGCTGCTGCAGCAGCACAAAGACTGTAATGTGTGCGGAAAGATGGATAAGGTAAAAGAAATAATAAGAGGTTGTTAAACCTCTTATCTAATTACAATAAACTATCCAAGAGCATTTGGAGACATAATTTGCATGGTAAAGGGACAGTGGTTTTATTTCAAATGAATTAATGCAACCAAAACAATAAAATGTTGTGACTCCAAACATTAAAGCAACAGCTTCATAACAATATGTAGAACTATTGTCTCAGAAGCACCATATGTGTTTTTTTTAATTAATAAACCAGCAAGATCGTATTACAGGGTCTTAACTGCATGGATGAATATTTGTTGCAGAAATGCTGCTTTATTTTGCAAAATTCTTGTCAAACACTGCACATGCATGTAAAGGGAAGAACTGAGTCAGCATTTTTCTACTTCCAGTTCCCTCATATCTGAGTCAATGGGTTTTTGGTTAGAAGCCTAAAATAAAGTCTGTCTAACTAGCTTAAGATGTGTTAACCTTTTGTTCAATGATATGAAATGTGTCAGTAAATATCCCTCTTGTGAATTTTGAAGCTTTTCCATGACTTAAAAAAAAAAGAAGTTGCCAACATTAAGA
The DNA here is from genome assembly GCA_023566465.1 of Cottus gobio. Classification (NCBI taxonomy): domain Eukaryota; kingdom Metazoa; phylum Chordata; class Actinopteri; order Perciformes; family Cottidae; genus Cottus; species Cottus gobio. Next base: position 10,438,988 of record CM042215.1, on the reverse strand, counting down.
CTACTATAGCTACCCACCATTATTTTGGAAACTTATCAGCAAACTGTTCATTTAACAGTTTGATGGCATGAGAGACAAATTTATCTTCACCTTGTCAGAGTAGCTTGTTTGTATTTTTTTTAATTGGTTCCTTTTTCATTATTTAGTTTGGCGAACTACGCCTCCCTGCACAACAACGTCTACTGCAAGCCGCACTTCTGCCAGCTCTTCAAGGCCAAAGGCAACTATGACGAGGGCTTCGGCCACCGGCCCCACAAAGAGCTGTGGGAGGGCAAAGGGGAGAGCGGGGAGACCTCCCCACAGTCCAACACTCAGACCAAGCCAAAGATCCAGAGCCCGGCCTCAGACCTGGACAGCCCCAGTGTGGAGGACTCCCCGCTGGCTAAAGTCAACGTGCTGATGGCCACCATGGAGGCTCTGGGACAGGGATCAGCAGAGAAGTCCGACAGACCCAGTGAGACCCGCCGGCTGAAGATCTCCTGGCCGCCACGAACCGAGCTGCAGGACACGACCGGCCCCAGTGGCGCTACATCAACCGTAGAGGACGGGACCCCCGGTAAGCCCATCCGAGCCAAGTGGCCCCCAGAGGAGGACTCCCTCTCCTCTGCCCCAGAGCAGCCCAGAGAGGTGCCCTGCCTGCGCCGGACCTCCTCCTTGAAGGAGCGCAGCATTCCCTTCACACTGGCAGGACAAACCTCTGCTCCTGAGGCCCGGGTACCGAGTCCGCCTCCTCCTGCGGACGACGGGCAGCTCAGTCCTGAACCCTCCAGCATGGAGCTGCAGCACGGCGGCCAGTCCACAGACAGCCAGACGCCCACTGAGGACAGCTGCGTGGACATCCACACCAGCTCTGGAGAGGAGGAGGAGGAGGAGGAGGAGCAGGACGGGGAGATGAACACTGACAACATGCCGGAACATCATCTCACCAAAGAGGAAGACGACGCCCCGGAAGAACAACCTGAGGATAAGGAGGAGGAAGACAGGATGGAGGAGGAAGAGGATGACGATCTGTTGGAGGAAGAGATGCCGCCTCTGAAACGGGAGGAGACCTCGACGGGCATCTCGTCTCCTGAAGGGGAGGTGGAGGCCAGCCGGTCGTCTCAGGATGTGGGGTTCTGGGACAGCGAGGAGGTGGAGCAGCAGGAGGAGGAGGTGCTGACGGTGGAAGATATGATCAAACGAAACCGATACTACGAGGAGGAGGAGGAGGAGGAGGAAGAGGATGTATAGACTGATTGATTAGCAATATGACAACCATGGACACTTGGAGGCCCTTCCTTACTCTTTTTTTTTTTTTTTGGTTTTCTTCTTCTCTTCTCGATAGAGTTGCTGTATTTGTGCCTCTTTTTTTAAATAGTTTTTACGAGACTGTCGCTCCGACATATTTTGTTTTTAAATTCACACAATTTTAAATTGCACCCCATGTAATGAACATCTTTCGCACAGAAATGTTTAAATGACACAGAATTATTTTTGTGTAATTTTCATTGAATGCCTCATATCAATTGAAACAATAACATCATCCTATTATTCCAAGATGTAGGATTATTACAGGCAATGTCAATTCTTAATTGAGTCACTTTTTAAAAGGAAAGCTTAAAGACATGCCACTCTGTTTTAAAAAAATAGCCCAGCACTTTTTTTTTTTTTTTTTTTTAAATGGGGTTGGTTAGTTTCTGGAGTATACTGTGTCTGTAATCTTCTTTTCAGCTGCCATTCTGTATGTACATGTTAAATTTAAAAAAACAAACTTTTTGTTTTCTGATTTCAAGAGTTATAACTGGATCTGATGAATGTTGTACTGTTTTCTTTTTTTTAAACCAGGGGACCAAATATCCTAGATTACTACTGTTTGTTTAAATAAATTGTTATAAAAACAAAGTTTTGTCTGAGTTGCTTATCCTGTGTCAACAGATTTCCCTGCACAAACCTTCCGGTGCCATAACTGTTTTAGACATTTATTACATGCTAAAACTGTACAGGGCTGCTAACATGAGTCCTCATGAAAGGTGATTTCACAGATTCCAATGTTAATAATCTTTTACCTTACTCAACCAGCAGAACAAAAAAAATAAACTCAACTTCATACAGCCATAACTACAAATTATGACTTCCCTTTGCGGTGTTGAGAGAAATTCAAAAAAATATGTATTCAAGGGCATATCAACTCTGCTAATGGGGACACTGGATCATTTCTGGGTCCACCCCAACTCATTTGTCCAGATGAGCATTTAACTTCCTCAGTGAAAACCGTTTGTCGCCATCTGGTGGATGACCTGTGGTACTGCACATCCTAATGGCGCGAGCCTTCAATATGTTAAACGGCGCAAGAGGAAAAAGTCATGATTTTGTGAATGTCAACCAAATTACATGGCAATCCATCAAATAGTTGACACCTTTCCCACAGGTCACTTTTCAGGTCACAAGTTGATTAGACCCCTCTTTTGGGACATGTGTAAAATCGACCCCATTTATTGTATTATCTAATCACGGATCTAATTTTAACAAATATGTATTAATGGATTACAAACATTACCAACTACAGATAATACAAGAAAATATTTTTCACAATCTGTCCACAAAAAAAGCTATTGAATTATAAGTGATCTGTAAAACATTTAAATTTAATGAAGCACAACTTTTATACTGGGTTACTTATCAGAACGTGGTACCAATGTCAGACAACTACTTGAACACATCAAACCAAACAATCCAGTACTCTGTAACATTACTGAAACCTTTATTGATCTTACATGTACAAGGCATTATAGTGCAAGTCAACAAGGCAAAGAGTTATTACAGAAGTCCTTGGTGAGTCAGACGCTACGAAAAATGTAAAACCAGATATTTAGCTCTAATTTGGTTGAACAATGATTTCTTTTTTAAACTGAGTAAACTTGCATACAAGTGACTTCAATACCCTGAACTTAGACGTGGCCTAGAATATCCACGTCTGTGTCTTAATATCTTTGCACTGCCTAGCATAATAAGTTTAACAGTTCAGGCTGTAACAACCTTAACTTCAGTTTCTATCCAGCCCCGCAGGAGAAGAAAAACATGACAGATTTACATATTTCTTTACGTCAACGTCTCAAACAAGATGCATGACAACATCTAAAAACAACCCATCTCCAGCAGATATGTGATTTAATAAGTAACCCTGTGTACGATATATTTCTAGCATCACTGTCTGCAGTATGAATGATGAAACACTGTACACGCCTCGTATGAAGGTATATATAGAGGAATGCACATTATAGTTTATGGTGCAGGGCTGCTTATGCACGAGACAAATACAGATGTGAGAAGATGCAGAAGAATTTGATGATTAGCTGATACAATATAATATATGTTGATGTCATTCACTTCATTCACATTATTCTGAATAACTTGAGTGGAAACCAGCTCCCACTGACACAATATAATAAACTCTACAGTATTTCTCATTCACCTGAACAGATTGCTTTAGCTCTGAGGTCTGAGTCCGTACCGGTTTAACTGAGCACAACATTGATGATCCAGGATAACCGGTGTTTACTAACACAGCTGTGAGCGAGTTGGCAGGAATGCGTCCTTAAACCCAGAAACTAGTTTGTGTCGTTGCCCTTCCGGTTCCCTCCTCTCTAAATCAACGGGATGAACCTCCCCGACGTCTAGTTTGGCTTCACTTCACAGCAGAATGAAACCGGCCACAGCTTTCCATCGACGCACAATAGTTTTCATTTAGTATTTAGCGGTGCTGCTAACATGTAAACAAGCATGATATATAACAATCCTTTGGATCATTGTAACTGATAATCATAATCAATTATCATCATCATAACGATATATAAGAGGAAACAGAAAATATTTGGCATTTTTTTCACTAGTTTTGTATAGAAATTGCTGAAACGATTAATCAATTATCCAAATAGTAGTCTATCAACTAATTGATGCATTGACTAATCATTCAATTGTCAATTTTGGGCCTTTTCTAAATATGGTTGTGATTTTGTAGACTAAACGATTAATCAGAAAATAATCAGCAGATTAATCCACAATGAAAAAGGTCTGGCCTGCTTGTTAGTGAGCCAGCGTTGAGAAACCAGAAAACCAGTCACGCCTAAAGTTAAATGGCGAAACGGCTTCTCTGGCTTGTGAAACGGACCCCTGGTGCTGCTGTCGAATGCTGCGCAGACACACAAACAGCAACCAAACAGAATTGTCTTCATCTTAAAACACAAACATTCGGCAGGTATTTCGACATCACACACACACGAAGGGGAAGTTATCTTCCGACTACTAAAGCGATCCATCGATATGAGTGGGTCTTCTTATTTTCTTCTTTTAAACTCAACTGCAAAAATATCACATTGTTCTAGCGTAATGATTCAATAGGGGGGGGGGGGGGGGGGGGGGGGGGGGGGAGAGAGAAGATGAGAATCACTCCTGTGAATTGAGGGCAAACAAGATATTGAAACACAGCATAACGCATCTGATGCAACCTAATACAACAGCCCTGCAACTGATGCTTCTGAGTGAGTTTGCAAAGTTTAGATAACTGTGGTTACTTTTTATGTCTGATGGTTGTGCTGTTGCATCGGACTGCATTACACTGGGTTTTATTAATGTTGTGCACCCACTGTATTCATGTCTGCCCTAAATGTCTCCACAGCCCCAAAGTGCCCAAAACACATTCCCTGAACTTTTAATGTAGAAGATAACTGTAAACGTTTATTTTGCAGAAGAAAATGTACCGGACATGTTTTTTATTTTTAGACTGGCTCCAACAGAAAACTATAAAAGATATGTATTCACTCTGATCTGACTCAGTAACAGCATCCTATGTGAGGTCGTGATTGCCAAACCTGCAATAATCCTCACACGATTCTCACACAAAATGAGCGTGGATGCATTTCTGAAATATTGCAACAGATCCACAGTTCACTTCCAGCAAGTGTGGTGAGGCAATAGCAGGTCCATGATCGCTCACAGGAGGGCAGCCTCACCCAGAGAGAGGACAGCAAGAGGGAGGTTGAGGAAGAGAGAGTGTGTGTGTGTGTGTGTGTGTGTGTGTGTGTGTGTGTGTGTGTGTGTGTGAGTGAGAGAGAGAAAGGATATATTCCCTGAAACATAAACCACCAACGAGCTCAGATTGTTGGCCTCGCTCTGCTTTGCTTGGGGTCGTGACAAATTAAATAAACAAAGTCTGCCAGACCTCATCAGAGGGATTTAACAGCTCAGTGTTTCAGACACACTGCATGCAGAGATAGGTTAGATGTGAGGATGATAGCAGTACAGATTGCATAGAATTAACAGTTAAATATCTTCTGGGAGTTTCTTTGAGCTACGGGGTGCAGCGGTGTATTCCTGCACGCTGTAACTTACACAACTCACGTGAGACCTCTCTGCTACTTTACAACCAGGAGGACAATCCGTTCGTGACAGTGTGAAAATGTAGAGGTCTTATAAATCAAAGCAGAGGCAGCGTCGAGGATGACGACAGCGAGACGTGCATGTGAGCGGCTAGCAGCGCGCTGGGCTATCGTGGGTGAGCTCTACAGTGCAGCCAGCTGTTTGCAGGGCGTCACAAGTCCAGTTCACGTGCTCAACTCATCCACTGAGGGGATGCAAATCCACTTTGACCTTCTCTCCGCTGCTCAGCATCCCCACAGTTGGGTAGAGGCCCCCGGGAGGGACCCTCATCTCCCTCCGGCCCATCAGCTTCCCGTTCCTCGTGAAGAACACCTGAAGGACCACAGGGCGGCGACAGCGAGTTAAAACACACACGCGCATACCTTTCACTGACAGTAATCCACCAATGGAGCATTGAAACAATTACTCATTAAATAAATGTCTTTCATAATGACTGATGGTGGTACAAACTTAATTTGAGAGCACACAGTGTGCCAGTTGTAAACAGGAATTATGTGCAGTTAGGAAATATTGTTAAACAAATAGGTGACAGTGTAATGTCTGTGTTCTTGGAGGGGGAAAAAAGTCAATGTTTACAGTACATGTTTCTACTAAATCAGCGAGTGATCAAACATTATCCAGCTGCTCCCGAAAGAACATCAACACACTTCTCAATGCTAATACCAAGGGCCTCTTTCCAAGTCTGAGAGCAAATACTGACACACTAAAACAACAAGTTAAGTACTGTGCAGTGTGTGTGTGTGTTCGATTAATCAGCCTGAGTCACTTATCAAGTAGTTTGTATCTTTTGAAGTGTGGTTGTAGGTACAGTGCCAGCCACTGTAGATAATATAATAATTCTTCTTCTGTCTTCTTAATACACTGACTGCAGACGTCAGCACATTGCTTCGATTGATTAGTTAGTTTGTGTAATTGTTTGACTTATTTTAAAGAGTAAGTTCTGATTCATCAAAGTCGCACTAACACAAACAAACTAACCGGTCGAAGCAGCTCTACGAGATAAAAGTATTGTTTTTGACAAAGGATGCATGTGACCCTGACAGGAGCATATATAAAGGCTTCCCTTCCCATATTCTAAATACACTTGAATTAATATTGAATTTTATTAAGTGTGTCAAATATATTTTGCAGCAGGACCTTGCTTTGAGTCCGTGCTGATTCTCCGGTCCTCTTCTCCAAACTTGAGGTAATACACTAGTTGTGTTTGAGCAACTCTAACAAACCGGCTTAAGAAATCAGAATTTCCCCTTCATCCACTATTTAAGCGGTGACTGAAAACGCAGCATGCTTCATTAGTTCGAACCAAACCCCGACACCCACTGACGGGAAAGTGTTCTGCTGAATAAATATTGAAAAATCCCTGGATTATAATCCCCACTTGGGCTTCAATACAACGTGACGTGCACTCACAGCCGCTCAGTGACCCGGACCTTGATTTGCACAACTGTGTGGGCGAGTTAGCCCAGTGGCTACATGTTTTAATGACAACTAATGTCATTACAACACTAAACTAACAGGTGAACATGAAGCAGTCAGATGTTTAGAGTGTAACGTGTGTGTGTAAAAATATATATATATATGCTCTAACAGTGATGTTAGAGTATATTAGAGAATTATGAAAGTAATCATTGTAATGCAAGTTGCAGAGCTCTGTTCTTTCAAGTAACATGAAATAACTTCTATAAACCTGATTCCAGTATGCACATCTCTATGTATACACAGTAGGGAGGCATCAATACCAGTATCTGTCCCATGCCGTGCTCATGTAGTGCTTGTAAAGCTACTCAGATACAACCACAACCCATATCACTGCGTGCATTGTCGCGGAGACGATGCAGACACTAAGGGTTTCCACCAGTGTATCGAAAGCACGGAGTAACGTTAGCGAGTTTCCGGGTGAGAGATGATGATGATGATGATGATGAGTATGAAGTTAGCAGTAACATCTTCTGAGTTTTGCTCACCTTTTAGTCATTTTCAATATTTATTTTACCTGTTTAACTGATATCATTGATGGGTCAAAATTTGTATAGTTTGTTAACGGTTAAATATGAACGTCCTGAGAGAAAACTATGCTGTGTCAGGGAAATGTAATGCTGTATTTGAAAATGTCAGCAACAGTATCGATCAGTATAATTTTGGTATTTGTTAGAGTCCGAAAATTATTTTAATGATTTGATTCAAAGAAAAAAAAGAAAGTCAAAATGGTTAAGTATTTATACTTGGTATCGCCAAGTAGAACTACACAAATGTAATTATTCAATCACCTTTTTACTGTCTTTTTACTTTTTACTTAAGTTTACTGTCGATTCACAATTTTATCTTACTGAGTCGAGTTTTTCTGTAAAATATCTCAACATTTAATGTGAATATTCATGATGGATAGAAAGTCATGTTTTGGAAGGAGGTAGGCTTGCATCAGTCTTCATGTAACCATCTACAGTACATTAAATATGTTTTATAACTATTATGCATCAAATGACCACGTGAAAGGGGTTGCTCGTACTGATGAACCTGCAGAGAATCATCACCTTAATATGCAGCTCCCATTGGCATTTGGGTAATCTGACCCGCCACATGGTTTCTTACACTATCATTGAAAGTGTTTGGAAAGGGACAGGCACTTTCAGAAAAACTTTGCCCGTGACTGGATGAACCATCTGTCAATCAAAATCTTACCAAAGCCAGTTGAGAGAAGAGGAAGAACGTCTTTTCCATCTCTCCAGATCTGATATAACTGATGGATTTACATATGATCTTGTGTTATCGAGAGAATCCAGCTGACATGTAAGGTAAGCTTTACGGAGCTGTTTTAGTTTGCTCTTAAAACCATCTGTACACTACCTACCTCAGCACCGAACCCCTGACAGACACAGTTAGAGAATAGCCTGTGAGCCGCTAAAGAGCTCAGAGTTAGTGGAGCTGAAGTGAGAGTAAGTATTGTCACATTCATCAGGTGGACATAAACACGACTGCAACTGAAAGCTAATGGTGTTCTGTCTGCTGGATGGGTGAATACGTTTATGTTCATCAGAATAAATGTATACGGTGATGGCGTCTCAGTAATAAAAGCTTGTTATGCTGCCCTCTAGTGGCTTCAAGAAGCAAGTCATTGCAGGTTGATATTATTTCCTGTCTACATCATAAAATGCTAATGAATCTCCAACATGCTTACGTGTGTGCGCAGCAATGCTTAACTCAGCTGTGTTGTGTTTTCCTCACCGTGACGTTCCTGCCTTCCTGTCCCTGCTCTACCTCTTCCCCATCTTCCTCTTCCTCCTCGTTGTCGTCGTTGAGGTACAGGACGTTCTGGACGGCAGCATGACCCGGGCGGACCTCCAGGCGATCCCAGTCGTCCAAGTCACCTGAGGACGAAACGGAGAACAGAGTGAAGAAAGGCTTTTATGTGCAGACAGCACATCTGCAGTACAAGTTCATGATTACAGCTGAAATGTTGGTTTTGAGAGAGGGCTCTGTTAATGTTAGATAATATTAGCTGTTGTCGTGTTCATTAGGGTACTTGTGAACTGCTATCACAGGTTCGGTAATTTGATGAACCTACTGAACCCACCTGACAGCAGCAACGCCTTTCAACCTCTCACAGAAAGCGTCTGTTGGGTTTTAGGTGCGAGGGATCTTGGTTTGCATCCAGTTTCTTTCCCAATGTGCAACACAGTGAACTCTGTTTAAGAGAGAAACCTCCCACGGACACACCGACCACATTGATGAATGACGGCGTAATTGCAGCACCTGAAGCCTTCGCCCTCACCTTCTCCGTCCAGGATGTAGTCTCGTGGGAACATGATGCCGCAGCCCATGATGTCACCTTTGACGCAGCGAGGACCAAATGCGTCTCCAACGCCGCTGCCATGGAAGAGCTTGCCGTCATCTGTCAGAGGAGGAAACTTTCAATTCTGCAGCTATTAGTTTATTTATTACTTAACATAACTAAGTACACTTACTCCTTTGGAGACATATTGTACTTTTTAACTGCACTATATTCATGACAGCATAAGTGATTTCCCAAATTAGGATCTTTGCACACAAAACAATACAAAACAGTGGAAACAATTGGCTGAAAATTAACTGCCAACTATTTTGATAGTTATCTTATTTTTCATGCAAACACATTTCATGGCTCCATAATGGTGATGTTTCAATGGTTGGTTAGACAAAACATGATGAAGGTGTCACATTGGCTTCTGGGTAATTGTGACATCATTTCAAACCATTTACAGAATTTTAATGAACAAATCGATCACCTGATCAATGGAGAAAATAATCAGCAAATGAATCCATAATTAAAAAAAATCCCTGTAGGGTGATAATAATCTAATGATCGTAAAACAGTCCAATGGAAAAATGTTCTGCGTTGAGCACTTTTACTTTAAGTACATATTTCTGATTATACAGTATGTATGTACTTTTACTTAAGTAAAGGATCTGAATGTGTATTTGTTAACCTGTGAGCAGGTTAAAATGATGATTAATAAGACCTTTAAAATACCCCAAATAATGCAATTTAATACCTTTTATGGGAGTATGTATGACAAAATATCATGGAAAAGCAGCATGGACAATATGGCCAACAATCGTTTATGATTCTATAAATCATTTTAGTAAATCTGCTGTATGTAACAATAGTCTCTAATGAAATAATTGATTAAATGAATAGGACCTGGACCAGACAAGCGGCAGATAACAGACCTTTTAGGTTTTGCTAAAATCTACACTTCTACGGGCTAAACGCTGAGCCTGCTGGCTGCTGCAGCTCACAGCAAAAAACAGATTCAACTTACTGAGCGATCCAACTTTTAGTTTAATGTTTGGTGTCACCTGACAGGCAACAAACAGATGGAAAACATTTTATAACGAAAATAAGAACAAATTTCAGAATTTTTATACCTTCCAAGGCCTTTTAGAAGGAAACTGCGCGTCTTAAAAACTTGAAAAGCTGAACTTGACTGAACTTGGTCGACTTCACTGCATGTTTTAATGTGTTTACCACGGCGTGCAACATGTGTACCCTAAAAACAATGCGTTGCTAATATACAGGATATCCTGACATTCCTGTCGGATGAGGATGCGTGAAAAGGTGAAAGTAGCAATCGTAAAAAGTAGCTTCCCCAAAAAAAATCATCAACAACATGCAAAGGAAATCATCAAAACAACACATACAACAGTTGCGCAAGACAACAAAGGAAAAAAAAAAGGGCAAAAGAAAAACATTGCCGAGGTAGCCTGCAGACGAGCTTTCCTCAAGCGAAGCGACGTGGCCGCTGCCGGTAAATATTTATGGAGTTGTCATGGGACCCGTCCAAGGCTCAGGATACTGTTTAAACAATCTCTATCTGAGCACCGGGAGGGAGACGGAGACACTGTATCATTACAGCTCCCATGCGGGCCCTTGTCACAACACCACACACTAGGCAAACAGTGGAGCCGCGCCGGCACAGGCGCAGCGCCGCTAAATATAGCAGAGCGGGGCGGCTTTGGAGAGTGACATGGGGTGGCGCTGGAGGTGAGCCGGGGTGTGGGAGTCCAGGTTCGGGTCTAAGGACGGAGCCGGTTCACCGGGACTGGGAAGGTAAGAGAAGCCTGGCAGAGCATCGAGAGCTGAGGCTGGAGGGATGTTCGCCTCAGTCTCCAGGATTCTCACACAACTCGTTTGCAGTTTTTTAAAGATTATATTATCAATATAACTATTTAAATTACTTTACAACTAAATCAATGGTATAGGCCTGTAATTAATCCTTAAAACCACTACTGACTAATGACTGACAATGAATAAAAAAGTGCAACAAATTCTCCATTTGCAAGATTTGCTGCTTTTATCGGTTTTATATTTTACTTTATAGTCTTTAGACAGTACATTTAATTTATTTTGAGTTTAGACTGTTGGTTAGACATTCAAAAGCAACGTGTACTCATTGCCAACAGCCGTGGGAACAAGTAAACGGCATGGCTCACTCCACCAATCTAGTATTGCACTTGTAAGTTGGTAGACTCACAAGTTTTTAAATTTTCAATTTAAGCAGTAAAGACTTTGTCACTTGTACGGGACAAGCTCCATAACGCAACTCAGTAGTGTTTTACAAAACTGAATAGTACTGAATAATAATAATTTAGGTTGAATAAATTATTTGGAATAAATAATTCATATAATCTTCATACTACAACCTGTAAGATATAGTAAAATTTGTTTTGGCCGGCACCTGTGTAAGACTAGTTTCATTACTGAGCATACAATTATATGTTCTGTTGCTTTCCTCAAATGTGCTTTGGTACTTAAAAGGTTGGAAATCTGGAAAGCCGGCTCAACTTGGAGCTCAGCTGTGTCGGAAAATGTTAAAATTTGTGTTGGAGACCAGAGAGTTTAAAATTAGCATCGAGGTGTTGACCAAAGTTTGGCTCTGAGGCCGGTGAGAGTGCAAAGAGCAGAATACTGGGGATGGTGTTAATGCAAAAGTCAAGATCATAAACTGAGGAAATTGTTTGCAAAGCTAACAATGTTAGCTACTGTGACCGCCACCAGGTGCTGGATGTAACGAGGATCCAAGCAGCAACCAGGAGGTGAACACTGGAGTTTCAGGGTTTGGAGCCGGGCCTAGCGGAGGAGAGGGCAGGCTCTGACTGAGGACTGAGACCAGCTGGGAAAAAGAAAACAGACTTTCTCGTAACATGAGAGTTTGTCTGGAAAAGACCGGGCTTCCCTGCCCAGGGAACAATGACTTCACAGACTCCTAAAACATGAAAATATAAAACAAAAATATTGATATTCTTCAAGCGAGTTGTCACACGGCCACGACAAAAGATGGAGATGCTGACAACCAAGCCAATGAACAAATTATCCATCACTTTAAAGACAACACTAGAGGAAACTGTATATACGGTTTGACTGTAAATTGCATTTGCAGCTGTCATGAGAGTTTATAAAAAAGTGTTGAGCTGATGATATTAAATATACAATTGACTTCCTGGGCCCATTTTTCCAGTGAGGCCCAGTGAGTATTTATGAACTATAAATTAGACTTTCAACAGAATGAAGTAGTGCAGCGTGAGGAGCAGGTTAACCCTCTTGGGCTATGGCTCCAGGCTTTAAGGCGGTGCCATAGACTGTAGCTTGAGGATTTATAGGTTTTAAACATTATGGGCTTTCGAGAAATTGCAAGGGACATGTTCTACTATTCTCTCTCCCCCCCCCCCCCCCCCCCCCCCCCCGTTTTACCTGTCATTACTGACATTTTATAGACAACATTTGTAATTGAGAATATAATTGACAGTTGTAGCCACCTAGTTCAACCAGGTTTAGCACCAAACATGGAGATATAGATGCACCACATGTTCAAACATACTGGCACGGAGAGTGAAGGATTTATTCCCTTTAAAGATGAAAATATTAGTCGACTTTTAGAGATTTGGTCATCTAAATCCATTTTCGTCCCATTAGAAAAGAAGGTAATACAATCCCCCTACACAACATGTTGGTATTGAATAATTGTTTTTGCAGAACTTGAGCTGGAATCAGATTAGACCCCGTCAAGGAAGTTAGACTGAACCCTATTATGTTAGGCTGCCTTGGTGGTGAGGGATGGAGGGTGGTGGCGGTGGTAAGGCACAACCTTCAGCTGCGGGTGTTGAGTCATAGCACGTGTGACTCACTGATGGGGGTTTGGAGGGGGTGACAAGGTTAATGAGGCTTGCTGAGGAGCACTCGCTGGTTGGATGGCTGGTTGCTCCTGATAGGGCCCACAGGGGCCTACAGCGCCCCACGGCCCATTAACTTGCGGAGACAAGCCGAGCCAACACACAGGATGGAGGTCTGCACTGGGCCGGCTCCCAACACTAACACTCGTGGTAACACCAGCGCAGGCCAAAGAACTCTCAAACTATACAAGCTATACAAAGGAGCAGCGATATGGAATATATCTGGAGTAAAATCACAACCTTTAAAGTCAATAGCACACATCACATGGGATCCAGGTCAACACTGGTCGCGTGCCCATTACAACGGACCATGTACAGAAATAGAAGTCAGTAGTCAAGCTGGACATCTAAAGTACACATAAGAAAAGCAGGAATGTTGCATTGAATCATTATTTAATGTATGTATTTGCCTCCAGCCTGCATAATATAAGGCTATCTACAGACACTGTTTTCTTCAAAGCTCGCAGTAAAAACATTACAAACATTCACAGGGCAGTGAGGGCCAGTCTGAGGTCTTTAAAAATAACGAGTCTATACAAACTAAGGCTTGCCAAAAATATACTGGCAGAAATGTGCCCCTTTAGATACTGAGGTCAAATACAAAAAATAGCGATATAAAAGTTAATAAACATAGGTACCATGTGTCACAGAGAAAGCTCTTCACACCATTCTTGGTTCGCTCTGAGCAGGAAAACCAAGGTAACAAAGTCATTCCTTCTTTAAGCAATTTCTGCTGCGGTTACATGACCTAGTGCATACAATACTGTGTTTACATTAAGTTTCTCTCACTCTGCCAAAGAGTGTCTGCTTGCAATTCTTGAGGTTCCTGAGCTGTTTGGTGAAAATCTCGAGAACGCGGGGAGACATGACGAAGAGGCCCCGGCTGTTGATTTTAAGTAGCTGGATCAGAGACGGCACCTTAACCCAAGCATGGGGAAGGCAAACCTCATACACACAGCGTGGAAAACCACATACATCATTTTAGTCTCTAACAAATAAGATTAATGGAAGCTGTGCTGGGGCGTGCACATTTCTGTGGTGTCCAACGCACAGCAGCCAAACCAGGCCGACCGCAGCGCTAGACCTCTGGGACGGGCATGGTGAGCCTCTGTGAGTGACTGGTCTCGTCTGTCACTCAGCAATGAGGTATCATCAACAGACCCGGCAGGACGCGCAGCATCAACTGGTATTACTATTAATGTATCCTAAGTATAAATGGAATCTGCAAAGGGATATGTGGATTTAGTATTATAGTATTTAGACTATAAACATCAACTCGAAATATGAATGGAATGTGCAGAGTGAAGAAGAAAATGTGTTTTGATAGCTGATTTGAAGGCCAGCTAGAAGGAAGTATATAAACCTCCCTCTAAAAATAAAAATCATACTCATTGCCCGATGGAAGAACGTACAACAACGTACGTGAGATTTGTGGTATGTGAATCATTCTGAGTAAAAGCTTTATAAAACCCTACTGAGAAAAACTAACAATGGGTTCTGCTTCAGACCAAAAAAAAATGCGGATAGAAAGCCAGCTAACGTGGTCTGATAAGGACTAACAAAATCTCGACTGTGACTGCATTGTCAGATAGAGAGCCGGCCACCAACTGTAGCTTGTACGGTGTAATAACAACCCCCTGCCCAGCTTGCCGCTATTCTCATATCATGGCAGCAGCGTTTGATATTTAATGTCTTAGCACTGATAAAGACGGGAGCTGAGGCCTGGAATGGGAGCTGTGGGGGTGTTGTGCAGATGCCTGTACAGATATTGTTCACGGGCCTGTCATCACAAACAACCAAGACTTTACTTGTGTGTGGAAGCATTGAAAGATAAAGATAACTAAACTTTTTCTTGCTTCGAGAGATATCTACATGACCGAAGTTCCACAGAAAGAGACCGAGATAAGATCCTTCTTTGTCTTCTGATGCTGTCACCGTCTGTTTTATCAGCTTTCTGGGCTTTTTATCTGCCTGCAATCCTCGATCTCTCTTTGTGCTCGGCACCATAACATCCAGGTGAGGCGGTGCCCTGTGATGTTTGCATCTAAAAGCAACAGATAGATGCTTTAAAAAGGAGTGGATCAGATGTATTGATGTCACCCGAACAAAACTACAGGGGGAATTCCACGCTCGTAAAAGTTAATAACAAACAACCTTCTTTCTGAGAAACATCTGAGAGAAGAAGAGAAAAAGAGAGGAAATGGGCTTCAATCTCACCAGCATGGTAAGCCACCGACCCTCGGCTCCATCCCGGGTGTCTGTTCCTGGGGTAGTCCTGCACAAACACAAACAGTTACACGGGTCAGAAATACATGCTTTCACAGTTATGAATATGATTGATTTCAACTGTGCAGGTTTTGTTTGGTCAGAATATATACCAGATTATTTCACTGACCACCAAGTCAAGTCAATCTTTATTTATATAGCTTAATATCACAAATTTGCCTGAAGAGGCTTTACAATCAGTTCAAAAGTGACCCCTCTATCTTTAGACCCTCATTATGCAGTTGTATGCCCACGCCAGCCAAATCAAGTTGCAGTTTACATCCATATCTGTGTAAAACGTCATTACTTAATAATCTTTCTATTAGACATTTGTGCAAAATTGTTATACTTAGGACACCAATACTTAAGCTACAGACAAAAATGTGTGAGGTCACAGTGACTGAAAATATAATCAGTGCATCCCTGAGTCCAGGCAGACACTTGAGGGAATTTCTTGAATTTAACACAAGGAGTTCCTGAGCTATCACGTTTACGAGAATGAGATGCTCATTCGAACAGACGGAGGGACACGCAACCTGAAAACACAACACCTCTGGTGAGGCCAGCGCGGAGGCATGAAAAAACTTTAACAGGGAGAGGAGGAACTATTCAAAATGACACACAGCTCTTTAAATGAGTCCATTTACAAAGAGGTTCCAGTGGTTTACATTTACTCAAGTACTACTTTAGCACCATTTAAAAGGTACTTGTACTTAAGCACCATTTGAAGGTACTTGTACTTAAGCACCATTTGAAGGTACTTGTACTTAAGTACCATTTGAAGGTACTTGTACTTAAGTACAATTTGAAGGTACTGGTTGCTCAGAGCTACGTCACATGTTGATAACCTCCTTATATAAACATATGAGCTGAGGATCGGGACTCACGACTGGCGATGTCAGGCTACTCTCAATCAACACTAACTTGATAAGTAGCACGTTTAATGTGTTAGTAATAATAATAATACATTTTATTTGTATAGTGCTTTAAACGGTATTCACGCTAATTTAAATGGTAAAGACAAGCAACGGAAGCAACAATAAAATAAACAAGAGAGATGGCAATAGTGAGAAACTAAATAAAATCATAATGAACTAGCATCCCAGGTTAAAAGCAGATTTAAATAAGTGCCGTTTTGAAAGTGGCGAGTGATGGAGAACGTCCGAGGTGCTGAGGGAGAGTTAGAGGGAGGGGGCAGCAGTGGAGAAGGCCCTGTCCCCGAGGTGTTTTGACCAATGCTGTTATAATTAATGTTACGAAACATGTTCTTAAAAGTGAGGATTCCTTTCCCCCTCTATTTTAGATGTTGGTCAGTAGCCATCTTTCCATACAAATGCTATTTCCATCCACTACCATTATGTTGTTATTAGGAGTTGGTTAATCAAGATTAACAGTAGGTGGCACCAACTCTGGAAAAACCTTATACCATTGCAGAATAAGACGGTGCAACAAGATGACGTAAGTAGAAACTAGCACTCTGTGAAAAACAATGTAGAAAACTGGATGGAAATATGACAATTCTGTTTTGAAAGTATTAATGTGAGGAAGGTTACATCAGATCTGTGTGGAGCGATGTGGGGACTGTTTTGATCTGTCGCTATTTTTCATTTCAAGCTTCAATGGCGTTTGATGTACGTCATCATTAATTAGCTAAATCTGTTTCCATCTCAAAATGTCCATTCCAAATGCATTGCAATTTGCTTTTATCCATACACAAATGTTTCACCTCAGCCAGGCATACAAACTTTGCCATATTTCAATCTTTTTGGACGTTTCCACAAAAACAGGTGGTGGGAGACACACCTAGTGTTTAATGATGTGTTTGTCACTCTCTCTCCATCTGTCCGTCTGTCTTTCTGCATCTACAATATGTATGCATTTCTCCAGGTTTCACCGTGCCAAAAAAAATAACTGGTGGGCCAACCTTCGGATAAGATCATAGTATGACTCAGAGGTAATTACCTGAGATTTTTATCTGTCGTCTGGGCTGCACCTACATAACTGTAGAAACACATTACTGAACAAGAAAGGAGGGGGCATGACATTATGCTTTCTTTCACCTCTCGGTGGGCTACATCTTCTCAATGCTTTCTTGTTCACATTCTCTCTCAGATGAACTCTCCCGACTGCATTTATTTTTAGCTAGTAATAACAGGCAAAAAAAAGGCAACGTTTCATATTCATCTCGGCTCAAGAATTCAAAATATGACCAGGATGATGTCCAAAAAACAAAAAAGTCAGCCTGGGAAAAATGCTATAATCCAAATAAAAGAACATCCTCTGATGATTTAAGAGGCAATACATTACTGAAAAAAAAACGAAATATGCCCATTGAAATTGTTACTATTCACATCTGTGTGCAAAAATTAGTAATATGAACACTGCAGACAGACAGCTTGGTCGAGCCAGGCAGACAAGAGAGCAGCAATTGAGGACAGGACATCGGGGAAACATCAACGATCCTGTCTGACAACCCCATTGGGTCTTGAGGAACAGGAAATGGAGATGGATGCAGAGAGCGAGAAGAACAGAGTGAGACATCAGCAGAGAAAGACAGAGAGACATGGAGGAATGCAGCTACTCCTCCAAGCCTGAAACCCCTTGATCCGCCAAGTCTGCTCCTCTTCCCCCTCGTCTCAACCACAAGCCTGAGGATTCCTCTGGCTGACTGACATGGCGATTTTGTTCTCTGATTGATGATCCACAGACTCTGATCAGGGCCCTCTTTTCAGAAAGCAGTTTTAGTGAAATCTCTTTAGTTAGTTAACCCTGAGATGAGGGAAACTCTGGGTTTTCAGTTCCAGAAAGAGAGCTAACTTAAGCTACCATGGTAGCTGACTCTGAGAACCTTTTCTTTAACAAATCATGTTTCTCTCTGTCTCCTCCCTCTTACAGAGCCATACATGCTATTTTATTACCTTGTTCATTCAGTCCGTATCAAAGCATTAATTAGCGGCGGTTTACTGTATATCAGAGACTAAATCCTGGTTGGATATTAGTTTGTTACACAGGAACATTTGTTGTCATATCAGAGCATCATAAATCATGGCTTTTTTTCCTTCACCACGCAGAAGTTGAACTCAGAGTAAACAAACTCTGATCAGCTGTTCTAGAAACAAAACACTTTCCCATATCAGGTTTAGTTAACTCAGAGTTCAGGGTTATGCTCAAAGTTTTATAAACCTGCTTTCTGAAGCAGGGCCCAGATTAGTGATTTTGAGGAACACTGAAAAACTGAAGCAGCCCTTAAATCTTCAGCATTTTTTATTTATGAAGAGCGGTGGTGGGTAGTGGTGGGAGGGCAAGTGAGGGTGAGTGGAGGGCCACACTGCAACTCTTAATTTAGTTATTTAGTCCTCATCGAAATAACCTTTTCTCTTGAAATGTTAAATGTGAAAACAAAACATTCGAAAATACAAACTAGTATCTTAGCTAAGAGAACAAAAAGTAATTATGTTGGAACCAAATAACAGTCTGATTGTAATAGAGCGACTTTCCTTTATTTTAATGTCTTCAACTTGGAGCATTTTCAACCAACTCGTGAACATGTTGCATGTTGGCTAAATTACTTAGCTAGCTACAAATAAATCACAAATGTGCTCATGACTGTTGACATCTTACCTCTAAAATCAAGAATCCATTGTTTGTACAAATTAATTACCACAATGTTTAAGTCATAGATCTGGCATCGGCGTCACTGTCAACAGCATATGAGCAACAGCTCGAAAGGTGTAGCAATAGTAACGAAGGCGGACAGGGAACAATCAACTGGCAACAAACTAAACATTTTTTTCTTAAAATTAATTTTACAAACTGCAGCTGTTACATTGTAATTCAACAGTAGAAGAGAAACACCATCCAAAACATCACCGTGATATCTTTTATTCTTTTCTGTTTTTTTAACCAAATAGTTAGCATTCATTGTGGTACATAGGGGCAGAATATTTTTATACACGATGTCTTAATACCTGAAAAACTATTTGATGGTGTAAAAATAAGATTTCTATCTTCAGACTCTTCTCAGTGTGAATAATATTTTTCCCCCGCCATAGATTCTGTAAAGCACAGATCATATTGTTTTGTGGGATTTGGAAAGGCTTTCGCTCTGATAAAAGAAACATTCCAACCTATTGGGGTTTGGAAATTACAACAGTTAATGCTGTGATTTCTGTTTTTCAATCAGTGGTGGCGCCACTAAATTACACCTACACTCCTTCTCTATCAACATATGATGGAATGCGTTATAGAGAGGGAGCACCATGTTCACCATCTGGTCCACTATCGTGTACTGTAAAACTCTCGAAACATGGTCGCTACCCCCCGTTGGCCTGCAGAAGCCATCATTGACATGCAAGCTGCTTCTAAGAACAACAAATACTGGCGTCGAGTCGGTATGGCGGAGCTAAGCCCTGCAGTATCAGATCCGCAGCTGCTACACCGGTGTCAACAGAGGAGCCTGCATTTCCACACGGTGGCAGAGTAAACAAGTCTGTAAGAGTAAGAGCGGAAAGGTGCGGGCCGAGTGGAGAACCGTGTGGAAGCAGATACCTATCATCTACAGCAGCTATCACACTGGCATATCACAGAGCAACCTAAAAATATGAAGTGCCACAGATGTGAGTGAGTGCGTGTGTGTGTGTGTGCGTGTGTGTTGAAGGTAGAGTTGGTAAGGAGGGAAATTAGTGTGTCTCTGTTTTTACGTGCCCACACAACCTCGGCTGTAGG
The DNA here is from genome assembly GCA_023566465.1 of Cottus gobio. Classification (NCBI taxonomy): domain Eukaryota; kingdom Metazoa; phylum Chordata; class Actinopteri; order Perciformes; family Cottidae; genus Cottus; species Cottus gobio. The sequence goes on along the minus strand of CM042215.1, from coordinate 10,418,876 downwards.
GGTTGGGCAGAAACTGTGTAGGAACTAATGCAGGTCTGTTTGTATAACCTTGTGTCATCAGGCTAAATCCTTCAGCTCCTCACACGATGACAGAAAGAGTCTGAGTGAAGACAACGACAGACTGTATGTGTTTCGGCATGTTCATCACTTTTTATGGATGCAAGTGCATATGGAAGTGTTTTCTTATTTCAAACGCGTAAAACTGATAAATTGCGTTGTGGTATTGAATGAATGAAAGAAAAGGAGATGCAATGGAGCTCTGTAAAGACTGATCAGAAGAGTTGATCAGATGACACAAAACCTGCAACATATATGGGGCAACATTTTATGGAACTACGGGACCAAAACACACTGGAACTACAAATAATTTTCATCGTCATCATATGAAATGTCAGAAAATAATAAAAGTTGCTATTGTGTTTTTTTCCCCCATTGTCTTGAAAAATCTTGCTTTATCTGACCAAAAGTCCAAAGATGCCTAGTCTAATTCCATGTATGCTAAAGATAATTAGAGAGGCTGGGAACCGCAAATGTTTAGCAAAAAAAGACTCAAAACATAATCATTTGATACTGAAAGTAGTTTGGGATAATTTTCTGTTTATTGATTAATTCTTGTTGATTGACTAATTCTTTAAAAAGAATTACACCTTTCACATTATTCTTGTGCTGGTTGCTGTTGTGTGTTTTGCAGCTTCAAGATCAGACATTGGCACAGTGACCAGTCTTTGGTTTTATCCTAAATTGACCCTGTTAGAATATACAAGTTCACAGGAGTAGCACTGAAAACCTGTTAATAGGACGGCTGTATCACAGGAGGAAGAGGAGAAGAGCTGTTCACACACACACACACACACACACACACACACACAATCTTTTTTTGTAGGATTGTTTGTTTTTCAGGACATGAGGGTTTTCCAGCTTTTTCTCCTGTGTTTTACATGTTCTGAATAGTTTCCCTTGTTTTGTTTTATTCACCTTCCGAATTTCCACCTTACCCCCCACACTCCTGTACCATCTACACTCCTTCCACGCCATAACTAAGCCTAGATCTCTCTTTGTCCCACAGCCTAGCAACCGCTTGTGTACCGGATGAAAAACAAGGGCGCTACCGAGCATCTATGCATGCTATACATCCACGGATGCCCTTATCTTCAGAGGAATGAGAGAAGACGGAGGTCATGCCAGGTCTAGGACTTGCAGTGGGGTCGAAACAGATCTTAGATTACTAACACACTAAACAACACATTTACCTGACATACAAAACATTCACAGTTATCACATAGCACAAATTCCTCTGACTTCCCTGTTGGACAGGAAACTGTCAACAGTGGCTTGGGGAATTCAAAAATGTACTTCCACCTTTTTTGAAACAGCCTATTTGATTTTAACGTCTCAAATCTCAAAATTCCCTTTTTTTCCTATTGGATCTTTGTACAAAGTGTAGAGAAATGGGACAATGTTTGGGCATGCAATTTAAACCAACGCTAAGTTCCAAATCACACATTCTTTATTTTTACTTTTATACCTAGTGCAGCTGCCCAGACAAAGTACGTACTGTTGCATGCAATATTCCTGTATTTGGGACTTACTACTTCGTCAACACATTGCATCTTGACTTCGACCCTTCTGTTCATAAATCTGCAGCATAAAGGATTATGGGTCATAATACTGCAACATGCAACCAGATGCAGTCGGACATCCAGGTATTTTTGGCCTAATGCATTTGACATACTATGGGTTAGGACATCCATCCATCCATTATCTGAACCGCTTATCCTCTTTAGGGTCGCGGGGCGCTGGAGCCGATCCCAGCTGTCATTGGGCGAAGGCAGGGTACACCCTGGACAAGTCGCCAGTCTATCCAGGACTCACATATAGACAGACAACCATTCACACTCACATTCACACCTATGGGCAATTTAGAGTCCAATTAACCTAACATGCATGTCTTTGGACTGTGGGAGGAAGCCGGAGAACCCGGAGAGAACCCACGCTGACACGGGGAGAACATGCAAACTCCACACAGAAGGCCCGCCCAGACCGGGATTGGAACCCCGGCCCCTTTTGCTGTGAGGCGACAGTGCTAGCCACTACGCCACCGTGCAGCTATGGGTTAGGACATGATACATTGTTTTTTTCTGGCATTCTATTAGTATGGTAGTGTGGGTAGCATGCCTGCACAGTGAAGGTCTAAAGGGATGCTAGTGACTCTGTGAGGCTGTAGTTAGGCACAGTGTTGGTTTGAGACTTGAGGTGCCAATACACAAAGTAGATGCTGAGAAATTTCCCTTGATAATTGAAAACGTTGTACTGCTGCTGTTGCTGGATGTAAAATATGGGATAACCTGAGCAAGCTTCGGCATCTGACAACCATGAACATGCCCAATTTCACGTCAATCCATCCAATATTTGTTACGATAGTGAAGTGGTGAACCAAATTAGCAACATTGTCCTCCCAGGAGCTATGTTGCAATTTAGGGTCAAACCTGTTACCTTTCTTGTGAGGTGAGCAGCTACTGTGGATGTCTAGATGGGAACAGAGTGAGTTTGCAAAGGGGGGAAATATATGTAAAGTGAAGAAAATTGACTACAAAGTTGAGCCTGAAGAGAACCCCAACAAACAGAAAGAGTGAGACAGACAGGCACTCTGTGGGGCAATAATGAGCGGATTTGTGTTTGTATTTATGCCGTCGTACCATGGGATACTACGTGAAAAGACCAGCATGTAAACTTGCGACTGCTGTTGTCATTCGCGAAGCCCTTCACTTTGCTGCTTTATCACCGCTCTTGGACTTAAGCTGAATGTCTTTATAATAAAACCCAGATGCAGAGAGAAAAGAAGCTGAGCAAAAAGAAAGGAGAGAGGAACTCTGAGGAGGTAATGGAACTGGAGTTATCACCACTCAACTTCTTTCTTGCCCATGGGAGCATTGTGTGTGTGTTTAACTGAGAGCATGTGTGTACACATGTACTCTTTTTCTTTTAGGTCAAACAAAGGATATTCTGGCATTGTGTTCTCTTAATTCACAAAACAAAACGGACAGATAAAAAGTGCAATGTGATTAAATATTTTGAAAGTCAAACTGAATTATAAATTAATTTATGAAAAATGCAATTACCAAAGATGAGACGCTCAAGTTTTCCTGCAGAAGCGGCACTTGGTTGCCATTACCAATGTTGGTACTGTGATTTGAATAGTGCAATATCTGTGTGGCAATATCTGTGTTGGATGGGGGGGAAACTTCAACAGCCACATGGATGGTCAATCTTTCTTGTTCCATCTGTGATTTGAGCACTCCATTAGTTACTGTGTCATGATTTGAATAACAGAGTAACGCACAGTGTGCTGATGTTACCTGTTGCTGGTAGTTTTTGTTAATTTGATGTTTGTTAAAACTATACTTCCTGTTCTATTTGCATTTTTATAATAGGTAATATTCATATACCTGGTTCAAAATGATTGATTATTAATTTTGATGGTTACGCAAAGGTTAATAGTGGAACTTTGTTTTTAAAATGTATACACACAAAGGAGATTAGCTGATAACACATTACTTACTTTACTTTATTAACAGTATAATTAATAGAGTGATATTTATACAAAAATAAAACCAAACCATTATATTTAAAATCATACATTCAGCACCCACATATAGCCCGAATGGCGTGGTTCCTTTGTTCCATAACCACATTTTTCTGCTACTGCAATGCATCTACTATAACATTGGCAGTTGAATCGGGCTCTCTAGATCGAATCATTGAATAGTTGAGAATTTGGGATCACCCCAACATGGCATATTAAATCCCAAATATGGTTTCTCTTTGTCTGTTTAAATTGCTTGCCAAAAGGACCCGAGGCTCTCATTCTCTGCCATTGTTCTGCCGACTGTGTTCTTGGCGCAAAAGCAACATTCATTCTTTGCCACATGGATAACTGCAATCAGATGCAAAGAAAAGGGCAAATTGCACTCAGCTGCAAAACATTTTGGTTGTGTTGGCGCTGTAATATCATTAGCGCAATATCGTTTGTGAAGTTTGAGACCGGGCCGTTAGCAGGTGTAAGTCATGGTGCTATCAATGGCTGCAATCTATTCTTTGTGAATTTGCCCGAGAGTGTGAAGGAGGTTGTTTAAATAACATGAACTAAAGTAAAGTCTGGTGGGAATCTTAGTAAGCTAGGCTAACTAGCATCAACTTAGTTATCCTTACTTGCTAGCTTCTTTTCGTGCAAATATAACCACAACAGAATTACGGTTCTCCTAGATGTTTAATGTTGTAATCGCTAAAGATCCATAATACATGTTATGCAAGTTAGTTGAAAATGGGTATGTTTTGTATCAACATTCACAGGATGTACAAAAGGATGTGATCCTGTCAGTAGTGCACCACAGGTATTGGCAGTGTGTCTTCTAGCAACAAGTGAAATGCCCACCCAGAAGCTAAGAAGCTTTTTCCACAAATATGTCCAAAACAGTTTTATCCTCTTTAAAAAAAAATGCACAGTAGCTCAATCATTAGGGTTTATTTTTCCTAAGGCAAAAAGTCTGACTTTAAAGGGTGAAATATTTGCCAGGTGGCAAAGCAAGCAACATATCTATGAAGATGGCAATACTACAGGCAATACTGATTTATTGTTGTGTTTTTTTGTTTGTTTCAATGTTGAGTGATAGACATAAATGACTTTGAAGAGCCAACAACACTCAGATTTACTCATTTTCCAAAATGACATGTCTTGGATGGAAACCTGTAGATAGAGTGCACACATGCAGGAGGTGTACAGTCAGTATATTTCCCAGCCGCCACTTAGACGTATGCATCTATAGCTTGCTTTGTCTTAAAGCCATTCAGACGACATCCCTCTCTTCTAGTTTTAGATAAATTGCCTGTGAGACCTTGAGAGATGTGATACAAGTTTCATCTGTTATTTTTGTTATTAAAAGGAGCAGAGCTTTGACCCTGGGAGAGACAGTGCTGGCAGCTCTCCACAGGCCTTGGCTTTGGCAGTCACTAATATTTCACATTCATAACACTTTCGAGGCTAAACTTTCAGGGAGTAAAAAACTCACAAATCATGACCCCATACTGTCAAAGAACTGGTTCCTGAGTCAGAAGAAGAATATTAGGTAAAATGTAATGCAAATAGGTTTCATGAGAGAATCTATCAATCAAAAAGCAGACGTTTATACAAGTTTAATCCTACCCTTTATGAGCTTAGTCAAAAGGATTCAAAGCAGCCCTGCAAGATCCACAACTATTACTGCTTGTACTTTACATCCTTGCAGCTGTGTATTGAGCTGTCATGATACATCAGTCTTCGTTGTATTCACTCTCTGCATCTTTTAAAAGGAAAAAGTCACCCCTAAAATGACCATTTGTAAATGGATAACTTACCCTCAGGTTATCTTGAAATATTAAAGAAAATGTTTTGTTTTTTTGCATGCATCAATGGCAAACAATGAATCCAAAAGCAGAGAAAAGGCGTGATGCATTTAAGTAAATTGAGCAGCAAAACTATATCAAAACAACCGTTTACAAACTCTCACAAACCTTGTGCAGCACAATTAGGTCTCATTTATCCATTTGAATGCTCACTGCTATTTAAACACTTGCATAACAGTACTCGCATAGACAGGGGCACCTGCGCAAGCGTGAGACCATCAGCTTATTTGGAAGTCTGTTAAATAGTAAGCTTTTAGCAAAGATACATTGAGACTTTGACTAAACTGTATACGTTTTGTAAACATTTGTAAACGCAGCACCTATTTACTTTAGTTCATTAAGACTTTAATGTGCATCAGTCTCACTCAGTTCCAAAATATCTACAGGTTTGTCTGTTCAATTTTTCAAAGCTGTTCTACATGGTAATAGTCACTTGCAGAGTTGCAGTGCTAATGCTGAAATGGGAACCGCATGTGCATTCTTTGGAAAAAGAAATAAGGGCTCAAATTGAGAGGTGTCTCTAATTGTATTTTCCTCTTGGAGGTGTTTAATCTACCCAACAGTAGGCCATTATTTTGAAAACAAATGCTGAATAATGGGAAAGAAAACAAAGCTTTTGACAGTACCACTATGTTTATTACAAGTAGACTCTAAAAATTGTTTTACTGGCTGAGCCTCCATACACTGAGATTTACATTTATGTGGGGGCTCCCATATTTAAAATTGTATTTAAAAAGACAAGAGCACTGCTTTTCCTCCATTAGGACAAGTTTAACACATTCCCAAGATAATGCCTAAAGAACATTTTTTACCCGCCTTATTCCCAATTCAGGTTTTTGTCAAAGTTTTCCATCATCCGCATGTTGTGAAGTACGACTTGTTGAGGTATGGGGAACAGAAGGAAAGAATGGAAGAGTCTGCGAATGGGCAGCGTATTCCTGCAGTTCACATCCCTTGAGTTCACTGAGCTACACAGCCTCGTATATAATAGTGTGGTAAAATGGGGGAAAGGGCCAAAAGCAACAAAAATAACTTGCTTGTCTGTTGAGTGTGTTTGAGTGTGTGTGGTTGTCAAAAGTTGTTTTTTTTCTTAGAAAGCTCACCCTTCTTGCCAGGCCCAGGGCAATGTAGCACTTCTCCCCAGCATCAACAATCTCCACTTCATAGTAGTGGCAGCGGGTGGTGAGTGGCTGGCGGGCCTGAGCCAAACCCACGTCCATGATGCTTTTTCCTTTGCCAACATACTCCAGGAGCTAGAGAGGAGGGGTACAAACAGAGGGGGACAGACAGAAGGGGTTAATATGTTTAGAAATAAAACAAACAAAAAGGGTCTAATTAAACACAAACACACTAAAATACAGAATCCCACCTGATGTATTGACCAACGTTAAGGCTCATTCGCCCCTCGACAGATAATGAGCACTATCCAAAGTAATGATATGCTTTTGGTAATGGTCGAGCTTTTATAGTTTGCATACCTTTAACAGCGTTATTATCACCTGAAACCACCTACCCTCACACTTACTTAGTCCAACGTCGAGATTGAAAATGCTGGGTCTGACAATTTGTATAACTTCCCAAAACAAATCCAAGAAGCACACCCAGCTTAAGCTGTCCCAGCATGAGCCACCTGGTGGCATGGCTGTAGGGAGGCAACGTGTATCGGTCCAGGCTGAAATATCTCCAAAACTATGGGATGTATTTCTATTAACCCGTAGAGACATTCATGGTCCTTTAATCATGAAGGATCTTGTGGATCCTCTGACCTGATGTTACCATGGTATCAGTCCAATCGATCAATATTTAATAACATGTTTGGCAAATTGGCCCTATTGAAAGGCTAGGGAATTGGCTACAAGCGATTCCTGTTTCCATGGATGTACAGACCGTCAACTATCACGGGATTACTTTGATACAGAAGAAACCTTTAAAAAGTGATTACTCCAAGACAAGTTCTGGAGTATATATATTTCTATGATTATATAAAAAAAAAAATTTGATATCACCAGGAAGTGTGAGTCTAACAAGCGCCAATTTAACTACGTACACACACGCATCCACTCATTCATTTACTCACACAAACACAACCTCACAAACACTTGACCTCCATCCCGTATTTCAGCCTCGTCGGTCAAATTCGGCGGCCGCTCAAGAGAGGACATATTTTTGTGGGCCGCTATAGAGCTGCTATGTGTATGTGTTGCTGTGTAAAATGTGTGTATCCTTTCTGTGTTCGGATTAGTTTAGTTATGGCTCACAAAAGTACAATTTGAAGCTAATTGGACAACCCATAATGTGTCTCGCCCCTCTCTTTGACGAGAGGGTTTTTATTCTGTCTTTAAAGGGTCATTCAAAACAGCTAAAAATACTATCACCTCAAACGTCATGGTCTGATACGTCGTACAAAATAATTAGTTTCCATCATATCTTAGCCTAAAGTTTCTTCGTAAACCCAGTTATTTAATGTTCCTGACCTTTATTGACTTTATTTGGGTAGTCAGGCGACCAGGCCCAAAGGGCAGTAGTTATGCAAGTGAGAAAGTTGAGATAGAGAACAAAAGATTGACGACATAGCAGATCAAGCTTGGGCAGGATCCTCGGCCCAATGTTGTTCCAGATGCAAGAGACTTAACCACGCAACTAGCTTATGCAACTGTGTCCTAAGTGATTGGGCACCATGACAGATTGACACTTCCAAACCCAGTCAAACCCTCACTGCACCGCCCTCAGTGACTCTTCTACAAGTATCAACAGCCACTTGAGTTTGCATGTACAGTATACCACGATAATGCAATTGCTTTCAGGTCTATTTTGGTCTTAAGCATCTAAACAGGTGAAGATGGGTGGGTACAGGTGAGAAGGTGGGCAGCTAGGCAACCACAAAGCCTTTAGGCTGAGCAGTGTTTTCGTGCCATGCGAGTGCATGAAAGTGACTGTATGAGCATGTGCGTAATAAAGAATACGCCCCCAGTGTGAAAGGCTAGCATGACAGACATGGTGGGGGTGGACAACATTACTTGCGTATTAATCCTTTGTGTGTGCGTGTGTGCGTGTGTGTGTGTGGGTGTGTGTATGTTCGTGTGCGTGTTTTGCATACCAGCTACTTGAAGGACACACCTGGTGGAAACAGCTATTCAACATCTACATAAAACATTCAAGTGGCTCAATTAAGTTATTACCATTTTCCCTTTTTGTTATTTTCGCTGTTGCTTAGTGATACATCAAACTGGAAATAACTCAGAAAGGAAGCTGAGGCTAATGGGGACAATGAAAGCTGAGGCTAATGGGGACAATGAAATTGGTCCAATATCATCGTCAATATGCATCGTAAAAGTGCTTGATTTTTGCCAATGAGAGGCCCTGATTGTTATAAAATAACATTTTAGAAAGGACTCTACAAAGAAATACAATGTTTTTTTTCTTTACCTTTTGCTTGATCATGTCCATTTGTTATTAGTTTTACTAGATTCATGCAACTTTAAAAATATAGGCAAAAAAATATATCTGGTGAACATTTCCATATTTTAGGAAAGAAAATTGCATTTTGCCGATTGTTTTTTTCCCAATATCGTGTAATTGTGTCAATAATCTTGTAATGCATCCATGCTCCCATTCACACATGACCCCATGCAGGAGAGGTTCCTGAACATCTCAGGGAAAGACTGCATGCGTGAAAGGGACTATTTTTATAAACTTAACTCAAAATCTAAACCATAAAGTACAGGCAGACAGTTTGGGGTGATCACACCTTGAAGAACAGTAAAAGGCCGAGGTGGCTTTACTTGCTAAACCAAAACCTTTGTCTACAGTTATTTAATTCAATCAGCTACCAGTTGTCTGGCTACATTAAGCTCCAGAAATGCTGCTGTTAAAAGTAGCTAGTCATGGTCAAACGTTGCGTAATAGTGATAAGTGTTACCTGCAGAGGTATACGTTTCTAAAACATGACTATTCTGTGGAGCTAACATTAGCAGAGTTCGTTAGCACATCATTAACTAACAGTAGTACTTCTATACTGCACTAGCTACTGAAGGTATGCTGAAATGTACACACATGCTGCTTGTGCTTCTAATAATTGAAAATGTGGTTCACTTTTAAACTCTTAGCTTTTTAACCTGTTCTTGCTGCTGGATCAGTTTGACATCTGGATTTATCTATCAGACACATATTGTAGATACAGTTCATCTTTTTCTCTCTTAAAAAGTGTTTTTTCTTATTTCCAAAATGAGATAATATTTATTCAGGGAGTGCATTAATGACAGTGTGGGCTCCATGGTAGCTCTGACAGCTTGATGGAGTAGCAGCGTTAGCCTCCACCTATATTATTACAGACTGCCCTTTCATGTGTACCCTTGAGTCTGCTGCACAACCATGCCTGGACATCAATAGTACTTTTGGGAGACGAAGAACAGAGTTTCGGTGCGATGAGCATTCAATCACACCTTTTTTTTGTTGCTTTTTTTGCTGTTAAGTAATGGAGAGACGAGAGGGCAGGAACAATAGAGACATAGCCTTGAGCAAAGTATCTCTCTCTCTCTCTCTCTCTCTCTCTAGGCCGTGTTTTGTTGAGCTGCTGCCTGGGAAACAGATGTAACACCCAGAGTGTGGTCCTGCCAATTTCCTGTCACATCTAATGGGGGAACTTAAAGAAAGGTGAAACTGAAATTAGGAGACCTCCTCTTTATTCTGCGGTAAAACACTTGTCAACCAAACTGTGAACTGATTAGACATCACGCAACAGCTGTCGAGTCCATAAAGCTCAGCTACTAACTGTTGTCTTTATTGCATTTAGATTTGTATTCTTTTCAGTACATTAAGCTTTTTCTTGGATTTGCATGAATCTAATTATTTTCACTTGTGGTCTTTGTATAAGTGCATGTTTTTCATCTTGTGGTCCTGCATATTTATTCTTCACTTTTTTCAAAATGCATTCTTAAATTTATGTGCTTACAAAACTGAAATAAGGAAATTAAAATGGGAATTATGTGGGCCAAACATGCCACTAAACTTTTGGAAAGTATATGAGCTGGCCTTATCCGGAGGCTGTGATTCTCTGCTCCAAGTCATCTCTCACTTGGGTTGGATGCCCTCCAGTAGCTAAATCCGTCTATCCGTCACTTTTTTGTGCAAAATACTACCAAGATGAATATCCGGACTTTCCACCATAATGTCACAGCTGGTTACAGCCACTCTGCCATTGCTGCTTCTTTAATGAGCTAGCATTGATGTTTGTACTGAATGCACCTACTCTTGCAGATTGCCAAAAACTGTCAAAATGACTCTAGCTAAACCATGTCATGACCTTGTTTACATTACCATGAAACACATTACATTAGCTTGTTCTTTTGAGCAATATATCACCTCAACAAAACCACTACAACTCACTACTGTTTATTTATTCAAAGTTCTGATATATTGAAACTGTGTAATTGCTCACGTGTTCAAACTCAACTCAAATACCTCGAATGCATTTCATTTTAATATGTGAAGAAACCTGGCTGTCATTTTAAAATTGTACATCCAAAACTTTAATTAACTTTCTTGATCAAGCGTGTAATGTCTCCGGTGCTTTGCTGTGGGACTGACCTTGTTTAACTGAGCTTCAAAGAGACATTTAGCAACAAAACAATATGCAGAAATCCAAACACAACCTGTAATTACACTTACTGACACAGTAAGTGAGGTGGAGTAAGGTGAACAAGTATTTATCGTTGAAGACAAGATGGTATTTGCTTTGATGCATGCAGCATGCCTTACGGCAACTTCCCCACCTCCACTAACACTGTGTTTAAAATTCTGCAAGACAGCAAGTGACTACTTTTATTTTGTGACAGTAATCAGGTATGACACACTGGCAATAACGTATGAATACTAGATAACAGCCACAAGATGTTTCACAAAACAACACCATAAAACAATAAACGAGTTGTTACTGTGCAGGTTAATGGCAATCAATTGTACCCTCTTGAGATTTACGAAATCTGTAAAAAACCAAGGACCAACATTGTTGACCTTCGCTGACACCTCATCACTCAATGGCCATGTGGCGCTTTTCCTCACCTTTGAATACACTTCATTTATTATCACCATTACACCATTATGTTGGGGAGGTGTTGCCCAAATTAAATTGTGGCTCAAACGCCAGCACGTCCTGTCTGCCACCGGTGCTGATTTATTTAGACAAAGTGGTAAAAAGCTACAGGTTTAAAGGAAGTTTGCCGCCTTCGGAAAGACATTTTAATCTTGGGGTAAGAGCTAAATAGCACCAGAGAAGGGATGCCATGAAAAGAGGGCAAGACATATAGATAAAGAATAATAAATGCACAGTAGCGTTTATATAATTTGTATAAAGTGCAGTATTCAAGTAGATGAGGAATGTGTTTTATATCAATCCAAGTAAATACTACGTCCAGTACCAACACCTTGCAAATACAACTTTTACCTGAGCCAAAGTTCAATATGCCAACAGCCTTTCAGAGGTTCAGAGTTACTAACATGAAGGCAAGGGTCAAATCTGCACTAACAAACTGAGTATTTACGACCTGGTGTACTATGGCAGTAGCTCACGATGTAGTCACAGGCCTCCAGTTACAGGCCTCCAGGAACATGTGAAGTGACCAAGTGAAGAAGATGTCAGTAAATGTAAACATGCTTACTGACTCAAGAAAGAAATGGTAATGCAGATGTGTGAACTAGATATGAAATGTGCCCCAAAGCGTATTCTTTACATTTAGTGTTACTCTGCAATACAGATTGTGTGCATCCTTGAGGTCTAACAAACTTGTTAAATGCATTTCCTTTCACATGGAACGTTTGTAAAGCCAAGGGATTTGAATTCAGCATTGTTTACATCAATTGTTCACTTGCTAGCAGTTGTCTTCTTCCCCTCACCTCCCCATGTAGATCATTGCAATAGTGTGACACCATTGGTAGGACAGTTTATTGCTTGACCAGCAGGCACACGCATGCGTCTGCCTCTTCATGCATGAGATAAACAAATCCATTCATAGAAAATAAGTATCAAATTTAAGTATCAAAAACTTTGAGTTGAGTCTGAGAAAAAAAGTACAGTATATTCTTAGGTTTAATGAATAACATGCATAACTCCAGGTGCAGAACGAGCCATGCACAAATTATATTTTCCATGTCCACATAGCTGCGAGGGTCCCCATAATTGAATTAGTCATCTGCCCACAAGGCTTGAGACACAATGTCCATGCACAACCCAAAACTCAGGGAAAAAAAAGCTAGACATGGATAAGAGTGGTGATTTCTTTCCTTGAACACATTCAGAATAAGAAAATGCAAACTTAAGACAGAAAGGCTGCAGACAGCCACCAGCTTTCACTGCTGAAAGTAAATGTAACAGCAGATGTCAGATAACAAAGCAGCATAGCATTACATACTATAACAAAACTGTATTTAAAAAATACAAATTAGCAACAGAAGGCAGAACATAGACTAAGAATACTCTATAATAATTCCTCTCTACTGCCATAAGAATATCAGGGAACCTCAAGATGAGTTTGTGAAACTGGAGGGAAGTTGAAACTACACCAGTTAACGCTTGGCTTGGTAATCTTGAGAAACTAGCAATAGTATGCTAGATTTTAAAAGTATCCAATCGAGAAATCCTGCCCAGTATTGCCATCTCTTTACCAATGAAAGCAGCTAGCAGCACCAGCTCAACGAGAGGCTAAATCCAGCAAGAAAGTTGCTAAATCAGCAACAGCTCATCCCTTTAGGCCTACCTCAGAAGTCACTTCCCCAAAGTACCATGATGAACGTTAACAACAAACATGACTATTATTAGCATTCAGAGTTATCAAGCTAGCAGCTTGTGGAAGACTGGTGACGAACAATGAGTGCACAAGCTAACAATATGCAGGCAGACAGGCAGGTAGCTGGTGCAATCATTACATTTGGGCAATACGCCAAGACTGCCTCCTACAAAATGTAACCACCATGGAGACACACAACATTTAAAAAACATTTAAAATGTCACTGTGGTATCTGTATGGGAATGAACCTGATGACAAGCCAGTCAGTCTAATGAGGGTGAGCAGAGTGTGAGCAGAGAAATCCATTCTCTTTGTTCAACAGCCCATCAAGACTGCAGCAACAAGCTAACTGTCAGCAAGAAGCTCGCTACGGCTTGATAAAAAATACATTTAAAAAAGGGAAATAAACTTTTTGGTAATGGTATATTTCAACAAATTACTCTTTCTACATTTTGATCTCCCTCTTGTCTCTCAACATTAGAGGAGCAGCCTCCTCTGCTTCTCTAGTAACAGAGGAGGCTGCTCAAAGTAAATGAAAGAATGGAAAGATTATTACTGATACGACCTGATTGCGTACAATATACCACTCAGTCAGTCCATCGACTTTCCTTGGATTAAGTTATTTGTAGTTTCCTCTTTTCTCATGCTGCTCAGTTCAGATAACTGGAGGCAACAGTGATGGGGCCACAGCTAGGCTGCTGGGAGGCTGCAACCATAACAACTTGATGGGAAAGTTGTGAACTTTCATCCAAGAGCAGTGTCATGTTGGGATTCTTGACGATTGTTTCCAGAGGCAGAAAGGAAGCAGGCAACCTTAGAGGGGCGTTGGTACAACAGCTAGCTCTGGCAATTGGAAGAGGTACAATTGATTGGTGTGGTTAAAAAAGGAGATGCTCTGGTGAGGATAATGCAATGTGAAGCCAATTTGAAAAATAAATAAAAAGTTTTGTGCATCTCTAAAGTGTATTTTTTTTTTTTCTTTAAATACATACATCTTGAAGAGTTGGGGGAGTGGTGGAAGAGGGAGTGAGCGTGAGATATGGACTGTGAGGGAGCACCATACACTTGGGAAAACTGATAACTGCAGACTCAGGTGCTGTCCACTTACTTGTCGGCCCACTCATCCGCAGCTGAAGGGATTAAGTTGGTGGGCACAGCAACTGCTGTGACAACAGGAGGCAGAGGATTGGATGCTTGTGTTCGCACCGAGCTGCACGTACGCAGTGGAAAGCCAGCCAAAAGTCTCCTCTCAAAAAGAAAACAGTAGAGCAGGAGCATGGTGGCATGTGGATTTTTATCAAAATGAAGGTTGTTTGCCTAAGACACTTTCAGCTGACAGCAATGACAAAAGGTAGCGAGTGGGGGAAATCCCTCAATGTGTGCGCATGAGGAAATGTTATATATCAGATCACTTGTAAAGGAACATGTATTGTATTGGTTAAAAAACAGATCAATCAAAATCTTTCTGTTAATGTTTGAGTTGTCAGCAGAGCTCAGGATCCGAACTACTGTTTGTTTATGTCATGTATTGAAAATAATTTTCTCTCCTCCATAAAACGACTAAATTACTAACGAACTAAAAACAAGCTGTATTTGGTTGAAAGGTAAAAGTCTGTTGTTGGTTGTCAGGAAGGGGCTGTTTTTACTTGTGATCACATTCAGCCGCGAGGTACCATTTAAAGCTCTAATTTCTCTAGTTTGGGTTACTGTTAAGCACTTTGTAAAATGTTTTAAGAATTGGGGGCATAGACTGTATTAAATATAGTCTCAGTGATGTCATCCATAGGTTTCTAAAGACCCATTGTGAAGCTTAAAGTGGGTGGCTCTGTCCGTCTCAATGTTGGAAGTGACGACACAAATCTGTTCTGATTCACTAAAGCTCTCAATCAGACTGGCCAAGTGAAACATGAACGGCATTAAACTTCACTTTAATTTTGTAACAGTGGAGGCTCAGTCAGATTTGGTCAGTCATTATTATTGTTAGGAAAAGGTAAAGTTGACTTGCATGAAATCATTTGTGTTTGTTGGGATTTTTTCCATATCTTTTTTCAGAAATTTGACAAATCTGATAATATAATGAAAGAAATCAAAGTATATCTGTCTTCATATTTTTTTTAAACAGTGGTTCTCCTGTATTTTGAAGTAGCTGTAAAAAATAAAAAGGTATTTATGTACTTAATAGAGGCTGAATTAACAATGAGAGATAAACCTTTATTTCAAGTGGAGTTGCAATTTAGGAAAGTTAAGAAATTGAGGATATCTGCAGCTTTGGCAGGCATCACAAGTTCATATTATATTTTGCATAATGGCAGACCTGCTTTCATCACTTATCAAGCTGCAAGTGAAACTCTTTATAGGCAACACAGAGCCAACAAAGGCACAGCCATCAAATTAAAATTCACTCCATTTACTTCAGTTTTCCACTCAGAGCCATGAGGCCAGAGTATTCATTACCCTGAACAAATGGCCTTCAGATGAGTGATTAAAAAGTTGAAAAGGAACTAAGAGCATAACATAATAAAAGGACGATCAAAATAAAATGAAGGAGACCAGAGTAAAAACACCAACCTCCCTGAAAAGGAAACTTTTCCTTTTATACTAACTTTATCAGAGCGCTTTCAAGGACGACCAACAGCAATGATGCAAATGCACTATTTGGTGAAAAGAATGGAAAGAGAGAGTTATAAAAACAGATTGAGTAGGTTGAATAGAAGCCGGGGGGGGGGGGGGGGGGGGGGGAGAATCTTAGAAATCTAAGATCAGATACCCACCTATCTAAACAGGAGTGTGTGTGTCCCCCAGACTGTAATGTAAGCAGTTCAAAGGCTGCAGACTTAGCTGCAGACGAGTCACTATCATCACCATTGTGCACTGTGTATACTGCGGCTATGCTCTTTTCAGAACTGCCTCATCAAAAGCATACCAGTCAGAAAAGTCATTAATCTTGCAGTACTCTTTTCCGTCGTTGTAAAGAATCACTAAGGGGGACAGCTATATTCCGAAACAGTTATTATCCACACTTATCAAATAGCAACGTGTGAAAACTACTTCTCTGTTTTGACCAAATGTCCGTACGGTGATGCTAGTTGAAACTAACTGCCGAGCAGCCGGAGACATGCAATTAATCTATGGCTACCGAATGATAGATCCGTAAATCATCGAAAACCACCAAGACTGGAAATGTCTGTCGAGTAGCCGCACATTTAAGAAAGGAGGAAAAATAGTTCCATGCTATTTAAAATATAGCTCACAGCTATGAGCTCGACAAGTAAAATTATATTGAAATCCAAAAGAGTTGTTTGGATGAAGTGAACAGTAAGAGAGGAGATAAGGTGAGAGGAGGAGAGAAGAGAGGTGAGGAGTGGAAACAAGGATACAGGAGAGGGGTTAATAATACAGGAGAAAGCAAGGGGAGAGCGCAGGAGAGGAAAGAAAGAGGAAGACGAGATGAGAAAAAAGGAGAGGAAAGGAAACATGGAGAGGAGAAGCAGAGGAAAGGAGTACATAGGAGAGAGAGAGAGATAAAAGGGTAGAGAAGAAACAAGTGTAGAGCAGACCAGAGAAGGGTAAAAGAGGATAAAGGAAAGGAGACAAGAGGAAAGGAAACAAGGATACAAGAGGCAAAGCAAGAAGAAGAGAGGAGACGATGACAAAAGGGAAGAGAATAAAGAAAGGCTGACAAGTATAGAAGGGGAGAAATGAGGAGAGGAAAGACGATACAATGATAGAAGGAGAGAAACTAGGAGAGGGAAGGAGAGGAGAAACACAGAGGAGAGACAAAGGGAAATGAGGATAGAAGAGAAACAAGGATAGAAAAAGGAGAAGTTAAGAGGGGAGACAGGATAGAAGAAGATACACGAGGAGAGGAGACAAAGAAAGAAGAGGAGAAACAAGGACAGGAGAACAATAAGAGAAGTCAAGAGAGGTGAGGACAAAAGAGACAAGGTTAGAAGAAGATAGACAAGGAAAGAAGTGAGGAGAGAAGAACCAAGGATAGAAGAGGATAAACAAGGCGAGAAGAGAGTAGGTGAGGACAGAGGAGGAGAAACAAGGAGAGGAGAGTTCTGTGTTCAATGATCCAAAATAAAAACTTGGAAAAGTTAAGACAGTTTTTTGGTTCAAACCACAAAATGAAATGAATTAGAAGTCAAAACCAAAAAAGAGATTAAGTGAGACCACCTTGTGTCTGACATGTTCTGCCCTTAAAGCATAATCTTACCTCATATTAATCCTGCTACTCAAAGACTTTCTAGCCTTCAAAACAAACCTTTTCTTTTCCTTCACTTCTCCTCCTCCCATCTTTTCATTTCCTCTGCCACAGTTTAATTTTCTTTCTCTTGTTGCTCAAACCTTCTCTGTCATTCCAGGAAGCAGCTACTGTTACTGTTGTTTCACACCCTTTCCCCGTATTCTGTGTCTTAACTAAATCCGTGTACTTGTCAAAACTTGACAGGCTTATCAGTCTGAGTATTGTCACCCGCTTCAACCCTCACAATAATCTCCACATATATATGATAGCATGAGAAAAAAAACTCAAAAGAAAGGGAGAGAAAATAAATCACTGCTGAGCGAACCACGCATCCTGGCACCCCAGCTGTGAAAACCTCCAATAACACGAGAAAGAGTAAAAGATTCCTTAGAGTCCCGTTACTCCACTTATTGAATTTTTACAACCTGGTGGACTGCCAGGCACTTGGCTCCACCAACACATTTCATGCCATTGCCACTCCTCGGTCCAGAAAAACAGAAGAAGGGAGAGACAGACAGAAAGACAGAGAGCAAGACAGCTGGTTGAATCATCCTTCTCACTCAAGTGTGTGTGTGTCTTTGTGTGTGTGTGTGTGTCAGACGATTGTGTACCACCGCGAACAGACAGGTTTATCACATAACCACATACGGGACCCACACACACAGCTTGGCCTTGATCGCTCCGGTGTCAATGAGAGAGCCGTCTGTAGTTTTGTGGTTTTTAAGTTGTAGGGGGGGGATGAGAGCTCACACCTTCACACAGAACAAAGGTGCTACAGTTCCACAACTGTCAATAAAGTGGTGGGAATACAGTATTGTGATACCACTGATTACACAGCTGCTGCCAACAATGAATTCCATTGGAGTGGCTCACAACAGCTATCTGAATCATAGATTAGATGGCGTCCGAGAAAACAGCCATGAACCTAAACTCTAACCAGCCCAAGCACCAACAAGGCCAAATATCAGTCAACCGGGTTCAGAAATGCGAAGGAGCTCAGATCCGCTGATTGAGACATGAGCTCTCCAGAAAGCCTAATTTGAGAAATTTAGGGGGAGCTCCACAATACTATCATTTCTGGTGCCACGGCTTTCCTGTGTACTAATAGTAAAGTATTGACGAGTAAGCACTCGTCAACGTGTGTGTTTATTCACTTATTTCAATGCTGTCTATTCCTGCTGTGGCTGTTCCTGTGTGGAGACACATTCAACGCACATTATTAATTAAAAAATAATATTCAAAGGGCGCAGTTAACGATGCAGTTCAAACAATTTTATAACTGCTGATTTATTAAATTGGAGTTCTGAGTGAAACCTCAGTAATATATAAAAAGTCTTTGTCAGATAATAAACATATTCAGTGTGTGAAAACCAATAATGACATGTTATGAAAGAAGTATGGAAAGTCAGTAACACATTCTTTGCCTGGATGCATAAACACATAGTTCAAACTATATAATAACATCTCATTGTACATTTTACAGCCAGGAAAAATATCCTTTTCCGTTTTATGAAACTTTGTGATGAAATTATGATAAAAACAATCTCTAGAATAAGACTAAAACAAAAGAATAAGACTAAAACAACCAACTTGAATTTACTAGACTAGACCTTCAAATGACACACATGCACATTTTCCAGGCAAAACCTGCATTTCTCAACAAAATGATCCAGGTTTGTCACTGTACAATGTATACAGTGTTCCTGCCACCGATACCTCAGGTTTAGGAATTATACTGGTTTAAAGGTTTATAGTTCAGCCATCGATAGCACCACTGTACATTATCTTGCCATGCAACGCTTTAATTACATACCCTCACATTTTTACATTCTTTCATTCACATTATGAGAGAGAGCGCAGCAATAGGAGCTAACAGCCTTTCTTGCATTAAGTGCAGTTGTCAACAAAGAGGGATTTGCTAAAGAACAGGCAGTTGAAGGATCTTGCAAGAGCACAAAACAAACACAGGGAACTGGTAGCAACCACGCAAAAGAGCCACACTATAATCTGTCCCATTCATGCTAGAAAAACACACTATATATGTGATGTGTTCAGTTTCATGTACATTGTCTCTGTGTTCACAACACAAGGAATGCAAATAACCACTCATATACTAGTGTGCTACACTATTATTTCCGAAAATAGTGTTTAAGTGATAAATCATGAAGTGAGAATATTACATAGATTATATACAATATGTGGCCTTGATCTTAAAGTGGTAGCCTGAAAAATTAGGAAGAATATGTTTACTTTTCTGTTTCATATGAACGAATGGTTTGTAGTTTGGATACTGGTTAGAATTGGGTTCACTTTAAGCTCTGGTAAGGTAATTAAGCCCGACAAAATCATTGATGATCAAAATAATTGTTACTTGCAGTCCTTCCTGGAACTGTATCAAGGCACCAGCCAGCTCACATTGGCAATTGCAAACTTGTATGGTAGTGTAGCTGCTTAGTGGTGGGAGCAATACTCGAAACACTTGCAATATTTGCACTTAGCTAGGCAGTGACTAGCTATCTCGGTTCCCAGAATGTCGGCGTATTCCTTTAACTGTGAGAAAAACAACAGGGACCTTTATTACTTCTTACCGTGCCGCTAACCCTGACATCGAAAAGCCGCCCCCAGTCATCTTCATGGCTGTCCACCATCATCATACTTTCATCTTCCTCCAGGAACCACTCTGCCTGTAGGTCAACCTTCACCTCCTCCCCCATGGAATGCATCCCTACAGCTGGGAACAGCCCCTCTGCAGAAACGGGAACCTCCAGTGATCCCACCTGCGTGAGAGAGGGAGGTAAGGGAACAATGGGTGAAGAAACGCCAGACAACATAATACATACAGACAGTTCTGCTGGTGCAGGCTTGAAATATAGCATGATGATACGATTCTGATTAAAACCACCTACCTCTTTGCCATTTTTGGTGAAAAAGACTATTGTAAAACCTGCTTTAATATTTTCAGAGTGTATTCCACAGCCAATGCGGTCACCACGAGCACACTTTGGCCCAAATTGCTGTCCAACGGGGTTGCCATTGTATAACCTAGGAAGAATGAAGAGATAGAAACTGGTCAGTTCTGTGTTCACCTGCAAGTTTACAATACCAGTAAAGTAACGTACAACTTATTAATCTAGCAAAAATGCAAAACACTCACTGGTTCCAGCAACTCAATTATAAGGGTTTGCTGCCTTTTTTTTTTGACGATTGCTTAGATTAAACAAGCAAAGATTTCACCTTTAGCTTTTGAGAAATAGTTATTTTGTTATTTTCTACTCCTCCGAGTGCAAACCGTGTGCAGCGACCGGCTAAAGTTCAACTTGGAGCATAAAAGTTGCTCATATCAGCTCGACAGTCCAACTAGTAACTACTACTATCAAATAAATCTAGTGAAGTTAAAAGTGTAATATTCACCTCTAAAATGTAGTGAAATAGAAGTATTTTTTTGATAAATACAAATAATTGAAATAATTAAATTAGGTACCTCAAATTTGTACTCGAGTACAATATTTAAGTAGCCTAAATGTAACAATAGCAAATAAATATTGTTCTTCATAGATCTAGTGCCTTCATTTTCTTCTCAAAGTGCACTAATTTGATGCATTTAACTTTAAAAACATAATGAATGATCTTCCGGGGAAGCATGCCCCACAAAGACCCCTAGACGGTCTGAGGTCAACCCATCAGTTTCATAAAATCCTGTAGGAAACACTGAAATTTATAGACTAAATAATTACTCAAAATGTATCTATTTAAAAAGTACTTGTAAGTCCTACAAATAATAATTATGCCTATCATTTTGCCAAAAATTCTATTTCTGTGACCAACCAGTTTTATGCTGGTGAAATATGCAACGAGACATATAGTTATGTGGATGGAGCCCCAACTGACCACAATCCATTTTCTCAAACCATGCAAGAAACCAATGCTGCACCGTAGCGAATAGATAAGACTGAGGTTTGACTTACTTGCCGTTGTCAGCATGGTACGCTACAGAGTATGGCAGCCAGCCAGGCTGGTGGTCAAGCCTGTAGAATTTAGGCACCAGGCCCACAGCAATGGTACCCCTAACCCCTGTGTCCACTATTGTCACCTACACACACACACACACACACACACACACACACAGTGAGAGAGAGAGACAGTGAGAGATCAAATCATATTATTGTGGGAAATTTCACCTTCAATGAAAAACTAGACTCAGCAAAAGAAGCCCCCCAACTAGAAAATACCATTCTCTCCGTAATCCCTTGAGTCTGACTGCCTTTGCGGGTGTACAGAGTAGAGATGTGCTGATATACTGTACGTACCAGGGGTCAACAATATGGCTGGCCCGATTCCTGACAAGTTTTGCAACTTGTAAAGAATAATTTAAAACATTGTATTTTGTCCGCGTGGTGGAAGTAGCTAAAGAGTGGGTCTTCTTATATGTTGTATTTATATTTTAACCTTGGACACAACTTTGTGGAACTTCTATTTGAATGTCCTCTATAAATAATACATTTCACTTTCTTCACATCTCTGTTGAGAGTTGCACATGCACAGTACCGATCGTGCACTCACATGAACCTGGCGCGGGTAAAGACAAAGTTTATCAGCTGAAGTGCAATCAATCATTTCAATTATCCTGAAAACGGGAGTTTAGTTAGTTGGGGTTAGAAAGGACATAAGCAAAACTCTAATGTGCAGTTTGCCGCAAGTTTGACAGCAAGGCAGATAAAAGACGGCAATTAACTTTCTTTGTTAGATAAAACTGTTTGTATAAGGGTAAGTAAACATTTATGTCAAATTACAGTCAAATAAGTGGTGCAAGGCTCAAAAAGAAATATCTAATTATAAGCATTATTCATATTATATGAGTGCAAATTGGTCATATGTTATGATGAATAATGACTAACAGGTAGAGACAGGACTGTACAAAAGCCCCTTTGTCCACTCCCAGATGAGAACATCGGAGAGCGCTCAGACACACGCAGGAGGCTTATTACTATGGGATCACTGACACACACTTTTTAAAAGACTTAATGAAATTACAAAGTAGGCCGCACGACGTTGCATACAAGCTAAGCAGATTTAACAGCTTTTGACCTGTTGATTAGAAGAAAATACTTGTTGATTTGCATAAATAGGTTACATACGTGGCCTTTTACAAATCAATTATAAGATCGCTTCTTGAACAGATTTCCCAATCAACACATGGATTTATTTGTAGTGCAGATGTTGAAATGCTAAAATCGCATATCTGTTATGATAAAATCCTGTGGTCGTGGTTCGATTGTTTGGTCCAGTTCATTTTAACCAAACCAAAAGGTTAGTTGTGAAAGCACCCTGAGAGATACTGAGCTGTATTTAAAGTAATTTACAGTCTAAAGTTTGAAACAACCAATCTGCTTTTGTATCTGGTGTTTTTTTGTGGTGGCCGCAGGGGAAAACCTCGACAACAGCCTCCTCTCCTCTGATATAACACCAGCCTGCTAGTTAAGCCCAATCAGAGCTAAATGACACACACTACCAAGCAGAATTAGGTGAGCGGTAATGCAGGCAAACACAGAACAGCCTCATTTGGTGTGAGTCTGCTTTTCCCTACCTTTATCGGTGACGTCTCCAAGTTCACCCCCCTCCCCTCTCTTTCTCTCTCTAAATGTTCTTCCTCTTTATCATTCCTTGCATTTCTTTCTCCCCTTCCCCACTTATCTGCCTCCCTCTTCATCCCAGATCCCAAAATCGCTGCTCCTGCATGACAACACATGTGAAACCAAGCTTCTTGGGTTTCTCGGACTAAACATTCCAGGTCTGATTCCTTTTCAGTCCAGCACTTAAAGATTAACGGCTCACTTAAACATGTTTTTTAGATCTAAACTAAATGACATGATACACATCAATGCTGATGTTAATATTGCTGGTGTTACCAAATGCATAATGGTTGAAAATGTTTTTTCGTAACCGCTGTGTAGCATTAAAATCCCAACACGGCACAAGCTGGTTCTCTCCTGTCTGTGGACGTGAAATTAAGCCATCAGCACATAACAAAATCTGGTGAATCCGTGTTAATAATTGCCTGACGACAGCAATGTTCTTTCCTACATTGTAACAAGTGTGTAGATGAAGCATTAAGCAGTTAAATTGTTCTCTAACAGCTAGCTAGTTAGCTATTATTGGCCTTGGCAGGTCCTCACTGCAACATGTAAAATGTCTGTATGTAATGGATAAAAGTTACAAAAACATGTGAGATGAGGAAAGAGCAGGAATGTGCTCACTGGCGAGCCGTTAAGTTATGTTGATAGGATTTTTGTCTTCCAATCAATCTATTAATGCTGCAGATGTTCAGCTCCAACAGATGGAGAAAGTGCAGCAGTACTGACAGAGGCGAAATGGATTCCTTATGAGAGCAGAACAAGGGGAAACACATAGCAGTGACGCATACTTCGAAAGAAGCCTGACCTTTATCAGCATAAACGCTCCCAAATTTGTATAGATATCTGGGAAACTGACAGCATGTGCGTCACACGGTGGAGAATAATATAGAATAAAACAAAATATATCAGGCTCCAAATGTGATTCTTTTTATAAACAGAAATGCTGTTATCGCTAAGGTTTTCTTGCTGGAGAAGGAGAGGGAGTGATCTGGAGGTCAGGTGAGAATTTGACATCACATTTAATGAAAATGGTCAAATCTGGCACAAATCTGGGACGCCTCACAGTCACGATAAATAATGTCAAAGCACATTGTCAACCTGTTTATAATCTTACTGAAGCAGATTTGAAATATTTCAACATATGTCTGAAGTGGTGCTTCTCGTCTGAAAAAAGAATCTGAAAAGAATAGTGGAAGAAGTAAATAATTGACGCTGATGCTGCATTGTCCCGTCTGGCTCTATTTGCAGCTCAGCAAAATGACGCAGGTTCGCAGGATAATGTATGGCCCCAACGTTTCCTTCTGACGCCGAAAAACCCAGACGAGGAAGTATGTCTGCCTCACCTGTCGTCTCATAAACACGCGTCACAAGGCCTGCTCTGACGTGCACCATCGACAAACAAGCTGGCTCATAAATAACACACTGCAGCCCTCTACACCTTATTTATGACTAACTCTTGCACCTTTCCTGTGCTAAATCACCCCAAAAAAAATGTTGCCTCCTACTCTTCTGTATATATGAGAACCATTTGAACGGACTGATACAGATTTGCTTTATAAATGTATAAAATAAATGTAATGATAGTTTCTCCTGCTGCTAGTCTGCTGAAAAACACTGTGTGTTAGACTAATCTTTGTGCTTAAAGATACCACCTAACCCACACCCTCTCCTTCATTCCAATGCAGCTTGGACATTCTTGAGGTAGTGGTTTTGCACTGGTGAACTGGGACTGTAGGGGGGCATTCAGAATTTAATATGAAGAGAGAAAATTGTCAGCAATGGGATTCCCGGGGATAAAATTGCTGGCTGGATGGTAAAGCAATCTTGGGCACACACAGGGATGATGGTGTGTGGTAAGCCTAACATTTCCATTTCCAAAAGAATGACTGTCCACTTATTTTCTAATGGCGACCACATAATCAAAAAAGTGGAGAAACTAAAAGCAACAGTTAAGATAGCAGTTGAATTATAGATGAAAAAAATCTACGCTAAATTACAGCATCACTATCAATGAGCCTTACCTCAAAGTAGCAATTTCCCTTTGATAAAGGATGGCCTGCCACATAGCAACCCACCTCTTCAGAGTTCCCTTGGTAACTAAAGAAAAGGAAAGACAAATTGAAAATAGGTGACTTCGAATAGGTCTAAATTCTGTATGCACAATCAGAAACACATCTTGAAGAACAACCTTGTGTTTTCGTCAAAAGATTGTTGAAGCACTATCTGTAATATCAAATGCACCAGACATACGAGACTAAATATGTTCCCATTATCAATTACATTATTCCATAACTGCTCTTTAGCATAAAGGTTAGAGGAAGATATATCAAACGACATGCACATGATTACTGCCTGTTACTGTTTTCAAACATATGATGTCCACCAGCTGTATACAAGAAGGAAAGGGATGTTTTGTTAAGAAAGTGAGGACAATGACAAATAAAGATTTTCCTGAGAACCACTAAAGTGTCTGAAGCTTTGTATCAGAAATGCAATGTGTTGAGTGTTTAACGAATATTCACACTTAGGTAGTGTGTAGGTAGTCTGTAGGTAGGTACCGTATGGATCTATGAGGTTTACAGTCAAACAAGAAACTAAACTCACCTCAAACTAATTAAATTTTTTTCAGTTGGTATATGTTTGAGACAAATACTGTGCCTATCATGTTGTGCTGACCTAGAAACAAGCCTCCATTGACAATGCTTCTGTGGTAAGCAGTAGACCTGTTTAGGTTTATTAAGGTGGAAGACAAAACAAATGCTAACACAAACTATGCCTCTCACGCTATCTGTCTTCCATCCACCCTCAGTGTTAGTCAGTGATATTGACAATTCTTTCCCCAAACACACACATTCAACATTTTGAGATGGGTACTACAAACTAGTAAAATCCTCTTAGAGGTCAAATACCTCCTTGCTAGGAATACCGGTCTGATCTGTTGTAGCAAAGCAGATACAAACCTTGTTAAGTCAATCACATACAGATTTTTACTATTGCAAAAATAGGGCATTTGTTCATCTCTATAAAGCAACATGCTAAAACTTAAGAATTTTCTGAACTTCGTTCTGAGCATTTTAAATGACTAGAAACACATGGTCCATATGAATGGTTCTAAAAGAAAACATTTCCGTCTAATATCTTGCTCGGCAAGATGTACACAACAGGGAAAATATTCTAAAATGTGTAATAAACCCAATATAGCACACACAAGCTTTGCCAGTCCAAAAATAAAAACGCCGCCAATGAGTCGGCAGAAGAACCAACACAATATAACACAGAAGCATCGTACAGCTGTGCATTGTAAGGCTGACCTGAGTGTGTCTCCATCCTTCTGCAACCTCATGTATCGTTCCTGTGCAGGGCGCCCATCCCCAATATCTCTGATTCGACGTCTCAGGTTCAGGAGGCATCTGTGGTGCAGGACGTTAATGTCATCCATCTGAATGAAGAAAGAATGGGACAATACGTTGGAAAATGGCACTTTACCACAAGTTCAACAGCAAAGTTTGCCATCATAGAGGTTGGTTGCCTGAGAGAAGAAAACACAAGGAGGAAACTGAATCACAGGGCCAATACTATGTACAAACTATCCAGCTCCTCTCAAGCATATTTTTCTTTATAATAGGTCCTTAAAAGATTCTGATATGTGCATAGTCTAATACATTCTTCTTGTATAAATATCAAGATGTGGTAACAATTCACAGCATGTGAAAGTATTGCAATTCTAGTTATCACATTCACACCAATTAGAAATGTTTTTATATTTATGTCCTGTGGTTTTTCTCAGTACAACATAATATTTTCTGTTTATCATGGACAGCTGGACACTGACTGATCTTGTACTTAAGTCCCTATGCCACTTCACACTTTGAAGGTTTTATAGCTAGCACCATAAAGCCAAGACACTCAGACTACTGCAAATGTGTCAGCATATTTTAGATTAATAAACCAAAAGGACAGAGAAAAGGAAATCCATTTCATGCAGTTAGGCATTTGAATAGTGTCAATACACAGCAAACCTTGAAACTAATTTCATAAGATACAACTCAGAAGTACTAGTCAGCTCTAGAACTGGTGGGTCTGAAACAAATACAGTTTAAAGGGGCCATTTACATGTAAGATGTCTACGTCTATGTGTCTGTTGAAAGTTATAACATTATTATATTTGTATTCTGGCTTTCTAAATGGGCTTTTGTGATAGAAAATCCCTGATAAACTGCAACTAACAGGCATTTCCTCAATGACGGGATTCATTTACAAAATATAAGAATTGTGAAAAATGCCCCACTGTTTCCTGAGACCTACAGTGACATACAACAGTCCCAAATCAAATGATATACAGTTTATAACCACCAAGAACAGACAAAGGAAATTAGCAAATCCTCAAGCTAAAACTAGGGAATGTTAGGTATTATTTTTCCCTCAATCAACTCACAACAAATGTTGTCTTTTGAAGATATATACATTATTTAAAAAGGTAGAGCTAAGTTTGCATAATTATATAGGTGCCACTTCAAATGTGAATGAATCTGGTAAAGAACTGATAAACACATTATATTACTATTAATACCTGTATAGACCTAATACAATTATAACATAACACTTTACAATATATTGACCAAACGATATAGACTACTGACACGCTATACATTTGTACAGAATGTATGTAGTTCTACAGCCTAATTTATACTCTATCCATATGTTTATACAGTGCATTATGAGCTGTCATATCTCTGCTTATTTTGTACACCAACATCATTGGGATGTTTAATTTACCATCATTAATAATTGACTTATCAATCTATTCTCCTCTCCACAGTTCTGATTTCATAAAAAAAAGTATAATGAACTTATCAGCACTGCATGTTTATAACCCCATTGTGAGGTGATTGTGTGACATTGTTTTTTGCTGTATTTCATTAAGACAATCTATTAAATTCTTCAATCTTTGTACCTTGTATAACATTTGTATTAAATAATTTATGATTTATGTCCGTGCTCTGTTCCCCTGACATTATCTGTGTAAGTATGAGTTTTATGTTTGACAACTAAAACATGAAAAAGATAAGCGAGGATGATGCTAACTCGTGTGCCAAGGAAATATGTATTTGCAAGACGAAACAGATGACCAACCCCAAAACACACATAATTCATTGATTGTAACGACCCCTCTATGCATCGATTGTAACGATCGTATCCGGTTGCTTCTGATTTGGGATGTCGTTCAGTGACGTTGGATGATGTGAGGGCAAAGTCAACACGCGTTCTCTTGAAACTACATTGAGATATTTTTCGAATTATCTAAAGGAATAAATTGATCCAATATCAAAACAAACAAAAAACGTAAAAGTGCCGCAGCGAGGGGAAGGTGGGCGTGCCAGTGTTTACATCTAAGTATGCTGTGCTAACAATGAAGCTAATTAAAATTAAGCTAGCATGAACGTTCGGGCAGCTAACTGCCGTCATTTCAGCTGAAAACAGCTCATGGCTTCGTGTTAATCACACTACAAATTGAAAAGGCAATTATCCATTCGTCATGTGGTGACGAGAGTTTAATTTGTTCTCGAAGCTCTACATGGGTTAGCAATTGTAGCGACTAATGTGATATCCTCTTTGAAACTGAGATTTTGTGCTGAGCAAAGAAGGCGACTGTTCCTAAAATGAGCGCACAACAATGATTTATTATAGGTGTCATTATCGATAAGTCCATTGCTTACCTGTTATTTGGGCGGCTAATACGACAGAAACTCACTTTTTGCCTATCAGCTATCCATAGCGCCTCATAAAAACTTTGGAAACTAGAGCTCGGCGCATCCAATTGACGTCACACTCTCGATACTAATAGAGCCAATCGTATCGCGTCCTGAGAAATGGTGACAAGCTTTCAGCCAATCCTGTCTCTCAGATTCTGCGCGTGAGTGTATATGTGTCAAATCAGTGGGCAAATCATGATGAATTCTTTAAAACCCTTCTTTTCAGATAAAGCATTTCTCACTTTCTGTTTGTAATGTGTTTCAGGCAGTGGTGGAATAGTTGGTCAGACCTTTATCTTAAGAAAAAGTACAAATACCACAAGGTAAGACATACTGTGCTACAAGAAGTGTTATTTTTTTTATGTAAGTAAAAGTAGCCAATATAAGTATTAATACTAAAAGTAAAAAGACTCATTATGCAAAATGACTCACTTGCGAACCATATATCTGCTCACTGAATTCAAATTACTGATGTATTAATGTGTAGATTACTTTAATGTTGTAGATGGCAAAGGTGGGGATAATTTATATTATTTTTATAAAAAAAAACTAAAGCTGTCAAACATAGTGGATTAAAAATGTCCCTCCAATATGTAGCGGGGTACAAATATACACAAACAGAAAATGGAAATACTCAAAAGTACAAGTTAAGTTCTTGAGCATGTTCTTTAGTATAACAATTGGTTTCATGATCCTAAACTGAAATGTCAACAGCTCAGAGAGATGCTTCCCATCAGGGCAGAGCAGTGTCCCATCACAAGGTTTTGTGTGGATTCTGGTTGCTATGTTGAAGTGGCAGAAAAGAGACTCTCTGAGCCAGCTGGGACAGACTTCAGCCGGAGAGACAGAGAGGAGGAAGAAGCTGAGTTGCTGGAGGAGGACAAATTAAAAACCCAAGGGTAGTGTGGAAAAGAGAGCCCCCGTTGGTCTGGCGTGTGTCTTGGAACATTCTCCTAATATGTGGAAACAGACTAGTTCGCGAGCTAATGGGAACACAAGACGGCAGGTGATTTCAGTCCTCCTTGCCAAGATTAATCAGAACAACAGGCGGCTGATGGCAAGGTAGATTTTGGCATCCTGTAGCCCTGCATTCCAGTGGGAACTACAGGCCAGTGAGTATGTCTGTAACTGTGTGTGGGCTCTGTCATGTCTGTTATACTACTGCTGGAGCAAATGACCCAGTGTCGGGCAAACTGCACACAGTGCATATGAAAGGTGCCATTACAAGTCAGCATTGTAATGTTGATACCCAAATTCAGTTTGTGAAATACTCATTTTGTTTTTGTTTTTTTGTATCATTACATGTTGCATCTGTCCACAGAGCGCCCATTGCACCAAGGGGTGCAGA
Organism: Cottus gobio; assembly: GCA_023566465.1. Taxonomy (NCBI): domain Eukaryota; kingdom Metazoa; phylum Chordata; class Actinopteri; order Perciformes; family Cottidae; genus Cottus; species Cottus gobio. Next base: position 10,388,673 of record CM042215.1, on the reverse strand, counting down.
TCCTTGACTTTGCTTCCAATTTTATATATTCTTGCAGTGCCATAGTGCTGCGTGGATAGCGTAGCATCATTACTCAAAAGAACAGCCAAAAAAAAGAAAGTTACAAAAAACAAATATTTGCTCAAATACAACTGCTGATAGCTTACATTTTATAATATAATAAATCATCTATAAAGAAATTAACCAGATGTTCTTACCAAATCACTTTAAAGCTTCCATAAAAGTACAAACTTTATCAGGACTCTGAATTGGGTGTTGGAAAATACTTCACAGTCTACGAAAGTATTCTAACAGCTATATATAGCTATATAATATATAATTTAGTATAACAACATCCTTAAAAAAAATAACAACAAATAACCTGTATTTATTCATCAGACTGAACAGAGCTGACATGACAGATCAAGTGTTGTGTGTTGAGTAGACAGGTGAAGGACCTAGTAGGGATCTTTTGAAGATGGCTTCAGTGTAGAAAGTCCTAACTGGCTGAGTGAACGATGGATTGCATTATTAGCAATTTGGCTCTGGCTTGTCAATGTGCATTCCTGCAAAAATGAGCCCGCCTCCTTTTAATCCCCCAGATGATTGTTCTTCCAATTCAAACAACTGGTGAGTGAAATTCTTCATTGCCTTCACCATTTTATATAGTCTCTGAGGACCGTTCATATCTTATGGCTGCTGGAATAGAAGTTTACTGGTTTAGCCTCCTTAAAGAGGCATATCTGATTCAGCAGTGGTTTCATTATGCAGTCAGATAAAGTAAGAAGAATCACTAACTTAATTTATTTTTTCCTTTGATATATTTGGCATACAACTCAAGAATTCAACATTCTTTAAACTTTTATATTTGTGTTTCTGTTATTTGACAAAGAAGACTCAGCTCTATCATTTGTCTAGGGCGTATTCTCTAAAGAATCTAACAAGGAGGAATTACACAACTGTGGGTCTACTGTATAGCGAAAGGCATTGCAGTGCTGAGGCTGATGGATGCACATATACATTTGTATTTGTTACCATGGCAAATATTATTCCAGAAAGGTCTCTGACACTGACATAAAGTGTGAAAAGCAGAATATGACTACTACTGTTGAAGCATTTGTAATGTTAAGCATGAGTGAAAGAAGAAGGACTGGATGAATGTGTTAGTGTATAACAGGAAAGGGTGGGGAGATTTTGATCATTTCTGAAAGGAACATAATCCACCCCCCACTTGCTCTCTCCCTCCCTGCCACCTCCTTCTCTCTCTCTCTCTCTCTCTCTCTCTCTCTCTCTCTCTCTCTCTCTCTCTCTCTCTCTCTCTCTCTCTCTCTGAGTCCCAGCCCCTGGAGGTGTCATAACTATGCTCTCTCTGTCTCTCTCTCTCTCTCTCCCTGACTCTCTCCCTCACTCTCTATCACCGCCTTTCAGATCTTTAAAAGCTGGTGCTCTGCTGTGTCTCTCTCGATCTCCATTTGTCTCCTCTGGCACTGCAGGGGACTCAACCGGCAAAGCACCAAGGAAAGCCACTGTATAGAAACGGAAAGAAGACTGAGGAAAGGGAGAGAGAGTGAGGGAGAAATATACATCCAGAAATAGCATCAGCCAAATTTAACTGAGAGAGAGTGACAGAGTGGAGAACCTGAGACCTGCACAGAAAATGCCTATCCTTTCTAACTTAACAACCGTTGTTTTGTTGCTGATTGCTCACTGCGGATCATGGACCAGGGCAAACCGCTTGGGCCCCTTCAAGGTCTGTCCCTCCTGCAGGGATCCACTGGGGGCAGGTCGGCCTCCCAGGGACCATAATGTTGCCGGCAGCACGTCAGTCTTGGCCCAGGGAGAGCCCTGTGGTGTGTACACCCTGAGCTGTGCCAAGGGGCTCCGCTGTGTTCCCCCACCAAGGGAGCACAGCCCCCTCCAGGCTCTGTTGCAGGGAAGGGGCATTTGCGCCAAGCACAGCAGGATTAGTCCCACTGAGAGGCCCCACCCCACAGGTAAGATACTGTATATGCGCACACACACAAACATGCATGAAATCGTGTATGCACGCTTACATGCATGCACCTATACAGATACATGCATGGACAGTGCAGGTACGGCTAGACAAGTGCAGTGGCCAAATGAAATGGTATTTACAGTGTCTCCTCAATTGCTGTGAATTGCATGTGATGCTGTGTCACTCACCATCAAAAAAGAGAGGCCAATTAGTGTGTGGCATTTAAGCCTGGATGCATTCGTGCACCACAGATGTATATGCCAACCTCAAGCATCCAATACTGCTCAGCAGTGCCTCTGGAGTCACTGGGATAAAAATGTCATTTGTCATTGCAGTCGTATTGTAAATGCACTGTGGTTTGTTAATAAGAAATAATGGAAAATCACATAAAACAAGGAGCTTATATTCATAGTTGCAACAGTGTATAAGTGCAGATGCATATTCCTTCGTTAATATGATTTGTACAGCGTTATCTATTTCATCCAACTGAATGACAGGGTGCATGCCAATGATCTGTCCTACAAGTCAGCTTCTCTGTAGAGAATTTAGAATAAATGTGAAACTGTCACCTACATCCTGATCAAGCTGCTTTTTATTGCAGTGATCTCCATCTACTGTTCAAACTGAGATACTGCGATGAACTATCTGAAAAGGAAACATATGGATGGAAATTTGGTCTCTCATTGAATGACCAGCTCAGATATAGAGCCCATCTAAGTGACGCTCAGTAATGTCTTGTGTAAAGATAGATACCAAAGTCAAAATATTATATATGCAGATTACGTTGTAAAATGTGACATTGGAAGTAGTTTGATGTTAACGGCTGGTTCAATGTCACATTCTCATACCAATGTGTCGTTTCCTCTCAGGTCCCCATCCCTCACACAGTGGTGACATTGAAAAAGTAAGTTCATGCTCTTAATTTACAGTCTTCAATAAGTGATGCTGATGGAACGACATCTAAATTATCAAACATCTGAGATGTATAAAGCATTTTATATAATAAAATGATGTTAAAACCCATCATATGTGATGGAGAAGGTTGTACATCGAGCTGCATTGTATTATAGAGAGTTATAACCATAGCTTCTCTGCTGTTTGGGGTGTTGCAGTGGCATGTACACACACTGCCCTGAGGCCATGCATTATGGTGCATGATGTGTGTGCTGCTATGCGGCAGAACTAATTGAGCATGATGTGAATCAGGAAAGTTTCAAGTCGGCCGCTGCCGCCACAGATTTCTCACTTTGCGAGCTGCGTGATCTGCAGCATTTGAACTAATATGTATGTCATCATGGGAACAACTCTGGTCACATAATTGATGAAAATGTAATTTCACAGATTGAAACAAAAAAAAACGCACAGTCACTTTCACAAACCATTCAGTGACCTGAAAAGCCAAAGCATTGTGTAACAATATGGTTATATAATGTTATACAATATGGGACATCTGATATAAATATACATATTCACTGCTTCTGGCGCTAATGCTGCATCACCATGTGAAATGCTTTGTGGTTCATATTGACATGTGCTGCAATCAGAGAGGATTTCTGCCAACACAATCACCTGAGGGCAGATAACAGCTCACCAGTGCCACTCTTTAGATGAAGACAGGTCCTCTATCTTTGCCACTGCTGATGTTTGAAGTCACACTGTGCGTTGGTGTTTTCAGGCACCCTGCCGCAAGCTGCTCAATACTGTCCTGAGGGGTCTCGAGCTGACAATCTTCCAGTCTGACCGTGACATCTATATACCCAACTGTGACACTCGTGGCTTCTACAGGAAAAAGCAGGTACAGTCACCTGAAACATCATGAAACATGTAAACTTTATTGGCTCTTATGTGATGTGAAAATGTGTCTTTGCTGCACTCCGCTGCAGCTTTCTGTTCGGTGCATCCAGAGATTTGTCTGTGACCATAAGGGCTGAGAATAACTGACACTTCTCTCTCCCTGAGCCTCTCAGCTGTGAGCTCAGAGAATCAGTACTGCGCTATGATGACATGTCCTTTTCTCTCTCTTCCTCTCTCACCACCTATCCGACTCTCCCACTCAATCTCCGCCCTCCTTCCCTTTCAAAATCTCCCTCTCTGTCTTCTAATCTCACACAGTGCCGCTCCTCCAAGGGCATGCAGCGTGGCCACTGCTGGTGTGTGGATGAACTCGGCACGCCCGTGCCCTCACGTGCCAGCGAAGATGGCACTTTACCATGCGATGGGGAGTGAGGGATGAGGCTGTTCTATTGCTCTGAGCCTGGAGGAAGAGGAGAAGGTGGAGGAGAAGGAGAAAGAGGAGGAGGTGGTGGTGGTGGTGGTGGTGGTGGAGGAGCAGGAGCACAGGGAGAGGGGGTGGCTTTAGCATGTGCTAGACACTGCCTGCACAGGAGGTAGCAGGGATAAACCACTTCCTATGGAAAATACACACCAGTTAACATTCATGTCCTCTCTAGAAGCAAGACACACACACACACAGTCCAGCAGCAGCGACAATAACATCTGCCTGAATGTTCAACAGTTGCAGCAGCGTCCTCTGCGTCGTCTGGTGACATGCTGCATGCTCACATTAATGCTCTGTGAACTGCCTCAGTGAACCAAGCGGTATTACTCCGAATGATCTCTATATTCCCATATAGGCTATTGTCCTGGCTTTCTGGTAGTTTTTTGTTTTACTTTTTACTTTAGGATAGCTGACACTGCCTGTGTTTGTTCTGATCTCAGTGGGCTGAAATACTGTTACGCAGGTGATGTGACACACTCGTTTGAAAAATGTGTCTCCCTCACTGTCCTCTCTCCCTCTCTCCAAAGATACACTGATATCAACATACCTAATTGACAGAATATTTCTTTTCTATTAATTTATTTTTTAGTATGTGTTTCCATCAAGTACAGCTTGAATCTTACAGTATCTTATATATATGTCAAGTCAGAAAAAAATAGTCATACAAATATTGTCCTGGATGCTTCTGTTCGTTTTATTTGTCAAAATGGCGTTCTGACTGCTTATTAGTTGACTGTTTGTACATATGTTGGAATTTTGTGGTCGACTGTGTGTTCTGAAGTGGCAGACAAAAAGCTTACGGCTGTTACACTTTTCAAAAAGTTGTAAGGCATATTTTTATACACGTCAATATAATATTTTCTATATGAATTGTTGGTTTATTTAATGAACTACAGTACAATGCCATGTATTTTTATATTGTCAGCAGTTTCTTATTTAAAGACAGAGATTATTTTCTTTCATGTTAGGGGAAGTGTTGTGCTTCAAAGGCACCTTTATGGCAAAACTCATCACATTCATCAGAGCTCTATTCAACTGCTGCACATCTTATGGTTATATCTCATGTTTTTAATTTCCTTTTTATTTATGCTTTGTTTATTTGAGAATTGAGAATGTCCATGTTACTATTATGTTTTATTTTTGGCACATTATACAACAAATTCTGATTTCAGTAGAGGAAAAAATTATCCAATTTGTTATTGTTATGTCTTTCCCTAGTCCTTGCAAAAGTCATGAAATTGTGTGCTGTTAAAGTGTGATTAGAATTTATCTATTTCTGAACAATCTTGTTGTGCCGATGTGTGTGTGCTGTGATGATAGGTCCATGCACAAACGACCTGTAAGATTCGCAAACATGAAAATGAAACATAATGATAATAAAAATGGAGAAGAATTAAACATATATTAATATAACAATGGCTGTTGGTTGTGTTCTTTTCATTAGATGCAGGCATGGAATAAAAGTATTTGTGATGGATTTGAATCATTCGATGATGATGAAGTTGGTGGTGGTGATAAGGAGAGAAAGATGATAATCATGATTATGACAAGGATGCATTTTTTATTACCTTTATTTAATCAGGGAAGCCTCATTGAGTGTTTCAAGATACACACAAACACAAACAACATAAGATAGATCCTACTTTCTTTAAAGATTCACATTTTGTATCTAAAACACATCAAGGTATAAAACATGATACACATGTGTAGATCAAACTCAACAACAGTTCGTTAAATAGTTAGATTCCACATGAAAGGAGGAAGAGATCTCAAGGGGGCATTTCTTTGGTCTAGCATCCGCAGCGAGCAAATCAGCAACAAGGCCTCAGAGATCGCAAACATTTATAAGAAGAAGTGTGCTCGATAATTCTGCTTGGCAGGCAACAACGGTGACGAAGGTAATGAGGTGATACTACATCCGATGTCTAACCCATTAAGACTTCTGCACAGTCACTGCTAAATCCTTGGGTGCTGCTGGGAGCTCCTCTGAATCATCACCAGCACATGAACAGGTAACTGTGCTTCCCTGATTCAGTTTGAGGCTTTATGCTCGTCTCCACTGAGAATCCCCTCTGCAGTGAAACACAAAGGACACATTAGTGCACATTAGAGTCATGCTGCTTTTCTGCCATTACAATGCACATAAAGAAATATTTTTCAGCTGCTTCGCAACACAGGGACCAGATACATGCCTGTTTCCAAGGTAACGGCATAGAATATCCCATTTGTCAATGCGTAACATGAAAGGAAGTCCTTGCAGAAAATGAAGGAGGATGATCCTTTGTAGCATCACACCACCACACGTCCTACTTCCCTATCTAGGGTGGTTTGCTATTCTTGGAGATTATTTTCTGTGCATTGAGCATGAGATGCAGCCAGTGATATGTCTGTCAAGCAAAAAGCATCCACTTACTATTCTACATATAATTGTACCGTTAAGATGAAAGTACCTTGTGACATCACTAGACGTGGTTACAGGTGCATTACAGCACACCTTTGACCCATGCGTGATACAGGCTTTAATTTCTGTTTTTCTTTCATTTCTTATCTCAAAATGGTACCCATAACCTTAATTTATTATAAGTCAATATGCACACATTTTTATCCCAGCATATTGTGAAATGCCAAGTAGAATAGAGTAAGAATAGAGTAAGTAGAAAGTCTGTGTTACAAACTCGAGATTTTGAGTTTGAAAGATATGGGTCCACATGAAGGACTAAAACTCTGGATATCTCAAACTCTGCTGCACTCATTGACTTGTTTTAATTTATCTCACAGGTCCAACAACTTTATGAAAATGTTATATAACATTGCTGAAATGCCTCTCTAATGACAAAACTTAAACCATACTGGTTTATATAAAACGTCTATGTACCTCAAAGCATGATGCTGTGACTTTGTTTTAGGATCGTACTGCCCCCTAGAGGTTATAAATTGCTTTTGGCATCTGGAATAAAAGCTCATTATAATATACCAATGCATATCTGGGTTCCTCAAACTAAAGTAGGACACTGACACAACCAGTTGGGATAATCTTGCATGGTTTGAACCAACAAAACTTTTAGATTGTATCTATTATTGTCACTTAATCATTGTGCATCAGTGCTAAAGTAAGTATAGACTTTTTAGTGAAGTAAAGGATCTTAACATTAGGACTGTATGCTGTGGTACTATTGCTAGTAAAGTAGTGGAATGTATTGGAATAGTTTTATAAAGAAGCATGCAAATGTACAGGTAAAAGTGGAATCTAAATTGTACTTATGGTATTTTAGTCTACTTACTTATTGTATTATTTTATTTATATTATTATTTACTTTCCACCCCTGTAGCTCATATAGTCACTGTCACTCGAAGCCTTCTTCATACTCTGTTTAAAATCACTAACGTCCTTTAGGGTTAGGGTGCCATGCATCAGTTAACTGAACAGCCCACTTCATGTCATTTACACCCAACAGGTGAGGTTTACCTGCAAAGTCCTTTCACTGTGACCGACTGTGAGACTATCTGCTGCACTGGTGAGACTTACTGTAATGAATTATCAGCATGATTTAATTTGCCCCCTTTGCTTTGACAAATCTTTAGCCCCATTGAATTCATAGAAATATAAATTGTGAATGTTTGTTTTGGGCTGGACAAATGTGTTATCATCTCAGGCAGAAAGTAACCTCAACTATTGTGAGATCTGAAGATGTAACTTGAGGCTGAATAATAAGTAATCCAAATCAGCTGTATATACAGTATATATACATTGATTATATATGTTAAAGGTGGTGTGCTAATAGTGCTAATCTCAATGGAATCAGCTGAAAGCAGAGGCTGTCATTAGTTTTGCAGGTATTTGGTCAAGGTGAAAAGGTAAAAGAAAAACTTTTCACGACAATTCATTACACCACCGACAACCTCAGAACCCTAAAACCATGACACAGAGAATAGTTGATTATTCTTCACAGATAATGCACATAAATATCCTACTAAATAATAACCAAAACAGGGATAAAAAAAGGGATTCAATTAGATTATTTAGGAATGCCCCAGCTGAAAACATGTTAGTGATCATAAAAACACCCCTTTACCTCAAGCCAACTTTAACCTGTAATAAAAGTGGAATGAATGAAGTCAAGCTCTGACGTGTTGATGCAAAGACAAAGTCGAGGCTCCACTAGGATCATGGTTAGTGAGAGCTGGACTCGGCCTTGGACTTGGAAGCAGCTGCCCACTGTCGCTTGGAGCAGATGGTCCTCCTCTTAGTCAGGTGTCAGCTGTTCACATGAGCACAGGTCGGACGCGAAGGCTTACCCACAGCTCACAGAGGGACCAACACAGACTCCTGGCTGATCGCTCAGAGTTGGGTTTACATGAACTGGACAAACTACCACTGAAAAATCTTTTTGTTTCTCTGCTGAAGCTCACGTTTGCTCTCTGAAGATATGACTCAATCCAGGTAGGCCACTGACATATTATTTCTTCATTTCATGCTTTTATTTTAGAACGATTTCTCAGTTTGATTTTTTTTAAACACATACTTTGTTAGAGATTCTTTGATATTGTATACAATTACATTCTCTTATTGTAGAAAAAAAGGAATTATTAAATAGCTTTTCCTCCTCCAGAGAGCAGTTAATAGTTTTACCAGGAACCTGTTAGAAAGTGCAAGTGTTTTGTCGTTTCAAACTCACCTTTACGAGAGGACACGGAGTTCACAGGAGGAGCACTCGCCTGCTAAAGCTCCTCTAATTCCATTTGCTAACCGGGAGATCTGCCTGAACAGCTGATAAGGTCCTTACAGTATTAAAAGCTGAAGATGGACATAGGTTACCATAAGAGCAGTGTGTACACATGATCATTATTAGTCTCCTTCAGTTAAAAAGTACATTATAATTGATGCAAAGTAAATGTAAAGTAACTCAATTTTTAAGTACTTCATGTATTTTCATCTTCTGCTTTATACTTCTATTCCACTACAATTGAGAGGCAAATATTGTACTTTTTACTCCACTTGTTGGATGCATGTAACAGTAGATCTTAGTACTTCTTCCCCCACTTATTTTCTTTATTGGGTCTTAGAATATCTTGCGCTATTCTTGAGCTATTTTTTGGGGGGTTATTTTGTTCAGTCAACAAGTATCTAACCACATGCTAAGAACAGTAAACCTGTATGCCGATGGCATCAAGTCACTTCCTCATCTGCATCCCGTCCTTTAACAAAAGAACCAGGACAGAGAGGAGTTAAACTCAGAGGGGATCCCCGGTTTCCTTCTCTGGTTCCTGAACAGGAAATTGGTACACAATAAAGAGCAATGTTCTCTCACATTAAATAACTAAAATTGAATAACAGTAATATTTCTGAAGGATTACATCCCCAGGATGTTCATAGGACTTCAAGATAAAAAACTCTCTAGTGAGCAGCCTGGAAAATAAAGGGAAAAGAGCTGACTCTATGTTGCCATGGAAGCTTGAAAAACACTCTCCTCTTTTTGCAGGTGCACAACAAGAAGCAGTTTCGTACAAGTTATTCGTCCAGGAGCTTCCTCTTTCCCTGAATACCACATGCAGGATGTTCTGGCTTTCCTCCTTCAATGAACAAAGACCAAGCTGCACAAAGCAATAGAAGTAATAATCCTCCAAGATGGCTGACCCTTCATTCTATATTACTGAGGAGCCAGGAGCTGGCATGGTTGAGGTGAACATATGTACCCTTGAGATTAATATCAAGTATGAAGTCATCTCATCTGTTGTCTGCTCTGTTTGCCTTTCATTCGGCCTCATCTTCACCTTTTTCGGTATGTATTCATGAACCCAGAACCAATATTAAATGTGAATGCTCACAAATTATTGCATAATGGATTGGCTACTTAAAATTCAACATGTCCCTGCTGTCACTGTGTTCGTACTCTAAATGCTTCATTAGCTCACCCGATGGCTTAAACCTACATTCGTAGGTGTCTGAAGGCTGTCGGGGTTTTAAGGTGGATAAGCACAAAGCTGGAGGGGACAGATGGGTAGTCCTCTGCCTGAATTTGAAAGGCGGCACTGACAAAGTGCCACCTGTTGCACTGTTTGACATCTCAGTGGTTTCATATTGTTAGTTCTGATGTTGTATTTTTTTTTCACATAAGGGCGTTTGTAATGCTGAATGTTAATGATGCTGTGAGGGAGATTTAACCAGCAACAACAAAAAGTTCAATATAGCTTTCCCTGTTTTCACTGAGAACATATGTGGACAAACTGATTAGGAGAAATGTGTCCTATTGACCTGAAACATGTGATGCTTATGCAAACACACATGCTGCCAAAGTCGGTGTTCCCACTATCACAGTGTTGCCTGTAAGGATTTTTATGACTGTAAATAATTCATAATTTGGAGAAAAACAGCTGTTTCGGTAGTGCAGAGGAATTCATGAGCCTACTCTGTCAAGCTGTCAGAGCACCATCGAGCCTAAACGGTCATTAACTGACCCCAAGATGGACCCTGCTGATACTATCATATTTCTGGCAAAACCAAAAGTAGCATTGAAGTGCTAAGACCAGTCAATGAAATTACTTTGCTAATGTTAGCTCCACAGGTTTCCGGAATGCCCAAAAAAATTAAGATTAACTTAAACGATTGCATGAGTTCAGTTTATGGAAATGAACCAGTTAGTTGTGCCTAAGACTGTGGTGATTGGCTCTGTTTGGTAGATGATGCAGCACTTGTTTCTAAAAATCAATCTTGTTTTTATTCCACTTTTCAGGATACCGCTGCTTCAAGATGGTCATGTTCTTCTCTGGCTTCATGTTTGGTGCGACAACCATTCCCTTGTTGTACCACAAGGAGCCCGGGTTGGACACCCAGCTGGGGTCAGAGACAAAGGCAGGGATCGGCCTGGGCGTGGGTGTGCTCTGCGGGCTGATGACCATGCTGGTGTCCACAATGGGACTCCTCCTCAGCGGGCTGCAGCTGGGCAGCCTGCTCTCCCTCGGCATCCTGGTGGTCATCGGACAGTTTCACAGCCTTACTCCAGTATGGGTGCCTCTCGCCGTTCTGCTGGCTGCCAGCATCGCCGCTGCTCTCTTCACTCTCCTGTGGCAGAAACTGTTCACCATCATCTACACATCTGTGTTTGGAGCCACTGCCGTGATGCTGTGTGTGGATTACCTGGTGGGGACGTTTACGCTGCCAGATCAGGTGTATGATCTTTTTTGCCAAGTTGCCCCAAGTCCACTCTGCTGGTTTAACTGGGCGATCGTTGGGATCTGGCCTATTATGGGTCTGATGGGTGTGTTGGTGCAGTGGGGGGTTACTGCCAAGGGAGTATCACACACAGAAGGTGAGTTTAATTCAATCTGCACTTACTGATGCAGGTAGAAGGTAGTTTTCATGTTGTATATGTCCTCAAACCCTCCCTCTGTGATGTTAAATACTCATGATTTCCTTCACTTTTTCACTCCCCTTTGGATGCTTCCTAGCTGCATACAAAAAACACAAGAAACATGTTAAGAAAAACAGATATAGAGAGTTAAGGAGAAGACCTCAACCACATCGTCGGCGCAGGCCTCCACCCCTGAAACGCTATGCTGGGGACGTCCTGGCGCCGGTAAGAGATTCAATCGAATCGTTCAGCTGTCACTTTCAAAGAGCAAATTCTCACCCTGACTATCAGTGGGCCTCATGCAAGAATCACACGCACAATAAGTGTCTTAAACGAGTGATTTAAGAAAACTTGCTGCATTCACCAAATGTCTCCTATTTGGGATTATCTCTTAGGTACGGAGACCTGTGGTAGGAGGCATGTACAATTAGTCTGCTGTTATCCAAGCCTACATTTTTCACTAATGGATTGCAGAAATTACACTTTATAATTATCCTGTTTGTAATTGGAATTATAAGCTACAATAATTAAAGATTGCTTCATATTGCCTAACAATATCACCATGAATTTAAATTGGCTATTGATGCTATTGTACAACACATATAAAGATCTCAAACTGCAAAACGACTCAAATTTTCATGTTGTTTTCATATCAAACCATTTCTTCTTTATTTCAGTGACAGTACGACCCTCAGCTGACATGGCATTAAAAGCATCATTATTTTTTCCCATTCCTCGGCTTTAGCCGGTACCTTATAATTGCTGCCGACACTGTTAAAGATTATAAACTTTCCTTTGTGGAGTTTGAAAGCAGGACTTCAATTTGAGGCATACGTGGGCGTTAATTATGCTGCTATACATTTCTCATGAACACGTGCTCATTTACGCACAGGTGGCATTCATCATGTATCAGTTACCTGATGTTAGGAGCGTTTGCTGAATCCACAGCACAACAAAAATGTTCTTGCATGAGGTCAAATGCTCTCAGTTCCTTCTGATTGCATGAGAAAACGCCTCATTGTGTAAAATAACTGTACAATTGTCAGTACAATATCATGTAACGGGACACACCGTTCTCCTGTCTGGCTTTCAGAGTTATCTTCTGAGCCTTCAGGAGCGCCAGATGGAAACGGGCTCCTCCACCAGCAGCGGCAGCACCATCACACATACTCTGATTGACTTTGACTTTGAGACGGGCTCAATGGTGCCTCTGACTGCGGCCTGTCCTGTCTATGCAGTCTGAAGAACCACAGCATCAGATGTGTGTAACCTGCCCCTATTTGATGAATATATTACGTGTTGCCGATAATTATGCAGCTCATTGAAATGTGCACTTAATGCAGAAATAAATTCAAGCTTTTTTCAACTGCCAGTGTGAATCCACTTTAACCAGCATCTTCAGATAATCATCAACATGCACTTGGTGCGATTTCAGATCCTCGGAGATCATCCTCAGAATGATGACAACACAACATGCACAGTTATCAGACTCGTGAGCATCGCTTACTTTGAAGAGTTTTATCTCACAGACACTTTGTGTTTTTCAGTTAAGCTGTTTTCTTTCACAGGATGCAATAAAACATCTTTTATTCTCCAAATACTAAGTACAATGTCTCCAGATATGATTGTGTTGTAAGTTGAAGTGAATGTGTTACAGTTGTCCTTACATGTCTGTAAAACCTTACTCGGCAAAGTAACTACTAACTAAACAGGTTTGAACTAAATCCGTGAACTGAATGTAGAAACGATTTGATGATATCTTCTCAAGACACCAACCCTTCTACAATGAATTTGTTTTCCAAGATGCAAACCACAACTACAATCACAAACCACAATCTAATTTACAACAACTCTTACTTGCAAAGCAAATATATGTGCATAAGTATTAACTCTAAAATGTTGATTATCTACCCGTCTATGGAAGGAGATTACAAGAAGATTCAAGTTCCTTGCAAGCTATTTAAGATGCAATACTTTGTCCAGACGACATGAACTAAAGAGTGATGTACCAGAAATACAGCTTTATGTTTGTGAAACATGGTTGCAGCTCTATGAGGAAAACAACTAGCCACACTTCCTCCATGAGACAACAGCCAATTATATTGTTCACGAAGTAGAAAATGCATTTAAGGAAAACAACAATGACGCCTCCATACCATCGCTCCAAATTGTCCTCTGAATGGAGACAGAAACCGCCTCCTTGAACACTGAGATATACACTCATAAATAGTGAGTGGACAGATGAAGAGACTCAGATGTGTAAAACAATACATTTCTTTAACCACAGATTACATTTTAATGCTAAAACCACTGGACAATCCCTGATTTCTCATCAACAGAGGGCATCTTTTAGTTTTAAACTAATTGCCATGGGTCTAGGCACACCCTACTGCTTTTCCGAACTTAAACTCAATTGATGAATTATTGATTGATGGAACGAACACTTGAGATGTTTTCAGTAATTCAAAACGACATACTCATAGGTATGTTTTCTCATTTGTAATGTGTTCACACTGGAAAAGTGATAACTATGCTTGATTTGTAAATATGCTTAAAATGTGAGGTATTCTCCCACAATGCAATGCACCAACATTTATATTTAAAAAGAAAGATCTGGTCACATCTCATTTTCTAAAACAGCTGGGCACTGTAGCTTTCACAGGAGTTAGTGTATTTATTGAAGATTATTTTCAGACGCAGATTAATACAAATGTGGTGCTTAAAGTATTTACGGCAGCAGGACGGTGTATGTGGGATCAACACAAAGTAAGTGTCCATGTTCATCGTAATAAAGAAACATGTCACCAAGTGCAACAGTGTGGCTCAGTGATATTTTATTACATTTCTATTAGTTTTAACAATGGAGCTATATGGCACAAAGGAATAAACTCCATCTGGTGTTGGCTACAGAGACAATACTCATTGGTAGGATCAATTAATTAACTAATTTTATGGGATTTGTTGACAATAGGAAAAATATACAATATTACCAGCATTATCCTTTAAGTGCATAATTGTTTCCAAAATAGAGGATGAGACCAACATACATATTTGTTTTACATCCTGCCTTCCAAAATAAAACTTGCGGTTCACTCCACCACTAAAAACAAGAGATAAACATTTGACGCAGCATGTAGTTTTAATGTAATGACTGTGTAGACAGTGGCTCAACATCAGTGAAACTACAAGAGGCCATCCAATAATTGACAAAAAAATTTCAACAAGTCAACAAACTATATTCTCTTTCACAGAAAATATTGTATGTCAGTAATACCTGATGCTATGAAAGGTACAAAATGGAAAAGGACAGACACAGACAAAGCAATTTACAATGAAGTCTTAAAAAGATATTAATAAATGAGTAGCCTGGCCTATACAAGTGTATGAGCAGGAGTCATGTTATGGAGATCTGAAACTAGAAAAGGCTCATCAGTTCTGAAGATATGGTGCCTGCTACGAGGACTTCCTGTCATTCTCTGCTTGAAAGGCGCTGGGACTGTGTTCATGTCCAGAGTTCATGATGAATATCAAATAGGTAGAATAATGTTTAATGGAAGCCAAGATCACAAAGCTGCAAAGGTCCCTTCCCTGTCTACCAGTATGTAGTTTGTACGTTTAGTCTGTCCGACTCTTCTGCTTCCCTTTATTGCTTCAAGAATCACGCTCAAGCTGCTGTAACTCATCCCGTAATGCCTTAATTCGAAGCAGCTTTTCCAACTGATCCTTTGTTGGCTCTGTTATTTCCCCTGAGTCCACTTTTTGCTGCAATTCCTCAACTTGCCGCAGCTTCTTTTTCAAGTTTTTGATCTTCTTGGCCTTTTCGTCTGCTTCTGCTGAGGAATCATTGGGAGACGAGACAGAAACAGGCCCTGCCGTTTTGGTTGAAGACTCTGCGCTCTCTGAAATAGACACATTCTCGACGGCGTTGCTCACCGAGTCCACATCCACATCCCCCTGCTGTTTTCGTTTCTCTTTACGTTTCATGTTGCGTTTGGCAGACTTTGAGAGACCAGCCGCGTCATTGTCCCCGCAACCGGGAATCTTTTGCTGCTGCTTTGTCGGAGCCCCCTCGGATGGATTCATCCCAGGTGGCAGGTCTGGTTTGCTCTTGAAAAACTTCACAAATTTGTTTTCATAGCTGAAACAGCAAGAAACATACGCTTAAAAAAGTGTTAAAAGGATTAAAAAAGGTCTTCACACTTATTTCTAATAAATATCTGCATTCAAACTCTATTAGGGCCAGTGGTGGAAGTAGCCAAAAATGAATACTCAAGTAAAAGTAACAGTACTTTGCACAGGTAAGTACTCATGTAGAGGTAAAAGTAGGCATAAAGATAACTACTCAGGTAAGACTAAAAGGTATGCTGCATTAAAACTACTCTGACAAGTACAATTTACTCAAAGAAAAGTAGTACATGTAACGGAGTAAATATATCTCATTACTACCCAACTCTGATCAGAGCATCCCTGTTTGTTCCACCCCCTGCTACTTTCACAATAACATTATGATCTAAATGTACAACTGTAGGGAAATTAGAGCTACACTTACACTGGTACTTCTTCCTGTGGAGTATAACCATCCTTCACCCGCCTCGGCTTCCTCCATGTTCCATCAGGTCGCTGAGTGGCAGCAATGTATTTCCCTGAAGAGCAACAGGTACAACATTTTAGAACAGTGTTTCCAAACCTTTTTTCTGGAGATTCTTTTTTTTTTTTTTTAAATGAAAAACCATCATTACCTAATTCACAAAAGGCCTCATCTATAAATTGTGAGAAGAGCAAATTTTGTGTTAATGAACATTCTTGACCATCTCTCCTGCCATTTCCACATCATCTTGAAAAGATTAAATCAGCCATTTCCAAAACATACGTTATTTAGATACATCATAAATGAGACTGAATAATGCATTTAGGTGGAGTTAACAGGCAATGACATTATTTTAATTTCCTTTCATCATTAAAACAAACAGAATGTATGGTAGCCTTTAATATTAGATGTTATAAGTAGAATACAGTTATATGAACAATATGAACATTCAGGCTCCCTCATGTGACTCAACGGTGTACTGCAGATATAAATGTTAGATAAAAGACCATGGAAGAAATGCATGCTAAATCTCTCAACCCAGTCTACAGGAGTGCCGATTTATTTTAATGAATAAAACTGAATATTTTAAGCCAGCAGAACATTAATTCATCCTGTCAGCTGTGGGCTTGTTGACTCTTATCATGACAAATATAGTATCTTAGTTCTCAACAGATTCCTTTGGAGGTTTGTCAAAACTTTATTCGTTCCTTGTACTATTAAAATTTGAGCTCTGAATGCACTTGTCCTAACATGGAATTAAAATTCTTCGATTGATGCATTTTGTTTGTATTAAGGTTGTGGTCTTGTGAAATTTCTGTGTTTTCAATGTACACTGCCATCATAAGCATGGCCCCCTTGTATAAGATACCTTTAATGTCAATGTGATTAACCTGCTTTAACAAATTACATTAAACGTTTCTCAATTGATGAATATCAATAGTATGATCTAAAACCATATATACTCTTGTTCTCTCCTAATTAATGCAGTAAGTACTAGTATGAACTTTTTTTTTTACCATCATAATATTTCACGTTACCAACTATTCTTAGTGATATTTTCTCAATAGACCTAAAGTGATACGTATATAATTGTTTTTCTCACACATACCAAAAAGTAGCGCTTTGATAACACATCGTGATAGTTAACGTTACTTTTATCGCAACATAAACTCACTGGCCACAGACGATTACAGCAGAAAGGGCTAAGTAGATCATGTTAGCTAACCTAAGCTCATGTGTTAGGTTGTTATACGCAAGACAACGCAGCTGATTAAATATCTCGTGTCTCTAAATGTGAATAAGAAACAAATTAAAACTGATCTTGGCAGAAGAGTATATATATCACAGTGTTTACATCAGAAACTAGCTAGCTAATGAAGCGCGATAGCTAGCTAACTGTCTCAGCTAGCATCAGCTAACGCTAGCTGCTAAAGAAAACGTCCGAACCAAAAACACCGTAAAGCATGCCGGTGTTTCAAAAAGCTGTAAAAAGACGTGATTGTAGTCGCTTTGTTTAACGCAGTGGGTTCCGTTTCAGTTAGCTAGATAGAAGGTCGGGCACATGCATCAGCCCTTACCGGATTCATCTGTGACATAGGGGGTTGCCATTTTGGTGTAACGTTAACGTGTTGCTCCGCTCTTCCAGTCGGTCGGTGGGTGACGGTGTCCACCAAACTTCCCCTCGCTCACTTTGATCCCTAATTGCTGCGAATCAACGCAACTGTTTCAACTCGTTTTTCCCCCGAGGTGAAATGTGTCATTGCAGCTTTAACGGACGCCTATCACAATGTAAACGATGAGCAGCTGAAGAGGCGCCTAAACAACCGTGTGTGGGTGTGTGCGTGTAATCGGGCGCTAAGAGGACGCAAAACGTGCGAACCCTTTTCTTCAACTTCGGAAATGACGACGTGGATTGGTTGCCAGGTCTGTGCAGTCAACGGGTGTTTTAACGCTTGAAGTAACAGCTTGTTGAAGTGGGCATCGCCCTGGAATGTACACTTAATGTGACATATGTTCTACTATATTTCGGGGAAGAACATTGTGATTCTTAGCTTTAGTTACTTTGCAATTAAGATTGTTGCATACAAAACACACAAAAAGCTTGTAAAATATGATGCTTTGTAATTAATTAGCCAGCAAGTATATAAAAGTACTGCTGGCATAATTAATCGATTATTCAGCTGACACTATTTTGTTAATCGTCATGCAAAAACAAACCTTGTAGAGGTGTTAACTTAATTTTGATAGTTCTTCTCACTATTTTAAGTATTTTTACAAAAAGAACAATCAATCCATGAAAAGATTATATTAAAATCATATACAAAAGAATGATACATTCGTGCATGAATAATACTAATCCGATGATATAATATATGATAGCATATTTACTTTCTATACAATCCTAGGTTTGTCTAGTGACCCATTCTGTGGATTGCAAGTAAGCCAGAATGTTAATTCTTATTTTTCCTTTCACACATCAGTTTATCTCAGAGTGTATTCTCTGTCCTTGTTCTACAATCAGATACCTCGGTGCATGGTTGCTGATCTGATAAGCAACGCCACTTTAGTTAATATAAATCCAATAGTTATTTGTCACCAAGTTTTTCATGAGTCATAAAATAAAGATGCATAACCTTTTGTGCAATTAAGTTAGAATATTGTACTGGAAGGTAAAGTAACATCTATTATCTCAGATGGGTAATACAGTCAACACACCAATTAATTAGTTATTTGTATCTTCATTGTATCAATGATTGTCTTGGTGTTTTTATATGCGGAGCTTTATATACACGGAAAACAGCTTGTTTAAAAGGGAGGTTTTTTTAACCCAACTTGGCAACCCTGATGGAGTCTAGTCGAGTAAAACATTGCCCACAGCAGACTGCTTGGCATTACAGACGGCTGGCGGTGGTGTCAGTGGGAGCCTGTTTTCAGAATCTGCTGTTCAGTTTTCTTGCCAACATCAAGTACGTATTCAGTAATATATATATACTAATACATTGAGCTAATCACTGATCTAGCGAGCAAAGCTTTGATTGTAGCGTCGCCGTTTAACGTTAAAGTTGAGTAGCTAACGTTTAGGTTTGGTTAGCTTCAACGTGAGTGACAACACAGCGTTGACAAATAAAAGCTGTCTGCTAGCTGTTTGCTAGCTACTGCTGCGTGCAATGGTCCGTGCATAGAACAGACGTTTATGGTGCATTAATTCATTGTTTGTTTTGAGGATGTAATGGGACATCACCGAGGTTAGCAGCGCAGACAGCAGCTAATAACACAGACGTGAGGGGATGTTAGCAAGCTAACGTGAACGTAACCTCCGGACTTCAGCCTAATAACGTTACGTGAACCCTCTCGTGCGACGCTCAGCTGGAAGGCTGCGAAATATGTGCTGTTTGAATCAGTCATGTTTCACAATGAATTTAACATTATTATTTAACGTTAACATTAAGTTGGCTATTGGATGGATTTTGTGTGTGTGTTTTTGCTGTGATTGCAGGAAACCATGAATATCTGGAAATGTTTCAAAGCCATCCTGAGGCTAATTTGACGAATTGCACGGATTTTGAATTAACGTTACGTTATATTTTTTAAGATGGTTGCTAAACTGCGACGAGTAATGACGGGGATCACTATCTGATTAGCTATAACTTTAAAATTAACGTTACCTGTTTTAATTTGGATGTTTAAAGTTAGTTTTCTGGCCTGGATTAAGAAGTGCTCCATTTTAATTGCAAATAATTTGGACATGGTTTATTCCTCTTTGTTAGAATACACGTTTTGGATCTGATGATGATATCAGTATATATATGTAATCGAATATTGGACCTTAGAAGACTTTTTTTTATTGACTATGTAACTATGACTAGAGATGCAACTAAACACTTTTTTTGTTAGGTCTATAAAATGTCAGACAATTAAGAAAAATGTCCATCCCAGTTTCAAAGTCCAAGCTGATGTCTTCAAATATCTTGTTTTGTCGAGCCAAAACTCAAAGATCTTCACATTAATATTATGTAAAACAGCAGGAAGCTGAAAACAGCATTTCCTGTCATTTCAGTATTCAAATGACTAATGATTAATCGATTGTCATAATAATTGGCAAATATCTTTCTGACAATTGGTCAACCAATTGTTGCAGCTCTAAATGAGACAGAAGACCATCTAGGTGTTCACCCATATCCACCTTATTTGCCAACTTCAAACTTTTCAGTCACCAGTTTTATTTGAGTGCTGAGTGAGCACTTCTTCTGAGTTGCATCACAAGTGCACCTGGCACCCTCTTGAAGGCTCATGCACCATCCCTCTTGATAAACATAATGCATCCTAGTGTTTTGCATGGGCCCCTGCTGCAGTGTCGCTTGTTAATTGTGCTTCTGCTTAGTTTGACGTATGTATAGGTGTGGTATAACCAGGACTGTGTGTCATGCCAAGTCCTAATCAGCAGGGTGTGGGTTTGTACAGCTTGTAAGTTTCGCTTTTTCAGAAAACCTGAGTCAGAAAGGGAAACCTATTAGTTGGTGAACAGCTGACTTTTCAAAAATTGAGTCCAGATTGTTTGAGGTCTGGTTGAAGCTTTTTAAAGCAAACTGCACTGTACATAGTTGGTACAGATTGTTACTGCACATGTGCAACTCTCAACAGATGACAAGGAGGTGAAATGGTGAATTTATAGAGCACCTTTTAATAAGAACAAAAGTTGAAGGGCTGTACAGTGGTAAAATAGCAATACATCATCAGCTCCAGAAAAGGTGATGGTTTTAATAATTTACCCTGCTAGGTATAGCCCTTACAATCACCCACAACTCATCCAGAGAACTGAGAAAAGGGAACTACCATTCAAAGATGTGTTTCTCTAAAGTCCTGCTAACATCCTCCCCTCCCCCAAGCTAAATGCTGTTTTTCTGCCAAGGACAATATTAACTACAGATTTCTTTTCAAGAGTGCTCTGCCAGACAGACAATAACTTCTTGAAATCTGTTTTTCATTTATAGAGGAAGTGGATGTCATTTGCATTCATATTTTCAGATGTTACCAAAGTGGATTGTTGGAATCTCTGGTTCAGTTAGCGTTGTGGTAGTTACTTTGAATTGTTCATTTTCAACTTTCTAGTCCATGGGGCAAACCCGTTTTCAGTTTTGTTTCTCTTTCTCCTCCCCACAGATTTGGATCAACTTGCAGGAGACACGTTGCAAGCCTTATTGGCATCTTCTCTTACAGGAAAAACAAAGTGAAATTGACTACTCTTGGAGCTGTTATTTGAACACCGTCTTAAGCATATTTGAAGTCTTATTACAGTCTTGAGGAAGTACCCAACCAAGTGTTGCCTGGATACTTCCGTGAGACAACATGGCAAAGAAAAACCAGAAGGGTATGTATTAACTTTTTTACAGACATTCGCAAAATACAAATCTATATGATATTGAATATTGATTGAATACAATCACACACATGAAATATGTCATTTGTTTTATAAGTGGCTGCAGCATTTAGTTGAAGAATGTTTAAGTTGGGTAAATCATAGTTTAAGATAAAATAACGAATAAATGTATAAAACTGATGATTATTTAGTCATAAAATTACAAGCGTACTCTAACAGACTGCAATATCTTTACGGTCTATAATATATATATATATATATATATATATATATATATATATATATATATATATTGCATTGAATAGATTGTCCACATTGTCACAATATCCGATCCAGCTATTTACATGCTGATAATGCTGTGGAGATCTACAGTAACATTAACCTACTTTACATGGCTTTTTTTTCTTCTCCAGAGTGCTCTGCCAGCATTTTGTCCTCCTGGTTTTTAAATGGCCATAGATTAACTTTGGACTTTCCTCTGACTTTTTATACTCAGCTGTCAGCTTTTGTTTAGTAGTTTTAAAAAAGAATTGTCCTCAGACCTTTGTTGGAAATATATATTTATTCATTATTTACACTTATTATACTATATTTTCCCGCATAAAAATGGCACTGCACGTTTCAACTTTTTAAGACAAATAGCCTCCCAAGCACAAATCTGTCATTATAGCTGACGACTCCTTCCACAAATGTTCTTATGATGTTTGGTGGTTGTTTGTTTTGCAAAGGATGCTCTACAATGAATTGCAAATATGATTCGAGGCCTATGATGTTGTTTCAGACACGTCGGGTGTGGTGTTTGATACTCGGTCAAAAATGGCTATGTCCCAAGGAGGAACAGCTGAGAGGATGAAGGAGAAGGTAAGAAGTATAGACTGTATCAATGGATTCTAATGTCTTCCAAAAGTCAACAATTTACTTTCTGTGTTCAACCCTCACCCTTGATATTCAGTTTAATTAGTTCTGTCCTCTGCACGGCAGTTTTGGCAAGTAAACCTAAGAGGGTAGTTGTCAGAGGAATTATAGTATCACTAAAGGAAAAATGCATAGTTTTAGACAGTCTTGTCTTAATGGGAGTGAATTTAATAGTGTCTGTAAGTGTCGGTATTTTGATGTTCAATACTGCATCATCTAAAAAAACAGACTTTGCTTGAGGTATATCATTATGTAAACTCATATCCTTTTTAAAACTGTTAATCTGTGATGGAACTACTTAAAGCCAAGTTCACACTCTTTGACATTCAAAGTCGTCAGACCTCTACTCTTCACGCCGCACATAGCAGAGACTGTTGCAGGCGACCCCTCCCCAGGTTTCCCCTCAACCCGCTTTCTGCCCTCTCATTGGCTGTAGCTCCCTATAGTGGCAGCTACCGTCCTCCTTCGCCACTTCTTGCAGGATGTAAAGGTTCCTGACTTGTATGGACTACCATGTCCAACTTACATGCTCTTGCAAGTGAGTTGGACTTCCTATGCTCAGCTTTCCAAATGATGAGGCTTGCGTTAAAACGCACTTTATTCCATGAAAATAAAAATATATAAAAAACGTTATCCACACGCAGTAACGTATGGTAAACAATTTAAAGGGCATAACACACATCACTTTTGCAATACAAGTAAAATAACATTTATTTTTAGATAATATAACATGGCTCTTACATTCCCAAAAAGACTCCCCAACAGGTCCAGATAGTTGCCCTACTCGATATCATGAATGCATCAGCGATGCACCGGAGACTCACGTGTTTCAATAGTTCACACCTGGCTACTCGAGTGCTGAGCCAGAGCCGATTTCCCTCTGTTCTCTGGCTTTTGTCGGGGAGATCCAAAAATTGTCGGAGAGTAGAAAATCGGGGCTCAAGTCGTGTAGTGTGAACTAGGCATCAGGGAAATAGGACAGCAAACAGTGGAGTCACACGTTTTCATGGAAGATTTTGGTTTGTAATTCAATGTTTTGGTGGTTTTCGTGTTTTAACGCACATTTTGAGTTACATTGAAACAAAGTGGCAGTAGAGTAGAGCCAAAACGTGTGACTAAAACTTTGGTTCTTATTGACAAGTATGTTTTTATTGTTTCAATGATGTAGATATGTGTCCAAAAAAATTTGCATTGGAGCTGCTGGTTAGTTTACATTTCCTTTTCTGTTTGGAGAAAATATAATTGACATAAAGTAGAAACGGACACATTAGGGCCTGTGTCCATAAAGCGTTCATTTTTTCTCTTTTTTAATTGTTCTCAATGAGGAGAGCGGGATGCAGCCGCCCAGAGAAAAGGCGCTACGCCTTTTTGGTTTGCAAGCGCTTCTTGTTGAAAATCTCAGAATTGTTCAGAGAAGCACTGGTGACCTCGAAAATGTAGGGGGAAGCTTGTTTTGTCTGTGACTATTGATTCTGAGCGTTATATGTCATCCAGACATCATTACGCAGACAGAAGAGCTCATTTGTGGGAGCAGATCGGCCTGTCAGGCACTAAATGTTGTTGGGGAGTTTTGTGGTTTTATCACCATGCGTATTGACTCCAGATTGAGCGATGACGAGCTCATCCATACAAAGTATGAGGGTAAGCATCCTCCAGTCGGTGCTCGTGTCTAACACATAGACGGTACCCAAAACAGACTATCAAAAGCAAAAGGGCGATGCTCGTCTGTTATACAACGTTGAATAGAGCGATGATATGTTGTGAAAGCGAACGGCTGTCTTTAAGCCAAATGCTGTTCAAATGTCAAAACACCATTATTGTAAATGTTGAATCATCTTGAATATTGATATTAAAATCTGTTCATTTAATAACTTTTTTTTTTTTTTTTTTTTTACAGATCAGTGCCGTCAGGGCAGTCGTCCCCAACAAAAGTAACAATGAGATTGTACTGGTTTTGCAGCATTTTGAGAACTGTGTCGACAAGGCCGTTCAAGCTTTCTTAGAAGGTATGTCACAATTAAACCTCAAGAATATGAAATTCTGGACCTCAAAGCCTTTTTTATAAATAATGACTTCCCCATTAAACAGATAGATAGATCCACTTACTACTACACCAAAAGCATCAGCAACAGAACACCTCAACATTATTAGATGCCTAATCACCACTCTACCTGTCGGGTACTGCATCCTAACACAGAGAAGTTAAAATATGTTTCCCACAGTCAGTACAACTATTGGATCAATTAGTAGGCTGTGAAAACCGTGATGATTATACTACATGAAGAAGAAATGATACCTGTATATTTCCACCACTATCTTGTCAGTCACACCTAGCGTGCCGCCTACATTGCTTGGGCAAGACCTTGAGATCCTTTCATGCATGCCATACTTTGCATTCAGAAGTCTGAGCGTCATTTGCATGCCACTTAGTTTTGCAGGTTTAATTTTAGAACACCAAGGTTGTCTCATGTACGTCACACTGCTTTGTTCCTCATTTCGTGCCGGCTAACCTCGCCTAAGTTACTCATGTGGAACCGTTGTCATAATAGTTGTTTGCTTTACACCCCAGGCAGTGCAGTTGAGATTCTGAAGGAGTGGAATGTCACCGGCAAAAAGAAGGTGAGAACCTGAAAGCCTGCATCTTGAGCGTGTCTTTTGTTGAGTGAGCGCAACCATGGGCGCTCTATCTGAAAGAAATGGCTGTATGTTCGATGTGCTCTTCATTAATTGTAGGTGGCATCTGAATCCCCATGCCAAAACTTTTATTTCAGCTTTATCTTTCTTTCCCCGTTTGCCCTGAAATTGTTATGACTCGGTGCTCTGATTAACATAGAGATTATGAGCAAAGAGAATTCAAACAAAGAGATTTGACATTGATATCTCCTTCTTTCAGCCCAAGAAGAAAAAGAAGCCCAAGCCTCAGCCAGAGGCTTCGGCAGAGCCGGCTCCTCCTGAGGCCACGCCGCTTGAGGAGGGCAAGGAGGAGGTGAACGGCTTTCATGCCAACGGATCGGTCGTGGATGGAGAGTCGCTCGATTCTCTGAGTGAACAGTTGGACTCTGCCTCCCTGGATGCCGCTGAGCTGGACTCTGAACCCGCTACATCAGAAACCACCGGTAAACACCGCTCTGATAAATGATGAAGGCAAAAAGAGGAACGGCTGAATCACGGACCAAATTTATTTCTAGAAAGGATCCTATCAAATCTCACTACTTTCGCTTCTTTTTAAATTGTCAAAAAGAATTTGGGTGACATTTTTCTTGCACTTCATTCTAAAGAGCCATACACCGACCAACGTGTGGACTAATTTGACTCATCTCTATTTTAAGCAGTTTTCTGGGGAAAGTTAGTTTGGAAATACCTACTTTTCTCGTTGTAAAGTCAGCCGTCTTCTCACAGGTGCAGAAGCAGAAAGTCAAGGTAGCGCTCCAAGTCCCCCCTTAAAGCAAGGAGGGAGGAATCACCAGGCTCCTAGAGGCAACAGGAACCGACAAAGGCTAGGCTCTAATTCAAATCCTCCCACTTCCTCATTTACACCCACCACTGATGAGCAAGGATCATCAGGAGTCAGGAAGATGGGTAAGACACCTCTTACCTCCTAATTTATCTTGTCCTGCATGTAGTCCTTTTGAATATCATGGATTAATAAAGTATGGCGTGCTGTTCTCAAGGCCCAAAGTAAAACCTAATCTGGGACAAAATGTGTTGTAGCTCTTCTTCTTCTAAATCAAGATAACGTTTACCTCTCAGCTCCCAACATCGACCGCTCTGTGAAGGACCTGCAGAGATGCACCGCCTCGCTGACTCGCTACAGGATAGTGGTGAAGGAGGAGATGGACGCCTCAATCAAGAAGATGAAGCAGACGTTTGCTGAGCTCCTGAGCTGGTGAGCATGCTTTTTCTTTTTCCTAAAATCTGCCTCCGGTCATGGCTGTGGATCAACTTTAGGGGCGGCTGTAGCTCATGGGGATGAGTGGACGTCCTGAAACCACAAGGTAGCCCACTGCTCCTTAATGCATGTTCCCCACCTAAGATTAAAAAAAGGAATATAAATAAAAACAAAAAAATAATAAAATGTAATGGAGTATTTGGAGCTTTTCCATGGTACCAAAAGCCTTTTGAAGAATTTAGTTATTCTATGATGGATCAAGTAGCACAAACAAGTTCCTTCTTCTACTTTCCAATGGTGCAGAAACTTTGATGGCAGCGGCCCTGATTCCTAGGATTAAAGAAAACGCAAACAGAAATGCGTAGAAGGGACTTCCAAGTTCCTGAGTTTAGTTCCTCCAGGTCCAAAGGAAAAATACTTTTTGGCCCCTATAAATGAGCATTACAAAAAAGAGTGGTGGTCTTTCTACTTTGCAGAGAGTCAAACACCTAGAAATTACTATACCTACTATTGTTATTATTATTATCGTATATATATGTTGTGTAATATCAGAATTTGATCCATAACATTTCCTCAGTCAGCTGTATGGGTCTGTAGAAGCAGAATACCAGATATCATAATACATTTGGTTTATGTGTGTTCCTGATTGCCCCACTCCAGGGTGGGGTGAAACTCCTGCTGTCAAATAGCCTCCTTCTAACTGCGTTACGCTGTCGTAAATCTTTAAATAAATGAGGCTAATTGTGCAAGATTTTTCTCCTTTAAGGCATCTGTGGTGTTGCACTTTTGATTGTACACGCAGTCCCGGTCGTAGTTGTAAAGAAGAGCGCCTGAGGATGAAGGTCAAATCCTGAACTGTTTGACTCCAGCACACCTGGCCAAGTGCTGCGTAACGGGGTGCGATCATACAAATAGAAGAGAGTAGAACAGACGTTAAACAATCTGCTGTGTCCATTTGACTAGTTCAAAAGAAAATGGTGCTCAAAATGTCTGCCGCTCTGACAATCCTGTGATGTTGAATTGAAGCGGGCTACTGAGATATTTTACATACATCAATGTACTTTTATCCAATGATTTAAGTATATAAACAAGAAAATGTACTTGACGTACAAAAAGCAAAAATACTCACTATGCAGCCAAATATGCAGTCATGATATTTTTTATTATACGATTGTTATCATTGATGCAGTAACGTCTAGCTGACTGCAATAGAGATCGTTTTATAAAAATGTTTGTACTGTTGGGTGGTTTAATTTACTGTATAACAATGTGTTGTATATCATATACTCATGATAGATATATGTAGGGAAGTTAAAATACAAGTACTTGAGTCATTATATTCCAGTAATTATTAATGAATTAATTCAACTTCTCTTCAAACCTTGATTCTAAATCTTTTTAGTAAGAGGAACACAATAACATAAAAACTGAAACACGGGGAACCATCAAACGATACGTGTCCATGCTCTCGTCCATTGTATCTTGGCCAAAAACTGCTTGATGTGGAGGGAAAGGCCTCAAGTGCGTCCAGCTACTTCATGCATCTGTTTAATGCTGACGCAGCAGTGTTCGTCTCGCTCAAGCGAAAGAATCTTGAAGAGAAATGTTTGGCAAAAATAACAATAAAAGCTCTCAGAGTAAGTTTGAGGCTCGACTGAAAGTGGAGTGCCCGCTAAGTCATCCACTTGCTGACATTAAAGGAGACATATTATGCTAATTTCCAGGTTCACACTTGTAAACATGTTCTAGAAACCCAAAATACTTGCTTTAATGTTCAAAAACCTCAAATTATTCTTAAACTGAATATACATAGTGTGTGTGTGTGTGTGTGTATATATATATATATATATATATATATATATATATATATATATATATATATATATATATATACACACATACATATGTCTGAATATCCCTTTATTCACCCCGTCTGAAATGCTCCATTTCAGCACATTTCTTGTTTACTTCCTGTCAGCTGATCCTGATCCTGTTTATGTTTAGAACTGTCAAATAGTCTAAATATTGTATAGAAAGCCTGACTGCTTGTTTAAAAGCACATGTTCGGAATACGGGTTGTTTATGTCTCCACAGAATGAGTGTTTATATTGCTCTTTGACCTGTTTATAATAATACAGACATAGAAATCTTGCTTTTGACCAGATGTGACCCATAAGGACACCACTTCTGTCATAAAAAGGATTCCTAGGATTCCTATGAAAAGTACTTTTCTTGTTTTTAAGTTTTAAACTATGCACTTTTTTTACCCTTAGTTTGTAATTCAGTCATATTCTCATAATATATAAACCTATTATTCTATGCACAAAACTGTTACTTTATGAGACGTGTGCTGAATATTACATTCTGAGCTTTTATTACGATATGAGCTGCTCCAGTAGACTTTTACTCACTCATAGCTCTTCCACTCTTACGTGGTCTCAGTCACTGCTTCTCCCGACAGGTTTAACAGTGTGTGTAAGCTCCGCCCTCGATGAAAAATGGAGATCAGAGGAGAGTAAGGAGCGCTAAAGTAAATCACAGCAAAGCACAAAACAAGACTTGGTTTATTTTGTCATTGCATCGATGCAGAATCTTCACGTCCACATTGAAGATTTTTCCACTTTTATTTCCTAGTTTAAATCAACGTTATCTTTCAGATTTGTATGTTTTAGTAGCTGATGATACATTAAATTGTGGTACAATAAAACATACTAAACTCAGTCAGTGTCGTGATTTATCATTTGATAATGACAGTGTGGAACCTCCTTTCATGTATTCATTCTCAACTGTTGAATTGTATTGCACTTGCTGTTTTGCATTATCATTCAGTGACGCTGCCTCTCATTCATAATCTCAGTGCTTCTCTTTAGTAAAGAAAAATGACCCCTCCTCATCCTCTCTTTTTTTCTAGTTTAATGGACAGAGAAGTGACTCTACTGGGAGAAATGGACAAAGTGAAAGCAGAAGCCAGTAAGTACTGTATTCTTACAAGTATGTCAACTGAACTAAAGCCCTGCTTCTCACATACCACCCGGGAGCTGTTAGTATTCTTCACGTGTAATGATTACCTCATTCAAGGGCCTGGAGAGTCTGACCTGAATCACTTCCGCAGAGGTAGTAAAAGAAATTGTTGTGTCCCAGTTTCTTCAAAAACTGCAGTGGTGCCCTCGGGGTCCTGATATACCGTGTGTGTGTGTGTGTGTGTGTGTGTGTGTGTGTGTGTGTGTGTGTGTGTGTGTGTGTGTGTGTGTGTGTGTGTGTGTGTGTGTGTGTGTGTGTGTGTGTGTGTGTGTGTGTGTGTGTGTGTGTGTGTGTGTGTGTGTGTGTGTGTGTGTGTGTGTGTGTGTGTGTGTGTGTGTGTGTGTGTGTGTGTGTGTGTGTGTGTGTGTGTGTGTGTGTGTGTGTGTGTGTGTGTGTGTGTGTGTGTGTGTGTGTGTGTGTGTGTAATTACTTCTATACACACTATTGTTAGAGGATAAGGTTAGGCTCTTCTCTTTGAGGGTGTATTTCTTTGAGTGTGTGTGAAACATGACAGAGCAAGACTGCATACTTGTACAAGTAGGCCATTCTCTCTTATTCTGGCCTCTTAGTGTAGAGTGTTGTGTGTTCCAGGCCTGGAAAAAAGTGAATAGTGTCAGGTGTCGAGAGACTCAATGCTGTCTTTGTGCAAGGTGATTTGGGGATTGAGAGGAAAGCAAAGAAACTAGTGTTTCTTTGACATTACAAAAGCCAGGTTTCCTCAAAATGTGCCTTCAAATAATCTCCTTCTTGTGTTGAAGCTATGGTTAACTCCCTTCTTTATAACCTCAGATCTATATGTAGACATATAAACAGCAACAACATACTCCCAAAAAAGATATATTGAAGAGTACCGTCCAGTCCTTATTGGTCCATGCTTGAGGTACTTGTGTTACCAAGTACGAGTAGCTATTACAAATGTTTAGGGCTGCAGCTAAATTGATTTTTAATTTAAATATTTTACCTTTGACATCTTTATGTACAAGTAAATTTGCTCATTATTATAACATCAATAGTAACAAACAAATGTTGTTTTATTATAAGACTTAAATGATCCACACTGTGGAGGACATTGTCGAACTACTTTAAATTGGCCACACCTTTACCAGCATTAAATTAAAGTGATGAACACTGTAATGCATCAATAATAATTATAATTCGCTATATATTATTTTAAATATTTCTACACTGTAGTATTGCTATGTTTACTTAAGTAAAATATCAGAGTTCCTCTGCCAGCACTGACTTCCTAAGGACTAAGAAGAGTCTTCACTTTGTTTTGTACGATTCAAGACTTAAAATATTCAGTTTGTTACAAAAGAAAGTTTTTTTTTTAACAACTCATCATCCAAATAATTTCTTTTGATTTGAATTATGGATTAATTGTTTTAGCTCTAATCAAGGAATCTGTTGTTATTCCAGGTAATTGATTGCTCTATAAAATGTCATGTCATTTCATTTAGCTGACACTTTTATCCAAAGCGACTTACATGCTATACAGTAGACAGTAGACACAGCAACGGTGAGCAATTAGGGTTAAGTGTCTTTACATTATTACATTACATTTCATTTAGCTGACGCTTTTATCCAAAGCGACTTACAATAAGTGCATTCTACGGTTACATACAAGAATCAGAACAACAAGAATCAAGAAGGTACAATTTCGTCCAAAGGTTCGACTACAAAGTGCTATCAGTAAGAGCCATTTCAGTGCTACTATAGTGCTACATCCTTTATTCAAGGTATAGTCGGAAAAGATGTGTTTTTAGTTTGCGACAGAAGATGTAGAGACTTTCTGATGTCCTGATGTCAATGGGGAGCTCATTCCACCATCGAGGAGCCAGGACAGAGAACAGTCGAGACTTTGTGGAGTGTTTAGCTCGCAGCGACGGAGCTACAAGCCGATTGGCAGAAGCCGAGCGGAGCGCACGAGTTGGGGTGTAAGGTTTTACCATGTCCTGGATGTAGACTGGACCAGATCTGTTCGTAGCACGGTACGCCAGTACCAGTGTTTTGAAGCGGATGCGGGCGGCCACCGGTAACCAGTGAAGGTCGCGGAGGAGCCGAGTAGTGTGGGTGAATTTCGGGAGGTTAAAGACCAGTCGAGCTGCTGCATTCTGGATGAGCTGCAAAGGTCGGATGGCACCAGCAGGTAGACCCGCCAGGAGGGAGTTACAATAGTCTAGACGCGAGATGACCAGAGCCTGGACGAGAACCTGTGCCGCCTTCTGGGTGAGAAGTGGACGTATTCTCCTGATGTTGTGCAGCATGAATCTACAGGAACGAGTTGTTGCGGTAATGTTGGCAGTCAGGGAGAGTTGACTGTCCAGGGTCACACCGAGGTTCCTGGCAGTCGGGGTCGGGGTCAATCAAGTCAACTTCCTAAAGCCCACTGTGACATCTGCAAATGTGTGGTTTTGTTAGAAACCAAACATATTTAGTTTAAAATCATATAAAATGTAACACATAAAACGACACTAAAGTGATAATACTGTTGGAACTTGGATTTTGCTTTCCATTTAGTTTTCAAGGCCAGAAAAACATATCTGAAAGAAATTTAAACTGTGATTTGTCAGTCCATAGTTCAGCTGATATTCCAGCAGTGCCAACTCTAAACAAACCCTTTATTTATATTGTGACGTTTCAAGAAGAGTTTCGCTACAGCAGCCTGTTGCCTGATTAACTCTAGATCATTGTGCATTGACACTGAAACAGGAAGCTGTTCCGATCCAAATAAGCACACATGTTGACGCTAAGCTTCCAGTTTCTGTAACCAATGACTGCTGGTTTATTCTATTCCTTTCAGAGGTACCTTTGTCTCTTTCTGCCATTTCCATTGTCAGTCTAGTTGAACCATTTTGCAGTCTTTGGTTCTCCTTGTAAAAAAACAAACCCTTCATACAGAAAAATCTATTTGTAAAGAGGACTTTCTGCAACCTAAAAGCATGAAAGACCGTTCAGACCTCCAGAGGAATCCCCTCAGACATCTGACTGAATCCAATGACATGTTGTGGCAGGAGATGCAGGTGTCTGACACGGTCTCTTGCTTTGAAAATGGCTTTATCTCTGACCCTTGTTTATCTTTTAGATGCTGAATCAGCTGTACTTTGTACTTGTCATATCAGATAACAGCTGAGTTCTTACAGAAAACTGAAACGGACTGGTACTGCAGGGAATATCCCTTGTACAGAAACAGACTTTGAGAACTGTAACATTAGAATTATTATGTCATTTTAATAATCTGCAGCTTTTTTCTGTTTGCTGATTTTCTTTTATGTGACAGAGTGAATACCTTCAGGTTTTCGACCAAGTCTTGGAAAAAAAAATAAAACATTTGAAGGTGCCACCTTCAGGAAAAAGTTTTTATTATTTTCTGACATTTCATACCAAACAAATAGAGAAATTGAGAAATTAATTTGACATAATCTGTCAGAATTTCTATTGCACTCAGACACCAATGCACAAGAAAGATTTAACGTCTTCTTGTTCTTCTTGTTCATAAAAAATGTTCATACCTGTAAAAGATCACATATCTGTTTTGTTTCAGTGGTAAATTTGGGCGCCCGGCAGAAGAGAGCGGAGGAGCTCAGAAGGTTGACGGACCAGTCGGCGTCCATGTCTGAGGAGCAGCTGACTGAACTGCGTGCAGACATCAAGGTGCCTGAACAATGCTGCTGCTCCAGTTTGGCCTCTCCGGTCTCTTTCTTAGTACGCGGCCTCATGCCGGTGAATGGGAGTTAATTGTTGAGCCCTTATTAAAAAGCAAATGTCTTGTGTGGTCCAAGGTGAAACACAAACCAAACTAATAATTTAAATTGCAAAAATAGTAATTAAAAATACTTTTAGCATTTTGGAGCATGCTGATGAATATGAATATAATTTGTTGTCTCTTTTTTTTTTTTCCAGCACTTTGTGAGTGAGCGTAAATATGATGAAGACCTCGGGAGAGCTGTGAGATTTACGTCTGATCTTGAACCGCTGAAGACCAGCATCTCAGGGTTTGGATCAGGTATGCTATCATTTTCATCTTGTGTTCAAAGTTTCATCATTTTATAAGGTTGTATCCATAATTACTATTTAACTCTGGCACTACACTAAATAATTCACATAATTATTATTATTAATGTTCTCTTTTTAGTCCCACTGATCTTCCTCGGGTTGAACATTTACTAATAGCAATGGGTCTTAAAGTAATACAATAATACATCCTGTAGTTTTATGTAAAAACTAGGTAGTCAATGTTGTGACTGCATAACACACTTATTTATTCATGTAAATAAAGATAATCAGAATTTATGCAACTTTGCTGAACTGAAGCACAGATCGGTCTCACAAAGAAGGATTATTAAGCTCTTGTCATCTTTGCTGAGTAAAAGACCCCTTTAGACGGAGTAAGATAACTAATATCTTGCATCCATACTTCTGGAAGGTTCTCTTCCAGAAGTATGGATCTCAATCGGGTGTTTCTCCAACTGAGAACGGCAAACTGCACCGGAGCAAACGGATAGATCCATCCATCCATCCATTATCTGAACCGCTTATCCTCTTTAGGGTCGCGGGGCGCTGGAGCCGATCCCAGCTGTCATTGGGCGAAGGCAGGGTACACCCTGGATAAGTCGCCAGTCTACAAACGGATAGATTTGCAGTGTTAAATGGTGCAACTATTTGCACTATTAAAGACTGCAAATGAACTTCACTTAGCAACAATATCCTAGTTCATAGCATGTCACAATGCGACCAATCTGTTATTAGTTTGCACACCGTCTCTAAATTGGTGGATGTGTTTCACAGTATGAGCTATCTTTTGATTGATGCCCAAATATTTCACCACCTTTCTTAGACAAAGGTCGACGGTGCCGTTTAAAAACCGAAGTACAGACCATGCTAAAATAGAGCGTTTGTGGGTTTTACTCACATTAGTAAAAAATGAAATGAGGAATCGTCCTTCATGAGACGGGTCCCATGTTGTGCTGATCACTCTGTTTCTTTCACAGTTTACCATCCGCGGACAAGTTACTCAAACCGGTCCCGTTGTAGCTCCACGTCCTCTTCTGTCGCCAGCCCAGGCCTGTTGGAGACTCCTCCTCCCACCCAGACCCAAAGCCCGCCCAGGGAAAACCGCCCTCCACCAAACAAACAGGTAGGCTGAGAAAGCAGTTGTGTTTTCATTCAGACAAATAGAGATGTTGGCTTACTTCAGCAATGTAAATAACTGTGGCTTTTGATTATCCAATTCTCAGATTTTCCAAGGCAACAGGCGTACTTTCCAGGGACAAGGGTATCACTCGGGTGGTCAGAGGTATAACGGCGGCTCCTACAATGAGAGAAACGTCGGTCGTGCTAACCACCGCTACCAGAGTGATGGTGGTCCTTCTGGTCCTTCTGGTCCTTCCGGTCCTTCCCAGCACTCGCACAGCTCAAGAGGTCCCCACCACTCCTCTACCTCCTCCAACAACCAAGACCGACCCTCTAATAACGGGCTGCCCCAAAGGCCTCCGCGGACGCACTGCCCTTGACATTGGAAATCCTGTGCTTAATCAAACTCACCTACTAACCCTTGCACTCTCCTCCCCATAGCACCCCCCCCCCTCCCCCTCCCCCTCCCATTCCCTCAACAGTCTCCCCTCTACTAACTCCTTTCAATGAAGAATAGAATACAAGTTTACATATTTCCGTCGGTTGAGCTGTAATGCCACCTCTCTAGATCTTTCCATTCATCCTTCAAACTTGAAAAGTTCTCACTGTTCTATATTCGTTCTTCCTTTTGCATTCTTCCCTTCCTGGTTACAGTAACAGCTTCTATCTTTAGGCCCTCGTTGAGAGATCTCATTGCTATGCTATCGTCAGTCTCTGTCACAGATTTTTTTTGTTGTTGTTGCAGTTAAGCTATCTGCCAGAGAGTGACGTGATTACCTGCAACAATTTGTGCACTATTGAAGTTGAACTCTTAGTTAGTACTATTTCTGTTTTTTGCGAGGCTTATGTCCGCTCACTGATTTGCACCTCTGATTTTGTTTTGTCACCCAGAACCATTTCAATGCCTTCAGGATGGAAAGTGTAGTGAAAGTGCAAAAGTAGTTCTAGCAGTAACCGGTGTGTGTCATTAGGAGAGTAGACATGCAATCCACACTACAGACTATCGTTAATCTAGTTAAAGGTAAGACAAATGAAACATATCAAACTGTAATCCAGAGCTTTTCGTATGGCTGCTATAAACCATAGGGAACTTGTTAACACTATGACGTCAATGTGTTTGAGAGGAACTCTGGGAACACAGAGGAGGCCCTCTGAAAGCAATAGTTTGACATTTGAGAAATGACTCATTCTCTTTCTTGCCAAGAGTTGGATTAAAGGATTGATAGCCGGCTCATATTCGAAGATGAAATTTAAAAACTATCACCAGTGCACGGTTAGCTTAGCACAAAAAGCAGTTAGCTTTGTTTAGGACAGGCCTAATGTCACAAAATCAAAATTTCAGTAATTAACACTTTCTATCTTTTTTTGCTTATTTTGTACAATTACTTTAGTGTAAAAATGTAGTTATGGAGCCTTTGTTTCCAGTCTTTATGAACAGCTAAGCTGTTCGCTGTAGCTTCATATTTACCGTATTGACACAAGAGTGGTAGCAAACCTATCATCCAACTCTGCAAGAAAATGAATAAGGCACATTTCCCAAAATGTCAAGCTTTTCCTTTTAAATACTGGCTATGACGGCAATGTATCTCCCTCCCATTGGCCAACGGGGGTCATTGTGTGTGCTGTTGTTGGCTTGCTGTCCATTATTTTGTAACAAAGAGAGGGCTCATTACCTAATGATGAAAAATATCACAACAAAGGAAACTGTCCACTTGCTGTTCTATATTTAGTCGACATTTATTCGGATGAATTTTCTTCCACACCCACTGTTTCTTCTTTATGTTGTCATATGCACTTGGATGGCATATTAATGACACGCTTGCCTTGACTCACAGAGAGACTTCACGTTTGCCTTTCTAGAGACGGTACTTGAAGAGCAGGCGTGTGATTTATAAATATGTCTGTGAGAATAAAATCTTTTCTTCCCCTTTTTTATATTCTCACTTTATCCTGTATGTGAACGTAGAACTGATGAATGCATTGGAAGGTTGTATTGATTTGACTTTTATTCTTTCTTTCTATGGCTGCCAAGATGCTTTGAGGCCGTTTGTTGAGGTGAAGTCTCATCATAGGGTCCACAGCTGGTGAATACCTCAATGCTGATGTTTTGACACGGCCTGTTTTCAATTGGTTGGCTCGCAGTGGGCTCTTATTTAAGGGACAGGGCCCCCTATTGATTCCTCATCTCTTATCATCTTGTAGTTGTGTACATACAGTATGTGGAGCTGCAAGGCTATAGTCAAGACTGGTTGTTACATAATTGCTGCATTTACTTCATAATGTGTCGTTTTCCTTCGAGCAGTCTTTTGGAAGAAAAATGTTTTCCTCCCCTGTTTTTTCTTCATATTTGAGATTACGTCTTTACTTTAGTAATTATACAAGTTAGTGTTGTGGAGAGAAGAGCATTCACTTATTTTGCGGTCTTTGGTAAATATGCGCTGTAATGACATACATATGTTTTGACTAAAAGGAAAAGTATGATATTTGGTGAAATACGCTTATTTCCTTTAGTAATGAGCCAATTCGATGAGAACTAACTTTGTTCGACAAGAAACAAAAAGATGAAATGTATGCTTTATCGAAAGTGTTTTCAAACAGTAAATGAATTAACAGGAGCGAAGCAAAAATGTCAAACTTTTCTTGAAATGCTTTCAGAGGTGGTAAAGGCTTTTATTGACTGGTGTTTTGGGGGCTGCAGTTTGAATTGAAAGCTGTAGGGCGGATGATAAACGCATCAGCTTTTATTCCACATATCTCCAGTGTGCCCTGGAGGTGCTGGATTCGTTCAATCAAGATTCATACAGAGAGTAGATTTAGTCTGCCTCACATTAGCCACTTTTTCTTTTGTTTTACATTCCAAACTGTAGTAATATTAGGTTTTCGCCAAAGATAAGCATGTCCTGTTTTAAAGTTTCTACCTTTCTTTCCCCCCTCTCAGCCTGTAAAGAATTCCAAAGGGATAAATCCAACGCTTCACATTTTCTTCTTCTTCTTGATCCCACCCTACTTCATTTTCTGATTTCTTACTGTATATACATTTATGTAGCTATATAATTTTGTGCTCACATGGGGCATTTTGTATGTGATATTCATAGTAGGCATAATGGAGGTTAAACATCTAGTTAATTCCTTCTTTCAGTAGACCATGTGTCCTCCTTCTCAAGACAACTTTTCTGAGACAACTGTAAACTCAAGTGCCTTTTTCTTGTCTCCCACCAATTCATTGACATCTCCTCCACCAGAGTATGGACCAAAGACATCGACCGTCCCCGACACCCCTGTCCTCTCTTTCTCCCCACTCACTGAATGAATTGCACACTTCATTTACTACGAATAAACAGTTTGCAATACGGACTGTGTATGTTTGTTTTTTTCTAACTGTACTGACATGTAATAGTGGGGTATGCAGACCAGGAGCCGAAGCAGAGTAACAATGAGGTTTTACATCAGGTGTGATCATACAGCTGCAGTAATAAATCAACATAATTCCTGCTTTTGACTCCATATGCTGCGACTTATTGTTCACTTTTAATTTGAAATATGTCTGATACATTGTAACTAAGTACATTTACTCTTTATATTTTTTTTATGACTTGACATACTATAGAATTGTGACATTTCTTTAAGACATACTAAATAATGACTTCAATGTTTATCATAACATAATATAGTTTTTTAAAATATTTATGGCATACCATGACTTGAAGCGCTTACTCTACTGACTTGATATTTTTCCAAAGACATACTATATAATAACATTTTAATGATTTTCATGACGTGACATTTTGACATACTATATATAACTTTTTGTATGGCTTTCTATTGCATACTATATCACGTTTTGACATTTTTCATTCCCTATTATAGTATGAGCTTATCTTTATGACATAATATATCATTACCTATGTCATGACATATACTCAACTGTTATCGCATACTTAACTTTTTTATGATTTTAATGACATACTATGTCATCTTTATGACCGCCTATTGCATTCTTTTTTTAGACATACTATAGTATCGTTTTACTTTTTATGGCACACTATACTTGACTGTTACATAACATGGCATGCCTTTTTTAATGACAAACTTTGCAATTACTTTTAAAGTGTACTATATTGACTTGTTTTTTGGGGGACTTTTTGTGACTTTTTATGACATACTATACAATGATGTTTGACTTTTTTGGCAAATTATACCATTACAGATTAGTTTTTAATAAGTTAAATAGTATGACATTTTGACATACTTTACTGTTTTATGTTTAATGTTTTATGACATACTATACAATACTTTTTAAGTAAATGGATGTGTGCTTGTGTAGCGCTTTTCTAGTCGTTCGACCACTCGAAGCGCTTTGACATTCACCCTTTTACACATAATGCGTCATAAAACACCTACACAGCCAGCAGAGGGCAGCTTTACTCTAAGAAAATGTTAAAATGAGATTTTTGAGGGAGGCTTGCACAGGACCTCACTAATCATTTCTTAGCTTGGGGACAGCGCTACTGCAAAGCAGACAAATGAAAATAACTGTTACCTTTTAATTTTGTTTAGCGCTTTTCTAAACACTAAGACTGTTAAAAGACTTCTCAGAAATACATGTAATATTTATTTTCCACTCCTTGGTATGAAACACAATGTATCTTCTACTGCTCATAAGTTTATTTATGTACATGCACCAAAAAAACAAGCTGCATTACAATTTTAAAAAAAAGCATACGATACAAATTTCCTTTTTCCTGGACGAAAAGTAAAAATGTTGACATGATTAAAACTGCTTCGTTACCTCGGTGAAGTGGACTGTACAACAACAGAGACCTTCATGTACAATGTACGCAACGCAAGAAAAGGTACAAAATATGACACTAACTGAACTAGCAGATGTCAATCAAAACTCTTGAGTGGCAGGATGTCACAGTGCAGCTTACAGCCCCATCACAGAGGGAAACACAGCAGCACCTGTTGAAGGAAGGAGAGTGATTTCAATCCACTCAGAAGTTTCTCATGAACATCGGCATTAAATTCAATGATACATCGTACTTTTTGGGCTACCTTGACCATCTCCGGTTTCCGATTCCGGGACTTTCCAGTCCAGCTGGCGACCTTTTTCGTAGAGTCCCTTCAGGACCTTCCTCACTTCGTCATTACCCCCTCCGCGACTCAGCTCCAGGTGTTTCCTGTACAGCTGCAGAGCGGTGCGTGCATCCTCTATGCTGTCGTGGGTTTCCCCCTGGATGTTGAGTTCTATGAGACACAAAGAGGAAAGGACATTCAGGTGCATCTCAACAATGCCGCATCAATGACAGATCAGTTTACACAGCTCATATCATGCATGTCATCGATCCTTTTTGTGTGTACGCTGTTGTAATTGTTATTGTCTCTCTTTATTTGCACGGGAACGTAGCTACCATGCAGTACAATAACACAGTATCTTCTTATCTTAACTCCAATTGACCAACTGATGTTTAAGCTACCTGCTTTATTTTTGTTTTCGCTATAAAAAGGTGCAATAAAAGATTTTCTTACAAGCTGAAAACAACATTAACACACTATCACATTCTAATATTAGCATTCATTTGGAGTCACATGTCTGTCCTTCTGATGAATGTCCTTTCAGCTTTGTTTTTAGTCTCTACCAACTTTATCTGACTCTTCAGCTGCTAAATGCTCCACGATGTTCACCAGCTAGTCCCTAAACGTGTCTGTCTGCTGCGGAGCATGTAGTGTACAGAGATCTTTAGAGCTTTTTCACTGAAAACCACACTATCAGTGCGTGAAATAAAACAGTGAAGTTGCGGGTCAAAAAAACTAAACAATGAGCTGAACGAAGCTTCAAAGCGCCATATAGTTGAAAGAACTGTAGTTGGCCAATCATCTCTGATGTATCATTACAAGCCAACCCTTTTGCATTACATGTAGTTGTGTGATCTGTTAATTATGGCAGGATATTGATCATAACCGCTTAACTTACCTAGAAAGTACCAGGCGAGAAATCTCAGAGAAATCATCCTTTTGCGGGGTAAATGGAACAGGTAGACAGTGTCGACAACTTGGTCTTTCAGAACCTTAAAAACAGCAAAGAAACAGACTTAAGTAACGTGTGTTTTGTTGAGTAATTTTATGTATGCACCACCAGACTAAGTATTTGAAATAGTGTGTGAAATAACATACCAGTAAATTAATAACCCGAAAGTCCTTCTGTAAACCGTGACCAACAAAACGAACTCCTGTGTCAATGAGGAAGCGCAGCTTTAAGTAAGTGGACTTCAGTGTGGTCAAATGCTTTGAGGAAATCTTTGCATCCAGGTCTCCTGGTTTGATGCCAGAATATTGTGTCAAATAGTCGACCACCTGGAAGAACAGACATTCAGAAGTGTTAGGGGTCCATAGCAAGAGCGGCTGTTTCACAAATTAGAAAAAGTACCTCCCCACTTCAGGGTTAATGTTTGACTTTGCAGTCTTCATCACAACTAAAGTTAGAAGAAAGTACTCAGGATAACGGTCTAACAAAGGGCGAGTGATCAATCATCATGATCTAAGCACAATTGAAAATCAGGACTTTTTCTGTAATGGAAAGGAAAGTAAACAAAACACAGTTCGACCTCTGTTGATGAAAAGCAAAACTTTCCAGAGTGGCTTGATCTGCAGTCTGACCAACTGTCTTCTTCGTGAATGAACTTGTCACAGATTATCCTCCATTGTGTGTATTATCATCACTAACAAAAGGACAAACTGTTTAATGACAATGAAGGCAACGCGATAGAGGTCGTGATCGGGAGTGTCATCCCCCATGTAATAGTTTATTCTTTCGAAATTCAACACTTTGCTTACGTGAATGGGCTTTCCCACCGTGTTTTACACTTACCTGCTCCTGAGTTGATATGTAGTCATCAATGAAGGGAACTCCCTCGTTGGGGCCCTGGCCCCTCACACAGGTGATCCTGGCCACAGACATCTGACTGGGCTTGATGGTCGACTTGGTGCCGTCACTGCGAAGCTCTGCTTCTTCCTGCAAACACACAGACATGAGGTTTATTCAAAGTGTCTAACCACAATAAGATTACTTTACAATAACAAACAGTATTAGTACGAGCATCATCACACTGTTCAATATAGAGATAGTTTACAAAAATAACAACACCCTAAGCATTTTACATTGAGCTAAATCTCGTAAGACTTTTTTTTTTTCACAATATATCAGGACAATATTTCTCTTTCTTTGTACTATCAGTATGTACAGGTCTGATTCACCTCCTGGAGGGTTTGATTTGACAAAAACAAACAAAGATATCTAAATGATTAATTGAATGTCCACAGCTTTAGAGGAAACAGGTTACTACAGCCTCTGAACATGTTCTCCCTGTCTAACCTGGTTTCTTGTAAACATCCTGTGTGACAGACAGAGTGAGGTAAACAGACAGTGACATTATATCCCAGACAAACCTGGTTGAGCGTGACAAACTCAGCATCCAACCCCACCAAGTCTCCAGCCTGCGGCATCTCGCTGACCATAAGGGGGATGAAAGTGGCGTGACTCTTCCTCTGCTTCCGAGCCAACGAGGCCTCCGTCAGCAGCACGCTGGCATCTATGGGATTTTTAACTGAGACAAACCTCAAAGGATGAGCAGGCGAATAAATTAATGCAGAGAAGTAAATTCACCAGGTTTGCTGTCCTCAAACTTACTGCGCAGGTCGTATTTGGTGTGGTAGTTCCTCTTGGCATAATACAGAATGCCTGGCACTTTCCAGCTCACGTCAAACTGGGCAGCTTCAGTCTTTGACAAACAAAAATATTTAAATATAATAATACTTTAACGTGACTGGAAACATGACATTTTATTAGCACAAAAATAAATGAAATATTTACCTTGTCGATTGGCTCAATTAAGAAATCGTTGAAGAGGTACCACTGCTGATGCGTGACTCCCTGAAACAGACACATGTTTGATCCAGATTAAAACCTCAACATCACTTTGTTATCTGTCCGACTGTATTTTCTAATCTCAGCTTTACTCACCTCTTTTCTTTGATGGTAGGTCTCTCCTACTTTGATGTGTGCAACCAAGTTTCCACCTGTGCGAGCATCCAGGATGTGAGGCACCGTGACCACCAAGTCGTAGACCGATGCGCCCTCCTCCTCTTCCTCAGTACTTAACTGATGAGAGAC
Organism: Cottus gobio; assembly: GCA_023566465.1. Lineage (NCBI taxonomy): Eukaryota > Metazoa > Chordata > Actinopteri > Perciformes > Cottidae > Cottus > Cottus gobio. The sequence continues at coordinate 10,345,978 of CM042215.1, read as the reverse complement.
CATGTAACAAGTTGTTAGTTGCATGGAAATCTTTACACACAAGCTAAATCCAAGATTCAAAATCTGTGTTTTAATGAAGATCTTTCTCCTTCACCTCCTCTCCTTCAGGCCAGGTGCTGATCTCCAGTCCCTGACTTTTGCTGATGGACATCTTGACAGTCAGAGGGATCCAGACGTGTCGCAGATCCTCCGCTCGCGTGTCAAAGGTGATGCCCTCCATATTGCAGATGCCCTCCCCGCTGCATGGGATGTACAGTAACGTGGAAGTGGTGTTCAAAGAAATTCATCATTAAGTCCATTCATAAACAAAATGGAGTATTAATTGTTCAAATCCATTTTTGCCAAACATGTAAGCCTCTCAAATGTAAGATTTACTGCTCATCCCTCCTTCATATAATTTTGGACTCAATCAATTTAAAGACATCTGGGGAAATTGTGATAGGGCATGTAAAAAAGTGTTTTATAGATGAAACAGTTAATTATCAATACTCAAAAACATGAATTGACAACAGAAATAATTAACGATGCAAAACTATCTCTTATATTATATTATATTAAAGGAGATCTTACTCCAAGCACCACTCGGTGGGCATCGGCGGGGGGGGGTCTTTAGGTTTGGGAGGTTCCATTTTTTCTTTCTGCGTGGCCTTATTGAAGGCGTACTGTGGAGAAAAACAAAAAACAATTATGTAATGTATTATAAATAACGACAACTATGTGATAAATTAAATAACGTGGAAACCAAACCAAAATGAGGGTAATTTACCTCTGCCTGAACCTTCCAGAATTCAGCCTCTTTAGCACCGTTCACCTCACAGTTGATGACCAGAACATCTGGGAGACATCTAATGTTGCGTGTCTGCACCTAAAGTGGCACACAGAAACAAACACTTGTGAGACAGAAAAGACTTAAATAAGACTATCAAAGTATTGCCAGATAATATGATGTGCCTGAACGGGAGCTGTAACTCACTGTGGGTTGATACTTCTCACAGTTTTCACACCACGCCTGAGTGCTCTGCTCCAGACAGATGCTTTTCTTCAAGAGCTCAGCAAAGTCATATTCTTTTATTGCTTTTTCTGACGAGTCAAAGTTAGACGAGTACATTGTCAACAGTTAACTATTATTATTTACTTTTAATTGGCCCCAGGTTATCCATACACTCTTGAGAAACAGGATAGCTGCACAAGATCTATAAACAGTGAAAGAGTACTTTGAACTCACCTTGAGAGTTCTGTTCAGGGTAATGCATGGTGAAGAGCAGCGAGAGGGAGGAGCGGACCGTCTCCTTGCCACAGCGACACAGGCTGCTGTTCTCAACTTCGCATCCAAATAGTTTTCCGATGGCGGACTCCCCAGAGGAACCCAGAGAACTGCATGCATTTGTCAGACACATCAGTGATCATCTTCACTGAACTGTACCTGGAATACCTCCAGACTCTGTTTTGTATTTCTGTCGGATGCTCTGACCTGCTGCTGGCTCCCCTGTAGGCCTGTGGGCCCTCCTGCTCCTGCGTCTCCTGGTGGAGCTGGGTGAGGATGAAGCGGTTCCAGCTCTGGATTAAGCGACCGAGTCTGGCCTTCCCTGTTTGCTCGTCTGAGTCTGCGAGGATCAGACCCAGCGCTGAGGCTTCTGGGATGGTACGAAACGCTCGGAGGAAGTTACTGGCCTTGAGGGGGTGGAGAGGTTGGATTAGGACATCTACACATGATACAATAAAACACAAAATCAACCTACAGTTGAAACATTAACAAACAACTACCTGACATGGATCTCCTCGTGACAAATCCAACATGTGGAAGAGGAAGCCAAGCTCACAGGCCAAACAAAACTCCTTCTGGCACAAGTGGTTTTGCACTAGATACCGTATTGGCTCCAGGAAATATAATACCTAACGGGCCAACACAGAAACAGGAGAACAACTGAGCATGGGTCAAAGAAAAAAACAACTTTTAAATAATCTCTCAAAAACAAACTAAAATGCACTAGAGACCTTCCTAGTTTCTTACCTGGATCATGCAGTTGCAGTAGGCATTGGGGATGTGAGGCTCCAGACCAGCAAACAAGGTTCTGTTGTAATGTTTGAAGTCAAAGTCCTCCAGTCCAAGTTTAGAGTATTTAATTGTGACCTGATCCAGCACAACGATCAAACATACACAGCAGAGATGATTATTTTATTTCCCTTTTACATGAAAACCTTGCTAAATATGTTGAGTCCCACCTTTCTGTACTTTTTTGGCACCATGTAAAGGTGTGGCTCTTCATCACGTCCAATTGGTGATTCAGGGACCTGGTTGTAATTATCATAATCAAGCTCCACATCTTTAATTTTGTAAGGAACCTGAAATAAGACAGGATATAGATTTTCGATCATTGAAATCTATATAACACTGAACACAGCAAAAACATGTTTTCTAAATCTGAATATAGTGGAAATGACACACTAATACCAAGGTAATTCACTGATGTGTTTTGTTGCATTTTGGCGGCTTTAAAACAACGGAAGGCTACATTGTGTGTTTTTGACGTGCCTGGTTCCGAGGGCGGGTACGAGGATTTGCTGCATAGCCAATGAACCCAACAGTTTTCATGGCGCGCAGGATTTCTGGGTCCACGGGAGGAGCTCGTCTGTTGGAAAGAACAATAATTGGCCTCATGCAAGAACCACTAGTACAAACAGATTTCTTCATAAGTGGCTTGAACGAGTGATATAAGGGATGGATTCACCAATTTTCTAGAGTTTTGAATTTTCTCTAAAAAGGTACGAGAACAAATTTACAAGTCGTCTAAACTTCTCGTTAACTTCTTCAAACTAATGTGCAATTAGTCTGCTGTCATCCAAGCCAGAGTTCACTAATGAATTGTATGTTTCATTAATTTATAGTTGGAAAATAATTACACTGTTTGACACTGCAATACGAAATCAAAGACTACTATAATTGAAAATGTATTCATATAGCTAAAGGCTCTCACCTTTATTTAAATTGGACTGTAATATATGAAGTTCTCAATAAAGTTCTTTAAATAAAAGAATTCAGCATTTCCTCTTGCTCTAGCCACCTTCAATACCGACTTAAAGGAACCATGGTGTCCATTGTTAATGACAACCACAAGGTGTGTCACTGCAGTGTATTTTTTGGGGCTTTTGGAAGAACATTTCCAGAGCCTGGATATGCTCACCTGTGTGTGAACGCACATGCCTGTGCGCATCGTGGCGGAACTAAAGCGCGGCCATGTAGAGACAGAAATTACATGCCATTGTTGTGATCTGACGCTATAGAGAAAATTAAATTAAACTAACTTAAATTGACTCAACCTTTCAGGGGGGCGGAGGGTGCCATTATATACCATTATATTATACCATTATAATGGTACTGAGTAATGTTTCTAATATTATATCTAATAGTTTCAACCAAAATGGCCATAAGGGAGGATTTTATTGCAGGACTAATGTACTTAATAAACTAGAAACTGAAGTATATGACTGAGTAATGAGACACTTTTAGACAGGTTAAAATGTGCAATGTTAGTATCGTAACATTTACATTTTTGTCACATTTGCCAAAATCAAATTTAATCAGAGAAAACAAATTTCAAGTCAGATTTTATACCATTAAATGGTAATGCAATATGTGATGTGTCTCAGTCTGGCCGCTCAAATTGTGTTTCACATTGTTCCATAATGTGACTCACAGTATGACATAAAGTACACTGACATAAAGTACTTCAGTAAAATTGGCCAACCATGACTGCAGAAAAGAGAAAGGAATAAGTTCCTAACGTGACGGTGTGGTGTGCAGTGAGATCATACATCCTATTTGGATATTTTACTATAACTAGCGTGGTTGTTGATTTCTGCTATTGTCGACAAATTCAATCAAAACACCAAAATCAGTGCGTTCGTGTGTCTCTCAGTACTTTCCAACTTCCCTGTCTTGTCTGTGGAACTCAGTCCCAAGCCTATGGGTTCCTACTGGAGACGTAAATCTTTATAAAAGGTGCTCACAAATATTGGTTTCATTTTTAACACACAAAAAATAAAAAATTCCTAAAACAGCTGAGTTTGTGGACAACAATAGATCTCTATTGTGCAGAGGAATAATGTTAGTGTTGTTGCTTTTATGCAGGGTTGCCTTTACCAGTGATATAAAATCAGCTGGGGTAAAGACATAGTACTTGTGACTGCGTTACCTGGGGCTGGGTGTTGACTTCGCAGTGGCCCAGTCCGACAGCAGATGCTCTGTGCTGGTCAGTGGCGTGGGGATAATCGAGAGGGGCAGCAGATCGTGGTTCCAGTCCAGCTGAGGCAGCGTGTCAACAAGGCAAGGCAGAGCAAACTCTGACTCCCGGGAGTAGTCATTAAATGAAACCTCTGGAGCATCAGACCACAGGTGCACACATCCCGCAGAGTCCCCGAAGGCCAACGCTTGTTTGCTGGACGATACGTCAAAACTCATGAGCACCTGGCCAACCGTGTTGACGTGAAAAATGTCCGCCATATTGGCAAGACCAGTGGGCTCACAGAACTGGCATTGACCTGGACAAAGAAACAGGAGGTGGAACATTATTATCAAGCTGTGTGTGTCAATATTGAGGAAACATTTTCACACATTATTTAAATACTGGTAGATGTAGCCTGGACAATCCTTCTCTGGTAACAGTATTCAGGAAACTCGTTCATTGTCACTTAGGTATTTGAGTGTAAAATACAAATCTTGATGCAATTACAAAAAAGAGCATGCGTCATGTTTACTGACTAAACTCTCAAAAAGGAAATGGTCGACAAACACACAAACTACAGCAATCATTTCCAAAAGACTGGGACAGGACCTACAGTGTAGGGGATTTTATTTGAGTTGCTCAATAAATTTGCAGAATTTCTGCCCATGTCTCTTAATTAACAATTAATTCTGCAGTACACATTTGAGCCACATGAAAGAGCCTGAATGTTTGTAATGTTCTGATAATTGTAGCCTACTTATTGTTTTACTGATGAGAAGAACAAACAAGAGCATGTTAACTTCATCTAAAATAATGTATTTGGTCTCATTCACATTTGATTTTATATTATAACATGCATTAAACAAAGTTGTAAAATGTATATATCTTGGAAGTGGCTGATTTACCTATTGAAGATAATATAAGGCGATGCAGAAATGGCAGATAAAATGGTCGGGAATTACACACACTCGCTTTTCTCACGATTTATAGATCAGGCATGTTGTGAATTGCGTCGAGATGTTTTGTCATTTTCAAAAAGTAAGTTCCGGGGAAAATGTTTGGGAAACACTAGACTACAGAACATTTGTATGAAGATGACCCCACATTCCCCGACTGATACCTGTCTGTGAGATGATCACCAGGCGTGACGTGTAGGTCGGAATGAAGCGCAGGAACAGGGGGTCCACATGCACCTGAAGTGGCGTCACTGCTCGCATCATACGGAGGTCATACACCATGAGGAATCGGTCGCATGCCAACCCATTCATGCCTCGGCTTGAGAACCCACATGCAGCCAGAAGGTTTCCATGAACGTCAAAGTCTGAAAGGCTGCCAGAGAACGCATCAAACTCATGCTCCGTTTTGAAGCTACGCAAGTCCCGAAGGGTGATCTGTTTTTAAGCAGAGTGAAGTGAGGGTTGTGCAAGTCAGAAAAAACATCTCTCACAAACTGATTTGATCAAGTCGTCCTCACCTTGCCAGAAGTGTGTCCACAGTAGAAGTAACGACCAGTTTGGCGCATTATTGCCACTCCAGGTACATCAACACTGAACTGTCGAGTTCACATGACAAGAAAGTAAATTGTCATTCAATTGCTTCCATGTTATTTGATCTATAGAGTCGGATTATGTCATGTGGTCCAGTGCTGTATGCATAGATACTTGTGGGTATTAATAATCTCTCACCTTTTGGGTTTCTTGAACAGTATTCAAGTCAAGTTCGACTGCATAGTTTTGCAATCCACCCATGAGCAAGGTGTTGTTATCAGTCATGAGGAGACTGTGCATATCAGCTCCTTCATCCATCCTGGAATGTACATATACACAATAATTAATTATGTGAGCGAATACAGTTTTATGACTGCAGTTTGTCAACAATCTGTTATTTCAGCACAAGAACAGTAGTCCCCATCAATACTTTCTCACACTTACGGGTAATCAAACATAACAAGGCCCCCACGAGTGTGGCACTTGAGGTTACACTTCGAAAGGAACAGGACGCCCGTTTCCAAACTCTGAATGTGTCGGATGTCGTCTGATGCATTCGCTTGGAAAGAAGAATGGCGGCCCATTGTCGGTCCAAAGAATGAGGTCACATGACCCTAAAGAGAATGATTAAAAAAATAAGATGGAATTACCTTAAACATAAGGCAGACTATACTATACATTGTCTTTGGCCACTATTTTCCATCATAACCACATCATCGTCTTACTCTGTGGTTTCCCATCCAGAGAATTTCCTCCTGGAGATCAAAGTGTGTCGCTGTGACTGGGATGCCAACTTCTGAAACTGCACTGTGTAGTTCTGAAAACATCCCCTCCATGAGGTGCACAGCCTCGGGGTTGTTCACGGCGAGTCCCTCTGGGTCGAGCTCCACCCCCTGCATTAAACTAGGGTTGAGGTGGGGGTCCATGGAGGGCTCCATCCCCGCCTCCAGAGTCCCGTGAAGGCTGGGTGGGTACTCACCCATCCCAGCGTCGAGACCGTCAAAGTTCATCATGAGTAAGTTAAATCAACCTGCAAATGAAGGACAACTCATGTAAATAAATAATAATACCACCCTATCACATACACGTGTTTCATTTCCGTATGTTCATATTAAACCAATCTCAAGTATCGATCCGCATCTTCAGGCTCGTTTTATCATTAGCTATCAGTACCTGGCTTATATCGGTATAGATAATATAGATATAGACTACTAACAACAGTCTCCAAAGCCGAAGTTAGTATGTATTACTGAAATGTGTCCACGTGACAGAAAGACAAGCTCACTGTACTTCGCTCCGCGAGCGTTGACGGTTAACGTTAACTAACGCTAGTTAGCTGATATAGCTAACTTGGCTAAAGTTAGCACGAACGAGACAGAAACTGACACCACGTGCACATTTCGTCCGTTTTTAGACTCACGACATCCTCAATAATGAGCGTGTTTTTAATAAATACTGAAAATAATTTCATATATCAAAATAAAGTTTACACCAACCTCTTCTTGTGACACGACAGGAGTCCATGCTCACTTCATTCACAAAAACAACACACAATACAAAACTAAACACTTCCGGAGCAAACAGTGGTGCGTTCAAGAGCCGCAGTGTTGTTCAGAGTGTTCAGAAACTAAGTAATATAATCGGGTACAGTGCAATTTAGTGATATTTCACTTTTGTATCTTTATTTTACGAGCATCTGTACCTCCACTACACTAAATATTACTGTCATTTACTATCTGACAACATTATGTAAATAGAGTCAATACTTTACAAACTGCAAATCTCATCTATAAATGTATTTGCCGGCTTTGTTACTCAGAAAAATTGAATAATAGTAATAATACATAAGTACATTTTGCTGTCAATACATTTGTTTTAAAACAGAGGAGTAAAAATGTACTATTTTTACACCTTATTGTTACTTTACTTTAGATAAAAGATCTGAGTACTTGGTAGATTAATCTATTAGATGATCAAAATAGGATTAATCGGCAGCTGTATCAATGATTCAACAAAATATCTGTAGAGTTTTGAACTACACAAAAGAAGACATCTGAAGGTGGCATTTTGGGCTTTTGCAAATTGTGATAGCATTTTTCACTGTGTTCTGATATGTTAGACTCAGCAGACAAATTGTTATTGCTTAGTTTAGTTGCAGCCCTACACATTTGCTTTGGGAGTATGCAACATTAAAGCATCAAATAAACTGAAACGACAAAGGTCTTACAAATGGGTTCAGTGTCCGATTATTGTTTTAAAACCTTTAATACCTAAATTACAACTGCATTTACGCATTGCATATTCAATTCCTTTTGATTAAAATACACAGACTAACAGACACAAAACAAACAAGAACAAGGATGGTATTCCAGCACTGGTGTGCTTGATGGTTTTTGTGGCTCAGGGCAAAATATAAATAATCTGTTATGTGATTTTCTGCAGCCCAGTATCTTGGGCGATTCTGTGCCTAATGATTAATGTCCATGTGTTCAGCGTGACACAGGAGGGAATATCTCAGTGTCCTGTAAAAGTGATCAATTGAGCATCTTATTTAGGCTATATGCATTAGTTCTGTGTTCATTTTAATTGAAGGATTAGAGGGCTATCCCTACTCTTTCCACCTTTAACATTTCAAATGAATAAATAAATGACAAGAAAGAATGCTTCCTTAAATTGTTTGATCATACTTTGTATTGCACTGAGTCAGTTACAGATGTATTACCACAATAAATAACGTAAATGGGGAAGATTAAGGAAGCAGAAAAAAATATTGAGCCTTCCCACTTCATTTCCTTACTCTGTAAAACCAAAACTTCAGTTGAAAGGCAAACAGTTTTCACTGGTACACAAGAGGGGGGAGAATTCAAAGTTAATTATAAAGGTTAATCTCACTTCCTCGACACAGACATTGATGGGAAACCTGATTATGGAACAGATTAATGTTAATTGGTGTGTCACACTATAGGTTTTCTTTTTATCACACACACTTGAGTTGTATCACAGGTGTAAATAATTTGGATTAAGAATATTGAATATATGTCATTAAATCAATCCCAAATTGAGATCAGGAAACTATTTTAAAATTTTTTTAAAGTAGAGGAATATTCAAATATAATAACCTTGTTCATAATAGCCCATGGTAAAATAAACTTTAACTATTGAGATTACAACACACAATCATTGTCTTAGTCTCAGTGGTGGAAAGTATAATTATCTTAAGATCCATACAATTCTGACATACTTGTACTTTATCTACATATTTCCATTTTATGCAATATTTCGACTCCAATCCATCTCATAGGTTGTACTGTACTACAGTTATTTTACACTTCCTTTTTACATGTAAAAACATATGCTATGCTGACATATGATGCAGTAATATACCCAGAAGTACAACGTATCTAAAAGAGATGGGCTACAACATTAAAAAATGTACGCACATGTAGAAACAGAATAACAAGCTATAACATGTTGAAATAATACATTCTGCATAAAAATAACTTTTAATGTTGATACTAACTGCATTGTGCTGATACTATGGGAATTTACTTGAAATTGAGTCATTTTAGACAATGGTATCTCTATGGATTGTATGTTTTACACTTCTTCCCTTTTTGTGCTAACCGACAATTACCTCATATGTAATTATGATGACCTCATATTGCGCAATCTTTTTGCACTCGATATGAACTCACTCACCTGAGATGAAGCCCCGCATAAAAGAGCAGCACGACTCCACACACTAATCACATCACCCACAGGGTCGAGCAGACAGCAGAAGGCACTGGCCGAACACAGCTCATTCAAACAAACCTGACACCAAACACCATGGATTTTTGTTTCGCGTCTTTTGCTGCTCTTTTCTTGCTTTTCGCGGCTGCATCCAGCGCTCCGCCCAGACACGCTCAGCACGATCTATGCGGGGATGTGCGCAGCAGCTCTCTGGAGCTCACTCACGCTGCTCGAATTGTTTCTAAAGAGGTAAGTTGTTTCATCATTTCATTATATGGAATTATTAATGCTAAATGCTAAAATGCGCCACAACGCATTGGCAATACCATTTGGATGAAGCCTCATATTATGTGTTTTGAAAGAAAGTGTTTTTATTTTATGGCATAAATGTAAACAATTATGTTTTTTAATTAAACATCTTGATCAAAACATCATACATACAACTTAGTATAAAGTATTGGACAGTACACAGTAATATGAAGATAAACCGACATTTACACAACATGTTGACTTGTTACTGAGCATGTTTGTTTGAAATGTGTTTTAGGCACGAAATGGATCCAAAGATGTTTCAAATTACACCGCTGTACTCCTTTGGATGGAGGCGGAAGATCAGTGTGACCCTGAGACCCTCAAACAGAAGCCTGCGGTAAGCAACAGATATCACATTAATGTGCCTATTGTATCAGTGACAGCAAACAGTTCATGAACGTAAAACAATGAGATTGTTGTGATGGGATTTTAAGTCTTCTTCATCCTCTGTCCTTCCTCAGATATGTCTTGGGAAGATACTCAACGCCCTAACGAGCTACATCTCTGCAGTGGAGAGGGTTGCTGGATTTTCTAGGTGCTCAGAGTTTGTCAGCAAAGTGAAGCCGGTGATGCAAAAACTGCACAAAGACATGAAACAATGTTTGAAGACGAGGGCAGGGATGAATCACCTGATGGTAAGCTCAGTTGTTTGAAATAAATGTTCCAAAAAAGCCCAATAATGATTGGGAGAGACAGCTTAATTCCCATCTATCAGAGTCAGAAATTTGTGCAACTTTTTTCAGATACTACTGGACATTACATTACATTACATTACATTTAGCTGACGCTTTTATCCAAAGCGACTTACATGATATACAGTATACAGTAGACCGTAGACACAGCAACGGTGAGCAATTAGGGTTAAGTGTCTTGCTCAAGGACACAACGACATGGACTGGCTGAGCCGGGGTTTGAACCACTGACCCTCTGATTGAAAGACTGACTTGCTAACCACTGAGCCACAGACAAAAGTTTTAATGTTTTTTTTCTTCTTCTCTGATTCTACAGCAGTCCCACACCAGTAAAGAGGAGACTAGTCGCACTGAACACTGGGAGGAGGGTCCGTTGTGCCACTACACCCTGGATAGACTGTTCTCCTTCTCCATCCTCACAGCTCGAGTCTTTGCTGTTGGGGATCCGGCTCATCACACAGAGGGCTCGGCTCAGAAATGCATGTAGTGCATGAAATGTTTGCTGACATGCAACTTTGAATTGTAAAAGAATCGTTTGTGATCACATTGATCCAAGTCTTAAGTACAGCCTTCAATGGCTGATGAATCTACAACAGTGTTTCCACTCTTGTTTCTCCCATGTATACATGGAACGTATTTCCAATGGAATTATTATCTAACATATTTATTCAAATCATATTTAATGTATTTATTTATTAATATTTATTCAAATCAGTGGTCCTTTTTGTGTGCAGAATAAATTAAATATTCATAACAGACAATATGACTTTCATCATGTGTTGTGGTTTGTAAATTATGTCACAGTAGTTTTTTTATGCCAATTATTCCTTTCATTGTGAAGGAAGGAAGTTACCTGCATTTTCTGTGAATGAATACCCAAAACAACACGTAGATAAATATGCTCAGATAAGGAGGAAGCTGTTCTTTCCTAAAACACTCCCATTGCTTTTCGGAGATCCACAGCTTCCTGCATACTTCCTTTAAGTCAGTGACTCTAGTGCTCAGTTGAGTTCCTTCACTCACTCTGATCATGCAACGTTGTATTAGTAGTAACTCAATGGAAAAACAGGAACGTGGGGAAAGAGGAAGTAGCAGTGGGCTCAGTGTAAAGGTACCAGATTGCTCAACAATCAAACAAGTGTGTTCTCCGACTGACTTAACATCCAGAATTTAACTTAACCTCTTATCTCATCTCAGGTTAAAAAAACTGAAGGTAAAAGCCCAAATTGGGTATTTAGCACATATCTAAAAGCAGAGAGAGAATAATGATATGCTCAAATAAGTTGCACAGGCAACATTTAATACATTTACAAAGTTTATATAGCAAAGCATATAGTAAGGTGCACTACAGCTTCACACTATCTGTTAAGCTGTAATGCTCATCCTAAAGAAAAAAAATGGAGGTATTGCATTTATTTTTCATCTTTGATCGTCATGATGACGTAAATGTGGCGATGCACCAGAAGTCAGAATGAAGATCTTTCGCAACCTCAGAAGAGTGTATTATGTTGAGAGCATGAACTGGGATTTTCTGGCAGTATTACTTGTGTTTGCATGAGGATGATGCAAGCAGAAAGATCAATGTGTTAGTCACCTGTGAGAGTTTATGATGTCATTTAAAGTGTAAGAAATCCAACTTTTTGTTTTCTGATCATATAGACAGGGATTGATTACAATATATAAGGATACTGGTTGCAATTTGTAAATATCATCATTATGTACATAAAAATAAAATGTCCATATAAAAACATGCTTCAATATATGACTTGACTCAGCAAACCAGAGTTCCTCTGGCCGTCCAGCGCATATAATCCACGTGTCATTTGTGATGTCACTTCCTTAAATCTTTGACACACCGCTCATGCTGCGGGGAAGCAATCTGCTGAGTGTGGCGGTAAAAGCTTGTTTTCCTCCATGCAATATATCTCATGTGTTAAATTAAATAATTTCCCCATGCCTTGAGTTTACTTTACTCTTTCTTTGGATGCAAAGGCTCTCAAAGGCTTATGGACCATCCATTTTTGTTTGTGAGCACCACAACAATGACATTCAATGCAATAGTTGGCTCAAAGTGCATGATTAGATTTGTGTTTTTCAGCCCCAGGTGAAAGCATGGTGCACAAAATATAACATTCAATCTCACAGTGTGAGTGTTAACAACTAACCCAGCGAACCTCCTTGCGTTACTGGTTTAACAGCATTGTTTTATGATTGTGATCTTGATTTGTCAGGTACTTATTACGCCAACAACAGCAAACACTCCCATCAGGTTACTTACTCAATTAAGTTCTGAAGATGTATATAAATATTATGAAATACAATTAATACACAGTGATTTTATCCATATTGTCCACTATTCAGTCAAGTAATTCATTTATGTTGTAATGTTGAGTAGTACGCACAAATTAATACCACACTCCCTTTACTGGTTCTTTTGCATTTATATCTACTCTGATATTCATGTAGAAGAAAAAATAAGCTATAAAGAATAACCGTCTGTGAGGTCACACAGTAATTGGTATTCATATAGACTTAAATAAAAGTAGAAATCCCAAGTCTTGCATTAAAAATTGTACTTATTGAAGCACAGTAATATCAGCTAAATGTATTGAAAGTATACAAAAAGTAAAAGTATTATTGTACCGAATGCTCCTTCGCAGAATGTTACATTGATGTTGGATTTTGTTGACTGATGTATTAATGATGATGGAAGTGAAGCTCCTTTTAACTTTATGTTCTAACATAAACATATAACAACTGAGCTCGTTGGCACTGAGCACATGTAAATTATATCAGGCTTTGACATTACATAAGTAGGAACTACAAAAACTTCAGAATGTCATCAGTCATGAACCACTAATACCTCTGGCGTGGTGAGATAAAGTTTATAATTGTTTGTGGTGGACGATTGTTTAGTGTTAAATTCTAAAACGTAATTAATTTGTCATTTGTCTTGTATAGGGTTTGTTTAATGCACATGAGAGGTGGAAGAAGTATAAAGCTCATTTACTTGGTTTGTTAGTTTGTTTGTTAGTTTTGTTTGCTCCATTGTCTTTCTGTGTTTTGTTTTGATGCGTTTGTCTTTGAGTGTTTAGAAAAGCGCTATACTAAATTAAAATATTATTATTATTATTACTTAGTAAAAGTCCTTATTTTTCTCAACACAATTCTATATTGTGTTGTGCTGAAATTAAGTAGTTATCCGGGATTGGGAATTAACAGTGATGTTAAAGCTATTGCTCACGTTTACTCGGGGATCCAGGGACTTTCTTGGAGACCAAGTACTCTTTTCTAAAAACGTACGCGGTCCCGTAATGAACACGCTGATGAGGACAGGTGAACAGAGGCAGGAGTTTTGTCAGCCACCCGCAGTCACAGCGGAACGGAACCAGCCCAAAGCTGACGGGGGCGGGGTCAAAGAAAGAACGAGGAGTTTCCTGTTGAGCTACGACAACACAGGAAGGTAAAGTTTGCTCTTTTTAAAAGTTAAGTTTAAACCTCAAAATGCGGAATGGGCCAGGCTAATTGACCAGGGTTTAGCAGAGGCGTTTAACCTCTTCAGTAGTGATGTAGTGAGCATCACTACTTACATCCCGACCAACGTCACGTCGATCGAACGTTATCGCGTCACCCTGTAGACAGCAGCTACACTGTTAGCTTGACAGCTAGCATGAGACCGTTGTATCATTTAAACCGAACCGTTGAGCTGAATGTTTAACAATGTGAGGTTTGTGTGAAAGGTTTGCTGCTATGTACCCGTGTAATATTTAAGAATGAAACGTTATCGCTGCTTCGTTATTGTTTTTTTTTGGTGCCGACTGTTGTCTGAATGTTGCGGTTAGTTGTAACGCTAGCTGAGTGACGTAGTGAAGTTCTGAGCGGAAGGAAGCGCGTGTTTAGTGACACAGAATAATTCAGTCGGGCGGAGTCTTCTTAAGTCTTTCAACAATTAAGATGGGATAGTTTTTTGATTAATCGTTTAACGTTACACCATCAAACGGTAGAACATGTCTCTAACCAGCATATTAAATGGGCAATTAATGAATATTAATAATAATAAACACCATTTATAATTATACAGTTAGCTAGTAGTAACAGTTGCAAAGTAGGTCTAAGTGCACTGATTAACCTTTGTCAAAGTAAATGACTAATCAATGTTCAGTTTTGAAGCACCAGCTTCACAACTGTGGGGATTTGCTGCTTTTTCTTTGTTTTATGTGATAATACATTTATTATTTTTAGGTTTTGGAGCGTTATCCAGATTAAAACAATACATTTTATGATATCCATTTGGGCTTTTGGAAATTGTGATGGGGATTTTGGGACATTTTATAGACTAAACAATGCATCAAGATAATGTCAGTTACAATCAGTGGATTGTTCTACAATGTAGATAATATTTAGTTGGAGCATTCTCTGGTTCCTTCAATGTGATAATTTGCAGCTTTTCTTTGTTTTATGTCATTGTACAAATGTAATATCTTTGACTGTTTTTTTGAGCCATGGCTAGGACAATGCTAGAACCTTGAAGAAGTAAACAAAACAATTGTTAGATTAATAAATAAATAACGGAACGGTGTCCAATCTCGGCCAGGTTTTAGCTAACATTCTGATAAAATGCCACTTCAAATATTGATAAAAATTATCGTATCACGTTTTCAGCTGATTTAATGATGTCACGTTAAGCTTTAACTTCTTACCTTTCGAGCTAAATATTGTTTTTATTTTTAGAGTTAGCCTAGCCTTTACTAGAGCCGGTAAAAGGACGCTAGCGCCGGGAAATTAGCCGTGCGCTACTCTTGTCCAATCCCGATCGCACTTCTATCCTCGTAGTAAACACTCGCCGCCGCTGTTTTTCCGGGGATATTAACTTGATCCAGGGTCACCAAACTGACCATCAATGCTGTCAACATATCCGGGAACGTAGTTATGTCCTTCACAATAAGATATCACGCTTCAACATCTCCAAACTATGCAATAAAAGCTCAATTTGAGCGTATACCACCACCTACTGGATGTTTTGTTAAACTCTTCTCATGTCAATCCCTTGCAAAACACCTGCTGATGCATGCAAGTTAACAATTATGCACATGTATGTTGTATATAACAATTACTATCATAACACACAGTGAAGAGTATGAGTTGTATTACAGATAAAAACACCAGTATTCAAGATCGAGAAGCTACATTGTTAAAACCCTTCAAATGTACAAACATCTTTTATCCAAAGAACACCGATGTGTACCGCATGTGTACAGAACATTGAAAACATATGTTAATTTAACGTTTATTCAGTTAGATTAGGAAGTCATGAAATATTAAGCAAAAAAAAAGTCAATCGTATATTTAGAGACGTTAAACATTGAATGGGGTCAAAGATAACAGGACGGTTAACAAAAGACAAATGACTTGTGCAAATCTTTGAAAATATGAACATTTATTTAAATACAAAACAGACAAAAAGAAAATACAACACTAATCTGGACACAAATAACATTTAAAATAATCCTCGTCATCCAGCTCCTCGTCCCAGCCCACACACATGGTGTGATACCATGTGTGGCAGCTGTCACACTGGACCCACGACACCAATCCCTCCGAGCTCTCGGGAGGGTCAGGTTCCCTGCACCGGCCACACTCCCAAACTGTTGTCTCCATGTCTTCAGGAGTGTGACCTATTCACAGAATAAAAAACAACAACTTTGAACTAAAAAAAGATCAGATTTTCATGGGTTGGCATTCAAAGAAAGTTAACATGAAGTACACTACCGGTGGATGTCGTGGGTCCAGCAGACGAGGAGCTGGATGATGGTCCGGCGTCTGCAGGTTTGGAGGCTGTATGAATAACAGAAAAAGCATAACCATGTTTTGTTTAGTCTTCATCAAGGCTAATGTCACCATCATGTTATAATATTGTATTTTCTCAGGTTACATAAAGCATTTACAGTGGGAGGGAGAGGAACGACTCTGAGACCCACGGAGGCCACATCCCCCTGCCGATGTTGAAGGCTCTAAAAAATAATCATATTTTATTATAACAATGCTAAAATACATACTCATAATGTCTAACTGTCACAATAGTTAATGTATTGACATTTATATGCAAATTAAAATGGTAAATAGGTGTGTGCTGACCAGGAGATGGGGGAAGGTGGCCGTGGTCCTCAGCAGGCAGGCTCTGGAGCGATGTTGTGCTGGCAGGCAGCCGGGGACCGTGGGAGGCAGAAGAGGGGACAGAGTGGGATGAGGGACCGGCGATGGGAAGTCCGGAGCTGGAGGCGGAAGTAGCCCAGAGGGACACTTGTCTTCTGCGGCTGGGGCGGGAGCCGCCAGACAGGGTGGAGGAAGTGGCTGCCGGGCAGGTGTCTTTGGCCCGCTGCTGCTCTCTGTCTGCTCTGGCCAGAGCTTGAGCTTCCCTCCTTGCAGCTCGGTCCTCCGCCTCCTCGATGACATCAGACATCTCCTGGGCTGTCAGTAACCTGGCCTTGGTGACATTCCTCCTGACCTTACCGGTGTTGCGGTTATATTGGATTTCGGCCAGGAGGTGGGCCAGGTCAACTGTAATCCGGCCTGATGTTACCAGGGGATGGGTGATGTAAGGATTTGGGGTGGGGGGGGCAGGAGGAGAGGCAGGTGGAGCAGGTGGGGGTTGGGCTGGGAAAAGGGGACGTTGGGAGGGAAGGGCAACATCAGGTGCAGCCCAGGAAGATGCCGATGGAGTTGGCGGAGGCTGTGAGGAGGGCCCGCACCGCGGCCCGGACGGCATGACCCGTGACCAGTCAATGGCCATCGAGTCCAGAGGGTAGATGCCACACCTCCTGAACCCAGCCACCACCACTCTCCGATCCTTCACCCTCTGGTAGGAGTCTCTTAGGACCCTTGAAAACTCCTTCTTAGAAACCAAGAAGGAGTGGCTCACTGCCGACAGATCTCCTGTAACACCAGAGAAATCTGCCTTCAAGGGTCTGAAGAAACTCACATCCAAAGGCTGAAGGATGTGAGAAGTATGTGGTGGCAGGCACAGGAGAATGACACCCTCCCTCTGTGCCGCCTGGACCAGCTCTGGATCCAGATGGGACTGATGTCCATCCATTATGAGCAGCAGCGGGCGCTCCTGAGTGGCGAACTTCAGGAAGTGCCCGACAAACCACTTCCTAAACAGCTCACTGTCAATGTACCCTGCTGGCGACTTCCCGTAGAGGGCATCGGGAACCCCTTCTTTATTATAGGGCCCCCCTGGATATCCCCCCTTGTAGATGATGAAAGGGGGGACATCCTCCCCAGCCGCGTTGAGGCAGGCCAGGACGGTGATGTGGTCCCTGGTTCCCTGGGCCTGCCTGTAAGCATGTTTAGTCCCCCGGGGCACTATGACCTTTCTTCTTGTAGAGTCCAGCTGAAACCCCGTCTCGTCACAGTTGTAAACCTGACGGGGTTTCTCCCTCAACCCGTGCTCCTCCAGGGTGGTGGTGAGGAGCTTAAAGTACTCCTCTATTGGCCCCCTCTTGGCGCAGGATGCCCTCCCACGGTCAATGATGTCTGGGGTCCGGGCAGTCAGGCGATGGTGGTGCCGCTCCCTAAAATTGATCCACCACGTCTGGCCAAGCCCGGTTTTGGGGGCTGCCTGGTGGCGGAGGTTATAGATGGCCAGAGCGTGGGCCAGGACCTGAGGCTTCGTCAGTGGAAACCCATGACTGGCAGAGTACAAGAGGTACTCCACCAGGGAATCCTCATCTGCAGGGGTGAGGAGAGTCCTCTGACCCGGGACACAATCAGAGGACACCCTTCCACTGACTCGGTCACTCAGGCTGGTTTTTGGGACCCCAAACACCTGGGCTGCCTGCCGTAGATTGAGCCTGCCTGCTTTCACCTCCTGTAGGGCCTGCGCCATGGCCTCCTGGGTCCACTTCCTCGTCGTCCTCTCCCTCTTCCTCATTTGCCGGATGTTTGGCATCTGCAAATACACATTTATTTTGGCACAGTCAGAAATTAAATTCAAAAGTAGTTTAAAATGTCTTAATAATGTTGATGAATTCTATAAATTGCCATGTATAGGCACATGCATATTTGCCACATGCATAGACATACATGTATATATATTTACCTTAAACCATTGCAGATTTACAATTTCTATATCCATCTTTTCTTTTCTTGATCCTCCTGTAAAGGAAAAAAACTCTCATACTGACACACGTTACCTACCTTTCTTTCCTGCTTCTTCTCTTCTCCTTGCTATCTTTCTATTCAAGTCTTTCCTGCTTCTTCTCCTTGCTATGTCTTTTCTTTCCTGCTTCTTCTCTTCTCCTTGCTATCTTTCTTTTCAAGTCTTTCCTGCTTCTTCTCCTTGCTATCTTTCTTTTCTTTCCTGCTTCTTTTCTTCTTCTTGCTATCTTTCTTTTCAAGTCTTTCCTGCTTCTGCTTCTTCTCCTTGCTATCTATCAAGTATTTTCTGCTCCCTCTTTAACTCCTTATTTTCTCTCTCTCCTCTCGTCCTTTGCTCTGTCTCTGTTCTCTATCTTTTCATAAAACACACAAGAGAGAAATTGACTCAACAATATTATATAACCTAGCACTGTATTATATTGTTTGTGTACCTACACAAACAACATTTCTTATCATAAGAGCCACTGCTGACTTAACAGATGTACAGACAGTCTTTCGCACTCTCAATCACACACACACATCAACATTATTTGCATAATGTATTAGTAAGTGCATATTATCATTGTGCATGAAAATACTTGATGTAGTTTGGCTTATGAAAAACAAGAAAAACATTTGATTATGTCTGCCTTTACGTTTCAGATCTACAAAACAAACCTGATAGCGATCCGATTATTTGTTCGTTTTTCCCGCTGTCGCAACTTTCTTTTCAGACATCAAACTTGTTTGCCTGCCCCCCTCCCTTCCTCCCCTTGACTACAGATCACGTCACACATGATGGTGTATTTTCATTGGCTAGACAAAGTAGTGTTAAGCTAGCGTTGAAATACACTCATATGCTAACCCATAGTAGCAGTACGATGACAATACAGAAAAACTTTTCAGAGTAAAGATCGTCGCCCGAGTGTCGCCGAGTGGTCTTTCTGCTTTCTCACATCTAAGTAACTTTCCTATAGTATTTAGATATGTAAACGTCCATGTATGTTAATGAAATTTGACACGTAGATTGTTTGATATGCATAAAGTAATACTACTTACACTTTGCCGGCGATCGCGGAAGAAAATGCCGGCAAAAAGACCGGAAACTGCGTCACGTCGGAAAATTCGGGATTGGACAATAGGAGCTTACGGCGATCGGGATTGGAAACCGTGACGCTAATGGTTGATGCTCTTGATGGTCCTTCTGATGAATGGGGCAGCTTTTAAAGACGTGCATAGATAATTGCATATATTCATAAATAAATGCATACATTATTTAAAAAAAGCTAAAGTACAAAAATGGAATTGAACTGTAGTGTGATTATTGTAACTGTCTGTATTGTTTGGTGTTGTAATGAGACTTATATAAGAAATGTTGATTTTAAAAACAAAATTTCAGCAGATCAATTGCATAACTACTAGCACTAATTTCACAGTGTCTTAGTTGTCAGGTCTGAGCTTTAGTCCCAGGTGATTAAAACGTCTGTTGCCTCTTGAATCAACAGACGCTGGTTTTTGGCATCCTGAACTTTTACATTTAGTCTCTCCTCTGTATTTAAGATGAATGTGGGCGTAGCTCACAGCGAGGTGAACCCCAACACGAGGGTGATGAACAGCAGAGGAATATGGCTCACCTACATGCTGCTGACCGTCGTGTTGCACATCGTCTTGCTCAGCATTCCTTTCTTCACTGTACCGCTCGTCTGGACTCTTACTAACGTCATCCACAACCTGGTCAGTTAAAGATGGAGATATATAGAATGTATTACCCATCAGAAATACTTGTGACAATAACCCACAGATATCTTTGTATTTATCCTATGTAGTATTTATGGCTGTCCATTGTGAGCATTGTTTAAAAAAACACAAGTTAAAGGAATAGTTTTTAATTTTGGGAAATGCAATTATTCACTTTCTTTCGAGAGTTACGGCAAGTTCAATAAACTTTCACATTTGGCAGTTAAATATTAAGCCGTAGTTTTAATTTTGATGTACTTTCATTAAAGTTCACACTGTTCAGCACTTCACTTTTGTGTTCTCTGAATATGAAATTCAAACATAAACCTACAGTGAGGATAAATTTAGCTTAGCACAAAACAGGAAACAGGGTAAAAAGCTAGCCTGGATCTGTCCAAGAGTTCATGAATATCTACTTATACCAACACTTCTAAATCACGTTTATTAGCACAGTATATTGTGTATATTGTTTAATCTGTACAAATAATGCAAGTTTATGAAGATATGTTTCAGTTTTAAATTCAGGGATTATGTACCAACTATTTCTTCGCCGGAAGCAGTTACTCTTTTTTATTTTGCTAAGCTAACCGTGTCCTGACTCCACCTTCATATTTGATGGACAGATATGAGAGTGGTATTGATCTTCTCAGCTCTCAGCAAGAAGGCAAATTTCCCAAAATGTCAAACTATCCTTTAAATTCACATGTTAACTTGATTTGTGCATCAATGTGATTTCAATGTGAGTTCATGAACTTTTACAGACAGTCTTTTTATCCATCAATAATTTCTTGATTTAATTTTCATAAAATCGACTCTATCATAATATATATTGATAGCATATTGATATCACATCTGTACACTTGCCCCTTATGCAATAAAGTAATGATCAGCTCTGCAGTCTGAGCATTACTTCTTGAAAAGTACCAACTGGAGGGAAACCGGTCTGCCTTTGTGGTTTGTCCTCTGCAGGTGATGTACCTGTTTCTTCACACGGTGAAGGGCACTCCCTTTGAGACACCAGACCAAGGCAAAGCTCGTCTCCTCACACACTGGGAACAGATGGACTACGGTGTCCAGTTCACATCTTCGCGCAAATTCCTCACTATCTCACCAATCGTTCTGTAAGTATGTTTGAAAAGTCCTCTGCAGAGCTGGAAAGGTTGCGGTGTCTCTTCCATTATGATTGCTAAATCAGCCTTTTTCACTCTCTTGTTCAGGATGTTGAGAATATTCTGGTCTTTGTTTTGAGATTATCTTGGAACAATTTTAGGCTAATTTACCTGTCAAGCGTTTTGTTCTCACACAGCTCATTTATTATGATAACAATGACAGAGAGTAAACAGCCGCTCATCTTGTACAACCTGGCAATAGACTCTGCAGTACAGCTGCTTCTGTCTCACTGTGTTGAACTGCTGAATAAAATAAATGCCAGTTAATCATATAAATAAACAAATCAATTTCCAGACTCATTCCAGACTGAAGGCTTGCTTCATCACTTTACATTCCACCTAAAAAAATGACTCGGTCAGAAACAATCAAACCTTGAGATTAAAAGGCTGTTTTGAATGTACCAGTGAAATGGAATTTAGAGATTCAGATCTTCAGATTCTATACTGTGATGTATTTCACAGTGAAATGGAACAGGTGAGGGTTGCACATTTACAAGACACACACACACACACACACACACACACACACACACACACACACACACACACACACACACACACACACTACTGTCACCTGTTCTATTATGAGGACGACAAGGGAAACGTTGCAGATATTCAACCGGCTCTGTCCCTTCAGCGCAGGAAGGACATAGCAATGCCCGGCCTCCCTCCATGCCGCCAGCACCCGAGCTGGCAAAACTCCGCCGGTCGTTTCGTGTCAACTCTTGGGCGACTGTGGCTCAGTGGTTAGCAAGTCAGTCTTTCAATCAGAGGGTCGGTGGTTCAAACCCCGGCTCAGCCAGTCCATGTCGTTGTGTCCTTGAGCAAGACACTTAACCCTAATTGCTCACCGTTGCTGTGTCTACGGTCTACTGTATAGCATGTAAGTCGCTTTGGATAAAAGCGTCAGCTAAATGAAATGTAATGTAATGTAATGTAACTCTTGGTTGAAAATCTGCATTTTTGAATGAATCTTTGCCCGCGAATATAGAAACACACATTATCTCCCATCTCTCTCTTGATATTGCTCTTTCGATAAATACGATGTAAACGCTGAGAGCAGGATGAGTCATCAAACATTTGAAACCGTAACAGAAGCTCCCACTTCCGTTTAAATGGGACTTTAAACTGCAATCACCCATGTACAGCCATGGCCAAAAGAATGACAACTATTCATTTTCACAAAGTTTGCAGCCTCAGTTTTTATGATGGCAAAGTGCATATACTTATGAAGAATGATCAGATGAATTGCAATTAAATTGCCATTAAAATGAATGTAATTCCGAAAAAAGCATTTCCACTGCATTTCAGCCCTGCCACAAAAGGACCAGAGATTATGTCATGCTGATGAGTTAGAATAACAGGAAGCTTTAAAAGGAGAGTGGTGCTTGAGATCATTGTTCTTCTTCTGTTAATCATTGTTACCTGCAAGGAAACAAGTGCAGTCATTGCTTTGCACAAAAAAGACTTCACAGGCAAGGATATTGCTGCCAGTAAGATTGCACCTAAATCAACAATTCATCGATTATCAAGAACTTCAAGGAGAGAGGTTCAATTGTTGTGAAGAAGGCTTCAGGGCGCCCAAGAAAGTCCAGCAAGCTCCTGGACTCCTAATGTTGATTCAGCAGCGGGATCGGGGCACCACCAGTGCAGACCTCGCTCAGGAATGGCAACAGACAGGTGTGAATGCATCTGCATGCACAGTGAGGCAAAGACATTTAGAGGATGGCCTGGGGTCTGCAAAGACGCCATTACTCTCCAGGAAAAAAATCAGTAACAGACTGATATTCTGCATAAAGTAAAGGGATTGGACTGCTGAGAACTTGGGTTAAGTAATTTTCTCTGATTAATCCCCTTTCCGATTATTTGGGTTATCTGTAAAAAAGCGAAAAGGTGACATCAGTCCTGTGTCATGCCAAAAGCAAAGCATCCGGAGACCATTCATGTGTGGGGTTGCATCTCAGCCAAATTTTGCCTGAGAACACACAACCATGAATAAAGAATGCTACCAAAACATCCTCCGCGAGCAACTTCTCCCAACCATCCAAGAACAGTTTGGTGACAAACTGCCTTTTCCAGCATGATGGCTCACCTTGCCAGCATAAGACAAAAGTGATAACTAAGTAGCTCGGGGAACAAAACATAAACATTTTGGGTCCATGGCCAGGAAACTCCTCAGACCGTAATCCCATTGAGAATTTGTGGTCAATCCTCTTAAGGCCCACACCTTCTGACAAACTCCAAGCATTGACTATGCAAGAATGAGCTGCCATCAGTCAGGATGTGGCCCAGATGTCCATTGACAGTATGCCAGGGCAAATTGCAGAGGTCTTGAAAAAAGAAGGGTCAACACTTCACATTTTGTGAAAACCAATACTTTAAGTCATTCTCAAAACTTTTGGCTGTACGCGGGTGACACGGTACACCAATGGTTTCACACTACTTTACCGATCAACGGGAGGCAGCAATGCACAAAGATATCCAACACGGTGCCATGACAGGCAGGAAAGAAGAGTGCTAGCTTTTAAACAAGGATGTAAACAATGCAGTTTTAAAAAAACTGTTTTGTAAGTTTGTTGCATTCATTAACGATTGACACAATTGAGGAACACAAAATCGAAACGTATCTTTAGTTTGTTGCCTTCTGCTGCAATTTTTAAACTCAATAACTTCTTCAAACTGTCACATAAACTGAAACTATGCTTAACATTCATACAGAATGAAACATTAACCTGTGAGGTTTCATTTTTTTTTTTATTACAAATTTGAGATGAGTGTTTGCTGCGTATGTTCTGTTAGCGTCGTAAATATTGGATGCCTGATGGAGCCTCCGGAAGAATTCAGCCGAACAACTTCTCTCATTTTGGTAGATTTATTTCTCTGATCACAAGCACAGTATAAGCGCTGCAATAGCAAGAGCAGGGAGTCGTTTCGTCAACACGCAGGTTGGAAACCAAACAAACTTCCACCACAACCGGATGTTCGGCTGTTTGATACATAGATCTTTGTCACAGGCTCCATCGCATCATCCTAACATCTAATTGGCTCTAACCTGTCAAGGAGGAGGAAAGACACATGTCCTCTCCTTGTCTCACAAGACTGGGGCGTCCATGGCCAGTCTACTGCGCCTGGTGTAACATTCTGATAACATGCTGAGTGTTGTGGCGGTGCCCGGCGTGTATCTAACTGGTGGGAACAGACAAATGGACATTCCCCAGAGACAACTACAGCTTCATTATATGTTATTCTGACCTTAAGTAACCTGAACATGTGTCATAGACAAGAATATATGAATATATAAGGAATATCAGGATTTATATTTTCAGTTTTTGGTGCTTCAATGTAAATGTTGATGCTACATTCACACTATTCTTCTCTCTGTGCAGGTATATTCTTGCCAGTTTCTACACAAAATATGATCCCACGCATTTCCTCATCAACACAAGCTCCCTTCTTAGTGTCATCCTTCCAAAGTTGCCTCAGTTTCACGGAGTACGGATATTTGGGATCAACAAATACTGACGGTACTGCCTGAACACTGGATTTTAAGCACCAACAACGGACTTCTAGATTTCTGGTCCTGCTGAACTTCTTTGTTTAGAGGTTGAGGAGAAGAGAGCCAGTTGGATGTCTTAACTGTACAGACTGTGTGGAGTAATATATGATTGAAGTTGCAGTTTGTGCTGCCTCTTGTAGCCGGAAAAAAAAGTAAATGCACTGCTGCTGTTATGAAAGTAATTATTTTCTTTACTGACATTCCTGATATGTTTGGCAAAAAGCCAGACATTATGGCTTCAAGAAAGAGAGCAAATCTGAACTGCTTTCAAATGTGATTCGGATTTTTATTCATTACTCGTCTGTCTCAGATGATATTTGTTGCAAACTGCACTGGTGGCACGTCTGTAAAATCGTCTGGTTGTTGCCATAAATGTGAATGAATTCATTGCGGCAGTGTGGTTAAGTTCTGAATGACACGTGTCTGTTTTCCTTCAAGCTTTATCTTGATTTACCGTGAAGGATTTCTTTGTGGCATGCATTTACACTCTATCACACACATGATCATGTAATTTACTGTTTTCTAAAGCTGTTTGTTGTTTCCCATTTATAAAATGAGCAGTAAGAGCTACACGATGTGAATGCGTGGTCGTCTTTTCTCCATTACACATGGTCAAGTAGAAAGAAAACAGGCAAATTTCTTTTTGTAACAATCAATTGTGCACCAGTTTATAATCTGTGGGGAACTCCAGACACTTTACATGATGCGACCATGAGGGGGCTGTCACAGCGTGTACAATATGTTTGTATATCCAAGGGATCCCCCCCTCCCTCCTTTCCTCCTTCACTTCTTTTGCATGCATCAGGATTTCATTACAGTGAGGTTTCCCTGCTGGTGATTAATTTCTTTGGGGAAGTCAGTCATCGGAAATACATGCAAATAATGCTCTCCGTCATCAGCTGTTATATACATGCGTAATCATCACTTATCAATGGTTGTTGGGGCGTTCCTCTGTGTTCAAATGCGGCGAGGACATTCACATTGGTGTAAAGAAGCCAGTGGTGGGATGCAGAGGGCAGTTGGGCTAAATGTCATCAGATATGGCTCACTAAAACTACAGTGGAAAAGAAAAGGATGAATACAGTGTTGTAGTTGTTTGCGCCAACATACTAAAATGTACCTGATGCAAGATATAACGCTGTCTTGGTTGAACAGCAAAGCTTGGTCATCCACTGCCGTTTCATTCCAGTTTTGCTTCCATGTCCAATTCAATGTGAACTCAAAAGATTTGACTCACGGTACTCAATATGCTGTCTATTTAAAACTGAGAGCCTTTAGTGCACAGGAATCAGAGGGTGACTCATGCAGTATGAGGGAATACCAGTCATCACTTTGTCTTTTAACATCTGAAACAAAGTTACATGGAGATATATAAACATCAGATATGAGAAAGGTCAGAAATTTATACTTTGTTCCTGAGACTTAAAATCCGGTCATATTTAACTAGAGTTGTAACACTGACGGTAAACAAGTAAAATCTCTAATGGGATCTGGTGGGGATTTTTGGGTTACTGAAGGACAGACAAAAGATGCGATTCATAATGCTGACGCATATTCACAATCTTTGTCATTTCTTATCAAATAAAGCATCTGCAACAGCAGTGTTAACAATCTCTTTAAAGCTGTGTACTATCTAGACTGGTTGATGAGATGGTAGGACATATTGTGATGGAAATGGTATTCAGCAACAGAATTACCCACATCAGTGTGATTTGTGGATTATTATAAAGTAGATACATCACTTTGTGTAGTAGCGTCTTACCTTTCAGCTGTTGGGTAGTTTAATATTTAATTGTATCATTCTATAAATGTATCTTATTTTGTATGTAAAACCCTGAGAAATGTAGCTGAGTAAAAATAACAATATTTCACTCTGAAATGTAGTGTAGAAGTAGAAAGTAACATAACATGTACTCAAGTAACGAATGAGTACTGTAAATTTGTTTAAAACCCACTATAAAAAAATAAAACCACTGCTTATTGGTTTAACCAAAGCCATGTGCTCATGTAATTAATGTCTTGACACCTTTTAGTTCAAATAATCTTATACAATGATGCTAATCCATGCATGCCAGAGTTAAAGTATATTTTTATTCAAAATACTTTGGGGACCCTTTATGTTCATTAAAAATGAAAACACTGAAATACAAACTTGAACAAACCTTTCCTCCCTGAGCAGAAAGATTGAACAATAACCACCACCGTATCATGCTGCAGTTCAAAAAGGGGAGAACGTATCACACGGTGTACTTTACATGTAATCTGGATGCTCTCACTGCTGCGGTGAATCCAATTAGAGGCTGAAAGCTGTGAACACATGTTTTGAAAACTAAAACTTAAAATCCTTTTCTAAGCTAAAGACAACACAAACTACCATCACACAGTAAAAAAGTTCAATTGCTTTTGATCTCCGAAAACAGTTCTAATTGCAACGTGTCTCCATATTTGTAACCCTAATTTTAACAGTGGTCTTTGTTTCCTAAAAAAAACAAGAGATTTGGCTTTAGTGTACATTCTTTGAAACTACATTACTTTGACAACATTTTTTAATGCGGATAACAGATCTGACCACACTGTTATGCCGTTATTTTGTTTAGAGCTTGGACTCGAGGTGGCTCTTCTGACCGATATCACAATCCATTCATTTCTTAATCCAGCCTCCACAGTGATCACTTCGTCAGTCTGGACGTTTGCATTGAAGCCACGGAGAGCCGTTCTCCGGCCACCTTCCCAAAAGGCAAGGATATCATTGTCGCCGTTTTCGTACGTCTCTTAACAGCGCTGCCTCACTCCGGTATCATCATCGGCTTAATATTGTCTTCTTCGTCGTCTGTGTCAAATAACTCATCCTCAAAAAAAGCTCCTCCAAAGCCGTATTCCTGCACATGAACAGACACCTCATTTGACATCAAGTGAGGAGACCCTTCAATGAAATCAGCAAACCTGTGGATTAAATAGACAATATCAGCAACAATGGCCACATTGCACAGTATATACACCATGTCCTGGTCTTTAGGAGTTTCTACACACTACACATACAACTAAAGGTGATGTTTGGATACATTTAAATGAAAAACCAAGTCTAAGTTATTTTAGATAGATTCATATACCATTAATCAAAAATATGATAGAGGTAGTTCATCACTAAATCAAAAGAAATATTGTATTAATCAATACCAACAAAGCAATAATACTTTATTTATCCAGCAACTGTTAACCAATGCATCATCATTTATTAAAAATCAGTTTGAGATTGTGATATATGAATAAGTATCAATTTAGCAAACAAAATATAGTGCATATAAAAAGCCCTTGAAAGTTTTCATGTTTTACAACATTGAATCAAAAATAGATTTGAGTTTTTGTTGTTGTGATTCTTCCAAAAAGGGAAACTTTGCCCACCTTTTATGTGGATGTCCAATCAGCGTTGAAGGTAAATGTACTGAAGTGGGGCATTTAACCTCAGTGCATGTTATATTGATCCAGAAAGCTGAGTTCTTCTGTTCACGGCGCCGTGCCGGCAGTGCCTACACGTGGGATGCACTGCCCTAGAGAGACTGATGCTTGGAGGGTCCCTGCCCCCTATTTCCTCTTGCTAATGCAATGGCTAACCAGAGAAATTGAAG
Organism: Cottus gobio; assembly: GCA_023566465.1. Taxonomy (NCBI): domain Eukaryota; kingdom Metazoa; phylum Chordata; class Actinopteri; order Perciformes; family Cottidae; genus Cottus; species Cottus gobio. The sequence continues at coordinate 10,317,305 of CM042215.1, read as the reverse complement.
AAAGGTTTAAATAGCCTGTAGTTCTTCCTTGCGTCACAGTAAGTGTCTTAAGTGTCTTTCTATTTGCGTTAAACCAAGCTGGGTTAAAGCAGCTTAATATGATGCCTTTTAATGAATTATAAACTTCTAGGAACAGAACATCAGGATAGGCACCTTTTCGGGGACTGAAGCCTGGACACTGTCTTCCATGGGCTGAACTCTGGGCTGTTGCAGTGCTTCCTCAGCTCATCCAGAGCACGCAAAGTCTCTTCCTCCCCCTGCTTTTGATACTCTTCCTCAGTCAACAGGCGACGTGGCTCCGGCTTCCAACGAACATACCCTTTCATTTTCCTGCAAAACACAGCAAGAAAAAAAGAAATGAATACAACTACCGATTCTAAAAATAAATAAAAATCATGCAAGACTTTCTGAACAATAAATGACACTTGAAATATAGTAGATTATCAAATTATTTTCTACAGAATCAAAAACAAGTATTATAATTAATAATAATCGTTATAATAATGTTATACTTCTGTTTACAACTGTGCTACATTACTATATGAGCTAACAGGACCACAATATTTAAAAATATATATTTTTAGTCTCATATTATGGTACTCTTACGCCATCTTCTGTCGGTACTGTGAACACCCACCTCCATGCAGTAACTGTCAGAAAGACTGGGTACTCCAGATGTTTTGAGAACAAAGCTGCCACAATGATGGCAAATGCAACTTGCTGAATTTGAATCCCAAAATAAATCAAAAGTAGGCCAAATAGCTGCAGCGTCCATGACAAGATGTTAATGCTCTTTGCATCCACCAGAGGCCCGTAACGGTAACACACAGCGAAAGTGACGAATCCCACCACTGCCACATAACCTGACAAAAACAGAAAAAGAGACATTGACTTTGTTTAGGAAGAACAAACCCAAAATTATTTTATTTATATACACATACACACTACTTCATATTTCTTTCACATTTCAATTCCAATGTATGTATATATTCCTCAGAATTAAAGTCCATTGCTCTTTGAAAGGGTGCACTTGTATTGTTATGCTATTATATTATCCATTAAATGGTCAAATATAGTGGATGCGTATCTTACATGCTCACTAGTCCAAAAATAGCTATTTAATATGCTAAATTAAGAGTTTTGCTTTGGTCTAATGTTTCTATCTATAACGTTTGGGTAACGGAGAGTCAGTACCTAATGCCACGTTCCAGTGTTCTCGCAGAATTACGCCAAGGTTCTTGAAGACAAGTTGGATGGCGTACAAAGAAAACGACCAGCCGCCAACAATCAAGATATAAAAAGGGCTTTTCTGCAGCAACAACAAACACAAAAGAGTACAATAATTATGTATGAGGCCAAAGTGATTTAACTCATAAAATCATGGATATTTGTGGGCAATGAAATTCCTTACCTTTGGTAAAAAGCGTGCCAAAATGAAAAAGAGGATGATGAGTGAGGCGATCATGCCAGTGCTCATACCAGCAGAGTAGAAGAAAACTTGACTCCTTCATTTAAGGGAGGAAAAAATTGTTAAAAACATATAATGCTGTAAAATCCTAACAATGAAACATAAGTTGGGAAAATGACCTGCTGAGTGATCCTGCAAAGATAAACAAAGACACTCCAGCGAGGAAAACCAAAAACAGATAGATATCAAACTCTGCAAGAGAAAAGAAAGGACATTGTGTTGATTTTAATATCCGTCAATAACCAGCAAATTAATTGTGTGTATTTGTTTTCCACTTACTACGAAAGGGCTTGACAGTGTACTTTGTTTTGTCAGCAGGATCGATCTTGAAGCACGTCTTATTGCTGAACAGATTGATGTTAATAGTGGTTTCATTGTGCCGCTCACGTAACAAGCTCTGAAACCAGCCCCAGACACTGAAGCGATCCAGCTCCTGCAGCTCCTCCTCGCCCGCCACAGTTTCCACCTTAAACACGTTTGAACTCCACACTTTGACCTATCAGAAATATTCAGTTATTATAGACTTCATCAACTAACATTCCCCGAGATAACCAGACTGAGAGTGTGAACACTTTGATAATAACAGCATTTGTGATAGCATTATGTAATTATTTTATGATTGACAAAGTTCATTAAATACACACTAAACATATCTGAATTTGGCTAACCACCATTTGTGTAACTCACCTGAATTCTTGTCCATGTTTGCCTCCAACTTGGAACCACAGAGTTTTGGTAACAGAACTTGTTGGATCCTGACATTATGTACGGCTCTCCATCCTTGAGATCAATTACGAGATGTTTATTACCTGCGTATGATAAGACGAGACATGCATGTAATACTAAGATTGCATCACATGCTGCTTGATAAGTTGCACTGTTTGTGACACATGCAACACAATTAAAAGATGACTGTTTTCTTAAATCCACAGTGGATTATTATCACCTGTGTGTTATTATTGTTAAATACATATAATCATTTAGTAAAATCCTAATAAACAGATAATAAAAACTGTCTGTTTTGTAACTGCACATAAGTAACGTTTCATGTCAACTGATGTTATATACTTTGTCAGGCTCATCCATTGTCAAATCATCAACTCCCAACATTAATACTATATTATAAGGTTAAAATAAGACAGTAACGCGTACCACAAGCGTAACATGTGTTAATAAATAATTGTTAATACGTCATTGTTTTCACTAACTGAATATCTTTTCAGTGACGCCCAGCTTATATAATTAGCGTGACAGCAATGACCAGAAGGCGGGTCGGGCTCGTAAACTCAGCAGTAATTCAGGTTTCACAGATTTGTTTTCAGCCCAATTAAAAACGTTAAATGCAATGTCTCCCCTAACAGAGACTGAGTGAAAGAACAGCCAGCAGCGGCCGGGCTGAGAGAAAGGCTGAGCATCAAGTCACTACAGTTTCACTTAACGTTAGCTTGCGTCTAAAAAGCCCAACACAAGCTAACATGAGTTAGCCTGACTGATGCAACTTGTTTAAAATATTTATCACGTTAGTAAAGTTGTCCGTTATTGCTACCATCGCTGCTTCTTACCCGTATCCTGGTGTCCTGATGTCTGAAGTAAACAGAGAAGTAGCACCATGAAAACTGGTAAATTAGCACTTATGGAGGGCAAACCGTTTGCCATTTTCATGCATCCCGCCATGATGAGCCTCCGTGTTGTTATGTCCCGCCCATTCCGCCTCTGACAAGTTCGGTTGAGTTACAGGCCGTCGAGCCAATCACAGAGCCACAGTAGATGTCGTCATCGTTGCTGTGCGTTCAACGTCTCTCAAAGTGTACTGATGGGATAAATGTATGCTAGATCAATCTGTACACTATATTTAGTATAAATAGCTCAATATATACACTATATTAAAAAAAAATTGAATTGAAACCAGACAATACAGAAGAAAAATGTCCCGCACACTGTCTTTTCCCTTGTGTTCAGACATATTTATTAACAACGTTTTGGTATATCGACCTTTATTAGGTTACTTTACAAAACAATGTCTTAAATAAGTTGGCGAACCCATGTAGACCAATCAGGTCACCCTACACAATTAAATCACTCAATCAATAAATAATCATAAACATCACATCATAGCACCAAAGGCCAACAATAGACCAACAGAGTAAGAGTGTGTTGAAAATAGTTTAAAATGCACATCGACATAATAGAGAAAAGCTGCCATACCAAGATAAATGTTTATAACATGTAGTTTGGAATTGGTTGGAGCTTGACAAATATTAGATTCTGTCTTTATACAGTGTTAGATTTGAATTTTGACTTAATCTCCTCGTTAAAACATTATATTGCCAAAAGCTGGGTATACGGCATCATAATGTAATGTTGCATTTGACAGATTCTGCCAAAACGTAATTTAAGTGCAAAGTAACAAACATAAATAAAGCTTGTGTTACCCTCTTGTGGACAGTCAGAGGATATTCCATCAATTTGAGGACATTGAGAACTTTGTAGGACAAACCAACATACGTTTCAGAGTAGCAAAAGAATTGCCCATGCATGACCAGGCACGCTGGGTATACACTGTCCTCAGGCGCTGTGACGTCCATACAGGCTGTCTGCACATGCAGGACAGGGTTGAACAATGAAGATGATTTAAAGTTGATCACTTTACACAAAGCCACAGCATCAACAACTATTGGATGGATTGATTGACCATCAAAATTATGGAAAATAATCCCCTATGGTCCCTAACTTTTGTGATGCTGATATGCTAAACTAAGATGATAAACCTGCTGAACATAATACATGCTCAACATCAGTATTTTAGCATTGTCATTGTGAGCATGTTAGCCTATAGTTTAAAGTACGGCTGTGCCTATACAGCCTCACAAAGCTACAAGCCTGGTTGTAGACTCTGAGTCTTACTTCACCACTGCTCTGAGCTACAGGCCTGTGGTGAACTAATGGCTTAACCACATGACACTGCATTTCCGCTGCATTATCATTGTGGTCCCACAGTTTACAGGAGGATTAAACGGAACCCTTCTGCTATATACTTTTTCATAAACCAGCCAAATGAAAATGTTATTTCAAATTCAGTTCCTGAGTGTGACTTGTATATGCAGTGAACACTTACAGTAAGCTGTTATTATAGGTATTTTACGGTTTTCTCAGAGATGTGGCTCACTGAGGTGTTTGCTTTTTACGCTTGTGGTACAACAAGCGTACACGACACAGTGAGACCAAACTGAGGTCAACAATTCGGTCCACTGGATTTATCTTATTAGCATGAATGTGAGAAGAAATGCAGCATGAGTCAGATGTCCCCACTGCTATTGAATCATAGCACAAAGAATCAGAAAGAAAACACTGCAAATTCAATGATTCTTAATTAAACTTTTTGATAATTTGTTGAAAATGTTGCATTCAAGCCATAAATATGTGAGCTTTAAATGCTGAATTATTTTGTAGTATTCACAAAGAGTTTAGATTTTTACCACATGAACATAACTTTGAGCAAAAAGTTTGTCCAGTCTTAACATAACATTTTCAAAATGAGGATACATTGACATTTTAAACATCTGTTTAGAAAGGTTCCTGCATTTGGTCAGGTGACATTTGAAGTCTTTCAGTATATTGCTCAAGAAGACTGTTATTCATCAATGTGAGGATGTTACTCAGTGTGTAGAAGAGGAAATAATTGAGAAACTCAGTTCCTTACAGGCCTTTGACGAGTGTGACACAATGTTTAATTTCATGTGAATGTAACAGCATTTGAAAAACATAAATAATGTCTCTGTTTTAGGAGATAAGAGACTAGGGAGAGTATCTGATTATTTCACAATGCATTATTTCCTGTTGTGTATACCAGTGTCTAAACACGTATACTTATATTACTAAAGAGAAAGACTAAACATATATCCAACACAAAATGTGTTCTGAGCATTAGGTTACTGATCTATGAGGTATTAGCAATTTATTTTTTTATTTTTATTTACTGGTTTATGAACAGGTATGAGTGTTGCAGTGGTAGAAAGTTACAATTTACTCCTAGGTCTACTTAAATACAATATTACTTAATTTTAGTATTAATCTTAGTACATTTCAGAGTAAAATAGTATCCTTACTCCACTCCATTTGTGTGACAACCTTAGTTAATCGTTCCTTTGCAGATTAATATTCATATTATAATATTATAAAATATTTGCCTCTGAAATGTAGTTAAAGTAGCAGAAATCTGAATGACTCAAGTGCAAATACCTCACAATTGTACTTAAATAGCCTACACTACTTGAGTAAATATACTTTTACTTTTAGTTACTACGCTTGTTAGTTTTACTTAAGTACACGATCTGGAAATTTCTTGCCCCACAGCGAATGACTTCTTTTCAATAGTACTTGCAAACAGACGCGGTTGACGTTTTTGGAAAGTTGTGTGTTTAACGAGGAGACCTTGAAGGCAGCATAAAGCGTTTTGGTCAATAAAAGGAGAAGTAGCTGGGAAGTGAAGGAGCCAAGGGAGGAGCGACTATAAACGGCAGAAGTTAACGTTTCAACACTTTGTCGTCGTCTTCGCCTCTCATCACAGGATTTTACAGACTTCTTCTCCAAGGTACGCCTCATAAATACTGTTTCATTCGCTGTGGTTAACTTTTAGTTTTTTAACACTATTCAACAAAACACGCGCGTTAGTCAAAAAAAGAGGATGTTTTTATTTTCACCGTCGGGGATGACAAGTTTCTATATGTTGTGTTGTGTAAGACTAACTTAGTTATCAAACTCCACAAATTCAATAAGAGAAAGTGTCTCGGGATGATTTAATTATTTGGCCTGTGACAAAGCAGATATTGTTTCGGTGTATTTTCGGTGATTAACGGTCCGGGGCAGGGCTGCTCAGACGGGGCTGCGCTTCTTCCTCAAATCGGCACTTTTAGTCGCTTCAGTTCAGGGGCCAGACTATGTGTGGTTAAGTCTTGAACATATCATTTAATAGTATTTAAAGCACCGCCCTGTCCGCTATTTAAGGGCTGTTTACTGAGGGTCATCGCCTTGATTGTAATTAAATTCAGTCAAACAATTGTGAGATGTGTGGTTCACGGACCTACTGGTGTGGCTTCATAGAAACTAAAATGTCTAGTTTGTCACAGCCGTCCAGTTCACGATGTAAGGCCTTCTATAGCTTACTATCAACCAGAAATCAAATGACTCATATCTTCCAGTCTGCTTCTGCACATATTACAGCGGGATGACATGTTCATGACACTCTGCCAGGAAAGAATGAATGTGTGTTTGAATATATTTGTATGTTTTGATCCAGGAAACAGATCCGTATCAGCCATGGCTGTAGAGGGGGGAATGAAATGTGTCAAGTTCCTGCTTTTCTTTTTCAACTTCATTTTCTGGGTGAGTATCAGCTAACCACCTCTTTGAATGTTTACTAAGGCAGCAGAGTGGATGCAGATGGCACCTAAACATATTGTTAGTTGGAAGTGAAGGGAGCTTGTGCTGGCTGAACCTGAAGCCACAATAGAGCAAACAGGAAATAAGGCCACTTTATGTTGTCTGATGTTGATTTGAATTATCAAGATACATCAGTGTATCTTTTTTTGGGTGGTGGAAATATAGACTAGTTGTGTGACATTTCTCTTTTTTCCAGCCCTTGTGACTTTGAGCATGACCTCTGGTCTTGTTTCCCAACTTTGATATATTCATCTGTAACATATTCATCTGTAAAATCAGCTGATGAGCAAACACATGACCTTTGGCCTCCCCCCTTGATTTATTCTACCTGAACACTAACTGGCTCAACATCATTGGTTAATATCAAATTTATGAAAGTATAGAAGGAACATGAACATGAGGGCATTCGTCTCAAATATCCTGAATTAAGTTGAGCGTTTACTGGCTGTAACCGTTTTGCAGTTTCATCATTGTGTGTTTGTGAACTCTACAGCGAGAGAGGTGGTGGTGATGGAATGTGAATCTTATGACCAGGTTGAAAAGTGTAACGCATCATGTGACCCGTCCAGATCAACACTTTTTGCTCCGCTCCTTCACTGCGACAGTGCTACTGAAAAGTTTACATCGTCAACTCTGTAGCACTGAGCAAAACTCTGATAATCATTTCACATAAAAGGAAGTACAGAATGACAACATTGTATGTAGTTGCGCTACTCGGTGCACATTTATAAGACTTCAAACTAAAATGATTATCATTGCTGATTGGTAACACTTTTTTACAACGTTTTTCTTGTTGGTGGTGTTTTTGTTCATATCTTTTATACTGTTGGTTGGACAAAACAAGACATTTGAAGATTCCAAAAAGAAACAAAACCAAAACAGCGGCAGTCATTTTTAACACACTATATTGTAGTGAGTGTGTACTTATTTGTTTGTATATAGACAAATATACTTATGAAAGCAAAGGAAGAGGGGTTAAATCAACTTGTTATCTCTTTGAATCATTTTTCGTTTATTTCTTAATTAGATTAGTCTATAAAATGTTGGAAAATTATTTAACGAATGTTTCAGCTCTTCATAATTTCATCAAGAAATTAAAGTTAAGCTTAATGAAAAAACATAACCTGGATAAATATATATATTTTTTCATCATTCTCTATTCTATTGTATTCTCATTTTTGTATTGGGTCTTTGTGCTGTTTGCCCGGCCTTTTCTTTCTTTTATGTGTTCCTACGTCAAACATTAGCCACTTTATTTAATTGTGGCTCAAATATTTACACTGGTGTTGCCAACAAGGAGAGGTCCTCGGCGAGGCGAGGGCCTAACATGGAAAACAAACATAACTTGGCGGACAATCATCTGACATAAAGGCTACTCTCAGTCTAAATATAGCATTTTGTGATATAAGCATTTTTAGTATTTTTACATTAAACTAGAAGGGCACTCGGCGAACAAAGACCTCGACGAGGCCCTATCTCCCGGTGTTAAAGAAAGAACAATAATGAGTTTATGGCCTGCGAGGTCCGCTTTTAAATCTAACAGGATCTTCATTGGCCCATGCTACACCCTTCCGCCAAGTTTCATTAAAATGGGGCCAGTGAGTTCTTTCTGTAATCCTGCGGACAGACAAACCAAACCAAAAAACATATCTCCTTGACGGAGCTAAGTAGTAAGACTAGTTGGCAGGCAGAGTTGTGTTGATCCTGGGGTTTCTGTTCATTTGTTTATAGCGAGTCAACTATGCTGCTTTTCAAAAGATGGTTAGAAAAAACTTCTATCAAGAATTTACTTAGTTAATAAAGAAAGAGTTCTCCAATAACAATAAACTGCATTATTTAGTTCTGTATCCTGTGCTGCTATCTGCCAGGGTGTTTTTGTTTTTGCGTGATGAATATCTTGAGTCATAAAAAAGTCTCATAGTGGACAACATCAGCTTTATCAAGGTTATAATCACATTTGGATTATTTATCAGCAAGCTGAAATAATTGTTTAGTCAAACAAAATAAAATGTATAAGTCGCAATGTTAATCCTTCAAGCAGGGATATGGTTAATATTTTCACTGATTAATTTCTTATAAATATATTTAATACATGATATTATGCATATATTTCTGCTGATTGATTCCCTTCCTGTCCTCAAATCAAATCCCATGACACAGTTGCACGTGTAAAAGTAACCGACATGCAGTCAGTTCACCATGAGGTTTGTTTTAGAGTCAGTTGATCTCAGCTGAGCCCAGTCAAACAGTTCCCCCACGCACTGTTTGTAAAAGATCAAATGATAAGTTCTTCTCACCCCACCCAAAGCAGTGAAACATTTCACAACACAATGTATCATCTAATCATCTCACATCTGCCTACAGGAACTGAAGAATTGTGCAAGTTCCTCTCATCTTTTTATAATTACTTTTTATAATTACAGGGTGGCAATGTTGGTCTTTCAGTCTACCACTTCGGTCCAGACAAAGATATTGGATGTTTTGTCATGACATTTGATATTGACATTCATGGTCCACACTTCTGTGTAACATGCTGACTTATTTAGCGATATTTAGCGCCATTATCAGGTCCAAATTTTAATTTAGCCAATACATTTGTTTGTGACAAAAAAAAGGACATTGCCTTCAGTCAGTGGACATAATAAACCTTATACCTTCTGAACATTAGCATGCCGGCATTGTCACTGTGAACCATGGGTGTATAATAAGAACTGAGTACTGAAGCCCAATATTGGTTTTACTTCTGGGGATGTACGATCCACTGAATTTGTACAGTAAAATTCAGTCATTCATTCCCATCATGCAACTGGCCCAGCCAGCATGCTGTTACGCAGCAGTGACGTCATTCACAAAAACATATTTACAAATAATAAGTCCCATGGCTTAAAATATACAATACAAAGAGTAATAATTGACTAATTTAAAAATTAGGTATTCAGTTACTAATAAAACTTATATTGTGTTACCAGATCATCTGTCGGCTAAAAACATTTTCTTTAGTTTTTTTTGTATTACATAAAAAGAGATCCCAAAAATGACATCTTAATTTAACCACCCTTTTTTTCCTGCAGCTATGTGGCATAGCATTGATTGTCGTGGGAATCCTGGTTCAAGTGGGATTGCACAAAACCTTGCTCATCCATGATGCGTCCGCCTCAGCAGCTCCCGTTGTCATCATTGCAATCGGTGTGGTGATTTTCTTCATCGCCTTCTTCGGCTGCTGTGGTGCCTGGAAAGAGAACTACTGCATGGTCACCACGGTAATGCACGTCGTGTGGTATCAGTTGAACCATACAGCAACAAATATTGAATTCACTTTGCGGTATAGATAAATGAATATTGTGTGTACAACTTGTATTATGTAGCTTAGAATAGTAATTACGTGGATGTAAGTCATTTTAATTTCTCTGTTTTCCCCAGTTTGCCATTCTTCTCTTCCTGATCATTCTTGTTGAGATTGCAGCGGTAATCGTTGGCTACGTCTTCAGAAACAAAGTGAGTGTAGAATTTCCCTGTTTTGTTTGTGTGTGACAGAATGTAATGAACACGCAGAAGGTGTGGCTTAACTTCCACGTTGTGTCTCCCGTGTAGCTGTCAGATGTTGTCCAGAATAGTCTCACTGACATGATTTCCAACTACAAGAACGGCACAGATGACTTCAAAAACACCCTGGATAAACTGCAGCAGGATGTGAGTTCAGCAAAAATTCTCCTACTCACTGTTTGCTGACAACACCTTCACATAACACTGCTGCATCCTGTTGGTCTGCGCTGCATGACATGACACTAACATTCTTTGCACCGTCTGTAGACACAAGCTATATCCTTTCACTGTACATTGCTGGCATGTCCATATTCAATGTTTTCCACTTGACTCATTTTCAGTTGAAATGCTGTGGTGCAAACAGTTCCTCTGACTGGAGAACATTTGGAAATGATGGAAACTCTGTGCCTGACTCATGCTGTGTGAGTCCCGCGACCAACTGTGGAATCGGGGCCATGACAGACGCTGCCAAAGTGTACCAGAAGGTAACCCCCCCAGTTGATGTATTGTTTTGAAGCCAGTGAACATGATATATAGTTACAATTAGACAGATAACACAAAAAACACCGCTGAAAGACCTTTATGCGAAGCAGCAGGAAATATAGGGTTTGCATTCACAGTAACTTAATACAGAACTGATAGACTCTGTAAATCATTCATCCCTAGAGCCATATGACTGTACAATAACAAAACCTGTCAATCAAAGGTACCTCACCAGAAAACCTCAGTTTCCTGGTGAGCCATGTTTACTGGCTATGTTAGCCTTTTGCACAGCCCTCATCTTACTCATTGTTTACACAATGTTTCACTGTCTACTGGCTATTTGGCCCTTTGCACAACCCCCTTTTGCACAACCCCCCCTGACTACTGGCTATGTTGGCCCTTTGCACAACCCCCCCCCCCCCTCTTAATAATGTGTGTTTTAACTTTTATTTAGATAGTCCTTTTTAATAGTTTAACAGTATGTGTATATTATGTTTGTATGATGTCTGGAGCTACCTGGATCTTGAATTTCCCTTAGGGGATCAATAAAGTACTTATCTATCTATCTATCTATCTATCTATCTATCTATCTATCTATCTATCTATCAGTTGTGGCAGACAGTAAACTGTTAACATACATTGTTTACTGTCTGCTATCAAATAAAGGCATATACTCCCTCAGAAAAATGATAAATAACAGAAACAAATGTCTGCTTGTAGTAGAGCCTATCTGATATCATCATTGGTCATTGAGGGCTGGACTTTCTTTGTTGACATTAACATAATGTTCAATAACAATCCTTTAAATTAGTTTTTGTAAAGACTTGTGTACGGAGCAGGACATTTTACAGATGAAAAACTAGTCAGCACTATCAGATGGACAAATTATGTGATAGTAGCAATGTTTCAAGCTTCTATTAAACTTATCTGCGTCTCTCTAGCTTCATTTTTCTTTTTAATTATCGGCAGACATCCAGACCAATACATATAAACCTGCGCTAATCAATGCATCAGCTGATTTATTGGTTGGGCTTGAGTGAGAAGAGAAAGGTTAATGATTGTGACAAAGCTACAGATAATTACAATCAACATTGCAGTTATACTTTGCTTTTAATCCTCTTTCAGCTCATCTTTTAGCTGACAAAGTTAGCAATTTTTTGCTGGAAAAAGTCAAACATCTACGAAGCTAAATAGTAAACAGTTGAGACGAAAACGTAGCTGGACACAAAGTCCATATTAGACAGAAACAAGTCCAATGGGATAACAATGGTTCTCTGTGCCAAATAGGTTTTCAACACACACAAGTTTGTGTGTGTAGCAAGTCCTCACACAGGTGCATGTAAATTAGACATAGTATTAGCATAGTATAACTGACCTCAAAATATGTTAGCAGACCTTTTGGAAAACACTGAGGAATATATTGGTTTATGACTAGCCCATGTAACAAGTAAAAATAATCAAATATCTGGTGTAATAACAACACTTTATGTTAATTTCCATATTTTGGCGCCAGTTCTGTTCTGCAAAGTGAGGCGTTACCTTTTTAATACTTTAAAAAAAGATTTCCAGGAAAATAAATAGCTTGATTTCGCAATAATGAGTATTATTCTTACACATACAGCATTGGGGCGTGTTTGGACTACAAGAGGAAGTGAAGCCAAAGTCAACGTTTTTACCATAAAGTAAATATTTCCATATTGAATCTAACTTTAGTTTTGTTGTTGTAGGGTTGTCATGATGCTTTGGAGGCTTTTCTGAAGAAAAACATCCTGTGGGTGATAGTTGCAGCTCTCGTCATTGCTTTCCTGCAGGTACGTAACATCAATAGAAAAAAAACAGTATGTAGTGCATAAATGCTAACAAATGCATTTTTACTACATTTTACCTCCTAATATGATTTCATATGAAAGATATTGAGAAATGGGTTTGTATTAATTTTAAATGTTAGGTTTTTATTTTTTGCATTTTTAATGTCATTTTTATTTTATTTCGCTTCTAAAAGTGCTACAGGATTGATTTTATTGTATCTGTCGAACAAAAAACAAGAAAAAAAAGTTTTATTGCTGTGTGAAAAACAAATATTTAATTTCCTTCTTGTGTGTTTTAAATTCCAGATATTGGGCATCGTGTTCTCCTGCTTGTTGATGAGAAGCATCCGCAGCGGCTACCAAGTCATGTGATTAATCTTCACACCTGTGTAGGAGTTGTCAGTTTATGTCGTGCTTATTGGGATCTTCATTTGGAAACTTGTAATATGTTTATCTTATACTTCAGATATAATGCACAGAACAATACATTTTCTTGTGTATTGATTTTGGATTATATTTTCATAGGTTAAATATCACTGCGTTGAGGAATTCTAAGACTTAAGATCTGTTTTTATGTTTTGCTGTTTGCAGTTTCTATTTTTATTAAAGACTCTTTAAATTATTTCTGAATTAATTGAAGTGTAAATACAAACAGGGAAAATAAATGCACCTTGAAAGGTATTTATTTTAGACACAGTTCCATTACAATGTATATAATTGCCCCAGCAACACAACATTCAAAACCTGTTGAGCAAATTATATATATATCGTTGTATATTACACAGAAAATAACTTTTGCAACTCATATTTCAGATCTATTGTGCCAGTCCTTGCGAAAGGCACAGGAAGGAAATTGTATTTCCTATTTTACACTTAACACCAAACACTCTGTGCTGAAGTGTATCAATATATTAAATTAAAGTGCCATCACTACTTTTTTTCAGATGGCTTGTGAATGCTGTGATGAACAAAAAGTAATTTAAATTACAAGACGTTCAACTTCTCAACACACAAACAAGCCTAAATGTTTCTGCAATGGCAAATATAATTCGGCTTTTTTTCCAATCTCAATAAAGGATCAGTCAACATTATTTATTTTTAGAAGGTGCCTTTGTGTAATCTACCATTTCTTCCTGTGAACAAATTGTTCCATGTTTGTCAAAATTATTTCCTTCCCTCAAAACTATTGCAATAAAATTCCCCTCTGACCAGCATTACTAATTGTAAAGAAGTAACAGTGGAGCACAAAATGAGGTAAATGTATGAGAAGCTACATGTGTATATGTAAAGACATTTAACATGCCCACATAAAAGCGATTTATTTTCTCTGTATTTTAATGAGAGGAATGAGTCTGAACAACTCTACAGTTCCAAAGTCAAATATTAACAGCACACAAAGTGCTGCTGAACTTTTCCTGAACAATATCCTCTTTGTCTCTGTAGGTATGTAAAGATGTGTAAGCGTAGCAGTAAACAAATGACGAGCCTGAGTTAACAAGCTTGAGATACAGCGGCAGGTCCCACCTCAACAACGGCACTTACTATATGGTTCAGTGCATCAAAATCAATTTTAAGTCCCTCTTGAGGGTCCGAATTACAATAGAACTTCACTAAGCAAGATTTTTAAGTCCATTTTTGAGTCTTATTGTGCTGATTTCCTAAATAGAATCCCATACCACTCCCCTGATGAAGACAGAATAGATTAATCCTATTTCTCCCGAATAAATCCTGTTTACTGGGAATATATTTGGCAAACAGAACAGTTTTAAGCCTTCTAAAATGTCCTGGATCCTTAAGTTTTGGGCTTACATATATTTTTTTTTCTTAAACCTTAAAATGTTTTAGGCCAAAACCCAGAAAATAATGTTTCTTCCAGGGCAAAAGAGAGATGTTGACAACTCTCAGGAAGCTGTGCACAAAAGCAGATTGCTGCTGGCTTCCTGTCAGTGTCGGCTGATCCCGTTCGGGCAGTTGGCAGAGAGAAATACAATGCAGTGCAAGAGGAGTGACACCTCTGAGTCTGCAGAAAATTAAACAAAAGAGACATAAAAACAGTATTAGATTTTAGAATAGACACATGTTTATATGAAGGGTTTAAGGAATTGTACAACAGTTAGGCATAGCGAGAGTTAGATGAGAAGATCAATACCAAATTATCTATGGATTACATGATAACTCCACATAAAAGTCTGGTTAAAGATCTTATGGGGTACTACTGTCAGTGGAAAAAGTATAAAGCCTTTTGTGGCTTCAGACGATGCTGCATGAAGTCTGATAAATTGCCCCAAGTGAGCATTAGACAGGTCTGCAGACTACAAGTGCATTGTGGGTAATGCAGGAGTCAGGTATTGACAAGGAAAAATAATGCATGAAATAAAAACGATATCACTGGTTCTGTTGCATTGAGTTTTATAACTGTCCATTGCAAGTCTGAAAAGTGAATAAGAGTGCTTTTCCCAATCTGTGACATACTCTTTAAAAAGGTGCTACATTTCTAACAAGAGCATTAACATAGCAGAAAGCCTGCTTCTTTATGTTAAGGTCAGCTAATCAGGCGCTCCATATTTAAAGTACAGACATATCCAAAGAGTGGTGTCAACCTTCTCATCTAACATGGCAAGAAAGCCAATAAGCATCATCTATTTTTCTTTAAATATTAGATAAAACAGACATGTCAACAGGATTAGGCTAAAATCACCAAATTACAAAAATACTGCCCATCCAAATGAAAATACCTTTCAGGGAGGCGGACATCTGAAGCCATTGAGATAACCACTCGCGGCATTGATTAATGTCAAGACTATTTGAATGGAGACCCCGAACATAACAAGCCTGAAAAAGAGACAAATATTGTGTATTTATAACACAGTTTAATGAGGAATATGCAATGTTTAACATGTAAATCAATATGAAATGTTTCAAGTTGTGTGGAGTGACTGACATGTCTGAGTTCGGAGTCATTCAACTGGTTGGGGCCCAGCTTGCTGAGGGCCCGATCCAGCAGGAGCAGCTCCATGGCGTGGCTGTTCAGCCGCCGGCCCATCAGGAAACCCGGGAGGCGAGGAGTCAGGAAGAGCAGGGGGCTGACGTGTTTCTGATGGGCCACGAAGACAAACAGGAGAGATATTCTAGTGATGTGCAGGTTCACCGAGCCTTGAGCATTGCATGTCAACTGGAAGAGTGTTAGTTAGTGACGAGTGGAGGGGTGTAACTGACCATCTGATCCACACTCATCCTCTTTATACCCAGAGGCGGTCCAGAAAACAGGCTCCGGACTGCAAGGATGTCAGACACTTTAGGATTTGCTCCCCTTTGCACCTGAAAATGCAGAGAAGTCAGTTCATCTCACTTTCATGGAATACTGGATACAGGTTCAACCTTGTTTTACTTGTATATGCAACCATGAAGAATGATGTGTGTTTCAGACTTAGTAGTATTAATTTACAATGACGGACAGTGGCCATTTATTCTGTAATTTTATACACTGTAATTTATATGAAATATAACTTAAAATATGGAAAGTTAAATACCTCAGATTGGACGAACTTAAAACTAGTTCCACCTCTAACAGCTACAACAATAAAATGCTAAAAATTACAATCTAATAATGTAATATACAATACTATATCAACTTTGTGCAGAACGAGCTCTTTAACTTTTCTACTTTTAATTCCATTGGGTTTTAAATACTTGTAATTACTTGAAAGGTGCGTATGCATAGTTTAAGCACAAGACAGTACATACATTAGTAGATAAATGAGACCCCTGCTCAGGTAATTCTTACAATTTTGTTATTTATATCTGCATCTTTCCAATCTTGTTAAGAAAAGTCACCGCATCAATTTATGCTCTATAATTATGCTCAGGCATATTCTCAATAGATGACTGTAATTTAAAACCGGTGGTAAGAAAGCCAATGGCTAATAGAGTTCTGCAGTAATAAGTCCTTAAACCAGAAAATTAGTTTGTATGTTTGCACTTCTGGTTCTTCTGTCTTTAGCTTCATGGTGGTGTTTTTTACATTTTACTTCTGGGGATTGTATTCATGCTTCCAAAATCATAAAAGTGGTGTTCCTTTATAAAGACCATCTTGACACAGAGCTTATTTTCTGCAGTAATCCAAAATCAAACCGAAGAATCTCAGTAACTTTTGGGGTGGGCCTACAAAAACACAGAATCCTTGCAGCACTTTAATTGTGTGAAAGGGGAAGATATGATCTTTTCTGCACACGGTCACATCTTACTATAGTATTCCTGTCACCAAATCGCTGTGATGCATTCACTTACTTTAGCACACAGGTCCTTCAGGCCACTCTGGAGCTGGCCGTCTTTGACCTGCTGGCTCGTGTTCTCGAGTCCTTTGAGCACTAGCCTGTAGTGCCGCACCCTGTAGGAATGGTACAATCCCCGAAACTCTACTTGCTGCTTCGGAGTCCAGAAGTAAGGGACCAGGAGCTGGCGGGGGAAAAAGTACCTGGCAGTGAACAGGAGAGGACGGTAGCAGAGAGAGGAGGGACACATGGAAGGATGGTAAAATATTATCAACTGGGACACGATAAGAACGGAATTCCAACATAAATGAACACCATTATCAATCATTTCAAATTGCTTTGCTGAGTTTTCAAAGTAACTCACATCAAGACAAAAACCAGGTAGTTGGCAAAGGGGGGGATTGATATCACCATCACCGGAATGGCCTTCATTATGTCTCTGCGAAACTGAAACAAATGTAAATTGAGTAAAGATTCTGTGAAATAACAAACATGATAACCTGTCCTTTACAGCTCAAGGGGACCTTCTGTAAAACCTAACTGCAATACACACAATAGGAGATTGTGTTGTGCATGATTGTGTTTTTTTTTCTCATTAAATTTCAACTTGAAACTTAAGAGTTGTATAGAAAAGTGTACAAACATGATCAATAATCCATCAAATGACAATGGTTTGACTCAAAATCGTTTTATACATGTGACAATATGTGGATATGATTAATGGTGGTGGAGGAGACCCACTTGTCTGAGCTTCTCCATCTCCCTGTAAGGCAAATCCTTGATCTGCACTCCATCAGAAAACATCTTTCCTTTTATCCTCTGCACATCTTTGGCATCTTGGAGCAGCAGCTTGAATCCTGCAATGATGAATTAATGATGCAACATTCAGACTCCACATAGGATGCAAACGAAACAAGGAACAATCAGGGAGTGCATTACACGGGACAACTATACAAATGTGACAAAATTTATAAATATAAGAAAGAGTTTCACAAAGTGAATTTGACATTGTGTCCTTGTTTAAGAACTGAAATGTACTCAACAACCTTAAATGAATTAATGTTCCATTCATTTTTTTCCACTTTGGAACTTTACTTACTGTTAAAAACATGTAGCTGAACAACCAGAAAAATACTCCATGTACAGTATAACATAAATAACATAAGATTTGCAAAAAGTATCAACAGTATATAACATTAGAAATATAGTATTCAAGATACAAGAGGTGAGTCGATTGATCCTACCTTCCTTAAAATTGTGATAGAGCTGATAAAAGCGGGGAAATCGCCTTTTGAGGAAAACTTCATATTTGGCATTGACACTCTGGAACTTGGAGACGACATATCGACCAATACCTCGTCTCACTTTGGATGATGAGTAATGTCTGCACAGAGGCAACCTGTCGAGTAGAAGAGGTGAACATCCTACATTAAATCATACAAAAAGACTAGCAATTAAATGCCATAAATCTTAATTTTGTTTTGTTTTCATTGAACACACAATGACAGAGATACAATATCTTGCACGGAATATAATTAGGGGGATTTGAGACATTTTATATGAAAATATATTAATTATATATAAATTAACAGCCATGTATTAATCACTAGGCATAGATTTAAAAAACAAAAAGAACAAAGAGGAAGGAAGACTTCATAAATAATTGACATAAACTAAAACATTAAGAAACAAGATATTTCACCATACATTTTTTTTTCTTTTTTGTACATTGTGATGAGAAAATATGTTTTAAATCATGTAAAACCCTGTGGTATATAATAAAGGAGGGCTCACTATTTCGCCACTTGCTCCAATGAATATGATATTTAGCCATACGAAAGATGAACCATCGAAATAGACAAGCTTGAGTTATCCATAAACAAACAGAAATGTCAAAAGTCGGAATGTTTCAGTCATAAGCATTTTTTTAATATCCATCTTTTTGACCCAGGGCATAAAAAAACACCTCCACCTCTATACCCAGGTGTTAAAGACAAATACAATCACTGGTAGTTTTATGCCAGACGTGTTCTAGTGTTACAGCAAAGTACTATGATTAAAATATAAAGTCGACAACTCATTTTATATCATATATCGGTTTAAATATGTGTGAAACACAAACGTGTGAGCATTTCGTGGTATGCAGCTAGCTTAAGTTAGCAAGGGTGCAAGTCAGATGCGAGTAAGACAAAGTGACAAGTCGTAGACAAATTAAGTACAAAGAGTTTTAAACATACCTGGACTGACATGACACATACGGAGCGTAAAGGCCATTTGTTATCGTGTTTGTCCTGAGACCACACAATCGGGTCAAAGACAAATGGCTACACAGGCTGGAGCTGAACAGCGCCATGTTTGACACACGGAACTTCCGCGTACGTTACCGTAATGACGCTCAAATACGGCGACGCCAAAAGCAGTTAATTTACCGTAATGTCTGCTGTTTACGTAAGGGCTCAATGATTTACTAATATATATATTAATATATGTGGATACATCTGTGGATTTACTTTTGTAGTAATATAGTATATGGTAGTGGTATGGCAACCTAAGACCAGTGGTGGAAAATAACATTACACAAGTACTCTATTTAACCATATTAGTGTTAAATACATCAAAAATCCATCCAAATGTATTGTCAGCAATGGTCCAAGAATTTAGTAAAAATAAATTCAGATAGATAGATGTATACTTTTTTTGTAGCAATTGTTTGTAGCAGCAGCAAGCAAGTTACAAAGTAAATGTAAATATATTAAGTATGAAAATACTCAATATATACAATACAATAAAATAGCAGAGCAGAACATATTACATTTAAGAAAATTCAATAATAAAGAAAATGCAAAAATGCACCTGATACAGGTATAAGTACATACAGTGTATATAACGTATAAATAAAGTTTATATAATGTATATAAAGTATATACAGTGAAATAAAGGTATATACAATTTGATTTTTAAAACAGTTGAAGCTGATCGAATCAACTACACAATAAAGCACCACTTACATATTAAATCATCAAGAACAATAATACTATACAACTTATATGGATATTTAGTACTTGTTGTGTTTCCATTGGGTTGTGTTTTTATTTATTAGTATTTTGGTGCTTTAAATAAATTGTCTTGCTTAATACCACTCTACTTTTTCTTACATGTTGTTGTTTTGCTACTTTTACCTCAGTAACTTATTAGAATACTTCTTCCACTACTGCACATAAACAATCTTTAAATTCCACTTAAGTTATTTGACAGATTTTAAAACAGGAGAGTCGTTTTTGGCTTGAACCGGAAATCACGTGACCTCACGACGTTTGCTAAAAGAAGTTCGGGGCAGGGCGAAGAAATGATTAAACCTGTGAACCGGTCACGTGATTGATCGCAAGCTGGAGGGAAGCAGACACGAAACAAAGGTCCTTGTAATATTGGTATGCATGGAAATTACATTTGTCAACACATGTATTCAAACCAGCTGTTAAGAACTAAAATATTACATTTTTAGAAAAGGAACGGCCCTCTTTTTCTCATAATTTTTTGTGGCTAATTAAACGAGGCGTCTTGCCAAGTTTTTGCTAGCAAACTTGGCGAACGTTACTAGCCAACTTTTTCCCGCATGCGCTGTTAAAAGCAATATTTTCCGATTAACTATTTAGGTTACAGTGCAACGACCGTTTTCTTGCAAATCTTGCACGTACAAAGTCTTAAAATGTACCTGCATTTTAAACTATTTTAAAAAGCGCCTGGTTGAAAAAGGTGCAGCCCCGTGACGCAGTGGATTGCTTTTTAGAGTAAAACCAATAGTCGGTAACCAATAAATAATCTGTTGCTAAAAGCAAGTTAAATCAAAGCCTGTGGCGTCTACACCTTTACTAAAAGATTTGGTCTCCAAGTGCGAATAAATTGCTTAAAATTCAGGTCAGTGTTGTTGTTTCCCCGGGCGGCTAATGGGTTGGTGACTAGTATGCACGAAATTGTAACTATTGGTAGATTGTTTCTCATGAATACACTTTAAAACAACATTTAAAAATAAAAAGAAAACAATATCTTGCTATTCCTGTTTTGCATTGCAGTTGTACTGAAACTACATGTGCTCAAGTCTTTTGGTATATTAATGGAAACGAGCCTACACCATCAAGCAAACACACATTGAGGAGGGAAATAATTTGGTACACCTGGAGAGAGTTGGGACAGAATCCTGCAGGTTAATGAAACTGATTGGTTGTCATGGTTCTGCAGCTTTTTGAATGCTGTCACCTGCTGTTCTTTTGTCTACATTGTTTTTTGCATTTTGTATCTTTGACTTTTCCAGTTGGCATATCTTCAGTAAGTCCCAGCTAGAAATGGCGACCGCTATCAAATTTGGAACCACTAGCTCTCCATGCAACACTGCAGCAGCCGAGAGAGCTCAGTTGGCTGAGGAAATCGGTAATATGCAAGACTGACATTGACTTTGTATTACACTTGTGCGAACAATTAATTCCGCCTATTTTCAACATAAGTTTTTACTTCTGGATATGTAAATATAACTGTTGTTGCTCTGGCTTTTAAAGAAAAAGGAAACTGTGACCCGGAAAAACTTCTGCAGTGTCCTTTTGACAAGAACCACCTCATCCGGACCTGTCGCTTCCCTTACCATCTCATAAAGTGCAGAAAGGTGAGTCAAGTGCTTGTTTACTGCTAACATCAGCAAGTATGGAAAATATTGTAGATTAACGGAGTGCAAGGATGTTTTGTCATGCATAGTTGAACTGTAAATCTTCTTTTTGCTCATGGATGTAGAATCATCCAAAATTGGCCAGTGAGCTAAAAACCTGCCCTTTTAATGCACGCCACCTGGTCCAAAAACATGAGCTGATGCACCACACTGAAACCTGTGTGGACAGGATATCCGTGGACACTGAGGATGGTAATACAACTACTAGTTATATTATCCCTTTTTTACCCTGCAGAGTCAATATGTGCTTACAGTGTTCCTGAGTGCACTATTATTCTGTTTACAGAGGGAAGCATAAATGGGCATTGTAAATGGCAGGTCCCGGTCAGTACTTGGGTAAACCCGGACATGTCTGAGGATTGGGACACGGGTATGATTATATTTCTTGTTTTTACACCTGGGCGAGTGTCAATTTGTGAGCTTTGAAGGTGCTGGTAGGTGGATTGTCTTAAGTTAGGCTATTTAATTTTTATGCTAAGCTAACCACTGTCTGCGTAATATTAAGCATACAGACATCAGGGGTATTGATCTCCTTATTTGCCTATCGGCACTTAAGTGTATTTAAATGCTTTTTAAAGGAACAATTGGCGCTTGTCTGAAATATTCAATACTCTGTATTCTTTTTCTCCTCTTGCATGATTTGAACCTGCCTTTTGTATACATTTAATTTGTCTGTTAAGGTAACCGTCTTGTCTTGCAGAGGCTGATGATGCTGCCACTCCATTTGTGTGGGGCGTAAACACGGTCCCTAATCAAAAGTAGGTGGTCTACTCATTTTTTTTATTTTTATTTTTTTTTTTATCACTTGTTTGTTTATATTTTCATTGTACTTAACAGTTTTGTCTTGTTTCTCTGCAGCCTGGAGGCGAGGCCCACCAACAACCTTGGTCCAAGTTTTAGAACTCCTAATATCCTCCCATGGTCTGGGATATAAGCACATATAATAGCATGTACTAGGTATCCAATTTAAAGCTTAGTGCTAGGCCTAGTGCATGTCATTTTGCACATTTCTTTTAATGTTTGTTCTTAGCAAGTTTTTTCGGATCAGGTTTTTAAAGGTGCAGTGTGTAGGACTTGGGGCATCTACTGGTGAGGTTACAACAATCTGAAACTTTCAGCTAATAGATGTCTCTTATTGCTACACGCAGTTTATTTTTAATTTGCGGCACTCTTATTCTAAAACGGTGTACATGCTTCATTTATTTCGGGCTTGTCTTACAGTAACAAATGGCACTGGTTGAGTATTGTATGCTTTTTATTAAAGGTGTTCATTTCAAATAATTGTGTGGTTGATTATGAAAATGTTTGCTTAAATCAATTGCATGTGCAAAGTTTAAAAAAAAATCTCAGTTTGGCAATTTATTGTATGCAATAAATGCATTCCATTTAGCCTCAGTGACAATATTTCAAAATGAAAGGAAATCTAAAATAGGAGATGAAAAAACGGGTACAGACTGATATTGCAGAACAGAAATAAACGGTGCACCGTTTGTTTCAAAATATCAAATTGATTTGGTGTTCAAAGCAGAATTAATTAAAGTTGTCTTTGAGCATGGGAGCAGCCTTGTAAACATGGTAGCACTGTTGTCACATGACCACTGGATGGCAATACTTGTCAAGCACTGACATCTCTATCTTACTACTTCCCTTTTTTAAACTTCATTCCTTTTGATTTGGTTTATCACTGATTAAAAGTAGCTCTTCTGGTTATCAAACTATTTAAACAATTTTAATGCATGAAGTACAACATTTGGCAGGTGCAGCACTGGAGTATTCAGGTCCTTTACTTAAAAGTACTAATATTGCACTGTAAACATGATCCAAGTCCTGCAAGTATCAGGGAAATCTACTTAACTTATTAAAAGTACTCCATGCAAAGAAATGTCCTCTGTGACGGTTGTACTATCTATGTATTTATTTTAAAAAGGTGGTTTACCTTTGCAGTTTGAGGTTGGGCTATTTAACCAATTTAGTTCATTATGTAATCTGCTTATTTTTGTTCAATTTATTTGGTTTAGCCCAAAGTGACACCTTCACAATGCTTTGTTTTAGTCGAATGAACAGACAGAACCTCAAAATATTTCAAATGATTTGTTAACTTAGAACCATGAAATGTTTTTGCAAGAACAATGATCAAAGTAATTGCCAAATTATTTTAACTGTATTTACTGTAATTTATAGCAAAATGTTTTATATGCAATTATCTTCATTCAGATTAATGTAGTGAAATAACTCTCTGAAAATGTTGTGGGACAGTAGCATGAAGGACAAACAAAGTTCAAGTACCTAAACGTTGTACATACAATATGTGATTTGTTACATTCCACCAGTGGGCAGTTGGCATTAAGTTGATCTTGAGAAAATGAGAGCCGAGTGACCTCTGTGTCAAGTGTCAGGATAATCCAGGCTGGCCAGCCAGAGCACTCTGTCATATCTAAGGGGCATTATTGATTTCATGTGATGACTGTCTATTTTAGTTGTGGCTATTATTAGAAGTGTTCTGTGCTGCCCTGTCACTATCTGTAAGGATGACTATGGCTCCTCGGAGCAGAGTACATGCAGGACCT
The DNA here is from genome assembly GCA_023566465.1 of Cottus gobio. NCBI lineage: Eukaryota > Metazoa > Chordata > Actinopteri > Perciformes > Cottidae > Cottus > Cottus gobio. The sequence continues at coordinate 10,293,012 of CM042215.1, read as the reverse complement.
CGGTCTGCACAGCACCCTGTATTCTCAACGCCACCCAAGTCAGTATTTTTAACTGGTGCTCAGGAGAACCCAAACCTCACTGTGTGCCATACCGGCAAGAAGGAACTGACGTTACAAACCGAGTGTCCAGTACAAGACACTGCCCAGTAAGTCCAGTTGAGCAAAATAAACTTCATAGCCTCTCATATTTAAATAACTTGACTAAAATAGGTGTTTGCCCATCCCTCATCCCAAACAAAACCGAAATTCCCTTCCCAAACAATTCTCTTACATTTGTTTCCTAGGCCACGCCCCCTTACAGCTATGGGGAACCAAGCACCTGACTAGTGTTGGCTTGTGGGAGGCGACAAGTTGAATCATGTGTAAAAGAGAAACAGTAGGTCATAGGTTCAACCTTGGAAGGGTTTGTTAAGGCCTCTGTTGTTAATGTGTTCCCTCACATCTGTGGGGGACACTGGTGGTGTCCCGCTGTGGGGAAACCTTGCTCATAGAGAGCATTGTGTAAGCTCTGTGCATCTCAGTCCAAAAGCTTCCCAATGTCAGCTATCTTAGCCTTACGGTTGAAGAAAAATGTCCAGGCACTAAAATCTAATGTACAATGGGCGAGGAACTCAAGGCAGGTGTTGGAACTTTGACTGTTTTGGACCATTACGGTGGATCATAGAGGCCCACATGTTATTAACAGGTGCACTTTAGCGATCTATATCCTATAGTCTTTAAATAATCTTGTTTCAAGATTTACATTCACGTTTTAGCACGCACGCACGCACGCACGCACGCACACACACACACATTATACAATGATGAAGTAGTCTGAGTCACTTGAGACCGGACTGGGAATTCAACCAGATTCTAAATAGAGACCAGAACATAACTGGAGGGAGGTGACTGGGGGTACATTTTTTCAGCAACTGGTCTGTTGCCAACTAAATAATTTATACTTCAGTCAGGCATACAAGCTTCTGACACACCAACACATAATGGATACACACAATGAAAGAATAAACAAGAGACTAACTTATTTAATATTAAGTAAGAAATGTAGTTTTTCAGTGTTTATGTTAAAGGACGGATAGTAAAGATGACAAAAGCAGTTGGAATATGCAGTCTTAAAATTTTATTTCATATTTAGTTGCAGTAAAATATAACTTTTGAGTATGTAAAAATAACCCCAAACAAATTACATTTCCCCCTGACTGCAGAACACAGTTTACGTGGCAACAACACCAGCAGGTTTAAAACAGATTCAAAATAATCTACATACAAGTCCAGTGTATAAGACAATACACAGTATATTAGCTGCACAATGTCAATTCATGATACATGAATGATACCACTGAATGATTATGTAGGTTTAACCTACTGTATTATCACATATGGCCTTAGATATACAGCAAACTGGAGCTCTCAGGGACTCATGCTTTTGATATTGATGTGTGGACTCACCAAACATCCATTTAGAGGCTGAGAAAAATGTACCTGAAGTATTTCATTTAAACTTAATTATAATACCTTTTTTTATTTGTTAAGCTGAAGATATAATAATGCTTTGTAGGATATTTTATGTGCAATTTACAGTCAAAAGATTGTTATTAAAAAAGCCAGATGATTGCACTTATTATATCCTTGAAATGATGGTGCATATATGATTTGTATTACATTTGTAACTGCTTGGAAAGTGCAATCATCTTAATTTCTTGGGCACCTTGTATGTAAACAGTCACCTTTTTGGTCCATGAGTCTGCAGAGTACACAAGTTCTTGGAAAAACAAACTAAGAAGAGCAATTTGTGATGGCTCCACATACATGTTGCTTCTGCAAGTTTTACAACTCATTCGCTTGATAACAGATGTAGGACTTTTCCTCTAGAGCTGCCTTTAGGATTAAGGATTTTCATCAGTATCCTCAGTCTGTTCTCTTTAGCTCTCACATGATCTCCAGATTATACATATCACAGCTCTTGCATCGTACACTCAAAACGGAAGTGTATCCATGAAGATTTTGTCCACAATCTGTGGCGGGGGAACAAGATCTTCTAATTTAAGATAAAATATACGCTGGTAACCTTCAGTGCACAGAGTCCTGAGCTCAGGCAGCTTCCCAAGAAGTCTGGACAAAAAATTTGGCCGCAACGAGTCAGAGCCGCACCCAGAGATGTGATCTTTAAGGCAAGTGACGAGCTGGTTCTGCAAGTCCTCCACACGTTTTGGCTCCTTGAGACCATGTCGGTCTGCAGAAGAAAATAAGACACAGGTTTGAATCAGAGAGAGCCTTATGCATCATTTAAATACTTTAAAATGCTTACGTGACACATCTGATAAATAGAATCTATCAAGTTTTAATCCATTTTTTTCCATTTTGCTGATTTTAATCAGCTATAAAAAAAGACTGCAACTCCAGGTTGATTTTTTGAAAGTCTTTATATAAAACATTACCTACTAATAAGTGGAATACTACACTGCTAAAGCCACTGGTGTTGTCAGAAGTGTTAATGCTGCTGCATTGGAACAATCCCTTGGCTTTACATGTAAACTTGCATTGTGGTTATGTTTAGTGTGCTGTGATATACTGTATTACTTCTTCTGTGCACTATAGAGTACATGAGGTCGTGTTACATTCTGTCATATACACCTGTCGTGTCAATCCTGAGTTGTACAACAGCCTTGTATTGTCCACCAAGGAAACCTTGTGCAAATTGTTGTTCTTGTTGAATAAGAATAACTCAAACTTTAAATCGGAGAAAAACAGAGTGGGTTAAAGCCCGATATCTACACTTCTAAAGGCGGATGTGTTTAATTGTGTTAAAGAATGACTTATGCTCTTACCCGCAATAATGACCAGGGCTGTGAGACAGGAGCAGGAGGAAATGTCTAGCTTCATGCGATGGAGACTTCTAGAAAACTCCAAGATGGAGTCAATCCAGTCACCAAAGCCTTGGAGGCACTGCGTTTTGTGAAGCACGACCCCATTGCAGAAGATGAGCGTGTTCATTTCAGGATTGGATCTTTAAAAAGAAAAAGCAACATAGTTTATTGATTTTATACAAGGCATCAATAAAATTACACGTAAGCTGTATAATAAGCATGATGACATTTTTATGGAGGGCTGCACTCACCGATAAGCAAGACGCAAGATGAAGAGTTCAACAAATGCAGATTCCAGCAGCAGTTCCTGGTCTTCTGAGCAGAACTCAGAGAAACCTGGGATGCTCTTCGCCCACTTCCTTATGGCCTCCATGGAGGATGTGAGTAAGTCGTAAAACTGTTTGACGTCACTTACGTCAACTTTCTGGTCCAGACTGACTTCGGTCTCACCAAACTGAAATTGCAGACAGCAGAGAAGTTCAAACAGATGTCTAAGTGGGGAATACAATATTCCCAAAGCATAAAAAAGATAAAAAATATTTTGTTTGTTGTTTATTTTTTTATTTTATTTATTTTTTACCTTGGAATAATCCAGTTTCCCAATGCCAGGGTTTGAGTCGATGTGGGCCCTCACAAGTGAAGCAATCATGCTCACTGGAGACACAGTGGTTGTCACATCCTGCACAACTTTAGGCTTTGAAGGCAGACGACCTCTTCGTCCTTTCAGGCTGTCCGTTCTCACAACTACAGAAATTGGGGACATCAACTGTTATTTTCAGTTCAGAATCAGAATCAGAACTGTTTATTGCCAAGTAGTTACACAAAGAAGGAATTTGGCTAGGTGAATGGTGCATAACAATAAACACAGTGCAATAGTATGAGACATATTTAAAGATAATAATAATATAAAATATGAAAGTTTACATAAAAACAACAGTACGTTAAAACATTCATCTTCACCATTCTAAATGTAGGCCATTCATCTGGGTTTCTAATGAACTCACCTTCCCTCACCATGCCCACAACAATACACTTTTGGAAACGGCAGAACTGACATCGATTCCTCCTCTTCTTGTCTACAGGACAGTCTTTGTTGGCGAGACAAACATACTTGGAATTCTTTTGTACTGTACGCTGTGAAATAAGAAGAAGAATTACTCTTACCCTGCCTTTAAAGACTGACAGAATACATGCAATCATCTTTACATTAAAATAGTGTAACTGTATGCATCGACAAGTCTGATCTTATTACCTTAAAAAACCCTTTGCATCCCTCACAGGTGCGAACCCCATAGTGCTGACAGGAGGCGTTGTCCCCACACACAGCACAGCAGCCGTCATTTCCACTGGGACTTTGCAATTTGGGTGATAAGCTCCCATCAGTGCCATCGAGAATGCGTGCTTGCTCCATTGCCAAGGCAGGGAAGTTCAGCGTTGACGGCTGAGGGTGGGTCAGAGTGAAAGGATCCTGCTCTTGTAAGTGTGGTTGACCCAAATGAGACATGTCCTCCACAGAACCAAAAGGGAAGAAAGTGGGCTCTTGTGGCACTGAGGTGTCCTCTGCCGCCCAGTATCCTAGACTGGGTGAGTATGGCCCAAATGCTGAATCCCAGTTGGACGCAAGCTGACTCTGGAACCGGGGGGTTGAAGGAGACGAAGTTGATGCAGGGCTGCCAAAATAATCTGACCCACAAGGGGACACAGCCTCATCCGGGTAGCTCAGCGTGAGCGCTCCAGGGTAGCAACCGTAAACCTGGAGGTCATCCAGCTTGAAGGGGGTCTCCTGGCCGGACGACGGGGTGACGTGGGCAGGGGTTGCAGTAAACTGACATGAATATGCATCAAAGTCGCCCCTGTGTGTGTCCACCAGGGAGCTGATGCTTGGCAGGGACGGAGCAGAGAGGCAGTCCGGTGGGCCGCTCATATTCACAGTCAGTCTGGAGATAAAGTCTGTGCTCTGAAGCTCCGAGCTGCCAAGGCTGTTCTCATAGAGCTGAGATCCATGCTGGGGGTGTATGCAAGTCATGGCTGCAAGTCTGAAAAAGACGTAATCAAAACTGTTAGAACCAAACTGATTTCAGATTTATTTACTTTATCTTTAATTCAAGCCATGGGCAGTTTCCCAGTAAGGGGTCCCATGGGGCAAAAATGAGCAGCTGGGTCTTCTTTTACCCCTCAATTTCTACACAGTGAACCAGAGACTTTGGGGGCCCTGGTGGAGTTTCCCATATAGAAAACCAAGACAGTGTTCTGCTCTAAAAAAGCAACCATCTTAAATCATTGTGTCAAATAGTAAATATAGTCAGCGGCACATGACTACAAGGTTCATAAAGTGGGGGTTGACTTTCAGAATGGCACTCACTACCAACACATGAGGCACATGTTAGATGCATGGATGGAAAACAGTTTGGTTTCCAAATTTCTATAACTTATGCCCAATTCAGGACAATATAATTTGCATATTCATGTCACACTGTTCATACTGTATATCTTAACACTTTCATTTATACCCTTACTGTTTATACCGTAGTTATTCTATACCTCAATCTTAATTCTAAATATCACTCTGCCCTTTACAGCTTTCATGCTTCTGTTTAAATGCTGTACTGCATTTCGTTGTCTCAATGTGCAATGACAATAAAGTTGACTCCAATTTGAATAGCATTCAGCTCTATTGCCAATACGTTTTCACATATCATTAATTTGCCTTGGTGTTTTGGGCCATAACAATAAACATAGTTTGAGAAAATAAAAAAAGCAAGTACTGCAAAATTTAAGAAACATTCACAGTAAAATATCATACTAAATATGCACAATATAAGTTAAGCAGGAATGTGCTAAATATTGGCATAAACTAATCCAATATATTTGTACAAAGTATAGAGTCGGAATGACAAATGGGTGTAACACCGAGACATGCAAGAGCTGTAAATACTTTTTGTTTTCTGCTGAAAAACATAGGGAAGAGGCAACTACTTTCTCTTGCCCGTGTCACTCGTAATATCTAAAAGACATTAGGAGTTTCCGCATGCATGTATACTGTATTATTAAACAAATTAAACATATGTCCTACCTGTTGGGACCGTCTACAAGTGTTTTGAACTGTCTGTACTCCACAAACAGCCGTCAGTCATCTTCAGTGTTTCCCAGCTGAGGAACAAGTCCCCGCAACACATTTATACCGTCCGCTATTCTACCCATGACGCTTGCGAGGTTTCCACACAAGGCTGGACGGTGGGCGGGGAGATTTCCAGCCTCCGTCCAATCACAGCGCGCGTTCGAGAGAATAGACGCTGGATGACGCACTTCGGGATTCCGTTGACGCGCGTGTGCCGAAGAACCGCAGCATTGTCCTCTCGAAACACGCAAACGCACACACACAGCGCAGAGAAAGACACACAGACACAGATACACACATCTCAATAAAACTGAATATAACTTCATATTTTGTGCAGGAGGAAGTTGATACACCGCCAGTTTGCATCTTGTATAAAACAGTAGTCTTGCTGATAAACTGAAACAATAGTTTATGATATATAAACAGGAAGTCACAGAATCAGACGCTTATATATATATATAAACTGCTTATCTAGTGTGTACCAAATTTACCTTTATCTGCTAGAGTAGTTAACTGTCCCAGGATTCAAGAAGTCAAAGGGTGCATGTGTGAGCTGGCATGTGCTAATTAAATTGAAAATATATTTGGAAATATGCAAAAAGCACAATATCCTCTGACATGATGGGTCCTGATGTGAAGGCCTCTCTCAAAGAGTTGTCAAAAGTTGGTCGTTTTCAGTTTTGCATATTTCTATATTTGGATCAAATAATCCCACAGCATGTTTTCTTAGATAGGAACACTGTACACATTGCACAGGAAGTGGGAAGAACAAGGGTTTAAAAGGAGCAGGAACAGATTATTTCCAGTTATATATTCCTATTATTGTGTTTATAGAGGGTGGAAAGGCATTTCACAATCTGGTGCAACAGAGAAAGCAGGCCACACACACATCAAATGAAATTGCTAAAAAATGCAGAATATTTTAATAAAGGGGCTCAGTTATGTGTTACATGATGATCCTTGTTATTCTGTCTGTTCACAGTCATAGTTGCAAGAAGATCAAGAGTTATATAAGCTTCGTCACAAAATTCTTAGATGCTGCACATTTTTGGCTCGTGAGCTCTTGGTAGTAGACGGCAGTGGAAACTAATCACCATTGCAATGACGAGGCACTTGTGATGTCATGCCAGCACTGGCTGAGCCTCCCTGCTGCACAGAAACAGATTTTTTTTATCAGATCTGGGTTACCAGATACAGGATCTGGGTTACCAGATACAGGACACATTTTGTGACAGCAACATCCTTTGTGCGCAGATTCTAGCAGTTATTTCTTAGAGTTGTCCCTACAGTAACAGTTGTTGGTCAGTTATGATATAGATTTTACTGTGTATCTGTCTGTGTTTGAGTAAAATCTGACATGAGAGTTTCAACGTTCTGCGATGTGCAAGAAATGTGGTCTTTATCTGCAACTGTTCTCCCACACATGCACATGCACATGCACATGCACATGCACACTTGTTATGTATTATCACAAGCACAGCCAGAGCTCAACCCACCACCTGTCGCTCCTACAGAGTGCTATTTTTGAATTGAGAAGATGTTTGTCATTGTGGAGAAATCCTCTAGTTCTTCGGGTCAACCTTGTAAAACCCTGAAAACACGTCTGTGTTTGTTTCTGGTGATATTTCAACAGCTTGACGTCTTATTTTAAATCTGCAAGCGACCAGCAGGAGAACTGTTGGGGTACCATGAGGGAGATCAGAGGGATTTCAGATTCGCCGACTCTGCCGCTCTAACTGTTAAGGCCGGAAAGTAGTTACAGTTGTTAAAATAATTAAATAAATAAAGTCTATTCGATGCCTGGTTTGCATACAGATTTAAATGAGGCAGTGGTGATGCTAAGTGATGCTTTGTACTGCTTGTGCACATTTATTAATTGTTGATTTTAGACTCATTCAAAGATTAGCAAATTAACAGAGATTATGGTTAGTTTCTTAATATTAAGTGGTATCTTTTGTTATTTTCATACCTGATTGTATCATTATGAGTGTCATGACATAGACTAATAATCTTTTCATTATATGCAGATATAAGGCAATCTATCAGTGCACCAGTCTGAAACAATGCAAAACCATGCAAGGAAAATTACCTCATCTCAAATATATAAAAAGGATAATAAAAACTAAGCATGTAGTTCTTCTCACACGTACCACAGCTTTTCACTGACTTAAAACACACTGTGCATGTGACATTAGTAAAGCAACACCTGATCCTTTACTCCAGCTACGTCTGTTTTAGGACTTACAGATAGAATGGTGTCTGACTCAGCTCATATTCTGCCCCCAAAATATCAGCTTCTCCAGCGGATAGAACATAGGAAACGCCAGCACGAGGCGATCGGGTTCAAACATGCCTTTGTACACACTGCTGTCACATATAGATGGTTTATTGGGTGTGCAGGGTGGGGATTATTTGGAGTCTTGCAATATGATATGAAGCCATGTGTGTGTATGTGTGTGAATATATATATACATATATAATTGTATATATATATATATATATTCCCCTGTGTGTTTTATTTACATGTGCACATGATATAATAATAGTTGTTCTTATACATTGAGTGTCCTGAAATATAGAAACACCTGCATGATGCAATGCAATGCAAAAGCCTTGTTAAATGCTGAACAAGTTCAGTTTTAGTGACATGACATTGACATGACATTGAGACGACACAGCAAGATGACAAACTACAGCCTCCAAATTACCATAAAGTTGAACTAACAACATTTTGACCAACAACAGTTAAACAGGTAAAGTAACTCAAACTGACACACTTTACAATGATAGCATTTAAAGGACTCCGTAACAATATTAAGGTCACTGATTTCTGATTAATTAATAGTGTGTATCCAGGGAAGATCTGACAATGACAAACTGATGTTTACCAGATATATTGTTTACTATTTTCACTATTATAGTTTAGCATGTTAGCATGCTACATTAGCATTGAACACAAAGGACAGCTCAGGATGATGGCAATATCATTTGTTTTGCATGTATTTCATCATAAACTAAAGTTTTGGGCAAATTAAAAACATGACCTGATGATGACCCAAGAGTTAAGTTAAGGGATCCATTAATCCTAAAAGGGACATAATTGTCTGAACAAAATTGCATCTAATAGTAGTTGAGATGCAAACCTCAAGGGCCATTTCGTCAAATTGGTGTGGTTTGCATGTTGTCACACTTCAAAATCAAACTTCCTTCTTTTTCTCTTTTTAGCACTGTATAGAATAAACACAGACAATTGCACAATTGATTATTCTTAGGGTTTCTAAATGTAAGATGGCTCATATGAGGAACCAGTGTTTTCTAGTACAGAATGACATCAAAGTTGAACACTTACACTACCTTTAAAAAACAACAAAATAATATCTTAAAAATAATTTGGGTTGCAGGTCTGTAAGAAACAAAAATAGAGAATGTACTCTGGTCTTCTCGTGTCCCACAGGAGACTAATGCTACTTCCTATTTTACATGAGAATTGTGGAATGACCCACATTTTAGGGTCATTCCAGAAAGTTTTAAAGTGAAAACCCGGGAACATGACAACATATCATACATTTCTGATGACATTTAGTTTATTAAGTTAAATTGGAAATAGTGTCACACAATAATACAAAAATATATTTCTGAAAGAATCTAATCATAGGTAATGGTGACATGTTTGAGATGGAGACGGGCTAAAATCATATTAATCAGGGGATAGCCAAAGCCAGTATAAGATTCATCTTTTGGGGACAACAAATCCAAAGTTTCATGCCACTTTTCCAAAATATATTTGCTGTTTTGATGATAGTTGTGAAGTGCTAAAATCTCGAGTAGGTGTTATTGATGGATAAAGGTGAATTAATTAAATATAAGTCACCTTCATTCATCATTTTCATGTTTTTTATGGGCACTTGTGTCCTGTGTGGAAGCATCTGCATACTTTATATTTCTCAACTGATCATTAAATAATCTCTGCCAGTAGATAATGAGGTCAGTCGTGTGTGCATGAGTGAGTGTGTTTGTGTGTGACTAAATGTGTGTGCATCTGTCTGTCTCTCCGAAGCTAATTCATAGGTTGTATAGAAGAAGTGGGCATAGTTCCTGTGAAGTCACCCACTGGTTTGTGGACTGCCAATTTGAAGCCTTGAGTTCAACGTTTTGATCGTCACAATCTCTGCTTTTCGAACCAGAAATGACTACCAAAACAGTTACAATTAACTTCCATCAACTGGAATGAACTTTTACTCTAAATCCGACTATAATTTACTAAATGAACATCTTGCTGTATTGAAGAATACTTGAAACTAGTGATTGAGACAATAAACTCATGTGCAATGTTTATTAGGGTAATATATCAAGTGAGAAGTATGATAATTTTCTATGAGAAATCAGACTCTTTTTTACAGCCAGATGAGTCGCCCCCTGCTGGCCATTAGATAGAATGCAAGTTTAAGGCCGCATTGGCTTCACTTTACAGACGCTGAGGTTGTCGCCTGGTCTAATCTCACATCTCAAGGACCTCTAATGGTTGCTGTGATTCACACGTTTTAAAATCTAGTTTTCTTAATTTTTTTATATTATAAATTAACATGAGTCAATAAAGAAGCCGGCGCAGACTGCTGCATATAATATATGAGAGCGTTTCCGATTACAGCAGTGGTCGTTGCAGACACACCTGGCGAAGATCTGCACTCTACTGAGTGCACTTTTGTATTACCAAAGGAGACAATTTACTAGATTATATCTGTGACAATGTATTATTGCTGTGATGTTTCTTGAACAATTTGATGTCTGATATTTTCTGGTCTATATATTAGAATATATAGGAAGGTGCTTTCCTCTCATGGTGGCACTACAAGACAGACACTACATCATGAAACAAAAATGTTTCTTTTGTAAAACATCTGAAATCTTAGATACACTTTGAAAGATTTGTTGGGCATAATCCATGTTTCCTTCTATGCCACAATATGGAATATGTTGTAAAAACTTTACAAACTTAGACTTTACAGACCATGACATCCACACATTTAAAGAAGCTGCTGTACCATTGACGAAAATATGACGAGGCCTCCTCGTGACTCTTCCTCTTTTTTTAACCAAACATACCAGGCATTTTTTTAGTCGCTTTTATACTCTACCATGAGGCTGAAGTCACGACTGTCCTTATCAGGTTCCACTTTCCGGTCTCAAATGTAGTATCAGGCATCACATGTTAAAGATATTCTACATACAGATCACATAGCCTTCCACTTCTCTTCATAGCAATTACGGCCCTTTTGTTTAACTCTTTGTTATGTATAATATTCGTTACTATGTTTTGATCAGCTGTAATAAGTTGTATAACCGTGTACAGCGAGACAATTTATGATTTCAGCACAGGAGTAAAGGACACCTCATGTCTGTTGTCACTTCAGAGTTCTCAACTTTTGCTGACGTTTGCACCAAGGGAGGCCGTTTCCCATGCTCCTCATGCTCCATCTGGTGGTGCAACACGGGGACATTACAATCTAACTCTAAAGCGGTTGTTGGCAAAACTGAAATAAAATGTAGCAGATGATATTACCAACAGTCAAAATATCCATTGAATGAATGAATACAAATATTTATTAATGGCATATGTAATCCTCTAATATTGTGTGGCCTTAAGATATGTTGCCAAGGCAATTTAAAAATAAGACAAATGTTTAGTTTTATGCAAACAAAGTGGCTCCAAAATGGACCAAAGTCACGAGGTACCAAATGTGATTTGTTTTTCCATTCCAATATTTTGCTCAGGGTTTCAAATAAAGCTTTGAGTGTCTGACTTTAGAACTAAGAACTGAGACAAAGAGACGAGGAGTATTCTTTAATGCAGAAACAAAACGCGACCATCTGCACACAACTGTTGTTTCTGACTGTGTCCTACACAATGTCACCACAGGGGGAGCAGTTGATTGAGCAGGTACAATTTGACACTATGGAACTGTTCAATGTCCAGTTGCATTTAAAAAGAACTAACTGCTTCCTTAAATGTTGCAGTATTACAAAGAAAAACAAACTAATAGGATTTTCAGAATTGCAACAACAAAGCAGGAAAGGAACCGTTCATTGCCAAACTTTGGCAGGAAATGACTGGGAATGAGCGTGGGAATGAGAAAAGGTGTTGGATCATAAAATTAAATGGGTAGTGTTGCATTTAACATTGGTGTGAGCACTGAAGAGACTATATAAGTGACATACCTGATACCGATACCTGACATACATATTTTTCATAAAGATATTTATCTTGCAAAAATTGCCTTTTATTTGCTTGTATCCAGCATGACATTAATGGTTGATCCTTCAAAAAACAAACAATGGCCTAGTATTGTTCAGGAAGTGAGACAAAAATTGGAAGTAAGACAAAAATTGGGAAAACATTTCAATTTATATGAATCATCTTGAATGATGCAGTAAAATAAAAATATATATGAAAATGAGACTGTACTATTACTCTATTACAATACATAATATGTATTGCAGAACTCTGAGGACAGAAAACTCTGTTTGTGAACTGATTTACCACTGGAGGGCAGCATCCGGTCATGACTGATTAGCCTCATCTGAGTAAATTTCGTATATACTGGACTGACAAATGAGCTGGATTTACATATGCAAATGACAAACATCAACAATTTTAGCAATACATTTAGCAATACAAATTTATGTTGGTTAAATATATTATCATCATTATTATTGTTTTTGTTTTTTAATCTTCAGAATTTTGTGTTGGGTTGTTTTATAGTTTTCTTTTCAATTCTAACATGACAAACTATAACCAATGGGCCTTTTACACACTGAACTAAAGCCCCAAACTCATGACAAACTCTCCATGATAGCTGTCAGTGCTGAACAATAACTTACCATCCAGATTAGATTAAGCAAAGATGACGCAAGGCTCGGCTGTGCTGTCATCAGAGACATTTAATCACCGCGGAGTTTGAATAATGAGCCTTGTCTTCATGCTTGTCGGTGTCACCCGGGTGAACAAAATCTTTTCTGTCACCCGTTTGCAGGTCACAAGAATGTCCCCCTTTGAGCCTTCCCACTCTCACATTCCTCCCTCATCGGTTGCCCACACACACATACACACACACACACACACGCACACACACACGCACACACGCACGTACACACACAAACAAACAAACAAACGCCGCTGCTGGACAGTCCAGCACTGGGTTCCTGTTCAGGGGCCAAGCGGTCCATGTCACTGGGGGACAGTAATTGAGAGTCTCTGGCCACATGTCCATGTAGAGACCACAGTTATCTCTATGTACAGGGGTCACGGATGGGGTCACAAGCCAAACATGTTGGGAATCACCTTCTTAAAGCATTCTATATCATAAATAATAGTTACATGTCAAATCTGAGCCACATATATTGTTGTGAAATATATGTGGTGGAGTAAAAAGAAAATATTTATCTGAAAATGTATATAAAATGCAAATATCTAAAAATTGTACTTCAGTACACTTGAATGAAATGAGTTTCTGTCATAAAACGTTTAGAAATAATATTTTAGGAAAACAACACGTATACAGGAAGCACCTTTGCTTTTATTCACACTCCAATAGGGTCTCTGTCATCTGGTGTGGTCATCTGGTTGTGGTCATCACTGCGGTCTCGGAGGTGTGGACAAGGATTTGGAATGTTTTCCTTGGTTATAGGAAAACACTCAGGAAGCGTTACATGAGGCCCCAAATCGCTTGGTCAAGCCAGAAAGCCAGTAGGCAGCGCTGAGAACACCTCCAGGAACTCCCTATCTCCTCACAGGCCGGCACGGCCACAGCGGGTCGGGCTGCTGGTGCTCTTGTTTTGATTCCTCTCCAGGCCTGGGACAGGAGCCATCAGTGACTCACACATACTGGCTCTCGGCTGACTGAGGCCCTTTTTTCATCTTCAATGAGTTTCCTCTTGTTTTTCCAGATACAGTCCACGGATGAAATAGCTGTGTTATTGTCTCAAAGTTTCCTGGACCTGCTCAAGGTCAGGAACCAGTTGTTTAAAAGTAAGCAAAGCAAGGGGACTTTATTAGGCGTGAGTGTGTGTGTGTGTGTGTGTGTGTGTGTGTGTGTGTGTGTGTGTGTGTGCGCACTGGGGTTGATTGCACTGATGCAAGTGAAATCCCCAAACAATACAATGCCTTGCTTGTCAGTATGAGACAGGGATTGGAGAAACGTTGTAGCGGGTGGAAGAGAAATGTCAGCTGTTACAGCCACAGCTGCCATTCAGATGGAAATGGATAATAGCTTTGCCCCAATGTGCTTATGTTTGGTCTCTTTTCAATACACAGTGAATTCCCCGGTCTCATCAGCATGCACAGTGCAGTCACTGTGGTGCTGAATTTAGCCCCGACAAACTGCTCTCACACTAAACCAGAGAGACCCAATGATGAAACAGTGAGTCATGTGAAAATTACCGGTCTGTAGGTGTTAAAGATTGGACGCAAAAGAGTGAGGAATTTAACACGGACACAACCGTACCTCTAAAAGGATTGGAAAAACAAAGTGCAGTAACATGCTGTGAGATGCATTATATTAAGCATGTGATCTAAAACCAAATAGAGAAAAGAAAGAAGAAGCAGTAGCCGACAAACCGCACCGTCTGTCTCGGCTAGACAGATGCACAAAGTTCCTCCTTTCCCCTGTATATCTAAATGATAAGTTTATCAGTGAGCGTAGTTTTAGCAACGTGATATCCCAACCGCTTTCATAGTCGTCATTCGCGTGTGTCACCACCCCCCTCAACCCCCCACCCAAACTCTTTTATTTCAATATGAAGTGTGTGTGTGGCTCATTATCACCTCAGATGAGTCACTTCTACCTTCTTGGATTGAGAGTGAAGGCCTTTGAGGTGGAGTGAGTGTGGGCAACAAGTACAAATATTTTGAACTGCATCAGATAAAAGCAACTCTGGATACTATGAGCCCACTCACTATATACGGAAAAGATGCTCAAAGTCAGTTCAGACCACACCGTACATCAATTTCAGAAGGCCTTCAAGAGGCGGTTTTTGTGGGTCATCATCAGAAAAGAACAGTGTCATCTTCCTAAGAACAGATCATTTCAGCTTAATGTAATCATTATGTTTTCTGGGAACAGGGTACAGTATCTCTTGGCTCCATCCTCTCAGTTTTCCTGAAGCTGGCGCTTGAAAAAAAGCCCCGGTGAGTCAACATCCTCTCTCCTCTTGGACAAACACCACAGCGTACGGCATTCCTGCACCCCAGACGCTCACTGCTCTGCAGCCTGAGATTTCAGGCGGGCATGCTGTTTTCATTTGCTCTGACATTGTGGGAGATGAGGACAACATGCTGTACTCACGTGTTGGCTGTACTGTTTCGTCACTGTGAACGTGGTGGTTGTATTTGCACAGCATCCCCTGAAAAAAACGTTCAGAACAGGGTGATCCGCACGACTTCCTGTCTTTGGAGACAGGAAGAAGTTACTGTCGCCGTCTTCTTTCTTTCAAACTACGCAAGGATGTCTACCAGTCTGCACGTTGTTACACAAATCTATAGTTCTGGAGCTATATATTTAACCGTTTCAATTTCTGGGAAAATGTTCCAAACTAAAGCCACATTGTGTTTAAAGAACCACATGACACTTCCTGCCATTGTATTTGAGAACTTTCTCTTTCTTCCTCAAACTCACAGGGTTAGGGTTTGGGTTTTATACAACAGCATACCCCATTGATCCGTGGGATTAATATAGTAAGATTAGTTTTGCATATTAGATATATTATACCGATATTAGTAGAATTTCATATTCTTTTCTACATAGCTTAAGTGGCATATCTAATTGCTATAGTTTTACCTTTTATTGACAATTATGAAGAATAACATTAAACATTCTTATGATTCTGTTGTATACAATTATATCATATGTTTAGCATTAACAAAAACAATTGATTCAACTACAGGTGGTATTCTGAATTCTGAAATCTGACCTATAAGTATAGTTGAGTAGCTAATATTTTAAGCAATGTTTTTCTCTCTCTCTCTGTGTGTGTGTGTGTGTGTGTGTGTGTGTGTGTGTGTGTGTGTGTGTGTGTGTTGGTCAGAGTGGAAGCAATTGAACGTTGGCAGGTGGTTCCTTATCTGACTTGTGCTGTCATAAAACCAAAACCTGTTAATAACTGAACGTCCAATCTGAGGCTTATTGTACACCATATGTAGGCTACATGCTTCACAAAGAGAGAGATATGCAAAACACAGTCACATGTGTATTGTATTAAGACTAAGTCTACGACTAGCTATAAATTAGTCATTCCCCCCTAAATATACACTGACACTTGCCACATGCTGCTGTTGTGTTTCCTGTGTGAGCATTTAAGCTAAATGGTCATGACTGTCTGACATATGAGCCACACGGGGACATAAAAGCACAGGCTATTCAATGACAAAGACATTCACACCTGTCACTTGTTTAAACAATGTGTATGTTTGTCTATACACCGGCCATTTAGCATAGCATCAGGTTGGGTAACTCTAAATACTGTTAGGAAGAAGAAGAAAAATAGTCCAATGGTGCATGAGAGATACCCTAAATTTTAGTCCAAAACACTATTCTACAATTCCCATGATGCAACTCAGTATGCATACTCTTTTATTAGACCGTTCCTGTTGCATACTGATGCTTGGGCAGGACCAGGAGGCAGTCTGCTGTGAAATGCTTTCAACCTAAGTGTTACTGGAGTTTTGGACACTGTTAAAAACCTCCTCAGTGACATCTTATATGCTTCATCAGTGCCATGACGGTGTTTGTTTGATCAGATTTTATTGATGAAGACTGCAACAGATGCAGACAAACCACACAACATTGCTCAACATTGAACTGCAAATACATCACTTTTTTTTTCTCCAAATGACGACTTCCCGCTTTCAACCACTAAAACAAAACACAGAACAGAAATCTTCCATGTACGATAACCAAAAGACTTTGGGAGAAAATTGTTTGTGTTTGATGTCATCGCTTGTAATAAAAGCTTTTTATGGACTGCATGGGGTGGTTGATAAAATAGAAAGCTATCCAGCTCTAAAATAAAGATGTTCTGACTGTATAACTGAGACATCATCCATAACATGCTGCTCAGTGGCTGTAAAAGCCACAAAGAGACAATATGACCTTGGACATATCAGCTCACTGCTGCTGCTGAGAAACAAAATGCAGAATCTTTATCTCAGTTTATGAAGAGCGTTAGTGTACCGATTCACTCAATACGCTGGGCAGTTTTTTTTCCCTTTTGTTGGCGCAAAACTCCCTCTTTTATAGACATTTTTAGAAGAAAAGGATCTTTTTTATTTGTAACCTTTGACCCTAAACATGTCGTTAATCCACACCTGTTGTCTCGCGAGGCAGGTGTCTAGTCTGGTGTCATGCTTTCTCATTTTACTGAACACAACCTGTTCTTCCTCTTTGTTAAACACACAGTGACAGACAAACATGGAGATGATCACATGCACGGCATGCTGTCTTTTTTTTTTTTAACCGTTGTATTCTCTTATCTTTATGGTGGATTTCTGTCACATTTGTCACCCACATCCTGTGCCTCGACAGCCCACTCAGTCTCCTATATCCCTATCAGACGCAACAGACTCCAAAGTGTCACACAGGCCTCCCACGCTTTACAACACCACAACTTTTTCAGTAATATTTCTGCTTCAAACGGGATAATTTCTTGCGTGGGATTAACATTGGTGGTTTTGTCTGGTGTCATTTTTGTGCATGTGTGTAAAGATGCTGCTAGTGTTGAGCACAACCACTTCCTTATTTTTAACAAACACGAAAATCTGCACCGATCCATAAATTTGACCAGTGGCACTAACGGCCCCGTCAGAAACAGTGACGCACGCTCTGCTTGAGAAAGAGCCCTCTGGTCTGAGCCGTTTCACCACAGAGGCTCAACTACGTCCTGCAGGCCCTTCTGCTTCCTCTTCTGCTTCCTCTTCTCATTTCATACAGCTGACTGGCGGTAACAGGACCGGGCCGTCGGTACAGTTTTGTTAGTGTCTGAAGACTGCAAATTCAGTTGGCATTGCACTAGGTCCCAGGACAAAAAGCCAAACAAATTTTTCCAGAAAATTGCTTTCTTATCCTGCATTAATGCTCCTTGAAAAGAACAGTACAAAAATATTGATCGATTTGGTGGTTGCACATTCTTGGTCATATACAGTTGTGGGTAGTTTTTTTGTTGCATCATTTTGTTTTTTTAGACACCAGTTTGTCATTTTGTTGATTGTTTTAGTTTTGAGAACCCACCACCTTTTGGAGGATTTTTGTCAAAACAATGGATTGAAACTCCTTCAGCCTCTCAACAGAATACACATTTTTAGACACAGTCTACTGACAATAAAAGCCATTTAAGAACTTAATAAGTAATCATACTTGGAAATAGTGGGGCAATCTGCTCAGGAAGCAGAAACTGACCTCTGTCTGCAGTTCAGTCTTTGGATCAACAGTGGTGTTTTAGCAGCATGCAAACATTTGAAACAGTATTATTAGCCAGCCATCCCCCCTTTGCTAACCGCCTACTGGGTTAATTGCTAAGCACCCTCCTTGTTTGGGCATTGTCCCTGTTAAATGGCCCTTTCATACATTGTTTTTAGTGTACCATCATCTGGAATAATTACCCCTCGTTATGCATTCTGCCCATTCACTCTAAACCCATGTTTCAAGAACCGGCAAGCTTGCATAACAATCCCTTATGTCACCCCCTCCCCGCTTCTCCTTAATGTCCACACAACAGTCGGAGGGCTCGGCTCCAACACATGGCCACATACCATCGCTCACCATCATCAACGCTCTCGACGCATCTGTGAATGAGCGGCAGAGGACAAAAGAGATCAACGCTGGAGAGAGTGACCACCATGACCTCATGGGTCAGCTGGGAACAGGAATGAAAAGACTCTGACCAACCCCCGCCCAACACACACACACGCACAAACGCATGCACGCGCACTGCCATGGGAATATGGGAGCGTGGAAGAAGAGGAATCAGCATTCGTTTGTAGGAGCTGAAAGAAAGCGGTTGTGTTTGGAATTTTGGGTCATGCCTTTCTCCGCACATTCCTCACTATCATCCCAACAATAAACTGTGTCATAGCCAAAACAACAGCCTCCCTTCTGGATCCCTCGCACCACAAAAAGCCTCAAACCATCCGCGACCAGACGTTCACCTCCAGAACTCGAGTGATAACATTCTTAAATGGCGGAAGAGTTGTGAAACCTTGAAGACTCGCTATATTTAAAACTATCACATGGAGTCGGACGCATCTCTGCTGGAGAATATTACAAAACAGATGGTGTGTACAGTTGAGGTCTCAGCGATAATTTAAGTCTGGCTGCTACAATTCCCACAAACAGTTGTGGCTTGTGAAATAAAATAGCTTTTCTTGCAAGTTCTGCACAAAATAACGAGTAAAAATTAACATTTGAAAATTACATAATTTATTTTTAGGAACCTTGACTTAGACGGAAAAACAAAACATGATCAATAATCATCATCTAACGTAGATATCAAAATTGTCTCTTTCTAAATGCTGTGTTGCACAATCAAATTGTAACGGGTCATTTACTCAGCTGTCAAAATAAAAGTTGGTGCATGCAGTAAAAACAAAACAAAAAATCCTTCATTCTGTACAGTAACATGTTAAAATAAATAAATAACTTAAAAAACAATAAGGAAACAAAAGTTATTTACAGCTGTGAAACATTGTGGGCTTCAGAATGTAGCCACATGATCATTGGTCAAACGTGGAGAGATGCAACTGTAGAGCCATACTCTTTGGTCTCGTCACTCTTTGGAGCCGCTTGCACATTTTTTTCTTTGGCAATTTAGTTCGACAGTCAGTGGTGCTTTAAGTCTTTGGGTCTGTAAAGTTAAGGTGAACAGCTCCGCTTGCTGCTCACAGTTTGCTCTCCTCCTCCTCCAGCGGTCGGTTCAAGCCCGGGATGAACTTGAGGAGGCGCCTGCGGAAGCTTTTCTGTTTGGGCTTCCTCTGCAGCGAGTTGAATCCTCCCTGCTTCTCCCCTGAGGTGGACGACGGCGATGAAGAGCCCCTTATGTAGCTGCGAGTGCTGGCGCTGCGGGTCAGCTGCGTCTTGGCGCTCGTGAAGAGCTCGCTGGCCGGTCGGAGGCGCTGCTGCTTCTGCGGAGGTTTCTGCTGCTCTTTCTTTTTGTCTGTGGTGGCGCTGACCGAGTCCCCGCTGCGGTCCACCGGGTACAGGCAGGTCTGGTAGAGAGGGTCGTCCTCGGTGGCCGTGCTGAGGAAGCTGGCGCTGCTGCTGGTGCTGCCGGTGCAGCGGAGAGCTCTCGGAGTGGCGGGGCTGGGCGTGCCGAGGCTGCCGTACATCCCTGCCGACTCCAGGGACTCGTAGACTGCAGCATCAGTGAGCACTATGCCTACAGGAGAGAAGGGCAGGGTTAGGATGGTGGACACATATTTATTTACATATCAATGAACACACAGGTATGCAGGAAACTATTCAAACAGGGACGAGCACAGTGGGGATTTCTTAGTTTGAGAACATGGGAATGTTTGTTAGCTTGTTATTTAAAATGGAGGATGGAAGGATTTCTAAATCTGGACACTTTGCTATGTTTTCTATGTATACAAATGTAAAAGCAGCATTGACAACAAGTGTGTCAGGTTATCCGAAATCAAGGAAATTGAACCAACAAGACACATAAAACCTACCATGAACAAGCCTCTGCTCCTGCACCATCAACGACCGATATTCATCCCATTTCTCGTGAAGAGTTTGCTACAAAAAAGGAAAATATATGTTAAATGATTGACAAACAGGCTCAGTAATTACTTGTAATTTGTGTACAGTTAAAAAAATGATGCTATAAAAGTTTGTACAAGTTAGTAAAAAATATAATGGGTTAACAGTTTTTCAAACTTCTAAACGTAACAAAAAAGCCAAATTATCTGTGACAACACTGCATGTGCATTGGCTAAAGTTACAACTTGCGTCAAAAGGGACAGAATGTATGAAACAGAAAACCGTACTGACAAATACACTACCGGGAAGTGCAGGCTACAGCTAACAGGAAGATGACATAGTAGAGGGATTTCCCAATACCACTAACTGACATGCAACTTTATACGAAGATGATTGTAGCGGTAGTAGTTTTTTTTCTTTACAAGGTTACCATTTGTGAATAAATCATGGCCTATAAAAAACTATAATTATATGACTAATTGTGTAAAACAATTTCAGTACTTTAACCTAACCAATGCATATGCAGAAATATTGATATTATTATTAAATATTGATTATTCATATACTCTCTTGCCTTGTCCTTTCCCCATGCGGACGATACCATCATTCCCAGAAAAACAAAAAGGTTTAATGCTAATTTAACATGCTAAAATTAAGTCCTCCCAACCCTTTTAAAAACATGGATAGCACCACTGATGAATACATTTTGTTCCCGCGTGTTGAGCAGCAGGTTAATCTTTAAAACGTTGGATTAGTATCTCAGAGAGCGGCTGTGTTGCAGCTCTCACATACTCTTGGATTAGAGCGGGACAGCTGCTGTAATCTCTGGGGCAAAGCTGGCAGCTTTTTAACAGCCATGGGTTTGAGAATGTCTGCAGAGATCAGTGAACTGCTGATGCAACAGGTGGCTCTGGAGGGGAGACAGGTGTGGATGGGGGGTGGGGTGTCTATATCTAGCATGTAACATAATTTGTGTGTGTGTGTGTGTGTGTGTGTGTGGAGGGGGGGGGGGGGGGGGGGGGGGTAGTGGACATACACAAACAGGCCGACTCACTGCTGACAAATAGTAAAAAACTGCTGCAGCAACAGTGAAAACCCTCACCTTCAGAAACTGCAGCCGGGCTTCCAGCTCCGCCTTTCGGATTGAGTCACTGTAAACCGTCTCCAGCCTTTAAGCACAAGACCAGAAGGCAATAGAGTTATTATGCGTAACGGGAAGCACTTATTAAAAACAACAAGGGTAGAAAATAGCTATTTAAAAAAAAAAAAAAAAAAAAAGAGTTGGGACCATATGAAAGGCTCTTTTGATAAGACGAGGCGGGAAGGAGTCTGGTGTCAAACAGTTTACAAGAGAGGGGGAAGGACACGGAGCATATTCAATTTCCACTCAAGACAGTTCAGTGAATAAAATCCTTTGAATTACACGAGTGGGTGACCAATTTATAGAGCTTGTTTTCACTTTGACAGTTTATAAAGACCCCAGTTGTGAATGTAATTTGATGACGTCACTCTATATAATCTGTGCCTACTCTGCCGCGGTTCACCTCACGTTTTCAGCAGCAGCTCATGAGGCCTCACTAATTGTCCTTTTAATCTTTTACAGGCAGAGGAGGAGGATGAGAGTGTGGTTCAGATTAAACCCCACTCAACTCAACAGCGATGTTCAAGACACTTAAGCTATGGATGACAGCTCTTTTATTAACTCAATAAAATGAAGTATAACATGACATCTAAAAAATTGTTCTCCCTTGATTATCGTTAAACTTTTAAGGTACTAGTAAGCTCGATTGATACAGCTTCTGAATGGACCTCCTCCTAAACCTACCAATTTGGGATTATGGGAGTCTGTGTCCATCTGTTTCAATAACTTTCTGAAACAGACAGTCTGATATTGACACCTTCACACAGGACAAGCGGCAGGGTTTGAACCCCCCACCCCTCCCATTATGCACACAATAATATTCAGCACTTCTCATGTGAGCCAGCATCCCCATATTTTAAAAAAGCATCTCTGTGTTGACCGGCTTTTCACCCTGCTTTTGGCCATTAATATAAATACTTTTGCGTTCAATCTTTCCGAACAAAACCTGTCTAATCTGTGAAATGGCCATTTCAGGAAACATTTTTTAATTTCTAACTTTGTCTGATCAACAGCAGTGTTTGCACAATTAACATCACCTCTATTTCTTTCCTGTTAATCATTGTCCCTCTTGTAATTTACTTTTGGTTTTCCTACAGCCTAGTTAGCAGCAGAACACTCTTGCTTGGTTTTTGTTTCCACACCAATCAGATTCTTTCAACTTTCTGTTTACAATTACCAAATTCCTTTCCAATCAAATTATTGTTTCAGCCCTAGAATAAATGAAACATGTTTGTTCATTAATGAATCAATTAAAACCATTACGAACAATGATTACGTTAACAATTGATTTGTGTACCTGAGTGTGTTGCCGCACGCACGGATGAGCTGAACAATCTCCTTGTGCCGAAATCCGTCCACGGTGGCCTCGTTCACACTCGCGATGGTATCCCCTGAGAATACAAAAACACACACACACACACAGTCTGTTAGCCAGCAGCCTTCAGGATGCACTTCAATCAATTGTGGCTTGAATTACTGCAAGATGCAGCCAACTTGAGGTTTATTTGATTCCAAATGAAACCTCGACACATGTGCAACACAAATGTGGAAGTTGCGTGCGTGCAGTCGTTGATGAACTGAAGCTGATTTCAACGTGTTAAAGCCATATTTGTTTTCTTTATCAGCGAGACTTTTATTATTCCACATCAGACTTGTTAGATGCGGTGTGGACTCTCATGCGCGACAGAAGCCTTTATGAGGGTTCAGCACAAAGGCTATTTTCCTCTTTCAAAAACCACCGCCTATTCCGCTTCATGCGATCATCGCTGTGTTCGCAGCGAGACACAGGGAACAATAGAGCGAGCATGTTGAGGAATGTAGGAAGTGAAACTGAAGTGACATATGCAGTTTTGGGTTGAAGGAAGGAGGAGGAGCACCTTCCTCCTTTTTGACACACTGACGAACACGGTAACGCTGAGAGTGGCCGGCTTGTGACGGAGCGGTCATGAGTTTTAAAGAGGTAATGGAGTGCTGCAGGGATGACATACTTCTGGAGGCCAACCCGGACGTTAGCGTCGCCCTGGACAGAAAGCCAATGGGATGTTTTTTTAAATTGGATTATTGTAGAAAAACGTTCGGTGGCAAACAAACGTGGACATGATACTTAAATGTTTGTGTTCAGCAAGATAATCTTCTTAGTAACTCTACTTAGTATTTTTAAATAGAATCACTAGAAATAAAAAGCTAATGTTATAAACAAACACCAGTCACATGACTTCCCCACCACAGAGCTAAAGGCGGACAAGTGTTCAGGTGATGACGTTTAGTAGTCTCATTTAGCAACCGCCTATTTGAGACACATAAAAGCTTCACAATTCACAAATGGATATTTACTGACATATTTTGTATCATAGAACAAAATGTTACATTTACGCTTGTGTTAACCACCAACCTTATTGCAGGCATTTGACCAAAAAAAAATCAAAAAAACTCTGTGGGCAAAATCATTTAAAGGTTTTGGGACTCATTCATGCAGCACTTCATTTACACAAGCAAAATGGACGGCGGCTGCAGTTCTCTTTAGCACGAACTCAAGCACTTTCACAAATATGTACTTTTGAAATTACTGTCAAACACCATCATTAGAGGTTTATATATTTCAATTTAAAGAAGCACATACGGAAACAATTAATGTTTTCCAATTAAAATAACACTTCCTTTAAAACTGGCATTTGGTTGTCTCCACTGCTTTATCAATGCGTACTTCCCCAAACAGCCGGCCTGAACCACAGGAGCGCTTCTGTTGCCGTACGGTACACAAGTACCAGCTGGCAGATACAACAAGAGGATGAGAACCAAAAAAAAAAAAACTCCTGACATGCTTACTTCCCCTCATGTCTATTATGGGAGTTTGCCCAGGCCTAAAATAAGTCTTCCATATAAAAAAGGAGAAATACAAACACAAACTCACCAACTTTAAGTCCGGCTTGCTGGGCCGGGCTGTCATCGTGCACTTTGCACACAAACGTGCACATCTCCACTGAGTTCTGGTCCTGATGGTGCAGCCCGTAAGTCTGAAAGAGACACAACAATCACTCTGAAAACATATAGATGAGTACTTCCTTCTACTTTATTTAAAAGGTCTGTCTCACGCAACGGGATTGATGTCAACCAGTTGTGAAATAACGTGTCCACACAGGACACTAGACTGACGAACCCCTGATGACGAGCTGAGGAAGCCGTGACGGACATTACAGAAAAGCAGATCATATCACTGAACACGCAGAGATGTGGCGCAAACTTTGGTTCCCTTGTCTGATTGAACAGAATCTTTTTTTTTTTACATTAAAGAACAGGTTCACATCTTTAAAAAAACATGCTTACATGTGCATTGAAAGTCACTGTAATTGTTCCTCCTGTCCATAAATGCCTTCTGAATGCAGTTTGATTGGAAGAGATGGAGACAAAAGTCTATGATGAAATCCTGTGATGAAATATACTCCAAAGTTGCACAAATGACAAATGTTCAGCGAAAAATGTGTTTGAGGCTTCAGCCAACCGAGTTAGTCTTTTTAGTCCCTCTTTGTGCTACAACCCCTCCAAGAAAACACTGTCCATGGAGGCACAAAGAGAAAAACCTTCTGTATTTATCGGTACACATTTCTTTGTGCTCAATCAATAATGGCTTATCATGTTTTCAACTGAACATTTTAATGTATTTATTTTTCCATCTATTAATATATAAATCAAAATGTATTTTTCACTTTAAGGGGGAATCTCGCATTTATTTCGATGGGGGGAGGGAAGGAGGGGGGGGAACAATACAACCAAGCCAACAAAATATCACGGTCGTTATTATGTATCTAATATTTAGTTGTCTTGGAACCTGTTTTTTTGTGTTACTTCCGCATGTATTTGCCTGCTCTTCCTCGTTTCAGACTACATTGTCTCTCTGCAGAAGGTCAGAGCACTGCAGGCAACAAATAGACTTCTCCTTCTCAAGTGACCATCACTCGGTCAATATGCGATTGAAATTGTTGAGTTCCGTTCCCTCAACAAACAAGCTTGGTCGTTTCCATCTGCTACACTCAAGTGCTTTTATTAAAACATGGATGAGTGTCCTTTATGGTACATTTGCAATGATTCAGACCCGCCAGGCTCATTTTCATAGCAGCTGCCTGAAAGATAAACAAAACCACGCAAATATCGTTTGAACGCAAATATATAATTTGCATGCTGGATCCTCAACTCCACATTGGTGTTAACATAACAGGCCCTGGGGGAGTAAAACCACCACGAACACACAAGACTGAAACTCATCTCTCTCCCTCTCTTGAACGTCAAACTGGCCCTTGTGATTTCACTTCCTCCTGAGGCCACAGGCGGGCAGGAAGGGTGGGAACCGTTGAAACTGCAAATAGAACAATACGTCTTTTCCTCGATGCAGCTCTCCGTTCAGAGAATTAAACACCCCACATCAATATTGAACCATTTCAGGAAGCTTTTTAAAGAAAGGAGTCTGTATAAATCGCTATTAATCCTC
Organism: Cottus gobio; assembly: GCA_023566465.1. Classification (NCBI taxonomy): domain Eukaryota; kingdom Metazoa; phylum Chordata; class Actinopteri; order Perciformes; family Cottidae; genus Cottus; species Cottus gobio. Next base: position 10,266,659 of record CM042215.1, on the reverse strand, counting down.
TTACCTGGATCTCGAAACCAAACGACTCCTCTTCATTTTTTTCCAGGACCACCACCTTTCTGGAACAGGACAGAGATTTACATTTTAAATGTTTCGGTATATACAGCAGCTATCGCAATTTATTTTTCTACTCAGACATCCAAGAATCTTCTTTTCGGACTCATGGTAAGGATAATATTGAAATTTATGAAACAGCATTTTTGTACATAACGCAAGGCCAGGATGAAAGGAGGTCAACAAGATGTGTATGTCCATCTCTGGACTTCTCTCTTCCATAACCAAATTGCATTACGAGATATCTCTTCTGGCTGCACAGGACTTCTTCTGTGTCCGGCAGCATCAAGACGTCACAGCTAAACGTACAGTACAGCGGTCTGTTGGGCCGACGGACGTCAACACAGCATCCCACATGACGGGGCAGCAAAGCACATGAAAATTCATGACGACCCTCAAAGAATATCGTGCGTAACAAAGGCTGCCATCACTGTGGATGAATGTTTGAATGAAGGCCTTTCACCGAGGTCAGGCTGCTCATTTATAATGAGGAATGGGACGATGTGGGATTTAATAAAAAAGACGTCTTATCTGTGAAACACAATGATAAATACTTGTTTCTTATTTACAGCTTAGTTCAAGTGATTCCAGTATGTTTTAGTGCCATTTTAGACATTTAAGCACATTTTGATGATTTATTTGGATACTAGTATCATGATTATTTTGACCAAGATCATCGTGAAATGAAATATTCACATCGTCCCATGCCTACTTGTGATCATTCCACGGTGGAAGATGAAAGGATCAAAGTAAAGAATATGAGTATACGGGTAAATGTCCGTGGGTGATGGAGGTTGTACCTTTGAGGTTCCGGTGTCAGCGTTAGGGGTTTCCACTTCTGCAGTCCGCCGCCCTGCGAGGAGAAAACGAAAACAAGACATGAAGCGTGTCAGACACCTGCGTGACGTTAACACAAGATTACTCATGAGGGTTTCCCCCCGAAAGTACCAGGACACACCTTTTGTACACATGAGTGCATCAACCGGTTCATCGAGTCTTGAAGCTACACACGTGTGCAGTTTGTTGTGTTCGTCTTTTTAAGAGCCATTACGTCGTGGTGGAAACATCAGAGGTGAAACCAGAAATGTGTGTCTGGCTGCTGTTTGTTTACTTCACAGAGTCACAACATCTTAAGAGCATCTAAATATAGCCTCACTTTCACGCTAAATCTGCTGCCTTCAGGCACTAAAACTGTTGACCTGCGTGAAACCTACGGTCATTTAGCGCAGTTTGTACAAATTCCAGCCTATTAAAGAAACAAATAAGACACACTGGGCTAAAATAACTGCCACAATGACTGCATTGAGTGAAAACTCAAGTCAACAGTAGGTCAGGACTGTGCCCTACCTGACTGTATAAATAAGGAAGGTATCTGTCCAGAAGGCTCCACTAAATCACTTACAATCAATCCTCGTCTGTTCCAACTCAATAATTTTCAAATGCTGCCCCTATGAAAGGCTGCTTTGTGCTACAGTCTCTCTGCGCAGTAAAATGTTGCTTTCTTTATGTCCCAACACTTACAGAATTGTCCCGTCTCAATGAGTGCATTTATTCCCAAATACCCTCAGAGGGCGACGGGGGTGGCTGGACCAGGATCTGTGTGCACAATGCACTGTTGTAGCCACAGTTGTATCCATTCCCTCCAGCCACTGCACACACTGTGTGCGTATCCAGGTTTGTGGATAACTGAGCCTCTCCCTCACTGTACACTGTCACACTTGTCTCTTCTAAACTGCTTTCCAACTGGGATGCCAGAAAGGAAGTAAAGTTACTGAATTGAATAAAGCTTTATGAGAGACACAATAACCCGGAAAATGAGCCAGTTGACCCTCAAGCCATAAAAACTTTAAGACAGTTTTATTTGGGTCTTTTGACCTAAGTCGAGAAATTATATATTCATTTTTTTAGTCTTTGTGCTCATACACGCATTTCATATTTTAGCATTATTAGTACCACTTCATTGAGAAAATTAAATTATGATGATTACGTGTAAATAATCTCTAAATCCTATCCATGTCAATAAATGTCATTAGTCTGTGAATTAACCTGAACTCTTTCCTCATGTCAAATCCTCACTTTAATCTGTTCTCACGTGAAGCACATGACCATCATAAATCAGATCCAGTGTTTGGGTGGTCCACACTTGCCCCTGGATGGGCTACTGTTGACCTTTAGAGAATATGCCCTCTGTAGATAAACTGTGAACCAGCAGAGCTTCCCAAACATGTTCAGAACGATTATAAAAAAACACACACACACAATAAATTGATGATGGTGAATTTATATTAATTGCATAATCATGAATCATCTAAAAGACTCACACTGTGTTGCTATTTTGTATACTTTATTTATGAAAGGGGGACCTAATGATTTATGATTCCCTCATAAGATTGTTTGTTCACTAAAAAAAACATGTGCCCTATCTGTGATGAGGTACTAATATTTGTTTCCCAAAGTAAAACTGTAAGGTAAAGTTATTCCCAGTATGTTTCCGTGACAGTTTAAGAGTTGTAAGGACATGTTGATGATAATTAATAGCAATTATTCTGGCCAGGATAATCGTGACATGACATTTTCCTATTGTCTAATCAGGACTGACAACACTACACAGTTGTTTTTCCTTTTACATAAAGCAACACAAAGCCCATGTGCTGTCTACACGTCATTACGGATCACCTCCTTCTGCCAGGTGGAACAATCACTAAACTGGACACAAGAAAGCGTGCGTCTCATGTTGTATTTCATGTTGTCCACTAACGTCCATCCAGAACCAGAACTGGACTTGTTTTGACTTATTTCACAGTGGAAAAATGTGATATTCAACAAGTCAAAATGACAATTTGATCTTAAAAGTTACTTTTAGCGGGCAGCAATTAACTGAATAGATACCTTCAGACTCCTCGAGCCAATGAATGAACACGCAGGAGAAGGGAGCACTTCTCAATAGTTCAAATCACTTCTTACCTTTTTGAAGTTTCTGGGCAGCGTCCCTCCGGAGTACGCCAAAGTCTTGTAGTTGTAGACCTCCGAGGAGTTTCTCGGTAAGTCCACAGTCCTGCAACTGTCTGACTTTGACGAGGGGAAATATATGTCGTCTTGAGATGCGGGTCCACTCTCTGGCCCGCTGGAGTTCACCTTCTTCAGCCTCCTGAACGTCATGCTGAGCTCATATAGAAAGGGGTGGAAAAAGAAGAAAAAATATTTTGAAAATGTCTTGTTGTCCTCTGAGAAAAAGCAGCCGTGAAAGATGCTGACCGAGCTGTGAGCTTCAACGTGGAGCCAACAACTACAATTTGACTTGAGAGTGCTTCTTCAGCAGAGGCTGGGGGCGGGGACTTTTGTTGTGAAGGACACGAATGAGTGCCAATAGGGACGTTGACGTGCATCCTTCTCTGCTACCTTCACGTGTGCCTCGGACGTTTCTGTTTCATATTTTGGAAACTATAAGTGTTTTTGTTTTGGGTTTGCAGGCTGCTGTAAATACAGCAACACGTGTTGGTTTTAATCCAGAAATTTGTGGTACAATTAAAAAGGGAAAAATGTACACAAAGCATGTAGTCAATGCATAAGGATTAGTTTATTAATCAATTAGTCCATTGGTATTTGGTATTTGTTTTAATCATACAAATAAAATGGTGTCATCTTCTCAAATGTGAGGCCTTTCTGATTTATAAATAATTTCAACCAGGAATATGTCACTTTGACATTCAAGAAATGGACATGGACATTTCCCCACTATTTTCTGACATTTTTTAACAATTGATCATTTTGTTCATTGTTGTTGAAACTAAATGGACAAACACTGAGATTAGACTTTGTAGTAAAGTAGGAGACAACTAAAATTAGGAAATAAAATCAGAGACAAATTTTAAGAATTTATAAGTAGTGCAATAGCAGTTTTTTGTTTGTTAAAAAGACATAAATATACATTATTATTATTCAAACAGAGTATTTTATAGATCTTAAAACATGTCTTGAGGGGCTCTTTAATGCTCTAGCATATTCCCACCAACTATGAATAACTTTTGAAGGCACATATGTAGCATCATTCATTAATTTGGTAGCTCATGTTATATGCAACCTGTTGTATATCAATCTGACCAGCAGCTGTTTGTAACATTTCCAAACATACAGTATGCCATTATTTTTGTCCAAAAGTATCTGAAGGCAGCATTTGTTGCAGGCAGACCAAGCTCTCATTACAAGTTGGGGGTAATATTACTCAGAAAAAGAAGAAAAAAAAAACATTCATTCTCAGCACATTTTTGCTTTGACAACAAGAGATCAAGTTGTACAACGAGGAGTTAAGGACTTAAACAAGCAGAGAAAACCAAAATGTTGAGTCAGTGGAGCAAATCACGTTGCAGCCATCGGACGCCCCCTTGTGGTAAAACAAATAACCTACCACATAAATAATGACGTCTACCAAATACTGAAGTCCAGATGATTTATTAAAATCTCTTTACAGTGTGTTATTTCAGGCATATTACATAAACATCTTCCAGATATATTGAAATGATATGATTGATTATTAAGCATTTAAATAAGATAAGTTGGAAGTGATCATATCTCTGTTTCCTTCCACACAAACATACTCTCACACACACACACGCCCGCACACACACACACACACACACACACACACACACACACACACACACACACACACACACACACACACACACACACACACACACACACACACACACACAGAACAGTTGGGTGGGCTGACTGCTGCACTATATCAACATGCATCCCTCTTTTGGTACTGTTCCCAAAAACACTTTCAAGTATCTTTTGAAATGTACAAAAAAGTGAAATAACTATAGTCATAATCTGAAATGTAATCTCATCTAACCTTCACTTTTGGTTCCAAATCGACACAAATATATATCTGTCTTTCACATCATCTTTACACAACAAAAACAGCAATAGTACTTGGATAATGTCCAAAGTGCACGTCTACACATAGAGCTCTGTAAAGTCTTCTACCAAAGCCATAACCACAGAGAACAGATTTTAAAGGCACATGAAGCTAAATATTTTTCCTTTAGCGTGATATTCACTTTACTTGAAATGTTACTTTAAGTTCCTAACAGAGCAGCATTTCCACTAGCTGTGAAGCACTGAGACAGAAGTAGCAAGAGAGTTGGGTATTGATAAAAACACTGAGTACATTTGGTGAAAATAATTTTGCCACGATGCAAACATTTCTTACCATACAGTTGTATTCATACATTGCCATGCTTTGGTTATGTGTTACAGAGATGCAGTTATTCTAACTTTTACTGTTACGGTGCGATTATTCTACAACGTACACATTCAAACTGATTTCAAATTTTAAAAAAAAGTGTCAGTCTATTTACAAAACAACAGTGCACGTGGCTCCTTCTGAGCAGTTTATTTGTAGTTGAAAAAACCAGATGATTTGGCCTGAGGACCCATCAACATACTGGCTTGATTCTTGTGTGTGATGTGAATCTGAAAAGGAAGTATAGAAAAAAAAAGCCAAGTAAATTACAATATAATCAAATAAAAAACATTTCTACTAACCGTATTGTGAAAAGGGAAAATTGCTTTAATTTTTAATTGATGTTATTTCAGAAGGAACCATGTCTGTGTTATGTACCGTGCAGGGAGGCTGCATCCACGGCTCTCCATCTATCTGCATCGGTAATGCTTTCTTCACCCTAAGGGTAAAGTAGAGAGGCGTCAGGTAACAGAATCAATGACCCTAATGTTTTATTAAAATACCAAAAGGGAAGCCAGCATTATGTAATTATTGTTATGTAAAGAACCAGAGGATTATCCTCAGCTGGTGATCAAAGCCCGACAAGTCTAAACATGTCTGTGAGGCTGTTTCTCACCTGATGGTGATCTGCGATGTTTTTGCAAGCCTCACAGCGCTCTTAAGACCCGTGTATATCTGTCCCATCTCCATGGCTCCTTCGAGGCCGACCACTTCTAATCGACGGTCACTGAGATCTGACAAGAACACACGGACATGATCAACGACCAGCGCACAGTCCCATCGCTTAGTCTGAGACAAAAACAAATATCAGTCATCATTCTTATTGTAAAAAAAGCTCTATAAACTACCTTCCAAGACGGACAAAGTTAGCAACTAACCGGTGAACACAGGGGGAGCAATTGGCAGCTAAGGAGACAGATATTTCCCTCAGACATTTTTAGAGCCCAAAATCAGATGTAAAAAAAGAGTCAATATTAACAGGTGGACACAAACGTGACTCCAAATGGATGCTAATGCTCTGTGTGTGCTGAACGAGTAACTGTCTGCTAACAAGTTGCCATGTAAGCTTGTTGTGTTTACAGCTGACCTCAATTGGCCAGAAAGTTAATGCAGGTTCAATATATATTTAATGTATTAGAACAGCATGAAAACACATCAGAGTGATGCTTTAATCACATGGACGACAGTGGCATTTACTGCATTTCATAATTTGTGCAAATGACCCTCTTAAAGCGACATTAATAGATTTTTTTGACCACTTGGAAGCAGCTGATCAAGCAGAAAACACAAAGTCTGACATACGTTGTTCAGACAAGTGTTTTAGCAAACATTAGTCATAGAGCAACATCATGTTTTTGGGGTCCCGTTTATGTCCACCTGTCAAATGTTAGACCATTATTCTCTTTGGCTCTGTTTGGTGCTGAACAGGTTCAGTGAGTTCATCAGCATCTTTCTGCTAAAAATAGCTGCCGGTTAATGAAAGTGAAGTTTGTTGGTGGTGAAAACAAAACAAAGAGCTGACAGGTTTAAAAGCTTCATGTGAGCGAATCTGCAGATGAATCAGATTAAATCTCACATGCATCCACTGGTCTAACTTAACTAAAGACAAAATACCTTGGGAGGTCACTTTCAGGATTTCTGGGTCGACAACCACCTCGGGCTCTTCCTGACTCGCCATTCCCTTTGTTTCTCCTTTTTTGGTCTCACCCCATAGGTTAGAGCCACCGTGCATGCTGGGAATGTTTAGGACAGCAATCCCTTCTAGAGACAGGCTACTTAGGTCCAGTGGAGTACCAGAGCACTGAAGAAAGCCAGAGACAAAAAAAGCATCAACACTCTGTCTGGTTGTGGGAACTGTTCTTTTTCTCTTGCTACAGAAATGTTTGTTTCAAAGACAAAATACAAAACTTGCAAAAGCTGATAAAGCTGATGCAACGTTCTTACCTCAATTGTTAGACTTTCGCTCAGTTTCTTGCAGGAAGCGGAGATGGTTTCTGAAGTGGCAAATTCAAAATACCACAGCTTGTTCTTCATTCTGCAGTCATAAAAAAGTGTTTTTTTCCCATTAGATTTAAGTGATATTTCATTTTCGCAGAACATTTCCTTTTATCACACACAGCTCTTCAGATGGAGGAGGAGTGAAGTTGCAACACTTGCTGCAACAAACATCTGCTGTCACCACCTGTGTTCCTTTTTTTATGACAGTAAAGCTGACGTTCCTCTGGTCTGCTTTGTTGTTGAACATCTGTTAGAGGTATGATCTAAAAACTGTATTGTGTTACATTACTGTTTGTTTGCTGTTCCTGAAGAAGTGCTCTAGAAACTCATACTATGTTTCACCAAATCAAATTGTTGGCTGCCTACCTGCTGTTAAATTTCTGGGGATGTTTCTCCCTCATTGTGTGAAAGCGGTGGGCGATGGAGGCATCCTGTCAACACAACGCAACACAGTAATGGTCCAAACACAAAACTGAAAAATAAACACTTCCTCTTGTGTGACGTACTTCTGAGAAACTCACCACTCCAATAGAGAAGTAGTTGTTGATGATTTCATAGGGCACTGGGTCACCCTTCTCCTGATTCTCATCTGGTATGACCTGCACACTCCAGCGGTCCATCAGCACCTGAGAGCTCCCCTCGATGTCTTTAAGAATACGACTCAGATCCTCACCGTCATATCCTTCAAATGGAAAGCACAACATGACTAATACAGACAAATATTTGGAGAACTTCTCTTTCAATGAATCACATTCAAACAGACACACACATGAACAGCAACACAGCATGTATGCAGCAAGCTGTTTCATTATTCTATTACAAGAAAACCCTCCAACTCTCATTTGTTTCTTACCTCCGCCCCATCGCAGACAACGTGCAAGGTCATTTCCTGTGCCCAGAGGAAGCACAGCGACAGGTGGTCGTACCAGCAGATTAGCTTTGTCTGATAGCAAGAGAAGCAAAAAGAGAAGCAAAAAGAAGCACGTCACAATTAACCAGAAGCTCATGGTGTGGCAACTAGTGTGTGCCTTTTGTAGAGCTTATAATGTTGTAGTGATCCATCAAGCTCACCTATTGCGTCTAGAATCCAGCCAACTGTGCCGTCTCCCCCGCACACCAAGATCCTGTAGTCCTCCAGATTTCTGAAGAAACTCAGTCTGACAGAAAGATGATGGGGATTATAACAGCATAGCTTCATGTATTCAAGACAAAGTGCTCTGAAATAATGTAACATTTATTTCATGCTGCTCATAATCTGTTGTACCAATTACTCACCCTGGTCCAGGTCCACCATTGCAAAGGTTGTGTACCTGCCGTGGATTCAGTAAATACTGAAATTTATGCAGGACTCTGAAATACAGGAAACCAGGCTAAACAACGTGCATGATTGAGACATCCGTTTCTTCATAAACACATCTTTTTTTGGACTCACCGTTCTCCCTGCTTGCCACCACTTTTAGGGTTGACAAACACTAGAAGAGGATGGGTGTTTGGCACAGGGCTGATCTGTTGAATGACAAACAAATGTTTGATTAACTGATTTATTGCGCATACTGCCAAGTAAATATGCAGCATTGAAAAGCATAATACCTGAAGCACTTGTCCATCAGGAGTAGTATTGAGCTCGCTGTCATCTGTTGAGCCAGAGCAGCCATTTTTTACATTGTTTGGTCTCTCCTTTAGGGATGAAAACCAAGGTAAAGATTAAATATAGCAGAGGAAATGTAATAGATCTTTCTGCCTTCTGAGTACAAAGAAACATCTCTATATACTACACTTGTCAAAATGCCACACAGGTGAGAAAGGTTTACAAACAAGAAACAGCCCCGGGCTGATGTTACGCTCTGCGTTGGTGTGACAGTGTTTGTATTGTACATGTGCCCGAGGATGATTATGTACCTTTATAATAGGATATATTGCCCATGGAGGCAGGATATGGTCTCTGAGGGGCCCACAGGTACACTCTGTTGGCTCCTGGTCTGCACATTCATCATGGCGCTGTGAAACATAAACAGTGGTACATCAAATAAACTCCCAGCACAACAGTGATGACAACTGGCAGGATCTGAATGGATCTTTTTCAAGATTTATGCATTTCTGCTTCACCTACTGCTCACAGTGTAAAGGAACAGAAGGGTTAGGGGGAAGGAGAGGAGGAAACACGACTTTACAGACTAATTGTGGGTGCCTGATAACACAAATGCATCTTTTCTCCGCATTGCTAATAAAATATGTATTCCTAAAAATCAGTCACACGTCGAAATACGTCCTCACCATCGTGTGGCACCACACACAGTGCTTGCCCGTTAGGCCTTGATAGCTCTTGATCTTCTTCTGGCATTTTTCACACTTCCTAGAGTCACAGTTCCCACTCACCCAGTCGTGTGCTGGAACCTGAAAGGTGAGATGAATGTTTTAATGTCCACATAAGAGCACTCAGACATGGGATAACTCTAATATAATCACAGTCTAATATCGACTGTGAGTGTGAGAGGAAGGGCATACCCCTGTTTCTTTCTTTGACTTCACGTACGTCCGGGTACAAGGGGCTGGGTTCCTGTTTGCACAGCGGCCGTGGACTGTGTATTTGCAGCCTGCACAACACAACACAACACATAACCCAGCTGTCATATGATGTTTACATTATTAAACATTTACGGCCGACAAAGTATCAATCTACAAAGGTTACTGCAATTCTCAATTTTGACATTACAGTTTGATAAATGTCGCCCTCTTCTGGTGAGTGCAGTACTCACAGGTGCAGCAGAGTCCTTGTTTCCTCAGACCCAGCAGCATGCTCTGGCACACATTGCAGTAAACAGGCTTATTGAAATGCTTCATCCTCCAAAGGTGCTGCCCGTCATTTTGAGTCATCTGGTTGTTGAAGGAGCAATCATTGAAGACGATAATGCAAAAACAAAAGAAGAACACCATGGTTGGAATCTTAATTGCATCCGAATAGAAACATAAAGGTAACAAAAGAGTTAAATTTTGGATCAAACTTCACAAACTCTTCAATCATAAACACATTGTGGGTAAGGCCTGCATTTGTTTCCCACACGTACGCTTGGCTAACTTTGCCCTAATGAGATTGCTGATTATGCAGTATGTATGTCTACATATCATGACATACAGTGTAACACCATATTCAAATCAACACTCACTATAATCTGAGATTCCCAACACAAGATTAAAAGGTTGCTTTCAATCTGTTTACAGGGCGGCCAGTGCTTTTATCCGGATTACACACTGAAATGCTTTTTTCCCGACATGATGAATCATCCTATCACTTACTGCATGACGCATTGCCAGCAGGCCACAAAAAACCACACAGCAACTGTGAGGAGGCTGAATTCATGCACCCCAGGCTTCAAATGTCCATTGGTGGCTAGAAATAGTCTAAGGGGAAGTCCCTGGAATTGTTGTAGAGGCCAAACCCTGTGGCCGAGTCCAATCCATGATTTTAAACGCAACAGTGAGCGGGCAGACATGCAGTCTAACATAAGTGGCTCTTACATTCCTGGCAACAGATTTAAAAAATCTGAGCTGTCCTTGTTTTATAACAACTAATTTTAAGTATACACCTATTATCTTTTTTGTTACTTCTTTAGTCAGATAGACTTGCTTCTTTATGCAAGTGCTTTGTGAAATGTGGTCAGAGATTCTGCAGAGAAAATGGAAAACACTTAAGCACTCTGATGGTGCAGAGTGTGCATGAGAGGAGATGGCATTACCACACCCTGGAACACTGAGTCAGCAAAAAAGGCCCTTATCGTCTATACGGGTATTTACGGGAGGAGGCAAAGGACAAAGGAGAGGCATGCAAGGCTAATGTTTCACAAGAACAGTAAAGGTGCGATTTACAACCTGCTGTTAAATAAAATACATCTGAGTTAAGCATTTATGGAAGTACAGTACAAAGAGAAACGTGTTGCTTTTAAAGTACCTTAAGACCCAACAAGACCAGCAAGGGAACATTGTTCATGCCTCCCTCCACCCACTCCTCCAGAGACACTGTACCGCTGCTGTCAGCATCAATTGCTGTCATCATGTCCTTCAGAACCTGATGAAATTACATGGGATTGTTATTATCCAATCAGCACACACACCTCTAATACTTAAAAAACACCATATGGTTTCTATATGGTTTCCATATGGTATTTAGTCATGCGTGGGAATTTGTGGATTTTTAATACTGCATATACTGCAATATACTCCAAACAATGATGTAAACGATATCTTGTAAAAACAAATGTGTCTAACTATGCACATATTCACTATATTGTTGCGACTGAAAGTACAGTACGTACAAGCTTTTATGTGTCTGAGGGACGCTTACATTTCAGAGTAGAGTATTCTGAGACTTACCGGCCTCAGCTCGGACACATCCCATCCGAGGTATTCTGCAGCATGCATCATCTGAGCAATAATCCTATCCACTTCCTGTTTAAAGAAACACAAACCATTTGTACTTGTCGAAACTTGTACAGTACTTCCACAATTAAGCCAGCATCTTTATTGTGATCTTGACAAGCACCTAAAAAACTTTCACAACAACTTACAGAGCTGTCAAGGACTCCGTTCCCGTCTCTGTCATAGAGCTTGAAAGCAACTAAAGAGAGAGGCGAAATTAAAGTGGAAGTGCTGGAACAAGTCATCACTCAAATTATTGGGCAGAAAAGAAACAAAGGACTCACACTCCAGCTTGTCCCGAGGCTGGTCATCCTCCAGCAGAGAGAAGTAACATGAAACATCCTTCAGAAAGACCTCCTCTGCAGGAGAGACAGAGGAGAGACAGAAGGATGGCTGTGAACCATATCTGCACAAACAGCACTTCACACGCTTGTGGTGAGAAATGGATTCAAGCCAAATAGGCCATGGCGTAAATTGATATGGGCATGCTGCAAAGTAGCATGGAGGCAGTGAGCTGTGTTAATACATGGTGTATAATCTCACTGGCACTGTCTTCCTGGGTGGGTTCAGAGTTTTGGAAGGAGCGGAAGAGTCGCTGGCAGAGATCCACAGGGAAGTCCTCCACTTCTAAATAAGTCTTGAGGAACAGACGAAAGCCTTCTTCATTGATGCACTGGAGAAAAAAATGAATCGGAGAGACACAATTATTTTTGACTGTGCTTTTGTGAAATGTAAAATTAAATGTTTTAACCGTATGTGTGTGTGTGTGTGTGTGTGTGTGTGTGTGTGTGTGTGTGTGCGTGTGCGTGTGCGTGCGTGTGTGTGTGTGTGTGTGTATGTTGACTTCTGCATTTTTCAAATTCACCATCTTCTGAAAATAAGGGAAGACATTCACTATGTGAACATCTTTTCTCTGATGTGTCGTTTCCTCAAGAAGAAAAAAAAACACCCTTGTTTTGAGCTTGAGATTCGTGTACTGCAAGTGTTTCCATTGGGGGTTGAAAGGCTTTCAAAAGCTCAAGATGTTTCTGAGAAACATTTAATCCAGTTTTCAAAGTTGGTGTGGTTACAAGGTTTTACCGTGAAAATGATCAAAAACGAAGCACCTGAATCAAGATTTCAGTCCATCTGTTTGGCCTGGTATCTGGTATCTGGCATGATAATATGCTGCAGGACTAACAAGCAATAGTCCCTTGATAACGGTGAAATGCAAACCCAATTCTTGTTGACATTATATCATTTCCCTGGTTGATACCTCTACAGTAATAAACCGCAAGACAGCCAGATAACAAAAACAAAAGGAAAAAAAATGAAAGTAAGAACACGGAATCAGCATCATAATTGAAAACACACACCAAAATCTACTAATAGGGTAATTATTTAATGTGTTTTAAAAGCTATTTAGTACTTTTATGGCCATATTTATGCTTTCTCCCATTAAAAAAAAAAATTCCTTCCAATTATCTAATTAAACTGGCTGTAGTCAGATTATCCGTCTGAAATTACTGCATTTGCTTCCTGCACAAATTAGTTGGCAGTGTCACCCACTGACACTACAGTATAGGAAAGATCTTTTTCAATCACATTTGAGCTTGCACTGCACCAGGGCAGTCAGCACACTGTGCGGCACAGCTTTGCTGCGTGGGCAAAACTAAGAAGGTAATGTACATTTGCAACCTCGCTCGATTGCGCTGAAGATATTTCCCTTGGACAGCTCAGTCGACAAGATCGATTGGTTGGAATCTAATTAATTAGCACAAGAAAATTGGTAACGGTTCAGTATACCTAAATCAAATGCTCATTTCTCATTAAACTGCTCTGCTGAGAGATAATATTCAGTTGAGTGATTTCTTTGAGTGAGCTTTGGACCTGATGGTGAACAGCAGGACACAGCATCCTGTCCCCTCACCTCTCCATGTCTGTGCCGGGCCAGACGGCCATCTGCATCAAATTCCCTCAGCACGTCCTTCACCTTCAAGCTGCAGTCTGGAAGCAAAGACACACAGGTCACACCGGGATGCACATGTACTTGTGAAAGGGTAGCTCTCAAAAGTAAAATTCTTCACATATTACTCTACCGTGTGTTAACCATTTTGTATGCCACATTTCTGAAATATTATGTACGCATGCAGTATGAATACACAAAGAATCCAGATTTATCAGGAAAAAAACAAAAGATGTGAATGCTTTATTTGCACACAAAAAAAAGATGTGGCAGACTGCAACCTCTTCTACATATGAGCGAGTATATGTGAGTGTGGGTGGAAGTGGAAGTGGAGGGGGGGGGGGGGCGTTAAGCGCTAAAAAAGCTACCAGCCCGCCCGCCTGCCTGTCTGTACTCACATTCAATGTACTGCTGTAGCTGGATAAAGTCGACAGGGTTCAGTTCCTTTACCTCTGGGTTTGTGGGGGTGGACATGGTGCCTGCTTCTGCACTAACTGCCTGCCTGTGCACAAGCGAGAGAAACAGTGAGACATAGACGGATAGAAAAGAGAAGGTGGGTGCATAGTAGCCTGCCTCTTTGTAGAACATAAAAGCATGGCTGCAAGCAAAAGATTGCATCTCACTGTCACAGAAGAATAACACTTAACATACAAAGTTTGAGTGAAGCAGAAAGAAGGCAGTAACTGGGAGAGAATATGTGGAGCTATGCAGAACATTTACTGTCAACACTGTACACAGTTTATAATTACAATAATATAATAATTATAATAGGTTGCCATGCCTAACCACCATTATATTTCACTTTGGTCTGTGTTCATAAACCCATAGTCCTTCCTTGATGTGTGTGTGGATACATTTATTTCCTTGTGTGCTCTGAAATGGGTAAGGGTTAGGGTTCTCACGTCTATATACTGTCTTTATTTTAAATTTCTCACCACCCGTAACGTGTGACTAGCCAATAAAAACTGGGCCAAAAGTCTGGTAGAAACCATGTCAGGTTAACAGTACCCATGATACTAGGACACTCGGGATTCACTGGCCCAAATTTAATTTAGAAAATACCAGGAGGGAGCGTTTGGTTTAGTTCAGCTCAAAGGAGTACAATGGTTTTGAAATGTGGCAAATCACTGAGGTAAAAAATGTATTATGATAATTGCTTCTTAAGGGACCTCCCCTCCAAACAAAAGGGAGAGACTTAAATGTCATACAAAGCTGAGAGCGAGCATAACATTTGAAACTAACACAGTAAAGGAGCTTCAATCACAACAAGTCTGGACACTGGATGAATATTTGGAGGGTTCGTTATGAAAACATTCAGAAGTAAACATGCAGTTAAAGCATAATGGAAAGAGATTCACTAATGACAGGAAACAAAGAGACAAATGCATATCCATTAATCATTTAAGAAAGAGGCGTAACAAGTCAATGGAAGGGGTAAAGATGCCATAACATCATGTATAACATTGCGGCTGTAAATGCATGCCAGTCAAATGTGGCAAAATACCTAATGCAGTTGATAATCATATATAGGAATGTTGTTAGCCAGAAAATGTGATCTTTCCAGGCAGGTCTATCCTAATAAGCATCAAGCAATAGCACACATGCTTTTCTTGGTAATTAAGAGCTCACATTTGTGTTAAAGCAAAGCCTGTAATATTTGTAAAGATGAAAAAACACATTCTCCCATGGACCAACAACAATGTTGAGTTAATAAGCAATACAATGCATCCTTGCTCTATTTAATAATACCAGGGGTTCTGTGGTTTTTCTTGGTCTGGTATGATCAGTAGCTTCTGGTGGCTAATGTTAGCCATCTTTAGATAGATATAAGGTCCTTACTGAATCCATTTAATGACTTTTATACTCTATTGGTAAGACCTATAGTTTTTACACTATGGTGTTTCACCAGCAACCATTACAATCAATGCTTGTTAAGCAATAGTTACATTGTTTTGCTTAAAGGACCAAAGCAGTGATTTTGCATAATTTTGCCAAAAAATACTTAACATAACTGCTCTGTTATCCATAACAGCAAATTGCATTACATTTTGTCTAAATTACATTTTAGGGTACTGCAGTTGAGACAATAAACTCAGTTATTACACTATTTTGTGCACAAATTAAGAAAGTTTGAATAGTCTGCTAACTCATGTTAATACTGTATGGAAATGAATGGCAACGGGCGCCTGGAACATAGTAGGAAAGACAACTTCAGAATGAGAAACGTTTAAAACAATGGAGTTAAATGCATACTGTAAAGCTGATATCATGTTTGATGTTAAAGACCATTCTATCATCAACTACACAAAACTGAAGCACATGAAAGACTGTGTGGTGGTTTTCAGTCCAGCATGATGAATAGGACCTCACTGTAAATGTGTTGTTCACACTGTTGTCCGCAGGTGTTATCACACATTAAAGTGCAGCCGGCGCAGGTATCAGTGATGGCTGCCTGCACTTAACAGAAAATCTGAGTACTTAAAGGACAAAGAACGCACTGAGAAAAAAAAAGAAATAATCTCAAATAACACCCACTCCTTACATGTGATTGTATCCATTCGCGGTCTTTGGACTCTGAAAGGTTCACACTGTCCTCACTTAATTCCCTCAAAAGGTCAGCAGCGTTGCCTAGCAGTTCTGTTTATGCAGGCGATCAGGTGGGCCAGGACTGTATCAACAGCAAAGTGACACATGAAGGAATCATGAAAATCCATCTGGTACTGGTCACCTGATCACAGCCTGAACCTCTTTATTCTAAAAATATGCATGTGGCTCCGTCTTCAAACACTGTCATGTAAATGAGGTAAAAATAGTCATAAAACACAGTTTTTTTTAACTCCTTGGTGGTGTTTGTTCTCTCCTGTTTTTATGCTTTCCAGAGGAGTGTGATGTCGTGAGCAGCATCATGTCGATTTTGTCTCCTTGCCAGCTGAGTATCATCATCATTATTGCCTGGTTCAACAAGATCTCAAGCCTATTGGAGTAATCTGATTCCTCACTTCCTGATTAGATAATGATTTGCATGCACAATGCAGACTGGAAATCAGGACCCGAACATGGAGCACAGGAAGAGACCTTCCCTGCACTTAGAGATGAATAGTGCACTGGAACAAGTATGAATATTTTAGATGGTTTGAGGAATGTCTAAGGCTTGTTAGGACTTAATACAGAGCATGTGACAAACTGCTTCTGGGCTGGCTCTCAATAAGGTTACACTGTTGGACTTAACTTAAATGTCAGATGCCTAATGAGGGATCAGTTTATGTTACTTTAGAGCCTCTGTTTAAATGTGAGCTAACAGGAGTCACATAGCAATCCGTCAGTGTGATTTACTTTGATTCGCTCTCCTGACAAGACAGAGGTACTATTTTGTTTGAACAAAATGTCACTTCATCTAATCAGCACAGAATGAATCGTGCAGCGCATGTCTGAGCCTCACTCTCTTGGCTTTATGTGGGGCCAGCGGTACTTCAAAGCAGTAAAGAACAATTTAAATGTTAAAATGGTTCTTTGAGTAGCAGCAGCTTGTGTGTGCAACTTCCACTCCCACATAAACCTCTGAAACCGTCTGTTTAGAGCCTGACACTTGCCTTTACTTCTGACAACTCAACTGAAAAATACCAAAGCAGCCGCTATTTAAAACAATCACACAGTGAAATAATTGGAGATTTGGAGTGGACGGTTCAGTTGGCATTTTCCTTCACATGCATGCGCTTAATTATAATCCCTTAATGTCTTAACGTAAAACTGTAGACAACCATAAAGCACTCTCTTTACAAGAATAATTTCAAGGTACAAGTGGGGACGACCTTTTTCAGTGCAGACTAATATTTGTGCAAGCTGTCATGACGCCCACGCCTTATGTCAAGGAAATCTGCTGTTTTGCAACACTTGCCAGGTGCAAGCCATTGACTGTCATTCTGTGGTTGGAAAACACTGCGTAGGTTCTTTGAACAGAGAGCGAAGTCTACGTCTCTTGTTGGGCATTTGTGTTCCCCATGAAACTACATTTATCTTCACCGAAGTGCGTATAGATTGCATCAGGTTAACAGAAGGGGGAGGACGGACATGCTCGGTTGCCATGGAAAGTGTTTCCCTCCATCAGCTGCTCTCTGTCAGAGCACTGCCACGGGTGACTAACAGGTAGAACGAGGCAGATTAGGTGGCTGCCAACTCTGGGAAGGAGGGGAGCCCAGTCATTGCTGTGGGTCTTTCCCCCGCAGCTTCACCTCCTCCCACGCTATGAGCCTCGTTTGGCCTTCAAAACCAGAGGCCACGCTTTAAATTGCATTTTGCATGCAGATGCTACTGTGACTCATCGCATGAAGATGGGAATACTCTCATGCTACTATAAATGGGCTGTTTGCTCAAGGGGTCACTTTGCAGGCCGAGCGAGAAGTTTCAAACCAGCAGTAATATTTGACTTTCTTAGTGGAGCTACCATAGAAAAAAAGCCACTTCTACACATTTATGTATCAAGAGAGCTACAGCCAGTAACCACGACTTTCCCTGGTTGTTTGATATCTTCACGTTTTTCATTATAGTAAATATTGTTGTGTTGCATACTGGAAAATGTGCTGTTGACTCAAATGAAAGCATCCAAGCAGATATATAGTTTATATTTATTTGTTAGATTATGTTATGCTGGTGTCAGATTTATCAAGTAAAAAATATAAAATAAAACAGGGTCAAACATAATGAGTATGCTAAATCAGAGCAACACAGGGTTTCCCTTGTCTCTTGCAATTGTATGGAACTATTTGAAGAATTGAGGGGTATGCAAACTACAGCAGGCGAAAGTCAGAAACACTGGAGAACTTCATCACAATCAACATGGGTTGTATGCCTGGAAAAAAGAAATAACACAAAAGGGAAAATAACAAAAGACTAACCACAGAATGAATCACAGAATCTTGGAAAATGTAGGCGAGGCTTTGCTCACTCCCCGGCACTGCCCATCACTCTGAGTTCAGACTTGAATGTGAATTATATAATCATTTCTTGTGTGGAGGCAGGCAGCCTTGGAGAACACCACGCTGCGCTCAGAGAAACTAAAACCTCGAACCTGCCCAGACTTGAGAGAGTGCACGCCGTCATACAGCAGCGTTTGCACATATCAGGGAGTCTCGCTTGGTTTGCCCACAGATCTTTCCACAACTGAAAATGAAACATTAAATGAGACTTTTTTTACAATGATTCAATCAATTATTCACGATCATTTAAGTAATTGAGGGTTCTGGAATCTTCGGTGGATTTCAGTATATTGGATTATATTTGCTCATGTGAATTCTTTTTGAAATATGAATGGATGACCCTCACTATAGGAAAGAATAAGTGATTTAATAAGTTACAGCATTTGAGACTTGAGCTGCCATTAGATGAATCCTAATCACGTCTATGAGGTGACAATAAAGTATTGACCCATGAAAGCAAAAGGGATTAAAATCAGTCATGACAACAGGACTCTGGCCAACTCAAGGGAATATTTTTAATGAAGGAAGTGAAGGCTAAATGGAAGATACAATTATTACATTTAGAGAAGTGAAATAGAGTACAAACTAAATATATTCATGCCATTGCTTTAGTCACACTACGCCATATAGCAACTGCTGACATTTATCAAACAACCCACAGATTGCAAAATGGGCTAAATTCTAATGCATTTATAGCCTCCAGCCTCCGACATAAACATCAACAATGGGACAACTGTCCCCACCACACTATTGATCGTGTGTGCCTGAAAACTCTCTTGCAGCTAAAAACAGATGGATGCCACCGAGACTCCCCTGCTTTGAACTAACGTGCTCGTAATAAACACACAGCTCAACCAGGAAAGTCTCATCTGGGAATAAAGTGTCCTCATCTGAAACTGGGGGATTATGCAATAAGGTGAAAACACAGACCTATAAGTGTCAAGATGTTCCTGTATTTGTTGTTTTACCAGTTAGCATCATGGCTGAAAATCACTTTCACCATTTGGGAGCTTAGAGTAAACAATGATCACACAGCAGGGACAGTGCCAACCATCATCTACGTCACACCGGAGGATTTAGTTATCCTTACGAGTGACCGAAAGACAGTGGAAACCCTCTGAGGTGTTTCATGTCTATTTGGGCCGGGTTTTCATTGTCCCGTGTGGAATTGCACCATATCCTGCAACAAGCATAATCTCAGATGGGTGTCACATAGGGCAATAACACGATAAACCTCCTTGCTCAATGCAGTCAATGCATGTGTGTTTAAATACAACTTATAGTGCAGTCCTTTGCACCAAAGTATCTTCAGAAACCCTAACGGCTTCAAATATATATCTAATCTGAGACATATTGCTCTATTCTCTAAATAGATTGAGAGGAGGGTTCCCCGCGTGTAATTTAAGCAGCCTGCCATTAACAGTCATGGCACGCTGCAAAGGGAACTAAAATGATGAGGTATATGACTGTATACTAACATGCATTAGGTCTGCCTTGTCGGTTGTTCGGCTGAGTGAATTACTCTGTAATAACACGTCTATTCGCTGCCCATGCACGGGGCGGAAAGCCTTCCATTACTAAATGCGCAAATTGTTGACAACAGCACAGAAACAACAGGCTGAAATGATACACTGTATTAGACTGCGCTTTGTCTGCAGCGAGCCGTTCAGGGGCTACACAGAAACTTCAATCAATGCGTCGAGTCCGGACCTCTTACTGTGTGTTGTTGATCGTCGTTTACCTTCTCTGTCGCCACTCAGTTGTTATTTGACGGGATCGTCGCGGTCAAGAATCCTGCCCTCTCAAGTGGCCGTTAACTTTCAATGGAGGCAGCAGCAGTTGGGCGAAGTGGAAGCAGTGAACTAGTGCCGAGCAGTGGCTGAGCGAGCGGATCCCTCCTGTCAAGCGCCGCCTCGGCAGCTCTGCGCCCTTTTTGCAAGCCAATACACACTCGGTGCACGGAGCGTGCATCCATCTGCAAAGTTGCAAAAGTAACGCTGACAGCACCGCACTCCTCTAACGCGAAACGAAATCAATGCATTTTACATTACAGGCATTTTACGAGTTATGAACTACTTTATAAGAGCAGTAGCTCCATTTACCACATGGAGCCACAGTTCATTTGCAGTAGTAGTAGTTGCAAGTAGTAACTTTTTCAAAAGTATGTATTTTGTAACTCACAATATGTTAGACTAGACAGGGATGGATGGATGGATGCTTTATTCATCCCCAGGGGGAAATTTGTTTGTGGCAGCAGCCAGCATGTTACAGAGTAAACATACAAATATTAAATATGGAACACACTCAATATATACAATACAATAAAATAGAAAATTAAATAATGAAGAAAAAGCAAAGTATATACAGTGTATTACATTATTATTAGCCATTATTACTGAACACTAATAATGGAAGAGGGCATGGTTGTTAACTATTACTACTATTATATGTTTACTCGCTGTTCTCACGTGTTTTGCGCATTAATATAGATGGTGATTAAACTTTTGATTGGAACTATGTCTGGAAAGTTACAAAATGCAGTCACTAAAATACTGCACTTGAGGTACTATCTGAATACTTCCTCCACCAGGCATACAGGCCTCAAATATTTGTGCTGTACATTTTGTAGAAATGAATTAAGGTCAACGAAACATTCATTAAATTATTCTGAGGTCTACTTAGCGCGTGGCTTAGTAGGCCTTGCAGCAACCAACCACGTCACATAATAATGTTTGTAGACAACAGAGCCACGGGATTGGGTAAAGCACATGATTTCACATTCCAGTGACCACAATGGTGAGGGATTAGGCTCCACAATGAGGATGAGGCTGACAAGAGAGGATAGCAGACATGAAAAACATGTGTATGTCTGGGTTGGAGAGAAAAGGAGAGTGACAGTTCAGAGCAGACCTTCATACCACAGTTTTGCTGTAAAATGTTCCACTTAGTCATCTTGACCTGGAACGACAGCATTTCACATCCCACATCTCCTCCACCAACTTGCAGCACTTGTTTTATCACCTATACAAATTATTCTTCATAATCTATTCAGCCGATGTGCCCTTAAGAAAAGCAGAACCTGCAGATCTCTGATGACATGATGTGGTAAAGTAAGGAACTGCATTTTTCTTCTTCTTCTATTTAAGATGCTAAATATAACATTTTGTTTTCCAGGCGAGCAAAATACATTCTTTTGGGATGAAGTTTGACATGTTTTATTACTTTGTCTGTACAACACAGTACATAACAGACACAAAAACAAAAACATTTAAGAGGGGAAATAATAAAGGGCACAGTCTAAACGTATGTATACTGCACTTCTGTGGGCTTTCATACTGAATGGTTGAAGTCCTGTTTGTCTTACTACAGCAATAACTGACTAATAGCAAAACATGTTACCTCTCAAAAGCCATAAGAGTGACTTTACAAATATTTTTACATTCTCCAAGCTATGGTGTGGTGACATGTCAGTGAACAGATGTTTGCTTACTGTGAAGAATAAGATCAATGCTTATATTTCAGAAAAAGACGTAAGAATTACCTAAAATATCAAGTGAACCATTATGATTTGTCAAACAAAACTCATTATACATTAGTTAAATCCCAAATGTTAAACTTCTAATTTAACACTTCAACTGGACCCAACATACTGACTATATTTACAACTGAGGCAACAAAGAAAACACAAAAACAATTTTCTTCCTGCAATGAACTTCAAATGCACCGAAAGGCAATTTCCATAAATGGTAACATTTTCAAGCATGTTTGTGTAAAAGGCAACACAATAAATAAAACAAATGGCACAGAAGGTTTAGACAATCAAAACTCAGAAGCACAATGTCTTGTGAAATATTCACAGGAATCTAAAAACTAAAGCAAGCACACGAAAAATCTTCAGAGTCAAAGTCCCTGCAGACAGTAACAAACTGACAAAACAGAACAGATTAAAAAAAAAAAATCACAACCCAATTACAGTAAGAGGAATAAGAGAATGACATTTATAATTCAATATAGTATTTGTATTTACAAGCATTTATACAGCAGAGCATCAAACTGGGGTTCAAGCTTATTACTATTTTAGGACATGGAGCAGAACAATCAGATCATATAATGCATCAAAATATAAACCTTGTAAACATCACATCTCACCTTTCATCTCAGCTATCAGTCAGATTTCTATTAGCCAGGTTCCTAATATATTTGTCCTTACTTTAAGGCATAGGTATCAAGCTTCGGAGTGATCTTCTTCTAAGATTTTATTTGAAATAAACCAGATTCCTTTGGAAGGTTTCACTCCAACGAGGAAGGCTCTACTCAGCCACCGGGCAAAACGCCCTCCTCACGTGTCTCTGGATCAGGTCAGTACGCTGAAAAGTTATAAGATCTCCTCCACTCCGTGTGCAAAGATCATGACCAGGCCTGGCTCCAGGATCATGTCCTCCCCCATATGCTGATTCTCACAGGCCATCACCACCACGGCCTGCTTGCCAGGGATACGCTTGGCAACGTAGTTCTCATAGTAGCGCCTGTTCATCTGCCGCGTCTCGAGCGTGGCCAGTCCCTGCGGCCAGTTTCGCTCGTGGGCGTTCTCGATCAGGTCGTTCACAATCGAGAGAGGACAGCCGCTGTCGATGAGGGAGCGCTTGATGACCGCTTGAAGCACAGCATCAGGAGTGGAGATCATGCCACCCCAGCGCGTCACTCTGGCAGGCTGCATGGAGTTCACCCACCTGGAGGTTTAGAGAAGGTGAAAACCACAAGAACATTAGGGACTGAGCCGCAGCGCTCAGACAAAGTTAATATTAGACTACAAACATTGGAGATGGTGAAATATTACTTACTCCAAGATCTCGTTGTACTCTATGCTCTCCTCGAGGTTTTGGAGATTAGGATTAGCACTGCGGATTGCTCTCATGTAGGCTTTTAGCAGCTGAATGTCCCGTTTCTGGAAATTAAAAGCATCATCTTCAGTGACTGATATCACAAAATACTCCAAAAAGATAAACAGGAATTTATAAAAGGTCTATTAATAATATTACTGATCCTAAATTGTTCCAGCTTTGTCGGACTATAATTTTGCCATCAAGAGTATATATTGTAACAGCAGAGATTTCCATAAACTACTATATTATATACATTTTTTATTAATGATTAAATCTTTTTGATGAACAAGCTGTGATTTGCTATGCCTGTAGATTTTACCACCAGCCTCTGCTTCATAACAATGTGAGCATGATGATAGAGAAAAATCCATATCTGTCTTCATCAGTCCCGCCCTAGATGCTCTATATGAATATATGTTCATATACAATATGTTTGTGTGACAAGCTCAGCTGAGCGGTTGTTTCCCACCGAAAACAGAGCAGAGAGTAGTCTTTAGTGTTTGACAAATATTCGCAAATACAAATGATGACATAACACATTAAGAATTGCATTGATTGCAGAGACAGGGGACATTAGTAATTAGACGGGCTACCTCAAAACTACTAATTCAACTTAACGATCGCTCAGTGAGGAATAAAAATCCACGGAAAGCACTTCAGACGTTTATATGCTTAATGAATGAGCAAATGAATGAATTATCTTTATTACCGTCGCTTTTTTTACAGCAGGGCCATTTTTAAGATGCATAACAAACACACTAAAACTGTCAGTGTTGTCAAAGAAACAGGCCTATGTCACCTTATACATATGCCAATGAAGGTGTAAATACATTTACGGAAAATAAATAACTAAATAAGGTCTAATTGTAGAAGTTATGATTAGACAGGAATGGAGATGTTTTAAATAGTAATAATTATTTACAAACTCTGTGGGCTAAAACACAGAATAAGTTGGATTCTCCTTTACAATAATTCACTACCTGTTTAGAATTGGTTAGGATAACTCAAAATATTTCAATAATTAAGATGAGTGTATGATGGAACAGTAGCATTAGAACTCGCCAGAGGACACCAAATTACCCCCTTAGCTGGCTACACTTTCCCACTAATGATTCTGCATACTTGTGTAAAGGCCTTATAGGGTTTTAAGTGATAATTGTGTATTAACATTCTGCTTCTTCGTAAAACAAAACTGTCGTGACAAACAAAAAATCGCAGGTCTCATTTAGTGATTGAATCATAGCTACTACTCAGTAGAAAAATCACTGTCAATATAAAGTCATCATGGGAGATAAATAGGCTCTTGGCTATTTCAAAATGTGTTCCACAGACAACAATATTTTAGAGAACTTGGCTCAAAGTATTTTTTGGTAAACACATACATGAGCAGGAAAATGTTCTTACTTGTTCCCCCAACTGGTGTTTATGCTCTGCAACCGTTTTCTCCAGATCTGAAATCTTTGTCTGTTGCTGCTGGACGACGCTCCGCAAGTGTTTGATGCAGTTATGGTTGGCGACCTCATCTTTGGGCATCTCGAGCCTGCAAGTGTCGGGGAAATAGAATAACCGGAGAAAATATTACCAGACCATACCATACAAAGGACAAGTCATACATTTTTGTAAATCATATTTAACAGCAAAAACATTTAAATGGTGATAATTATTATTAACTTTGGTTGAGCAACTGCTGTGTTCTGATTGGCTCCACCTGCAGGGTCCATACACATTTTGACAAATGGATTTCCATGACTTTAAACCAAATTTCCATGACCAACCATTTTGTGAAATCTCTGTGTATACATAAAAAAAGTGAGAAGATTTAGTATTTAAACTAACAATGAGAATTACAAAGCATGACAGAAATGAATGAGAGAGAGAATAGTTTGATTAAAAAAAAAAAAAAACATTTAGAGTGTATGCCTGCTTATATTTTGAGCGTCTTTCTTTTAAAAGACTATGAATTATTTCAAACTCAGCTTAAATGAACGACATGAACATATGAATAGAACAAATTTCCATGACTTTTCCCAAAACCTTTGGGATTTTATTTTTTTCGAGGACTTTTCCAGCCCTGTAAATACCAAATTCCATGACTTTTCCATGACAGTATGAACCCTGCACCTGCCACTTGACATGTCTCTTGAGATTTGTAAAGCTTTGGTTCAATAGGGTGACGTAATCAAGGTACCAAATGAAAGCCACTCACCCACATCCCTCCTCGCAGTTGACAGGCCTTTTGGGGTTGTGCTCACAGTCCTTGAGGTGCGATTGCAGCTGATCCAGCCGCAGTGTGGCTATACAGCCGAAACCTGCATTGTCACAGCTGATCTGAAGTTTGGACAGCATGTTACGCATGATGCGGGGCACAGGCCGCAAGTGAGCTAGCGTCACTACCGTGCGGTCAACAGGACATATCTGCTGCTGGGCAAACCACTGTGTTATACAGGCATTGCAGAAGGCATGCTCACAGTGTGGAGCCTGAAATGAAAAGAAGAACACAGAGCCCAAACAATTAAAACTTTGAAATACACAGATATGTAATCCTTCAGACAGGAACTTGCCTGCACTGGTTCTTCGAGCACTCCACTACATATAGGGCACAGTAGGTCTTCATCCACCTCCCCTTGGAACCTCGTAATGTCGTACCCCATGGTACATCACTGGGATCCACAACCTCCTGGGCAACACATAAGCAACGAAATTAAGATTTTCAGACAAGAAAGAAAATTGCATAAATAAAAAAAAAAACACAACTATTTTGTGCCTACCTCACTCACAAAAGGCCTCAAATGCTTCCATTCAGCTCTTGGTGTAAAGCTGATCCATCACATCTGGCAGAAAGTCTGGTTAAAGTGACACTCCCTGCAAAAGAAATGATGATATTCAGACAGATTATTTGATTTTCCATTAACTATTGGATGGCTGATGGGTGGCGCTGAGCTACATGATCTGAAACCACATGATGAATACAATAGATGCTGCTGATCTACAGACATATTGTCACGTTAAGCATTCCCATCACAATTAGACTACAGTCTTCACCAGGATCCTTCTCAACAAGAGGAAACAACGAGAGGACTCTTCTCATCTCACAAAGACATATTGTATTATTATTAAATCAATAGAAGCTGTACAAGTGCAATGATGAAATTTGAGCACACAGCCATGCTGGAACAATCCGAGAGCCCAAAAGTGACGTCCTGGATCCGTGTGGTTTCCAGCCTCATCCTCAACGTGTGGAACTGCACCAGTTTCCGAGGAGAGCCTCCTGCTCTCCCAGGTGACTTGTTGTGTCTGACCCAATTCCAGTGAAAGCAGCACACACCGGTTCACAGGATATTTACAGATCCCTTTCCCTTCCCTCTCCCATCGCACTCAGCATGCCTTGCAAAACCAGCTAACCCTCCGAGCTAACGTCAGCTAACCTACGTGTATGATGCTATTGCGCCGTTACTTATTCCACCTCTAGTCGCGTGGGTTTATACTGAGCTAAATTAGTGTCATGTTGAATAAACACCCCAACGCTTGAGTTCAGTTGCCAGCACAGCTTGCTCGCCATGAATTAAACGAGGCTAACGCTTGAACACCAGATAGCAGCGCCTCCGGTCCCGTTGGTTTCCTCTGGATATTAGCTGTCGAGCTAACCAGACAGACCTCAGTCTGGACAAACTACACCGACAAACGGCTCAGTACAACCGGCCAGGTGGGGAGAAAACAATGTAACAGACTGGTGTACTTACTTGAACATGTGATACAACTGATCCTAATAACGATGTATGTGTATTTTCTGACGTCTTACTGTAGTAGCTAGTAGCCCGCTAGACACGTCCTGTGCTACATCCTACACTTCTGTTTCGTCGCTACGCAGGCGGGTGGCTACGTCACGACGTCCAACAGGGGCATTTAATTGGTCCGTAAAATCAATCAATAATAAATGATAACATATTTATTCAAAGGATCATATAATAAACACATTGCATACAACAGACAGGATTAACTAGTGCAATAGCAGTGTTCATGACATTAAAACATGCTAAATACATAAATAAGTATATGTTGGAATAACTAGTATATTATTATATATACTAGTATAACTCCATAATGACTGACTGACCTGTGGAATTAATTCATGTATATTTATACTATTTATACATTAATTTATTTCTTAATTTGTAAAAGTGCATTGTCTTTATTCATTTAATAGTATTAGGTATGAAATGCCTCTTTCTCAGCCATGCAGTGTTGCAATTCCCTGTATGAGGCAGAATGTAAACAGGAAGGAAATGAAGAGCAGCCAGCATAAAGGGGGTATAAGTTCATGTAGAGTGTGTGAGGATATGGCTGAACAGAAGGAGCAGCACATTGAACACGTGAGTCATCATCAGTCAGTACCAGTGTTTTTTCACGTCTTCACAATGCATGTGGCTGTGTGAAAATTAAATCTAACCCCAGGCATTGGTAATGTTAGCACAGTTAACAGGCAACAGATTACTGCTATATCAACATTTCTGTCTTTTTGACTTAAAAATTTACTTTGGTCATGTAGATTTCTGACCTAAAACATTAACGTTAAACCCAGAAGAATCTTGTTCAGTTGTGACATTTTCACATATAAATGAAGATTTGATTCAAACTTTTTCAGACAAATATGTAGATGCATGTTTTTTTTAAACTGTATTCCGCTTCACAGCTCGAAGCTCTGCAGTGAATTTAATAGAACTGCTAATTCGGGGTGAATCATGCTCGTAGGGGAAATACGTGATGCGAAACATTGATTCATCATCAAGAATAACTCCAGACTCGAGAAATATTTAGCAATAGCACTTTTATTGAACACAAACAACCCTAAGCCACAATACTGAATGACAAGACCAATTGGCTGCAGCAAACATTTTATAAAATAGATTCAGGTTTAATGTCACTAAATTGTTTTTTTTTCTTTTCTTTTAACGTCAGAAAGACAGATGCAGGTTTTTCCAAAACAGTGAATGATCTTTTACATATTTAACATTTTTGTAACAAATCATCATTCACATGTTTACACAAAGGAATAACAAGCCAAAGTGCTTTCAGGATTGCATTGTCAAAAAAAAAACTAAAACAGAAAATGAATGGCTTGAGGTTTAGGTGTGACAGTGGATAGGTGATGGGGGAGTGGGGCTGGAGCTGTCCTGGATTAGGTGTGGGTGGATGGATAGGAGGGGGTCCTGGTCAGTAAACCTCAAACCTTTCACCTTGTCCTGTACCCCTCATAGTCAAATATAATTTAAAATGTCAGGGCAGTGTGGAGACAGGTGCCTGTGTAGCAGAATTTGGTTTGGCGTGGACAAATGGATTCAAAGGCATACGGCTGGAGGGGCTCAAACTCGGCCCCGTACAGAATTACAAATCCACCCTAGTATCTTTGTGACAACCTGTGATATCATTACAACTGCAGGGTAATCGACCCAGAATTAAGCTGTAAACGTTGAAATTATGCATACTAAAGGGCGAGACAGGGAAGTATACGTACAAGTGGAAACCAAAGAAATGGGTGGTGTTAAAAAAAAAAATTAAAAAAAAAAAAAAAGCCAATGCACGGTTACTTATTTTCAAAAAAGATGAATCCTCTGACCATTCGCCACTGAATGTTAAAGGGGATAGACTATCTTTATAATCTGCATCATAACATTGTCTGGCTTCACATTCCAGTGGTAATTTGTCGTATAAATGCTTCTCATAAATATTTTTTTTCCCAACGTCAAAGAGACATATACACGCACAGCACAACCAAGCACACCTTTTTATGTATAACTACCATTGCTTATGATAAATCTGTACTGTGAATAGACTTTTTTTGTGTTTGAATCAGAACAGGTGGAGCGACAAACAATACTCAAGGCTGCAAAACAAGGAGGTAGGAGAAATGCTACTGAAAAACAGCAAGTGACGCTAACATGATCTTCCACTTAGATAATTGTGAGATACACCAGACTTCTTGAATTATGCTCGTGCCAACAGTTGCTATTTCAGTCAGTGTTTGAGGAGCAGTGTGTCACAACTGCAGTGTTAGATTTTCACCTTTTACTACCAAATGAACACACAAATCAAAACAATTGCCGCTCCCTGGTAGCTCAAGATGAAGACTGGTGTAGCAGTTGTGGTGATTTACTAACTGAAGAAATCTTATAGGCCCATTCTGCCTTACAAAAATGTAAATCGTGTCTTATCCCGATATTTTCAGACTGGTCATGTTCTAAATTGAGTAACTTCATTGGTTCTGTTGTCATCACAGGCGTTGAGAGCTGGTGATGGCATTGACTCCTTTACACACAGTAGAATAGTAGATTTGCAGATTTGTAAATGAGGTAATCGGCGTTAGGCTAAATAAGGAACCCTGTCATTGACACACATGCCCACTTCATTCACTAGCAAAAACTAAATGATTTCCTCAATCAGCGGGACAGGACCCTGGAAAATGAAATCAACTTTGGAATGTTGGGATGGATGAGCCGCCTGTTTTATTCTTATCTTTTCTTGTTTTGTTTGTGAAGTTGCACTGTAAAACTATTTGATTGTAACTCATCACACGCCCTGAATTCAGAGTCCTTCCCTCATACGGGCTCCTTTGTATTTCCCCAGATAAGCCACTCAAAGTAAACAGGCAACCCTTTATCTGTCATATTTTGTTCTTTTTAATTAAAATGAAACAAGGCTGCCTCGGCAGCAGATCAGTGCCTGCTTTAAGTCCAGTTGTGAGTGGATTGTTAATAGCTTGTGAGTTGCAATGAATAGGCAACATCTACAGTGAAGCGGACTAAACATAAAAACATGAAAGGGACTAGCTGCTACCAAAATGTCACAGAACATGCAGTATTACATCCTTTCCTACAGTAGGCTATTCCTAATAGCACATTCAAAGGGGCTCCTAATGGGCAAATTCTCTGATATGGCTCTGCTTTAGAGTAATGAGACCACCTCCGTCAGAAGGAGCAAGTCTATAAGGTGCTCCATCAAAAGATCGCTGCCTTATTTCACGCTAATGCGTCGTGTCATTCAGTTCAACCGGTTCAGAAGTAAAACACTGGAAAAGTGTTCTGAACCTTTGTTTTCCTTTTTGTGTAAATTAATCCCCCCCACCCCCGAAGACACATCCTCTGCTGGTGAAAACAAACGGCACTTTCAAAAAGGGGAATGTTTTTTCTAAAACCACAATCACAGGACCTCCAAGTAACAAATTCTGAAAACACACAGGCTGTACAGAAGATATAAATCTCATGAGTTTCTTAACTGTACAAGCTTTAGGCTACACGCTGAAAAGGGAGGGACACGTAAGAACCCTTAATGCTTAACATTGAAAACAAATATAAGGCATTTCATATTTCCTTTTATCCGCATACATCACTGACAGCAGGTCTAAATATTTTTGAGAAAACTTTTCATTCAAAGGAGGAAGAGGATGCATATACACATCTACACATGCAAATTAAAAATGTCTACCGGCTATAAACCAGAAGTCCAAACTACAATACCATCAAAGTCCATCAGTAAAAATAAAAAATATGCACCTATTCATATCTATCAGTCAACTTTGTGCACGGTTCTTTCTCTGAGCAGGCAGCTTTTAAAGTCGGATATCACAGTTTTAAGAATGAAATATCAAACACTCACACGATCAAACGCCACCTCTCTGAACACAAACAAAAGGACGACTTGAAATCCTTCATTTGCTACAGATGAGTGACTTTGTGTCAACAAAAAGGGCATATTAAATAATATTGTTTTCAACTGAGGAAGCAATAATAAACAAAAGGTTATTGCACTTTTTATCTTTTGTCTATTTTCAAAACGAGGTCAGCTTGAGAGAAGAGGATTGCCTTAATGTCGTGGCAAGACAACAAATGTTACGTCACTTCTATAGTATGATCACACGGTTATTAACACTGCACACAGCTACTACTGCAACCCTGCTTGTAGTCAGTCGACCCTACAGAACACAAAACAATCTCTACAATTAATTTGCAACACAGTCACAACAAACAGTTTGCCTTAACTTGATCTTGAATGCAGGTACCGCGCGTCCGATCACAATTTGGTTTGTATTGTGAAGTTGCTAATCGTCGATGAATACCAATTTGAGAAGAACAATCAGAACGACGCTCTGAAATTCCAGACAATGGTCTTTCTACAGTTAATGTGTTACTGACAATCAAAACTCATGTTCTCTGCACTCAAGAGGAGTCCAATGTTTGTCCTCTCATCTTTGCCTAAATTTGGTCGAAAGGCTCCTTCACGTCTTGGTGTTGGGAGAGCCAACCGAGCCCCGAGGTGCCTTCTTTGGATTTGTGCTTTCGTACAACTGATCCCCATCCATTCAATGTTTGATGTGCCTGAAATCGCAACAGTAATGTGCAATTTATTCTGCCACCCAAAGGGAGCACTCAGTCACTGGAAATGCATCATGACATCCAGACTAATACAGAAGGAGCCATTTAGGTGTTTTTTTTTCCTTCTCAGATCACATTGGGTTGAAATAATCATGCTCAGAGGGAAAATGAGCTAAGTTGTGTACTTTCAGTGTAATTTCTTTTCCCCATTATAAGGCTTCTGGGAAATACAAATGGAAGACCGTACCTTTCGGTAGTTACAAATAAAAGGCACCATGCCACCACTGTGCTCGATATTACACAGGTCCTATTGGTGGGGGGGATTAATAACCAACTGTTCAGGCAGGGAAGGCGATCGAACTAGCATTAGTCATACAGTCAAATTGTATTGTTTTGACTTTCAGAGGTAAAGTTTTATAGCTACCTTCATTCCCCACCTTCAATTAGACTGAACCCTTTTACCCTTTATGACTTGCACCAGATAATAGACTCATCTGTTGGTTGTAATGAAGAGAACGCTTTGAAACCGCTTTTCCTTTCTAAAAAAGGGCATGTTTGTGAATGTTTAGGTTTGACATGCATATATTGAAAAGTCTCTCTCGCACACACACACACACACACACACACTACAAGAGAGAAATCTACACGACTGGCATCAGGAGAAACGAGAAGAAATCACAGAGGAGAAATGTCAGCGTCGTCACACAAAAGATCACTGATGAGGTAAAACTGCAGGTCCAATAAAAGGTACAAGGTGCAGTTGGCTGCCCCTTTGTAAGGTAGGAAACATGAGACATCTGCCAACACTAATCTAACACTTCCGCATAGATACATCTCTGATTTAGGCTGGTTTAAGCAGAATTACACTACCCACAACAAGATAGACCACAAGATTTGAACTCTTTGTTAGCAAAGCTGTACAAGCATTTTTCATAATTTCCTTTCCATCCGACTTTTTTTTTCTTTTTTGAGGTACACCACTTTTATCTCCAGGGTCCTTTGGCTCTGGATGACGAGAAGCCAAAGTTGATTGTTTACGAGTGAATTCTGAATTCTTTCATTCACAGTGGCAATTATGGCGATATCCTAACCTCTCACAACAATCTCTGCACCGTGGCAACCTTGAGCGATGTGCTACCTCAATTGATTCGTGTGCTTCTCGACACCCAAAGATGTCCGTAAGACAAAAATTAGCTAATAATTCTGTTTTTTTTAGCAATCCAACCAAGCAGCTCAACTCGACAGGTGATTCAACATATCAGGTACTGCCAGGTATCGTTTCCTTTTTCAGCTTTTAAGGCAAAAGGCTCAACAGTGGATCAGAGAGTTGAATTGAAATTTGCCATTTACTTCAAGTAAGAACCGAGACATCCATTGAGGCAAATCAATTCTATACTGTATATACCATGCTTTTTTTTGGACATCATTTTTTTTTCTCCAGGTAACGCGCGCACGCACACACACACACACACACATACATTATAAACCATCTTGTTTAACAAACTTACAACCAAGGGATTACTTTGCCAATTCCAAAGGGACTAACTATATTCTTCAAAAGTGTCCAATTATACAATAGACTTCTATTAACACCACATTTTAACAGAATACTTGCATTAAAGTACTAATATCCCATGCAAATATTTATAGATTTTCTTTGACTTATATAATTGGTGAAAAGACATGCAGCTCCAAACACAAAACTGTAATAATCCTGCCTACTTCTGAATTAGTTACTGACCAAGTAATAATGATTTATGTCTAAAGGCAAATAAAGGTTTCTATGGCACTAAATGGGTGTAGCTTAGGTGCATTTTTGTCAAATATAGGCTATTAACGAGTATGTGTGATCATATCTACTGTAGACCTTTTTGTCCCTCTTGTTTTACTGTACTGTAAGGCAATCTCAATGGAGTGGATGAACATGAATGTTAACGTCATCTGAACTCTACTCTTTTGTTTACCTTGTAGGCTACACTCCACACAAATATATATGTATAGAGAAAGAAGAGCGATATTACACAACAGCAGGCCTATTCTCCAACAATCAATGCCACAAAAAAACCTATCCAGACCCTCAATGCAGGAAGACGACTACACGTACTGTATAATATGTAGAGAATTAGGTTATTACATGCTACCTGTATAATCATATCTACACAAGACAAATGAAGGGCAACAGTTTAAAGTCGGGAGAAAACAAATTGTCCTGCTCGAAACTGACCCTACATTCATTTCAGTTAGAAAAATTCATGGCTCAGATTTGATGGTCAGACTGTAAACTGCTTGAACATATGCATAAATCCATTGCTGCTTAACTAAGAGGTTGTCCTCTTTCGACACATTTTGGCAATTAGGCCTTATTTGTGACCAAAGATTAAAACATCTAACCCGCATTTAAATCTTCCATTGGCATTTATGCTATGATTTACTGAATTGGCCTAAATGGATGGCAGTGCAATGTTTGTGCTGCACACGATTACACACACACTCTATTGCTACAATTGGACCTTTCATTGCTTTTCCGTTTCTGACACCAGATATATTGTATATGCTGCACTCGCTTAAATTGTTACAATATCAAAATTGTGATCTAGCTCCATGCACAATCACTCAATTACCACTGATACACACAAATTAAAAAAAAAAAAATGCATGTATAAGAATACTGTGATACAACAAAAGGATTCAGTTACAACTTGTATAGTTGCAGGGGCAATGGCTCCTTTTACTGGTCAGATAAGGACCTCACAAGAGGAAAAACAAAATCCCTGCCTGAAAAGAAACGGTCTGACAGCACCCACCTACCTATTTCTGGGCTGGTTGCCCAGAAATAGGTAACACAAAAAAAGTCAGTGGGCAGTGGACACTGTCCCGAAGTAATTAGAGACAATTTTTTTTTTTTTTTTTTTAAAATAATGCATTATTAGAGTACAATTTCGTTGCAGCCTTTGCTCGTCTCTTGTAACCCTAACCCTTCCTGTATTCAGCAGCAACACACATGCATGTAAACATAAGTACATACATTACATCTGCTCTAATTTGCACACTTAGAACCTGAATGTACTAAAGTGCGTGCTTGACTATCTAATTAAGTGCTGTGGGATTACGGTTAAAAAGGAATTAAATTCTGGAACATCCCATCAAAAAAAAAAAAAAAAGTCATCCTGCTGAGATCTGATTGGATTAATAAATTCTGCCTGCTGCCATTTCAGCACAGATCCTGAGATTACAAAACGTTTTGTACCTATCCCTAATGTTAATGTTAATAATAATATAACTGTTCTCATGAAAATCATAAATTGATCAAGAGAACAAAGGCTGGGGATCACCAATTACAGTAGCTCCATTTCATTTCTCCGGTTATGGAGGTCAATTGAAATGCAAACTATGAAACTATGACACTGACTGAGAACTCACTGCTTTGAAATTGACTTTCGTCAGTTTTTGTAAATTAAGTAAAATTCAAGATTTTTCGCAGGGGTATTTAACGTCATCTCCTAGTCTAGGTCCTCATCTCTCATCCAGTCAACTAATGTGTGCAATTGTGCCACTTCATTATCAGCGGATATGAAGTTATCACACCGATGAAAACAATCCGACTCAGTGTAATTCAACCACCAGCTGATGGTAAAAAAACAAACAAAACAGACAAAATAGCATAGATATAACATCTAAAAGTCACAAACAGCTCTAGTGGTCCGATACAATCATCTTTAGTACCAGAAATGGGATGAGACAACAAAATGAACACCAAAAAAGCACATATTTGGATTTCTGCTATTCCTGAAATCTAAACAGGTATTGGCCGAAGCAAAGATCCCTCCTTTTCATCTTAGCCCTATCTGCCACTAAAAGGAATATCAACTCCCTGGTCATTGATAATGCCATGACATATAAAAGATATGTCGAGCAATTCCCCTCCCACAAGATACTCTGTGTGCAACTGTGGTTCAATGCTGTTGCTATCAAATGGGTGGAAAGATAATCAGTCTCAGGGCTCATCGTATTCTGCCATTATGCAATCCAACTGAAATGATGTGTTACAGAAGGCATGGGTCAAAAGGCATTTCATGAGATGCCATAAAGGCAATCCAGTGCATTTGTGTTGACACTGACAGTAAAATGCCCGGCACACACAGAGCCATTCGTTTAGTCTTTAGGTAATTTTTCATGAAATAATAAAAAAGAAAAAAAAAAGAAAAAAAAACACATTCCAGGGAAACAAAAGCCCTTGTGACAGTGATTGTCTATTCAAAAACGTTCAAACTAAAAAAAAAATAAATAAAAGGCCAAAAGAAAATATTGCTTGAAAACTGCCCAATGAAAATAGCAGACATTACTCTTTAACTGTTTAAATTGATCAGAGATGACCACCGAGAAGTGGAGACATGAGCTATTAGATGTTTAAAACTAGTCCACCAGCTCCAAGAAATACTCTTTTAGTGCGAGTTTGTTAAAACCACAAAGCTGATGGCCGATTCAACTTCAGAAAACACAAACAAAAAAAATACAAAAATAAACGTCACGAGTGCCTAAAAAAACAAAACAAAAAACGATTGCTCTCTTTCGATAATTAGGCCTTTCAAATTTGGAAATCTTTTCCAAAAAAAACACTGTTAAATAGATGGGAAATAAATTGAAATGGCTTGTTCATTTATGTGCTCAGATATATGATGCTTTGATGAGGTGTTGTTGGCAGATATTACTAGTAAAGCCTCCATCTAGAAATAAACAAGGCCTCAGTCAGTCACTATCCTACAGTAGTTCTCCAGTTCTACAAAAAGAGAACGTTAGGCCTACGGACCCTGGGTGAAGATGAAGCAGCTGCTAAACGAGTTGACGAGGTATATCAAGATCTATTGTCTTTCTCTATACAGTACAGTTCATCTCAAATAAATAATTTATAGCCATAATAGTGTTGATCAACTTTGGTCATAAGTTATATGCTTCGAAACATTCTAGCTTAACAAACACTTATTTAGCATCTTTAAAACATGAAGTCAGCATTAAGAACAAATCAATGTTACAACGCTGACCCGAATATTGCTCTCCTTTGGAAGGAGACATGCGAATGTATTCAGCAGCATTACCAAATTATCTTAAAATGCCAAACAATTCTAGGCCGTACAATTAAAGTACACTATGGAATTAATATCTGTGTGACCCTTTTCCAAATTTCGGATTGTACTGTAGTACACAAGCATTGCACTCTGAAGCAACATTTTGATTTTTCCCTTGTGTGGTTCCTTCATAAAAATACTAGGCTAACGGACAATTAAAAACAAAGAAAGGAAAGAAAATATAAATCAAAAAAACAAACAAAGAAACTCTTTGATCATTCTTTTGGGAAGGCTGTATGTTCCTCTACAAGGTCACCTCAACTGATTTAACATGATATGAATTTCATATTGAGTGATATGAAGAGAAAGACAGGTGAGGTGCAGAGATTTCCATGCTCTTAGATGTCGGTTATATAATTATGTCGACATGGTTTTAAAGGGTTAAATGATTTAGAGATGGCCAGATTGCTAGTGTTTGTTTTGGATGCCATACTTCATCTGAGTGACCTTGTAGAGCAATCCGCCTCTATATATTAAGCACTACCAGGAGATGGAGGAATGGGATCTAATTGCATATTAGGTTTGACTGCACCTCAAGAGAAGAACAAACACTCACGCACACACTGACACACAAACACATACATACACAGAGAACAGACATGTGGGTGGGTGCTCTCCTGGTCCTCTGGGCCTTGTTAAAGGGAGTCCCCCCCTGGTGGTGATGATGGTGATAGCAGCTGACTGAGGGGGGCGCGTGACCTCACTCAGACAGACACCCGTCCAGGCCAACCGGTGCACCGTGACGGTCTTTGACGTAGCCGTTGTGGAGGCCGTTGCTGGGCAAAGGGGCGCAGGCGGCAGTGATGCCGCAGTGCTTCAGCAAGTTGAGACCCGTGGAGGGGGAGACGGTGGGAGAAGGGCAGGAGCAGGAGGAAGGGTCCCTCTGGGGGAAAGGCTTCATGGTAGAGAGGATCAGAGCCAGGCAGTCAGCCACGTCCTTGTTGGGAGCACAGGCCAGGGCTGGGGTATGGCCTGGTTGACAGATAACAGATTCACATTAGGGCTTCGACCGTGGCTTTGTTTAACCCCTCGGCCCACACCAACTTCAGCTTCAGATATCCAACAGGTTCACCATATTCCTCTCACCATAAAATAAAAAGGTAATGTCAATGATGTCAAGCTAAATAAGTATTAACATTGTAAGACAAACTAACTCACATTAATGTAACACACTTTATCTAATCAGACTGGATGAGCTCTAAATAGCTAACCAAGCGTCGAAAGGCCTCACCTTCCTCATCCACAGCCAGCACAGTGGCTCCTCTGCTCAGCAGTGCCTGCACCACCGTAGCCAGGCCATTACGTGCTGCAAGATGGAGGGGCCTGGAGGAGGATGTGGGAAAGAGTTTGAGAAACAGCTGGCAGATCTCCTATTCATTGAGAAGTCTGCCAATTTAACATGAGAACACCCCACACTTAAAAATAAAAGTGGCAGCCTCAGAGTAGCGGCCATTTTTCATGGCTATTTGCTTAAAAAAGGGCTTTTGTAGAAATGTAGGCTCAATTATTTACATAAAATCCCAATAAACTCCATTTTCTTTGTCCACGTTTTTTTTGATAGCTTAAAAGTATTGCTAGCTTTCTCACATTTGCAGAGCGCTGTTGGTGGCGTTTATGAGTGTGGGACTGTGGATTTCCCCCAGAATCAGCAGGGCACACATCTCATGAGCCTGAGAGGGAAAACAAAAGAAAAAGTGTGAAGAATTGCATGGGCCTACATACTACTTGGTGTATCGCATTACACTCAGGCGGTAATACTCAGC
The DNA here is from genome assembly GCA_023566465.1 of Cottus gobio. Classification (NCBI taxonomy): domain Eukaryota; kingdom Metazoa; phylum Chordata; class Actinopteri; order Perciformes; family Cottidae; genus Cottus; species Cottus gobio. The sequence goes on along the minus strand of CM042215.1, from coordinate 10,227,890 downwards.
ACAACACAGTGGAGCGTTGCGTACCTTGCTGCAGGCCAGGTGCAGGGCAGTGTTCTTGTTCTCATCCAGCAGTGTCAGGTCAGCCTTGGCCCGGTGAAGAAGGATGGCTGAGGGACACAAAGACATGAATCTTTCTGTCAAACTCATCTGTAGTAGCAATCAGCGACATATTCTCCACAAGAACAACCAGTGAAAGACTTACCCACGGTGCCACTGTGTCCCTTGTCAGCAGCTACCATCAGAGCAGAGCATCCACTGTTGTCCACTGCGTTGATCTCTGTCCCATGGCGGAGTACCAGCTGAAGTCCTGCGACATCCTCAGCAAATGCAGCAGCATGCAGTGGGGTCCTGCAGGCACAGACAGAGACAGTCCAAACAATTACTATATGATCAGTGTTACAGCTTCAGAGACTGTGGCAGTACAACACACTAGGCCTTCACTTCTACTTTCCTTCTGAATCCCAGTTGCACCAAATTAAAAAAGTTAAAGGGATAGTTTGGCTTATTTTAAGTGGGGGTGTATGACGTACTTGTGTGTGGTTTTTACATCACAACTGTACAGAAATGTGACGACTCGTTAAAAAAGGCAGTTTTTCAATACGAGCTGTGTGTATTTTTCCATATACTCTCACAGTATTTATATAGTAATTAGACGTATTTTATAATAAACAAAGAAATAAAAATCTTACAATAATGGAGCTTTAAGTCTATTTTCTGCATTCTCACCTTCCTTTGGCATCTCTGGTGTTAATCATGTGGACCCCAGCAGACTCCAGCAGCCTCTCTGCTGCACCGCTGTGGCCATTCATCCTACAAGCAAGACCGAAAGGGTTAATGAAATGATTTAATCTAAAGCTACCTTAGTTTTGACACAGTAAGACATGCAACCAAAGCACATGCCAGCGTAATACTCACAGAGCACAGTGCAGGGGCGTGAAAGGGTTTCCTTCATCATGGATAAATGTTTTAAATTCAAGTAAAACCTCCAAACAGTCTTCATGCCCTAAGAACAAAAACACTCGGCATTATGGACAACAGCTGTGACAGTGATTCATTGCAACATTTAGGGATTAGCCATTTTCAGTGGATCGAACTAAGCAAACCTTTGTAAGCAGCCAAGTGTAATGGGGTGTATAGTTTGTTGTCCAGCAGTTTATCTTGTTGGTCTGTTGCAACGGCGGCCTGCACCAGATTGGCCAGGATCTCCGTATGGCCTCTGGATGCTGCGTAGTGCAGCGGTGTCCTACCCTGAATGTCCCGACACAGTGCAGATGCTTTGTGCTCCAGCAGGGCTGTCACACAGTCATCATGGCCCAACACCGCCTGAACAAAGACCAGCAAAAGGCAATGAGATCATCTCCACTGATAAACAACTGGAACTGAGAAATACATTAAATATTATCTTCACTTTATAGATAGACATAATTTCCTGCTCACATTTCTCTTTTAGGTATTCTACTTCTTGATCTCTTATTCTGAGATCTCTCTTTGCATGATATTTAATATATATATATTTAATTTAAAAAAGGTTTTTTAATCCATGGTAACTGGCCAGCTAGTATGCCTGGTCGCTTTTATCCTTATAACTCTTTGACAGATAGTTCTAGTAAGACTTTAAAAAAGGAGCTTTAACCATCATTCCTTTATGTTAATATTTTACTTTTTTTATCAACAAGGAAATGTGCAAACACCACTCGATGCAGCTGAACTTTTTCATCAGGCAGGTGCCCATTTAGCAATATGATGAACTACTATTTTTTCGTGGTCAAAGTGCAAGTATTAGCTCAGACAAAAGAAGTCAACATTGACAATACAAAGTGTTTCACTTTAATTCTCACTACCAATTAAAATTCACAACCAATTGATTGAGTTTTGTGGTGCAGCAGATACTCTGCTATAGTTTTGTTTTTTGACCTACCCCTCTGTGCAAAGCTGTGCTGCTCCTCTTGTCCTTGGCATCTGGCAAGGCCCCCTTCTCCAACAGGAAGTGGACACAGTCAGTGTGACCTCCCAGAACAGCTAGCATCAAAGGGGTCCTAAAAGGGACGGGAAGAACAATAAAGACATTTTTACTGAGTGCTGATTGGTCAGATTTCCTTGAGGCATTAAACAGTCTTTAAAAGCTTAACGTACAAACTGAAGCCATGCTTTTCAAAGAAAACAACTCACTGGCCGAATTTGTCTGCAACATTGGTGAGATCTCCCTCCTCCCCATAATCAATCATCATGCGCAGGCAGTCTGAGTGACCATTGGAAGCTGGTATGACATAAAGCACAGGAGAGAATTAAAACACATATTCTCTGCAACTTAAAATGTAGAATATTCAGGCTAGTACAATCAGAAACATTGCTGCATCATGAAATCTTCCACCAGAGAGCCGCATACCTGCAACATGAATCGGAGTCCACATGAGGCGGTTGTCATTGAGGAGACAGGAGGCTCCCTGAGCCAACAGCACCTCCACACAGCGGGCGTAGCCTTTCTGAGCGGCCAAGTAGAGCACAGAGCGCCCTGCGGCATCCTGCATGTCCACATAGGCTGCTGTCTCCGTCAGCACACGCAGCGCCTGCCAGTGGCCCTTATCAGCCTACGGGAGCAGAGGATTGCAGTCACAACCGTGCATTCAGTCAGCATTAAGAGGTTTCGACCAGAGTTGGTTAAATGTGAAACACTTACAGCAAGATGCAGAGGACTGACTGGAATGCTGCTCTCTATGTCTCCTAGTGCATTAAAGGACATCTCCAGGAGCTGAGAAATAAGCCACAAGAGTGGATTTAATTAAATTTACTTAGAAAATAAAGAAACATGCTAGACATACTTAATATCAATCAAAAGTTAAACATGTTTTTATCATGCACAGCCTGCAAACATTATCCCATTAATTAATTGTTTTGGCAAAACCACACGACGGAATAAATAATTGTGTAAGTCGTATGGACCAGATCTGTGACATCTGCTTGAGTGGAATACCAGGATGAGTACATTTAATGCGTGCCATTTGAGTTATAATGCAGAAAAACTCACCAGCTCCAGGTTCTGTTTGTTGCCATGGTAAGCTGCATAGTGAACAGCACTGTAACCCTTTGAGTTGACCATCGACGGATCAGCCCCGTTGTCCAAAAGATGCTCCAAGCAGCTGTTGTTAGAATACGACAAAACATGAGAGAGAGTATTATAGAAAGAATACCACAACTCTCATCACTGACTTTTAACAGTGGTTGCCAGGCATCAGCTTTGGTTGCCGAAACTGAAAATAACGTTTGACATTTTTAGTCATTTGGCTAATTGAGATACAATGCAGTTATATTTCAGCTTAATAATTCATTTGTGACATGTATACTCCATGTCAACTGTATGCTGTCTATGCTTTGCAGTAGAGTTTTGTATATTCTTTTTTTGCCGGGATACCTCCCATGTTCTAGTTTATTTTCAGACTCAATTTGCACATTTGTTTGTGATGTTTGACTGTAGAGTAAAAAGTTCAATGAGCTCGTCACAACTCAGTTTGCGTCTCTTCAACAGACGGCTGTGTGCACGCAGCTCTGTCTAGTTCAAGGTTCTCACCGTTACAGCAATAATTAAATATATCTGATGCAACAATGGTAAAGTGGGGAACACGTGTTGCGGTCAACAAGGCCAAGAATTGGCGGCCAATTTCTCAAAATAGTTGCCCACAACCCACACTGTTGAACCTTGAGAATAATTTAATTTAGTGGCCTTTCGGCACAAATCTTCTCCACAAACAAACTTAGTGTCCATTTATTGAATTTTAGGCTTGATCACTTTCGTCATGGTATGAGGAAAGACAAGAAAGGAAAAGAAACTCACAAGTACGATTCCTTCGCCTCATCCTCATCATTCTGATGGTTCCCGGAAAAATGACGATCGACTCTGAAAATAACAAGAAATGCTTATTCAATAAACCTTCTTTATATATTATACACATCATTGCAAAACCACCTTCCTTGGTGTGTTGCTTTGATGGTTACACTGTTATCTAATGAGCTTAGGTCAAGAAACAGAAATGTTCACCAAATGTTTGAATTTAATAATTGACCTGCAACTTGATAGTTTGACACAGAAGGAGGGAGACCAGTTGTCCAACCTGCTGAAGGCTTGGGAGGCGGCAGAGTAGTGCAGCGGCGTGCATCCTGTCTGGTCAGGCTCGTTGACCTCAGCGCCAGCGCTCACCAGGGTCACAGTGCACTGGTACCTCCCATTAGCAGCCGCGTAGTGCAACGGGGTCCTATAGGGAGGATGAGAGCAGAGAGAATAGTTACAAGTATTAGGTTGCACTTCAATTACTGTTACAGAAAATTAAAACATCCAACACAGATACGGGTAAACTCACCTTCCCATTATGTCCCTCTTATTCAAGTCGGTACCGCTACTTAAGAGCAAGTTCAGACATTCAACATTTCTGTAAAGGAAGATGATCATAGAAAGGAAATTAAGATGACATGTGAGACCAGAAAATGTTTAGTCATTTTAACATGACAAAGCAGATTCTGCATCTTACCCTCCAGAGGCAGCAGCGTGTAGACAGGTCCTCCCAAAGTTGTCAGGGGTGTTTATGTCAAACCCAGCCGAAAGTACATGCTCCTTACTCATGGATGAAACTATACTGTACAGCTGACCTGTCGGGTAATGAAGAAACACACTGGCGGTAACGACTATGTCAAAGCATATAAAAATAGAGAGAGAATCAGAGTGCACATTTTTGTGGAACAAAGACAAACCTGAGGAGAGTAACTTGCGACAACAGTCTGAAAACCCGTATAGCACAGCTAAGTGCAAGGGAAACATTCCATGGATTCCACGTCTGGAAATGACAAAAACATAAAATCAAAATATTAGAAATGGAACTCGGGATGCAGTGTTACGACTTTTACAGTCCTGATAGCGATATCTGGGAAGTAGGTATTAGTCGATATGGAGTACGGATCCAAAACCGGTGTTTAATTAATGAGCTCAACATCATTTCATGTGTAAGGCAACATCAGGCGTGACTTAAACATTACGTTATTTACTTTGTAAAAAAAATTATATATTATATATATATATATATACAGACATACATATATAAAATTGTACATCTACAACTTGGTAAAAAATAATCTATAAAATTAACAGGAATTACAATTTAAATGCAGCAATTGGTCAAAACTTAAACAGGAATTTAAATTCCAGCATAAAATGTATATTTTATATATGTATTATTTATAAACATGTCAGTGTTGGTCTGATGTCTGATATTGGTGCATCCCTAAATGTAACCCTATTTCTAACCAACTGTTTCACAGCATGTATACTTTAATGCTTCTTGGTATCAAGGACTGTACTTTACTGTGTTTTCACAACCTCATGGCACAAGTACACCCATCTGTAATAACACTTAAGGCTTTTATGATACCTGGCCGTGTCTGCTCCGTTGGTCATGAGAGTGCTGATCAGCAGTTCATGGCCGTACTTAGCAGCAACGTGGAGAGGAGTATTGCCATACTTGTCCACACAATCAATTTCCCCACCTGATGGAAAGAAGGGAAGAAGGAGTGAATAGAAGACTCATCAGGACAAAAATCTTCTCACAGATAAATCCGACAGCATGCTCACCGTTACCATTTTGGATGAGGATCTGAGAGCGTGTGAAGCGTCCATGAATGGCTGCCATGTGCAGGGGGCTCTTCCCTTCTTTGCTCTGAAAAGAAAATTAATTTTAAAAAAAAAAATCACATTATTTCATCTTGAGTGTAGTTCAGAGATAATTTACAGTTTAGAGACAGGTAAACAAGCTTCAGAAAGCTGCTTCAATCACAGTGATCAAGGCCAGTTTAACAACTGAGCACCTCATTCTTTCAAATGTATAACTTCCCATGAATAGTTTGACAGGTTCTATGCAGTGTTTCTGCAGGGAGCAGTAGCTAAGAGCAAGTAGTTTCCACACAACGCCATAAATTCATATCAATATAATACATTTTAATGTGACAGGTCTCACTTTCTCACAGCATAATGTTTAATGCCTTTTAAGCTATAAAAAGATAATTTATTTTCTTTCTCATGCAGTCCCTTTTCACACTAACTATGGAAATGTTCTGATTTCTAGCAGTTAAATACATGTAAAAGATAAATGCAGTTACAGAAAAAGAGATTTGATAGGCAGGAACAGTATTATCTCCATATCCACCCCATATGTTAATTTAATGACTTTGGACAACAGCATCAAACCAAACACGCCTTTCTTTACATCTCCAATTTAAAATTTAGTGTAAAAATCTTTGACAATGGCCAAAACCAAACTAAATGTAGTGCAAGACCACATCTTAAGATTTCATTATCACCACAACACTGCGGGAACAGTAAGTAAAGTAAATTGAACATTGTAATTTCCATGCAAGACAACATCAATCCATTTCATACCTGCTGGTTGACATCTGCCCCGTTGTTGACCAGCAACTCCAGACAGAGGGCACCGTTGGTGGAGACAGCGGCCAGGTGCAGAGGGGTGTAGCCGCACTTGTTGGGCTGGTTAACATTAGCTCCATGGTTCACCAGCTCGGTAGCCACAGCCTCCTGACCCATGTAGCAAGCCACATGGAGTGCAGTGTTTCCAAAGCTATTGGGTTCATCAATCTGACAGCAAAACACAGACATTGACACCAGATCAGACTGAATCAAGAGCTTGAAAGGCAGAGAAATCTTAAAATAAGCGTCACATTTCAGCAGGTGATAAAAAGACTGTGTGTTAAATGCTGTGACATTTAACGATCACGGCAGCTTAAAATATATATATAAATATTTTAAAAAGTTAAATCTCTCACCTCTGTCCCCATCCTCAGTAGGTACTTTACAATTTCGAGGTGACCACTTGCAGCTGCAGCATGGAGAGGTGTGTAGCCCTGCTTATCCTTGCAGCTCTTGTCTGCACTGCGGGACACCAGCAACTTCACAATCTCTGAATGACCTACGAGAATCACAAAAGGGAGAGAACATTTCAGTTTCATCTTTAAAACAAATCATAATACATTTGAAGGATTCAAAGCAATAGTGGCCACAAACAGAGAGATTTAAGTATGAGACACAACAATCAGCAATTGTTGTGTTTTGTCCCCAGATACTGACGCAACTAGTTGGCAATGTTATTGCTCATCATTTGAGTGAAACTTGTCATGAACAATAGGAGCTTTTTGACAATGAAAATGTGTGCTCTGTGCAGAATTGGCAAGAAAGCAAAACTTGCTTACCCAAGTAAGCAGCACAATGGATAGGCTGTCTTTCCTTCTTGTCGATGGCACTCAGGTTGGCCCCTTTGTTCAGCAGCAGCTTTACCATCTGTGAGACAAACGCATACAATTGCAGAAAAAAAACAACTCATATGTTCTCAAGAAAACCCTAAATAGGAAGCTAATAACCCAAGACTCACCTCCTGGAACCCACTCTGAGCTGCGTGGTGCAGGGCAGTTCTGCCAGTGCGATCTGCCATGTTCAGGTTGCTCAGCTGGGACAGCAGTGCCTCTGCGCAGCGAGTGGCACGGTTGGCAGTAGCCACATGCAGTGGTGTCTGCCAGAACTTGTCTCGTGCATTTGCCTCTGCTCCGCGCCTCAGCAGCAGACCCACTGCCCTCTGGGGAGAAGGAAACCATCACAAGAGCTTAAAGCATACAATATATCTGCAGTTTGCTGCATTTCCTTCGGTCAGCACAATGTTTTGGTGCATAAATCTAAATGAGTTCTATAATCACTGTGGGTGAATACATAATAGCATTAGAAGATGAAGTCATCTGACAGAGATAACTGGACTCCTTGAAATGGCAACTGGATATGAGTTTATTGCTTACTTCATTCCTGGAAGCAGCCGCCCTGTGCAACGGGGTGAGCCATACATGGTCTTTAGCATTTACAGTGGCACCTGGCAGACACAAAATTAACACATTTAAAGAAGTCACAAGGATGTTGTCTGTGAAAAGAGCAAAACAACTGCAAGGTGAACTGCCAATGAGGGTAATGTTTATTGGAGTGGTGACAAAGTATTAAGTATGCACCACACGCCATTAACACAGAAGACTCAAAATGAACACACAGACAAGTATCAGTGATGCATACAGCAGCTCACTCACCTGATTCAATGAGGAGGTCCAATATATGGACGTCACCCACACAGGCAGCAGCATGAAGTGGCGTGCGGCGCTCTTGGTCCTGTGGGTATAATCAATTCGGGGGAATAATGAATCAATCTTCATGTTTAACGGGTATAGATTAAAAGGCCCTCAGGGTCCTCCGTGATAATAACCCGTTTGCATTGTAACGGAGGATGCATCATACATACCAGTGCATTGACATCCTCCTTTTTGTGCAATAATAGTTGAACTTCTTCAGCATTACGATTGAAGATGGCCTGGACCAGAGGAGGCTGCAACACAGAAATACCAGCTGAATTACGTTGCACATCTTAACGTTGACCCGTCACTGCGCACTATTCAGTGAAGCGGGTTAGTGTGCTATCGTGATGGTGCATGTTGCATTTGGTGCATTTAGTGCAGCGTTAGGTACCAAACGCTAATCTCGTTTCCTTCCAGGAAATACACCGAGCCCTGGCTGAGGCCTACAGGCCCTTGTCTACCTACTTTGCGTCGGCTCTGGAGCTAACTCCGCTACATAGCTGGCCCCGACCCAGAACAGGGCCGAGAAAATAGCAGCAATAACGTGTGTTGACGTAAGAATGTCAAACATCCCCGCTAATCACAGGGGATTACATAATTATGTTTCCGGCGTGCACTTAAGCACGCACGACAAATAAGCTAAAAACGAAACCACTTGCTCCGCGAATAAGATGTAGTATGTTGCGCACAAGAGCAGGGCTATCCCAGCAAATAGACTGCGCCACGGCACAAACACGGAGCGCCTTCTTTCATCGTACCTGGTCTGCAATGTTATGTACTCCCATCTCCCAAACTCAGCCAGGACGGAGCTCCTTCATGAGGATAAAACTTCGAGGTATATTGCGGTGCGCTACTGTATCCACTTTTTAGACTACACCCATAGCTGGTTGCAAACAGAAATGCGGTCTTGATCTGTCACTGTTGTTGTCTGTATCCAATGTCTGGTTTGACGATACAGGCTACGACTGGACTGGTCCGCCTACAGGCGTGGCGGTCTATTTCCTGCCTGTTTGGGTGAAATGGCGCCATCGCGTGACCGGAAACGGTACCGCGTTACACTGAACTGAGGCGACAACATGGATGGCGCCCACTTCTGCGAGGTCAAGAGAGACGTTGAGGGTCGAGGTGCACCGCGACACTTATAGTCAAAGTTATGTTATGTCATCATCATGGAGATGTTTATGCCGTCATGATGGTCGACAAGTTGTCTAATAATAATATATTAATAATAATCATATTTAACAATATACGAGCTGTTTTGAAGATGTCACCTAATTTAGAAGTTGGCACATAAGGTCAAATAAATAGTAAACTGATTATACAAATAATTGGTATTGATAGGAAATAGACTTAATGTAGGTCTAAGTCATCTTAACTGGAGGTTTTATATTAAAATAATAAATACTTAAATAATAATAATATCTATATTTTTTTTGATAGTTTTGAGCTTATACATTGTAAAAATGAAGAGATATAATACAAATACGCAACCTAAAACCCTTAAGAAACATGAGCCTCCAACACAGTGGGGGCAGCATTTCACCCAGAGCCGTCTGGCCCGACTGCAGAAGAAAGGAACAGCTTGGCCCACCGGCGTTTTATTTAGACACAGAAGGTCGTTAGCAGCCGGGCGGTATTCGACAATATTTAAAAAAAAACTAGCCCAAATAACTTTATTGTTTTGCAAGTTTGTGAATCTAAACGTGGAGTGATGTGAGTATTGCTGTGAAATAACAAGAGTAGTGCGGCGGCTGGTTATGAAACCCTGTTAGCGAACGTTGGCTAACGTCACCGAGACGAACGTTGGTGACGAGCGGCAGGATACGTCGTTAAAGCGACTATAACACGACTAGACGATAAACCGCTAGCTAGCTAGTTAGCAAGTACAGTCAGAACCAGCTGCTATATTACACGTCCGTCGGCACTAAAGCAGGGCGTTTGGACCGCGGAGCCTTGAATCCCACTGCCCAGAGAGAGACCTTTTTGTTTGCTTCGCAGACCCAGGATCGGTCTTCCTCGAACTGAGTGGCTGGTTTGATGGCAGCCACGGCCAGTGCCCGGCGGTTACCTATGGGCGTGCGGACGTTTAGTGACTTCCTCCAGATCGCCTCTGTGGGCTCCACTCGCTCGTGTCGCGCAGGGCTGCAAAGAGGAGGATGCCTGCGACAGAACATCAGGTAAGTCTGTCGTGGAAACACCGCGAATCTGACAACACGGAGTCAATGACATCGTCTCTTTTGGACCGAAGGTCATCATTGTCGTATTTATGTTATTTCTAAAGTGTGACAAGGACTTATGATATACTCTCAGCTAACCGAATGTAACCAGCAATACTTGATCATTCATAACGCATAACGTTAGTTACATATTCAAGCAGAAGACACCAGTGATGTAGAAGGTTATTGTTGTCGATTTTGAGATCGTCAATTACAAATTAGAATAAATACATAGACCATTGTAATTTGAGTAATGTAAGGCGGACTTGTTCAGATAGGAGGTAGTTTCTCCACATTTCACAAAGTTGAGTGAGAGCCAGACATCACGTGAGGAGAGAGCAACAGCTTATTTGAAGTCCAAACAACAACACAAATGCTTTATCTACGGCAGCAGCAATTAATGACAACGTATTTTTTCATGATTGTATCCTATCATCTTAAATAAGTTATTGCAAAACTACCTTTATAATATTGTGATATTATATGAAGGCAATATTTGCTGTCCCTATCCCCAGTAAGTAGCAATGCATTAGTAGTCCATAACACATTTTGGAAGATTCTACAAGTTATCTACTGGAAAACACATTGCTAAGTGGTATTCTGAGCCTGAGTGGGTGTCAAATTACATAGCTTTTTGCTATTCACAGAGGCCTACCTCAGAAAACACCAGCACAGTCACAACAGAGACCTTCCACGAACCTCCTGGTTCAGCACATTATGTGTTCTCATTGACTTTAGTATCTGGAAAATGGAACGTAGTGGGCCTTTTATGTATAGGACCGTGCCTGTGGCAGGTTGCACTCTTTCCAGAATGTGGTTTACAGAAAAATATATCTCTTACCTTTTTAGACACTTGTCGTCATGCGGTATTTTGATGACAAGAACTCCCAAAGTGCTCTGCCTTCACGACTGGGACACAATGACAACGGCTCCTCAAAGCAGAAACTTCATCAGTCTCACCAACAAAAGGAAGGAGTACTCCGAGCGTAGAATACTTGGGTAATTTTCCAGCATGTGCTACTAATAACTATCATTTATGTGTTTTTAACTTCTTTTTTTATTCCATAACCTTGCAATGCTTTCTGCCACAGGTTCTCTATGCAGGAAATGTATGATGTGGTTTCCAATGTTGACGATTACAAGCACTTTGTGCCCTGGTGTAAGAAGTCCCAGACCGTCATGAAAAGAGCAGGCCATGCCAAAGCTCAACTTGAAGTCGGATTTCCTCCAGTGGTGGAGAGATACACATCTATGATCACCAATGTCCGGCCTCATCTAGTCAAAGTAAGTCTGTCAGCCCTGCGAATGATTTTATATCTGATGTTTAACGTGATATTGATGGATGGAATGTTGAAAGGCGATGGTTGTTTGATGTTACTGCGATGTGAATAAGTTTAAATGTCAGCACCTGACTGAAAGCAAAGGGGTCTAAGACGCAGCACAATCGTTAGTTTAAGTGAATAATGTTTTTGATGCCAACAAGCACTCATTGTTTATACGTCTCATTTCTAATCACAGAAATTTGTTCTCTTTTGGTTGATTTAAGGCTGTGTGTACAGATGGAAAGCTATTCAATCATCTGGAGACGATATGGCGCTTTAGTCCTGGTATTCCTGGTTACCCTCGCACCTGCACGGTAGACTTTTCTGTAAGTAGCCTGGAGCTTGCTTCCTGTGGTGAAAACACGTTATTGCCAAAAGTTAGATGAGGAGTTCAATACCATTCTCAAGTCTGTATGGTAAATATGAAGCCTGAGCCAGCAGATAATTGGCTAGCTTTGTGTAAAGACTGTCAGCACAGCTAGCCTGCCTGACGTGTCCAAGCGGCTTGTTCTGTTTTTTCGGGTAGTTACGTGTGGGAACATTCTTTTTTTCCCCTGTGGGATGTGGCTTTCCTGTAGTCTCCTCTTTGTGGCGAGACACAAGGAAGTCACTGCGCCTTCCAAAAAAATATTTCACCACATAACCATTGATACCTTGGGACAGAGCCAAGCTAGCTGTTTATCCTTTTCCACTCTATATGCTATGCTAACTGTCTGCTAGTCGAAGCTTCAAATGAATGATAACGAAAAAGAAAACTATTCCTAAACTATTATATAGTTGCCATATGTTATGACTTGTCTACTCTCTCTTGCATATACTGAAGTGATTGTTTTTGTATCTTCAACAGATATCCTTTGAGTTCCGCTCTTTGCTGCATTCCCAGTTGGCCACCATGTTCTTCGACGAGGTTGTAAAGCAGAATGTCGCTGCGTTTGTGCGGCGAGCCGGTAAGCTCTACGGCCCAGAGACTCGCATCCCGCGAGAGCTGATGTTTCACGAGGTGCATCAGACGTGATCTCAGCAGCTGTATGTTCTCATCTGGCCTTAAACCATACCAACCTTTATTCCCTTTATCAACACAAACCTGCATGATGCCTCTTAGTCACCCATCACTTCAGGATTCCAGCGCCACGTAAACATACTGGCCCCTGAAGATGTTAGACATCCAACTCTAGTAAGCATTATGTTGGACTTCCTTCCTCAACACATTCTCGTTTATCTCCTCTGTGTGTTAAGTCTCTCTATTTTCTGTCTCCCTCCACTCAAAGGATGCTTGTTTGTCAGAAGGAACCCACCATTGCTCTCGCTTCCATAGCAGTTACAAGCTGTACCTATGTAAATCATTGCAACATCATGTTACCAATGGTAGAGTGGACTATTACTTTAAACGAAAAGCACAGTGACACTGAACAAAACAGCCTTTTGCTCTCTACAGGGATCAAGTCTTATCGCGTGATCTCAAGGTTGTTATATGCCACAGTGACACGTTATCAAATCTCAGTGCGTCAGCTGCTCATACCATACGAGGAAAGCAGAATCGTTGCCTCCACTTTTACAATTTACATTAATTTCAAAGTGAAGTTTCAATATATTATTTGACATGCATACACCTGGTGCAAAAGGATAATTAATATCAATCCTATTTCATTTATTCTTCAGTGGTGATTTGCAATTTCTTACTGTTTTATTGGGGTTCAAATGAATGTGCTATGTTGGGGCCGTTGAGTGTTGTCACTGTATGTTGTGACAATATCTTTGATGTGCAACATATTTCACAGGGAAAAATATAATTTCTTCACTAGTCATCTGTGCCCTCCGATCACTTGAGGTTTGGGATGTTTTGCTTTGACCTGGATGTTCATATGCTGTGAGAATTGTGCTTTTGGACATTGAGACTTGGCCTGCCAATTTGAATAATGTCTTATTTTGCAGCCCAGAACAAGTAACTATTAGAGATTAACAGAGGCGGGGAATCTCTTTGCACCAACCAGAGCACCTGATTGACTGTAGAGTACTGTAGAATACTCTAAATGGGGATTCCAAATCTAGATCTTATATTTTTTTTTTCTCCAGGTTATCACTAAATAATCTACTTTACATCACAGATTTTTTTTTAATAAACTGAGTTATAAAATTAAATTGAACTGCCGTGTTAACATCAATATTTAATACATGCTGTAAAAGTTTCCCTACTCTGCTTCTTGTATTTTACAGTTCACTGAAGGTCATCAGAAGGATTTTACATTTTATCATGAACATTTTTGCTATAAAATATGCTTGTGGGCTGCAGAATAAAACATTTTCAATCATTTATCGGATTTCATGCTTATATTTTGTGAAGTTTAGCTTTTACTTGTATACATTATGATGCATTGATATAACTAACAAACACGCAAAAACTGTTTGTTTAGCATTATTTGTGCATGACTTAAGTTGGGATTTATATTTCATTTGTAAGCAGCTGTGGCTTTATTCCACGATAAAGGGCTCCTACGGTTCATTGATTGTATTTGTTGTCTTTAGTGTTGACCATGTTCAAGTTGCAAAAAGTCAGTATGTGACCTTCGTCATAATAGGCAGTACGTTATGTTCACATGCTCCAAGTCTCATTCCCTAATAAAACTGTATTGTCAAAGCTGCATTTTGTCCTCAACACTGACCTGCTTCATGTTCTCTGTTGGTTAGTTGATTGGAAATTATTAAGAATAGTTAATCATCAATGCATGAAGAATGTTAATTCAATACAAATCGGTCTGTCAATCACTGTGACTTAAAAAAAGAGAAATCACTGTTCAACTTTTCAAAAGATTGTTAAATGCTATTTTGAGTGTTGTATCTTTATGGATTAAGGCATGGTGCTCATTGTCAGTAATGTTGCATAAGAATGCATTTTCATCCCAAGTTTGTTGAAACATGTTTTATTTTGAGTATGTTGCCCAAATATTGAATTGCCAAGTTGAATTCTTACTGTAAATCCCAAACTATTTTATTTATTTTTTAAATATATACCGAAGAAATATGTAGTTTTATATGATCAGCTCCACAGTAACGGCAATTGTGTGAGTGACCATTGGTCTCATGGTGGCAGTCCAGTATGTATAGAGATGCACATCACTGTTGCTACAATAGAATATATTATCATTTTTCTTACACTTAAGCTCATACATTCTTCTGTTGCAAGCTTAAGTGTATCCTTGTAAATACTGTGTGTATTTCAGAGCTTTATTTAAATAAAAAATTTGGAATTTGTTCCTCTGTGTGCATTTTTTTTATTTATTTGCAGAGTCAAAGACATTTAAATGAAGCATTGCTGAACTTTAACGCCACAAACAGGATGGGTCCAGTGTCAAAGGGCGGACATGGCTTTTCAAAAAGCAGCTGACTGGCACAAGAAACCAGAGCAGGGGGTTGGTATGTGGGACAGTTATTAATAACAGCACATAGAAGAGCTGGGTGTTCGGACCTATCTCCTTTCTTAATCATGTCAATTGTATTTATGATCAAACTCAGGTCTAACCAAACACACGTCACAGATGAAGATGCAGAAGCGAATAGATGAGGGCTGATGGCGCACCAGAAATGAGGGTCGTTTCTGGGCATTCAAAAGATTGTTTCCAAAATGCAGTTGTCTGATGTTGCATGTCTCAACAGGAGTGACTCGAAGTTTGGCGTAAATGCACTGTCTACCTTATATTTAGACATGATGGGCACGACCCTGCCCTTGCTCTTCAGTGGTTGTGTGCAAATCATTTAGAAATGCCACAGAGTTGGAATGGTCTCCTTAAAGTGAGCATAAAGGACTTACTTTTACAGGCTCTTTTCTATACCTTTAAGAAAATGAGACCCAAAAAAGTGTTAATAAAAACCTTTATTATTTTTTTTTCCCCATTAGGTTTTCCTCAAGTTTATCTTGCCCTTTTGACCCATCCAGTCCCAATTTCAAAATGTTTCTCATGAATCCACCTGCAATGAATTCTCCCAGTTATCATGTACAGCCATCATGTTCCTCTACAATCAAAATAACCACGACTCTTGAACACCCCACAAGAAAGGAAAACACTACAATAAAAACACGCCTGATGAAAGGCAGAAGGAAGATGGAATCAGAGCAGCGATTCAAACATCTGAGTGAATTACCGACTACTTTGGGAAAAAAAATGAAAAAAAGAAAGGATGCTTAAACTACACAAAAATGGAGTGTTGACAAACCCAGATCTTAAGAGCAAGCTTGAAGCATTCAAGTGAAACACCTGAAAAACCAACAGAGCAAGGCAAGAAATCGTGTATATACAAGATAGCTGCAGTTTTTCTTTTTGTTCGTTGTTATGTTATGTTATGTCACAGCGAGACATTAGAGTGATGGACACTACTTATTGTTGGTAAACTAAGGTAATCATTGTGGTCATTACAAGCAAGTGATCGCACAAAGCTCATACATTCAAGCTATACATATATATATACCTATGTACACAAAGTATAAATAAAACCACAAAATGAGAGCCGAAAGATTAGTTTTATACATTTTCAACACCAAAGAAACTCTGTAAAAAGGGACACAATCAACCTGGGGGGGGGATCTTGATCTCTAAAACTACAAATTAGGAAATCCAATCAAGCAAGTGCTCATTTTGGAGTAGTTGATGCTTAAAGCGCTCTCCTGTGGGGATAAAGTCACAAACATACACTCAAATAAGACAGGACTTTAACAAATACAAAGCCCCCTATCCCACTTTTATATTCAAGCTTGCTCTTAAGGATTTACTACAGGCTGCCAATTACAACACCCTTTGCTCAAATCTTTATTATTACTGTACATTCTTTATTCTCTACCATTCAGAAGACCTTTTGAACAGAGACCCATTAAAAAAAACAGGAAAGCATGTTAACAAAGAAGAACGAATAATTTCTATATAGACAAGACAGTTATTTTGATCATAGAGGCAATACAGGTCATGATTTAAAAAAAAAAAAACGAGTTGGAGAAAAAAAAAAAAGGAGGGACCAACGATTTAAAGGGACAGTATCTTTTAACCGATTTTCACAATTTTGAATTTATATCTTGAACAGCTTGGTAATTATATTTGTAAGGACCTAAGTGTAAACTGGAGTGTTCATAAATGGGAGTGAAACACATGGATAGACTGGGAGGGATGACATCTAGGAACATTGCATAGAAGAAACTAAGCCGGGAGCCTAAAATGGAGGAAAAGGGTCTTTTGCTTGGGGATATCCTCTAAAAAAAAAAATCACTGCATTAGCCAAACGCAGCAACGGTTGAGTCACGTATTTAATTTTAGATCTTTAAACAAATACAAAGGAAGCATTATTCACTTCCACAATTCCCTTTGAATGCCACTGCCTATTCATAGTTCAGACCCAGTGCACAGTGACAAACACAGCACTGTACAGGGGATGCTAGCAGACTTATGATACATCATTTGAGCCTATTATGAGGTACATTTATGAAGTTTTCACCTATCATGTTCCAAATGTGGAGACCCTAAGGGAAAACTTGTCTTTTAAACTAAACACACTTAAACACTAAATGGTGTGACGGTTAAAAAAGGCCCTCCTTTTGTGAAATGACATTAAAAGTGTACTGTCTCTTTGAATCCCATTGAATCCCTCGAGTTGGAACTGACAGGGGATCAACAGCTTATGTCTGCCTTTTGATGTTTCCACCTCCTCCCACCCTTCACACTAACCCCCAGCTCTTTTCAGGCGGTTCTTCAGCCTGACTTGGCTCCCACCAGTGTCATCAGTCCATCTGTGCTCATGGACTTGGGACGCTCCAAGGGGAAGCCCAGGGCTCTACTCCACACCAGCTGAGCCAGCACGCCGAGGGCCCGGGACACGCCGAACAGCACGGTGTAGTAATTCATCTCAGTCATGCCATAATACTGCAGACAGAGAAAAGAGAGTCAGGTAAGGATCTGTAACCGCCACCCGAGGGTTGACAAATGCATGATTGCCACACGTCTCTTACCTGCAGCAGCACTCCGCTGTGGGCGTCCACATTGGGCCAAGGGTTCTTGGCCTTGCCTTGCTCCAGGAGCACGTTGGGCACAATCTTGTAAAGCTGGGCAACCATCTTAAACAGGGGGTCGTTGGGCAAGTGCTTCAGGGCAAACTCGCGCTGACAGGTGTAACGTGGGTCAGTCTTCCTCAGGACAGCATGGCCATAGCCTGGCACAACCTACGAAGAGACAACATGGTCCATGAACTTCTGAACTGTGCAACTCGTAATCTTTGCGTCGCCTTGTAGAACCGTTATAATCTTCTTTAAAAAAATCTGCTCTCTGCGTCAATCGCAGAACTGCATTAAGCCCGTCTGAAGGGAAGAACAGATGGATGTCTATAACATTTGTCTTGAGTTTTAAAACTCAGGCTCAGTCAAAATGGGGCGACTGTGGGTCATTGGTTAGCAGGTCTGACTTTCAATCAGAGGATCGGTGGTTCATACATAGAATAAGTTAAAATAAGCTGCTTAGATGTAGTGTTAGGAAGTTAAACAGGTCGCAATTTCCTCTCTAACATCCATTTCACATTGCGGTGAAATCACCGCCGTTAACACACTTCTAGAATTGGTAGAGGAACTGGTGTCTTTACCCTTCCAGACTTCAGAGTGTTCCAGATGTAATCCCTCATCCTCTCATCAGAAACCTCTCCGCCCAACTCCTTCTGCAGGGCAGTCAGCCACACCAGTACCTCCTGTGGGACGCAGAATATTATACAGTCATTAAACACAATTAACATTAACAGAATGTATTATGAAGAATTTAGAGGTAAATGTGTATCATTAAATTAGTGGAGCTTTCTAAGTGGCTATTCTTCAATAAAGAAGTCTGCTAATACTATAGGGAGGAAGCAAAAGGGAGCAGCAAAAATAAAGTTGTTTTTAAATGGTGAAGAATATGACCATTTTTAACTTATCATTGACAAGATAAGTGTAACCACGACCTTTGACTTGTCATAGTAAGAAAAGCACAGGTGTTCCTAATAACATTCAAGATATGTGTCCCAATAAGATATGGAAACCATGAAACCAAAGCAGCAAAATGTCCTCTGTGAAAGAAATGCCTATCGGGAGACTAGTTGAGGGATGTTGATTAACAGTCACAAAATTGCATTTTCTGTATGTGGAAATAGAGAGAAAATATTGATTTGCATGGTACAAACCTGATTAGCCAGGCCATGCAGAGGACCAGCCAGACCATTCATGGCAGCACTGAAGGACAGGTAGGGGTCAGACAGCGCACTACCAACCAAGTGGCTGGTGTGAGCACTGACATTGCCTCCTTCATGGTCACTGTAACATTACGAAAAAAAATTGGACATCAAAACATGTTAACTCAGCAATCCTCAAAAGTGACATTTTGTCTGAGATTAAACAGACATTCACTACATTTCAACACTAAGTGGCAGACTTCACTGATTGTAATGGAAAGAGTGGCTATTTATTACCCCTTGTGTCTGAACAGTATTTTGGCGCACTTCTCCGTGTGCAGTGTGAATGTGAAATATATTCACCTTTGATAGTACGTTTGGCTTGGTAGACATAGGTTTGACGCTTAACAAACTAAAGGTTGTGTAAAATCATATCACAGTATTTATTACTGTACCTCTTTGAACTTGTGTGGGTAGCAGCCAGATCAGGAAAGCAGTAGATAACAGTAGAAGTTGCACCACAAAAACTTTGGCTTCATGTAAGGTGCCTTGAGTTATTGATGTAAACTGAACATTGCTTAATGGTCCAAATGTTTGTTTTTACAGCTTAGCTCCAGATATGACAGGCTTTAGCAACACAAGGGTTACTTGAGTTAAACAAAGCTAATTATTAGAGTATCAAACGCTTTACAAAAAGCATTATCTAACCCAGTGGTTCTCAAACTGTGGGGCGCGACCCTCTAGTGGGGCGCGGAGGTATTACAGGTGGGGCGCGAGAGGGTTGGGGAAATGTAGATTTTTTTAAATTTTATTTTTAATTTTAAATAATTGTGAAAATGCCCGGATGTGATTTGATCCTCCCATTTTACCGGGGATGCATAGGATGAGACTTGTGCGTACTTGAGACAGCCAATATCCCAGAATGCATTTTGCATTTTCAAATCTGTGGTTTAAATTACGCCGTTACCAGGTTATGGTTCCGCATGCGCGACCGCGACAGATCCTTTTGCGAGTTGCGACTCACACTTGTAGACCTAATGATGTGTTACTCGCGTGAGTTTAGTCGCTCGACTTTATGTGGTTAATTTGCGTCATTCGCTACTGGCTTTACTCGCCCCTAGAAGGGGGCGGGGCTTATCTCCGTAAAAACAGTACTGTTTCCCCCATCCACCATTAAACTAACCACTAGTTCTGCTTTAAACTTCTTGTGGAAGTCCCTCTAACGTCGGACCATCAAACGCCCCCGTGTCCGGGTTCATAATATTATCCGTAGCCGCACAACAGCGTCTGAATGACGGCCGCTGCCAGCGCTGCTTCAGGTGGACCAGCAGCAGTTTGATTCAGCACCGGCCGGACGGTTGTGATGACGCGCAGAGCTTCCTCTGTGAGATCGGCTTTTCTGCTGTTGCCTCTCTCAAAACAAAATACAGATCGAAGCTCAACATTGAGCATGAATTGAGAGTGGCCGTATCAAATCTACAACCCCGTTTTACAAAGATTTGTAGTGGAAAGCAGGCTCATATCTGCACTAATTTAGTTTTGTTTTGCATCGGTTGCACGTTATTGTGGTTTTGAAAAGATATGCAGTGTAAAACTCTTTATTGCCAAATATTTTTAACTGGTTTTTCACAGGTTGAACTTTATTGTTATTATCCTGAAAAGATATTCAGTACAAAACATGTTAATTAGGCTATTACAATAAGCTATTTTTGCCAAATATTAGTTATTTTTTTGCACAACTTTGTATTGTTCTAACAAAGTGATTGCACGTTTTATTTGTTTTTGTCCGATGGAGCAATCTGGTTTACATGAAAGTGACATTTTCTTTGTTCTATTATTAATAAAAGCACAGATAGAGGAGTCACAAAATGTCGTTATTTCAATAAAAATTCAGCATGGACCATTTTGTTACAATTTTGTAGGGGCAGTGGGGCCCGAACATTTTTCGTCCTCCAAAGTGGGGCTTGACAAAAAAAGTTTGAGAACCACTGATCTAACCCAACCTGCTGTATTGTTCCCCCATTCTCCACCAAGTTGACCATCTCCAACAAAAACAAACTTACCTACTAAATCAAAGCTAGTTTATAATCTGACATTAAGCTTGACGTTGTACCTGTGGATGGTGAGGTAGAGCCTCATTAGCTCAGTGAACTCGGCATCGCTGTAGCCCAGCATGTTGCTAAAATTGTGGGACCAGTCCAGGTTTGAGTCGATGGCTCCGATGCTGCTGCCTTCGCGGTACAGGTTGCGGTAGATCTTGGCAGCAATGCAGGGCAACTTAGCAATCAAGTCCATGGAGTCTTCATAGACAAACTAAGAGAACCAACACAAAGAGGATGTACTGAATTAAATGGAAATGCATTTATAAGTCTAGATATCTCACTTTGGACGAACATTTCCACACTTGTGCCAAGCCAACATACCTGTTTGATGAGAATTTAGAGATTTTCTGTATGAGTGTCGACAAACTCACCTCCCAGTACTTGGACTTGTGGACTCCCTCAGAGTATGCCCGCGCAAAGCTGCTCTCGCTGT
Source organism: Cottus gobio (assembly GCA_023566465.1). Classification (NCBI taxonomy): domain Eukaryota; kingdom Metazoa; phylum Chordata; class Actinopteri; order Perciformes; family Cottidae; genus Cottus; species Cottus gobio. Next base: position 10,206,493 of record CM042215.1, on the reverse strand, counting down.
TCAGAGCTGTGATGGCAGCACTGAACTGAGACATGGGGTGTAGGTTTGTAGGGAAATTATCCAACATGGTGACAACGTGAGAGGGAAGTGCGGCTCTCTTGGCCCACTCTTTGGACACCCAATTCACCTGGAGGAACAGGAGCACACAATGTAAGAGCGTAACCTATATTCACTCTGTTCTTTCAACATCTCATTGGTAAGATTCCAATGTCTGCTACACGTACAGTAGAAGGAAAATAGTTTTTTCAGGAGATATATATAGATCTAACTTATCCTGCAGAGGCATTAAGAAACAGAATATCAAAGAAGAAAGGGTGAAGAGGGAAACGAGTGAAAGGTTGTCGAAAAAGTGAAGGCTTATCAGTCAGGTGACCCTTTTATATGACTGTTCAAGGAGATAGCTGGAAGCAATAAAATGCCCATTTAAATAAGTAATGAAATGTTCTAATTGTTTCCCAGTTATAAAACAATCTTCAGTTTATAGAAGATGATTTTCTGGAGTCATAGATAACTCACAAAGTCATAACCAGAAAACCTTGTGATCCACCTTCCCGTGTTTTTAACAAGGCAACAGTAATTACGTTGCCACTCACATATCAAGTTCCTCTTTGAAACATATGTCACCTGTAACAGTGTGTGTGCGTGTGCATGTGTGGAGCGGCCTTTGATACCAGCACTGACAGATGGATGGAGCGAATAAAACAGCTGCACAACCCTTCCTCATTAAAACTCGGGCACAATTATCTTTGAAGCTCCAGCGCTCCTCTGTCACTCACCTGCTCCTCAGTGGGCACCTGCCCAGTGACCAGCAGCCAGAAGAGGCCTTCGGGCAGCGGCTCTTCACCTCCTGGAGCTTTAGGCAGCAACTGCTGACACTCTGGAATGCTGTAGCCCCGGAAACGGATGCCCTGTGCATCAATGGAGAGAGAGAAAAATATACAAATTATCCTAAAATGCACCATCAAGTGAGTGATGACAAGCTATCAACATGAGCTCTGACTCTACCAATGAATATGTAATTCCATGTGGTGGCCGGTTAAAGGCAGGGTTGGTAACCTTCCTCAAATTTGTTTTCGTTTTTTACATCCTGACAGCATTCAAAGAATCCAAAGTGCTGACAGAAAAAAGAAACAAAATCCGGTATATGCGGCTGGTACAGGACTGTAATAAGCCTATCCAATCATTTAATTTGCCTGAATGTAAGGATTAGACGTGCTACCTGCTTGTCTACTCATCTGTGCTCATTTGGCCCGTGCACTCATTGCTCGTCACCAGAGTCTTTCACAAGCTGTTAGCTTGTGTGTTGTTAGTACATTTACTATGATACGTTGATTAATTATTCATTAAATATGGGGGTGGATTTGGAAGGAGGCCTTAAGGGACCGGCCGTCAATCTTGCCAACTTTCCTTCTAGATTTAGTGACTTCTGGAGCTGATGCAGCAAGCTTATTTCATTGGAAAAGAGTTGGCAACACTGGGTTGGATTTTCAGTGAGATAATTTTTTTAAACCATGGTACTACAGTATAGTTTTTCAAGATGACCAACCATGCCTCTAACAAGATATAAGACAACAATGCTGCTCTGCTAATGAAAGTTCTCAACTTCATCAAGATAAGTGCCTATGGGGCTGGCTAATCTCCAAAGAGCATTCAAAATATAAAACCACCTGAATGCTTTAAATCACTTTTGAGGGAAACTGACCTCATCAGGATCCAACACAGAGGTCTCGTACACCAAACCCTTCATCCCCCGCATACCTCCATAGATCTGTAGATGAAAACACAAGCATATAGTGACATTAGATATTGAAAACAGTCTTGTTAAACCCATACAGTCGAGTGTTTGCAGTAACAACAGTTATGCAACATTGGACCTTTAAAGCCAAAAACAACTGAATGAAGCCCAACAGCCAATTTTGGCAGCGGCTAACAAATCTTTATATTAATGATTCATTATTTTGTTATTGATTAATTTAACAACTATTTAACAACAAACTATTTATGAATTTATCGATCCTTATAAATATTTTTTTTTACATTTGAGGTTATACAAATTAAGTTACCCCAAATAAATATCTTGTCTGATTAATATTGTATTATTATAATCACGGGAGTAATATGCAGTTAAGATAATCAGTGGCAAATGTATTTTTTTAATCAGTGTGGGGCTAGAAAAATAATCAAAAAGATTTACACACTGTAACGACAGTTTGCTACGTAAGTTTAAGTCGATTAATTTACTATTGTTTGTGAGAATCCATGTCCAATTTGGAGAGCTTGCAGAGCACCACATTGTTGGGTCTCCGCTATACAAAGGAGCTTATTTTGGTAACGGATGACCAGATCACCCCAGACCTATTACAAAAATAGCAAAGTAAACGATTATGCTTAACGTCAACTATTTTGATAGCGTAATTTAGTTTTTGCTGCCTTTTTTAGCACTGTGCACTGAAATAAGAAAAGCACTTTAATATTAATAAATAGTTTTACATGGGCCACAGCAAAATGCTTACTTGTGGTTGGTGAAAGTAAAACAAAACCAAGTTCTTCTACAGTCAGCTGTCAGTCCTTTTCTTCTAAAATCACCATGGCAAATTACCAGAGGTCAAAGGTGTAGTGAGTAACGATGACGTGGCTGTTGCACTGGTGTGTGTGTTTGTGTGTGCACAAGCACACATATACGGGAGCACAGAGTTGGCAGTGTACAGTAGACGTTTGAGTGACTCAGCTAAAATGTCTCTGTCGACGCGAAGCCACTTGCTTCATATTGTGGACTCTGACGGAGATGACCGAACAGTGATACCTGAGTAAATAGGCTGTGCAGGCCTAGACGGATTAGGTAACGCCAATTTGCCCTTGTCTAATCCACATCACTATAGATGGCCTAGATGCTCGCTCCTTCCTTCACTGACACGATGGATCAGAAGCATCTTGGCTTTGTTGTTCTAATTTTATTCTGATCCCTTGACACATTTAACTGTCTAACACCTCAAGAGTCACTCACCATATCAACAGAAACCTGTCCTATGTTGGTTTTGCCATATTGTTGTTTAAAGTTCTTGATCCTGGTCTGTTCTTTAGGGATGAGGTCTGACAGGATATCCTTCAGATTCTGTAGAAAGAAGAAAAGAAAAAACAGTCAAGCCCTTGAACCTACATCTTGTCTTCAAGTAAAACACAATCCTCCAGCATGAACTGGGGTTAATTAAACAGACTTTATGTAAACATTTTAGGGAAGAAATATGTTGATCCACAAAGGTCAGCGTGTTCCGTTAATACTCGGGAATACAAACAAATCCCACAGCATAATAACCAGCTTATAATTTGAAGCAAGCAGACTACTCTGGAGTGAAGTTAGTATACTTACTGTTGTTGATGCGCTGGCATTTCTGGCAGCCACAAGGAAGGAGGTGGCATTCTGCGGAGCGGACAACAAAATAAAAGGACTATTAGGAGTATTTCTAGCACAACCACAAACCCTGATTTAAAATAATAAAGACCACAGCAGCATCTCCAGGCTTCTAATGGTCCTTACATGTGAACCTAGACAACCAGCTCACATCATAAGACAGATATTTTCAGACCAAATAGAGAACTACAGTTATTTTTTTATTGATGCTCCTCCAGTTCACAACATTAATTAACTAAATAAACAAAGACAGACTTTAAAAACAAAACATTTCTGACTGTGACCACTTACCTACAGTAGTACATGCTTGGCGTTAACGCTACCAATTAAACATGGTAGGATCTAAATAATACATATTTTATTCCTCCCTTACATTGACAAGCACTTCCTCTCTAAAAATACTATTAAGTGTTTAACTATCTCCATTTTCATCCCCTTTGAACCAAGTTGGCTGTTGGTTACTTTCTCCTCCAATTCATTCCAGTTAATTGAGATGAGGTGGCTAGGAAGATTAATACAAACAGCTGCAACGAGTAGGTACTGAGGATCACCCGTAAAAAATAAGGGTTAGGGTCGTAAGCTGTGACTACACATGAAAGTTTTCAAAAACAAAGTAAACTAAATCAAACATACATCCTGGTTGAAGATACTTTGATAGTATGCAAAAACTCATTATCTTCTGAAAAACTGGTTTCTCCTGAGGCAAGAAACCATATTGACACCACCACACATGAGTACTGTCCCTGCTCTCAGAGCATGAATCACATGATTTTCAACACAAAAAAACATGTCATGGTCAAGAATAATGAGCTCACTAAAATCTATAGTCCTAATTACAAGACTGATAACATGGAGACGACACCCCCCCAGTTCAAGGAAGGCCATTTAGTCACTGATTACTTGCTTGAGGGGGTTGCAGGGTCATTCAGTGTCAGCAATGTAGGCTGACAGGTCAGGGGAGTAAAACACTAGATTTCAGTCACTAGCAGGTTATAGTCAGCACCTTTATCAGTGATTGGAAGTGTTTCAACATACGAAGTCTGTGGTAACATTATGATTATACCAAGTTAATTATTAAAGCAATATATTAATCACACGTTAAAACCCGCCGCCTGAGTCAACACAAACTGATGTTGGATGTCTGAATACATACTTAATTCCATTGTTTCCACAGGGTTGTGTCACGTTTACATTTGGGAGAACATGCAGAATATTTGGGAGAACCTCGTCAAACGATGTGACGTTAGAGAACTTAGAGTTCTCAACCTGAAGGTCGACGGGGGTTGTGAGTTGAGACTGGAGTTAATCAGTGTCTGTAGCCGACCATAAATACCACTTATTTACTGATAACAAAGAAACGGGATATGCGAAGTGGTCCCGACTTAAGACGGTCTAACGTAACTCAGTTAACGTTCGGTTAAATAAACATGTCCAAACAGGCGGTGACGATACCAGGCCAACTCAGGGAGCATGCTAGCGAACTAGAGTTCACCAACAGTACAACGCAAACGTAATCATTACAGCATCCCTGTATAAAAACATCGAGGACACTACTAAATCTATCGCACTGTTATTCGTAATTATTAGCCTAGCTCTCAGTAAACAGGGTTCACGATGTGGCTGACAGGGCTAAGCTAGCTCACGCTCACTAGCTTGCCTCGCTAGCCCGCTAAACTAACGTTAGCTTCTGTAGATAGCATGAACAACTTTGAATTCTAAAGTGGCACCAATGCCGTTTTAAGACATCTTACCTTTGGATTTAGAAGTTTAGGCGCTAACCTACTGACAGTCAGAAACGACATTGTGTCTGTGTGACTCTGTTATTTCCAATTGTTGTTTAAAACTAGGGAAGCCGCTGCCAGTGCACCACGGAGTTGGTTGAAGGTGCCCCTCCAGAAAGCAGAAGGTTGAACGGGGATTCAGGCCCGCAAGTAGAGCGGTGTTGATTGGACGATGTGCTGGGTCAGGCGCAATAGCGTATAGGGATTTGATTGGCTAGGGGGCTGTTGGGTGTGCGCTGATTGGATAACGGCTCTTTCTCTGGTGCAGACCAGGGTCTGTTCAAGACCGAGGTTTTATAAACTCTCTTCACTTTTCTATCCAGTTGAAGAAAGAAAAATCGCGATACGGAATACAGTTGACGAAGCACCCGTAACAACGACCCTTCACCTACATTTTGTGACAAGGATTCTCCTCTACACTAACTTTCATCTATAAAGTTTGACTAGTACTAGTGCTACCTATGTACAGGTGCAGTTAAAGGGCGTCTTGGATGTGGCTCCAATACAATGGACTTTTTAGCTTTACCTCTGAAAACGTGATATCAAGATCAATGGAACATTAAACTGAAGATATGTGGTTGCCTGAAATTAATTATACGTTATCTCTGAAGGGAAAAAAACGTGTTATAATGTTATGTATGCCTAATATATATATATATATTTATTTATTAATTATAAATGTATAGTGCTATTTATGCCATTCTCACATAATACTATATTGTATATGGATGCATGTGTCTGAAGAAATAAAGTTGAATATTAACTGGTCATGATCTATGTAGGCATTTAAAGCAGTAATAGCTGATAATATTAGCTGTGAATGGCACAGAGATCAAAGTCAGTAATTACCAAGTGTTAGCACATGATAGGATTTTTTTCATAAGGATCTATCCAAATGGCTATGTTAGGCAGTCATGGTGTTTAGTGAAGGAACAAAACTACATTTTTGCTGTAAAACAAGATGTTCAAACTTTATTGTCAATGATTGTTGGAAATAGGAGTGGCCGGTTGTTTAGCTTCAAGGGCATTAGTTTTCCAACCCACTGCATGCAGTTTACCAGTATGGTTTGGTTGATAGTTTAATGGTCAAGACCATGATCAACTTCCTTTGTGGACTGTAAGGTAATGGCTCAAAAAATTGTTCAAAGATATAATTTAATTCTGCAATACACAATACATGTTTAAAATGATAAGATGTACCAAAACAGAAACATACTGTACTTCCCAATACAGTAAAATGATAGTCCTATATAGACGTTCTTGCAGTCGTCCTTGAACCAGAGCTTGTGGTGTAAATAGTCACACTTGCATCCTCATTCTTTATCACAAAATGCAAGTGATGCAAAAATAACCAGTGGATAAAGTCCACAAAATGTATCCATATGGGTCATTTAATTTACGATGGGAAATTCATTGTTCAAAAGACCTAAAATAATTCAGATTTTACAATGTTATCTTAGAGATTGTGGAGAGTCTGACCAGGAAAGTGACCAGTATGGCCAAGTTGCATGTTATATTTGAGTTTAGGATTCAAATATCTTGTATGCATTGTAAATTTTAAATATTTCGAGGAATGGATCTGTATAAATCTGAATATGATCTCGTAGTCCAGTTGTGCCAATGTGTTCCCGGCTGTTGGCATATTTTATACTTTTAACCCTGATGGGTGAAATTTAAATCTGCAAAACACAGACAATGCTATATAAACTAATCCACATCATGCAGCCATTATGACATGCATGTTTTAAAATCTTTGTAAACCTTTGGCAGAATCAGTAGCCTTCTAGTCCACACCATATCAAGTGAATTTTGTAAACAGACTGCCTCAAACATACAGTAACAGCAAACATGACTGTGTGCAACAAGATATACAGTACATCAATGTTTCCAGAATTTGTAGGAGGTGATCTGATGTGTTTGGTCCCCACTCTTCTGCTCTTGTGCCTGGTAATTCGACCCAAGGTAATGCATACAATGGCATTCAGTCCAAAGATAGTCCTTCCAGAAGGAGGGAAGGGGCTCTGGTATCAGTCGTCTTCTTCCTCGTCATTCTCTACGGGATCTAGGAGGATGCTGTGCTTCAAGCAGGATTGGAGGTAGTTCACCACTGTCCGCTGGAAGTGCTGGATGCTGTGCGCCTCCCTCAGAACATGGCCCTCATCTGGATACAGCTGCAGGGAGTAATTGGCGTCCACCTTCACCAGTCGGCTCAGGAGCTCCGCGCTGTGCTGGAAGTGTACCCTCGCTTTGGCCAAATACACACATACATTAAAATTAGAGGTGAGAAAATGTAAATGTAAACATAATGTCACACAATCTCACCATCCGCAGTTCCATGAAGAATAAGGAAATTCTCATCTTTCAGCTTGTTAACCTCCTCCAGCAAAGAGGCAGTCTGAAAAGATATGCCATTACAATATAACTGTTTAAGGTACACAACTGTTAAGACTGCATTGGTTTTGGGGCAAAAAAAACAACCTGTAACTGAGAACATATCCACAGCCTCACCGAGTAAGCATACTCCTCCTTAGCCGGAAGGCCTAGATACCTCTCTGAGAATGCAGCACCTGAAAGAAGAGAAACAACTTGTACTCAAACACATGAGTTGTGTCTGTTTCATCACAATTCCCATGGACTTAATGTTTGAATAGTTAATGACATAATCTCAACTCACTATAAAGCCTGAAGTCAGTTATTGGTGCCACAGCGGCCGTGCATTGAAAGAGCTTATCTGTTGCAGCTAGCATCTTGAGAGTTAAATATCCGCCAAATGCCTGCGAGGAGAAACCGAAAAGTGCTAAAACAAACAAAGCATGCAATAACTTAAATGGCTTATGGAGCAGAATTTAGTTTCTAAATATACAAAAATGCTGTAACCTTGCCATAGAGGACCATCCGACGATTGTCAATGTAAGGCAGTTGCATCAACAGCCTGTGGATAAATCCTATTAGTTAACCAATGTACAGGCAATATTCTCACATGTTAATTATAGAGCTTTATTTCCTTTGCATAACTAAACTTACTCTACAACTCCCAGATAATCTTTGACTCTAACTGAGCCAAGCTTGCGCGGATCAACGCTGGTGGTCTTCTGTCCACGGCCAACCCCACTCCTGCCGTCCACCCAGGCCAGGGCCACATTGTGAGTGCCGGAAAGGACCTGAGGCCAGTCAAGGGCAAATTCCTCTGTCACCGACTGACTGCCAGGCACGCCATCCCTGAGCGACAAGACAAACAGGATCAGCAAGTACGGAGACAGATGCTGGGGGTGGAAGAGTGAAGAAAAGACCAGGGATCATAGGTTGCAAAACAGGTGACATGATAGAAACTCTTAGCTGCCGCTTGTACAGTGATGCTCACACAATGACGAGGAGAGGGTGCAGGTTGGCCTCGTAACCCTGAGGTAGAGATAGTTTCAGGTGTAGATCTAAGAAAAACAAATAAGGTCAACTGTCCATAGACATGTTAGGACTGCAGCTACATTTAGAGCCCCTGCCTGAAATACATCTGAACCTCGAAAGCAGATAAAAAAACTACCTTAATCAAAACGTACAATTATACGAAGAGAATAATTGGCGCTGGCCCTTGAGCAGAGGCAAGACTCATACTAATAATTACCAAATCACAAAATCTTTAGTTACATTTTAGTCCATATTATTTGGACTATATTTGTCCCTTCCCAGGCTGAGAAACCCTTGTAGCCAGTGCTAAATATAGTCGGACTGCTTGAGAAGGGCACTCAAGGTGATCAGTGATTGCTCGTGTTTGTGTGGTTAATATCCTGAACATCAAACCATATGAAATAGAACCACTGTCGTCTTTGTTGTACCATGGTTGTCTGCTGGGAGTGTCCTGAACAGAGTCTCAGGGAGCCTCTTGTCCGCCAGAGCTTTAGATAGAGGGCTGTTATCCTCCAAGACGACGTATCCTACAGGAGATTTAACACCAGTGAGTCAGATATATAATACTAAATAACAGACACACTAAGCCGCCAGGTTGCGGGCTAAATGATCTCCATGCAAACAGCTCTAACAGAGAGCTACAGACAGAGGGCAGTGTTCACAAGCCTGAGATTAAAGATTTTACATTCTGATGTGCTTGAATGTAGCTTCCTCTGCAGGCTGTAGCAGGAAACTGCAGACAAGCCTTGTGTGTGCGTGTCATTATACAATAAGGCAGACAAGCAGATGTGGCACTCACTGGAGGGGTCCTTTGTACTGTGAACCGTCACTTTAGGTATTCCTGGCCCTGGGGGATTTTTCAAAAGAAAGAAATTCTGAAACCAACTGTCTGAGCAGCGTGAAGCTTGAAAGCATCCTCCTTGCTTTTGTGCTTCTCATTTACCTAGACAATAGAGGATGAAGTGGGTTTGATTGGGGCTGAATTCAGCTTTAAAGAAGCGACATCCATCCATGAGAGCACAGGAGATGCACCGGCGCTGAAAGACTCCATCCAGGTCCACACTTGGACACAAGAGAAAAGGGGTTATTGACCACACGGTAGAGGAATAGGACAGTCTGAAGTGGTCTGATTAGCGCCAGGAGAGGGTCAATTAATTGCAAAGGTATTGAGGAAAAGTGTCAGTGTCCTAAAACTAACAAAGCAGTTGACTTTTAAGAAACAAATGTGTGTTCAATAAGACTAGACATAAAAGCAGTTATACAGATTGCTCCATATCGAGTCTCTCAACGACCCTCTCCACTCCACTGCTTACACATTTTATACAACATTAATCATAGGCCAAGTTTAAACAAGTCACAGTCCCTCCTGCAAAATGCTGTGCCGTCTCCTGAAGCCCAAAGCTATGTAATCTAATAAAAAGACGAGAGGTGGATGAGGGAACAGAAAAGTGTGTCTTAAGTGTCAGCACAGATGGTCCTAGTCCACTGAGAGGGATTCTTTCTTTTATGAATGTATCAAGAGAGCTCTTCGCCTCGAGCATGTACAGCTCATGAGAATAACGATTCACATATCAACACATTAATGGGCACTTACTCTTCTGAATGTGTATTTAACCATGCAGGCAATGTATGCCAAATACTTTGGTCTAAACTGATGAATTTCAGTAAAACAAAATGTCAGGATATTCATAATGCCCAGAGGATGAACCGTTGTGATATTTTTCATCCTCTGACTTTTCATCTAGCACCACCATAAGGTCGAAATGTCCACTTATCCACAAACAAATCTCACTATCTGCAAGATGGATTGGCATACGTTGTGTACAGACATGCATGGTTCCCAGAGGATGAATCGTCAAAATGTCTCAACAACTATTCGATGGATTGACATTAAATTAACTTCCTTCTAGCGCCACCATTAGGCCATATTGTATCATGTGTGCAATACTGTTATTTATTACCAAATATCTGCTAAACTCTTGAAATTCCCATCAGCATCAGCAATACGTTTAGTGCTAATTATCAAACGCTAACACGCAAAACAGTGATGGTAAATATAATAATAATGGCTGTAGACTCTAGTTCAACGTTAATAACAAGACATACTAAGCTTCTGTTCTAGCAACAACACATTTATCTCGGGGGTAATGTCAATTATGTGTCTGTTTAAATAGCTTTGAACATAATCTGTACTCTGTCGACGCTTCAGAGGGAAACATGTTTACCTATAAAGATGTCTGCTTTGTCTGGATTCCTCTGCGCTCAGGAAATAGCTGATGATGAGAAAACCAAACCACAGACACAGCAAGTTATATCAACACTGATCACCTTTGGGCATCTTAACGTCATCATAATTATTCTGGATATCAATTATTCATGACAAGAATACACAGATTTACATACTTCAGCATGTTAAATCCCACTTCAAATCAAAAGTTAAGTGAATGTGCATCAAACATCATATGTCATCTATCCACCTCTATGAGAGTAGAGTGCTGTGAGACAGAAAGACTTGTGTGGAGGCCGAAGCAGAATCAACCCGTGGGCTTTGGGTCGGCAAACAACTGACTAGATCTTCAGTTGACTTTGCTTGATTGTCTGTGATGCTCACGCCCCAGTCAGTCGGTTCATGAGGGGGTTTCTGCCTCCAGCAGGATAAAGAGAGATTTAAGTGATAACCTGCTCTGTTCAAATGTAAGCTATCATTTAGTCTCTTCAGTGGCAAAGCATTTCCACAAGCAAATGCAAGGTTAAAGACATTTATTTGAGACCAATGCTATATATTAAAATGCACTTTGAGTTATTTTTAAAAAGATAATCTTATGTGGACCATTCACTCAGTGTCTGGCCTAACAAAGGAGTTGCTCTTCAGGCGCTGACACGTCTCGAAATTGGTTACTGCGAGAGATGATATTTTTAATGATGGCTACTATTCTACTCCAGCCCCACTTGTCTATTCATAGTAAGGAGCTGCAAGCTGTTAAAACTGAAAGGTGATTAAACCCGTCTCCACAGACTGTGACTCTCACATACATTTTTCCAGCCTTCTCGTCCAGGGCACAGAGCAAGGTGACGTCCCAGCTTCCTGATGTCAGGAAGCGAGGAGGGACGGAGGGGATGGCAGGCTGCGTTACACAGAGAAACAGAGATGAAGAGCAATGTGGAAACCAGCCGATACACAGAATAAAAATAGACGCAGCGATACAGCAAGTGTGTGTCAGAGGATGGGGGGCAAAGATAAAGTTCATAAAGTTAAACCAAAAGAAGGCACTGACGGCTACAGAAAGGATATAAGAGGATAAAGAGGATAAGGAGGAGGAGGGTATTTTAATCAAGCAAACCAGATTTGAAAGGTCTGTGATGCTGAGAGCTGTAATCACAGGGTTTTATGTGACTCCTTGAAATATTAACAACCAATTTTGTCAAATCTTTCAAAAATGACTCGAGGAAGTAAAAGTTAACTGCCCTTAAAACTGACCTGGGCTGAAAGACCAGCGATATGGTGAAACTCTCCTCGAGCGCCCTGTTTTGCTGGCAAGATTGTATAAAACACAGAGCCGTCTGCTGAAAACAATGGCACATCCTATTGAGGAAAAGTATTGGGTCAAAAAGACAGACAGTCCTGGTAAAACTAGTGTAAATTAAACGTGAAACATGAGCAAAACATACCTGTCGTTTGTTTTGCATTATGTCCATGGCCATTTTGTGCTTCTTTTGATTTAGAATCACACAATATAGAGACATGTATTAATCACACTGTTCACAAAGCTTAAGCTAAGTAGCATTGTGTAAATACATCTTATTAAAATATTAATTATTAAATATAGAAATAATCAACTGTTGGCAATGGACAAACTGAAATCTGTGAGGATTTAACGAAAGAGAACAAGCAATATAATACTGCACTACATCACTGAGAATTCTTCTCATGCAGCAAATTACTTTGAATATGAATCCAGCCAGGAGAGGTTTGAGAGCTTAAGGAAATCAATCCTAACTCCCAACACAGTGTAAAAGAAGCAAAAATGATTTTAGAGCCGTATATTGCAGCTGAGGCCATTTGTGGATTACTAATGCTGAACGACTGATGACCGCTCACCTCCGAGCATGCCCCCGTGGTGGCCTCGCACACGCAGAGCACTGATTGGTTCTGGGCACGATTCAGCCACCGGACCGCGAGGCGTGTGCTGCTGATCCAAGTCACCATGGAGATGTAGCTGTCTCTGAAGAGGCGATGCAGAAAATGATACATGGGCAAAGTGGTGCAGGGGAATGCAAAAAAAAATAAAAAATAGCAGTGGAGAGAAATCTTGACACATGAGTAATAATATCCGACAGGTTATGTCTGTCGTCATTAACATAATGGTATCTGATACCAGATGGGCCTGTTGTCGCTGAGACCATATTCAGCAATGTAAGTCAGTCTCGGTGCATCTCTAGTTCTTACATTCAGAAAGAAGTAGTACCTGGCCCTGAGGGAGTCAGGAGGCATCATCTCCAGAGTGTGAGCGGGACCATACAGGTTCACCACAAACAGACTGACGGATGGGATACTTGAGCCAGCCTGTGAGCACAAACAAAAATACATTTAAAAAACAATCAAATAAACTAATAAACTAAAAGTGTACGCACAAGCAAATCCTTTTAGCCATGCTCAGACAAGTGACCATTCTCTACACCTTCGATCCAGACTGTAATGTCTTGACAATTTATTTTATAAATTGCCAATACAATTTGGTGCAGATATCAATAGTGCCCACAGAATGAATCCTTGTGACCTTGTCGCTCCCCTGACTTTCTTTCTCTCGCTCCACTATGAGGTTAACTTTGAGATTTGAGTGAAATGTTTAATCCACTATTGGATGTATTGGCATGACTTGTTCCTCTCAGGATAAATTGTAATAATTGGTTTAAATACCTGCAAAACTAAAGACGTTCCCATCTGTGGCGACTGTGGCTCAGTGGTTAGCAAGTCTGTATTTCGATCAGAGGGTCGGTGGTTCAAACCCCGGCTCAGCCAGTCCATGTTGTTGCGTCCTTGAGCAAGACACTTAACCCTAATTGCTCACTGTTGCTGTGTCTACTGTATATCATGTAAGTCGCTTTGGATAAAAGTGTCAGCTAAATGAAATGTTATTTGTAATCAGCCTCACCTGTCCTTTATGTTTACTGTTACTTTGTAAATGTTAAGATGCTAATACAGTAAAGACTGTTTATATAATAAGTGGATGTAGTCACTGTGACATCACCCATTGGTTTGTGAATATGGTTTTGATGCCTCAAATTTGGCATTTTGTCCTTTGGCATCTTAGATTTCTTTCAAAAACCAGAAGTGACTCATATAATACATAGGACCATAACTTGCTAAATGCACATCAGACTATGTGATTAAGACCATAAACTTGTGTTTACAATGTTAAATGTCAACTGAGGTAATGAATCAAGTTAGAAGTAGGGTAATTTAATAAATGTTTACCTTGGGGTAGGGGAAGAGCACATTGGAGGGGTAGAGACCACCTAAGAAGTGAGGTATTTCCATCACAGGTGTGGCAGAGTTGTTGATGGTGAGGTACGCCAGCCGGGCCCCGTCCATCGACCACCAGTGGGCAACATATGTCAAAAGCACTTCCTCTGTTTTGAAAGACAGTGTATGTTGTTATATCAGACTCAACGCATACACCTGCTGTTCATAATCATTGTTGTCAGCTTGGTTTTGCCGATTTTTCACTCTGTAGTTTAAATGCTGGAATACATCCAACCTTCATACGTCCAGTCAGAGAGCCCGTTCACCACATTCGGCTCCAGGTCAGTGGTTGTGAGACGCAGGGCTTTGCTGGTCACACTCTGCTTATAGTAGATATCTCCGTCAAACACATAGGCCTGGCATGAGCGGCACAGACAGACAGTGCGAATCCATTATCAAAGACAGTACGATTGAAGGCTTCATCGTTGGCTGCCAGAATCGAGCGCCAGTCGGACGCCATCCAAGAGTGAATGAATCACTGGCCAGCACAAGTGAGAGCCAATACATCTTTACTTGCCAGTTAATATGCTGCAGACGTAGCAGCAAAAAGCCAATTACATTACAGTGAAGGTAGATGAATGATCCTATGATTATAAAACAACTCCATTATAGCAACACAGTCTATGTGCAATAACCCCTGAGATAGAGTTCACCTCATAATGACGTGAGGCATGATACCATTGATGTTATCATTATGAAAATGATGTCAAAGGACTTTGTTATTATGGATTGTTGAGGTTGAGAAAATGTCCTCATCATATTGACAGGTGTAGCTGATTTAGAAGACACAGACAGCACATTGATCAGGCAAATGAGAGAGCCCCCGGCTTACCAGCTGGCTCCCCTGAGGACCCCAGGAAGCGTATTGTAGCACTGCTTTCTCCCTCTCCGGAGGATTAAGCTCCAGTAGATCCCTGAAATACACAAATACTCAGAGATAAGCCCTCCGTTAGGGACGAGCGTCCTGTTTACAGCCCTCTCAGGTCCATCCATGCCCTGGCCTTGAGCTTTGCTTGAGAGAGACACTGCACTGTGAGGACAAAGGAGCAAGATGCAGACAGGGAAAAACAAAACAGAGAATGGAGTTGGTACATGCAAGAGTGCAACATTTCTTGTTACATATTCCGGACTGCACTTATTTTCTTCTGAAGGACAGGCAAACATTTTCCTCCAAGGCATACTCAGGCAATGAACAATACTGCAGGTCCTCCCGAATTCCTTTATCAGAACCATTCATCAGGAGCTCCAGGGATCATCCACAGCGACCACAGAGTTTTTCCACTGATATAATGCTGATTATGAATCTCAGGCAGTGAAATCTGAAGTACAGTGCAAACCTTACGTTGGGATATGGAACCTGGAAAGACCACTCAAGAATGAATGCATGTCTGACAGAAACATGAGGCTCTGACTCGATGAGACACACTCTGGGGGAAGTTTGTCAATCCGCAGGTCTGCTTGCATTGGTGACGCTCATGCCCAGTGCAGCCCATGCATTAGCATTCATGATTGCACCTACCCATTGGCCACATTGTAGATAGCATAGGAGGCTGTGAAGGACTGAGAGAACACCTGAAAGAGGTAGAGGATATCATGCACACAGGTGTGCCGCACTTAGATGAAAACACACATGTATTTTAGTGCTCACACATGCGTATAAAGAAAGTGAAATACAATTAAAAAAAAGGTCAGGGAGGGCCCTGCCGAGGCCCACCGTACAATTAAACAATAAGAAACAGGAAGATATGTTTGTTTCCTGTGACTTATTGCTTTTTAAAAAGGCAGCAACATTATGCTACAACATTTAGAAACCCTAAATTATTGTATAAATAGTAGTTTAATAACAATGTAATGCTATTATTTCACCTAAAAGATTTGTAAGTGTGGCAATATTACCAAGGTTAACGATTAAGCAAGATAGCAAGCGTGAAAGACAGTGCAGGAAATGCAAAGGCATAATGAAAGAAATTACAATTTACAATATATCAACTTATTAGACCATTACTGATAACATCAGCAGACATGTCACACCTCGAGAACTCAAGAGTTTTCAAATTTCCACTTACAAGGTTGTGAATATCACAAGGGAGGGGGGGGAGAGACGGTAAACATGACCCCATTTAAAGACAGCATAAGAGCATTCAGGTGAATGTTCCAAGTATATGAGCACATTTTCTTTTTCAGAACTGAAACACTACAATAGAACAAAGCTTATTTGGGAGAAGAAAATAAAACAATCATTCTGTGGGTCGACAAAATCTCCCTCAACATAACACTCAATGATATAACAAGTTTAAAACGTACTTCTCTGGTTTCTGGCTTTGAGACAGTAGCTTATGTTCACAAATATTGATAGAAAACACAGTGGAAATAATATTTAGGAATTATTTATGTGGATGGGGTTTCCATTTAAGACAGAAACTAAGACAGACATTCTTATTAAATAGTATTGTTACAGCTAAAATCTTTCCCACTGAGATCTATTGTGGCTGACTACCCTCACACAGGCATCAGCAGCTCGATGAATAATTCAATTAACACGCTGAAGGAGACTAAAGGCCCAGAATCAATAAATGTGTGCATGTGTGTGTGCATGTGTGTGTGTATGTGTGTGTGTGTGTGTGTGTGTGTGTGTGTGTGCGTGTGTGTGCGTGTGTGTGTGTTAACCGCAATTGACAAATGCATTACCTGACGAATTCTCGGTAATATATTGATTTGTATTATTATTTTATTTCCTCTTATGCAAGGGCCTGGAAACAGGCTATTTGCCCACTGGGCTCTCCAAGAAGCCTGACCCTTCTAAATAACCAGTCCCCAAAGGAATTAAATGTCACATCCTCTATACGGCACACTTAGCATTGAAATTGGATTTTTCCCCAGTGTTGTTTGTCTGAAAATGCATGGATGGAACGACGCACCGATACATAAAGAAAGGAATTCTAAAGGCTATCTAAAGAAATGGAAATCAGATTGCGGCGTAAAGTCTGAGCATGATGGTAACAGGGCATACAGCTGTTACAATTACAACCCAAAATAACTGCAATGACAGGAAGAGGAAGGTAAGAATTGGTCCAACACTACGGGAAACATGGAGGGAGGGAGATAGAGAAACAGAAACAAGGACAGGAAGGGAGGAAAGGATGCAGAGACCAGCACTGATCTAGGTCCTTACAGGGGGTATCACTCTTTGAGACCACGGGGGGCGGCATCGCCATGTGCAACACGTTCAATCAGCTGTTTATGATTTGTAAATGAACCCAGAGATTCTGCTCATGATTTTAACATCATGGGGCTGGTGATAGAGGCTTTACTTTATTGTGCGTTTGTGTGTGTCAGTGTGATAAACAGAGAGACAGTGAGAGCATCTGTCTTGGAGAGGAAGAGTGAATTCTAATGTGGCTGCCTATAACATATAATAAATCCTCCAGATTGCACTGCCCCCCCTACACACACTTTACTATCCAATCCATGTCTCCAAAATGGGGGTGGGTGCATACAACACAGATTAGACACAGCTTGTTAATAATGTGTTAAAGGAAACGTATAGGTATTACAACACATTTAGCAGGAGCACAGCTGTAATATACATTGTACCCTTCATTAGACACAATGGTATACCCAATAGCACCCTTCCCTCTCAACATTGTTCCTGCCTCACAAGCTTTTCTTAGCAGCCCCACTATGCGCTGCCTTTGATACCAGCACCCATCAGCGTATGCTGCAGAGTGCAGACACGACTCCGTTGGCATCTTATTTGTCCCTAAACGACACGGTCTTGGCAGGTGCTGGTCCACAATCCCAGGTTGATCTCGCATCCCTCTTTTATAAAATATATGTGGGACTTCTCTTTCTTGCACACAAACCCATTAAATTCAAACAGGCTTTGAGGAAAGACATTTTCCTGTGTACAGGAAATCTGCTCGCTCGAGTTCCTATGTGGCCAAATCCCCAATTCACTTCTATGTACACCCTCTTATCAAAATCCATTTATTTTCACCCACCAGGCACAAAACCCTCTCTAAAGCCTCCAGAGCTAACACAAAATCCAGAGAAGCCTTTTAACTTTATCCAGAGCCTGCTCATGCGTTTCTCTCCACTGCAGCTTTCTCCTTTTAGCATCTTTGTCATTCTTTGATATCCATTCTGATTGATTTAAACTGGGCAGTGTATTTTAGGGGAAATGCTGCATATCCGATTTTTCTGCTCAACTCCCTTCTTCACAAGTGGCTTCCCCCACCGCTCTCTCTGTTTTTCTCTCTCGTTCTCTGCCACTCTCAGCAGCGTGCCGCTCCTCTTTCGAACAGCAAAGCTGGTGCCTTGCGCAAACTGCTTCAGTCAGCACAAATCCCCTCCATAGATGGACAGAAGAAAAGTGGCAGAGTCAGAAAAAAGGACGAAGAGAGAAGGATGGAGCATAGAGAACAAGGGGAATAGAGGAATAGCCCACACGCACACTAAATGCCAACCAAGCTAACGCAAACATACACTGTAACAAGATTACTGTAGAATTTACAGTAAGTTGCTGGCAGCAATTAGCAAGTAAGTAGCTGTATTTCATTTTACAGTATGCTTACTGTAAAATGAATCACAGTACCCATTTACTGTAGTCATGTTTACAGTAATAATCCCAGTACCGTAATTGCTATCACAGTAGTGTATTACTGTAATTGTCATTACAGTAACAGTACAGTACAGTTTACAGCAAATCCTAGACTACTGTAAATGAATAACAGTAAAATAATTACATACTGTAAAATGAAGACGCATTTCTTTTTCAACAAGTCATTTATTTTAATATTTCAACATTTTAAATACAAATTTTAAATTTTTTTAGTTTAAAAAAAAGTGTTGTAAACAACAACACTTTTTAATGGTATTCCTGAACATACAACATTTTAAATGTTCCTCTTTCTACAAGTTACTATGACAATTTAAACATGATTTAAAGTAATTTGACAGTAAACAGTAAAATTCAAGCACTGGAAGCAATAACATATTCAGGTCAAGGGGGAAATCTATAAAAACAATTTGAACTGGAAAAAGTGCAATTTCAAACAATAAAATGTGCATGACGGACTTAATTGTTACTGTATTGAACTGCAATCCTCTCCCTGGTGGTCGTCTTCTCCATGAACTGGAGTCTCTCCATATGATCTGGAGTCTCTCCATGAACTGGAGTCTCTCCATGAACATGTCTTCTTCCTGGGCAGGAGTCCTCTTCCCTACAGTGGAAGGACAGAGATACATTAGTTAAAGATTCCCATTAGAAATACCACAATATGTTTCTACTACTGACGATGTCAGCCTATGTGGTGTTTTGTCTGGTACTGGGATCTTACCAGCATGATGAGCCTAGAAGTGCTTGGCAGGGACAACTGGGCCTCAACATCAGCCTGGGAGGAGGTTTCCTGTGACACAAAATAAACAAACAATAGTACCGTAGTTATTAGGAGAGACATGAAAGAAACCTTTACTTTGGTGTTCCTGGTCAAATAAAGGTGTATTTAGGGGGAAAGTGAGAAGATAAGAAGCATTGTTTAGTCTGGAAGGTGTGCTTCACGTGGGGTGATGGGCACATTAAGGAGGATAGAGATGGGTTCCCATAACAAACACCTGTTTCTTCTGTTTGAAGTTTGAAATGTGTACAACTTTATAAATGGGTCTGCGAACAGGTGTTCACACAAGTGTGTGTGTGTGTGTGTGTGTGTGTGTGTGTGTGTGTGTGTGTGTGTGTGTGTGTGTGTGTGTGTGTGTGTGTGTGTGTGTGTGTGTGTGTGTGTGTAGGAGGGGGAGTGATCAGCAATTTTACATGTTCACATGCATAGTGTGGAGGATATCATAAGGTATTGATGTAAACAGATGTAAAACACAACATTTATGATTGATTAAAGTTGTAAATCGATCAGTTTAGACCCGAACACACAGGAGGGTTAAGCTAGCAACAATGTACCCACGTTTATACCAGCTGTTGCAGTCTACCCTGCGTGTAGCTCAGAAAACACGTCATGTGTGTAGGTCTCACCTGTTGTGGCGTTGTGGTTCACCTTCAGTGGTGCTCGGTAAGGCCTTCATAGCCGCACGTTAGCTAGCAAGAGAGAAAAGAGTCAAATCTTCTCTTAGCTAACGAAACCTAGCTAACGAGCAGCAACACATACACGACGATGCCGTCACATAAACAACTCCAATTAATTTAAAAGATACACTATAAGAAGCCAAATAATTTATATCAAATAGCAAATACTATATGTTGGTAATATTAGTAACACCGACGTTAGCTTACTAGTGCAGGAACGTGTGTCCCTACTTCCCTCTTAAAGTCACGTAGCGGTACACGGTGACTTTACTTGAGAACACTGTGCTGTCTGTAATTAATGTACAGTTGCAAAATGCCCTGCAAAAAGGAAATATGAAGGGATATTAATGAGCTTCGTTACCTTGCTGTTGCAGAAATGTTGTTGCTCCAAAAATGTGTTGAGAGTATCAAATGTCTGTCGGCACACGACGTTATAGTCCACTGTCATGGTTTGTGTAGCAACGGAGGTTTAACATGTCGTTTACTCCTCTGTCTGCGTGGCAGCAAGAAGTTACATCTGTGTTAAAATAATGCGACGGATTCTGTTGTATTGCTGAAAAATGAAAAACCGCTCAAAAATACTGTATTGTGATTTACAGCAATATTTATTACTGTAATGTGATTTACAGCAACATTTATTACTGTAATATGATTTACAGCAACATGTTTTACTGTATTGTGATTTACAGCAACATTTATTTACAGTAAGATTTACCCGGGAATGAATTTTGACCATGATGCATTGCAGATCTACAGTAACATACTGTATAGGAGTTCTACAGTAAGAATATGGCCAATATACAGTAATATTACTGTAAAAACTACAGAATCTTGTTACAGTGTATCCATTTCTAAATGACTCCAGGTGGTGTGCCCACTGCCTCAGATTTTCTCCAGTGTGAACACACACTGAGCATACAGATGAGAGTAGACAATTCCTGCTGACATCAAAGAAAGTATGCTAATGGATAAATCTAAAGCAATCCACAGATTGGACAAAGATCTGAGCCCTTTCTCTCCAGAGATATCTGAAAAGTGATTGAATGTATGTTAATCACTGAATAATTCAGTTAGAATGGATACACTGTGTTTCCATGATCATTCAGCCCCCCTCCCCCCAGAAAAGAAGTGACTAAACAAATGAGAGTGAGAGAGAGCAGCAAAAACGGATTTCTGTTTTTTAATAAAAAATGTGTGGGAAAATGTGCTGAGGGATTTAATTTCATCACAATTCTGTTTCCCTCTGTCGCTGATTACTTGCATATAACACAACTTGCATGCCCTTTGAGGAAAGACCCAACTATTTATTAATGGTGCGAGTATTTGCTGAGTGAGGCGGCAGGAGGAGCTGAGCTATGTGGCGTTAAAGTAAAGGGAGCAAAAAGATCTGTTTTGTGTCGACCCAAAACCACCTGCGATTGGGATTCTTGTCAGCTTCTCATTAAAATTCCCCACCGAACTAGCGGGGCGATTTCATTACTGCAGCATCCAACTTTACCCCTCCATCTACTTGATCCCCACTTCCCCCATTCCCCCCGCTATCACACGGATCACTCACTCTAAGCTTTCCTCAACCCCATGCACCTTCCACCATCAGCCAGTTTAAATATTCAACATATGTTATCCCAGTCATGTGGTAGAGGGTGTTATGGAGCTTAGGAGTGCTGCAGTAGCAGAACCAACACACACTCTCTCTCTCACACACACACACACACACACACACACACACACACACACACACAGTTTCCTCAACCTCCTCCTTCATGTTCTCGTTCCTTATCTCTGTTGTGTCTTCGGGGCTTTGATTAGGATGCAATTCAGCGTTATTTTGCAGCAACCGGTGGGCTGCCAGACACGTTGAGCCGTGTGAGCGGTAACAGTCTTTTATATTTGGAGGATAGTGTATGACCCTTATTGTCTTCTGAAGGTAAAGAGCTTGACGGAGCATATTCTGGAATAACTCTGAGTCAACTTGGCATTCAGAGAAAACTTACCGGTCGAATGTTATACGCCAAGAGGATAGAAGACTTGTCTGCAGACACTTGGAATTTAGTAGCAGTCAGGTCCTGTTGAAAGATTAGACAATACATCATGAGCAACTTCCATTTGTGTTCCTGTGGAGACAACCCTGTCCCCTTCAAAATGACATTCTAGTAAACTGCCCTCTCAATTACATTAAGAGGGAAATGTTCACAGGTCCAAATTTTGACCCGCTGGCTCATATCCACTGCACAGAGCATTATGGGTCAGAATAGCCGGAACAGCATGCTGCAGCTAAAATACTGCAAAGTGATGCAGGAGGATGTCCTGGTATATTTGGCATACTGCATTTGACAAACTACGTATTGGGACCCACTAAATAGTATGGCTATTGGAACGTACATATATTCTCCTGGATTACAGCCATATTTTAATGTTAGACATGGAAAGATGTTGAGGCCACAAAACTAATTGGTTAGGTTTTGTAAAAAAGAACATATTTTGGCTTGAAATTACAGAAATAAAACCTGCAACAACAATACCTGATAAGTATAGACAATACAGTACTTGGTTAGGATTAGGCAACAAAAGTACTGATGGGGACTCATTTGAAACTTTAATTGTGATACGCATTCCACATCGAAATACATTTCCCTGGAAACGAACAATAAATATTTGTTTTGTGGGATCATAGTTTTTAGAAGACAGGTGGAGAAAGTGGTTGTGGGTATAAAATAATTTTAATTCTTTTTGGATTCGCGGTTGAACCATGAGAAACTTTTCAGGTCGGTTCTATTATCCTTGAATTCTAATGTCAATGTTTGACACTATATGCAGCTAATTTTTTAGCAGTCATTCATTTGTTTAGGGAAATGCCATATGCATTGTGGTATTCATACAGGAATATTTATTTTTCTGGAATTAGTAAGAGCAGCAGATATAACAAATCATAGCAAAGGAGGAGAGACATGTTCTCAACCTGACAACACAACCCTGCTTTAAGCTCCTCGCCGATGACCCATATAAAACTGTCAGTGTCGCGCAGAGGCGGCGTTCACAATTATGCCCTTGCTTGGGAAATTCTCTTTGAAGCCACATGTTGAGAGGGCTCACAGAGCAGCCATGTTTGGGGAGAAATGAGCTGATACTGTCACTCTGCCAAATCTTTTTTTGTCTTAAGTGTGGGATGTGGAAAAGTAGCACTCTACAGCTTCTCTCTCTCTCAATCTGGAAGCTTTAATGGTCATTACATTTCATTTAGCTGACGCTTTTATCCAAAGCGACTTACATGATATACAGTAGACCGTAGACACCGCAACGGTGAGCAATGAGGGTTAAGTGTCTTGCTCAAGGACACAACGACATGGACTGGCTGAGCCGGGGTTTGAACCACCGACCCTCTGATTGAAAGACTGACTTGCTAACCACTGAGCCACCGTCGCCCCCTCAGGTCAGTCGATTTGTCCAGCTGTCTGTGGCTATAAGCCAATCAATACTGAAATCTGTCCCCTGTCCTCAAAAGCTATGTTGCTGTAACTCACCAGGGAGCTGTTGTCCACCAGAGTCGAGGTGAGGTTGCTGTTGAGGCTAAACGACAGGACGTGTCCTTCTCTAGTGCGGAGCGCCACTTCATTTTCTGACAGGGTTAAGACAGTTCAGGGAAGAGGAACTTGTGTTATTACAGCGATGGCTTAAATCCACAGAGGCAGAAACAGCTGCTAGGTCTGCAAACCGGTAGCTCAGTTTCAGGTGAGATCGATAAAGTGAGATTAAACCAGCATGAGCACTGTGTCAGTTGTGAGTAATTTGCGAGACCTTACCGTTTAACCATGCCACAGAGGGGTCATGAACTTTCAACTCTTCATTCTCAAGATCCTCCATTGTGAGATGGGAACGGAGTAACAAGTGAGATTCATCTTCAGAGACAAAGAGACAAGAGCTAATTAGTTCATCAAAAGGTATGTCATGTTTACAGTTGTGCATTAAATATAAGGCTACGGCCAGCATGCAGCTATCTTAGCTTGTCATAAAGACTGGAAGGAGCTAGCCTGGTTCTGGCCCCCTTTAACGCCAGGCAATAGTGTTTATTACTTTCATGACATTCAAAGACGCGTCAATAGAATAACCACCACCATAAAATGGGTGAGATATTAGCAGACACATATAACCCCTTAACATAATATATATGCCACGCAGCTCTGTGTCCAAATTACAGTCTATGTATGTATGGAAAAAAGTAAAGTAGGAATTTACTTTTTGAAACTTCCTTTTTGAAACAGATCAAATAAACAAGATATCATATTTTAATTTGAGAGCTTTAGTGGTGTTAGTTGTATCAATCTTCTTATCTAACTCTTTCCCAGATGACACATTTCCCAGAATATCTCACTATCTCTTTAATTCCCTAAATTCAACTCATCTCTGCTCTACTGCCTTTTCTCCTCCAAACAGCTCTTCTTACCGGGTGTAAGGAGGATGACAGAGAGAATGACCAGAGACATAACAGCCAGGATCACCACCATAGCTATTCCTATGCCCTTCCAGTTCCGCGGGGGACCATCTGAACTCCCCAGGTCCTGATATGAAAAGAACACACAAAAACACAGTGATGAATGCAAGCACAGCAGTGGAAGAGAACATTAGTGCTGCTTCATCTCCACGCTCTCACAGAAATGTCTCCCCGACAGGCACATCAATACAGCGAGCCCCATAGGGGGGACTGAGACCAGTCTTCGCCGAATTACACACATTTTCCGTATGAGAAATTAATAAAATTGTGGCATATATGACCGATCAGACTTTAATTGCGGCAGCAAATTTGGCCGCACTTACATTTTTCTTTATCATTGCCTCATTTCACTTGATACATGACTGATGGCCTTGTGGTTTTGCAAAAAAAAAGACAAGAAAAGAGGGAGGTGTTGGAAGTTATAATGATATATGTGTTGCCTGAGTGCTTTTTATCGGAAAAGCTCATACCTATTTCATCTGCTTCGGTGGAACAGAATTTATTCAACAGCAGTGGGTGAACTTGTTAACGAGGCAATGAAAATGACGAGAAGTAGATGGGGCTATATAACTATACAATAAATTATAGACAAAGCTTCAGTTATAAAGAGAGAAAATGATTCTCAAAGTCTGTGTATATCCTGCGTATGTGATCAGGGAGAGCTGATGAGGAGCCGGCATTAGTATCAGTTACAATTAAACACAATTGCATGCTGTTCCCAAGCTGCACTCCCTTCCCTCATAACGAGTGCTGGCACTGCTAGAGCCCCATAGCCGCTGGAGCGTGAGGGTTCAATCACACAGCAGCTACAAATTTCAGTCCTCATTATGGCTGCCCCACCTTTTGGCTTAACCCTCACAGCCTCCCCTGTCCAGATCAGCTTCCTCCAGGCATAAGCGAGGAGGGCAGCAGAAGGAAGGCATCTTGGCTTGCAGGTCAACAGATTGCTGCTCCTCGGTGCTCCCTGGGTGAACACCAGCTGTCCCTGACTCAGTTCTATTGGCCGCACCTGACAAATCCTCTCTACAAACATACACTTCTTTCCCCATTGACCACCTGACTTACACATAGTCTATTAAAGTGCTGAAAACTGAGAATGCGCTCACATAACTGGAGTCAAAATGTCTTGAAAATCCATTTCATAAAAGTGAAACATGGTGAATTCAGCAGAGGCTGATGAGTAAAGGTCAATGCAGTTGAACGAGAAGCGGCGAGGTTTCTCCATTGTCTCTACTCCTCTGTGTGCCATACATTTTGTTCAGATAAAAATCCTCCAATCCCAATGTTGTTTTCTTTTTAAAAACACTTTTGAGAATTTGTCTCTCTCTCTTTTATGATAAGGAAGCACTTTTATTGTTTACCCAAGATGAATGGAAGACACACACGGTCCGTTCTATTGCGAGTGGTTGCCAGCACAGAACTCCTGCCAAGGTCTCATCTTTATTGGATTCAAATTAAAACCACTAGTTACACCTGCAGGAACAACTTTGAAGTAATGTTTGAACCTTCAGGGCCTGTGTACCCATACTGGTCTTTCTAACAATTTGTTTTGTCTCATTCTACTGTCATCTCAGCACACAATCTCTCCACCATTATCCTCCCATCAGATAAAGAAACCTACAGCAGTCTATGAAGGCTTTTGGAGCAGTCAACTCTGACTCATACTGTAATTTCTAACCGTTCAGTTTGACTGAACGGTTAGAAATTTGGAAAATTGAGAGCTGAATGTCTTCTTACCATCTGGGTGTATTGCATAAAATTGCAAACCATGAATAGCAATGTCTAAGTCTCTTGGTTACATAAAACATATAAATAATTTTATTCCAGGATCTCATAGTAGAAAGGGACATTTTAAATGAAATTCCTCCACTTGACTGATTCCATCACACAGTATTTTTCAATCCCAAGTCTTCCGTCTAATTACTGTGAGCAACGTGAGAGTGGAAACTTCATCCTGATGGGATACCCAGCTCCTATCATTCCCTTGAGCCCGGACATTAGACCATACTTCCAATTAAGGTCACATCATCGATGCAACAGACCTGGGAGAATCCCACGTTTGGGCAAATGAGGAGTTTTGTCACACTTGCAAATGTGGTCAAGATGTGCCGAGCAGAATCCCCAGCGTGAACATTGTTGAAGCTGCCAGTGCTGACTGGACGCTGATCCAAATGCATGAGGGAATCTAGTGCAGCACAAACTGCAGGCACAGGGGAACAGATGATGAGCTGGGCTGTGTGAAAGGCAGGCTTTTGGCAATCAGGCTTTCTTCGGAGCGAGATCAAATATGAATCTAAGTGAGTCATCTAATTTATTCAGCCTCTGAAACCCCTCAGGATTTGGAGAAAAAGCCTCAATGAGCTGTCAGCCAAACACCAAAGAGTGCGAAAATGCAAATCAAAAGGTAATGTTTACAGATAACTCTTCTGAAGGAATCCCCTTGAGAGGATTTTTTGGCAAACCATACAGAAGTGCATGAGAGAAGAGAAAGCTCTTCTGTTTGCCAGTGGAGCAAGAGGATTTATACTCAACCAAATGAGGGAATCGATAAGATGGACGGTGCTACACGGTCCAGAGGGCAACAATTAATAGTGGAAGACCCGCTCTGTTAAACATGGTTTCTTGTCAGGTATATGACACCTCCATGTGGAACACGGTAACCTATTCTGACCTTTCTATCATTTCAATTTAAGAATCACAATTATCGGACTGGAACAGATTACTGGCAAGATAACTGCCTTCTTCTTCGCAGAGCACTGCACACACAATCAAACAATTCCAACTGTATTGATTGAGAAATAAGCAAGCCACACTTAAACACAATTTCTCAATCTGCACATCGAGCAACATAACTAGGCTGTGCAGAACCATGTGCTGAGAATTCATAAATTAGGCTCTGGAGACCTCCTAACTCTATCTTCTGTGTCTTTGAGGCATGACGAATCTGACAATAAATCATAAGCAGAGGAACGAGGGAAACATTCCAGGCTGTTTGGGGCGTCTGGTTTTGGATTTGCATACCTCTAAAGCTCCCTTTAACATCAGGCAAATATGTTTATTACTTTCATGACTTTGACAGATGAAGCAATGGCATATCCACCACCATAAAAAAAGGGGGAGATCCATTGGCAGACACATACAGCACCTCAGTATAAACAATATGCTCCTTACTTTAACGATACACTGTAATTGCTCACAAGGGAAAGCCGTAGATTAGCGAGTAACCTACGTATGTATTACTATGTCAATATCGCTCACTGCCTCATTTAAAATAAAGGTCGTCATTAGAGCAGGCTGTAACTTTCATGTGGTTGGGATACATGGTAACCAATCTGCTGTAGTAATGAGATACTACAGCTCAATATCGATTCATATCTAGGCTTTCATCACATTTCTGTGCTCCCACTCACTGTGCCACTATTTATCCCTTTGTGTTCATAAAAAAATAAAAAAGTGGGTGGTATATAGATACCATATGGGACTAACTGGGCAGATTTCTTTGCCCTCGATGATATTGACAATGCAGCACAAGCCTTTGTGAAATGAAAGACCTGCTGCTTTAGCCCCTAGCGCTACAAGGCCGCGCTGTCTTACTCTTTTCATGCTCTCCATCATGCATAAGAAAATGACTGTACAAAAGGTTATGAGTATGTATGAGGGATCTTTTCCTCAGTATGTCCAGCCACTCACAGTGACTGAGTTCCTGCCTTTAATAAACCAGCAGCATCAGTCAAATCCATGTGGGAGAGCTGCAGTTGACATGATGTAGTGTTTCAGTGAAATATGAGAACAATATGGCATTTGTCACTCGGTTGAGACTCTTCAGAAATACTCTAACATTGATGAATAGGTTTATAATATGCTCATTATACACTGAAATGTTACACTTGGCCATACTGTCACATCATCAGTGCTGAGGATGAATGTTAAAACTATATTGACTTTGAAAAACAACTAATTAATTTATTAGTATAAGATAAGATCATTCTTTATAAATGTCTTCCTTCATGCCGGGGATTAACTGAACCAGTGCATTATGTATTCCTGGCATGGAATTTCTGATGTGGCTTTCATATTTGACAGAGTGGTGACACAAGTCATTTATGTTGACGCTCTTTCCTCCTACTGTATCATAGAACGTCTAATACTGTGACACACAGATGTATGACACAAGTAGCAACCCACATTATGCCATAAATCATTGCATCTTCTCATAAACGGAGACTGACAATCGTAACCCAGGGTGGCCTCATTAAATGCTTCATATTGTAAAGAACATTGATTAGAGACCGTGACATGAAATGTTGCGACATTTGCAGGTAATGGATTGTTTATAATCCCCGCAGCCTTGTGTGGCCCCCTTTCAAGGAGACAATAATGCTGCAGTATTATCACACAGACCCTTCAGCACGAGTAGAATAAACTAAAGGTTAGTGCGACACTTCATGTCAAACATCACTATGCTCATATTGCATACCAATTAGACATCCTTTAACTGCTCCATAGTCTCTCACACGTTCTCCTACAGGGCAGCTGTGCACTAATGAGCTCATGATTGAAAATCTTTCCCAGGAAGCATGACAGTTTGTTGAGATTTGTTATTTGGGAGAGATCACTTAGCAAGGTTTTAAATTGTTGCTCACCACTGTAGAGAAACAGCAAAACAAGAGTCCCATTTTTGGACATTGACTGATGCAGCACAGGAAAGTTTGATTCAAAGAGGGAAGCACTGTATGCTAGAGGAGCTACGTAAATCATGCAAATCCAATTAAAAACAAAGTGTGTCATTGATTAGTGACAGAGATGATTAAATAAACCAAGAAAAGTCACATTGGAGCAGGTGTGCATGTTATTTACAATTGAATGGGAGAGCTGCAATAAAGAATAATTTATATTATAGATATTTCATTAAAGCCAGCATTTGGCATAATTAATGAGTGTTAATAGTGTGAGTAAAAACACAAACAGTGGATGTATTGGCTCATAGTCTTTGTTCAATGACAATACACCTACACAGCAGAGGGATAATCAATCATACAGTGCTGCAGGTTTGAGCCTCGTTGTCACTGTGCACGTCCAGGCTGGAGGGGACATTGTTCTGCTGGGCCAAATTCTTATCTGTGATTATTATACTGGGGAGAAAAAAAATGCTGCTACTAGTATAAAAGTATCCACGGGACAGAGGGACAATAAGAGTGCCAGGTTGTGGACGTCGAGTTAACACACCAGCCTGCACCGCAGTGCACAGAGTCAAGGCTGTCCAAGAGATGAATATTGGCGGAAAAGTCCGCGAAATGAGTGGGCAAAATGACTAAAACACTAATTGATAGTCATCGTATTGTGGTTAGACATGAGGAATTCCCCACTGCACCCCTGAGATTACCCACATATACACGCGCACGCACGCACGCACACACACTGGTCTGAATCTGAGAAAAACCTAAGTAGGGATGGATTAAAACATTTTAAAAACACACACATACCAGCTCCGTGGTCATGTTTTGTTGAGTTGTGGCAATCATTGTAATCCGCAACAAGCTCTGCTGCCGCTGTAGCTTCAAACCTCGTCGAGCAGCTGCACTGTTGTCTTGCAGAGCTTTTTCTGCATGCTCTCCTTCTTGCAAGTTTGTCCTCGCTGGGCTGGTGGTTTGTCTCTCTCTCTCTCTCTCTCTCTCTCTCTCTCTCTCTCTCTCTCTCTCTCTCTCTCTCTCTCTGCACGGGTGCCTCTCGTTCATCATCTATCTTTTTTTTCAGATTTCCAATCTGATAAAAACTATTGATTGGCTCAGACAGGAGACTTGTGAGCCATAGGCGACATAAGCTTTACAATGTATTTACAACATATTGACATATTGTTCACGTGTAAACGTGAATATTTATATTTTGGTGCTATGATTGAAAATTGCAATATTTTAATTCCATTTATATAATGATTAGACACTTATTATAGTGTAAAACTACGACAATATAGCCTACTTACTCGTGTACTGTATGCAATAACATAATAATACACGTAAGTATATTAATTAGAAGGAGCAATGCTGCAGTGCCTTCATTTCCAAAGAAACTTCAATGACATAATGGAAACATTTCAATACACCATATGAAGGCATGCACATGTCCAGGTATAAGTGGCCTGTATTATATCAATGGATGAACACCGTGGTTTTCAAATTCTAAAGAAATTGTACAAGTAAGGATCACTCCTGTCCATGTCTTGTCATCAGCTGATTGAGCAAAAATAGCGATAGTGATAATTAAAGCAACTTTGTAATGCTGCTTTGGTGGCACAGATGCAGGACATTACATCCCAGCCACAGCATACTGACACTGTCATCTTAATTCCGTGTAATAGCCTACAGCTTCTGCATAGTCGTTATTTTTCCACTTATTCAAAGAAATAACGGTTTTTCGCCAGTATGGAGTGTATTTTGAAAGTTGTGACCGGAAGTCTCACGTTATTCTTCTCATTGATTCTTATTTTTTATTTTTGATCAGTTTGTTTCTTTGATTGTTGGATAATTTATAAAATTGTATTTCTAAACCAAACTATAATTTTATATTTGTGGTAATTGTTGTCCTCCTTTCTGTATGTTCGTGCCTTTCCACATGAGCGACGTTTTATTCTGAAAACAAAAGCAGTCGGAAGTTATTTTCTTCCTTCTGTCCTGACGTCAGCGCAGTGGTCGTCGCTCATTGGCTAGCGGCGAAATTTGAAATGCAACGCGCTCATTGTAGTTGTGTCTACGGAAAGATGTGGACGACGGTACGACAAGGTTGTCGCTAAAAACGAAAAAGAAGATTTAGCCGTTAAACACCACCGACAGGTTTTTTCCCCCACTCCAGTACCGAAACGGTAGGTAAATGTTACTAGCTAATATTTGCTAACATGTGAGCTAAAATAACCGCCATGTTGTTTTTCGGTAATAACGTTTCGACCAGAGATAAAAGAAAACAGCTGAACTAAACGTATTGGCAATGAGGAATAACGCATGCTATATAAATACGCCTCTGGGTAGCTTACAACGCGGCTTATATTTGTATGCATTGTTATCGTTGCCATTGTGTTTGAGAATAATTTACTCTTAACATTTGCCAGCTATCTTGATACATTGTAAATGAGCCATGGGCCCCTGTTCTATGAATTAATTGTACGTAATGTCTCTATTTGAAGGGCCTTCAGTTATATACCATCATGCAGACTGCTGTGCACAGCCTCCAGAGTTTATATGATCAACTGAGGACGCAAGTTGACCTTCTCAACGAGAATATTGAACCCAGTAAGTAATGCTAATGTATGATTATTGGGTTTTTGTATTTACTGTCTATCATTTGAGACATGGATTCCGACATAGACTGCTGTCACACTACTATGTGCATCCTCTTTCCCAGACTTCATCCAGCTGGCACAAAACTTTGATGACTGTCGTCGAAAATGGCTGAGGGCAGAGCAAGACCTGGGCTCTTGTAAAGAGGTGCTTACCAAAGCAGAGACGGAGAGGGGAGCCTTGGAGGTCAAACTGAAACATGCTCGCAACCAAGTCGATGTGGAGATCAGGCGCAGACAGAAGGCTGAGGCTGACTGTGAGAAGTTGGTATGTTGGATCAAATGCAGACCCTTGTTTGTTGAGATATGTTGATTTAATCTGCTGTTAATTCACCTGGTTCAATGAGTCTTATTTGTCCTTTACCTGCATTTCTGTATTACAGGACCGTCAAATTCAGTTGATCCGGGACCTCTTGACTAGTGAGGGATCCTCCAACAGCATCCAGCTGAGTGCAGAACAGCGCTCAGCTCTTGCCTTCCTGAACACAAACTGCCAGGCAGCAGCCAGCCTGAATACCAGCCGACGGTAAAAAACCCTGTTATCTGTTGCTGGAGCCATATGCTAAAATACAGAGTACAAGTTTATGTTAATTTACTCTCCCATCCATTTATCACTGGAATGCACACTTTTAATCCACTCTGAATTTCAAATGCATTTCCATATTATTATTTTTTTAATGACGACTAAAAACTATTTTATAAAAATGTTTTTAGGGAAGTGTAAATAAACTGTGTGTGGGGAAATACTGCTGACTGGCTTTGACACAGACTTTCTGTTGCTCCTGATAGACTGACTACGATAGATGAGTCTGCCTCCATCTTGTCAGATATCAGCTACGACAAAACCGATGACTCCCTTGTAAGTACTTCCCTTTTTTACTATCATGTAGAGTTAAATTTACATTCTATACAGTATCAATGATTCTGATGTGATTGGTCTATGACAGGACTGGGACTCCTCCAATGTGAGGACAGTGCGCCTCAAGAAAAGAGAGAAAAGGGTATGATAAGTGCATGAGCACCATTTCTCTTTCAACATTTTTGTTTGGAAGATTGATTTTAAATTCACTGGAGATACAGATGTCATGTCTGCTGTCTTAATTTCAGCGCTCCTCAAGAAATCATGTCGATGGTCCCCCAGTTGCCTCCAAACGGTCTCGATCAACAGGCAGAACATTAGATAGGGTAGGGAAAAGCATATGTTTTTTGCAAGCCTGTAACCAGCTCTTAAAACATACTGTTAGGCCCTGGTTGTATGTTGTTATTCTTACTGTTTTATTCATGTGCGACAGGGAAATGAAACCCTGGTGACAAAGACCACAGTGACTGTCCCTGGGAATGGAGGACCTGTTGAGGCCATTTCTACCATTGAGAGTGTTCCTTATTGGACTCGGAGCAGGAGAAAGACTGGTAAGATTCTTGTCATAACGGGAGTAAGCTTGGCTTATGATGGGCCCTGTTCTTCATATGTGGCTCAACTAATCACGGCTAATATATTGTGAGCCAATTTAAATTACTGTTTATTTTCATCCAGCTAACTTGATTTTTCAAACGGCTTGATACAAGTAATTTGTTTGGGACAATTATATTGTTGTTTTTTTTGCTGTCAAAATCAGTCTGAAAACGTTGTCTTCACTCTGCCTGAAATTATTTTGTTAATCTTGGATACAATCCATTAAAATCATGCTTTACATTTCAAGCCATTTTCGAAGGAACATACAAATCTAGCCTTATCATTCACCATATCATCTACTGTACAAGGTCCTGCAGCCAAAATAAAAATGTAGTTTAATCGTCCTATCATTTGCAACCGTCTTATTATTTGTATGGGTGTCTTGAATATAAATATACGCAGCTGCACTGATTTTTAACAATAAATCTTCTCATAACCGCAGTGGTCATGGAAGGTAACACATAGGTATTTATTTTCTATCTCTTGCTCAGCTGCCATGGAGTGGGACTCTGAATCTGTCAAGTCTGAGGATCTCTTTAAGCCGCCTGGCAACCCCGAGGGAGAGAGAAAAGTGGTACCCAGCACTCCGCAGAGCCACGGGGGTGGCCGTCTTCACGAGTTTGTCTCCAAAACTGTACGAATGCCATTTAATCAGACTAGAAAAGCACTTTATGGATTTATGGTCAATATCTATTTTTGCCTTGAGGTCAATAAGTTTGATCAAACTTGGCACTGAAGCTTGTTATCATCTTCTTTTATAAACTGTGATGTCTGCACAGAAACATGGTTATGCAGTGCATTTATTTGCCAAAACGAAGTCTGAGACCCACAATCTTTACCAGTGTTCTAAGTCATGTTAACTGTCTTGCTATAGGTCATTAAGCCGGAATCGTGCGTACCGTGTGGCAAAAGGATCAAGTTTGGCAAGATTGCACTGAAGTGCCGTGACTGCAGGGTGGTCTCTCACCCCGAGTGTCGCGAGCGTTGCCCTCTGCCATGCATCCCCAACCTGGGCGCCACACCAGTCAAAATTGGGGAGGTGGGTGTGAGAAAATGTTTCACTAATTTTTTGCTTGTTTACTTCCACTCTGGAATTATATCCCGGTGTTAACAGATTACCCCATATCTGATTTGTTCCTAGGGTGTGCTTGCAGACTACGTGTCTGACACATCACCCATGATTCCACTTCTCGTAGTCCACTGTGTTAGTGAGATCGAGCAAAGGGGCCTGCATGAGGTGAGTGGTGTTTTCCTGTCCTAAAATCATGTGGAAGTTAGTAAAGCCTTTCTAATCCAGTAGTTGCTTTTAATGTCTTTCCCTCATGCTGCTACAGAGAGCTGTAACTAGGATTTGACAATCTGTTCTGGGGGGATTAAATTCCCAATGGCACAAAAAGTCTTGATTGCTTTGTGACTGTGCTGGTGGTCTCTCTCCTTTATATTTTATGTTTAGCTGCTTTATTTTATGTTTAGCACTTTCTCAAAATTGATACGACTCTGTGCTCTCAGTACAAAGCTAGAGCCGGGAGTCAATTAGCTTAGCATAAAAACTGGAAGCAGGAGGAACCAGCGGACCTGACTCTGTCCAAAATGATGCCCACCAATTAAACAATTATATTTCTTCCTCTCAGGCTGGACTCTACCGTCTGTCCGGTGCGGATCGCACAGTGAAGGACCTGAAGGAGAAGTTTCTACGCAGCAAAACCGTTCCTGTGCTCAGCAAGGTGGACGACATCAATGCCATCACTGGCCTCCTCAAGGACTTCCTGAGGAACCTCAAGGAGCCTCTTCTCACCTTCCGCCTCAACCGTACTTTTATGGAGGCAGCCGGTATGTTTGTGTGCCTGGTGTTAGGAAAGAAAATGCTGTTGCTGGTAGCCGTTTCTGTTGTGGAGGGCTTCATAGGAAAAAAAAGAGTGACACAAAATATTTGTGTCACTCTTATAATACAATTCATAACTTGAAAACTTTGTAACATTTTAATGGATGGCTGATATTTAACCAACATAAATGCCTCTATTTAGTTTTTGCAATTTGTTTTGAGAAGTAACGCCCTTAGGCATGAGTTTGCCTGGATCAAACAAGAGTTTCTTTCATTCTTTTTTATTTTTATTTTATTTTTATTGGACTCTGATTTATTTGCTTTCAAGTTGTTAATAAATCCATGCAGTCTCCCTCTGCTAACAAAACGCTTTTCTTTCTTTCCTTTCAGAGGTTTCAGACGATGACAACAGCAAAGCTCTGATGTACCAAACCATCAGTGACTTGCCACAGCCCAACAGAGACACACTGGCTTTCTTAGTCCTTCACCTTCAGAGGTTGGTACTACATACAATACTAATGTAGTTAATTGGAGCTATGCATATCCTAATGCATCTGTTAACAAAATCATTAATTGTGCTTTTAGCCTTATATATTCATGCAACAAACTCATTGCTAAAATGTTCTGATATTCACAGAAGTCTCTCTGTAACTGAGCTTGTTTTCATTTTATTTGACTGTATCCTCTGAATTTAATTGGGTTGAATTGCTTACGGCAAAGATGTGCATTTATCTAATTTTCTAACTTTACATAAGGCAATTATTCTGTTTATTTAACCCAGGGGTCTGAAACCGTTTTGATTTCTAGTGCCATTTGAAAATGTTCTTGTTCGTCAGTGTGCTATTTCAACTTCTCATTATGTCACCACAGCAAAATTTGTATCTCAGATCTGCAATTATATTCTTCCCACATAGGCAATGTGCATAGCTTAATTTTTAAGAAACATTTTCTCCCATATATAGGACATTATAATTATATATTGGAGTGCTACACAAGAAGGCTGTCATCCTCACCAAAGTTGAAATCATTAACCCTACCAACCTTCCACTAACCTTTTTGATCACTAATAAACGTAACAATTTCTGCAAAGAAGGCAACAAGTACCAGCCAATCAGATGCTTTCTATGAATGTGGGTTGAGGAATAGAAATAATCAAATTAAACTTAAAAAAAACATAACCTGTTTCCAGTGGCTGTGAAAGAGACGGCTTTTCGGCATTTCCAAAAAAAACATGCCTAAAGTTGCTTACCCCTGATTTAATCTAACATATACTTTTAAATGTATTTCATATTTACAAAAGAGACATAATTTAATCTTAAATTAAAATCTTCCAGAGTTGCCCTCAGTTTGGACACGAAGATGAACATCAGTAACTTGGCTCGAGTGTTTGGGCCAACTATTGTGGGTCATGCCGTCCCAAACCCTGATCCGATGACGATCCTACAGGATACCAAACGACAACCCGGGGTAAGCCTGAATGATGCATGTAGAATTTTAATGTTCTGATTGTAACAGCAAGTGTGATTCAGTGCTACGTTTCCCAGAATCCTGGGGGCAGAAAACACTTGTTTTAAAGCAGCTTCATGTCAGAAATCCAACTGCTGTTTCTAATAACCGTTTAGCTAACAAACACACTTTGTTTTGTTAAAGAAGCTGGCCAATAACTGCCCCTTTTCCATCATGTCATGAGCAACCGCTGTCTGATGTCATGCTATAGTTGGTCACCCTGCACCACTTCATATAACAGCTCACTGTGGCTGTACACACATGCACCGGTTCCTGCATTTTAATGGAATACTGGAATTTTGGACTCCATAACTAACTGATCAGTTGGATTAGTAAACAGATTACAGAATGCCATCAGCAACTGGAATGAATCAAAAATGCATTCATAACTTACTTTCTGTCAATCAAAATGCTTACTGTGAGACAACTGAAGTTTCAAAGTCTAGTTGAGATTTTATTTATATATATATATATATATATATATATATAATAAATAAATACATTTTAAGGATTGTTTTTACATAAATTAAAACTGATTATTGTGATTAATTAGCAAAAACCTACCTTTAACACACCTTGATAAGTGAGTGCCATACAACAACATACAGAGACCACCAAAATGCTAAATTCTACATAATCCTACACTTCAGAACATCATCACAATACTCTAAACTCTTAGTAATCCCCCTCTCTTGCCCAGGGCATCTGCACACACATTCAGCTTAGCACTGTTGGAAGAGGATGAGGCAACTCGCTGAAATATCCCTGATCGTTTGCATCTCTCTCTGTTCAGGTTGTGGAGCGTCTGTTGGGTCTGCCGGCGGATTACTGGAGCCAGTTTTTGATGGCAGAAAACTATGCGCCTAACTTGAACCACCTAATTATCGAGAACGCAAACTGCTATGCCACCCCCGAGAGAAGTACGAGCTCACTAGACTTTGTTTGTTTTTTTCTGCAGTGTTTACAAGGAACTCCATGCACAGTTGTTTGCGTTTTGATATATCATTGTAATATTTGTACCGTTGCAGTGAGCATGCTGGGACCTCTGACTACTCCAGAGCACCAGCTCAATAAAACCCCCTCCTCCAGCTCCTTGTCTCAGCGCATGAAGTCCTCTCTGACACCCAGGTAAACACACTAGCACACGCCCCTTCTGCAAAGTGTTTTTCCTCTATTCAACGGGCCTCATGCAAGAACCACTCGTACAAACGGATTTGTTCTTAAGGCTTGTACAAGGGATTTGGGAGAACTTGCGGCATTCAACTATTTTATCTGTATTCTGCATGTTCTCTTTAGTGGGAACACAATATCAAAGTGGTCCAGACTAGTTGTAGGAGCCGTGCAATTAGTCAAATGTTTTTACTCATTACCGTTGATGCAATTTTGAGTTTGAAAAACCTATAATTATGTGGATGTAATTTTGATTGACTCTGCAATTTTAATTGAAGGCTAGTATAACTCTAAATATATTCAATATCGCCATTAATTTAAATTGGCTATTGTACAACACTACGGAATCAATATGAACATCTCAAACCGTTTTTATTTTTTATTTGACCCCATCCCAGTCATCAATAAATCACCTTGCTGTGGGAAGATCTCTTTCAAATTAGACCATTCCTTTATTTCATTAACAGCACATCAATGATTTTATATAATACGAGCCCAATAGAGGTGGAGTAAAACGATACAGCATCGTATCAAGAGTCTCAGCGTGACAATATTGTATTAATACACAGACGTCAGGTATCAATCTTTTATCATATAAACTATTAATACATCTAAATCGTTCTTGCATGAGGTCCAACGATCTTACAAGTACCTCTAGAACATGTGCTGCTGATTGAAATGTCTAAAAAATATTTAGATAAAAGCTGACTCATTTGAACATTTAATCTGCTGATCGATATCTCATTATCCTTCATTGACTGTTTTATTTGCTCGTAATTCAATTAACTGCCACTGTGTACTCTTTGTTGCAGATTTGGGGGGAAGAGCAAATCAGCAGTCGGATTTTCTCGTCAAGGAAAATTCTTTGCATCTCCACTCCTGAAATAGTCCAAAGCAGCGACACAAACCTCTTCTTAATACTACAATAACCACCAATACATTTACAATTTGCATTTATGCAGAACATATGTCATGGTACTGCTTTTCAAAATTGCTATAAACACCTCCAGTCTCTAAGTCTTCTTATAATCGTTTTTAGTGTTTGACAATAGAAAGAGTTTTATTTTGGTGATTTTACGTGTTTGTAAAAGGATAACTTTTTTTTCCTATCTATGCACACTTGTGTGTTTTTAGAGTTAAATGTTTAACAAGACATTCTACTTTCACCTCTTCACACATGGGAATGTACTGTTAAATACTTTTTTTGATAAATGTTTTAGGTGAAAATATGTACTGTATATGCACAGTTTTATCGTGACCTGCTTCTAAATTCAGTGATTTCTTGAGGCAGGTTTTCAACTCATGTGTCACTCAGAAGTTGAATAACAAATTTTCAAGCATTTCATTCTAAGTTGTAATTGAAAGTGTGACTGCTCGTAACATTATCTTTTAATTTTCTTGTTTGTAATCCATTTTGTTTCGTCATCCTCCAGAGAATTGTACATGTTTACAAGCTTGCTTTCCTTTTTCTTTTCACAAGAGAATCAGTTCTAAGACGTCAGTACGGATCTTCTGCAAGCTTAACTGAGTGTGAGGTTGTTAATCGGCATTAATCTCTTGAGAAGAAGGACATTATTATAGCTTCCCTTGCAGCAGTTGTGTTTAGCACTGCCAGTGATCCTCAGGATTATTTACTGGTCTATGTCACAGGCTTCAATCTCTACTTATGCTCCTCTGTTTATTGCTCTGTGTAATATTTGTACTCTGGGTGGATGCTTATGAGCAGTCCCAAACAAAAGGCAATTACTTTGTAAAATTAGCCAGTTAAATTGTCGTGGCATTATTTGATTAACTATTGGCACAAATGTTGTACATGCTATAAAATCCATGTAACTTTTAAAATACATTTCTATCCTTTACAAAAATGTCTCGTGTGCTTTCTGTCTAATTCTTTGTGCTGTTCCCTAGCTTCCTTAATCCAAAAGTTGGAGGGTGTAAAGGGAGTTTGTTCCAAGTTAACTCTAGTTTTGATGAAGCATACAATGGTTCCACTTCGACATACTGTAGATGCAGGGCCTCCTTCAACATGACCAGTTTAAGACACCAGTCACACCATGACTTGTTATTCTAACGACTCAGGAGAATCTTAACGGTCATCTTACTGCAGAAATGCTCAACCTGTAAAACTCTTAGTCATGGCGTGCCACAAAGAAATCTTACACAGAAGGCTGTTATGTAAAGATGAGCTCTGAGTTTATTTTACAAAATAGCAGGACACTATGACAAATGTGTATGTACGTTCAATTTGTGAGGCATTTATTTGGTACAGCAGTTTAGAAAGTGTGACATCAAAATTTCGGCCATGGCCACAGAAGAGGAGTGTTCTGGATGTAGTTCTGGAAGCTGGGGTCAGATCCCCACTTCCTCAGGGCCTGCTTCTCCAGCATGGGGATGCCGCTGACGAAACGTAGCAGGAACCAGACGAAGAGAGGGGACACCACACTCAGGTACTGGGGGCCCTCCATCACTGACGAGGCTGAGAGCCAGAGCCCTGACCACTGCAAGATCTCCCCAAAATAGTTTGGATGTCTGCTGTAAGCCCATAGTCCACTTTGGATGAATTTCCCCTGGAGCCACAAAAATAAATTTTACTCCAGTGACACACTGAGTGATGCATTAAGGGTTGCACAACACAAGGTCTATTAACTTACAGTATTATCTGGGTCACGCTTGAAAAGCAATTTCTGTTGGTCAGCAATAGCTTCAGTAGCAAAGCCGAGGCCCCAAACAGTCCAGCCAATGAAGTCCCTCGTTCCCAAAGGCGCGTCCTGCTTCTCGCTGTTCAGCATCAGGGTGGGCAGGAGGGTCATAAATACCCACATGGCTGAGAGAAACAGGAAAAAATTAATAATCTTCAACCTTAATACCACCATGAACTAAATGCATTCAACTTACTGCAACAGACCGCTCCTTTATAGAATACAAGCATACTAAGAGCTAGAAAGTAGACTGATTTATTTATACAAGTCAACTTGGGTGCGGAGTTGGTTCAGGTCTATGGCAATGAGAGGAATGCACCTGCATCACTTCACAAGTACCTTGAACAGTCCAGTATATAAAGAAAGTCCCTGGGCTGTCTCTGACATTGTTGAACCTGCGATCGTGACCGTCCTTCAAGATCCGCATGAAAAGGAATGTCCCCAGCCTACAGAGAGCCCATGGTTAGCGTCCATTCACATTAACCAGAGGCATTATTCATTAACCTGACTTTAAGGTTTCACGTTCATTAGTTAGTTCATTCTCTGAACTCGCCAAGGACCCTTCGTAAATTGCACCAAACTGTAGGTGCTAATGGCGGATGACATCACGGCATTCCCCTGTTTGAGTTTTATTCGACTGTGTAGGGGGCGACACTGTGTTTAATAATGGGGGTCAACGCGGCCTCACTTACCGTAGTCCCCATGCTGTCACCAACCCAGTCTGCACCTTCTGGCGGACATGACTGGCTCCTCCCCAGACACGACTCAGGTGGGCAAGTAGTATAAATGTGCCAGATCCTGGAAGAAAGGAGAGAGAGAGAGAGAGAGACAAGCTGCAGACTCAGGGCAGTCGGGACATGGGCATGACGGATGGCTCTACCTGTTGCACAGTAAGGCGTGTTCAGTAAATCTTTTACCCAGGATACTGCAGACAATTGGGTCCAAAGTTCAAGGGTAAAATATCCCAGAGCACAGCGCAGAGTGGAGAGCAAGAAGAGGACGAGTGAAAGACAAGTGTCGAAGTGATTCACTTGGGAAAGTATAAAGAAATCAGTCATTGTTGTTGACAGGTAAGCTGCATTGTTCATTCTACATCCAACACATTAATTGATAATTATCTGGTTTTCAGCATGCAGTCACCTCTAACTTTGTCATTGCTCGTACACTTCACTTTTTAATCTGAAAACGTGTCACGAGTGACGATCACCTTCTTAAAACTGAAAACTAAGACTATGACGACAGATTATATTTATAGTTTTTCCATTATTGATTAATCGGCTAAATCTATAAGATGTCAGAGAATGGGGAAACATGGTGATCACAATAAGCCATGACACCCTGTCACTGCTTGTTCGATCCGACCAACTGTTCAAAACCCAAAGATATTCAGTTTATTACTATGGCGGAAAAACCGAGAGAGAGACGGAAAGATTTTTGCTTTAAAAAAAAATAAAGTTATTGACTTCTGGTTTCAGCTCTAAAGCAGTGTTTTAGCGGGAAACATTTTCATCAAATGGGGTCTTTGACGTGAAAACGTTTGGGAACCAGTGCTCTCAAGGACTTAATGAATCAAGAATTGAATCAGAGTAATTACTTGTTTAACTGGAGTTTTTACCAATGCAAAAGTGAGACAAGAAACAGTAATCACTAGTGGGGAGACAGGTTGTGTCCATTCTTAATTGGGGCCCACAAAAAAAACATAATAATTGCCCCCTTTTGGTTTTAAATAGAGGGTCCCCATGATCTCTGGCCACGCCCCTGCGGTGACACAGGACCAGTTAAGTGGAGCTGATTGGATCTGCATGCCGCTTCTTAACATGAAGGAGGACCTCTCTGGCTGTTTCACAACAAAGCTGCTTTAGATAACACGGGTTTCATAATGGTCACAGTTTGAAATTAAATAACAACTCGCACATCTTAATTATAATAAGAAGCCTTCGAAATAGAGGACACAATTTAAATGTGATTCGCTTCTCTGTCGAGTCAAGTTTACACCAATTGAACTGTCCTGAATCACAAAGTGAGGCTGCAAACCGTGAAATGTTCGCCAGTATTTGGGTTTTCATTACCTGCCAAGTCATAAAACTTCTCGGTTCTGAAGGCTGCAGCCAGAGCCCAGCCGGCCCACTGGATGCCCAGGTCGGTGGCGGCACATTTGACCAGCGTGCTCCCCATGATCATGTCCTGCAGGTCGGCGAGCAGAGCTGGAATCTGATCGGGTTGTATCATAGGGCCACTCCTCC
The DNA here is from genome assembly GCA_023566465.1 of Cottus gobio. Taxonomy (NCBI): domain Eukaryota; kingdom Metazoa; phylum Chordata; class Actinopteri; order Perciformes; family Cottidae; genus Cottus; species Cottus gobio. The sequence continues at coordinate 10,163,595 of CM042215.1, read as the reverse complement.
GACAGCAACAGACATATACACACTGTGACTAAAGTTCACTACCATTCTGCTCCTGGGAGCGGCTTAAACGCGTGGAACTCTGGGTATTGTAGTTATCAGAGGATTAATGCGGTTCTACAGCTGAGGCCGAGGGAGCATCCAAGGGTCACTGAGTATGAAGGATAGAACCTAAAAAATAATAATCAAATGACTCGATAATCAAATGTACCAAAAACAATATCAAAAATGTGTGTGGGTATTGATTCATTTATAAAAATAATAATATTTTGTTCCGTCGCTCCTAAAATTAATGGCAGAGGTTTACATTTTCTACAACTTTATACTTCTACTCAGTAATTAAGTATTAATACCTCAATGTAAAATACTCCATTAAAAGTAAAAGTAAAAGCCTTGCATTAAAAGTGTTACTTGAGTAAATACAATTGATGTTTATATTATTAGCAAAGAAAATAGCTGTTGTCATAATGTTAAATACAATGATGCTGTATTATTACCTCTGCTTTGATGTGTTAACAGCATAAATAGTTTAATGTAGTTGGTGATGGTATGGCTCATTTAAATGACTATATACTATTACATAGTATAATCTGTAACAACAATATATCATATTTCATAAAATAAGATTATCAGTAACTACTACTACACACATACGTACATACATTATTAAAGGTGAAGTAACATAAATTATATGATACAACTTGGAAATTGTCAATTCTGCTGCATACTTGTACTTGTAAATTATATTGGAGTAAAGCTTTGAATGCAGGACTTTGTATTACTTGTAATAGAGTATTCTTATATTATGGTACTTTTACTTGAGTATAGGATCTGAATACTTTTTCCAACACTGCTGAGAGGCCTCCAGAGCCCCAGCGACATGAGGACTTATCTTGCTACTTTGCTCACTGAGGTGAATATAAAGAGATTATTCAGATATGCATCACTCTCCCAATTTGTCCACCTCATCTGATATCATTAAGTTTAAATACTCTTATAAATACTCCCATGAAAAACCCATGAGAGTCAAGTGTTACAGCAGCACAGAGGTCGACTAGTAAAGTAGAGTGGAGCGATAGCATTAAAAAATCTACAGAGATTTCTCACAATATCTAGGACTATAAAAAGTAATCCAGTAGTAATATAAGTATATTGTGCTATACATGTGTAGTATAAACATATACTATACTATACATATAATATAAAAGTACAATAATAATATGTAGTAATACAGTATCATGTTGTGATTTGAGTAATATTATAATACTACCACTTGTGCTACTACTCTTATAGTATTGATACTTATTTATATATAACTGTGTATATGGTGCAGTTATGTTGTTTTGCATTAAACCAAATAGTGGGTGGTCTTGATGTGTCCGATATGCAAAAGTCTCTATAGTGAGCTCTGAAGGTCGAATTTGGAAGTCTTAATTTGGTTGAATATGTGATCCAAATGACAATTCTTTCTTCTTCATCGTTCAGGAATATTAACAAAGACAAAATATGGCCGAGAGCACAAGTCCAAAAGGCAGCACTGGAGACTTTGCTAAAAAGGTCCAAAGACAGCTGAGCAGAAGCAAAGAAAAGGTAACAGTCTGCACGTTCCTGTTACTCAGATAGCAAGAGGACGGGAGGCCTTACCATGCGGTAGCTGTTGCTTTGAGGCATGTGCTTTTTCTCCAGGTACTGCAAAAGTTGGGGAAGACAGTGGAGAGCAGAGATGACCACTTTGAACAATGTCTCCAACAGTTTAATGACCAGCAGGTAATCATTCCCCTGCCTAACGAGATAAAGGAAACATTGAGTTGCATTCCGTGTTTGTTTTGGACAATAAAGTAGATTAAAATTGTTTGAACAATAAAAAAAAAAAGACTGTCAGTTTAACACAGATCTATTTTCACTGTCTCTACTGTAAACACTGGGATGATTTATACTCAGAGAACCAAACACAATGAAAGTCATAAATCTAAAGTCTGACAATTATGCAAACCTCTTGTCCATTCGCAGACTGATGGGAATCGAATGTACAAGGACCTGAGGAACTACATTAATTCAGTTCGAGGTAAAATGCTTTTTGCATGTATATGTTTTAGATGTGTGTCCTCTGCAGGTCTCACATGGACGAGTCTGGTTTTTACAGACATGCGTGAAGCTTCAAGACGCCTTTCCCAGTCTCTGTATGATGCTTATGAAACTGACTGGGTTGGAGAGGAAGATTTAGGAGCCATTGTAGAGGTCAGTACGATTTATCAGTGATAAACCACAGCTCTGCCGCTGAACATTAGTGTTTCATAATTCCAAAAGCAGCTGGATTTATACATAGCTAGGGGACTAAAACCCCTTCTTTCTCCCTCTCGTCATACATATTTAATGAAATATTTATGCTGTGCCTTTTAATAAGGGGGAGGACCTCCTGTGGAATGACTTCGAGGTGAAGCTATTAGATCAGGCCGTACGCACCATGGAGTCCTACGTGAGCCAATTCCCAGATGTCAGGGTAAGACAAAAGGAAGCAATGCATGCAAGCAAACAGAAGTGAATACACAGACAGACAAAAGGCCTGAGAGCAAACATGCAAAACCCTACAAAGACACACACACACCCACACACGCACACTCACCATCTGTGAGTTTCAATACCCATCTTACCATAAAATTGTGTACAGTATGTCCCAATTCAAAGTATGTCTATGCCAAAAGAACCAGGATGTGCTACTGCATCTGGTGATATTTTGCAGTATATGCAAGCTTGCATACTTTTCTGTCTATTCCGACCCACAATCCTTTGAGTAGCTATTATATGAGCAAGAGCGTCAAAGTTACAGGTGCAATGATGGACTACATCCTAATTGAATATCACCTGCATGCAACTGTACGTGCTTTTTATGGGCAGCTGCAGTATGTGTTAATAATACAAGTATGAGATTTGCAAATCTTTTCCAATCTGTAGGAGAAAATTGCCAAGAGGGGAAGAAAATTGGTCGACTACGACTCTTCCCTTCACCACCTGGAGGCACTGCAGACTGCTAAGAAGAGGGATGATGTCAAGATCAACAAGGTTATTGATAATGGCATGCACATCTCTTTTTTTTAACTGTGCATTTCAACCTTCATTTGCCCCAAAATATAATTACATTTTCACTCTGAAGGCAATAGAAGAGCTGAATGCTGCCAAAGGTGTCTATGAATGGATCAACACTGAGTTAAAAGAAGAGCTGCCGGTGCTCTTTGAAAGGTTTGCTAGAATTATTTTGTATCATTATATGAAATGTAAGGGTCTACACATGTTTTACATTATGGTTTTATTTTTCTTTCTTAGCCGTGTGGGGTGCTTTGTGACAGTCTTCTCAGCTGTAGCCAATTTAAGAGACACCTTCTACAAGGAAACAAGCGCAGTACGTTTTTCTTAAGTCAGTAGGCAAAGAATATACATTGTTATGTTTTTTTCTTTTTCTTTGACCAGTTCTGTCCTCTTTCAGCTCAACCTTGATCTACATAATGTGATAAAGGAGCTGCAGGCTCAGCATCCGGACAAAATGCTTGCTTTGAAGGGATTACAACGGTGAGTTGTTCTTTTTCTTTTTATATTTGAAGACATTTTGAATGATAATAGTTAAAAAATGATGTTATATACTCATGACAACAGAAGCTCTGCTAAACTTGACAAAACACACAAAGTCTCGTCTCAGCATCACAAACTACAAACAAAGCTGCAATATTTGTTTGAGAGACAAAGTACTTTCCGATAGATTTATTTTTGCAATAAATACTTTTAATAAGTTAATGTCTCAATTTGGGGCTAGAAGCAAAAAATGAAAATCATTTATTTGCTTTTTGTCTTATAATTCAACCCATTTCAGGTATGGCTCCCTGAAGAGACGGACTCTGATGTCCCCTAAGGCCTGGAAAACCAGCTTCTCTGACTTTCACAGGAGCTATACTCCTGGACCTGGATCAAGGTTTAGTTTCAAGTCCCCGGACAAGCCTCGCCACAGCTCTTTGTCCAGAGAGGGCAGCATCCGCGCAGTCTCACAGCAATCGGCCCTCCCGGAATACCCCCCTTCTGAGTCCGGGGACCTGGAGGCAGAGTCGAGCCACAGTGAGATCCTCAGTCCTCCTGCACAAGAAGACGCTGCAGCTGGAAATGAGCATAAGTCTGGAGAAGACAGCAAAGATGTGGAAGAGGAGAAGGCCATCGAAGAAAAGGAGTCCGAGCCTAAGCCTCTTGCAGATGCTGAGAAAGCTCCACCAAGTGAGAGCAGCTCTGAACTGCTGAACAACTCAGGTTATTCAGAGAGCTTGGAGCTTCAGCTGTCTGCAGCAGACGACGGCCCGCTGCACATCGAAGAGAGAGAAGACAGCCCAGTAGAGCTCGACACCCCGAAACCAAACGGAGTGGAGAATGGTGACATCTCTGGGTTACACTCTGATACTAAGGGCCTGAGCCTTCCTCTCAAGGTTTGTCATTTAGTTAGCTGAGGAATGGTGACACAGACCTCTATTCACTATTGTGTTTTTGTAATGACTCAAATTTGACAATACTTTTCAGGATGCTTCTGCAGAAAAACAGGCAGCTCCAGACTCAAAAAGCACAGAGGTTTAAAGTATTCGGATATAAGGTTTGTATGAATAATGCATTATTATCAGTCGTATTGTTTCCATCTCTCTTCTTCATGTATCCATGTCTGCCTTGTGTTGATTTAAACAGAAAAGCAGAGGAGATTGAAGTCAACAGCTGCACAAGAAAAACAATGTGGAGACAGCCGCACAGAAATGTTCAACTCTAATTTCAGGAATGATGGACATGTGCATCGACTTGTTTTCTTATTTATCTTTTATTCAAATCAGTTGTACATACAGTACAGTTCATAGTATGGGTTAAATCATATTTTTGTAACAGCCATGTTTCATTTTAAGTATTCTTTGAAAAGTATAGATTATAGATTTACTTTTTCCCCACAGGCTCCAATATATTCTGCACCACAAATTTTAAAATTGTGTCTAATGATAGCAAACATAAATGCAGCAATAGGGTCACATTGTTAGAAACGTTTTTTTACTGAATACAGTATGGTCACCATAAACTAATGTACATGTGCTGTAGACTTAATTTACCATTTTGGTTTGAATTATGTGGAAGTATATTTGATCTTTTTCACTCACAAACTGGAATCAGTTAATTAGGTGTTCACTGTGAAGATAATTCATTATGTAAGTCTAAACAATGTTCTTTTTTTGTAACCCATTTGTACTAATTTGTTGAAATATAGAAATTATTATGAAATGTGTACCCAATAAATCCTTCTTTCTTGTTTAAATTTAAGTTAAGTTGCCAACTTAAGTTTTAAAATGATCAAGACAATAACAAGGAGCTCTCACTCAGGTTTCATTTCTCTTTTTTTTTGTCATTGTGAACCCAACATAATTTGCAATAGTTTGTATTAATTTATTTGCATAAATGCTAGGATTATCTTCTGCTTTAAGAGTCCTTCATCTTTTAAAGTTTATTTGAATCAAATGTTGAAAGAAATTTTAATTCCAGAGCTAACACTTGGAGAATAGTCTGGCCATCATAGGTATTTTCCAGTATAGTTCAGTGAAATACATTTGTGTTTTTGCTTAATTCATTCAAAAAAAGGAAACGTGAGACGTGAGAGTCATGTGACCATGGTGATCTCTCACTTCCTGAATTGGAACAACAAGGAGTTTTATTTTGGTAGTCAGAATCAGGACACATAAACCACTTACAGATTGTCATGATTTACAAGCAGTACTCTGAAATCTGCATTCTGTTATGACTGAACATTATCAACATGTATCTATGTATCCTCTTAGCTTATGTCCAGCTGAATATGATTGATTTTGTAACATTTTATTATTAGAATGTTTTTTTTATAGAAGTATCTGCCTGTAAAAACACCATTGTGTCACCTGCAGCTCTGAAGGGAGCTTTTAGTCAACTCTGACAAAATAACATTGATGATGTCTCCAGGGCTATGTCAGCTTTAGATAGGAGGGTTGAAAAACGTGGTTGTTTACCATGCAGGAAGGATGTCGGGTGCAACTCGAAAGCCTAACAGCACAGTACTGGTTTGAGCCGGTTTGGTGTAAAACACAAAACACCCTATTCCCAAACAACACTGTTCACAAAAGAGTCTCATATAGACATATTTTCCGTGGCTGAATCCAACTAGAAATGCCATCCCACTACTAACACTGAAAAGCTGTGACAATATTAAATCTGACACGGCAACATTGAGTACAGCAAATGAAAGATGCTAGCAATTTGCCAAAACTTGTATGCTTGACCCATACTAGGAATTAAAAAGGTATATATCACCCTATGCTGTAAATATTTCAACCATTCTTTATTTATTTTGAATATGTCACTCCCAGGTCCTTCAATGTCCATCCATCCATCATCCGTAACCGCTTTTCTATTTCAGGGTCCCCAGAAGTCCTTCAACATGCAACACTAAATTGCTTAAGTACAGGTGACTTTTAGCATTCAGCTGTTTCACCCCACATATTTCAGTTGAGCCAAAAAAGTTTTTTACAAAAAAGTAAATATTTGAATAATACATTTTATCAAACAATAGTTTATTTTATTTTTTAAAGATTCTTAAAGATGCCAAAATATGTATTGGTTGCAGCTTCTCAAATGTGAATATTGTCTGTTTTTGTTTTCAATGATAATTAAAAAAAGAAATATATATTCTCAGTTAATTCATATATAATATAATGGACCGTTATGAGGAGTAAATATCAAACATATATTTGCTAACTAGCATACTCTTACTTCTCCACTGTTTCCCATTCTTCCCTTCGAAGTTATACATCTTGCATTTAGACGATCTTTGGCACGGCGCAGGGGAGGAAAGGGAGGGGCGGAAATCGAGCGTTCTGCATGACTCACGAGTGCTGCGAGAAAAAGTAGAGCTAGAGTTACTCACTGTATATCACAGACGCCTCAACAGACTCTCACGCAGCTTGAATTTTAAACTTAAGTTCACAAGTCTGCGTTAGTTTTCTCCAACTTGAGGTTTAAAAAGAAAAATCGGACTTTAAAGCCAGCTGTTTTGATTTGCTCCGCTGCAGCCAGGTAGGTAAGCAAGCCCAGCTGTGATGAACAATGTCTGATTGTTAAGTGTGAGAAACGCGTGTCCTGAAAGTGTAACGCCAGTTTTAACGTAGGTGTTTCTTCTTCGAGGGGACATTGTGTCAAGTAAAGTAAGTTAGTCGGGACCAAGACGTCTTGTTTCCCTTAAAAGGTTAGTCTGAGACAAAGAGCCGGGAGGTCGGTAGGTCTTACTGGTGGTGACCGGTTCATTTCCATGTGAATGAAACAAATGTTCAACATTGTTTCCTGAACATTGTTTGACAACCGTTGCGGTAACATTAGTCAGTAGTGTGGTTGTTTATTGGTGTGATTGTACGTGTTTCTTTTTCAGGTGAAGTTAGCCAGTGAGTCAGTCAGTCAACTGCCACTAATCATGAATAGTAAGTCCACATTTTTTATGAATCAATTTTAATTAAGTGGTTGTGTGTCTGTCTTCTTCTTTTGTACTGCTATGACACAATTGACTCTTCGAGGTATTTTCAAATAAAATAACAATACAAGTGCTATACTTAGAGTAACATATTGAGGTAGCTTTACTTCTCTGTAGTCTTTTAATTGCATGTTGCTTAATACTACCATTTGATTAACAATGAACATGAATCAATTAGTTAATCAGAAGATAATCGGCAACTATTTACATCAAATAGTAATTTATTCAAAAAAAAAGCGACTGACATTTGATGCTCTGTTTGTCAGATGTAATTGCTGTTTTTCTTGGCCTCACATTTTTAGTAAACTAAATATTTTTGGGGTTTAGAACTGAACAAAACAAGACAATGGATGATGTCAATTTGTGCTAAAGGAATAATCAATTCGTTTGAAAAATAATCTATAGCTGCATTGATAAAACAATCACTGGTTGCAGTCCAGGACTACATTCCTCTGAAAGATGAGATTTAGTTACTTAGCAGATACTGCTTTTACACTGCTTTTATGGTTGTTCCTCTTATAGTTCATTTGTTTTATTTCTTTAGTTAAGACCAGCTCCACCTCAGATACAATAATGTGCCAGTATTAGTACTCCAATAATATAACCTAAAACTCTGATTAGTGCCTTTTATGCAGCCTAATGGTACACTTTTACTTTTTATACTTTAAATATCTTTTGCTGATCAGGGCTGTAACAATCAATGATAAATGCCCATCACAATATCCACAAGTCTTGTTTTGTTCAACCAACAGTCGAAACCACAAAATATTCCAAGAAATTCACACATAGAACATAAAAAGAGTAATCAATTAATTTTCTTTAAAACAATTGTTTAACCTGTATGGCTGAAAAATACTTCTGTACTTCTAACGTAGTACTTTAAAATGTAGGACTTGTGGAGAAATTCTAAGAGCATTTAAATCACAGGTGTGGTCTCTGATTAAGTTGTTGCATCACAGAAGGAATAAACAAGTGGTTGACAGGTTTGTTTCAGTGCCAGTCCTTAATAACCAGATTACCGTGTAACCACACTTCATTTTCCTTCCTCGGCCAGCAGCTATGACGTTACACAACTCTACTTGCAGACTGTGTGCTGAAGATAGCGCCCTGTGACATTTTTAACACATTCTTTTAATCGTCCAGATACGGCTCCTTCGACAACACTCTCCACATATATAGACACAAATGCGACAAAAGGTGAGTACAGTTTTTTTATTTTTTTTTTGTTTATGATATGAACTCACTTGGCTTCAAAGCTCCGAGTTGCAGCCAACAAGTATCCTAATATCATGACCTTTTTGACTTTGTGCTGTTTTATCAACGCATGTCATGCTTGTGTTTTGTCCAGCATCAGATATGGGGCTTTTAACATCACTTCCCACACAAGCAGACACCACCATGATTCAGGGTAACTCCTACACTTTCATATTTTATTTAATTTTTTTTTTTAAATGTTTTCTATTTATGGCACACAAACCAGTCTCCTCCTGCAAACACACTACCTCCCCTCCTGCAAAGTAGAACAATCAAATGAAATCTTATACATCGGCTGGTTTAAAAAAAAAAAAAAAAAAAAAAAAAAAAGGCTTGTTTGGTTTTCCCTCCTCAGTGGTAACGACAGCGGCCCCCACCAGTACAGACGCAGTGGTAGCAGGTAATTGGTCGCACTTGAATCTCAACCTTTTCTCGCCTTAATGTTTTTGAAAACAGTAATTCAAAATAATATTTCTGCCTTATTTGTCCAGTGGTTATTGTCCTCATCCTGGTGACAGTAGCTGCTTTGGGATTCCTGCTTTACCGGTATCTCTGCCACAACAAAGGAGACTACAGGACGACAGGGGAGCCGGCTCCGGGGGAGGACCCCGATGACGAGCAGAATAACCTGGCCGTGAGCGAAAAGAAGGAATACTTCATATGAACCTGGTCAAGACACGGGTCTGTGGAAGAAATAGGACTGTTTATTTATCTATGCATCTGTGTTTTGAGGGAAGGCTGTGACTTTCTGCACACGGGGGGTGGGCAGAGGAAAAAAATAAATGTTTAAGATGTGTTTCGCAAAAAAACGCAGAGGTGCACAAGCAATACCAAAGATAAGATTGTTACTCGGAGTGAATATCAATGGATGAGGATCAGGTGACAAGACAACAGGGGTGTGTTTAGGTTTGCAGAGCTATGCATAAAACAAGTGGTGGGATTTTAGTATGTCACAGTTACATGATCAGTAAACACAGCCACAATCTGCTACACTATTTATCAGCCATGTTTCAATTGTTCCCTCTACTATCTGCAAAGTGTTTCAGTTTGTTTCCCCACCAAACAAACCTCTTACAAGATGCGTTATGAAGCTATTGGGGGGGCTGAAGTTACTTTTATATTGATTTGCTTGTAAAATTATAGTTTTTTTTCTATGCAATTTTATAAGCTAGTTAAAACTATGTCCTTTTTGTATTATTGCTTGCGAGACACGTTTACTGGTGACTTCCCCATTTGAGATAAATGTGGAAGGCAATAAAACTTGTTCTTGGGCTAATGCCATATTCCAGTGTGACAGTTTGCAGTGATTAATGCATTTCAGAATAGTCAAAGTCATAAACCCACAACCTGACTTTGATTCGGTGGTCAATGCACTGACAACTAATATGTATTACACCATTTGTTTGATACATCTAGCTCCAATAATCACATCCAATGAAATCCCATCCAAAAGCCCAGCACAAAACAAAACACGATTTAAGAAGCATACGTTCAGTTTTTGTTGACATTGAGTAGATTAGCTGACAAAATATTGGACATAACTTTCCAATACGTAATGACAAACTAGTATCAGATGAGTACAATGGATGTTAATCCAAACCGGACAGTATCAACAAGGACTGAATTTAATACGCTTCAGTAAAGGTGGTATTTACTGTGGACTGTTGGATTAAAATGCCAGATGCAATAAACTGGCGACTGTGTAATGCTCAGGTGATATTTGACAAAAATACAGATCCATATTTGACTCAATTCCTTTTATATCAAAGTGACAATATTTGAGTTATTGACTCTTTCGTACAGTATGTCTACTAAACTAAGGTGGGAGATAATTATTTATGACAAAAGTGATATTGGTATTAAGGCCAAGCAAGTAGCATCCACTCCAATCAAGTAAGTTGGTTAAACGATCAATTACCTGTGATGCAGTCTGGCCAGGGAAAGGCAACATTTAAGCTATAATCACAACAAAACAATAACCAAAAATCCCAGGTGTTATCTCAGGTCACAATCTTGAACTAAAAACCTGCCCTGTTCTAATACAATGTATATGTATAGAAAATTAAACAAACATGCAGCATTTCAAATTTCCAAAATAACCTTTATTCTAAACTTACATTTTAAATTTTAAGTTTAGTATAAAAAAGTTAAGTGCACCTAAGACCTTTTTCCAAAGTATTCCATCTTTTTGACACTCATCTCCTTTAGTAATCTTAAAAGATAGAATGTGTACCAAAGTCTGTCACATCACTTTAGTACATACATCTATTTTACAAAGTATTGTAAAGAGAATCCCTGAACTATAAATGTCCATAATCCTTCAACAGAGTAATCCATTTGCTGGCTGTGGTTGGCATAGCATCTACTGGTCAGATGTAGTTTTCAGTACTTCATATTGCTGGGACAAAGCCACCATTATGCTGCTTTACAAACAGATGAAAAAAAAAAAGAAAACCCCTTCGTCTGAATCATTTTTTTTGTTGTAAAGTTTTGATAGCTGTGGCCTCTTCCCCAGCGGAGCTGTATGAAACGACAGCGTGAGTGCGAATAAATGAACATTGAACCATTTAAAAGAAAAACACCCGAGTGACACGTCGGCCATGTCTGGTATAGTAGCTTTTGTTTATGAGCTGCTGAAAGGACTTCATCAGATGAACGAAGCACGTTTCCAGACAGCTGCTCTCTCCGGCCCAACACAGAAATAACTAGATGTCGATCGACAGCAGCAGCATTTGTTTTCTGGCGGCCACAGCTGTTAAAACTTGATATGGTGTGTCGGATACCCAGTGACACATTGACGCTACCAGACACCAAAATTAAGAACATCTACAAATATATATGTTTCAAATACCATATTTAAGATAACGTATTATGCAAAGATTCTAAAGTTGAATTTGCAGCACAAAAACGTGTTGGAAATGAACAATTATGCGAACAGTGAAATAGCCTCATTGCAAGTTTGCGTACACTTTAAGGCTACCGAACAACACGACACATTTTACTTTCAAATGGACTAGACTTGATGGATTTTCTAGAAAGGGCCAGAACGAGTGTTTTTTTTAAGTCATGAAAACAGATTTTTTTTTTAAAAGAGCAGCCTCCACTCTAGCAACCACTCAGATTTGCTTTGCAGTGCATCGCTGATAAAAAAAGTAATCACATTTTTAAATAGCAAAGGTGCAAAATGATGCATCAGCTTAAAGATGTGATTAATCCACATAAAGTCACTAACAATTGCCGTCATGTCAAACTGAAGGTCTTGGTACCAACCATCACATACCTGCTTATTCGAAGATATGTCTGCTTTTAAATTGTGACATTTTAAATGTCAATAATAACCAAACAGAAGTGCATTGTAGACCAGTTTTGGTACAACCAGCTCATTGGTCATACAAAAAAAATGATTAGTCTAACTAATCGTGTAAATGTGGGAAAGTAATGAAGGAAAAAAGAAACATTGAAATATTTATTAAAGTCTCCTCAACCTTTTAAAACGACAAACTAATGCTATCACAAAGGTGACACTTTTCTACGGTGAATAAATACTTTAAAAATTGGATTTATGATTCTAAATTATACTGTGTAAAAAGACAGAGAAAACATTGGAGGGTAGTTCTTGAAGTCTGTACAATAAAACATTTAGTGTATAAACTCTGGGTATCCGACTGAAATAGAAACAGAAGAAAAAAAAAAAAACTAAAAATGTTACACCAACCACCCCTTCCCATTCAACTTACTATTTGGATTTACTTTAAATTTCTTTCCTTTAAGTTTACTGAAGTTAATTTGCTTTAAATTAGGGCTATCCCCAGTGCTCTTTGGCACTTCACTATGTTCATCTACAAATTGCCCAACAAGGTACAGTAAACCACTTTGGATATTGCATGAAATCTTTTCTTAAATTATTTGCTTCAGTTTAGTTTATTTAATTTACAAGTGATTTAAATGTTACAATCTGTCAGTTAGACTGTACAACAAATTTGCTGTGATATTTTGGATACTGTGCAAAGGACGAGACAATTCTAGCTAAAAGCATCCAAGATGCTTATTCATTTTTTTTTGTATAGTTGAGATGTAATTTCTCATGATCATCATACTGGTATTTACATGAAACTATTACACATCTATTAATTTAACTACACTAAAAGTTTTCAAAAAAGACAAATGGATTTATTTTTTTTGCGCTTCAACTGCAACTTTGTAACTGCATTTCACTTTCACCATAAAGCAGCTAGACTATATAACGCGGGTCTGATATTTCAATATTTAATTTACGTTGCTTTTACAGGTATACAAGAACATTTCAATGTATTTTGTGATCCATTCGATCAAAAGGAGACCAGGTCTCTTGAACAAATACAGATGCCTGAAAGAGGTCCAATCTGGAATGACCAAAAGAGGTTAGACCCATTCAAAAATTATGGAATGAATTCTACGACATTAAAAATTAGCTTTTGTCCTCTCCAGGCAGTGGCATTCATCATTTGATCTCTAGGTCAGAAGTGGAGTACTGTACCTTTTACAAGGGCGCTAAAATATTACATTCCGTTAGGTGATATCAGTATTGTGGCATGGCCAAGCAGCCTGAAGAGGGAGGCGTATGGGATGGGGGAAGAACTGGGGCATCATTTGGGGCGGGGGCACGGTTTAGGCATGAAGGAGGTGTTGAGGAGTTGCCGTTACCAGATGGTATAACCTCCATTGGATCCACCCAGGAAGAAGTTATTCTTGCGCTGTGCCATTACAACATTGGCACCCTGCATGGCAGCCAGCTGAGCTGCATTGGGGGGATGTCCAGGAGGTGGGGGCTAGAGAAGGAGAGAAACAAGAACAAGCATTGGTAGAGAGCTGATCAATTTTTTTGATTTTATGATAGTCTGCAAAAGCATACTAATTGCAACAATCCTGAGTAATTGGGACTCGGTGGATACTCACTGGAATGGAAACACCGCTGCTCGCTGTGAAGCGTGCACCAGCATCAAAGCCACCATCTACCATCACTGTTGAACCAGGGGGGTACACGGCTCCCATGGGGTAGTAAGCCATGGGGACATTCTGGCCCATTTGCCCAACCTGCATATGTGGCTGCATGGGCATAAACATCTGAGCACCAGGGTAGTGAGAGGACATCTGTGCCACCTGACTGGGCACCTGATGTGGAAGCATATATCTGGGTTGGTATATCTGCAGAAACAGATATGGAAAAAAAACTGAATACAACTGTTCACGGAGTATTGTGTTAACATAGGATACATAAATGTAATAGTTACCTCAGAATATGCAGGTGGTGTGTCTGTGTAAGGAGGTGCCTGAGGAGACATTTGCATAGCAGGAGGGTATACAGGTGCAGAGCTCTGCTGAGGGTACACAGCCTGCTGAGGATATGAACCTGCAAAACAACATATTACATTAAGCAAAATGCTCGTCAATTAGTCCCCACAGTGACTGACACAGAAACCCTGAGAATCATTTTAGAGGTCAAATGTTTCTCAGAAACAGAAAATGTCTTATTTATTGTCAGGCTAAAGCAAAGAATGCTATATTTCCAGCAGTACTAGAAAACAGCTAAATATTAAAATATGGACTGCAGAGAAATTTAGCACATACAGCCTGGCTTGAGGGGTAAACGCTAGTCCCAATTTCAGTGCCCAATGATGGAGAAAGCCCACAAGTAAGATTTATTTTACCATATATATATATATATATATATATATATATATATATATATATATATATATATAAATAAAACAAATAAAAAGCCTAAAGTGTTAACTACATTTAAAAATACAGTTGGAAGAAATTGTTTTAATTACAGGACAAGGGTTTAAAAACTGACAAAACGTCAGAAAGAAAAACACAAGTACATCAAGCCAAACGTATATGACACATCTACATGCAGTTGAAATGCTTGGTTGATTATTCGATAAAAAAATGTATTTGTATGTTTAATTAATAATTCAAGTTTTTTTTTCAGCACATTTTTTTTATTTTGTATTCTCTGGTCCCACTTTCCCCAAAGTGAATATTTTCCGGTTTTCTTTATATTACTGTCGGGGTCTGATAATGAACGAGGAACATTGTGTGCTATTTGCCGTAGACACACAGGGCAATTATTCGAGCAAATAATCGGTAATTAATCGATCATAAAAAAGAATCGTTATTTGTCGGCCTCGGCGCTTCAATCCCTGGTAGCAACAAAGGATCTGAGTATGCTCAAATAACGAGCATACAGCCGAGCAGAGCGACAAAACACGCTGCATGATACACACATAAATACGGGATACGGCTACACATACTGCATATGCAACGTGGATTGAAATGATGGATACAGATTTACATTTCCTCGGATGTAAACGAAATCGGTAAAATCCGGTTAGCTCTGCCTGGAAATTCTGCCTGTTGTAACTGGAAATATGTGACCTGGACACTAATGCTACGCTTATATATAAGGTGACAGTATATTTGAGCGGTCATTATTTACATCTTTAGTGTGTTATAATAAGATATATACCCGCGATCAACGCGTGCGCTAAACAGTTAGCCAGAAAACGTCAGTGTATTGTCATGTAACCCCAACGTAGCTAAACGTGAAGTCCGCTATAGATGGCCACAGCCACAGCTCTTCATCCCGAGTTAAACCGTCAGCGCCGGAAAACGGACAGCTGACTAATTACCCAAACGAGGCCTGGAGAAATACCTTTGTTGTTCATTGTTCTTGACTGATGCGGAGATTGAGGAATTTCAGATTAAACGGAGCTCTGCGTATCTTGTCACGGCCTTATAACAGGTTACGGCTTCACAATCATTCACTTCCTTGTTTTTCAGCTTCTTGTTGTTGTGGAAGTGGTGACGTCAGTCGTTCTCTATCTGTGGTTCGACGCACTTGGTGTTTTAACTGCGCGCGCCCCCTACAGGTAGAATATATATGGACAGGGGGTTCAATAGTGACAAAAAAAAAGAAGCTTTTCAGGCCGAACAGGATGGTATTAAAAACACACAAATATATTGACAGATAGCTATACAGATGGGTAGTTTTACAGCAGCCAGGTAACACATGATGAAACAGATGAAACAGACAAACAACATAAGGAGACACACTTTGAGGTAAACAAGACAATATAGGAATACAAAAATAACTTAATTGAACATATGGCTATAACAAAAATAAAGACAATGCCTGATACCTTTCTGTAGGGTCAATACATTATCTTGTATTGATAAATAACTCAGCAGTAACATACAAGGATGTTAATACTATTATTGATAGTAGTGAACAATCTATGTTACCCATGCACAAAAGGCCTGTGTCATACATAGCAGACCGTTTGACTTGTCATAGTATAAAAAGTATGTGTCACAAAAACATTAATAATAGCTCTGTTAATTTAAGTGTCCCTTTATGCCATGGCAGTGTGACAGACAATTTCGTAATTGTTTTTCATCTATTTATTATTATTTTTTGTATTGTATTATGTATTGTATTGTTGTCTACTAATTGGTTGGATTTCAGCTTATTGTGTGGGATTTTTGTCTATTGACAATATTTTTTCTAAATGATGTTCGTTTATTTTTTGTTATTTCTTTTGCTTTTTATTTCTTTTCCATATATTGAGAGGAGGACCATTGTATATGACTGTGGTAATTGACCTCTCCTGTCACATTCGTTTTTTTATTTTTCATTATCTGGATTTCAAGTCTTTCGTCCAAATAAAAAAAATACATCTGTGCTTTTCCTTCTGTGTGGAGATGATATTGCACATTGGGCGATTGTTCATTTTTCTATATCAGTGAAAAAGGCCCGTTTGTAGTCATTAATAAAGTGAATAAGCTTTAGTAAAGGTTTTTCCATTTGTCACATTTCCATTTTATGACATTCACCCATTCCTATTAATATTGCATTTAGATAATACAGTTATTATACTAACCTATAGCTGCATAATTTAATTGTTATAGTTACTTATATTTTAAGTTAAACAAAGAGCCGTTTTAGGCAACTCTTCGTGTATAGCAGCATTATCTATTATTTCACTGTGCAAATGCAACTCCTACTCGGCTTGTACTTTCGGTACTTCCCCTTTAAGAGAACCATGGCAGCTTGCAAGTCGAGGCAGACATTTTTCAATGCAAGATTTTTTCCGTGCATAAATTATGTTCATGACGTAGTGCTAAAGGCCAATTTTGTTGCAATTTAGTCCGACTTTACACCTCAAATAGGATTTTGTGAGACACCTCAAGGATTTTTGATTATCTGAGCTGTTGCAGAAAGGGCATCGTCATTAAATATTAAGAGAGCGGAGATCCCAACATTGCAAGCCTCCTTATCAATGCAAATACCTCTTTTGTGTGCAGTCACAGTGCCTGTCTGGGAGCTGAGATGCATTTTTAATTATGTGTGACTGAAACAAACTGTGACAAGGACCTTTATAAAAGCGGGGGATTACAGGAAACAAGCTGCATTTACGCGGTAAGTTGAACACAATAACCGGAGTCTATTCGAGCCTGCGCCTCGCGCATAGCGGCGCCATGGCGAGAGGAAATGAGTTTTGGTTAATATGCAATGTTCGTAATTAGCATAATTTATATATTTATGATAAAGAGAGGGAAATACATAATATTCGGTCTCTAGGCACGGGTAGAGATGATGTCTGTCGCCTGTACTTGGTGGTTCGTGCTCGTCTTCAAAAGTGGCCGACGCGGAGAGACTTTTATTGGCCAGGATGGGGGTGGGGAGCTCATCAACACCCGCTGAAGTTTTGACAGATCCTCATTTCTAACAGGGCATTGCAGCAGGAAATGCACCATCTTGAATCTTTTTTTGCTCATCTGCGATGAAAATGCAACCACTTCATGTCGATGATCAGCGTGGTTCATCACGTTTTCTGCAGCTGAAGTGCAACACAACATGGCCTGTTTTCCGGCCCCTCCAAATAGTCTGGTCCTGCAATGACAGAAATAGCCATGAATAGAAATCAGCCCGCTGCATGTGGGTTTGTTTAAACCAGGATTCGCCCCTCATTTGCGGCTCATTTGGGCTAAAAGGGGACACCCCAAAGAAACTTAATATTTATTTTTGAAATGCCTGCAAAACATTTGAAGGAGTGGATTACGTAAGTTATATGGAATCTCTACAAAGTGTGTTACAAAAGGATACATGATTAAAAGAACAGTATGACACACACTTTAACAGGAGAAAATAGCACAATAACAAACAAAACAATAGAAGCACCACAGCTCTAAACAGGGTTCATGACTCAAACATAAAAGCACATAGATACATGATCAGGTCTGACCTAAAACACCCAGTAGAGTCTGCTCAGAGACCCAGGACAGATAACGACCCCTTGTGTTGTCAGTCCAGAACGAGGTACAACCAGCAGGCCTGCCGAGCAGAGGTGTACTGCATTATCACTTATGTACTCTGGAGAAAGACTAGTCCAAGCCTTGTAGACGAGGAGCAGGACCTTAAGGAGTAAGGCAGCTACATGTTGGGCACTCAGCAGAAAAATCTCTCTGAACCGTCCAACAAGTTGCCAAAGAAGGCAGAGTTCATTATGTTTGACAGTACCCAGTTCCTGCCCTCTGAGCACGACCTCAGACAACCACAATGTCTTTTTTATACCCTCTGTCATTTCACTGCTCAAATTTGTAAAGTACAGATAGCATCAGTACATCTCCAACCCTGCCTTTCTTTCTCTTTCCCTACAATTGTAACTATTGTACTTTATGTGTTCACCTTTTACTTTTATATTGATATATGTTTTTATTATGTGTGGTTCGGTATGTGTGTGTGTTTAAAAAAAAAAAAAAGGATCTTGTGTGTCTTGCACTGCATTGTTGTTTTTGTTTATTGGTTATTGGCACTTTGGCAGAAACAATTACCCATCGGGGAGAAATAAAGGTCCTGAACTTGAACTAGAATTGAATCCTAAATTTAATCAGAGGCACATGAAAGTCACATCATAACAGAGAGCAATGTGAGGGCTTAGTGAGTAGTCTTGCTGCACTCTGGCAGGAATAACTAACCAGGTATCAGCATCTTGGCTTAGGCAGGAATAAAGAACATTAGAATAGTCTTAGCGGGAGGATACAATATCATGGATAACCATTTAAAATGACTGAAAAGATAACACTGGGCATATTTTTTGCAATATTCTTCAGGTGAAACTAGCAGGTCAGAATACCTGTCTCGACAAACAATGTTCTATTAGTGGCCGATGGACGGAGGTTTTGGAGGATGTTAGTAGAGACCTTGTCTGGGGGAAAAACAGAACTTCAACTTTACTGTGATTTAATTAAAGTAAAGGTTGAGACAGCCATTAACTAATCTCAGCCAGACCCTTGTAACGCAGTTCAATTTGACATGTCACCAGGCCGTGTAGCAATGATAAAACACACAACCAAATGGACCGATCAAGTGCCATTAGTAGTCAGACTCTAAATCAAGAAACCTTTCCCAGTTTGTTTCATGACTGTTTGTTTTCCCAGAATGTCAGGAAAACAGTGACTGTGGTGGTGCAGCGAGCCATGAACTCCCAGGACCCCCCTGCCAAAGATGCCCCACTTACTGTCAATGAGCAGGTAACACTCACCTGTCCGTTAAAACCCGATGCACAGCCTTCTCTTCCCGCTGTAACCACTCTGAGCTACGCAAAACCCCGATAACCTATGTCGTCTTCAAGTTCTTTGATGCTGTTCACTCCCATCACCCTCCATGTGCCAACACACCATATCATAAAGGAACGATTAGCTTCCACTGACGTTCATTGAAAAACCCTTTAGTGTTTTATCACCTAATAATGCCTGCTGCTCTATGCTTGTGAGGGTTACTGGTCTTTAAACTGTCATACTTAATACTTTCTTCACTGATGTACTGAGGGGAGCTTGAAGAAAGCATTGCTCGAGCTGCATGCTCTTATCATTGCTTTTTGTGTACTCATGCTCTTTTCATTTGTGTCTCCTTTTGTGTGTGTGTGTGCTATGTTTTGTGTTGGCTCATTGTGTCCTAACATGTGCTCGGCTTCTCTGTTCTCCGTAGCCATTCACTGTCTGACTGCAGAAGTCTTTTTTCAGCCATTTAAATCCTGCACTTTGAAATTCCCTGCAAAGACTACCAGGTATGCATCCTCCTCTCTCTTCCTGCATTGTGTCACTGCACCTTGTCCTCTAGCCCTGGTTGTCTTGCTGCCTCTCCTCTAGGTCTTTCATGATTGCATACCATGAATCATCAATAAAGTCAAAATCAGATTGACCACATGGGGATTGAAGTTGAGATATACACTTAAGTTATTGTTAAGGTTTTGGTTGCCATGAAATGTTTTTATTTCCATAAGTGTTTTACAAACTACTCAATCAATTATAACAAATGTATCCACTAGAAAATTTGAGTAGAACCCAAAACAAAATAATTAGAATAGAGTAGTTTTGCACATGAGTCATCTCATATATTACTAATTGCCACACAGGTCATTGTGATGTCCAGCCATGAGACTATTCGTGTGCTAGAGGTAGAGGTCGATGCATCTCTGCCATCATCAGTGCCCGATGGGAAGAGTGAAGTCAAAGCTGAGGAGGGAGTGGCTCGGCCTGCAGAGCAAACTGAGACTGACAGCTTACAGGACGGCCCCACTTTACCCCAGAGCACTGGGGGAGTAGGTAAATCATGGCCATAGTAAAAAATGATGGATCGCAGATTACTTATTATTTATACTTGCATGACACAGTTGTTCTGAAATGTTAATAACAGCTGTGAAAACCACTTCAAGTGTCAGTAAGAACTAACCCTGGCTGTGCTCCGGCAGTGCTGAGTGAGCAGCAGGTGGTGTCTGTCGAGGTTCCTGCCCCTGCTGTCCAGACGCTGACTCCTGCTGTTCCCGTCAGTTTGTCCCTGTCGCAGCCCCAGGCCGCCATGCCCATCACTGTACAAGGCTGTCCTCAGGTATTGAATATACACACTGATTACCTTTTCAATATTCATTTGAAGTCTTCAGAGAAAGAATGATGTAGTCAATAGTTTTGTTGTCTCTTTAGTTTATACTTTATACAAGAGCTCGGTTGCGTCACAGCTTTGAAAGTGCGAGAAATGTCTTTACATGTCAATTACAGAGATTTTAGGGAGGAACAAGACTTTGTTAAATTTTGACAACATCACTATTTATGTTTTGATTTATACATTACCATTTTTCCCCAGACCTTTGCAAAATACTTACATTTTTAACTTACTGTCTGAACTGTAAGGTTCTTCACCACTAGGATATCATATCATCATATATCATATCATATCATCATATATATGTATAGTGGTCAGCCATTGTTTGTGACCTTTGTTTGTGAGCCAGTTTAGTCTGCCACGAGTAGATACTTGACCAAGTATTGGTCTCCTGCATGCACAGTTTCTTTCATGTGTCCTAGGAATAAATCGAGACACGATCAGGGGATATCCTAACCAAAATCCTCACAAAGAATAGAACATTTATTATCCCAGAAAGGTTAGATTTTCTTCTAACACCAAAATAAAAGTGTTTGGTTCCATGTCTCCATCATAGTTGATGTCAAAAGTGGAACAAATCTGATCCCAAACACCTGAATACACACAGCTGCAGACTGAAGAAACATTTGTAGCAATTGGAACAGAACATACCGCTGCAACAACATACAATAAATACTCAAAAAAAAGACAACACAATAGTGGAATGGAAAAAGATATTTGAGTCCAAATGCAATGAGAATGTATCAACTGTTTAGTCCAGTAAAATTGCCCCTGTAAAACTACCAGAATGCCAGTAAACAGAAATGAGGTAAAAAATATAATCTGAAACAACATTACTCTGTTCATCCCAGTCAAAAAAGTTGATTATACTACATTAGGTGCTGACCCAAGAAAGTTTGGCCGCTCTGATGACTGGTATGATGGCCCAGACAGGATCTCTGGGGCAGCCCATGCTCATCCCCCTCAGTATGGCGGGCTCCATCGGGGGCCAGGGAGGTCTGGCTGTTCTCACCTTACCTACCACCAACGTGGCTACTCTCCCCGGGCTCACAGCAGCTAACACAGCTGGAAACCTTCTCAAACTGCCCTTTGCTGGCCTCCAAGGTAAAACACAAACAATTGAACATTAAGGAGAATAGAAACATAGCCTTTTCCAATGTATTTGAACTCGTATTTGAATATGTAAATATATTAATTGATTGCCCGCGACCCTAAAGAGGATAAGCGGTTCGGATAATGGATGGATGGATGGATTAATTGATTGATTGTAATGACTGCTAATGGCATTGTATATGACGCCACAACACTGATTTTAAACATGAAATAAAGCAAGTTACTTAATGATCCAGTCAGTCTATGATTTGATAATGGCCTCTGTATCTCATAGAGGTGCAACGGTACAGCGAGCTGTTTGTACGTCATGGGGTGGTTCATTTATTTACAGTTCAGTTTTGCAACCCCTTGTGAACATTGTAACGAATTCACCTGCTAAACATCAGCATTGTCATTGTGAGCTGGTTAGGTTAGCACTGTGTGCCTGATGTACAGCCTCACAGAGCAGTTGGTCGACTCTTGAGTCTTGTGTCTCACAATGAATTGCCTCATAACAGAGCAATAATAGGTTGCAAAACTCTTGCATTTTTACTCAGCCGCGACAGTCCTGAACTCTGTCCAGCCCCAAATGCAGACGAACGCTCAGACCATGTTCCAGCCTCAAGCTGCCGTGCAGGTGACGTCTCATCCAACACAGGTGACCAACGCACAGGTTACCGCCGCTCAGGTGGCGGCGGCCCAGGCGGCCACTACTGTCTCTCAGTCCAACATATCGTTAGCAGCGCTCCAGACTGCAGGGCTCTCTATCAACCCTGCCATTGTAAGGATGCAGAGCAATGCGTTTTACTTTCTTTACTGTTTATTATATGATGTCAGTCATGCCATTTCATTTCCTGCGCTTCTTACACGTTGTGTTTTTATGCTCAGATCAATGCTGCGTCTTTGGGGACTCAGCCCCAGTTCCTCAGTTCCCTCACCTCCACTCCTATCATCACTAGTGCCATGTCTAACATGGCTGGCATCACCAGCCAGCTCATCACAAATGCTCAAGGACAGGTGAGTGCCACAAAATAATGCTTCTCAGTTTATCTGTGTTAGTTTGGATTTGACTTATGGTGTCTCTCTACTTTTTACTTCCAGCGAAAGGAAAGATAAAGACAATTTACAAATAAAATAACATCATTATTATAGTATAAATACTTTGACAAGAACTCAGTGTCAGTAACATATATTTTGCAGGTGTTCATTTCGGTGCATATTGATTTGTAGTCGCACCCTCTCCAAAATGCTTTTGTGTTGTGTTTCTATGGCCGGGAATAAAAAAGGGGCCTCAAGTTAACATCAATCAGCAGTGTTATTTCAAGTCAGTGGAGCATAAGACAGTTTCTGTGAAAATGGATTTGCCCTCTCAAACAGTTCCATAAATCAATCTTATCATTGTCGCAGCTCTTCTGAGATTGTGGTGTAGTGTTCAATCTTAAGACATGTATTTTAAGTGAACCGCTAATAGGACGTACTTGACAGGTTGTTGAATGTTCTGAAAGTGGGTTTGATAAGCAAAAGCTATTACAGAACATTACATTTAATTATTTGCAAATGTTTCTCAAACAATATTTTCAGGTCATAGGAACCCTCCCTCTTTTGTTGAACCCAGCCTCTCTGGCTGGAGCGGCTGGGACAACCACCCTCCAGGGCCTCCAGGGCCTCCAGGGTCTCCAGGGTCTGCAGAGCCTCCAGGGTCTTCAGGGTCTGCAGGGTCTGCAAGGTCTGCAAAGCTTGCAAGGTTTGCAAGGCCTGCAAGGTCTCCAGGGTCTCCAGGGTCTCCAGGGTCTGCAGGGTCTCCAGGGTCTGCAGGGTCTGCAGGGTCTGCAGGGCCTGCAGGGCCTCCAGCTCCAGACTGTCACCCCACAGCTGCTTCTCAACTCCCAGGGCCAGATTATTGCCACAGTCGGGAATGGATCTGCAGTTGTAACTTCTGCTGCAGTTCTGCCCAAAGCTGTTGCTACCCCAACACTTACCAAACCTATCACACAGGTAAACAAATAAACATCTGTCTGAATATAGTTTTGAGGTCAGAAAGGACCAAGTCATTTCTGCTTTTACACTTGAAAGCTGAAACCGACCACAAATTACTGAATACCTAATTGGCAGATGTAACTATAATACTATTAACTATTCCTGAAGGTTTTTAAAGATTACATGTTTTCATTTGCATCATTGCAGGTTATATAATGTATTTGTTTCCTCCCAGGCCACAGTAACAACTGTCGGTCAGTCACCAATTGTCATCGCCCCCCAGCCATCTGTACTGAAGAATGCCTCCACGCTCTCCTCCACTCTACCCATCACCTGTGGAGACATAGCAAAAGTGGGACAGCTTGTCAGCAGTATGTACACCTGCTTCTCATATCCAAACATAAATCCATTTTAAGTAGGTAGTTATTTTTAACCAGATTCCCCTCAACTGTAGAACCCCAGCAGATAGTCAGCAGCGAGGAGGGCATTAATCTGGAAGAGATTCGAGAGTTTGCCAAGACTTTCAAGATCCGTCGGCTGTCCCTGGGGCTTACTCAGACGCAAGTAGGGCAGGCTCTCACTGCAACTGAGGGTCCTGCCTACAGCCAGTCTGCCATTTGCAGGTAAATGACTCCCTAGTTCATGTTACCCTGCCTATGGAAGCTTCCTTCGGTAATGTTTTGTAAAATAAAGAAAACATTCAACACTATTTCTCTTTATAAAGTGTACAAACAGATCATTTGATAAGTGCATACATGGATTTAGGAAGTCTGTGAATATAAATTACTAGTTCATAGTTCATATTCTTTATTTATTGGATACAATTTATTTAAATTAACATTTTGCTTCGACTACACTCCATACAGAAAGGAATCCAGATCTCTATGAGAATACATTTTAAGAATTGTTCAAATGGTTCTTGAACTTAAAGACTTTAATATAAACAGCAATGGAGTCATAATTAAATAGAGAAAAAATAGTGAGACATTTTTCAATAGGTTGGTTAAAGCTAGTACCCAAAATATATTGTATATCTTACTTACTTTCCTGCAAACAGGTTCTTTGTGAATTGAAAATGAGATGCAGTTAACACAGTGTGTGTTCGCTTTAAATGATTTCAATTCTGTAACGCAGGTTTGAAAAGCTGGATATCACGCCCAAGAGTGCTCAGAAGTTGAAGCCGGTATTGGAGAAGTGGCTGGCTGAGGCTGAGCACTGGAACCAGAAAGGCCAGCAGAATCTGATGGAGTTT